>JAHBBC010000004.1:0-1200000 GCA_019915015.1 Auriscalpium vulgare | reverse complement strand
ATGGTGAGAATGCCAGTTTTCTTGTTGCGCGGGATCAGAGGCTCATGGGCACCAACTCTGCATACTATTTGACATGAACAGGGCGTGTACCGAGGCATTTTTGTCATCCGTATTCTTGCCGTCTCGCCTTGGCGGACTTTGCAGATGCATGGGACGTTTTATGCCCTACGCAATCATCAATTTTGCTGCCAAAGAAGTCACGACGAATCGGCATCGAGGCCTGATGAGGTACGTGTAAGTATCTCACCACAGAGCCATTCGGACCTGATATTTCTCACCCAGTCGCTACGCCTTGGTGGCAGAACGACTGTCCTCCGTGCAAGGTTGGCAACGGAGACTATCGCCACGCTGGCTATCAGTGGACTCCACGCACATGCATCGCATACCCACGGATTCGAGTTCTGAGTCTCCGGTAGCAATCAAAGTGTAGTTGCTCGCGCGCAGGCCGCCGAAGAAAGTGCTTGACGAACACATTAGTGCTGAATTTTGGCCGGACAAATAGTAGATGCGTGTGGTTTGCGAACTTCACTCAGAGATGTGAGCCGCCGCGCAGCTCGGTAGATGCCGACGCTATGTCACACAATGTAACGGGTCCTCCTGAGATCGTGACCGTGACCATCACCGCGCGTTCATCTAATCGTCTGCCATTATCTCAACCACTTCTTTCGGATTTCCACCACAACTCAACAAGAGATCTGACAAGTGAATCACATTATTATGAGAGACCATCTGTAACAGTAACGAGATAGGTAGAACGAGAAAATGGACGGAGGTGTGTGCGACCGCTGTTTCGGACTCTGACACAACTCTGACACGGCGCACACTTTCTTCAGCCTTGCTCCTTATGCGCTGTCCATCGTGCAAACATCTCTCTGAAATCACACCAGCCATGATATCCGGCCAACTGGTCAGTCTTGTGCCCTACCCCAACCGCCTCCCGTCTCACGCGGTTGCGCCGCGAAGCGCCATGCCCGCCCACCGCCGGCTATGTACATCGCAGTCGTGCATGTATCCGCTATTTTCTATTTGTCTCGTTCGCCCTGCCGCTATGCCCAAATGCCTTCGGCGCGGCGCAAGCTCCTGCCGTATATGCGCCTCCGCCGGTACGCCCTTCCTTCCATCTCTCCGCGTGAGCCTCATCTGATCGCCTTATCCCAGCACGTCCGTGAGCTGCGGCCTCTGGGCCGTCAGCCTCGGCAACTTGGGGGATGTGTTTCTCGGCGACGGAATCTCGGAGCGTATGAGGGCGGGAATTAGATGTGGATGTGAAGAGTAGGTCTCCGTGCTGTTGGTGATTTCTGTGCGCGTGGAGGGCTGATCATCGCTTGTACAGAGAATATGGATGGTAAGGACGAACGCGTCTTCCGTCAAGCTTGATTGGTCAACGACGTGGTTTGAAATTGCGTTTCGAGTCGCCACTCTACACCCTCTTCGCTCTCTGGCGAGCTGGAGCCTGGATATCAGCTTCTGCTGAGCGCGGTATCTGGCCAAACCAACGCTGTGAGTGCTTCCCCCTGCTGGCGGAGCGCGCACTGACACACGATAAAGGTTACCATCGGCGAGTTTAAAACCAGGTTGAGTCCTTATCGACTCGGTGGTGGCCGTCGGTGCCAATTGCCGCGCACCTGTCGTAGCTCATGTGATGGTCTCACGCGTGAAATTCGCGCTCAGGGCGTGTGAAGCTAAATAATAAATATTACAGGATAACGATACGAGCCCGGTCGATCTAGGACGTCGGGTCCGGTTTGTGGCATGTGTAAACTTCCGACTGAGTCTGGAGGATTCACCGTCAGCTCTGCGAGCAGGAGCCACAAGAAGCAGATGAAGTGCGCTACCTACGCTTATCCGCCCAGCTGCCATGTTACGCAGAGCGCTTCAGCCACTTGACACGTCCATGAAGCTCTACACAGACATCATCAGCAGCGGCTCTTGTGCGTTGTCAAACGGCCTACCTGTGGGTGCTTTGTCATCGGGCGTTGGCAGCGATTGAACGCGCGGCATCTGGAGCCACAGGGTAAATGCGAGCGCGACAAGAGTAGAGAATGGCGAGAGCTGCATTTTGGTTGTGGTGGCTCTCATTGTGAGTGCTTGTTTTATACCTCGACGTTTAGCTCTTCAGTTGACGGCGTCATCAAAGCACCGGCGCAATAGACGCGTATCGGGCTCACGCTCATTTCGCTAAGCCTCTGCATCATCCTGGATAGCTGCAAATTCCGCATGGTGCGTCGCCCGTGCGAGCTTAGTTTGCTCATTATTGATTCAAAGCAGCTACATCAAATGCTCGCCGTCAGCAGCCGCCATCTGGTTTGCGCAAACAACGAATACAACATGCATTCTCCTTGCGCGCAGCCCACAGACTGTTATCAACCCGACGGTCGAGTCTCGTCGCTGAAATGGTTCACGATGAGCTTCTCTACCAAAATACCGCCCCACGCGAAAGGAGCCACTGGTCAAGCGAAGCCGAAATGCTGATCTGTTTTCTATGAAAGGCATTCAATTTGTTAACCTGCGTCTCACCAACATGCTCTGCTGTCTTCTGCGCGAAAGCTCATCAGGAAGTCATTGCTCCCAGCAGCGGACTATCGCAGTGAGCTCTCACGCCCCCTTATCATCGTAACTCGTCAAACATCCTGCGATCATCACCGCTCAATTTCCTCCGCGCCCGAAGACCATCCTCCCGGCATGGGCGGGAGGACCGTATTCCGATACTCAGACTTGACTCCGGAGCCACTTACGACACGATCCCATAGCGCATAGGATGAGCCTTCACCTCGGCACCGGCCCGAAGTCTTCCCATGGTGGCACAAAAGATGGTGACGCTCTATGTAGTCGACCTTCGTCACTATCGAGCTGTATGGTACATTACGAGGTTTAATACAGTACATCTGATTTCCCCCAGATGCTACCGACCGGCGCTCAGCAATCAGGGGAAGTCGGGCGTTACAACACCCATTCAACTCTTCTACACAACACTGAATATTGGGTACCACTGGTCTAGCGCAACGTTCACCGCTCCCAATATGATGATATCGCCTCGGAACGAGGCTCGTACACGGAATTTTTCGACAGCGGCGGCGGAACACTCCAAAAGTTCCTGAACCCCGAATTCTTGACGGTTGGGGACGTCGACGGTGCGCGTTACCTTCGGATATTGTTTCACCTGGACAGTTGACACCGCAGTCAGTCAGCGATCTCAGCCTGCAGCATGAAGACAGACTCACCGCAACGCAGAACTCCAAGCGGGAACCATACGTGCGTACTTTGTGAGACGCGCGCTCCACGGCGCGCATCTTCCGCAGCCCCTCCACCAGCGGCACGCCAAGGATGTATACCCCATCAACCCTATCTGTGCCCTTCCCCTGGTTGTCGGGCCTCCACACGAACCACTCGGGGAACTCGGGGCGGAAGGTGGGGTGCACAGCAGACGGCTCCTGGAGGCGCACGACGCGGCCGAGGCTCACGTGTTCCTCGTACTCAACGCACTGGGTGCATGGCAGCATTTTTTTGGGGGGAAATGGTGTCATAATGCTCCGAAAAGACAGCAGGAATCGAACCATTTTTGTCGCACGAAAATGGTAACAACATATAATGAGTTTTGCATCGTATTTGCACCGCAACAAATGTACGAATATCAACAATGTTCGTCACAATAGCTGCATCATGTTCTATTTCAAAAATGCTATTTTTGCACACGTTTTTTGTGCTTCTACCTGCGTACAAAAATCATGTGCGCAACCAATTTTTAGATCCCCACAAGTGTAATATAATTCTACTCAAACAGAGCATTTCCTCATCATTGTTGCAGCCGAACGATTTTTCAAATACCCTGTGATGTTTGCACCAGGTTTGGCGAGTGAAATCGTGCAATTTTGTGATAGCTTTAGTAGTCCGGCTAGCCCTAAATTACTTCATACTTTTTGGATCACAAATCCTTGTGCAACAATGAGCTCTTTTTTCCATCATGGTTGTAGATTTTTTGCGGCTCAAAAACGCCAACCCAAAATTTAATGGCTCAAAAGTATAGGCATACTTGATGATGCCTTCAGCATTTTAGGGTACAAAGCTATAGGATCTATGAGGTCGAGGAGGCTGCAAGGATCCGGGAATCATGACGCCGGCAGCTAATTTGCGGCGCGGTACCTCATATGCATGAATCTCCCGGTGGGAGGCACGGCGCGCCGTCGAGCAGCTGCCACAAGTTCATATGAATTTGGTCAACATAATCGTATAATGCGTTTTGTTGTCCGCCTGGAAGTGTTTCGTTCTTGCGTAGCTCGATCCTGGTGTACTTGGCCTTGACGCCTGGTCAGACGCACCCGGTGGAATCCCAGGATAGCCTGCAAAGGTATTAGTAGTCCGTCATCTCGTGGTCACTGCTCGACGCGCTCACCTTGCACGAAGTCGACAGGCTTGCTTACAGTACTTGAAGCCTTGAACCGTGAAGTGCGTTGATGGAGCGTTGCTCGCGGGATGCGCTGAGTGCCGGCAGCCCGTCCTTGAGTATGGTGGATAAAGTGCGTCGACGGACTCGACGTGGTCACATACCTCATCGGGATCCGCGCGGCGTCGGTGTCTTCGCGGGATCAGGTGAAAGCGCGAAGGAGAACGCGAGCGATCGGACAGTAGACGCAGCTGCAGACGCGGCAGAACGGCCGCAGGACAATATGAACTAACTTGAGCAGTCAAAGATCTGACCCATGGCAGGTTAACGATAGGCGTGGTCGCCTGCAGGATGATGAATTCGTTGCGGCGAAAGAAGCCGCTAAATGTTGATCAGGTCGAAAGGGAGAATGGAGGCGGGAAGCTACGCACGTCTTTCCCCGGATGCAGACCTGTCCAACGAGCTCATACCTGACGCCGGCGAAATTCTCGAACGAGGCTTGCGGGGATAGATTCTGGTATGCAATTGTAGAATGCAATTGTAGAATGCAATTGTAGAATGCGATGTATTGCTGCTGAATAAAGGCGCCGCCACACGGTGGGGGAAACGGGAAGACCGGCGTTACAGTGTACGCTCACCTTGGTGGCGCCACCTCAACGTGCGCGGTGCTGCCCATCAGCGCTCTAGCGGTCTCACTCGACTTGGCGGGAGGATATTGAAGTGTATTCTAAGGCCGAAATTAGAGGTCGACATGGAGGAATACAAAGACGTGCGCGTGCTTACTGCCGTTCAACAGCGGTCCTCCTGGCGGATCCGCACTTTCCTCTCCTCCCCCGACATCGCTACCCTCGCCAGATTCACATCCTTCGCTCACGCAGTCCGCGCCCGTCGATACGATGTCTGACCGTCCACAGAGGTCGCCTCGCGCAAGTACCTTAGGGTGGAGCAGGCTGAAGTGATTGATAGAGTAGTCGACCGCAGTAGTGATGAAGTGGATGGGGAGTGTTGGCAGTGGATGGGGAGGCACGGCATACAGAGTGTGGGTTGACAGTGTGCCTCTGGTGTGTAGCAGGGGCGGGCAGGGACGTCGGGGGCGGGTGGCGAGACAGACGAGGGCGGGAAAAGTGAGATTGAAGATGAGGGCACGTATGTGGCTCGATTTGGCGTCTCGTGCGTCTTGACTCCCGACCTCTGCGTGTTCCAGCACCCTCACTCTTAACCTCTGCCCCTCCTCTTTCTTCTCGCCGACTTCTTATCCTTGGGTTGGGTACACAATGAAGCAGCCTGATACGCCACCTCCTTCTGGAGGCAGCAGAGGAGGTTCCCCTCGAGAACACCACACCGCTCCCCAAAACAACCCTCCTGCATCTACCAGCCCCCACCATCGCAGTATTGGAGAGAGGCTGATTAGATTTTTCAGACGCACAGATGCTGGTACGTGGCGCTGTCGCGATCGTGCTCGCCCCACTGCTCACGCGCTGTTCTTCGAACCAACCGGCTACAGCCGCCGACCGGGCAGGTTCACGAAACCGCGTTGCGAACGTATATCGTCGCGTGCTTGTGGCTTTGAGACGAGGTTCCACCGGGGAGGGAGACAATGCAGGTAGAGAAACGCCAGCGTCCATCGACACCACGTCGGCACCCAAGTCAGTCCTGTCGCAGTATTCGAAAAAAGAGCGCGACAATTTCTCGTACGACCGGCCGCCACATGGGGAATGAGCGCGCAAGGCGGGCGGTCAAGAGATCCGGGGAAATTGGAGCGGGCGGGCGCGGGCTGGCGGGCGGGCGGGCGAGAGATGGGGGGAAATTGCGCCAATGTCATTTTGTCTTGTAACCTTGTATGCAGTGTCCACAATCTTGTCCGTTGTATTTTCACCTTGTAAATACAGGTGCGCCGCCTTCTAACGCCGTACCTAAGCACTACGCCTGTACTAATGGTCAGCTTAATCCATGTGACGGCCAACTAGAAGAACGTACTAGCCATCACGCGCCAGACCAATTTTTGAAGCCGTCCATGATACAGTCCATCCACCTCTACCGTCCTCGCGCAAAGGACTGCGTGGTCTTCGTCGCTCGCACTCGCCGTCGCTATGCTTGCGCGTCGTACTGTGTTACGTGGGATGAGTACGTCTTGTTGTTGTCCAGCATCACGCCTTCACCGCTCATTGCACGCATCGGTCCGTGGCATATGACGCCGTTGCCACAGTAGATGGCTGCTGAGCATCCGCCGTAAGTTTTAAACCCGTCGCAAAGAAGGATTGTACTCACCGCGCGCACGGCTCTACGATGCCCGCGCGCTCTCCCTCCAGTTCGATACGCCGAAAAACCTCACTTCTGCTGCGGAGGCTACTTGCGCTCGGATTGCGGGCCTGTCGTTCGTTCTCGTGATGCCCCAACGCCGGCGGATTCACCGTGCCTGTACACAGTTCTCGCTCCGGCCTTAGTGACAGGCGGCCATTGCACCAGATTCAGCACGAACCTGGTCCGATCCTCCTCCCGCAACCGCGTGGGCGGCGCAGCGCGGCCATAAAGGACGCGGCGCTCGATCTGAGCCTGCCCGCTGCAGAAGGGAGGCCCGCGTACGTCCCCGGCGCCGGCGCGAGCCCAGGTTTCCTCCGCACTGACTCGAGCGCGTCGTTGTCGCACACCAACATTAAGCGAGCGCGTCTACGTCTCGCGCACCGATCGACATTGAGCGCTGCGGTCCGCACGCGGGGGACGGCGAGGGAAGAGATTTTTTTCTCAAACGAGAATACCGGCAGGACGCGTATATACTACGCCTCAAGTCCGACCTCTCGCGCTTTCGAAATTACCTCGGCCTGTGGACGTAGCAAGCGTCAACATCCCATCACGACAGACAGGCCAACGAGCTCACCAACGCAGCGTCTAGACAGTATCGCACGCCGTTGCAGAAGAAGTCCTCGAAGATGGCGATGCAGCCGAAGGGGCTGATGAGTAGGATCGTCAACGATATTTCGGCGCTGGCGCTGCAGCTTTATCCCCTCCTTGATTGAAGGCACGCGCTCCTGCTCGGGATCCCGCAGCTTGCCTGAATTGTTGGCTTTGTCTTTCTCCCGTTCGAGAGCGAGATCGCGGCGAGGCGCGTAAAAAGGGTGGGTGCGAGCGCTGTGCCTCAAGAGGCTGGGACATTTCTGGCCGCACTTACTCATGACGACGTTCGAGTACACCCCTGTCGGCTCTGTCAGTGCTAGGAAGCAATTCGCATGAAGACGACATTACTACTCGGGCGCAAACGGCTGCGGGCCGACGGGTGTGTTGACCAGAAACGGCGCAACGTGCGCGCCCGGCGGGAAAGGGCGACGCACCGACGGGTGGAGACCAGGCAAGTGTCCGCGCATCATTGTGTGTTGACGGTCTGTGAAAGTTGATGGCTGGACTGGAGGCTGTAGCAGCGCACCAGATTCGTCGCCTTTGCGTTCTCCTCGGGCGGCTTCTCGAGGCGGCGCTCCGCGGTGCGCATTCGGCGGCCACACTCGTCGACGAACGCGAGCTGATGCAACACTCGACGAGGCGCGACGAGTTGGCTGTCATCCTACGAGTACCATTCCTGTCAGACGACTGCTTGTCTCCACCGGACTAAGCCCACTCACTTTGTCCGCGCGGTCATGCGCTGATCTTCCAGCACATCCACGCGCTCCCTCAGCACCCGCGCCTCCGCGCTCGCCTGTTTTCGCGCGCGCTCCGCCTTCTCCAGCTGCCTGCGCGCCTCCTCCGCCTCCTTCCGCGCGCGCCCGACCTTCTGCAGCTCGCGCTGGCGCTCCGCCTCGCCCTCCTCGCGGCGGCGCCGCTCCGCCTTCAGGTGGCGCCCGAGCGCCTCCGCGTTGCGCTACACGCGAGCGAGGTCCGCTGCGAGGCGCTCCTTCTCCCTTGTCCGCGGTCGCTGTTACTTGCAGCGCGTGGGTGCGCTCGGAGAGTGCGCGCTTTAGGTCTTCAATCTCGAGCATCTGCAGGTCGAGCGCATGTCGCGGGTGTTGTGCGACGTCTGCGAGGCGGCGTGCTCGTCGCGCAGTTTGTTGATTTGCTGCGCGTCGTCATCATGGCGATGCAACGGGGACACGCCGTTTGTATCGCCGTTCTTCCCTGGCGTGTTCACGCCAACTAGCGCACGCATGCTCTGCAAACGCACCACCAGCTCCTCTTTCTCCTCCTCCAGGATCTCAAGCTTTGCCTCGCGCGCACGGTCCATCGCCTTGCGGGCAGGAGACTGCGCCAGCGCGCCATTAAGGCGTCCGATCTCGCGGTACGCGTCGTCGAGCTCCTCTTCGAGCGCGCGAATTTGGGCGTCCGACTCGTCCGCAGCATCGTCAGGATTGTGGCTTCGTGATGGCTCGGTGCGGGACCGCTCGCGTTCGCGCTCCAGGGATGCAATAGTGCGCCGCAGCTCTGAGATCGTAGCCTCGTCGGCTCGAATCATCTGCTCCGCAGCATCAATAGCCTCCTCCAGTTGGTGCGCTAGCTTAGCGTTGCGGTTGGCCTCGGCTTGGATATGTTCGAAGTCTTGATCAGTTTGCTCTTCTTCCGTCGCAGCGGTGGCCAGCTGCTCGCGCAACAGCTCCAAATCGCCCTCCAGCGCGTCAATGTGCTCGCCTGCAGCGTGGGCATCCGTCTCTAGTTCCGCGATGTATGTTTTTGCACCTTCAAGCTTTTCCTCGGCCTGCCCGAGCACCTGCTCCCCTCACAGGATCAGATCCTGTTCCATTGCGTCGAGTCCTGTGTTGCGTGCGGCGCGAACATCCCTCTCCGAATCTGCGATGTGCTCCTCCGCCTGGCGCTACTCGTGCGGCAGGTCTTCAACGTGCGCCTGCGCAGTGCGCAGCTACGCCATCGTTTTCCCGAGCTTCTCGTTCGCCGCGCACAGGTCGCCACCGAGCTCACGCCCGCTTTCCAGCACCTTCTCTGCCTTCTCCGCCCGGGCTTCGGCGAACTGCTTCTCCTGCTCGAGTTCCTCGACGGCACGCTCGAGTTCCTTCAAATGCGAGTCAGTCTGTTCTGCGTCCTGGGCCCTCTGTTCGGCTTTGGCTAGCTGGGCTTCGAGGTCGTGGATGATGCCCTCGACGCCTTGCTCGACTTCGCCCATCTTCTCTCGCCAGCGCTCCTTGTCCCGCGAACGCGCAGCATGCTCCTCCTGCAGCTCACCCGCAGCGTCCTCCTTCTCCCTGATGCACCTCTCCAGCTCTGCCTTCATCGCTTCCAGCTCCTCCTCCATCTCGGCCCTCTCTTCCATCCACCCCTCGCCGCCTGCATCCTCCACGACGTTGCCCAGCGTCAGCCCAATGTCGCTGACCCTACGCCCGCCGCTCCCGCGCCTGCCCGCACCCCTCGCTACGCCCTGCAGTTCCTCTAGCTCACGTTGCGTTCTCCTCTGCGAGGCCATAGTTCTCTTCGCGCAGCAGTCCGGCCGCCCCTGCAAGCGTTTCGCTCTCTTGCAGGCGTCGGTTGAGGCTGTGTAGGTACGTGTTCAGCTTGCCCGCGTTGAAGCGGCCCACGCCATGCCCGCCTGCGCCGAGTCCCATCACGGGATCAAATAAGGCATTCGCTCGCGTGCACCGGCGCGGTCAGATTGTGCGAGGACGCGGTCGAGACGAAGGAAGCGCGCTCGTGAGGCGACCCCTCGGACTCAGACTCGGACGCGGCGGGCCAGGTGGTTGCGAGCGGGTGCGAGAGCCGGCCGACGGCGCGCGCACGAGGGCGGGGGCCGTGCGTGATGCCGGCAAAGGCGGCCTGGAGGCGCAGAGGGCGAGGGGTCTCGGGCTCTTCGCTGTTACGCGCGCTGATTGGGGTCTCTACCAGCATGGGCGCATCGTTGCTGCCTCCTGAATTCGGCGTCTCCATGGGCATTGTCCGAAGAGGATGTGGCGTTGGGTTTGCGAGGCGCGGACGGGGCTGTTGGGTTGATAACGTCGGCGGGCGTTGATGGTAGGAAACGCGCACGGGGGCGCGGAAGGAAGGCAGGGGTAGGTGTGAATGCAACAGAACGCCGCGGGAGACGATAAGGCTGTTAGCGGAGCAGATGGCGACCGAGCAGACAAAGGATTTGACCGCGGACTTGGGGCCTCTTGTGATGATAAGGTTGGCTCGCGTTCAGACTGCCCACTTTCAGCGTCGCCGACTTCATCTTCATCCTGCTTGGCAGAGTAGGCGCCGTTCCGCTGAAAGTCGTCCGGTGACTGAGGTCCTTCCTCTTCTATATTAAGCTGCGCAGGAGACGCGTTGTTGGAGGGCGGGAGAGGAACAGACACTGCGGCCATGGGCGATATCGCGATCGTATGAGTCCAAAAGAGCGATTACTTGTGTGGCGTTGATTTCGACTCGGACGAAGAGGGGGACGGGGTGGTACGCGTGAGCGACGAGGTGCGCATACGGGGGATGGGCCGGCGGACATTGACGTTGCGCATCTTGTCAAAAGGTGATGCCTGTAGGGCATGAGCGGTGGGTACACATATAGCAAAGATGGCGCACCTTGGGCTCAGATTTTAGACTGACCGAGTAGTCATAACTCCTGTCCTTCTTGCTCGCCTCAAAGTCTGGCGAACCCGTTCTGCTCTTAGCGCATCTGCCAGCGACAGATCGTCCTCCTCCTGCACGACCACGCTCACGTCCATGTCCGCCTCTGCAAAATCATGCGGAGCACCCGGAAGCGATGGCATAGCGCTGATATCGTCGAAGGTGAAGCTATTCTGTTGATCGGCCGTTGAAGGCGTCGACCTCTTGAGTGATGCTGAAGGCGAAAATGCCGACGATCTGCTGGCTCGGCTGGCGAGTGACTGCGCAAATCTTGCAGTGCTGGATGCACATGATGAGGTGAGCGCGGGCGTTGTGGTATGATGCGACAGTGCATCAGGAGTTGAATGTAGAGGAATTGACAGATTGGCGTCGTCGTGGCTTCGTCAGTTGTTGTCGACTCTTGAATTTCCGCGGAGTAGTCGAGGGCAGTCAGAGAGGGCGACGAGCGGGAGTGGGGTGACAGGGGCGGGCGGGGACATCGGTGGTGACGCAGAGGCAGGGAGTGAAGACGACGGCACTCGTATGTGGCTCGATTTAGCGTCTCGCGCAGGTTCTACGACTCGACTCTTGACCTCTGCCTGTTTCAGCACTCTCACCACAAACTGTCCTCACTCTCTTCACCACTTTCTTATACCTGAAGTCGGGTACAATATGCAGCAACCTGGTACGACTTCTGGAGGCAGCGGCGGAGAGCGTCCCTTCGCACGAGAACCCCGCGCCGCTCTCCAGAGCAACCTCCCTGCGTCCACGACCCCGCACCGTCGCGGTCTAGGACAAAGGTTGATGAGCGTGTTCAGACGGACAAACACGAGTACGTACCGATTGCTCGTGCTCTTCCAGTAGCTCACGCGCCGTCCGCCGGTCACAGCCTTGACCGACACTAGCAGCCCGGCGGGTCCGCGAACCCGTGTTGCGAACATCTATCGCCGCGTCATTAGGGCTTTGAGGCCCGGTCTTGTGCGGCAAACGGCTCCCTCCACCGGGGAGAGCGAGAATGCGTCGGATGACAGCATGTCGACGCCCAAGTCGGCATTGTCGCAGAACTCGAAGAAGGAGCGCAACAACTTCTCGTACAACCCGGGGCCGTATCTGCGATGAACTGGGGGAGGAACGGCGCGTGGGATGGCGGGGGCGGCTGGGGCGTGCGTGGGTCAGGGCGGCCGGGGCGCAGGGGGCAGCGGGAGGGTATGGCGTGGTCGATGAGCGGGGCAGCATGGCGGCGAGCCTGAGACTGAGCTCTAGTATCCAGGCCAGTGTACGTTTGGTAAACCCATACACCAGTCGAGCACTGACCATGCAATCCTGTAGACCTTTTTGACTTTCTTGGTAATGAGCGGTGACAATCTGTGCCGTTCGCGTACGCTTTTGACCTCATGAATCTTCGTCAGATGTCATATTCACGGTGATCATCTCGCGCGCTGACCGACTCTGAGAGGGCGCTGCGGCCCGCACACAGGGGACGGAGAAGCCAGAAATTTTGAATACCTGGCATGACGCGTATGTACTATGCCTTTGATACGACTCGCGCGCCACGCTCGCCTTATTCCTATTGCAGCCGGTCAGCTTAATTCATGTCACGCAAACAAAAAGCTTACTAGGCATCATGCGCCCGACAAAGCCAATGCGCTCGTTTTCGTGACCCGAGACCCGCACCATCGTCTCAACGTGAACCAGGCCGCCGTTTGCGCCGTCGCAGCAGGTTTTGGAGACCGCTTTCACTGACGCATTTTGTCAAACACATCTCCCGCGCATCTCGACGCCTCCCACCAATTTTCAACGCTCTGCTGGGCGCTGCGCCCGTCACCAAAAAACGCGGCCTGGACGCCGCCCGAGGATGTCGCCGCAAGCGGCCAAAAATGCGCCGGATGCCACCCAAATGATTTCATCCGCTGCCCGCCGAGCGCGCTCCCGCGCCCTCCATCGTCTTGGTAGCGCTGCGCCTCAGCTTCAAGCTTTTCGGCGGTGGCGGGTGGGGCTGTGGAGGCGCGCAGCGGCGGTGGATGCCGTGTCGCCACCTTCAAGTCCAACGCATTCCTGTTGCGGACGACGCTGGGCTCGTGCATGTACGCGATCACCAATCACCAGCTGCAAATGGCTTGGATGTCCCGTCCAAAAACGCTTGCTGAACGCCTTGCTCGTACTGTTGCCTCTGGCGGATGAACTGGTCCAGAAGAGTGCCAGCCTGCCGAACAAAAGAGACGTCAGCGCGGGCTCACGATGAACACGAAGCAAACACGCCTGCCAGCGTCCTTCGCGTCCTCGATGAAGCACGACGTCTGCTCATCGAGTCTCCCTTCCTTCTCCTCCCGCGGGACTCGAGCGGATGGCGACGATGATTTCTTGAATGCCAGCGCAGCTTCCTGGATGTCGCTGAGGATGGGCGGTGTCCCCGCGATGCGCGCCAAATCTTCCATGGCGAAGGAGACATAAGTGCCACCGGCGGGACCGACCAGTCAATAAGCAGCAAAGACGGGAGGAAGTGAGGCCGGATATGTTCTCTTGCAGTCGGAGGTCAACGGTCCCGGTCAACCGTAAGTCGCTCGTTGCGGGCAGCCGCATCAGCAAAACCGTCGAAATGTCACATGTCACACCCGGTCACAGCGGATTTCAGCGGCTGTAATTTGCGCGGAGGATTATAACCCTATATGAAGTCATTGTAATGTACCCGGGCTTTTACAAACGTATTATAATGTACCCGAGGCTTTTACAAAGGTATTACAACGTACAGTGATGCAAGTAGGTACGAAATAATCCAAGTGCGCGCGTCGCGCCCTACAGAGGCGCGAACCCGGCCCTGGGGCTCCTCCTTCTCGCTGCCCCGGTCTCCCTCGTCATCCTCGTCGTCGCTGTTACGGCCATCCTCGTCCTCTGCCTGCTGGCCGTCGCTGTCGTCCGACATGCTGGCCTCACCACGCAGGGCGTCGGCCCCTAGCGTCATGCCGCTTCGTCCATCAACCTGACGAGCCCCTTGACGCTCAGCGAGTCGGACACGCCGATGGGGTCCGTGGTGCGTGCGCTGCGCGTGCACACGGCGAGGAGTTGTAGTCCAAGCACTCACTGCTGCCTGTGCCCGCGCGCCGCTGCGAGCTCTAGCTGATGAACTCCGGTCCGCCCCATATAACAACTTGCCGCGGCGCCCGGCGCCCATGCGATCGCCCGTCTGCACGACAAATTCGGGCACGATGTACTGCACACGACGACTTCGTAGTAGCCTGAGGGCACAAGGTCAGCTGACAGACGATACGTGTGCGTATGCGAGGTGCTCACCCTCCACGGTGAGTGCGATGCAGTCCCTGCATGTGTGCAAGGAGATGGGATGTGACGAGTGGGCCGTGGCGCGAAGCACCTTACTTAATGGTGTCTAGAAGAACACGCGTACTCTGTCAGTCCAGCACACATAAATTGACTGGTGGAAGCGAGACGTACCGTGAACCACCGAGCAGCGACGGCATTATGTTTTGCGCCCGACGCGCGATTGAATGCGGCGCCGCGACCGTCATGCGCACTTCGGCCTCGACTTGCTTGCGAACGTCTCTCCATTTTCAACTTGCAGTATCCGCTCCTGCTGAAGAACACGGCGTCACGTTGAGCTCAAGCTGGCGTGAGTGGGCTCGCCGTTCGTTGTCCTGTCCACACAGAGTCAGCGCACCTGCCCCGACAACCGGTAATCACCACGCACCTCGACAAACGCAGAGTTCGACCTCCGCTCCTTCTCAAACTCGTACTTTCCATACAGCTGAGGCACACCATACGAGACAAACGGCGTGGCGCTGCGCCGAAGAAGATGTCAGCAATACTCTCAACCATCGCACCTCTGCCGCCTGTTTAGACCGGTCACCATGGCAGTGACCAGCTTGCTGCGGCGGGCTGCAGGTCTGAAGTTAGCACGACACCGTCAACTGAGCCTCGCGCGGGAATTACTTTCTTAACAGCACACAGCAAGTGCGGGGCTAGACGCATTGTTGAAGGCGGGAACGAGAATTGAAGGGGGCTGGGCACGGGTTCGGAGGTGAGCACGTCGTCATATTTGTGAAGTCACGATGGGCTCACCTGATGGGCAGTCGTCGCCAGCACCCAAGGCACTTCCTCATAGGTGGGCACCTCTGTCGACCGCCTCATAGTCCACGGGCGTCGGCGCACCGACGTTGTGCGAGAGCACTCGCATGAAGAGATGCTGCTGGTAGTAGTCCGATTTGGAGCGCGCGTGCCCGCGCTGGTGAAGCACATCCTCGAGGGCGAGCGGGTGCATGTCTGCAAGCGATGTTGTCAGACTTGCACGGGCCGAACGACGCAGCGCACGTACCGTACTTCAGCGCCAGCGCGCTGATCACATCCCAACTGATACCTCCGACATTGATGTAGCGCACGCGGACCCGCGGGTCGCGCGCACTCGCCTCGTCGTTTTTCAGGAAGCCCACGAACTCGGCATTGGTCATCTTGCCAAAGCTCGAGCGCAGCGGCGAGCAGTAGACGACCTCGATCTTGCATTTCTGCCGGATGTGCCCGTACTGTTGGAACGCGTTCGAGCGCCGCGGGTCAACGCCAGGCTCTGCGCCGACGCGCCCCCGCGACAAGGTCCGCGACGTGCGGTGCATGGCGATGATCGCGTCTCTCGACGGCATGGAGCTCGGCCCCGGCCGCTTCCTCGTCGCGCACCACGCGAATGCGGGCGAGGTGGGCGACACCGCGCTGCGGGAGGTAGGTGAGCTGGCCAGCCTGTTCAGTGTTGCGCATGATGAACAGCGCGGCCTCGCTGAGCGAGTCGAGAGTCGCCGACCGCGAATGGGACTAGGCCGCAAGCGTGCATTATGAGCCGAGCGCCGAGCGAACAAAGCCATTATGACGCACCTCGAATGACTGTAGTGTAATTGCCCGCGTGACTGCTATGTCGAGGAAGACCGTGTTTGCAGAGAAGAGGGACCCACCCCGCACTGGGTAAGAGACGACCTTACGAAGCGTGCGGGCGGGCGCTTCGACGTCGTGTGGGCAACCGACAACGGTGGGAAGATCACTGAAGGGGCTATAAAGTCTGCCGTGTGTCTATCTCGTCTCCAGCCTTGCAGCGAGTCGGACACGGCCCTCTTGGTGAAGACGCAGGGTTCGGGCAGTGGTCAGCGGTCGGCGAGTAGGGGCCTGGTGCGCAGAGGAGCAGGTGCGGTCGCGTATCGTGTAGGTCTGTGCACGAAGGACAGCGGCGCCTGCCTGAGGAGTGATGCAGCTGCCCACAACCCGTGCACCAGCGCACGATGATACTGCGCGCGTTTGTAATGATCGGGAGCCGTTTGATAAGACCGTTTTGTGGCTGAAAGTGGGAGCCCGGAGGTGGGCCGGCAACATCAAAGCGCATACAACGATGTTGAGTCATTGCAGCTAAGGAAAGGACTATGTCAGCAATTACGAATAGCGTAGACAATGAAACGCACCAAGAATGCACTTGAGCACGACGGCCCTGAGATGCTGGCGAATCCTTCGAGGTTGACGACGCGCCATGTTGCGCTGGCGCCCTTCGAGAAGGTAGTGAGACGAGATGCCGGTTGTCACACACTGCCACACCTCGCAGGACCACCCCGCTCAATCTGTGCACAACTCTGGCGAGGACGTGTCCCACAAGACTGTGGCAGGCGATGTAGAGGCGAAGGACGGGCGGGAAATGGGGTCAAAGGGGAGGGTGAACAGCGTGAGAGTGTATGAGAAAGGAGAGTAAGCAGTGCACGGCTCCCCGCTCAGACTTGCCGCGTCTTCAATTGGCGAGGCGACCGCGCTGGCAGAAGGGCAGAGTCTAGTCTGCTTTCTGTCGCGGGGGTCTTACATACGAAGCTCCGCCGGCCCACTGCAATGCGCGGCAGCCTGTGGGCGTGGCGGAGTTTAGAAATTGCAAGGATTCGAGAGGATTCGAGAAATCGCGCCCGCTGTGGCGCGTCGCGCTGCCGGTGCTCATCGCGCTGTCCCTGTCGTTCTCCATTCCAATACACCACCTCTTTGCACAGAACCGAATCACTTGTGATGTCTACACCTGCTGACCTGCTCATCGAGCGTCGAAACGCTATCTGCACTCAACTTCTCGATGTTTCAGGCTATTCAAGACCGGACTTCGGCACATTCGTCCACCGTTCTCCGTCCTTTCCGATCTAGAAAGTACAGCAACATGGTGCTGCACTTGGTAAGTAGTGCTTCCTGGCTGTCCGTGAGAAGAGACTGTGGTGGAGCTGATGTATACGAGCCAGGCCTCGCGTATGTCTCCTTGCTTCTGACTAATTTCCTGCTCACCCTTGCTTGGGAAACAACATGTTCGTCGGATGGTATGCACTTCGACATCTGTATGAATATCTACCCTGATGACATCGTGTAGTAAACAAGCATTCGGCCGCTCTTGCAGAACATGCACGCGACCGCTCGCCAGTGCCGGTGCGCGGTACAAGACCACCGTCGTCTGCCAGCCTTGTTCCAACTAGACACATCTCCTTGACCTTGAGGACTACCTCCCGACGTACGCAGTCCCGCGAAGGCGTTGGGCGTCGCGAACGACGCGTCGACGAGCGACAACGACCGCGAGCACTATGTGCAGAAATGGAAACCAAGGTGCACGCGCGTGAATTTGTCGGTCATGCGATTTTGGTGTTCACTGGTCATCAGTTCTCCAACAACGAGAACGTCAAAACGTCAAATGCGACACCTGGGAGCGACTGCAGCACGCGCGTGCCGACACCGGGAGGCGCACTCGTACACTCGCCCCTGGCAAAGAATGAGCCAGCGTATAGTATGCGCGCTTCTCGTAGCTTTTTGCCATTTTCTCGTATACTTGCTACCTGCCCTCGAATATCTCTCCAGACCGAATTTTATATGCGCGCCTCGTGTTTGTGCCGATCTTGCTCTTGAAGACGCTGTGTGAGTAGTAGGGGACGTCACACTCGACCAGCTCTTCCTCGTCAGAGACCAGTTGGGGAGATGCGGCATTCTCTCGCTCGACAGTCGCAGCTGAGAACGTGCCCGCCAACGCAGAAATTGTTTCGAGGAAACCGGCGGTGCGAAGTGCAGGAATGCCAGTCGTGCAAGTCGTGCATTAGACTTGAGGAACGTCGTAAGTGAGCGCCAGTGAGGAGAGCGATGGGTCAATCGAGAGATATCAGACGATGGTATTAGCACCACGCCCAAGTACCGAAGTTGCGCAGAGCCGTCATTATCCGCTCTCCATCGCTCTTGCCTGTGCCGCTGCGTATGACGCCCGACCAGCGCGCGCACGCGCCACCCGTGCCGCCTCGTTCTCGCGGTCCAGGACCCGGGGCCATCTCAAGTAGTGCCGCATGCTGTAGCAGCATCAACGCAGCACCCAGGGCTGTCACGAGGGCTGGCGGGTCTGTCGGCGCAAGAGGCTGGTGTTCAATGAGGATTGGAAAGTCGCGGGGATCAATTGAAGGTATAAGCCTGATTGTCTTCAATTTGTTGAGGCCGCTTTCCGATATCCAGCCGTCCTGGTGCCTCTCGGTCAAGTCGATAATACGGAGGTCACGTGATGATCGCCCCATGCCGTCCTCCTCCTTCAGAGTCCTTGTCCCTCCCTGCGCCTTCATCTTCTCCTCCGTTGGAGGTCTCTCCGACGTCCTCTGGCCTGGCCCGGGTGCGATCAGGAACGCGCGCCACCCAGAAGCTTGCTCAGAACGACGGCTAGACAGCGTCCGGAATGGGGAGCTGGCGACAAAAGCCGTGAGTCACGCGGTTTGTTTTATCTCCTTACCTCATTGTTTTTTGCAGACGTCTGTGCTCGGTTGGAGCTTTGTGAGTTCGTCGCTCTTGAAGTCCCGCGCATATACTCACACTCTCCCAGGGATGAACTCGGACACCCCGACCTCGAGTCTGCCTACTGTGCAGTGAGCTTGTGAAGTGCTCGATGGTGGTCTTTGGCGCAACGTACGACATGCCGACGCGGATACCCTATGATAGGTATGTGACCGGATCTATGCGCAATAACACACCTCATAAGCTTGTGAAGTAGCCCAGGATGCCATCGTGTCAAAAGACTAGCACAACGCGCTTGGTATGCTCCTCATTGACATACATGAGAACCCGGATTAATCCATTGCAACTGAAGGTGCCATCTCTACCCGGCTCTTTGATCATCGATGTCGCTGTCTGGCACCGACGCGCCGCATCTTTTGCGGTGTGTCTGTCCAACGTCTCTCTGTAAGCTTCCTACTGAACATTCTTTGGAATCTGGACTCCTCATCAAGGCTCGTACTCACTCTCGGACTCGCACATTTGGACCTCCCAGGCTACGGATGGCCAATACCGCGCACAATCGCCGTCCGCACACGGCGCGCTCTGGGCCTGCAGCACGGCTGGCGCGGACGGCGTGATCTCAGACTACGAGGGTGCTGAGGGACGCGGGGGCGACGTGGTGCAGGCCGCTGTGTCCTGTGTGTGTACCGCATGCTCGGTTGTATGGCG
Source organism: Auriscalpium vulgare (assembly GCA_019915015.1). Classification (NCBI taxonomy): domain Eukaryota; kingdom Fungi; phylum Basidiomycota; class Agaricomycetes; order Russulales; family Auriscalpiaceae; genus Auriscalpium; species Auriscalpium vulgare. Next base: position 1,180,652 of record JAHBBC010000004.1, on the reverse strand, counting down.
ATATAATGCATGGTCTCGAATAACGCCGATATCAGGCTTGCAAGCTAGGGTCTGGGTTATACGGCAATTTAACGGGGGTCCTCGCTAGCCCAAGACCCCGCCAGCTCGCCGCCCCCGCCGCCTGCTCCCGCTGCCGCTGGAATTGGTAGAGATGGTCGAGCTGCTGCATCTGCATCGGCGTTATTGCAGAGCTCTATGGCGGAGAGCCGCCGAGATTGAGCTGGTGGCTCGCTGCCGTACAGCCTGAAATGAGTAGGGAAACGCACCTCGATCACGACGGAGCCCTCGTCGAAGCGCACCGCGATCTCATCACCCTCCTTCCGGACAGCAATACACCATGCTCGCTCCAGCCCGTAGCTCAGAGTATTCTCCAAACGATACGCGCCACTATTCCAAAGCTTCACTGTACCGTCCTCACTGCCGCTGATGATGATGGGTAGGCTCGGATGAAATACGGCGAACGAAACGTTATTCGTATGGCTCTCCATCGTCTGCACGCAGCTCTTGCTGAGGTAGTCCCAGATCTTGACCGTCTTGTCGTCGCCGGTCGTGACCAGATACGGCTTGTCCGCGCCGGGGTAGAACTCGACAAAGTTGACGCCCTTGTCGTGCGCCTCCATCTTGAAGTTCGCGACCGGCGACCCCAAGGACCATTCATCGAAGTTCCCATCCGGGCCGAACACGATGTCCATGTCGTACAAGGAAGTGATCTGAAATCGCCATGAGGATCGCCGACAGAGTGATACTTCGTTGCCCACATTCTCATGTCTGCGGAAGTGGTGCTCGTTCACCGCCTGCGTCTCGAACACAGCACAGCCAGGGTGACCTTGCGCGCAATTTTGCGGGCGACGTGCCGGAGGGCGTAGGCGCGCCCGAAGACGACACGGACGAGTTTGACGATGACGACGACGAGGGCGAGGGGGATGGCGAACGAACGTGAGCTGCTACCGCGCGGTTTATGTGTTCGACCAGATAGGGCGGCGGACTTGGCGCTGGAAGAGGACCAGGTGGTGCGTGCCTTCGGGCGCGGCGGCGGGGTAGTGGTAAAAGGAAGGAGAAGGGCTGTCCGCCGAAGATCAGGTAATAAGCCTTGCATACAAGCCAGTGCGTTTTCAGCACATCTGAATGCGAAGCAGGTGAGTATACGGGCGCACCATGGATGATTGCCTCCTCCACAGCATCGCCGTCCACACGTTCCGTACCGCTTACAGCCGACCCAACCTCGTCGCACTGCTTGCGCATGAACTCCGCGGCGCGCACGCCGTGTAGAGGATAGCGACGTAAACTGGGCGAGCGAGGCGCGGATTTCTGCCTGGAAAGGCGCGGCGATTCTGTCGGCTTTCAGGAGGAGGCCTTTGGGGAGCGCGGGGCTCGCCGCGAGGACCTTGCGCGACGAGCGGTTGGTTAGTCGCACAGATTAGCGCGATGGGATGCTGAACGCGAGTTGGGAGCGATGGGAAGCGGCGGTAGATGGGCCACGCTCGACGAGGCGAAGTTCTGCCGCGCGTCTTCAACAACCTCTGCGAGAGACATGTCAAAAAAAGACTCTTCATCTTCAACTGTGGCCCAGAACTCACTCTCGACATTCTATATCCAGATCGTCATGCGGCCCGCTCGTGAATCAGCACCGACCTGGGCGTTGCGTACTGCATTGCGGACGACAGGCAACGACGAACTTGAACAGGACTTGAAGCTTGAAGGTGACCGTCGTCGAGACTCGACTCGGAAGCTTGGATCGACCGTCGCTCGGACTCCTCGTCGGAGTTACATGGTCACATCACACGGTCACACGGGTCAACCGCAGGAGCAGATATTCAACTCATGAACGCCCATCGACGCGCTCCACGCTCACCGACACGCCGCACTCATCTCGCAGCCCGCGTAGATGCGACGCACAATGTCGTATGAGGTTGTTGTACAGATCGGACCCATCAGGGCTGGTGAAGGGGGTCGTGGGCCGCGATTTCGGCAGTCGTGTTTGTGGGACGCGGTAGTTGTACGCGGCGGTGTAGAGGCTCATAGTACGATACGCCGGTCTGGATCGTGGAGAAGTGAGGATGCGGGGAGGTCGATGGTGTGATGGTGTGGGTTGAGCCAAGAGCTGCCGTGGGGATGATGCCAAGAGGGCGGCGTCGATTCGCGGGACGTTCAGCTGCGACACGGGGGTCTCGTCAGGGCATCCTACGCCGGCCGGCAGTGCGGAACTGATGGGGTGCGCAGGGCTGTCGATGGGTCCTCAGGGCGAAAGTTCTCGGCGGCATCCCGGCACCCCGGCGTGGATGTCGCCGCTGAGGAGGGCAAAAAATGCGAGGAGCTTGCGAGGCTCCCAGTTAGTCGAACGAGAAATATTGAACAGCTATACGGCGGGCGACAGTCAGAGAGCCGTTGCTATCACCCGGACTAGTTCAGGCTGAGTAATTAGTCTTATGTCAAATAGTTCATGCGATACCGAACTACTTCAATATGACTATCAGTTAATATACTTCTACACCGCAGAATCCAAATAGTTTGATAGCGCGTCAGTCACCAATGATCTAGTTCACGCTGAAATACTTCAAGGCCAGTAGCACAATGAGCTAGTTCAACGTGAAGTAATTCAAGGGTGGAGTGCGGAATGATCTAGTTCAACGTGAAATACTTCAAGGCCAGTAGCGGAATGAGCTAGTTCAACGTGAAGTAATTCAAGGGTGGAGTGCGGAATGATCTAGTTCAACGTGAAATACTTCAAGGCCAGTAGCGGAATGAGCTAGTTCAACGTGAAGTATTTCAAGGGGGGAGTGCGGAATGAGCTAGTTCACGACAAAGTATTTCAAGGGGGGAGTGGGGGAATGATCTAGTTCATGATGAAGTACTTCAATGGGGGAGTGGGGGAATGATCTAGTTCATGATGAAGTATTTCAATGCGGCGAACTATTTCGAAGGAGTGGGAGATGATCTAGTTCGAAGAGATGGCAATGAACTACTTTGATGTCAGCCAAATGACTATACAAAAGAATGGTTCGACGCACGACGCACATGTGTCATCAACCGTGAACGGCAGAGAAAAGATCAAAGACGTTGGGGGGTGATATATGGTCTCGACACCATACAAAAAGCTCGGGCATGTCGGGGGCCTCAATCAGAACATCCTGCACAATGTCGTGAACCCAGAGATCAGCCGCAGGGTCGTACACCCATATCTTGTCCGTGGGCTTGACATCAAGATGCTCGTAGTCCTTCCAGTGGTCTTGGAGCCGGAATGAAGACCCGTCGTTCCACGCCAGTGTGCATGCAACCGGGTCTTCATCTTTCTAATCAAAGAAGTCAGATCGCTTGACTCTTGGACAAACACAGACGACCGCTTACAGCAAGATATGCAATACTGAGAACGTGTGTGCGGACTGGGACGTGTCCCTGTCCCACAGGAAACAGAGTGCGGCGTACGGGCTCCTCGGTCGGCAATACATCTGGAGGTGTGCGTCGTCTTTGAGATCGAGCAGGGGAACTGGCGACCTGTCTTTTGTCACCACGCTGTTGACGAGACCTGCCGCGTACGGGAGACGACACGACATGTCGAGCTTCAGACAATGACTTGCACATGTCGAGTATTTCATTGTGTTGCACGTCTGAGAGAGGAGGCGTAAGGAAGTTGATGTGTCGTTGTTCCTTGCACTGTGCAAGAGTCAGGAATGCCGCAAGAATTAATTCATGACGTACCACTGTATAGTAGCGACCGAGATTTTCGTTCATAGAGCGGTACTGGATGTCGATAGCGGCAACACTATGATTGGGATTGCAAAACGGAGCCGTTCTCCCAGGCTTTCGTCCAGCAAGGCGAACTACGAAGGCCTTGAGCTGTTTCTGTGAAGAAGGGGGGAGAGTCTTCAGCACTCTTCGGTATTCAACGTCTGAAACGTTCAGCATCATGCGGAAAGATCAAGGCGGGAGGGAGAGTGGGTCGGGGGGGAACTACGGTGAAAAAGGCCAAGGGTACCAACTATTTATTCCAGCCAGGAGTCTTGGCCGGCCGTAGTCACGCGGGACGATAATGTCATTGTTCGATTCAACTAGTTTGAAAGGACGGCCACACCCTCATAATCTATGGATTTTCCGGCCACATGTCGTCAGCTATTGTGTAACGGACAGAACGAATACCGGTACAAGTTCACGTACATGTTTTTTGAACGCAAGCAACTCTCGTTTGGAAACTGTGGATTATTGCAACGACATAACAAATATACTACTACTTCTTCGTCGTCTTACGCCGCTTAGCTGCCGGCTGAGTGTCACCGTTCTCCTTTTTCCCTGCCGGTTGCCCCCGTGTCGACCTCCGCACTATGCTAGTTGCTTCATCAACTGAGGCGCTTGCTACAGGAACCCTTGACCCCCAAAAAACCGATAAGTAATGAGCGACGAGAGAATATTGCTAGCTTAAATACGTACAGTTCTTCATGGACCTGTGCTTGTGTATTACGACGACCTGAACGACGAGGTTCCTGTGGTGCGACCTCTGCCACCTTTCTCTTGCGACCTCCCTTCGACTTGGAAGTTTGAATGCGCTTGACTGCGACTTCCTGAGCGGGTACGCCATCCTGAGCCACATCCTGAGCAGCTTCGGCGTCCTGAGCGAGGACGCCCCCCTCAACAGCAGTGACCGCATCCCGAGCACCTTCGGCATCCTGATCGGGTACGCCATCCTGATTTTCAGTAGGAGTTGCCTGGTCCCGATGGGACGCTTCGTCTTTGTCTGTGTACGACAATGGGCCACTAGGGGGCATGTATTCAGGAATGTCAAGAGGAGGAATGCCGGCAGGCACGACTGTGGATGGCGTGTGATCTTGACTAGCGGAAGAGGTCTCAAAGATCGGGGACAGTATCTTCGGTTCCTCGACTGCCGGATCCCGCTGCGAAGGGCGCTGAGGAGTAGCCAACGCTCTCACAAAGCGCCGAGAACTCGTAGAAGGGGTGGCGGGCGTGGCGAGGCGTCGGGGAGTCTGTGGAAGCGTTGTAGCACCGTCATCGGGTGAGTTCTCTGATGCCTGTTCCTCAGCAGTCGGATCCTGCATGCTTGGAAATACACGGGTGAGACACTCCGTCATGGCCGCCTTGAAAGATTTGTCGCTTCGCTCGATTTCATCCGCTATGCCAAAGCCGTCCTCGCCAGACGGATCAGAGGCACCCCTGCAAAGATGTAATCAGACAATCATCATTTCAGCGGACTGAATGCGCGCACCACATCAATTGAAGGCCACCGACTTCGTTGAGAGTCCCGACAACAGTCAAGATAACGCAGTTCGTCTTCTGAGAATAGTCGGCGCGGATGTTTTGCAGGGTGTAGTCGAGATTGCGCAACATCCTGCGTACCGCTGATGAGACAAAGATATAGCTACATGGAATGATGGACGTACGTTTGTCGAGCAGCTATTGCTTCCTCCGACCCCTCCGCTGCATCTGATGGTCCGGCCACGGAGTCCTTCGCCTGTTTGCGTCTGGCAGCCGCAGCCGCCTTCTCCTCTTCACTCAGGGCACTGTACTTTGCCACGGCCTCCGGATCGGCGCGATACGCCTCCCCAACTGCCTTGTTGACGTGCGCCTGGAGTTGGCTTTGAACGATCTCATCTCCGCTTGCCTTAGCGTTGTCGATGAATGTCTGGCGGGCGGTCTGCGCAACGTGATGGTTTTGAGGGTCGGCACGGAAGAGGTCGAGAGCACTGTGAGCACGGCCACCGGTGGGCACGTCCGTGAGTTGGAGAAACTTGGGAAGGGGTTCGGAGGTTGGAGCGTCGCCCGCATTCTTGCGAGCATGGTTGCTGATCCATTGTCTGACTTTCTACAAGTAGACGTGAGTTAGAGATGAAGAAATGGAGACAGTCGCACACGCACCTCCTTGCGCGCAATCCTCCTCTGTATCCACACCTCCGTGTCCTCCCGCACGCCGTCAACTTCTTTTCGCTCGACGGGAAACCTCTCGCAAAATGCCTCCACCATAGTTGACCGAAACGTCGAAGCTTGCGTTCTAGTGAACGATAGCTTGCAGTGTGTGCGGCAATACTGGACTAGCCAATCCCATTCTTCCTGTGTAGCCCAGCGAGGATTCGGCATGACGAGTGGATGGTGAGTGTGATGGGTGGAAAAGGACGTCGAATCTGTGAGTGAAGAGTAAGAGCAGGTTGAAGCTGGGTCCCGGTTCGAGTCTGCAAACAAAAGACCGTCAGTAGATACACGTACAAACAAAATATGCCTACGGCACCTGTGACGCGGGGAGTGTGGCCGTCATCGGCTAGCTCGGTCGCCATTGTTAGCGTGGGGACTTACTGCTTCAGCGGTGTTCGCTGTCGCGCAGGTAATCAGTGCAGCAAATCAATACAATCATAGCTGGAAAGATGTCAAGTATGTCAAATATAGATACACTCAGATCATGTCAAGTACAGATACAAATTACACGTCAAGGTCCATCTCTGCCAGGTGCGCGAGACACTTCCGCTCGGTGAAATTGGGACGCGGCGTCCACGGTGAAGGATACCAGCCGAAAGTCACCATGAACGCTCGAACATAGCATGCCAGGAGCTGGCCCTCAACGTCAACGTAGACGTCGCGCGAGAGTGTCTGGAAAGTAAGGGCACGCAACTCTGCAGCTGTGTAACCCCGCCATGGATAGCTGTCGAAGATCGGCCAAGCACTGACGATTTCCCTGACTATGTCCAACCACTCTCTCCGACCTTCCGGGTTGATCACCTCCCAGCCATGAAGCGAGTCGGCACCGAATGGCCAAATGAACCGAGAAACGAGCTCTTCGAAGGAGCCCTCCCTGACGAAGCTGGATGTGGCGCGAAGTGTGTGCTCCAGGGCATGCAGCTCATCGGCGATTGAGCAGAGGAGAGACTGGGCAACGACAGAGTATCGCAACTCGCTGCTCTGAAAGACCTCCGCCGTCACGGGGCATCCACAGGCCATCGGCTGAATGGGATTGAGGTCGCCAGATATGATTTGCCCGTGGATTTGATCACCAAACAGAAGGCGACCTCCATACCGGTAAAATGCAGCAGGGTCGTACGGCGTCCCTACGCTGGGTAGCGGCCAGCACTTTTTCCAGTATGTGTCGCCGAGAATCTCCCGCCAGTCTTTGGTGTCAAGGCCGTTGATCCCTCGCGCGCCGCCATCGGGAACATGAAGGTGGCGATCCCGGATGTAGGGAAAGAGCTGGAGGTAGCGCGTGAAGTAAAGGGCTTGCTTTTCTGACGTCTGAGCCCCCCAAAAAAGATAGTATGGTGGGTGGGAAAACATGCGGCGCTGGCGGCTCACGGACTCATCGTTGCGCAACAAGCTCGGAGGATTGGTCCATTTAGCAGTGAAGTACAACATGGATATGGGAGGAAAGTACGCTGGGCTGTCAGCAATGTCCGATGATCGACGGATCTCCTTCAAGTGCATAAGTCTGTCACGATTTTCCGTTGCTGTGAATTTCACATGAGCAAGAGAGCTGTCATATGAGAATAGGACAACGCACCATGGCCGCGCTTCTGCTTGGGACCCTTCACGATTCCCATGGATGCTTGGTATTCGTCGGATGGATTGAGGCTGTCCTCCCGCGGACAGTGGCCCCTGGCTGCCGACTCGAAAGACCGAACATGCATGACGTGAGGCGGGTAGAACCAAAGGGGCTTCGTATGCTTTTCGGTGACAGATCGCGGGCCCGTGAGGCGTCCACGATCATGCAGTGGTGATCGAGGGCGCCAACGAGAAGGTGAGAGATCCCACTGCCCCGCACGGACAACCATGTAGACAGCCACATTCATGCGATGGTATTCGTGGAACTGGGTGATAGTAGTTACGATGGAGCCGCGAGTACTCGGCCGAATGGGAGGGGCAGACCCGACAGGTTTCAGGATGTCATTCTTTTGATCTTCCCACCAGTCGCGGAAGGCAAAGACTTCGAGCAGGCCACGTTGTGCAGCGCGGAACAAATCCACGAAGTCATCCCATGACTGGACCCCATCCTCAAGACGATAATAGCTATCTCGCGCACGTCGCAGCGCCTCGTCAGGGATTGTTACGTGAGCAACGGTTTTATGACGACGGGCCTGCGGGAAGACGGTGTTGGTGACCTTCCACGCATCGTTCAGCCTGGCGTGCAGAGGCTCTCGGACTTTGTCAGCCATTGTACGCCGGTGCCGGCCGTCCTTGTCAAGTGGCATCCACATTGTTTTATCGACCGAGTCCGTGAGAATGTCATTGGTGCCATGGTGAGGAACATTGATATACGCTAAGTAAGGCGAGGAGACGTCATAGGTTTGGGGTATGCGCGTCCACTCATACACGCCCCACAAGCCGTCGCTTTGGACGTGGACAGATGGCGGGGGGTCGGAAGGCATGGGACAGGGGATGAATGATGTGTTGGCTGCGATCACGACGGTATCGGACTCGTCATCGGACGTCCAGAATGCTAGCGGGAACGGGAACGGAACCATCTCTTCGCGGCTGACCTTGTCCTAGAATTAGCGATCAGAATTGTAAATAACGTAGATTGAGACTCACGTAGGCAATCTTGAGGTCGACTACAACGAGGTGCGTGTTTACCGTACGATCAACCCAACGTGAACCCCGCGTACTACAAGCCGGCGCATTAGTGTCTGAATTAATAGAATGCATGGTGAACCACGTACGGAGTCTACACCAATGTGGCGCAGACAGAGGTACGAGAGAGACGCGGACCGCCGCACAATGCAAACCGCGGAGCAGCACTGCACAGTGGCGAAGAAGCAGAGGGATGTGGGAGAGCACACGCAGCCTGCTCGGAGTAGACGACACGTCAAACTCTCTGCAAACTGGATGCACTGGAGAGAGGGGCAGAGCGGCGGAGGGCGCTGAGGTCCAACGGGTGACGCCTGTTGCTGTTAAATCAGACAATGAGCACGAGCACAGACATGGCGATAGAGCAGCGAGAGCGCACCTGGAGAAAGCGGCCGGAGTCCGAGCGGGCGGCGAGTGGTGCTGTAAAATAACAGTTAGTAGGCACAAATGCATGGATTCGGCCAACAAAAAACACACCGAAGGGAGCCGGAGTCTGTCGCGGGCGTTCCGGGAGGGGCAGGGACAGAGCAGAGGGTGAGAGCAGAGTGGGGACACGCGCACGCCGCTGCCTTCGCTCACGGAGACCCGGAGGTTGGAGACGCCGAGCAGGACGCGCGGTAGGGAATAAAGCAGAGGGGCGGGGGGTAGCACGTACAGCACACTCGGAGTAGACGGCACGTCCGACTCTCTGCGTACTGAACACACTGGGGGAGGGGGAGGGGAGGGGAAGGGCGGAGGGTGAAGGTGACGTGGCACGAGAAGTGCGACTTGATGATGATAGCAGCTGTGGACTTAGAGTTCACACTCAGCGCAAGTCGGGCGCTGCCGGTCGAAGTCTGAACTCTAAGTCCACAGCTGCTCGCATGACAAGTCGCACTTCTCGCGCCACGTCACCTTCACCCTCCGCCCTTCCCCTCCCCTCCCCCACCCCCAGTGTGTTCAGTACGCAGAGAGTCGGACGTGCCGTCTACTCCGAGCGTGCTGTACGTGCTACCCCCCGTCCCTCTGCTTTATTCCCTACCGCGCGTCCTGCTCGGCGTCTCCAACCTCCGGGTCTCCGTGAGCGAAGGCAGCGGCGTGCGCGTGTCCCCACTCTGCTCTCACCCTCTGCTCTGTCCCTGCCCCTCCCGGAAAGTCCGCAACACACTCTGGCTCCTTCGGTGTGTTTTTTTCTTCTCTTCTGCGATTTTTCTCACTGATTGTTATTTTACAGCACCAGTCGCCGTCGGCTGAGACACCCACACCCTCCTCCTTCCCCACCAGCAGAGAGTCCGACGTGCCGTCTACTCCTACATCGTCCTATCCCCTCTGCACTGCAGCGCACACAGCCCGCGAAGAGTTTGACGTGCCGTCTACTCCGAGTGAGCTGCGGGTGTTCCCCCACGTCTCTCTGCTTCCTCCGATCGTCTCTGTGTCTCCAACCTTGGACCGCGTGTCGCAAGGTGTGTTCACGGTACGTCCAACTTCGTAGCGATACTCTGCGCTTGCTCACTATTTTTGTTCATAGCGCGCCAACCTCATGCGATCCGTACGAGTTCATCCCTCCCTCCCCGCCCCATACCAGCCCCCGTCCCCCATGGCCACCGTCTCCGGTCCTCCCGTCGCTCGGCACCCGTCGCCCGCCTTCCGCAAGGCCCACAAGATCTCCCGCCCGTCCGCACACGGCGTGGCCCCTTCAGTGCGCATCCCCCGCGCTTTCCTTTGTTCTATATATATTCATCTCCGCCTCAGTCGGCGAGCGATCCGTACCACGGCCATGAGCCGACAGCGAAGCTCTGTGCTAGATTCGTCTCGCACCTCTTCGCCTGTCCCGACCTCCCTCCCCTCCCCGCGCCCCCAACCAACGCGCCCAACCCGCGCCTGGAGCACTTCATCGCATATGCGCTGCACCGCACCCGGCTGCACGCATCGGTTACCTTCGCCGCCCTCTACCTCCTCCAGCGTCTGAAGGCCCGGTTCCCCGCAGCGAAGGGCTCCTCCGGCCATCGACTGTTCATCTCTGCCTTCATGATTGCTTCCAAGATCATTTGCGACGACACATACAGCATCAAGAGCTCGTGTATCGTCGGCCAGGGCATGTTCGCGCTCCGCGAAATCAACCAGATGGAGCGCGAGATGTGTAGCTATCTCGAGTGGTAGCTCAATGTTGACCCCGCCACCCTGCACGACTTTGAGATCCAGGTGCGCCGCGACTTCGCCGGCCCGGGCCCGTACTCTCCCATCTCCCTCCCGACGCCCGCGCCTTCGCCGTTCGCACACCCCGGTGCCAGCACGGCGTCGAGCGTCCCGTCGTTCGGGCACCGCGCGTCGCCCGGGGCCGCGCCCATCATGATCCCGAGCCTGACGATCACGTACCCCTCGCCGGCCTCGCCGCCTGACACCCCCGAGACCTCCCTCACATTCCGCGTTGAAGTCCCACGTGTACTCCCGTCGACCCCGCTCGACTCTGCGCAAGGCGAGGAGGTTGTCATCTTATGAGCTGCGGTCGTGTGCAGCCCGATTTCCGCAGGCGTGGAGGGGGTCATGTTCTCGTCGCGCCCGATAACCGCCTAGTGCGCCCAGTTTGCCTACGCTACATTGACGATCCTCCTTGCTCATGTGGTCATGCTGTCCTGTATGTGCTTGCTCGTCTGCTCCCCTCCTAATGGCAATTTTATCTTTGTACTATATGACACGTATATCCAGTTCACACTTGTCAGGTAGCCTATCCCGAAATTGTAGTTGGACTTCGTATCATAACTCTGCTTACAATTATCCGTTTTCCATTGTTCCTGCCAGTGTGGCCGGTCTGGCGCACATGTGCTTGCTTGGACCGTCAGTACCCTCCACACTGACATTATTCTCTCACTCTGTCCTTGCTGCTGCAGTATTGCGATGGCCCCTGCAAAAAAGCGCAAATACGAGCCGTCGCGTGCAGCCGTACTGGACGAAACCATCAAATTAGTTCACCGACGTCGCAACGGTGATGTTGACAAGCGACAGGTTCCCCTTGGCATCCGCGCCCTCGCTGCCAGGCCCGAAAAGCCAACCATCTCGTATCTGCCGACAATCGAGGAAGAGAGTGAGATGGAGAGGGCGGCTGAGGAGGAAGAAATGGCTCCTGCGTCAACAAGCAGATATATTGTGAGTTTGGATTACATGTCTGATGCCTCGGTGTTCTAACGAGACCTGGTAGCCAACGCACACTGTCAACAGCGAATGGCGTACTGAGTGGGCCCCAAAAATGTTGGAGGCCATCTTAGGCTACGAGGCTGCAGATGACCTTGGCCGCCCTTGCTCCGCCGCTGGCTGCTCGAGCACCGCAGCTGACATCCGTTGTCGTGACTGCTTCTATCGTCGAATGCTCTGCAGAGACTGCGCCGTCAAAATTCACCTCGATAACCCGTTTCACCAAGTGGAGGAATGGGTCGGCACGTACTTCAAGCGCAGAGGACTTCAAGAGCTAGGCCTCGTCATCCGCCTTGGACATGGGGGCGACAACTGTCCCTTCGCCAAGGAACCTGTTTCGATGACAGTGACCCATGTCAACGGCATTCACACTTGCAATGTCCAGTTCTGCGGCTGCTTTCCACCCGACAAGTATAATCCTGTCGATGTCCCACTGCAGCTGGCAAACGCAGGGCTCTGGCCCGCGTCATATAAGAACCCCCGAACGGCGACAACTTTCCACTCAGCACGGGAGTACAATCAGTTCTCCCTCCAGGCCAAGGTGAATGTGATGGACTACAACCGTGTCAAGCTGCGCATGACAAACAACGCTTTTCGTGACGACGTACCGGTGAGTTTATCTTGCGCTCATCATGACTGTCGCCCATGCTGATCCTCGCAGGATCGATATAGGCAGCTTCTCACAAGCCAACGGCAATTCATGTTCATCCAGACGCTCAAGCAGTTTGGAGCGAGTGTACAGGATCGATACGCCGCCGGAAGTCTCGTCGTCCTATGTCCTGCCTGTCCTCAACCTGGGAAGAACATGGACCCCGGTTGGAAAGACGTACCAGCAAAAGACCAGTTGAGTACACTCAAATATATCAGAGTTCGCTGTCTGCTGACGCCGCGTGCAGATACATCCATGCACTGTTTTATGCAAAAGACGGGAACTTTCAGCTCCATCAACACATGAAGAAGATGGATCTTGATGACGTCGCGTTCACGAGGGGCGGTGGTTATTATGTTGATGATGTTGAGTGTGCGAATCACCTCAAGATCATGGACAACGACCCGGATAGCAGCAAAGAGGTACGTATGCAACCGTCTACAATTGACGAAGTATCTCACATATCGTAGACGTCGACGTGCAACAAGTTCTTTGCTCTCAATGGCAAGCGACTCGACGGCAAGCGCATCACGGGAGTGGTGTCTTTAGTATGCGCACCGCACGGGATGATCATGGGGTCCTCAACCGTTGACTTGACGAAAGGCGAAAGGTGCGTTGTTGTCGTCCAATCACCTGTTTGTGAGCCTCACCTGTTGAGCTAGATTTGCCCATGTGGACCTTGCGACGGTGTCTGCGACACGCCCATACAAAGATCTCAAGTTGCACATCTCTTCATACGATATCAATTGTCAATACGGAATTAACTTCGACACGCGCATGGACAAATTTCCGTCCGGTCGTCCAGACTTCCCCCTTACCATCCGTGTCGTTCCAAAATGGCACTTGAATGGGCACAAGGATGACTGCAAGTTTCTCAACTCGCCGGATGTCACTCCTGGGTGTGGCATGACGGAGGGCGAGGCGCCTGAGCGTCGGTGGGCCGTGCAGAATTCACTCGCACTTCAGACAAAAGAGATGGGGCCAGGGTACCGCCACGACACGCATAATGTTCACAACGGAGATTTCAACATGCAGAAAATCTTCACGATAGGTGAGTATAGCTCCTGCGTATCTTCTGTTTGTTGCGCGCTGACTACAATCAGCCAAGTTTCTTGCAAAAAAGCTGGACCAAGCAAAGTCTGCCGCGGCGGAAGCTGAAGAGCAACATGAACGTTGCGAAGCGACCTTCAATTTCCGCGGACGTCCACTGGACGAGTGGCGGACTGCCGAAACCGAGTTCTTGACCACACTTGCCGACGGAACGGCACGAAAGGACCAGCCAAAAGTCAGCCCGTATGAACCGGCGAGTGACAAAGGTGTGAAGTCGTTTTTAAATTTTGCGCTCACTTGAACTAATATATCTTGTCTTAGCACCGACCGAGAAGGAAGCGTTGCTGATTTTGGAGAAGGAGTTTGACGCTGAGCGGGGCACAGCAAGCGAGGAACATGGTCGGCCAAGCCTCACTGCATTTCTGAAGCTTGGTCTCGACTTGGAGGCGCGACAGTACGTCTTTCTTGCAACACACTTCAGGTATTCCCCTAACATGTTTGAATAGGTACGATGTACAAAGCAAGGCAAAGCAAAAGGAGCTGTCAGGTGCCGAAAAAACCGCTATCGAAGACAGCCGATCGCGCCTTGACACTCAGATTGCACGCTTCGAGGACCTTCACGCTGCTATCGTGGCCCCGACAGTCCTCAGGCTTGAAAGTCCAGAAACGAGCTGGCCGGCACCGCGTTCTGACCAAGATGTCCTAGCCGAGGACGTCCAACTTCGCTTGCCATCGACATACCCCATGGATGTCAGGCAGAATTCCTTATTCAAGTCTCTAGCGGAGGCAGAGCTCCTTCTGCGAAAAGGTCGGGCTTGTGATCTTCTGCGGGAGCTACGCCTCAAGATTTCATTGAAGTCCTTCCTGTGGAGGTCAGAGAAGGCGTCGTATGGCCAAGAGGCGAAGACACGCCACCAGAAGACGGTCACTCGCGCTTACCAGGCAACCGCCCGACTTCGCCATCTATACACTACGATGCGGTCGAACATGCTCACGCTAGGGCTCCAGGAGGATGACAAGAACTATCGGCCGCTAACGGAACATGACTGTCGCGTCGTGGCCCTCGTTCATGCTGTTGAAGACCACGACACATCATCGAAGGACCGTGAGCGCTCGTGGCTCTGGCGCGATGGTGAGTATTGGGCTTCTGACTCGGATGACGCTACAGCAAAATGGGATGAAGAGCGTGAGTCCCTTTGATTATACGTGCTTGGTACCCAGCTGACATCATGATAGTTGACCGTCTCACCTGGTTCCGATCGAGTGCGAAGCAAGCTCGCTGGCAGGAACATGTCAAGCGCCTGGAAGAATCGATACGGAGGACGCAGCGGCATTGGTACGATGAGCAACAGGTTTGGCTGAGTCGTGCAGAAGCACAGGGCAGTTCATTAAGTCAACGTGGCGCCGCCGCATATGCTGCACGGTCGGTTTCTAATTCATACTCTGACAATGAAGTATCTGACATTCAAGCGTAGGAAAGCTGCAGTATTTGCGCGTCTGCTGTCTGATGCGAGGGAGTTCTACCCTGAGTACCTCAGGCTGTCGGATACTGAGGTCAGTACTGATATTGTCATAGACACTTCTACCTTGCTGACCTGGGAGCCCAGGTAGCATTACATGACTGACAAGCAATGGGTATGAATTAGTTACTTCGCTGAAATACTTCCACTGTACATTGCGTTGGAGTAGTCCCACTATACATTGCGGTGAAATAGTTGCATTCGACAGACACAAACTAGTTGCGCATGGAAATATAATCTAACTAGTTGAACATGGAAATGTAATGTGGATATAGTTCATCCTCGAACTAGTTCGTGTTTTTTTCTTAAGGGTATCCTACCTGTCAGGCTCCAGAAGCCTACAGTACTAGTGCTAAATACTCGACCGTCATAGTCGGCGTTGAACTAGGTCAACGCCCAGTAATTACTCATTTGAACTACTTCAGTTGTCTGCAAGTACTGAGTCAGAACGCGCCAGATGCTTGATTATAAGGACGTACCTGGGTCCTGCAGGAGAGTGTCGCCTCGTCGACGGGGCAGGAGGGTGAGGAGGGCAAGAAGGACACACCGTGAGAGCTGAAGCGCGACGCCACCAGAGTAAGTACGCGCGCAGCCGAACTCCGTGCACGGCCAACTCCTTTCACCACCACATACGCGTCAGTCAGTTCCCTCCACTCTTAATCTAGACGGTACTCACAACATAATGTTAGATTATGTGGACCAATCACCATCATCGAGACAATACGGTGAATTACAATTATATCGTTTCTGACTACGGAGGACCAGCCCGCGGGGACCCGCCCCCGCCTTACAACGCACCTCGACAAGAACATCATGTCGACCACGGCAGGACGCGCGAGGTGGGGGAGATAATGCTCACCGGAGGGAGGAGGATTGTGGAGGAGGGCCTCGAGACGGTGGCGGGTACGGTTGGCGGCCAGGCGCAACATGGCGGCCACGGCACCCGCAGCAACCAGAGCACGCACGGCCTCGAGACGGCGGCAGGGAGGATCGGCAACGTGCGACTCGACGACCCCCGCGAGCGTATTGGCCACCACGGTGCGAACGGCGTCCAGACCGCGGCGGGCCACGGCCGCGAGCGCGGCCACCACCAGAGACACGGCGACCCTCTCGAGCGCGGCGCGAATGGGCACCACTCAGTTCAGGTCCCCAGGATCGGCCACCAGGGCGCGGACGGCGTCCAGACGGCGGTGGGCCACGGCCGCGAGCGCGAGCGCAGCCACCACCAGCGACACGGCGACCCTCTCGAGCGCGGCGCGAATGGGCACCACTCAGTTCAGGTCCCCAGGATCGGCCACCAGGGCGCGGACGGCGTCCAGACGGCGGTGGGCCACGGCCGCGAGCGCGAGCCAACTGTAGGGAGCTACTTAGTTATACTAAGTCCTACAATAGTAGGGATGGGTATGTTTTCATTGTAGTAGGTATAGTACATGTGCGATACATAGGGATCCTGTGTTACTGTAGTGATACAACATCAACTGTAGTGTTTAGCTAGTCAATACTATAGTACAACATGGTCTCATCCTGCCCAAAACCACTGATTTCACATTTTCCGGTCCTGTACCTCTGAATACTGTAGTACTGACCTACCCCAAACCACGGATTTCGTATTTTTCGGTACTGTACCTCTGAATACTGTAGTACTGACCTACCCCAAACCACGGATTTCGTATTTTTCGGTACTGTACCTCTGAATACTGTAGTACTGACCTACCCCAAACCACGGATTTCGTATTTTTCGGTACTGTACCTCTGAATACTGTAGTACTGACCTACCCCAAACCACGGATTTCGTATTTTTCGGTACTGTACCTCTGAATACTGTAGTACTGACCTACCCCAAACCACGGATTTCACATTTTCCGGTACTGTACCTCTGAGTACTGTAGTACTGACCTACCCCAAACCATGGATTTCGTATTTTTCGGTACTGTACCTCTGAATACTGTAGTACTGACCTACCCCAAACCACGGATTTCGTATTTTTCGGTACTGTACCTCTGAATACTGTAGTACTGACCTACCCCAAACCACGGATTTCGTATTTTTCGGTACTGTACCTCTGAATACTGTAGTACTGACCTACCCCAAACCACGGATTTCGTATTTTTTGGTACTTTACCTCTGAATACTGCGGTACTTTACTACCCCAACCCGTGGATTCTGCATTTTTCGGCACTGACAGCAGATTTTTGCATTTTCCGCCACTATACCTCCGCATACTACCCACACCAGGAAAAGGCCCCATGTATCACTATAGTGCACCAATGCACTATAGTACGAACTCCGGGCAGCTGAAAACTTCTAAGTCATGAGCTCCGGGCACCTACTATGCACTGTAGTATGAACTCCGGACAGCTAATCATCTCCTAAGTCATGAGTGCTCACTGTTACTGTTCTTAAGTCGTAGCTTTGGATTTGCCTCGGGTATGAGACATCAGTTCACTCTCAGACAACGGCTTTTATATCATGCAAGCAGAACTAATGTACACTGTCGAGTCATAAGTGCACGCGACTACTCGGACTCGTCATCTGACGATGCGGCCACCGAAAAATTATCTGACGCCTCGGACTCGGTGTCACTCTGCAACCCTTCGACCTCAGCAACGGTCCCAACGTTCGCCTCGCTAGCAACGACCACCGGCGTGGGATTAGAACGATTGGCCACTGACCAGTCGGCGGATAAGTCGTGAGCGGCGAGCGCGCGTGTCCAAAGCGCCTGGAACTCGTCTGCTAGTTTGTTGTACATGGCGGAATGCCGAGCCGCGTATGCATAGAGCCCGTCGCGGATGTCGGCAGTCACGTCTGCGCGGAGGTCTGCGCGACTGATCCACCAATCGGCCTTGTGACGTAGGAATGCCACAGCGCGTGGCATTTCTGCTTGAAGGTGCTGGATTTCCTCGTCCCAACGCAGGACTCGTGCGCGTGCCTTTGCCCAATCAACACGCAGGCCTACGCATGCCCGGTGAGCCATTGACATTGGGAGATACACGAGCATGCTAACCTTCATGTACCTCGTCCTCGCTGATATTCTCCGGCTGCCCGGGGATATCACGGGCGTCATGCGGCATGGCTTTCCAGATCCACATCTGCTCTCGATGGCCTTCTCCTAGCAGCTCTCCACGTGTACGGATATTGCGGGCGAGCTCCTCCTCGTCCCGAGGGGGCCGCAGATGTTCATCTTTGAGCTCCAGGAGGCGTTGTCGCCATGGTCCCTCCGGCCAGACCACGAGGAGCGCGTCATATGATGCGCGATACTGCGACGCATGCCTCTTGATCCTATCTTGCAGCCGGCTGACTTGATTACGCGCGCGCGTATTGGCGTTCTGCCCCGGCCCATCAACAAAGACGTGTTTATACCGAATGAGGCCCGTGCGCATGCGGAGTTGACGACGCAGATGATGAAGGGCCTCCTCGGCATGAGCAACCCGGAGTCGTTGATATTTTGTGATGAGACCCGTCGAGAGGCCTTCCTGCCACATGTCGTCTGGTATAGAGGATGGGAGATACAGCGGCTCGTCCTCGATATTCGGCCCAGTTGATGTTGATAGTGCGGCGGCCGCGCGCCGTCGACGACGACGCGTTGCGGGGGCGATGGGTGGGATAGTCGCGGTGGACGTGATGGTTGCATTGGACACGACAGTCGCGGTGGTCGTGGCGGCTGCGATGGACTCGGACGTGGTGCTCGCGGTGGCTGTGGAGATGGTCCCGGCAGGCGCGTTCGAAAGCCCCACTGCTGAACCGTCCGGAGCTAGGACAGACTCCGGAGATGCCGCCAACGCCGCCGCCGAAGCCAGCAGAGCGGCAACGGCCGGCATGTACACCTTCTGAATGTTCTGCCACGATCGTATACGATGCTGCAGGGCGTTGCGCTTTTCCTGCAAGGCAAGTCGGCCCGCTGGAGTCTTGCTCTCGCTGTCTTTCGCTTGGACTTTGATAGTACGCCTGGAATCCATCGTCAGAATTGCCAACTCTCAATCTACGGAAGGACTTACTGCAGGTCCTCGAGCTCAATCCCGACACTCAGGAATATACTAGCCGACATCTCGTGCAGGGACATCACGCCGCGCTGAACGTCGGCATTCTCCTGTGCAGCCAGCTCCAGACGAACATCCGTGAGAGTTGTCACTATAGTAGTCTAGAGATCAGCAACTTGTTTACCAAAGTCAACGCGCAAACATACCTGTCGGCGGTTCGTCGTACGGATTCGGGCATGAGCTGTCTGCATCCCAGGCCAAGATCATGGCTTCCCATCGCTCGCGTATGGCGAGGGGGATAGTCGCGTTGCTGTCCTCTAGCGCCTTCTTCTGTGCTGCAAGCGCCGGAACAGCTTCGTTGAGTGAGCGCACAAGCAGCTTGCCTGCGGCACACGATCAGTCACATGGTGAAGTTCGGACGCAGGCACAGGCACTTACCTAGCGTGATTGTCTTGCGCCAATTGATCGCGCCGAAGAAATCGTCCAGGCCTTCGTGACGCGACTCCGGCGACATCTCCCGTGTGCTCAACGCCGAGCCGTTTGTCTCTGCCCAACCGGCCTCTATGCCCTCGCCGCACGTCCGTCCAACTTTGTTGGTGTAGTTCAGGTTGTAGTCGGCTTGGCATTGCGGGCCGTGTGCGAGGAGATGGAACTTGGGCACCAGGAAGATGAATGTCACACCGTCTATGTCGACGCGTAAGCCCTCCGGGTATTCCGCCAACCGGCGGGCGAAATTCTTCGAAAACTGACACGCAATGTCGTACGTCAAGACGATGATCTTGATGTTGCCCGCTGTTCGTGCGATGGTCGACAGCAAGATGTAGTCCATATTACAATATCTGTGGAATAGATCCATCAGCCCAGTTGCCCGTGAGTGATGTGAGTATGGAAGCGGACGTACCGCTCCCCCCGCTGCAGATCTCCCAGCCCGCTTTTTCGGTAAAAACAGTGCCTTGCGCATATTACGGCGCCGACACCATTGACGGCGAATCGTTTGTGGGCCGGGACGTTCGCGTGATCCACGGCCGCAAATGATGAGTCGCAATGCTTCATCTAAGGGATATCAGTCAACGCGCTACGTGCATGGGAGACGACTGAGTACTTACTTCTTCCTGGTCAACGTACTTCTCGATATGCTCCTTGTACGGCTCGTTCTCCACGAAATAAGCCCATCCCGGGGCAAGCGCCACATCGGCCAGTCCTCGGTTCTTCAACTTGAGTTTGAAGTTCGCGTCAATTGATAGCATCAGCGCGTGCTTCCACCTAATATTGCGTGAGTTGAGATGTTGAATCAATCAATTGAAGTGACACGTACCGCTCGTTTTCCGGCAATAGCTCCCACTCCGCTGGCATGTTGCGGCCAGGCTGTGGGCAGGCAGGACACTCTACGACCAATTCACCGATTGCGGTGCCTTGGATGCCCGTTGGGTCATGAGCGCGGCCACCACGTTTGGCCATGCGGAGATTGCGGAAGCACCGCATTATTCGTATAAAGTCCTTGTAATGATCCTACAGCAACGGATGAGCACAATGAGATCGGATGATGTCCGACAGACGCACCTTCGGCGCGTTCAGCCCCGTATTGTCCGTGATGCGCGCGATCCCGTGCCAAAAGTCATACGCATTCATCTTCCCTTGAAGAGTGAGCGCATGAAACAGCTCGCACGTCCTCAGAGTGACCACAGTACGGGGCCGCTTCACCGTTGCTGGCCACCAGCGGGCACGCAAGATTTGAATGTAGGACCGGGCGCTCTCGATATTACCGCAGTCGCAGAAGCGAACACGGACGGTGTGAACACCGCTGACATCAATGACGGTCAGGGTCGACGTGGTGTTGCGGGGATTTGGGCATGCGGAGTCATCATGGCCGAGTTGCAGGCAGACTCCGGCCTCCATGAGCGAGTATTTCTCGAAGTGATTGCCGTTCCACGACTGTGCAAATAAATGAATAGCTGGTGACCATGGAAACGACGGTAACTCACCTGAACTCGATGAAGAGGACTCGTGGAATGAGCCGCGCAAAGGCACTCCTCGCACAGGAGGGGCGATCCGACGCAGTCGATGCAGCGAGTTTTGAAGGGTCGTTCGCTGCATTCGCAGCAGTCCACGACATCGAGATAATCGCCTCTTCCTTCGAGGCGGACCAACTCGTCCATAAAGATGTCCCGTAAGGGAGACCACTCTTGGAGGAGTGCAACCTGCATCATGATGAAATGTAGTGAGAAATCGTCTACTTTACTAGCAATGCGGAATAACACGTACGCGATTCTTTTTCTTGCGACGTTCCCGCCGCTGACGTTTGCGGGCTTGCGGCACATCGATGTCCTCAATGTAGACATCTTCATGATGATATTCGGGCTCTTGAAGGGCCTCAGACGCGTCCGGGGCCGTGTTTGTGGCAGCATTTGTGCTGGATGAGGGCTCGGTGGTTGGCACATGGTGGGCGGTTGAATGGCCAGTGTTCTTGTCCCGAATGGTGACATTGGTGTGGCGCATCCGTCGACGCTGAGCTGAGCTGGCAGGGGCGGGGCCGACGTCCATGGGAACGACGTCAACATCGCTTGTACTGATGCCTTTGCGCTTGCGCACCATGGCAGCGGGTACGCGGGTAAGTTACGGATCCCACGACATAGCAGTACACATGGCGGCGGACACGTGACCAGTCCGGGCCTCTGCTGCCTTTCAGCTGTTCCCAATGCTCAATTCTTGTACAGTATAGCACGCACTCAGCAAGGCTATTAGCCATCTGATTAACAGTAATGTACTACCAACAACAGAAGCTTAACAAGCTGCACAACCGTGCAGCCAATCAGACGTGCCAAACCAGACGCTGCGCACAAAACGCGCACGGCGGCAGCGAACACAACGTGCGCGCACAGCAAATAAAATGTACACACAAGTGAGAGAACCGTTCAAGTAGTTGACAATGCGAGGGACATCGCCAGACGCAACAGTCAGAACCCGTAAAGCTTCTTGAACACTGTCTTCTTCACGCTGGGATGAGCAATCTCAGCACAACTCAGCCTCGTGCAGTAATTCTTGTTACTCACCGACATCCATTCAATATCAAAGAGGGTGACCGCAATTCTTCATAAGACAGTCCGTTCGTTGGGCCTTGGGTGACAAGTTCGATCATTTGGTGCAGTCCGGCGATCAGTCGACGGAGGTTATGCAAGGCACGGTATTGTGCAAGCGGAACATCGTATGGCGAGGCCTGACGCTCCCTTGCCCGCTCAAGGTGTTCGTCTAGCAGCTTCCGGAGGGCATCGAGGTACTTGGACCTCCAGCCGTCCCCGTCGTCGAGCCAGTCGTCTTCTTCAACTTCAAGGCGGGCACATTGACCGGCAAGGTCAACCTCATCGAGTTGCATGAGGATCGTGCGCTCCGGGTCGCGTTCGTGGCTGCGATATGCAAGGGTGTCCGTGTAACTGTGGGGTGATTCACTGTCAGTAGAGCGGTATCCAACATAACAGAGCGACGTACCTCGCGAGACCCACTTCACCGTCACCATCTCCGGTGTTCTCTGGCTCTCCCCTCTTCCAGCCCTTCTTTGCCTTGCGAAGCTCCTTCGATACCTTACGTCGACCGCACGCACGCTTTTCAGCAGCGTATTTGCGCTGATAAGTCTGCAGTCGGGACTTGTGTCTGTACGCCGGACCTTGTGAGCGTGATGAACCTCCAAATGCGCTTGGTAACTGACCGTTGATAGTATGTTGGATCTGAACTGTTTGCGGATGGAGTGGAAGCAGAGGAAGTGGAAGGATTGTGTGACGCCATGACGGGACGAGGCTGAGCGAGCGCACCGGTGAATTCCCAGTTTAGCCTCAAGCCCATTCACCTTGTCAGGCGTGGTCCATGCTCGTTCCCACCTCCTCCTCGTCGCCTCGCAGCCTCAACATGACAGAACTGTGGGGGCAATGTCATATAACGAGCTATAAAATCTATGCAATATTACACAAGTGCTACGGAAGTCCATGACCCAAACCAAAGGTTTTTGACGCCAATACAGCGAGCGCGCCAGTATACTGCATATGTGCAGCCTGAGCCTCGAGAAATGTTGTCAAGGCTTCGCTCCAGTGTCCTCATATTCATTTTTCTTAGTTCCACCGGTGTACGAAAGCCTAACACGCCCGCGCGGGCTATGTCTTATTTGTGTCTACACACTAACACAAGCACTACAGAATATGTACAGCGGACAGTCACAGACGAACGCGACATCATGAAAGCACCCCAGACAACACGGCGACCCAGAACTACAACCCAAACACTGCGCAATGGTGATATCGTGCAAAATAATGTCCGAACCCGCGAGGACACGGCGGCATGTATCAGAAAGGGCCACAACATATCAAAGAAGGCAAATAGATAAACGGGCACGCAATACGAAACATAGGCAGCGGTAACGTAGCCGCATAGATAAGACGGGCGCACAATCATAGCGCAGCGGTAACGTAGCCGCTATATCAGACAATAAGCAGAGAGCGGTAACGTGGCCGCAGAAGATGACGAGCCGCGCAAGAGCCGCGCGGGGAATGATGGTGGTGAATGAAGAACATCGGATGACAAGAAAGCAGCGACAACATATCACAGAGCAATGGGGGACACAGACGACGAGGCCAATAGATAACGTCCGATGCGGGCGAGAGCAACATAACAAGGAAGCGGGACGCTTGGGAGAGTGCGGCGGGAGAGTGCGGCGGGCGATCAGGCCACGTCCTGCTCAACGAACCACGCAAGCGCGTGAGCCCTCGTCTGGAAGCCCTGGAAGAAAGCACCGTTAAAGCCCACAATGAGCGAGCGCACGTTCTGCCTGCATGTCAAAAAGCATCAGAAGATGACTGACATGGGAAAAAGAAGCGGCACTTACAGAGGGCCTCGGAAAACGCCGCGAACACGGCCACGCGCGACAACGTACCACTCGTCTCCATCGTCCGGCACGTCGACAAGGGCGGTGTCGGTACCGACTGTGCGCAGCTGCGCAGAAGCAGAGGGCAACCCCTGCAAGTGACTAGCATGGTCTGCCGGCTGCATCTCCTGCCTGCGGCGGCAGTTGGCACAAGGGCAGCGGGGCCGGCGAAGGACGGGTGCCTCGAGGACGGCGACAACACGGGCATCTTCTGGGGACTGAACAGCGCCCATGCTCGATGCCGGGGCGGAAGTCAGCGACGGAGAAGAAGGGGGCGTGGAGACGACGGATATGACGCTGAGGTTGGGCGAGCTCGGCTCCGGGGTGTCGTCGCGGTCAATGGGCGCGTGCTGTGGCTGCACAGGTGAGGGAGGAGCCGTTGAATACGCCGGGCCATCGTCGTCGTCGTTGTTGTCGTCGTCGTTGTTGTCCTCGTCGTTGTTGTCCTCGTCGTTGTCGGGGCAGGGGTATACTTCGGCCTGTTCCTGCAAAGAAATGAGCAAACTGCGGGAGGCGGTGGTACAATCGCTTACCGAGAGGTTCGTGCGCACGAGCACACGGAACGCGTCCTCGCCAGGACCAGGGTGAGGGTTCCTCGCGATGGACACCGACATCACAATGGGCGCCTCATCCGAAGGGACGCTGCTGCCGGGGACCCGGCGTCCGGAAAGGTAGTTCAACATGTCGTCGACATTCAGAGAGTGCAAGACTCCGGTCAGCTCGTCGAGGTCGTCGACGCGACGAAGGAGAAGCGAGCGGGAGCCAGACTGGGCACCAGCCGCCTGCGCAGTGGATGTGGGGAGCGCGGGGACGGGCGTGGGGAGGATGGGGGCGGGCGTGGCGAGCGTGGGGGCGGGCGCAGAGGGGGCGGACGTGCTGGTTCCCAAAACAATCGTGGCTGAGGGTGCACCATGAGGTACGTCGTGGGAAGGGGGTGGAGACGGATCGTCGGTCGGAGGTACCGCGGCCTGAGCGCCACCGGCACCCGGGTCCTCCACGCGCGCCACCAGGCTGAGCGGGTGCTCGGGGCGGGGGTTTGACTGGGCGGCCACAGCAGTAATGTACGACTGCGCTGCCTCCTCAAACAGATGGAAACCGCGGAACTGTGCGTTTGGCCATCCCGTAACAAGAGGCGCGGCGACCAACCTGTTGCGAATCAGCTCGTGCCTGTGAGTTATAGCGGAGGCGACTTACCAATCCTGGAAGACACCAACCAGGGAGCCAATGGTCACCGCGTAGAACGAATAGCGGCGACTCCTGCCGGACCGCGCGACGTCGGGAGAGCCTGGGAGACGGGGAGGGTCGGGAGGGGGCGGGTTGGAAGCGGCGCCTATCATGGAAGCGGGTGAGCATGTTCCAGCGGCATTGCAACGCAAGGGAGGGACGTACAAGTCATATTGAACGGTGAAAATGTTTGAGGGCAAGCAGTGAGCAAGAAGACTGTGGCGAAGATAAGTGAGCGGACGCGGGCGGACGGGGGAGAAAAAGAGTGCGCCAGCGCCTCCCATAAGCTGCGCGAATGCTTTTATATGTCAACGCGTCGAAGCCCTCCAGTACAAGAAGCCAGCGTCCATGCGGTCGCCCGCCGCATGCCAGAGTGGCGCCAGCGTGACCTGCCTACCGCGGTGATATTGTCTTCGTGGCGCAGATCGCTGTGGTCAGCAGGGCATCGAACGACCGCCAGATAAAATGTATAGGGCGTAGTGAACAACGCCCCACCCCACCTGTTCTTCCCCCAGCCGCTTTGCGTCGTCCGTCATGCCTCGTGCAAAAAAAAACAAAGGCTCCCGCCCGTCTGTCAATAAAAAAATGTGGACGTCCCTCGAGCAGCTCACCTTCCTCTGGGAACGCTTCCCGCAGTTTCGCGAGCATCAGTCCGAACAGACCACCGTCGACTTTTGGCCCACTCTCTTCGGCGAATGGATCGCGCTATGGCCGGAGACCGACGCGCCGGGGTGGAACATGAAGGCGTCAGGTGATGAGGGGCCTCCTATCCGCATTGTACGTGGCATCGTGATCCCGTATCTGTCGTCGCACTGACCAATCAATAGCGTCTTAAGCAATGGTATAACAACAAAAGTCGTACCTCTGCGGATGGCTCTGGAGGCAAAAAGGTGCTCGACCTTTCCGGAAGGAGTACGCGTCGCCGTCTGGCGCCGTATCAGACGTATCAGACCCTATACTGGGTAAAGAAGCTTCAGGCGGTTGTCGAGCCGGAGTGGCAGAGACACCTTGAGACGACGCCAGGCGAGACTGGCAGTGGTGCGTTGGCGTTTCGTAACCGACGCTGCCGGGAGTTGCTCGCCGGGGAGTCGGAGGAGGTGCGTAATGAGGTGGCCGTTGCCTTCGACAACGGCGTCGGCCAGGAGATTGAAGCAGACGATCCCGCGGGCGCGAAGCTGCAAGAGCAGCAAGAGTAAGTCCACTCACTGTACCTGTATCCAGGAGACTCACCGAGCACAACAACAGGGCGATCGATGCCCTCCCGCGGACGGCGGTAGCGGCGTTGAGAGAGATAGTGCGCCAGACAGGCTGGTCGACGACAATTCTCTTCGGCGGGCCGGTTCCGGTGGAGGGCGGCAACTTGCGGTCATTTGCGTAAGTCCTTCCCACGCATACCAACAGTGCGCGGTTGTACTCAACGTAGGACCTATATAGCCTTCACGCATCCCCGTTCAAGGACAAAACCTTCAAAACTGACTACGCCGACTTCAAGGAGACCGTGGAGAAGCCTTTCGTTGCCCATCTCAATCATATTTTTCGTGCGTGGTCTCGACCCATGGAGCCGGATGTGTGCTAAATGCCCTGCTACAGCTCAAGACGTTTGCGATGCTCGTGCTCTGCCGGGCACCAGCGCATCTACGCAGGGCGGTTCCATCAGTCTAGCTGCCAGCGCACCTTCAAATTTGGGTGCAACATCTTCATCCCCTCCCGCTATCTCATCTACCGCACCGCTCGCCTCATCCAACACTGCCAACGGGACGGTCACAATGGGCAGCGCCCCGTTGAGCAACAAGTCGCAGTCGGCGTCCAAGCGTGCCGAGTCATCCGTCGAGCCAGTCGAGAAGGAGAATCGGCCCCCGACCCCGCGTAAGGGCACACTCTACGAACAGCAGCGTGAAGACCGCATCCGCGAGAACAAGGCGCGGTTGGCGGCCCTGGACTTGCTCCACGGCGGCAGCCGCCTCGTCGCTGAAATTGCAAAGCCCGCGAAGACCAGGACGCGAGTCGAGCGTCCCCAGGTTTCCGGAGAGCGCCGTGTATCTCTGAGGGGACAGAAAAAATCGTGAGTTTGTCTACGCTATTGATACGGTCTTGTGCTGATGCTGTGTCGTTAGTCTGCCGTCTGTGGAGGACGAGGAGTTTGCGGGCGCCATCGCAATGGAGATGGACGACGACCAGGAAGCCGATGAAGAGGAGGATGCTGCCAACAAGGAGACGGTATGCGAGGAGGACGACTATGCCGGAAATGGGAGCGCCGTCGCCAACGACAACCCTGCACCGACGCCTGCACCCGCGGTGTCCATTGCCACCGACATTCCGCCCGCAGCGTCCATCGCCACCAACATCCCCGCAACGACGCCCGCGCCCGCAGTCTCTGTCGCCTCCGATGCGGTCACCATAGCTACCGACATGCCTGCATCGACGCCTGCGCCTGCCGCCGACATTCCGCCCGCAGCGTCCATCGCCACCGACATCCCCGCAACGACGCCCGCGCCCGCAGTCTCTATCGCCACCGATGCGGTCACCATAGCTACCGACATGCCTGCATCGACGCCTGCGCCTGCGGTCTCCATCGCCACCGACATCCCTGCACCGAAACCTGCGCCCGCGGTGTCCGGCACTACCGACACCCCCGCACCGCCGCCCGCCCCCGCCACGCTGTCTGTGGCCACCGTCGAGAGCACAGGCGCAGCTGCGATGCCTGCACCTGCGGCTGCCGCAGGTGCTATCCAGCCTGCGGAAGCAAGTCCCGGTGCCCTCGATGCTGCCGATGAAGACGACTGGAAGCCGGAGTTCCTCTGCCACCTGGAGGGAGCCATCGACGAGCCCGAGTGGGTCAGAAGCGTGGACTCCTGGCTGGTGCTGGAGAGCTCTTTGGGCAACGTCGACGCTCGCGTGAGTATTGTCTGTTATCTATTTTTCCCCACGTCTGATCACAACTGCGTACAGGACAAAGCACACTGGCTTAACGTCGACAAACGGATCCGTCCCGAAGAGGTTCGTGTGTGGATGAAGAACGGGCGCAAACTCGACAAGGTGCAACCAGTCTCAAAGGTGTCAGTCTTCGGGAAGCGGTGGCGATCCTGGTGGGCCGCCATGCAGCCCGAGTGGCGACGCGCAGCCGCGCAGCCATGGCCGATGGTGCGGGAGGACCGCCAGGACGAGCCCTGGAACGAGCTGCGAAAGGGCGGTAAAAATGGATTTGTCCTCATCCTGCTCACGATTGTCTGGTGGACGACGGCAGCGAAGACCGACAGCGAGAAGAACGAGGTAATTTCAGCATTGGAAGACGTAGACTGGGTTCTAGCGCAGTTGACGGCCGGCCTGCGCCGAGGAGAAAAACGCAGCGCGCCGGAGGGCGGCGAGGAGGCCAGCTCCAAGCGGTACGTCGTGCTCTCCTTTTATGTCCCTACGGGACACTGACACGTAGTCGACAGGGCCAAGATCTGACCATGCGGGTTGATTTCTCCAACGGTGCGATTTATTTGTCGTAAATATTAGTTATATTTCTGGTTTAGCTTCCCAATCCGCCCCCAAATGCTCCTGCTGCGTTCCTATACCCTATCTATGTTCTTGAATCTCTCGTGCTGTGTTTTGTCTGGTTGTGTGAGCTGCGAAACCTGTTTGGCGCGGCTTTTTTGTACCCTACCCGTATTTTATGCCTGAATAAATAAATGATTAAAAAATGATTAAAAAAATTGCGGGCTGATACAATTGTCGACGTAGCACTATAGTGTTCAACGGAGTACTATAGTGACAAGTCTACATTACTACAGTACACACAGAACAGCGCGTCACGCACTATAGTGGTAAAGGTACGGTCCCAAAACTACAGTACATATGGGACTGCGGGTTATGCACTATAGTAGGAAAGGTACAGTCCCGATGCTGTACCCGAGAACAAGCATTACAAGCATTACTATAGTAGACCACAGTCTCTAAGCCCAGAGACTTCTGCTAGTACAAGGTTTACTATAGTAAACCACTGCATAACTATAGTGCATTGTTTAACTACACTATCTACACTGAGAATATACCCATCCCTACCACTGTAGGGGGTTAGTGAATAAAGTAGGCCCCACGGCTCCGCGAGCGCAGCCACCACCAGCGACACGGCGACCCTCTCGAGCGCGGCGCGAACGGGCACCACTCCGTTCATGTCCCCAGGGTCGGCCACCACGGCGCGGACAGCGTCCAGACGGCGGCGGGCCACGGCCGCGAGCGCGAGCACGGCCACCACCAGCAACGCGGCGACCCTCTCGAGCGCGGCGCGAACGGGCACCACCACTCCGTTCATGTCCCCAGGGTCGGCCACCACGGCGCGGACGGCGTCCAGACGGCGGCGGGCCACGGCCGCGAGCGCGGCCACCACCAGCGACACGGCGACCCTCGCCACCCCGGCGCGCACGTCGGCTACTATCGCGAGCACGACGCATACGGTCAGCACGGAGCATTTGGGGCGAACGGAGCGTTTGGGGCGAACGGAGCGTTTGGGGCGAACGGAGCGTTTGGGGCGAACGGAGCGTTTGGGGCGAACGGAGCGTTTGGGGCGAACGGAGCATTCGGGGGGAACGGAGCATTCGGGCGTACGGCGCGGCGCGTAGGACGGCAGCTCGTTTGGTCCGTCAATATGCTCCTGTGAATATGTTCCTTCCTGGACACGATCTTCCGGGTGGAGTATGGCGAGGCCGGGGCGGTGCGACCAGGAGGGCGAGCGACACCAAAATGAAAAGGCAGCAAAAGGGCTTCGGGGTGCGGGCGGCGGGGAGCGGGCGCGGTTTGATGTGTACGTTTTCTTGATCGGAGGGTGTGGCGAGTGATCCAAAATGTATATGTTCCTGCTAGCCACTGTGTTTGTGCGATATGTGCCTAAAGATGCTCCATGGTTGCGTGCTCACTGTCGTTCTGATAGAATCTTAAGCGGCCAAACGCGCTGTCGCAGCCGCCGACCAAAGACGCCTCACGCTGGTGCTTGCGCAAATCTTCGTGCACCGAGGTAAGTCCCCATTTCTATTTCATCGCGCCTACCGGTGACTACAAATTCGACTATTCTCGAATCAGTATCTGCAGCCCAAGTAATCAAAACCACGCACCCGTCGACTAACCGCGGTGGATGAATTGAGCCACGCTGGTGTGATGACCACCGCGTCCACAGATGCGCACCTTCGTCGCCGCGGGGACATAACCGCGGCTGGTGGCTAGAATACCCGGGTGCAGCCTTGCCATTGCCGCCGCCTCGCGCGGCGCTCCTAGCCCCCGCAGATTCTCGACTCGCGCTTCTCGCCCCGCGCCATGGATCCCTGCAACTCTCCGCGCACAGCGCGCGCACGCAGTCACGACGTCAGGCCGTACAAAGCTGATGGCTGGACTGTAGGCTGTAGTTTGGAACGCGGCCCAGACACTGACCGCAGAGCACACCAGGTCTCCCGCAACAAAATGACGCACTGACCATCGAAAACGCGCAGCGTGCTCCTCCTCGCAAACAAGCTCGGTGCAAGTCGGGCCCAATGCCGATCGCAGTAATGCACTGCTGCTCCAGCGCGGAACGTTCGCCTGTAATTTTTGACGCGGACACCGGGGCACCGAGGTCCCCCGAGCCGTGGAGGTGCGTTGAGACTGACCCTTCGTGGAGAAGTTGAATACGGGTCGCTTGCCCGCTTGCCTAATTGCTCTTTCGCTTTGTCCTAGCTTTCGGTACCTCCCCTTTCGAGCTTACGCTGTCGCTGTCATTGCCAGCGCCTTAAACGCCTTCTCTACCGTGGATATCCCCTCGCGGTCACACTGTAGCGGCCTTAACACCGCGCGGTCCTCGTCTTCCGCGTACTTCCTCCGCTGCGCACACGCCTGGGCTTCCTGGCCGATGTCCACGCTGATAAAGAGCGATTTTGGAGAGCGATTTGAACTTCGAACAAGGGAAGACGTACCCTTTCAACGACATACGTCGCCCCGCCGTCGGCAGACAGCTGCGCCTGGGCTTCCTGGCCAATGTCCACGCTGGCAAAGAGCGATTTTGGAGAGCGATTTGGACGTCGAACTGGGAACGACGTACCCTTTCAACGACACACGTCGCCCCGCCGTCTGCAGACAGCTGCGGCTTTTTGTCGGAGGTGAGCCCCCACTTGCGCTGCGGGTCGTAGGTGGGCTTGAGCTTCGGCGCAGCGGTCGACGAGCCGTCGGTCATCTGACAAGCGATGAGTGCATGAATGCAGATTCCCAGCCACCGGATGGCCAAGCAGAGAATGCGGCTTAGGCTCAGCGTGCTCAATGCTGAGAGGAGATTGCGTTGAGGTCGCAACGAGAGTTTGAAAGAAAGGGGTAGTAGGGGAGGGGGGTTGGGGGAGGGGCTGACGACAACATGGAAACGCTCCAGCGCAGTGGCACTCTAGATCTTTCTGCTTGCTTCGCCTGGATGACAGTCTCAAAGGCTGCGAGAAGGATTGCGGGCTGAGCTGTCGACGACGTGGGATAGACACAGTCCAGTTGGACCAACTGGATGAATGATGTTTGGAGTCATTGTAGACTAACAACAGCCTGAGTGCCTAGTGCCAAGGAAAGTCGCACGCCACGTGGCCGGCACTGAGGGACCAGTGAGGCCACCTGAGGCGCTGATTGTGCTCACAAATAAGTACATACTATTATAAAGTAGTCCACAAGAGTTCACAAGCTGCCTCGCTTGTGGGGCACCCCGAATCATTATGTACAGGAGGATCTGGGGTCGTCCTGGCAGGCGCCAAGTTCATGGTTGAGATTTAAGTTGGGCCATGAACCGCACAATCTCGCATAAAGGAACCCCGATTTCTTTATCTGTTCCCGGCCCGGCGGCCGACAAGTAAATTATCATGGTCTAGGCTTCGCTGTAAGTAACCTCAGCCTGTCCTGATTCATTGTTACGTCTAACCCCGCTAGCTCCGGCGTATGGTAGAGCGATGGTTGGCATTAATGCAAACATGATTATATACGAGAAGCCATGATTATATACGAGAAGCCATGATTATATACGAGAAGCCACGATGGTATCCGCCATCCCTGCGAGTACCGTTTCGCTGTCTTTAGCACACCAAGCCCACTGATGATGACGTCGTATCTCGTCGTCCGTGGCCATGGTATTCGTGCTTGGACAGGGAAGACGTACGTATTCTCGTAGCGACTCGCGGCAGGCTGCCGCGATCCTCGGTGGTCGGCGCACCGAAGCCTTTGGTCCATCGATGAGCCGCATCAATAGATAAACGGCATGTGAGCACCAGCTTACCGCGGTGACATCCACAGCCCACCGAGGTCGCCAACAGGTGCTCTGCTCTCCCGTGACCGCCTCGTAGGGCTACGTACGCAACGAAGGTTCTTCAGGCTTGCTGCGTGAGGCTGCGTGAGGTCGAGTCTGAGGCGAATTTTAGCGTTGAAGCACGATCGTGAAGCGGCTCTGTGGGCACTGCTATTATTGAAAGCGGTCCAGGCGAACACATGTGGGTACTCACTGATCCGGTTTATCTCTCATACTTTGTCCGTGGGCAAGAGTCGTGTCGTTCAGTGACGACGGGGAAACAGATATATTGAGGTCGTGCAGCGCGGTACGTTCGTTGAGTGGGGGTCCTGGTAGCGACGCGGGCATGGGATCGCCAGTGGTCGGGTAACGGCCTTGACCTTCGTCGGTGCCGACGCCGGAGAGACGGGTGTGGGATACGGCGGGCGCGAGGCATGCTGTCATGACAGAGCAGTTGTTTGGTCATTGTCGTGGGCGTGCACCGTGGAGATCGCTCTGACATCATCTTCTCTCACCGGTAACCCATTGTCATGATTCTCGGGGTCCGGTACTGGCGCTGTGGTGAGTTTGAATAGGACATTGGCAGGAGATTTGGTCGAGGAGGACCCAGCCCAGTCGTGGTCCACAACCAACGCGTGCGCGCTCGTGCGAGCCCTGCGCAGCCAGCGGGTGCGAGCCTGCGCAGCCGGCAGGGTGCGCGATTCCGATGCTTGTGCGCGCCCATCTCAGTGAAGATCGCGCCAGCTGTCCACGCGCTGTCCTGGAAATGAAGCTCGGGCCCTCAGCGTTGCCGCGCGCTCCTCGCAGCGAGCAGAGTGCGTCGCATCGTCGACGATGGCTGCAATCTTGATGCACTCATCCACGACGCATTTGTACGTGCCGAGGACAACGACCCTGACGCATACACCACCCCACTGCAAAGCACCCCATCCGCCGATAACCTCGTGCATTCCCATTCCACGCGTTCATCTAATGCTGCCGAGGTCGACGAGGTTGACGCCGCCATCGAAGCCGAGACGCAATCTGCCAGGCAACGGCACAACATCGTTCGCCGTAACCGCCTGCGCCAGCAGACAAGGGTTGGGCGTCGCATGATCATTTACAAGGTTCGCAGCAAGCTTGTATCAAAGTACTCTCAGCCCAAGAAGATCACGGTTCGAGTGATCGCGGAGAAACTGCCGCACGCTAGTGGCGGTTGGGTTGGCGTGAGGGACTGCGGGCTACTGCTGGTGATTCGGAGAACGTTGGCGAAGCTGAGGGCGCAAAATTATCGCTATTTTGCATGGAACGGAAGGTGAGTCAGCAGCAAATCAACTGCATGCCGCACGCTCAGAGACCTCAAGGACGCACCACGCCATCGTTGACTTGAAGGGTCGCATCATTGGAAGCCTCGCTGGCCGGCCTGTGCCAGGAGATCTAACGTGGCACGACGACTGCGTTGACACATATCTCGCGATGGACGAGGCCAAAGAAGATCTCAAGCTGTCTAAGGACCAGCGTTATCACCATCGCGGTGACTATCCTGCGCTATCAACATGTATTTCTTATGGAGGAGGGCAAACTGTGAGTTCTGTCCGACTGTATCCAGACGAGCTCACCCATGCGTCATGTAGGAGCCAGCCGAGCTGATGCTCCACGAGAGCAATCGGCCGATAGTCAAGAAGCTGCTTAGACGGCGCGGGCCCCGCCGCATTTCAGGGTTCATGAACGGTGAGCTAACACAGGCTCCGCCACTCACACGACTCTTACGCACGGTTCGAAAGCAACTTTCGCCCTCGGATCCCCGAAGATGTATAAGTACTTTGAGAGCAATATCGCTCAGATACTGGACCACGACCCAAGCCTCGAACTGCCATACGACAACTCGATCCGCGCGGCCACAACTTTCAACTTTGGCCCGCAGGCGTTTACCAAGACCCACCTCGACTCCGCGAACCTTCCTAATGGCTGGTGCAGCATTGCGTCCTTGGGTGAGTATAACCCAAGAACGGGCGGCCAAATCATCCTCCACCGCGCGAAGCTTGTAATCGAATTCCCCCCTCACTCGGTCATGCATATCCTGTCCGCTGCATTTCCTCACGGCAACATTCCCATCGGGCTTGACGAAACACGGGCGTCCATCACGCAGTACACTGCGGGTGCGTTGTTTCGCAGGGTCGCGTACGGACATCGCACGGAGCGGGAGTTTCAGGACCAGGACCCGGATGGGTGGGCTGCCATGGATGCCAGCAAACACGAGCGTTGGCGTGAATCTGTGGCCCTCATTTCGAAGTACGATGAGCTTGCGACAGACATTGAAGCCGTGTTTAATGTACAGCAGAAAGTGGACTAGGTAGTATGATGAATTTTTTCACATGGGGCAGTCTGGCTGGCATACTATAGAATTAAACTGTACTAGCGACGAGTCAGAGCGCGGCCCGTGGACCGCCGAACAGACTATAAGAGCCAGGGACGCTCCCTCGAGACCGTTATTGTTGATATCGCCGGCTGTCGCAGTCTTCAGAGTGCATATGTGATGCTTTCCCGTGTCAAGAGCTTGAAGGGTCTTGCGATACTACGCGGTTTCCCGCCGAACAAAATCAGCATGCCTTTGACTCATGAATTCAGGGATGAATTTACGCGCCTTGCCAGTTGAGCCGCATCGACCAAGCAGCGTTACTTGCAGTCCACTCAAGAGGCGTCAGCGGAGGTCCTGTAGGGCATACGATCAATGGCTGTACCCGTAATCAGTCCACGATACATGCCAATGAACATACCTTGACAGCCTGGTTTCAAGCGAGACACGCGAGGGCGGAAACAGCTTTCAACGACTGCCTGCTAGGATGTTAAAGCAATGTTCTACCGGGCATCAACTGACTCGCGAATCCGCGTGTGCGAGGGTGCGTCCAATCTGTCGATGTGGAGGACATGCTACGTTAAATTTCGCCCGGCCCCGTTTGGGGTCGGCTTGCTTTCCGACAAGCCATTGAGTATGTGGACATAGGGGAACTTCGTTGAGACCACGAGACCACGAACGCAACATGAGTACATGAACAAGGATACAGCATCTCGCCTGCACAATATAGGACTTCGCGGACCTTTCTCACTTGGACGCCGAATTGAACGATGACGCCACTCGTTCTACCATAGGATCTGCACGCGGGCGACGATGTCTTCTTGTGAGCGCTAGGCGCGAGAGGAGCATGTTGAGAGCCATTGCGGTGGTTCGTAGGCCAGTGGTACCATTTTATACACCCGTATCTGGATCGATATGTGAGGGCATGGTTTACGCAGAGCTTGTAGACACGCGCACCCTGGGGAATGACACAAGGACGTCGTGGGCAGTGGACATCGTCTGTCGGTAGGTCTCCTGCGGGTAATCCTCACGTCGGCTCGCTCGGGTCTCCAGATGCTCGTAATACGATCGCGTCTAGCAGATGTGGTTAAGTGGAATCATCGAACGCGCTGTGTTTGGCTCACTTTTACCGGCAGCTGTCGATATTGGTGGAGACTGAGGACGACCAGCTGCTCCACTAAGTACACACCTAGGTAGGTGTATACATCCCGATCCTCCGTGCACCTCGCCACGACGGTCTCCACCGCCATCGAAGACGCGCTGGGGCAGTCTAGGTGTAAGATGATGCCGGTCATGAAAGGCCATGCCGGCATGAACGGTTGCGGCTCATCGTCCATGGCGATCAGAGACCGTAGCGTGTGCCGGCTGCTGAAGTTTGGATCTTTGACAATTCTTCGGCCATGTTGGTCACGAGATGTTCTGGCGGCATTGTCGAAGCTTGCCATGGAAAAGGTGAGAGGTGTGTCGACAGTATAACGAGGTTCTGGGATTTGCTCTATTACAGCAGCCGTCCATTCAGGCGCATCGAGAATTGTGCGCACCTGTCGCAGCAATGTCAGCGTCATTTAAATCAAGATTACAACCGTGCGCACGTCTGGTGGTGACTCAAAAACACGTCTCAAGAAAGCCATATCCATAGCGTGAGTGCGGTCAGAGACGAGGGTGAAACACGGTGAGATGGGACCGCAACAGGGAGCGACAAAACCGTGGGACGGAACGAGGCTAAGGCGGATTGTGAGGCGCAATGTAGTCCATATAGCGTAGAGAATCCGACCAAGGATCGCTGTCCATATCGCTCTATCTGAACTTTATCAGACGAAACGCGCCGTCGCAGTCGCCGTAGCAGTAAAGATGCGCAAGATGCCAGCTTGGGGCATCGCATCGCGAACCTGCGTTCGTCCGAGTGAGGCCTCAAAGCGGGACTGCGAACGACTGGCTGACGATCACTTACAGTAGTGTCCACGTCGGATGGAGGCAGCTTGTTCACGTAGCGGCCGTGCTTAAGTTACACTTTGAAATGCACCGCGCAAGGCCTGTGGCTACGGAACGTCACGTGTGCATTCGCTTCCGCTCTCGCTTCCCCGCCATTCTCCGTCCCTTCCGTCTCCTCCCTCTCTCCGCGTCCCCACTCCTTCGTCCCTTCCCTCGCTTTTTACAAACCAAGTCTACTATGCGCAGAGCCGACCCACCCATTCTGTGGAGACCTTTGGGAGAAAGCGAGGAGCCGTCTTCTGAGCTGGAGGGAGAAGAGCTAGAGTACGACGATGGGGTAACTGCTGATAGCGAGGCGGAAGTGGTGGCGCGGCAATCGCCTGGCGCGAGCGTTGGTCGTGGCGACGGGCAATCTTTGTCGTCGTCGGCGTGGGCGGTGACAAAGACCAGCAAGCGCTGATGACCTATCTCGGCGCACAGGCGGTCAGATGGCAAAACAAACCACAAAACCAACTCCTGCTGGCTCGAGCGGTGCTAGTAACAGGTTGGGGGCGCGTCCCAGGACCTACAGATGACTCGGGGAGAGGCGTGAACGCTGGGGGGAAGTCGCTAGGTGACTTGGAGGGCGATAGGACAATGGACAAGGTGATCTGGGATGGAAGTCGACACTGCTGGTGCGGAACAGGACGTTGCGATGTGTAGCGAGCTTGAGAATACCTTGCTGGAGGGCTGAGACGATGGGGGAACAAAGGCGAGGACGAGGGGACAAGGGGACAAGGTGATACGAAGGTCGCGACGTAACGCGATAACGCTGGACGAGGTGAAAACAATGTGCTCTGCGAAGTTGAAGGCTTGTAAACGTGGGCTCTGCGAAGGTGAAGGCTATAATCTTGGGCGCTGCGAAGTTGAAGGTCGAGGTCGATGTTGAACGCGATAAAACGATGTTGCAAAGGTTTGAGACGTTGACTCTGGAGGGGAGAAGTTGTCTGATATTCAGTGACCTAGCTACCAACAGATATACACGGGAAACATGTCTCTGTGGCTACTGTGAGTCATCTGGTAAGTATGGGGATAGTGAGACATTCTAGAAGGCGTATCCAATCAGAAACAAGCATCGCGACGTATCGGAACAGCAAGGCTGTGCTATCTCCATGTGAAACTCCGAGATATGCGGATCGCGACGTATCGGAAACCATCAAACCGGAACATTGCTCTGAGACACTGCATCTAGACCGGACCCTGGGACCTGTGGGTGACGTGTCGAGGAGCTGCGCAACGCTAGGACGCTCTGGGAACGAGGTGGGAGGCGAGTGCAACATGTGTAGGGCTGCGGGCAACAAGGGGATGTATGCGCGAGACATTGCGACGTGCGCACAGAATGCTAATGGCTGGCTCAGAACGTCTTGGTGACTTGGGGGGCGTGTACACATGACTTGGGGACTTGTGCAATCATCCTGCGTGGCCTGGATGGTAGAGAATCGATGGAGACGTCAAGGAGTATAGGCCCGTGTTGCTACAAGTGTGCTAGCGTCTTGGCTGGAACTGCGAGCGCGATGTGTTGCGATAGTCGATGTTGAGGCGATAGAACGTGCCAAAAATGCGAAAACAGAAGCCACCCGCGCTGGGGGCGTATCACCTCCTCCTTACTGAAGATCTGACCGTCCTCGGTCAGCGCGTGCGTTGAATATGGGTCGGCAAAGGAGTGCTGGGGGCTGCGGTGGGTGGGAACGAAAGGATACAGAAATGGAAGAGTGAAGCATATAGCGAACTTGAATGTCCCTTCTTGGTCTCTGTAAATGGCATGGGCAAAAGGGAAACAAAACTTAAACAAACACAAGGGAAACCATGCGTAGCATGCTGGAAAGAGAAACAAAACAAAGGAGTCAGGAGCCATCTGGGGGACCATCCATGTCGTCTTCATCGGCTATTGGCATGTCTTCTAAGCTGTCATCGTCTCCTAAGGACTGGGAAGCTTCTAGTTCGCGAAGTCGAGTAGTGTCAATATCAATGGCATCTAAGTCCACTTCAATTCGCTTTCGCGCGAAGAAGGGGATGACTCTGAAGGCGGCAATGGGTCGATCAAAGACGGAACCATCTAGTTCTGCAACAAGGTAGGCGCCTCCGCGGTTTCGCGATACAACCACAAGGGGGCCTAGATAGCGAGGGCGCATCTTGCGGTTTAGCGACTTCTCGATAGCGGTGTGGCGGATCAATACAAGGTCTCCACGCTTGAAATCAAAGTCGCGAATGGTCGCTGCGTGGTCACGCTCAAAGTGCTCTGCTGCTGCTAGACGATGTGCAAAAACCTTGGAACGCAGGTGTGAAATGTGCTCGTGTCGCTTCTGGAGGGCTATGGCGCGTCGTGCAATGAGGTCTGTGGTCGAAAGAATGGACGTGGGCGGCGGCAAGAGGTACGTTGCTTCGGATATGTCAAGGGGAATGAGCGGATGACAACCTGTGACTGCAAAGTAGGGCGAGCAACCCATGCGGCGTCTTGTAGTAAGGCGCTCGGACCAAAAGACTGTGTGCGCAGACATAGACCAGCGACTCTGTTCTCCATCGCAGGCCTTGAACAATGCTTGACGAACGTCAAAGTGTGCACGTTCAACGATGCCGTTGGCTCGCGAATTGTAACCACTGATGCGAATATGGCGAATGTTGTACTTCTTGGACAGATAGTCAAGTGCCTTGACAAATGGGCCTCCGTTGTCTGTGACGATTTCGCTTAATGAACCCCAACGACAAAGGATATCTTCAAAGACCCAATCTGCAATGGCCTTGGCTGTCTCACGGCGTAGGAGTCGAAACTCGGGGTACTGGGTGAGTGAACAGCGTCCTTGAACAATATAGCGAAAGCCGTTAGAGACTGGCATATGCATTGTGTCAACGTAGATCTTCGCGAAAAGCGCAGCGGGTGTCGCAACAACCGGGGGGATGAGAACTTGACGCTTCTGACGCTGCTGACAGATGAGACAGCTGCGGACATACCACATGGCATCCGCTTCGGAAGCTGGCCACCAAAAACGTTCTTGAATAAGCGATCTTGTAGCAAAAACTCCGCGATGTCCAACACGATCATGACATTCTGCAAGAACTTGAAGTCGTTGAGCTGGTTGTATCACAAGCTTGTGTGCGCCATCAAGACTGCGTCGCCAAAGTCTTGTCTTGTCGATAAAGAAGCGCGTCGCATAGCGGACAAAGGTCGCGAACTCAGAATCTGACAAGTCTTCTGGGCGTTCTGGTTTCCTTAACCAATTGTGGACTGCTTGAATGCGAAGGTCGTGGGTTCTAGCTGAGTCGGAACGTGGCACATCGTCATAACAGAGCTTGGGCTCCTCCTCCTCCTTACTGAAGTCTTGACCGTCCTCGGTCAGGGCATAGGTCGCGAAGCAGGGAGGGTGGGTGGGCACAGCTAGGATGTGGGAACGAAACGCAGAAGGCGAAGGGTAGACAATGTGAAGGAATCCATGCATGTTATCAAGCCAATCGTCATAACTGTCATCTTGTTCTGTCTCTGCTGGGGTATCTTCACCTTCTTGTCTATGTCGCGAAAGTCCGTCTGGTCCATGGCGAACCCCTGGAACGTGGCGAAGCTTGAAATGGAAGATGAGGATGCCTAGAATCCATCGATTGATACTTGCACTAGGGACGAGATCCGGGTTCTTGAGCATTCCTTTGATAGCGCTAGCGTCTACTTCAACAACTAGGTTGCGAACGCCAAGTAGATAGATGCGGAGTGTGCGTAGTGCACGGAAAAGGCCGTAAATCTCAAGCTTAGGCTGGGAGAAGCGTCGTTCGCGGTCGTTGAGCGTGATAGAACCAAAGCGATTGATATAGCGGAGCGTCTTCTTGGGGGTCGCGACGTCTTGCGCTAAGATATAGCCTATTGCAATGTACGAGGAGTCAACAGCTAAGACAACTGGGTCGGGTGATTCATAGTTGATGGCACGGAGCGCTGGCGAGGCGAGCAAGGCTACTTTAAGGTCTTCTTGAGCGGCAATATGTTCTGGTCCAAACTCGAATGGGACACCTTTGCGGGTAAGCTGTGTCAAGACGTGGGCACGTTTCGCGAACGAGTCGATGAAAATGCGGCAGACTCCAATGGTACCAAGGAATGCACGAACGTCAGAGACATCTTTGCAGGGGCCCCAGTTGCGGATAACTGAGACAGTGGACTCGTCAGGACGTCGACCTTCTGGGGTGCAACGATGGCCAAGAACGGTGAACTCGCGACTGATAATGATAGACTTGGTGCCAGAGAATGTGCCACCACAATACTTCATGCGCTGCAAGATACGGTTGACATTCTGGAAGTGCTCCCAGACAAAACGGCGGATGTTGCGATTGTTCGCGATGTGCTCGGGCTTGCCATATTCGTCAAGATACTCGGATGCGGGACCTTTGAGTGGGACATCGTCGATGTAGGGGACTGTAATCGCTGGTATCTCAGGCTGGAGGATGTACGTGACGTCGTCATGGAAGATAGGAACTGAGTTCGTCCATCCCATGGGTAGGGTGACAAGGCGCTTGGCTCCAAAGGGCGTCTGGAACGTAGTGAGATCTCGCGAGTGTTCGTCAATGAGGCGTTCGTCATAGCCAACGTAGAGATCGAGTATTCCACCGCATGCGCGGCCTCCGAACTGTTCTGCAAGGTGCTCTGGCGTGGGTGTGACTCCGGAATGTGCGATAGTGACGGCGTTGAGGGGCTCAAGACTGTGAACAATGCGTAGCGACTTGCCATCTTTCTTCGCGACGCAGAACCAACGCGAACGATACGATGAATTCGAGTCTTCATATGTGCCTGCATGAATCTTGCGACGAATGAGATCTGTGACTTCTTTGTAAAGACCTGGTGGGATCGGAATATTGCGCTGTACCCAAGGTGTATGCGGAACGACAGGGATTTGGACTGGAGGAAAGAACTCGCGCTTGAAACTGCCTCGCTCTGAGTCATTCCAAGCGAAAGCGTCGTTGTGAACTGAAATGACGTGGTGCAATAGGTCTCGTTCGGCTGGCTGAAGGAAATTGTAGCACTCTTGGCTATCGACAGTGTCTTTGCGTTCTTGCGTGTAGCGTCCGGTGGGTACAAAGGGCGGGGGATGCGTAGGGAGCATAGGGAGCGATGCAAGGGGATCTCCCTGTATGTTGCGAACTATGCGGAACTGTTCTGGGACTGAGCCTAGCACAGGCTTGACTTTCTGGGCAACGGGCTTGTACTTGCGCTTCGCAAACGTTTCGCGAACTGGGGGTATCTGATTCTCTGGCAAAGGCAGTGGACGAAGGTCTGAGGCAAAGGTAGAAAAGAGTGTGGATTGCGTTGAGGCGGGATTTGGAGCGAACGTTGAAGTCAAAACTGTAAAAGCTGCTGGAGCGGCGTGGTTGGGAAGCAAAGAACGAGCGTCGGAGGCGGTTAAATAAGCAAACTGGAGCGAGGATTCGTCTGAAGGGTCAAGAGGGGTGTAAGCAAGTGCGCGAACACTCGCGCCGTCGCCTTCCAAGATGAGGGCGACTTCTTCACCATCTTCTAGATAATCAAGCAGCGAAAGTTGTCTCCTGTGAGACTCGAAACCGATGATGCCCTCTAGGGAACGTAGGCACTGTGACAACAGCTGTCGAGTTGGGATTGCGAAGCGTAACAGTCTGGTCTTCGTTCTTGAAGTTGCGCACAACACTCTCTGTGATAACGTCGAAGGGGCGTCCAAGTAGAATGTCGTACGCGACGTTGCGAATGACGTGGATCTGCAAGTAGATGGTAATATTCGCGATCTTGACGGGGACGTTGCGAGCTAATCCAAGCGAGCTGTCATAGTGTGTGTTGGCACTCTGAACACGAATGCGGATCGAAGGGTCGTATGCAAGGCCAAGATGGTGACAAATCTCTTCTGACATCGAGATAATCTGTGACCCGGGATCCAAAAGGCATTCAACTGTGTCTTTGTTGTCAATGATAGCGTCGATGGAGCGGAGCGCATGTGATTCGCGGGCGACAGTCAAGACTTTAGGCTCTTCTTCAGGGGCTAAGTCCATCAGGTACGTCTCATATGGATCATCAATGACTAGGACACCGGGCGGAGGGTTATTGCGATCTGGCGCGATAACACGAGGGGCAGGGACATAGTTTGCAAACGTCTTGGCTTCAGCTTCGGCAATTGCCGCGGCGGGCGAGACTATGTCTTCTGGGACCTCTTCGACAGTGGGGAAACTGGAAATGACTTGCTCATTGACTGCACGACGAGGTGTGACAACATCGCGATACTTCGCGCGGACCTCTGGCGAGAGTGAAAGGAGTTCCTCAGGTGTGAGCGTGATCGAGTTCGCTTTCATCGAGCGAGCAAACACTGTGTCTGCTATCTCTGTCTTGTGGACTGGAGCATTTGTCTTGTAGGCGGTGTCTCGCGCATTCGAAGGCCTGGGCGGGTCTGCAGGGACAAAGCGTGTCTGCTTGACTGGGGCGGAAGTAGCGTCACGAGCTTTGGCAAAGGGGTGCGAAGGTGTGCGAGGTGCTGATGACTGTGCTGGACTAGGAGCGGGAGCTTGCGCTGGAGCTGGAGCTTGAACTGGTGGGGCATCTTGAGTCGGCTTCACGTTCGCGGTTCGACGAGGGGCACTTCTACGCCGTCGAAGACCAACTTGAACGAATCGCGAGCCTGTGGGCCTTTCAGTGCTGCTAGCTCAGCTTCAAGTGCGGCGATGCGATCTGTCGCGGAAAGCGTGAACGTCGAGAGCGGCTCAACTGCGAGCATCATCTGGGCTTGTGCGCGCTGGCCTGGGTTGCGTCGATGCCACTCCATCATGCGATCACGAAGGGTGTTGCCTGTAATAAAGCGAGGAACAAATCCTCCACCAGGTAGTATGACTCGTCCTTCATGGTTTCGCTTGACGTAGCCAGTGCGGATGTCTTCTTCGACTGCAGGACAGTTCGCGATGTGATGATCTGGAGCGCCATCATATAGGCAACGATTCTCTGAGCGAATGGTGTCAACTGGAGCAGGTGTGGGCGTGGACAAGGCTGCTGGGACTGCGCTATTGCCTTGAATTGCTTGGGTGAGCGAACGAACGAGGGTGACAAGGAGTTCTTCTGTCTTGATCGCTGGGGCTGGCGTTAACGATGAGCTGGGTGCTAAAGCGGCGTCGTTGCGAAAGGAAGAGGCTGCTGTGCCATGTAGAACATAGTTCGTTGCGTCCTTGACGTCAGAAACAAGATAGGGGTCTTCTGGCTCCTGGTCTGGCAATTTGATCTGAAGGCGAGCATGGACACGCTGCCAAAGCTCAGCTGGGATGCCTCGAACAAATTCTCGTTGTTGCTGGAGGTCTGAGAGGCGCTTGTGCTTGATAAGATAGCTGGAGAGCGTCAAGAAGTCGCGATGGAATGTTGCGAACTCTTCCAGTGTTGAGATTCCGTTGGCGCGACGTTCCGCGACGAGGTGCTCAAGGTCTGCAACTGAATATGCTTTGTCTTCGCTAGCACCTGGGTAGAGCTTCGCGACAGCTTCCTTGAACTCTTTGTATGACTTGGAGGCGTCGGTGAACTCTGTCATGGCGTCGAAAAGATCGGCTACTTCGATAGGGACATAACTCTGTGCCCAAGTCTTCTTCTCTTCATCCTTGGTGATTGAGCAACGAAGGAATAGGATTTCAAGGTCTGCAAAGAACCTGCGGATTGAACGAGGCTGTTCTGGGGTAAATATAGGGGCGGTGCGATCACCACGAGCTGGCATAAGCGTAGTCATCGCGATAAAAGGTTGGGGATTGGTGATAGGGACTTGAACGGTGTGTGTGCGACGGTTCG
This sequence comes from Auriscalpium vulgare, assembly GCA_019915015.1. Lineage (NCBI taxonomy): Eukaryota > Fungi > Basidiomycota > Agaricomycetes > Russulales > Auriscalpiaceae > Auriscalpium > Auriscalpium vulgare. The sequence continues at coordinate 1,136,294 of JAHBBC010000004.1, read as the reverse complement.
CGATATAAACGGCGGGCGATGGAAGACAACTGGTGATGGCTGGAGGTGTGGAAATAGGCTGGGGCGATGGCGAAGGCGGAGTGCGCGATGTGACGGGATGTAACAAGGGGCGAGGCGACGATGGGAAGCTTCCTGGAAACGGTGGAGAGTCTTCTAATGGATCTAGGAGGTTGATATCACTGAGAAGGTCGGAAGGAAGGTTGTTGTGTGTCGCAAATGGACTAGGGACTGAGGAAAAGAGTTCTCCTGGACTGGGGGGCCAAACGACAAACGATTCGCGAAGTTCTGCGGCTAGGGTGGAGACTCGAGTAGGATAGCGATGTCGATGTGTAGGGGGTGTGGAAGATGAACGAGAGTGATCTGAAGCAATCCTGGTAGTGCCCCTCGCGGTGGGCTCCACAAATGATGACCTATCTCGGCGCACAGGCGGTCAGATGGCAAAACAAACCACAAAACCAACTCCTGCTGGCTCGAGCGGTGCTAGTAACAGGTTGGGGGCGCGTCCCAGGACCTACAGATGACTCGGGGAGAGGCGTGAACGCTGGGGGGAAGTCGCTAGGTGACTTGGAGGGCGATAGGACAATGGACAAGGTGATCTGGGATGGAAGTCGACACTGCTGGTGCGGAACAGGACGTTGCGATGTGTAGCGAGCTTGAGAATACCTTGCTGGAGGGCTGAGACGATGGGGGAACAAAGGCGAGGACGAGGGGACAAGGGGACAAGGTGATACGAAGGTCGCGACGTAACGCGATAACGCTGGACGAGGTGAAAACAATGTGCTCTGCGAAGTTGAAGGCTTGTAAACGTGGGCTCTGCGAAGGTGAAGGCTATAATCTTGGGCGCTGCGAAGTTGAAGGTCGAGGTCGATGTTGAACGCGATAAAACGATGTTGCAAAGGTTTGAGACGTTGACTCTGGAGGGGAGAAGTTGTCTGATATTCAGTGACCTAGCTACCAACAGATATACACGGGAAACATGTCTCTGTGGCTACTGTGAGTCATCTGGTAAGTATGGGGATAGTGAGACATTCTAGAAGGCGTATCCAATCAGAAACAAGCATCGCGACGTATCGGAACAGCAAGGCTGTGCTATCTCCATGTGAAACTCCGAGATATGCGGATCGCGACGTATCGGAAACCATCAAACCGGAACATTGCTCTGAGACACTGCATCTAGACCGGACCCTGGGACCTGTGGGTGACGTGTCGAGGAGCTGCGCAACGCTAGGACGCTCTGGGAACGAGGTGGGAGGCGAGTGCAACATGTGTAGGGCTGCGGGCAACAAGGGGATGTATGCGCGAGACATTGCGACGTGCGCACAGAATGCTAATGGCTGGCTCAGAACGTCTTGGTGACTTGGGGGGCGTGTACACATGACTTGGGGACTTGTGCAATCATCCTGCGTGGCCTGGATGGTAGAGAATCGATGGAGACGTCAAGGAGTATAGGCCCGTGTTGCTACAAGTGTGCTAGCGTCTTGGCTGGAACTGCGAGCGCGATGTGTTGCGATAGTCGATGTTGAGGCGATAGAACGTGCCAAAAATGCGAAAACAGAAGCCACCCGCGCTGGGGGCGTATCAGCGCAAAGCGAAGAAGGTCGCCGCTCCAGTCGCGGTATACTGTAGCATCATCCAGTCAATTCAAGCATATATTGCAGCATTCCGTGAATATTAACATTGCAAACCACCCATCACCGCGGGTTGCCCTAAATCGCCTCCAGATAGATGTGGAGTAGATACAATATCTACGCTACCTCTCCGCCAAATCGACGCACCGTGCCATTTCCGCCATATTTACCCCCAGCGTAAATTTGCGGCCTAAATCGCCACCAAATAGATTCAGCTATTTCCGGTACACACGATGCCGAGCCAGTGCCGCGCGGCTCAAGCCAAACAACGCGCAAACAACACGTCGTCTCTCATTTATACTGCAGCCTCTCGACTTGTCTCTTGAGCTCCCTTTCCCGCACACCACCACCTCCCTCACCCGCACGCCCTGCCCTCCCGCCCTGCCTCCAAGACTCGTCCCCTCATTGAGCCTCCGAATGTCGACTCCTCGGCTTACTCGAGCAACGTCGATGGTATGCTCAGCCCAGGTATGCGCGCCACACCCGCTGCAGAGGCCTCAAGGGCATCGCAAGGTAGATATATGCGCTCCGGGTGAGTGCTGTATGTCTCTTCTGGGGCGCTGTTACTCACCTTTTCGTCGTAGGTCGGTCTCGATTGCAGTGGAGGTAAGTCCTGCTTCCGCTGCACTCAGTCTGTCGGACTCTGCTCATCCTATGCATTTAGTTCACCTTCTCGCGCTCCACGCTTTCTCGGCCACGGTCAGTATTCTTCATGTCTGTCCTATCTTTTTGCTCATTGTGACGTGCTACAGAGCCGCTGAGACAGCCCTGCAGGTGAGCGAAGGGCGACACGGTGAGCAAGGGCGACGGATATTGTAGTCATTTGTACCGTAGACTGTCCCCTGTGTAGCATTATCCAGTCAATACAAGCATACAGTATTAGTATATTGCAATATGCCGAAGCAAACACGCCGGCCAGGGTCCTGAATCTGCTACATGCGCAGAACTGGCGCGAATCTGGGATAGAACCGGCGCAGAAACGGCGGCGATCCCGTCTCGCCGCTACTTTTGCGCGTCGCGGCGATTCTGCGCATAAATGGCGTAGATGCGGGATAGATCCCACATCCCCGCCACTTACACGCCGGGAGCGATTTGGGGCAACCCGCGGTGCATGGCCAGGGTCCTGAGTCTACGCTATGCGCAGAAGCGGCGCAAATTTGGGATGGAACCGGGGCAGAAGCGGCGAATAATTGAACTCTTTGCCAATTCTGCGCGTCGCTGCGATTCTGCGCATAAATGGCGTAGATGCGGGATAGATCCCACATCCCCGCTAATTACACGCTGGGAGCGGTGACAGGCATAGGCGGAGACAGAGCTGCCACGGAAGCCGTTGCGCCTGCAGTACGTTTGTCACCTAGCTCGAGCGACTCCGATTCGCAGCCTCCCGCCGGGTGGGCGAGGGAAAGGCAAAACGGTGCGTCCGTCCCGTCTCTGTGAACTCCCAATTTAACCATGGTATGCCTTATCCTTGAGCGCCGTCCACATCAATGAGAGGAGACTTTTACTAGGACAAATTGGTAACAGATTGCGTCCGAAGACTCGCACCATCGCGTCGTCCCCGATCTCCGGGGGCGATGAGCCGCTACCATCTCCGCCACCGCCTCCCCCGACATCACCCACACTTGGGGAGTTCTTGATATCCTGTGCCTCGCCGCTCGGAGTGGTGATCATGATATTAAGGCGCCCTATGTGTTCCTCCGTAGCGGCGTAGTCACTCTTCTTCGAGCTGTACCCGATACTCGGCGAGCCCCCTTCAGAGGGCGTCACTGATGGCCCTTTGGACGTGCTGAGCCTGATCGGCGCCGATACCACGCAGCAATTCGTTGATGCCGCCCATTGCTTCCAAAGCTTCCAAGCTCTTGGGGTCGACGAGGTGCGCGAGCTGAGACGGCTTGAAGGCGAATGGAGCGGTGTTGAAGTCGGCGGCCTCCTCGATGACGCCAGGGCGTTCCGGCTTCTCCTCCGGCTTCTTGCCTTTGTCTGCCTTATTCAAGTGGGTAGAAGCAGCATCATCGCCCTCGCCAGGGTCAGGTTTCGGCGACTTGGAGCGGCCAAAATGCGAGAGCTTCTTGACGAAGCTGTTACGCGAGTTGGGGCGCGACGCGTCGTCGACGTGGGTCTGTGTAGGGGACGCAAGCGTGCTCGCGCCGTCTGAGCGCACAGAGGAGATGGGAGTGAGCCCAATACGCGGGGTGTCGGGCGCGTGGTCGGGTTCTGTGTCGGCAGCGGAGGTCGTACTCGTGAATGTCGCATTGCTACCCTTGCGCCGGTGGCCACGGACATGCGCGGCCAAGGCGATGGAGGAGCCGATGAGAGTGGTGCAAGCACCCATGGAGGAGGAGTCGGGGATGCGTGCAGTGTTTGCTGCAGCAGCTACGAAAGTGAGTACCGTCAGGCGCTCGCGCAAGATCGCCTGTGGTGGCGTTGGGCCCCGTCTGGAGCATGCCGTGCTCTCAGCCCGCTATCGCGAAGCAAGCAATCTGCCAAAGAAAAAGTCAATGCTATCTCGCTTGCAGACGACGTCCAAGATATTTGTAGGCGCGTCCGGCGGGTTGGAGATGCGTCCGGGCGGCGTTACACGCGGCCCCAGTGTGCTCGTGGACGACATCAGGCGATGCGCGCACCCTGTGGCCCGCGAGGCGTCCGGGCGCAAGAGAAATCCAGGGATGGTGCTCGCGAGCGGGACCGGCGCGACAATTCCAGAGTCCACGCGACAGGCGCCGGTGGGCGGAAGAAGATGCGTTGGCGCGCGCGAGCGATGGTCGGGTGCGTCCATCGTCTTTGCGCGCCCAGCTGATGCTAATGTTCTTTGATTCATGCGAGGGGCGCTCTCCGGGCACAACGAGCAGAGAAGGATGAAGCGCTAGTGGGGCAGCGGCCAAGACCGTCTGGCGCGGTCTACACATGAAATGACGGGAGAAGCATTTCAGCGCGGCCTGGAGATGCGTGTGAGACGGTAAACGCCGCCTGCTCTCCTGCTTCCTCCCTCGCTGTTCAATGCCTCGTTGTGACGCGTTTCAGGAGAGCGCGAAGCCGTGGCTGTGGCTGGTGGCAGGCTGCGCGTCTTCAACGTCCGCTTTCGTCGTCGCGCCGTCGGCCTGCCATCATGTCTTCTTCGTCTTCACTCTTCACCCGCCACACTCTCACTATACCACATCCATCCTCCGCTCCACAATGGTCGTGACCTCTTCAAAAAGCGTGTTCTTCCTAAGGTTGAGAAAGTGAGTCGTTTGTATCGCTAATTAGAGTGTACTCACCGTTCAGCAGAACTGGCCGAGCATCAAGGCAGTTTTGGTCACCGCTCGGCGCGGAGACCAACTCCAATACGGCGGAGGCATCGGCACTCGTCTTTGAAGTGGGCAATCGGTTTCAGCGCGATGGGAGAGACGTTCTCTCAGTCGCCTTCAAGGCCTCGCGCGACGCCCAGAACCCCCACCTTCGTCGCCTGCCACCCCAGGCGGTGATCGCCGCGGCCATTCTTCCCGCCAAGCACGCGAGCTTCGAGACCTTCCAGGCCGACATCTTGCGCGAGCTGCGAGGAGGCCGGGCTTGATTGCCAGTGCGAGCGGAGGGTGGAGGAGGCGGAGGGGATGGCGTGGGCGCGAGGGGGAACACATGTGCGCGAGTCGGAGAGGGAGAGAAGTCGAATAACGCCGCTGGAGGTGGAGAGGGTACGAAGACGCGGAAGGGTCGGTGTTGGCAAAATGGGAGGGGAAGTGCGGGGTGGGAGTTGTTTCTTGGCAAAGATATGAATGTATTTCGGTGCGAGTGCTCAGATGCGTGATGCGATATCGCACCCATTCTGGGGCCACAAAATTCCGCGTAAGATGCCACCGCTCGCCGGTATGCGTGCGATACTATCAAATTCTAGTCTAAACTGGCGGCTAATGAGTACACTGTGCTCGCAAACGATGCGAAGATTGTACCTCATTGTGCGCTGATCTCGCGAAACGCCCGTTCCCTTGGCGCACTGACAGCGCTTGCCACCGCCGCGTCGGGCTTCGAGTCGTCGCGGCACGACGGCAACTTCACCCGTTTGAGAGTGTATATGGGAAATGCTGCAGAAGCGTAGGTCAAATTTATCAGACAACAAAATGGAACCATTTAATGCGAGGCCACGAACCATCTACGCTCCGGCACGCGAGCTTTGCTGAAGAAAAGAGGGGGTCGCGAGTCTAAGGCGTCGAACAACGCCTGGGTGCAAAAAAAAAGTCAGAACGAGTAGAAGTTTGATACAGAGCCACATACGTCCATGCCGCGCGAGCTGCGCCTGAAAAAGGAGTAGAAAAACAAGTGTAGGTCGGGAAAAGGATAGCCAGGGAGTGTCGGGAAAAGAGTCGCCAGGAGTCGCCAGCAGGAGCTCGCGTCCGCCGGTACTGACACGTCGGTTCTACCCAGTCGCCATATAGGTTTCCAGGCTTATGCGACCGTGTCATAGACCATGTGGCATCGTCTCGCCGCTGCTCATCGCAGGGTGCTCGTCGAGGGGGTTTGGTGGATGGAGACTCAGACTCAGAGAGTCTCAACGTGGTCGGAGTCACATGGTCACGTCACACGGACAACCACAGTGACAATGACATGATCGACTCGTCGTCGCTCTGAATTAAGGAGCGCGCAGTGTCCATTCTACTCAGTCTCCGTAGCCCTTACAATCATCCGAGACGCCTCTATACAACATCCATTCTACATGGTCTCCGAGACCCTTACAATCATCCGTCACGCCTCCAGCTTCCGCGCACACCCATGCTGCTCCTTATGCTCGCTCCAGGCGTCCTTCTGGCATTCCCACCCACAGAAAGACACTCGTCCGAGGCAAGTTCCTGAGCTCCCATCGTCAGCAAAGCGCGAGGGCAGGAACCGACAGTCGCATTACCACCGCATTTCTTCCACAGGCCGACCTCGGCGCAACTGAAACACCGCAACCAGGGCCCGACTCTCGCGGTTCTAGCCTCGTCTTGCAGGTCCACGCCGTCGAAACACCCGCCGGGAACGTCCAACTTTAGCTGCCATAAGTCACCGTGGCTCAGATCCCCATGATGTGACCTCCGGCGACCACGCGCAAACTTCGAGTTGCTCTGCCCGCCGAAGAGGAACATTTTGCCAGTGGCAGGGTCTGAGAAGAGCATCGCCCGGCAGCGGTACGTGGGGAATCCCCTCGTGATGACATGGCTCCAGATTGGCGCCCCACCCTCTAGGTCGCAGACATATGTGTCACCATAGTAAGTGGACACGCGCGAGCCTGTTGCTTGAGCCATATTGATGCCTCCGAACACAATAACCTTGTTCAATTGGGGATTCTGCGTGAGTGAAACGCGTGATTAGGTTCGGAATTGCACGGTAAGGAGGGTGAGGTGAACGTACAAACGTGGACGCTGCACTTGCACGAGGGCTGGGAGGATTCCCGACGACCCTTTCTCTCTGCCAATACTGCCCAGCGATATCCCAGCTCCAGAAGTCATCGTAAACATGCGCGTACCACCCGCAGTCCAGATCGCCGAACATCAACCACAACTTCTCCTTCCTTCCGTCAGTCCACATTGACGCGGCGGTTCGTGCCGCAGGGCAAGAAGAGTCTGGTTTCGGTCTGCCCGACCTTCCCGACAGCGCTTTCCAGCGCAACGTCTTGAGGTCAAGGGCTGCGAACATGTTGCAGCCTACCTCAGTATCAGGAAGCGCCCCGGGATGTGCGCCGCCAAAGATATACAGTTTCCCGGAGACCAAGGACACGGAGAACGCGCGATAACCATCTTGAAATGGCCAGCGAGTTTGATCTTCGCCGTCCCATAAGGTATTGACCTTTGACCACCTGTTTGCCTTCAGGTCGAAGACATGGAGTACAGATTTCCCCGTGAAGAGGTACGCCTTGTCCCTTTCTTCATCGAGACATATCAAGTTGGACTGCACGGGCGGTGCTGGAAGGGGGACCCACTTGTCCAATTTCTCGAGATCGATGTATTGAAAGTCGTCGTAGAATGGATCGTCTGGAGTCTTTCTTCCACCGCCTACATAGAATCTGCCTGCTGTCACGATCAGATGGCTTTCAATACCGTCAGAGTTGGGCCGACGACGCACCTGCCCAAACGAAGCCGAAGAAGTTCATTCGAGAGCGAACGCGGTCTGCGCCCTTCGAAAGCCTGATCTCCCGCCATGAACCTAGCACACGTTGCGCCGAGACAACCGTTGGCGTCGTGCCCGCTGCCGGATCCGGGTGGCGGACTCGAAGATCGTCCTCAGCCTCAAGAGGGAGAGCGAATGGCCTCATGGACCGTTGCGTATCTTCAGGAAGTTGCCGCCGGACAACGGCGAGGTAGCGATATGCACCACACAGCCGGCTCGCAGCGGCAGACGTGTTTCCGATCGATCCAAAAACTTCGGCGGCGCGGTTGAGAGCAGTGGTGTGGTTCAAAGCGAAGCCAGGACACTCGTATCCTGGGAACGGGCTCCACTCTGTCATGCGTTGAGAAGAAAAAATGTTGAGAAGAGAGAATGACTATGATTATATATGTACGACGCTCACCGAATGCTGACTGTTCCGTGGTCGCGTTCCGAAAAATGATATTGGTCTCTTCAAGCCATATCAATGCCTTCACGTTCACGGTTGTCAAGAACGAATATGACAAGGCATTCAAACTAAGCACGAACCTCGTCTACCCTGTTCATCCCCAGCAGGCACTCCGCAATACTACCACAAAAGCCCAGCAGTACTCCTTTCTGAAAAACGTTCAAATTCGAATACGAGGACGTCTCCGAGAGGTTGACGCTGCCGGCACGAGACAACATAGAGACCAGCGCGTTGCTTCCAGTAAGCTGGGTCACCGCGTCTTCGAACTTCTTATATGCGAGCTCGTAACGACCAGAGTCAAGGAAGTTCGTGCCGGCGGTGTTTAGCTCGGTGAGGAGATCTGCACGCAGTGTGAGACTGTCACCAAGTTCCACAATCGAGAATGCCACTCACTTCTTCCCGAAAGTAAGTGAAGATTATAAGTATGCCCGAGGGCATCATAGGGAGCAAATGGTTTCCTGGGCTCCTGTACGGTTTGCTCCATGTTGAGAGTATGTTGGCAAAGGGGAAGGTGAGCAGCGGAGTGGCACTGGAGTGCAAGTGGCGACCCAGCGGACAAAGGATCCCAAACTGCCATACACGTGACCCGCAAAAGAACACCACATGCTATGCTGCCGACGAACGCGATCGAGGCGATCAGCACGCCTCCGCGACGGCAGCTACGGGGACACTCACCGCGCCCGAATGTATTGCCATTGCCATCAGTTACACCAGCCCCTTCCCACTCCTCGTCCGCCTCCCGCTCAGCACCTTCACATCGCCGAAGTCGATGAGCTTCTCCGAGGGCGGCGGCGAACCCTCCACCCAGCCCTTCCACCCCCTCGGCGATGCGACGCGCTTGTTGCGAGGACGCCGTGTGCCAGCCTCACTGCCCATGTCGTATGGTACATGGGCCTGTACGGCTACTTGGAGGACATGCGCGACGTGCTGAATGATGGACGGAACAGGTGCCGTGGGTGGCGAGGATGGCATAGGCGGCGGGGTGACGGAGCTGGAGCGCACCGTCGCGAGGCGGCCCCAGGATGTCGAGGCCTCTACGTGGTCTGCTCCTCGAAGCGACGCCCAGGTGTTTGCAGGCCAATGGGCTTTGATAAGGTATAGGTTGGCGGGCGGCCTCAGCGCGACGTCTTCGGCGCCGGCGGACCGGAACGAACAGCACGGCCTGAGACGAGACGGCTAGAGGAAGTCCTACAAGGTCGCAACGGCCAGGTTGCCGCAAATTCATTGCTGAAGACTGATTTTGCTCACCGAGAACGGCGTGTGCCAGTCGCCTGCGTTGTCTCCTAGCAGCACACCAACGTCCGCGCGACGGTCCACGTTAGCTGTGATCCATCCTATACTTCGTGCGTCGGCGTTGCGCTTGTCGACCGCATCCTGTGTACGCTGTCAGCGGAGCGATCACAATGCCGAGCACACAAGTAACTCGCCCATTTGTAACTCGCCCATTTGTAACTCGTGATGCATGGCTTTGACTTCGCGATCTTCGTCACTCGCGAGTCTCTCGCCTCTCCCTGGCCATGCGCGCACGGTCCTCGGTTTCTCCAATCCGTAGCGCAGGCTGATGTGACCAGGCGCTCCCAATTCGACGGCCTGATGTCCGCAACCTTGGCCAGCTTCGGGAGGCTGAGTGTACGATGCTCGTCAAGATGATAGCGCGGGCCGCGGATCTGATCAGTGACCTGGGTCGCCCAGGCTGGAGCGTGGGCGATTGTCGGCCTCTCCTGCAACGGTGTCAGAGTAGACTGCATCGCAGACGCGAACTGCACGTACGTCCGGCGGCCAGGTATGCGTGGCCGTATACAAAGACATTCCTCTCCTTGACTCGAAACGCGCCCCAGGGGCCGTAACCTTGCTCCGATACAGGACAGAGGCTGGCCAGGCCTGCAGGACAATATTGAGCCGTCCTTCCAAGTTCTCAAGTTCTCGGTGGCTGGAGAGGTGCAAACATGTGCAAAGGTACGCATACAGGAGCATATACATATGTGCCTGGCACATTTATGACCGGGGAGAGACCTTGGCGAGCAAGGTAACGACGCACGCGTTTTTACGGTCTTCTCCATCTATTATAACGAGCCGTTTGCCAATAAATTAGTCTTGTACAAATGCAGCTGTTCCCACCAGGCAAGAAAATACCAGCGGCCTTTCAATCAGCGGGAATCAGACTCCTGCATCAGATCCAATCAATATTGCTTCGACGCTAGATGATCAGTCAGGAGCCCTGTCTGTCATTAAGGTAAACTTTGGCCTACTAGAGTAGCAAATCGAAAGTATCAATACCAACTGAATGTAGAACTTTACTATGTGCCTGCAATAACATCTACTTTGGTGGGGCTCTATAGGCGGCGTAGTAATCACTTTGCTCTACTTTCCAGGCCTCGGGATGGGTACTGTAGTGAGTAATTCACATAGTATTTACTTTTATCCGCGCGGGACGCTCACAAAGTGTTTACCTTCCGTCTGCAGTATTTACTTCCACTCGTATATTCAGGCCGGGCCCTGCACGGGCAGTGTTTACTTTTGCCTGCGTGCGGTCCCGCGCCGCGCTCACATAGTGTTCACTTTCGATGGGATCTCCCAGTAAGTGTTTACTTTCGCTGGGATCTCCCAGTATTAACTTCCGCTCGGATATCCAGGCCAGGCCCTGCGCGCGCAGTATTTACTCTACCCGCGTGCGGTCCCGCGCTGCGCTCATATAGTATTCACTTTCGATGGGATCTCCCAGTAAGTGTTTACTTTCGCTGGGATCTCCCAGTATTCACTTCCGCTCGGATATCCAGGCCGCGCGCAGTATTTACTCTTGCCCGCGTGCAGTCCCGCGCCGTGCTCACATAGTATTCACTTTCGATAGGATCTCCCAGTAAGTGTTTACTTTCGCTGGGATCTCCCAGTATTCACTTCCGCTCGGATATCCAGGCCGCGCGCAGTATTTACTCTTGCCCGCGTGCAGTCCCGCGCCGTGCTCACATAGTATTCACTTTCGATGGGATCTCCAAGTAAGTGTTTACTTTCGCTGGGATCTCCCAGTATTCACTTCCGCTCGGATATCCAGGCCAGGCCCTGCGCGCGCAGTATTTACTCTAGCCCGCGTGCGGTCCCGCGCCGCGCTCACATAGTATTCACTTTCGATGGGATCTCCCAGTAAGTGTTTACTTTCGCTGGGATCTCCCAGTATTCACTTCCGCTCGGATATCCAGGCCGCGCGCAGTATTTACTCTTGCCCGCGTGCAGTCCCGCGCCGTGCTCACATAGTATTCACTTTCGATGGGATCTCCAAGTAAGTGTTTACTTTCGCTGGGATCTCCCAGTATTCACTTCCGCTCGGATATCCAGGCCAGGCCCTGCGCGCGCAGTATTTACTCTAGCCCGCGTGCGGTCCCGCGCCGCGCTCACATAGTATTCACTTTCGATGGGATCTCCCAGTAAGTGTTTACTTTCGCTGGGATCTCCCAGTATTCACTTCCGCTCGGATATCCAGGCCGCGCGCAGTATTTACTCTTGCCCGCGTGCAGTCCCGCGCCGTGATGGGATCTCCAAGTAAGTGTTTACTTTCGCTGGGATCTCCCAGTATTCACTTCCACTCGGATATCCAGGCCGCGCGCAGTATTTACTCAGTATTCACTTCCGCTCGGATATCCAGGCCAGGCCCTGCGCGCGCAGTATTTACTCTAGCCCGCGTGCGGTCCCGCGCCGCGCTCACATAGTGTTTACTTTCGCCCCAATACCACTCGGCTGTTCAGGCCAGGCTTGTCCGCGTAGTATTCACTCTTGCCTGCGCGCGGTCCCCCACCTCAATCACATGGTGTTTACTTTGAATTGGATCCCCCAGAATTCACTTCTACCCGGATATTCATGCCAGACCCTATGCGGTAGTATTTATTATTGCCTGCGCGCCATCTGGCGCTGCAATCACATAGTATTTACTTTTGGACCACTCGACTTGTCGAGATCGGCAGACGGAAGTATATACTCTTTGTGGGCTCGGGAAATGCGAAGTTCACGTAGAGTCCGCACAGTGTTTACTATGTGCTACTCAGACAGACGAAGTTAAATGCAACCTTTATCATTGACGCGCGAGAGTCGAGAGTACAGTGGGTAGCAAAGAAAGGGCTACGCAACAGAACATACACAGATATGCAGTGCGTTGAGCACCGAGAGAAGCAGGCGTACAAAGACGGCGTGTTGAGCGCCGAGCAGTACCGTATCAGGGGAACCAGGAAAAAGCGACATGTTGAACGCCGCACAACCGAGCAATAATACTCCGGGACGAATACTCCGGGACGCGTGTTGAAGCACCAGCACGGGTCGTAACAACTGGGTATCGTGAATAATCGTGCACCGTCGCATTAGGCGGCGAGACGTGCTGATTTGCGCGGCGCTGACTTGCCCGTTGATTTGCGCCTGGTTGTGACCGTCAGCAAATGTATTCCATCACAATATGAAGGACAAACTTCTTTTCAGGCGACTTGATCTCTCCGGAGGAGTCCGCAGATCGCTTCTTCCCGGCGTGAGTTTCTTCCTCAAGCACCAGGCTCTCGCTGACTGCCGGTTGCTTGTTCTGCAAGCGTGAGACGAGATTGTCTGCGACCCACAATACATCCTCCAGCGCCGATTCCCATTCCCGTTGCTCCGTCACTGACATCGTTGCGCCGTACCAGAAGCAGAGGGAAAACAGCACGAGCCCAAAGCCAGTGCGCCCACCTTTCATGCAGCTCTGCCACTCCTCGGAGGGACGCGCCTGTCTCTTCAATGGCCATTTTGCACCACGCCACTCCGGCTGGAGACCTATCCACCACATCCGCCAGTTGTCGGCATAGGCATCGACGTCGAGGATGACGGGGGGCTTCGAATAATCGCGGCTGCGAATCCAGCGGCTAACTTCGGTGGGGCGACTGCCCGTACTCGACAGCTGGAAGTTCTTTCCCTGAGAGAAGGTTCGGATATCAGTTGCTGATTGATAAGGCGAAATTGACACGCACCTTGCCAGAGGGAAATCCCATCAGGTCCTCAATCGCGACCCATCTTTCTACCAGCGTCGTCCACCCGTTGTCGCCATCAATCGCCTCCAGGAGATACTCATATTCGGTGATTAGCCATGCTGGCCAGCGTGCGCGGTCTTCTGCGGATGTCGTATCCGGAGTGGCGCTCTCGGACGGTGTCATTTCGTCAATGAGTGGTACAGCCGCGGGGAGGGTCGTAGGAATGGCGGCATCAGGTGAAGTGGATGCCGGAGGAAGCGCGTCGTCAGCGGCCAACGAAGAGCTGCCATGGATATGGGAAGAGTTGGACTCAGGCTCTTGGTGCGCCGTCGTCGTCGCTATGCTCGATGTCTGCGCAGGTGCGATAGTCGTCGGAGCACTAGCGCCAGATGAATGAGGTGGGACTTCCGCGTCTGCGGACTGCCGGCCTAGTTCATCACCGGCGCCGGGCTCTGCGCCGTCGACTTGGCGCTCGTCGTCAACTCTGGTCAACGCATTGTCAGCATCTCTCATTGCACAAACACCAGAGACACTCACGAAGGCTGTTCTTTGGACTTGATCCTTTCGGAGTGCCGCGGTGGTCCGGTCTCCAGAGCCAGAGCAGCAAGCTTCTCGCGCTGGATGGCTCTATCAGCCGCCGCTTTCTCCTCAACTGTTTGCGGCTTGTCTGAAGGTAAAACGCCGGCATCTCTCAGCAACTGCTGATTCCTCTCGATGTTAGCAAAACGTTGTTGCTCGTACGCCGTCCGCTTTGGAGGTGCCGTCACAATGGGAGCAGGTTCGACATCCTCGATTCTGTCGGCCTCGTAGTCATCGATGTCGGCCTCTTCCTCAGATGTCGCCTCATCGCTGGCCTCCGTGGACTTCCTGCGCTTTGCTTTCGACCGCTGCCTCTTCCCAGATGACTGATGAACTGGCGCTTTGTCATCGGCCGACGCATTAGATGACTGCGCGGAGTCAGGGACGGAGGACTGCGCTGTGTCGGACGACGTCACGGTTTTGGGTTCCGATGCACCCGCAGCCGCACTGGACACTGCATTGCCAATATTTGCTGAATATGAGGTGAGCTCATTACTCCTTGTCGAATAAATGGACACGACTCACGATACACGCTACGCAGAAAAGTGCGGAACGGCTGCTCGACCTTTTCCTTGAATTCTGGGTACATGGTGGCGAAGTTGCGACCATCTTCAAGGCGCGTGTGGAGTCTGGATTGATTGCGGTGAGCACGCACACATAGATAGTATATTCTTCACTACTGACGCGTATGAAATGATCTTGCCATCGCCATCAGGCGACGGCCCGCCGACGAGCATCGTACAGGTCCAGTTCGTCAAGTCGTTAACCTGGCTAACGGCCAACGCCAACGTATCCGGCAACATCTCCACATTCCTGGGGAAGCAAATGGTGAGCTGCTCGGCTATCCTGCTATACGAACACGCACTTACCGTCGAACGGCTGCCTCATCCGACTTGTCCTCCACCTCATCGCCCTCACGCGCCGCCTTGACGGCTGCGCGGACGTCCTCTGGCTCCTCCGCTAACAGTTGCTTACACTTTTCGTTCTGGAAGGCGAGCTTGCGATCGTCGTTAGGTACTTCGCCCTCAGGAAGGTCGGCAATGTGTTTCGCCCACGCGTCGTCAACCAGAGGCTTCAGCCTCTTCCAGTAGAGCTGTTGGAAGATTTGATGCTCCGGCTTTTTGCGAGGCGCCTTTGCGGCCAGATTGAGAATACCGCCGCGTCGGCGAGTGCTGGCACGGACGGTATCGCGTGAGTTGTTGTTGAACCATTGCCTGATGCGCTTTAAAATGCATAGATGAGTATTATGACGCACTCCATGGTGTGAATGAATTACTGACCTTGTGGATGTCCGGGCATCCTTTGACAGCTGGCTTCGTAGACCCATCCATCGTCTCCGGAAATGCGAGGAACCATTCTGAGTAGAACTTCGGCCAAAGCTCCTTCACAACAAGCGAGCCCTTTGCCTGAGCCTCCTTGTACTCAGCAAGGTGCGCGAGCAGCCATTCGCTCTGCTCAGCAGTGGCCCACATGTCGATGCAAGGAGGAGCAAGAGGACGCGTGCAAATGGTGGAGAAAGGGAAGTTTTCACTCAGCTACTCCGCCATCAGACCCGTACTGAGCTCCGCCAATTTTACTATGTCCCCTAGATCCATTTTACTTTCAGGAGTCCCGGCCGAGGGGACCGTGCGTGAGACGCGCGCATTGCCTTATATAAAGCGCGATCGGCACCTCGATCACTATCGTCTGCCCCATCACCCCGCCCCCCAGCGACGTGCTGCGACATACGATGACTTCATTTCCTCCGCCCTCCAGCACTCCCAACGCCTCAGGTGCGTCTCTCAATTTTTAATTCCTCAATGTGTGTGCTCATTTTGCCACCCAGTTACCGAGGGTCTCCCGCCCGATGAGCGCCTCCCCAGCTACACGGAGGTGTTCGTCCCCGGCGCGAGAGCATACTATGTGATCCTGGATGGCAAATATCGTGGGATATACACTAACTGGTATGTTTCCCGCTCGTGCTGTCGTTTTCCATGCGTCTCATACTACGCCATGCTCCAGGGCTGTCGTCGGGTCCATTCTTCCCATCATCAAAGCCAATCATCGCAAGGTGTTCTCGTTCCACGATGCCGAAGAAGCTCTCCGGGAGTCCGATGTTGCCGTGGCCATAGTGACTGGCCATCTTGCAGGTCTGTCGGTCAACAGCGGCGATCAAGTCAAAGCGCCGGTCCAGCCTAAAGCTCCTGTCAATCCCGGAGCGCACGAGAGTGACGCATCCTCCACGGTCTTGCAGCCTGCGCAACGCAGCGCCATAGCTGGTCCACTGCCCGCAGTGGCGACACAGCCAGCTCTGCCGTTGCCTCTGCTTTCGAGTGGCGAGCTTATCGCGCTTATCGCCTCTTCTGCGGATATTGGTAAGACCTTGTTCCCAATGCTCGGCGCCCATGTGCTCATTTCTTATCAGAAGAAGGCCGGGAATAGTATCTCAAAGGACGCGGCGGTCGCCCTGCTGGTGGTGGTTGGCCCTACCTCGCAGTCGCTCGTGGACGCAAGCGTGGAATCTTTGCCAATTCGTGAGCCGCGATCACACCCTCTGACACCGATCGTACTCTGACAATACGACCGCCAACAGGCCTGAAGCCAGCGCACTTGTTATTGGATATCCTGGGTTCTTGTCGAGGGGCTTTCGTACGGTCGGTGCGGCCCATCTGTGGCTACTTGATCATCCGCAGTAGATACATTCTCCGTTGTTAAATAGAATGAATCATGCTCTTGTTTTGGTTGGCATATATCAGATTGGTGTGAACATAAGATTTATTGCGTCCAATCGTGTGTGATTGCAACGAGTGGTGTTGAACGCGCACTTTGGACAGGCGTATCAGGCGTTAGAGGTGTCTCAAACATCTTGTTCACTCAGCAGCGAGACGAATGAGCCGATCTACGACTTCTGGCAACGACATATATAATGTATATACATGCCCTACTGTACTAGAGGACTGCGATTGCTGACGATGTGAAGTAGTGGAGAGATCGTGCATATGTTGTGTGAGGAGTAGCTTGACGCGCTGTTCTTGGCTTGCACGCCTTTCTTGGCTTGCGCGCCTTCACTCTGACCTCCACTCATACCTCTGTGCCTCTTCCTCACTGCTCATCCCCACACCGTTTCCCAGTCACCGTCGTCTCGTCATAATTTCACTGAATGCCTGACAAAGTTGATCGACGGCGGGAGGACTACATAAGGTGCGTGATCGTCCATGTTGTAGGCCAGGCAACGTACTGAGTTCTGCATTTTCTTTCTTTCGTGCAGACATAAAGACCAGCGCCGCGAGTACCAGAAGGCATACAATAGCGTCAAACGTGCAAGTCGCCGTAAGGTCAGCAAGGAGCAGCGCCTTCGCGTCGAGCATGCACGAAAGATTGTGCGGCACTTCCGTTTGCCTACGTACGTTCTAGCTTTCCTCATAGGCTTCATTTTACTCAACAATGAATGCCTAGGCCATTCAGGAGTGATATAGCCTCCATCTCGAAGGACGAAGATCCCCTGCGCACACCGCAAATGCGTCGCCTCGAGGAAGGTGTCTGGCAAGATTGGACAAACCATCGCGAGGACCTGATGGCAGCCCACGGCGACAATTGGATGCCGCTCTACATTGAAAACGTACGTGTCGCTATCAAGGAGCAGCTGGAGCACGTCAAAAGATTGCAAGACACCAACACGGCCTCGGAGACGGAGGTCCACGCGCATCGTAGGTTAATCGCGGGCTTACATCAGGAGATCGACATCATACAGCATGGTACGGACGTATACGAGGCTTCGCTGTTTGAAGAAATGTTCATTTTCAGCGGTCGAGGGTACGTCTGCCTTTCATTTCTTGTTCTCATCGACGCTGAATGTCACCGTTGCAGGGTTCGCAGGGCATACTTTCTGCGTGTGTACGGATTCTGATGCAATGTTGATCCCCCATGTGTCTGCCGTGTCCGCCGTGTCTGCGCCGTGTCCCCTCCGTGCCCGCCATGTCCTCACCGTGCCCGCCCTTGTCTTCAACTCGTAGTAGTGTTATGTAATACATATCCTCTCTGTGTTGTATCCCCATGCCTGGCCCTCGCCGCAAACGAAAACAAGCCGTTGTTACTGTCACCAGAGCGACTGACGATGCTGACCAGGTGCCGCCGACACAAGTCGCCTCCCGACATATCAATATTGCGATTGGCTCAGGCCGCAGGCAAAAGAGGAAGCTCAATCATGCGACTTCTCATCATGTCGAGGATGTCGAGGTCCCCGCAGCTCCGTCTCTCCATTTTGAACCCCCTCCCGAGCCTGAGGACACCCCAGATTACTTCCCAGACTCTCAGATCGTCCATGTGGAAGATATTGCGGTACCGCGGCGGCGGCGGCGACGAGGACGGGCGCGTTCTTTCACACAGATTTCTGCCCTCTCGAAACTAATCAAAACTTAGGGTGCGCGCAAACCTATTGATGCATGGCTCCCATTCCGCTCGCAGTTTGTCGATGAACTGCTCCGTATGGAGGGTCTTGGAGACAACGAAAACCTACCCATCTGCGGTCGCTGCAAGGCGAAGGACGGAGAGATCCGCTGCGCAAGCTGTATGACAGGGGAGCATTTCTGCAGCAACTGTGTTGTGCTTGAGCATGAGAGGCTTCCCTTTCATCGTATTGAGGTGCGTGCTGATTCGCATCAACGCGGCCATTTCATTCTAACAGTCTACACTAGAGATGGAACGGCCAATATTTCGAGAAGTACACGCTCTGCGCTGCCGGTCAGCGCCTTCAACTCGGCCATGGCGGCGGTATCTGTCCTCATCCCCTCGTCAAAAATACGCCCATGACAGTCATTGACATAAGCGGCATTCACGAAGTCTACATTGACTTCTGCGAGTGCGGCATCGTTGGCGCCGCACATCACTTCACCCAACTCCTTCGTGCCTCCCTCTGGCCTGCGACTATCGAACGTCCGCAGACTGCAATTACCCTGCGCACATTGAAGACATTTCATGCTCTCAATCTCCAGAGCAAACTCAATGCGTACGACTTCTGGTGCAGCCTTGTTCGCCTCACGGATGGTATTGGTACACGTCCTCCAAAGGTCCGTCAATTAATCATTCTTGCACTTCCTTGCTAACGCATGGCCGTAGTACCGCTACCGAGAATTCATCCGGGTGGCACGCTTTTATCGAAATGTCCGTGCGCTCAAACGGTCAGCGCGCGGTCATGATCCTGCTGGTATCGAGGCAACGGCACCGGGCGCGCTTGTTGTGCAGTGCCCGCAGTGCCCGCAGCCCGGCGTAAATATGCCGGACGGCTGGGAAGATGCACCGGACAGTGAGCGGTAGGTCGGCTTCTTTTGCACATCAGCTATTACTCATACCTTTCATACAGATGGAAGCACGCTATGTTCTTAGCCATGGACGCGAATTTCAAGATGAAGCTCAAGAATCGCGGTCTCGTCGACACTGAGCTGTCTCCTGGATGGAGCTACTTTGTCGAGCAAAAGACGTACAGCGCTCACTGCGAGAAGTACCAGCACGAACCAGAGGTACGCAATATCCTTATCTATCAATCACGATTGTATTAAGACTGCAATGTAGCCGAAGTACTGTGATTCCAATCACGCCGCGGTCGACAAGGCGAACATGCCGACGCAACGCCGGTTCAGCATCAACGGCGTCGGGGCTGTCGTCTGCTCGAGGCACTGCTTTTACCTTCGACATTCTGTTGGGGATCTCCGCTTTGGTGAAAGGTACGTCTATTGTTCTAAGTCCAAACAGCTTTCATTAACGGCTTGGTAGGTATGCAAGCATGGACTATATGTTGCTATCTGCACTCGCACTGTCTGCGCCGGCCATCAAGACGCTCTACATCTCTTATGACATCGCATGCTCGTTCTCAAAGAACTTCCAGACCCGCATGCCGAGATACCCGGTCAATTTCCACATTGATCCGGAGGCCCTGCGACTTAAGTGGGGTGTTCCGAAGTTTCACCTCATCGCACACGGCCCAAGTGCCAGACAGAATTCTCGCTCAACAATACGTGGGGAGTGGGGCGCACACATGGAGAGGGGGTAGAGACGGGGTGGGCAGAGCTCAACGGCTTCGCGTTGAGTACACGCGAGATGACAGGCCCGGCACGTCAAGAGAATCTAGATGATGCGTGCGGCGGCATCAATTGGCGCAAGACCATATCAATTCGTGAGTGCGACCCTGAATGATAAGAAGCAGTAGCTGATGTCACGCACCACGGAATCTGCAGCGCAAGCCGTGAAGAAGAGCTTGAAGGTTGCAGTGGAGGCGCTACGCAAGCAGCGCATTGCATTTGATGAATCCTGCGAGAACATCCCGCAGGACACGCAGGAGGAGTGGACAGAAATGATGCGTGCATATGAAATCGACAAGACGGCGCCGAATCCATACGAGGAGCCGGTTGTTGGTAAGTTCCGCTTCCCCATTTGCATTCCTCTTATTGATCCGGATCGTCCGCACAGCAATGTCCCTGGTTGATGTGCGCCTTGAACTGGCGGAAGAGGAGGCACGGGAGGCGGTCCAAGGGCAGCTATCGCCTCACGAGACGACAGCAAGCATGTTCTTGACGGTCGGTTTTGAATTGGAGGAGCAACAGTACGTCGATTCATTGTCGCTATACTAATGCTGCTAACTGTTGCCCAGACGTCTCGTACGGGAGAAGGCCAAGAGTGTTGCTGCCGGCGCCCGCATTGATCCGGAGGCATCGGAGTCATCAGGAAAGACTCGTCGGAGCAGAAGAACGCCGAAGGACCGGCACAATAGCGTCGAGAAAGTCGCGCTGCGGGAGAAGCAGGCTGTGCTCCGGCACAGACTCGCATCCTGGCGCCCCATTCAACAACTCTACATTCCATGCGTCACTCAATTGCTCTCCAACTCGCAGGACACAGACATTGATGCCTTGGCATTCAACACTACGCCCTCAGCAAGTGATCACCCTGAGAACGAGGTTCTGTATCTGCCATCGCAGCTCCCGCTTGAGCTGCGTCGCACAGGATGTGTCTCTGGGCTGGCCGACAAGGAGCGACGGCTACGCTTAGCACAGGCTGAGGACGCCCTCTACCAGGTGCGTGATTGACCGCTCGAGCATACTGAGTGCACAACTGACTCTCTTAATTCGACAGGTGCGCCGCTCTCTACGTATCCGCCACACGCATGTGCACTTCAAGCGCGTACACATTGCAGGCCCTGGGCAAAACGCAAACACGCGTGCGCGGACCTTCATTACACGGCTGATGGAGAAGGTTACGCGTCATGCGCAGCGCTACCGTGCCGCGTATTCCGCTCTCGAGCAGCTCGACCCCGATGGCGACTGGAGGCACAAGCTCCGAGAGTTGCGTGACAGCGACCTCAAGGGACCGCGCCAGGAGCCAAATCAGCTCGGGAAAGGCCACTTTGAAGCAAGCTGGATATGGCGCAACTTACGACCGGACATCCGCGATGTTCCAGGGGCAGACGAGGATGCAACGGAGGCAGAGATTACAGACAGTACGTGCAAGTTGTTTCGACGCGTGGTTTCCCTTACTGAGCTTCTGTTATAGGTGTCCGCGTAGACTGGGTAAATGCCAAGGCCCGTGTTGAGCGTTGGGAAGAAGAGATTGAGCTACTACAAGTTGAAATGGTACGCGCGGTACGTTTTATGCGCGCACGGGCAAACGAGTGGAGGGCCTTACTCAACAGCCGGCCTGATGTCCGCCCCGATATTGTGGCAGGACTGAATGCATATGCCCGCCGTCAAGCTGCTCAGTTCGACGAGATTGGGGACTCGTTCATCGCGTTCTGGAAGCCCGTCCTTGCGGGTTTGGAGCTGCCGGATCTCTGGCCAGAGGTCTCCAACGAGCCCGCGACATGCATTGCCGACTCCGCTCCACGATACGATTACGGTGCGCAAACGGAGGGCAGCGCACAATCTGACGATGGCACGGGCTCAGAGGGTGGTGAGGAGGACTCGTCAGACGAGCTGGACTCTTCTGCGTTGACGGCGGCGGGCAGATTGGATGGAGCCGACCTCATACAGCCAGGAGGTGACGTAGATAATATTATCGATGATGCGCTGTAGGCGCGAATGAATTTTTTCCACGAGTCTGGACTGTGAGCCTTGCGGTAACAAAAAACCTTTGCAAGTCGTGACTTAGGTCGGCTATGTTCTCCAGAGTGATTACTACGCTATAGGCCGCACATGTACAAGGCACCCGTAGTAGTTACTACTATGTACGCTAGGCTGCCTCAAGTCCTCGTAATAGTGAACACCGGCCATTACCAGCCGCAATGAATACTACGCTATACGCCGCAATATACAAGGCGCAGAAATTAAATACCACGCATGCAGTGCCGGGCGGAGTGAAAGTAAATACTCGGGGCCCGCAGAGTGAAAGTAAATAAGGCTCCTGGAGTGAATACTGCAAGCAGGCTCCCGATAATGCGCGCCCGGAGTGAATACTGTGTGCCCGGATTACTGTGCGCCCGGAGTAATTACTACGTGCCCAGAGCGCGCCCGGAGTAAATACTGAGCATCCGGAGTGAATTCTGCACGCACGGAGTGAATTGTGCGCCCGGAGTGAATACTGCGCGCCCGGAGTACTGCCCACCCAGAGTGATTACTGCGTGCCCGGAGTGCCCCCGGAGTGAATACTGAGCAGCGGAGTGAATTCTGCACGCACGGAGTAAACTGCGCGCCCGGAGTGAATACTGCGCGCCCGGAGTAAATACTGAGCAGCGGAGTGAATTCTGCACGCACAGAGTGAATTGTGCGCCCGGAGTGAATACTACGCGCCCGGAGTACTGCCCACCCAGAGTAATTACTGCGTGCCCAGAGCGCCCCCGGAGTGAATACTGAGCAGCGGAGTGAATTCTGCACGCACGGAGTAAACTGCGCGCCCGGAGTGAATACTGCGCGCCCGGAGTAAATACTGAGCAGCGGAGTGAATTCTGCACGCACAGAGTGAATTGTGCGCCCGGAGTGAATACTACGCGCCCGGAGTACTGCCCACCCAGAGTAATTACTTCGTGCCCAGAGCGCCCCCGGAGTGAATACTGAGCAGCGGAGTGAATTCTGCACGCACGGAGTAAACTGCGCGCCTGGAGTGAATACTGCGCGCCAGGAGTACTGTCCACCCGGAGTAATTACTGGGTGCCCGGAGTAAATAATGCGCGTCCCTTGTGCACCCGCAGTGAATACTGCGTGCCAAACACCAGTGAATACTATGCATCCCTGTTTATGTACATATTGGCCCACACGGGGCCCGTAGTAAATACTGTAATGCGGCAAAGTAAATACAGCACCGTAAAATACCTGAGGTCTGAACACCTTAAAGGGTGCACAGTAATTACTATGCACTGAAGTACACACTTTACTACGATGTATATGTATCAGCTAGTATTGGAACTTTGCATTTGCTACTGTACTAGACTAAAGTACTACTTTACTAACCGACAGAGTTGCAGTCAGCATCACGCTCCATACAAAAAAGTGTAGAAAATGTACCCTGAGATCGTCGGAGCCCACACATATCACCAGCGCAACGCCAATCTCACGACAAAATTCCTGGAATTCGATCCTCTGCTGTCGTCTGTGCCGACTCATATCTGGCGTCATCGTTACACACTGCAAATTTGGCAGCGTGCGCAGAGCTGAGCGGAAAGGCCTGAAGTCGAAGGAACGGAAGTCTAGGGGGCGAGGATGCCACCCAACATGTCGAAGGGTGTCCGGGAACGAAAAGATGTTGTCCTCGGGAAGCTCACTAAAACCAAGGCTCTCAAGGTGGATGATCCGCAGGAAAAACTCTGGGGGTGGGTACGCCCCTTCGATCCAGAGCGTATCAATCCGACTGAGCATCCCCGACGAAAACACACGATGAGAGTAGTCCTCGTACACACGGTGAGTCCCCCAGTCCTCAAAGGCAGGCTTTAGTTCCAGCTCGCGGAGTGCAGGCCACTCGGCGTCAGGTGTGATCATGTTCAATCCAGCGAAACGCTTTATTGAGAGGGCCTCGAGTGAGGACAGATCCATTTGCGGCCAATGAGGGTTGGTGGAATTCCCCATGCTGAACTCCAGGATGCGCAATGTTGACGCCCACATGCCAACGAGGTCGGTGATTCCGTGTGCATGGGCGTTGCTAATATGGAGGACGACGGGATGCAAGTCAAAGGAGCGCAGACGCGGCAGGAACTGTTCCCATTGCCCGGACAGGTAGTTGGTACCCTCGACCCGGATACAGGTGATGCCTTTGCAACGCTTCAGCAGGTGAGCACTGGCGGGGCTGGAGGACTCCAAGTTTATCTCCGTGAGGTCAAGCATCACAGAGATGATGTGATTTGCAAGAAGAGGTCGGGCGCGGATGGTAAGCAGCAGCGACATGGCGTGGCGATGCTTTTTCAAGCCAAAATGAAAATGCAAGGGGAAAGGGAGGCGGCGGAGCAGGAGGCGTTGTGCGGGGTCTGTCCATGCCTTGCAGACAAGCAGGCACGAACGAAGAGTGCCATACCAAATCCCACGAAGAGTGGTATACCAAATTTCATCGGCCTGTGTGTTTCTATAGACCCATTCCATGACCATGAGCTGAAGCTCCAGGGGCATAGCCGCCACGGCAACGTGTCTGGGAACTGAACGCTGATGCATTGTGTGTGCCGCTGCGACTAGTCAAAACATCAGCCTCCTCTGCTCCCTGCGTATGCACACTACGACTCACCTGGATCCCTGAAGACTGAGGGCTGCGCCACCACTCGTTCGATCACAGCTTGTGAGGTCGAGGCTGCCGACTGAGCCGCTGGCATGTTTGCCACGTCTTGCTCGCGCCGTGACTGCCGAATGGCTTCCTGAATGTCTTCATCAAATGCCTCGGCCACTATGTCCTCCTTTGGGGCTGCACCCTCGTTGATCGAAGGAGTTAGTGCACGCGCTATGATCGACGTACCCATGTAAGCACATCAACGACAGTACAAACGCACCACATACCTTTCCCTTTACCCTTCCCTTTTCCCTGCGCCGCCAACCTTGCGCTGTCTTGCACGTCCTGTTCCCCGAGCGCAGCCACGGCCGACTCAGCCTGAATGCCCTCCTCCTGTTGCGCCGATGGGCCCGCCTGCCGCAGTTCCGGGCGCGTAGAGTCCTCCACGATCTCACCATCCTCGACTTCCCAGAGCGGCGCCCATGAGGCCATACGCGATTTGTGACGGCTTCACCGTATCTTCTAGTTTGCTCGCAGTGCAGAGATCGGTGTTTCAAGGCACCCGGCTGCTTGTGCAAGGCGGGACTTTGGGTGGTGCGTGGAGAGCGTTCGATATCCCGATCGCTTGGTACGTATTGAGGCGGAGGTGTCGATCCAACAGGAGTGCCAGACGCAGAGAATGTACGGCAATATCAGGGCATGGTCAAAGACAGAAACGATGCCGTCGGCGTACCTTGGCACTGAAACGGAACAGGCAGAGGTCGTTCTGTCCGAAGAGATTGCCTTGTAGAACGGACACCGTGTGTGAGCAAGCGCGATGGCCAAGATGGCAATGCGTGCGTACTCTGCTTGCTGGGCGCAAAACAACAGGACGGAACAAGGGCTGCGCGCTAGCCTTTCAAGACTAATCGGATCGCGGGGTGCGTGCCATTCCGGCCGCTCACCCCGCGCCGGTGCACAGGCGCGCGCGGGCACGTCGCGCGAGCTCGCCGCCCTCCCCGGTGCCTCCAGTACTCGGCGGCGCTAACGGGTTATTTGTGGAGGACGCCGTGAATGAGCTGGCCATCTGAAGAAAATTTGGTATGTGGCTTCCTGTTGGCATCGCTCATACCATCGTCTGACTGCCTGCCTTGACCGCTTAGCGCTTGGACAGTTTTTGCTAACTTGCTAACTATAGTAACTTGCGTCCCACCAGAGCTACATTGCTGATATAACTTGTTTGTACTTACACGAGTAAGACATGATTTGCGCTCATTTCTCATCCCGCGTGCCTCAAAAGTTGTTAATACTATAGCTAAAGACCAGCCCAATGAAGCGGCACTATTCATGTCCCCCAGCACGACGCAGGCCGCCGACGACAGACAGCGGTACGCCTGCCTGAGCCTCTGTTCACGCGCGCTTCGCCTGGCGGGCACGCTTGCGCTGGCGAGACGAGCGATTTGCAGGCTGCCCGGTCGACAGCTCGGCGTGCGCAAGTCTGAGGGTTGAAGTGAGCTCAGAAACGCCAGACATTCGAGAGGAGGGCTCACGAAGACGAGGCGGCCTCAGAGGCGCTACCGCGGCGGCCATCCAGGATATCGAGAACCCGAGGGCTCATCATCTGGAAGTAGCCAGGAGCGCCGTCCATGGGCACGAGCTGGGCCTCCGACGGGCTGAGGAAGAGCATGCCATCAGCGGCATACTCGCCCCAGTCCGACGGCGTCCTGACGCGGGTGCCATCATCGGACGGCGTGGCCTCGCGCGATCCTGATATTGCGGACTCCGGCGTGGCGGCCTGCTCGACTTGCGCGGCGGGATCGGGGGCGTCGAGAGTATCGATGACGATGGGTGTGTGCATGGCGGCGGGAGCGGGGGCGTCTGGGCGATCGAGGGCCAGGGGTTCGTCCGTGCCAGCAGGAGGGGCCGCGGGCGAGAGGTCACCTTCAGTGGGTGCGTGCGTGGGATCAGGGTTGCGGGGAGCTGGGCCGTGCGCAGCAGAGTGGCCGTTGTCTTCAGGGAGCGGATTGTTGGACGGGGTGGGAGGCACACGAGGCGGCGCTGGCGCCGGCGGTGCCGCCTTGATACTTTGGCGATGTAACTTGCATGTGCTGGTAAGATACGACCGAGGTCAGAAGAGAGCGAGATCGAGAGCACCGCATACGCACCGTGCCTACACCGCCGTCATTTGGCCTGGAAGTCACCTCGACCGCGCCGTAGCCTGACATGATGACGGCCACATCTTTGAGGGAGTCCTGGAGTCTTAGTGAGCATGCAAATGGACGGTATGAGGGCAACAACAGACGGTGGGCCAAAAAGCCATCGAGTAGAGACGAAGGAAGCCGTGTGACAGTGCGTCACATGTTGCACAGTCGCGTTGTTCTTATCTCACTTCCCTCGTGCACACAGAGGCAAGGGCCAGTATGGCCGGATAGCGACGGAATGGTCAGTATATGCGCAAAAAGTGAGCTAGAAGCTCACATTTAGAGGTAGCGGGTTGTGTACCGAGGGCCTGCGACGAGTTTGGAGCGAGACCGACACAAGGCTCAAGGAATGGCGCGATGGGAGGGCGGTGCAGAGAGAATGGGAGGATGCAGGAGAAGGGGATGGAGAAGGGGGTGGAGCATAGTGCTGGGAGGAAGTAGATGGTGGTAAGAAGCAGAGAGGTGGCGGGCAAAGGAAGCCGGGATTATGGATATAGGCAGCCTTCCCGCGGGTCGAGCTAGGAGACATCAGACAACGGGTGTGCTGCGTGTGTTGCACCGTGCACAGAGCAGAGGGACGCGATGAGATGCGACGCGCGCGCAGAGGCGTGAGGAACGCGACGCGAGGTGGGCAGAGGTGGGCAGAGGAAGCGCGACGCTATAAAAGCGGGAGCGTGTGAACGCGACAACCTGCGTCCTCTGCACAACGCCCGCGGCAAAATCCAACCAGCCGCATGACCCAGTACCTGTGAAACCCTGGAACCTGGTACCGGATTGTATTCATCGCGATGGTCAGAGAGTCAAGTCTAAGGGCCAGAAAGCGTGCGATGGCGAGAGGACGGGACACCGGCGGTGTCATCTTATCAGCTACATATCTTATCACAGTGCGGCTGCGTCCTGCGAAATTGGCTGTGCCGTCCCAGTGCGCCAACTTTGAACAAAGCTACACCAGTGACCTATATTCAGAACGACTATCTTCTGATACCATAAGGTCAAGCTACGGAGACTACCAGTGACCCTGCCTGGCCCTGGCATTCGTATGGTGCTGCTTTGTCTCTGTCGCAATTTAGCAACCTTTTGAGTCTGGACAAGGCTATCCCAGGGCGCCACGTCAGCACTGGCTCTCCGAGTTGGATTCTGGTACGTCCTCCGATGACTTGCTACAACTTGTGCATGAACTTACCAAGATCTTCGCAGCTCCGAGTCATGCCGCCGCCGCCGCTTCTCGGGGCGGAGGAGGTGCGGCCTCCTGCTTCAACACTGAGTACTAGAGCATCGTCATGATGCATGATGCCCGTGCCCTGCATCAAGGTCGCGCGTCCGCTACATCAGGAGCACACGATCCGCGCACCAAGCCACCCCGGCAGCCGCAAGCGCAGGCATATCTCGAGCTGGGCGAATTGTACGTGTGCCGCTCCGACTTACACTTACAGAAGTGAGCCTCCGCCCGCCCACCGACCCCCATACACACACAGAGCTCCGCCGCCCGCACTTCCCGAGCCACCTCCTAGTATCTACCCGCCGCCGCTGATGGGCCAGGAGCTCATGATGATATCTCCGCATCCGCCGAATAACCACTATGTCAGCGGGTCAACGAGCTCCTTCTTCCACCGCCAGGAGCACCAATTCTTCGCAAAGCCGGGCGACGAAATCATCCGCGTACGCGCCGAGTCGGACTTCCCCCCGGCCACCCCGCACCCGTGCACGTGCAAGGCCCATGGGGGAGCAGCAGCAAGGCGGGTGCGCCCCGCCAGTCCATCGGCACCCCGCGGCGGAACGATTGTCTTCCGCGCAAGGTCAACAACGGAGACTAACCCCCACCCCCGGTGAGCAGCTCCGCGTTCTCCGCCACATTCACGCGCTGACGGCCGCGCAGTACGAGCCAGGCCGCAATGCGGACGCCGATCGCCGGCGCGCGGGCAAGCATACTACGAAGCGCATGCCTTTGAATTTCGTACCGCGTGTCGGGCGAGCGCATCATACGTATTAGTATAAGGGATAGAACACAAATTATATGAATCGTAAATAACCAGCTCTCACCGTGACATCGTGAACACATAAGCGATGATTCCCCCTGGCCACATATGTACACATCAGCATGATTTCTGTGGAACAATCGTTGTTGGCTGCAGAACGGCAGTATTAAGCGTACAAGTTCGACGATATGCATAAGTACCACAGTAGCTGTTCGCCGAGTGGTGGCCTCCATAACAGAAGATGCGGGCAACAATTCCGGGGGGAACGCGGAGCCTGAGCGCAGGAAGAAGAAGGCGCGGTGGAAGCCCATGTTAAGCACCGCCGTCGCTGTGCAAAAATCTGCTAGGACAATAGGAATACTTAGTGATTAGCGAGCAATATCTGAGTACTCCTCTTCTTCCGCTAGCGTCCGTCATCTGACTTGGATCTGAGTCCGTGCCGACGTCCCTCGCCAGTGCATCGCTCATCGATTCCTGTATCGTTTTCTCGCATGACGGTGATCTTAGTTTCACCCTATCCGCGGACCACCCCGCAGGCAGCGTCGGAGAGTTCGTCGATGCGAGCACAGGCACCGCAACAAATGGCTTCTATCTTATCCCTGGAGAGGACCGGACGGGTAGGACAACAACGCGATACCAAATCTCCTTGCTCGGCGGGTAAACTGATCTTCTATGTGTCAGTCACTTTTTTTGCCGAATCCCGCGGGCTCACGGTGCGGACTTCATCGTCCGCTTGTCGAGCCCACCTTTAGTGCCTAACGACCGAGCACTTTGTCTTTTTACCACGCAGACAATTATTAGAGCGAAATTTAAATCACTGTTTCGAGCGCGAGCGTAATAAGCTCCAGTATTGAGCGCCGGTCAGTCCACCGCACGTCGACGCAGCTGCGATGGACGCACTGGCACGATGCTGTGGCGCACGTTCGTACCTGTCAATCTCAAGTTTGCCGTCCTGTGCAAGTGTCGAGCTGAGGTCTCGCAACAGTGGTGACTACTCGGCTGCCATTGTGGGAGGATTAAATGCGGCAAATTAGAGACACATGGTGTGCAAGTCGAGGAAGAAGCGCCCATATCGGTCGCACTAGGAAGGGACGCGGCGGAGCTCGAGGATGATAATCGTTTGCCGCCGCTGGCCGCGCGCCGTCGGGAAGTACTCTTAGGACCAGTGAACAACGGTGCCCCTGCCCCTCCGGCACTAGACAAAGCTTCAAGTAGTTGCGCGCGGTGAAAACACGCGCCTGCTCCCCCGCGCCTGCCTCCATGCCTAGCCACCGCTCAAACTGCGTCCACGGCGAAGAGCTCGCTTTCCGCGAGCAGATTCCTGTGGCTTTCAAAGGGTTGGAGACAACTTCGACGGGCTTGGCGCGCAGTTGGTGCCTGCGTAAGGAGTGGCGTCCACGGAAGTCGTAGAGGGTGGATGCTGTGAGAGGAAATGTACGTGAATGTGACCGCAGTGCATGCGTACCGGGCCGCCTCACGATTGTCGTCCCTTCTGCCTGGAAGGGGCTGATACTACTCGTGCCTCTTCGCCAAATTCCCCAAGTTCGAGAATCACTGGTGAAATCAGCAGCGCCAAATAGGCCCAATCCAGTTGATTACCCCGGGGTGCTGGGGAGGCTTTTAGTGGCGGAACGACTGTCTTCCGCGCGTGGTCGGCAACGGAGACTAGCTCGGAATATAATCCCGGCAGACCAGCTGGCCGTCAACAATAATACTTGGTTGGGTGTATCAATTGAAAAGGATGACTTCCATTTCACCATGAATTGGCCTTGCACTATGGCTGTCAGCAGAGTATTCGACTTGCCGCGGGGTGCTCAGTAGTCGCCAGCGCTGCACTTCAGGGCTCGAGCGTCGAGCTCGGCGCTCAGTGCAGTGCGCATAAATTGCGACGGCAACTTGCTCATCCATTTGCGGAGTGACGGGGCTCCGCAGCGTCGGCTCTCGGTCGCCACATCCACCTGGCCGCCGCACCTGGGGCGGCCTTCTGACGCGTATGCAAATAGCAGGGCGCTGGCAGCCATGTGGACCTCGAACCTAGATAAAATGTCGGCAGAAGGTGCCATAAATCGATGCATCTCTCGAGATGCTGCTGCATAGTCGACGCAGCGTGTGATCCGCTCCATAAACGGTGCGCCAATTTGAAGCAATGCATGCGACGAGAAAGAAAAAAGATATGACGCACTGTGTCAGATGAAAGCAACGAACGCTCTGTTTGTTCTAAGAAGCTACCCTTGACGTCGGGCAGCCCAACTGCAGTAACGGGAGTGCTCACTAATTCGGGGTACGCTCGCTGAACAAGAGCGGACCTATTGAGGTAAGCTCCTGCCCTTCTTGACCTTTCTTGACGGCGTTGCACAGCCTGTGTGCCAGCGATCAGTGATCGCTGGAGGCACCAAACGGGAAAACAACTTGCAGCTCACTTGATGTCACGGCAGTCCAATGTGCTGAACGAGACCGAGCAGCCGTGGATCGCGCCCGCGCCGAGACGAGACGACGCAACTCGTGAGCGCGGGAGGCTGTGCGCCGTGGCCATATTTGACGCTGCGGTTACGCAATACTAGTACGCGATGCTCTGGATCTCGGCGGTATTAAACATGCTGCAATTGTATGGCGCGCTACCGCGCGCCATGTCAGATGCTGAGGAGCTGAGCTGTCGCTGCAGGACCGCCGAACCCAACTGAAGGCTCCCCTACTAACCGGCGTTCAATACAAAAGCTCCACATATATTATGGCCCCCATGCCTGCGCAGGGAGTCCTGTGCCCGCTTTTCCTGCCATGTACGCCGCCCACCGCCCGCTCGAGTGCACCATCCCCACCAATGCCGGCCACTACCACCTTGAGTACCCTCGAGCCGAGCCCACCGGCCCCGCCGACGTCTACCGCTCACCTGAGCTCACCCGCCTCCCCGATGCCTACGTTCCCCTGGAAATCACTGGGCCCGCCGACGCCATAGAGAACTCAAATATTTACTACGGCAATATTCCGTACGACATGAGCCTCCCCGATGCCTACGTTCCCCTAGAAATCACTGGGCCCGCCGACGCCATAGAGAACTCAAATATTTACTACGGCAATATTCCGTACGACATGAGCCCCGAGCGGGAGGTATGGCGACTCACTCCTCCCACGCATGCTCAAGCTAAGATGCCGACTAATGCATCTATAGCAGTGGGGCTACTTCCCTGAGTTTTTAACTAACGCTGAGCCACCCGGCGCATTTGTCGTATCCCCAATGGAACTTAACCAGCAACTCCAGCTCGTCGAGCACGCCTGCTACTCGCAGCCCCATCCCATACTTCCTCAGACCCCTCCCACTCACTTCGACGGCGTCTGCATATCCCCCCTGTCGAGCAACACCGGAGACAATGGGTACCGACATCTGCCCTCGAGTCTGCAATTCGAACCTGCCGCACCGGCGCCTGGACAAGACCCTGCTCCCGTCATACCTCACGCCACGGAAACCACACACCCTGCTCCCGTCATTCCTCCCACTGCGAACACCATTCGCCTGCCGCCGCTTGCCGCAGCAAAAGACGACGGGAAGGACGGGAAGCTGCGCCGCAGGGTCATCCAGAGTATGGCCTGCTTGTTTTGCAGGGCCAGGAAGATCGCCTGCCGACCTTCAAAACTAACCCAAACCTTTGAAAAAACATGCCGGTGAGTTCGTCATTACCACTGGCTTTGTTTTTCTGACTTCATGACGTGTTATCTGGCAGGCAGTGTGCACGGCGTGGTTTGCTATGCGAGTATCTCCCCTCGCGGCGTGGTTTGCGATGCAAGTATCCCCCCTCGAGTCTGCAATTCGAACCTGCCGCACCGGCGCCGGGACAAGACCCTACTCCCGTCATTCCTCACGCCACGGACACCACATACCCTGCTCCCGTCATTCCTCCCACCGCGAACACCTTTCTCCTGCCGCCGCCTGCCGCAGCAGAAGACGACGGAAAGGACGGGCGCCACAGGGTCATTCAGAGTATGGCCTGCTTGTTCTGCAGGGCCAGGAAGATCGCCTGCGGCCCTTCAAACCTAACCCAAGTCTATGAAAAAACGTGCGGGTGAGCTCGTCATTACCACTGGCTTTGTTTTGCTGACTTCATGACGTGTTATCTGGCAGGCAGTGTGCACGGCGTGGTTTGGTATGCGAGGATCCAGAGGAGTCGCGGCGCGGCCTGCGCTTGGACGCGCCCGGGCCTGTCGTCGTTGCGGCAGGGGGGAAGTGTCGTTGGCGTATTTAGATATGTTCACTGTACAGTTCTGGATTTGAATGTCTCGGAGTCGATATGCATATCATCTGCAGTGTAGCATCAGCGCGTTTATGTCACGTTCTCTGAGGGTTGCGGTATCTCATTGTCAAGGCTCGCCCTTTCTCCCCGTTTGTTTGTTGTCTCTTGCGCGGCCTGGCGACAACTGCTGCCTCGACTGAGCCCAACATGAGTGCTACAGGCCCTGGACAGGAGGAGCGAGAGGCGAGAGACTTCATCCGACGCGCTGAACGGACCGCTCCCGGCACCGCCCTCGTGCGTATTTCCTGTTGTCGCTACTCTCCGCAACATGCTCTTGGCATGAATTGCCTGCATGTTGGCAGCGAAAGGACGCATTGTTACGGTTGATTGAGCGCCACATTAAGCGCTCAAAAAGCTCGCCTCAAACCTCCTGACGAAGTTCTTCAAGGACAAGACTGTCCCCTCAGCGTGTGTGCTGCATATCGTCGGATCATGATGCGCTGACACCCAATGGCAAGGTCAGGCACGGGAACGCCGTAAGAAATGAGATCTCATTTTATGACAGCGAAGGCCCAAACATCTTGGCCTCACGAAGATTTCGTTCCCGGAACCCCTCCGTGGGAGCAAGCCATTGAAGTTCATGGTAGAGTTGGCAATGATCCGACGCTATCAAGGTCACGCAAAGGAACCCCGTTGTCATTATCTCAGATCTGTTCCTGGCCCGGCGGCCGACACCGTGGGGTTTGGCTTTCCGATCAAGCTGGTTCCAGGAGATCGTTGTTGTCCGCGGGCCATTCCATGGTGTCCATCGACCTTCGCGTACTTATGTGCGATTGTTCTAAATGTTTTCTTCTGATATCCTGCGCACCATCACTCGTGCTCGCACGATTCCACTTCAGACACACTCTCAGGATCACTATGGATGCATTGGGGTTTCCGCGTATCACGCCGCAGTCGCTCTTGGCCCGCGCATACTATGATGCCGCAAGCTCCGCAACGCATGAGCCTCTTTCCACTTGCAGAACCTACTCGCTCCACATTGTGCAGCAGCCCGAGGTCTCCGCCGAATTCGGCGAGCAGCCGCTGTCGCGGCTGCGGCTGGCGCCGCAGCTCGTCGTGCAGCTCGTCGTGCGGGACGCGCGCGGCGATGTCGTGATGGAGAGGTAGGCCGCATTATCTCACGCTGCCCCGCCCCATCTGATCAACCCCTTAAAGGGCCCCGCGCATAGCGACCCGGAGCTCCCGTTCCTGATCTGCCACCTTTCTCTGCTAACGCCCGGCGGGCTCGTACTTGACTGTGCGTCGCACGCGAGCAGCCATTTCCCGCCCCACCGGCTACTCTACGGGAACATCGTATCCTCGCCACATTCTCTGCACAATTTGAACACGCAGGGTGGCCCGGGCATGTACTTCCTCTTCCCCGACGTCAGCGTTTACGCCATCGGCCGTTACTCGCTGCGCGCGGCGCTCATATGCCTCTCGATGCACGTCACCCCCGCACCTACATACGCGCCGCGTCATGAGCTGACATGTTGTGCGTTGCAGAAGCGATGTTGGCGTAATACGCGTCGGGGAGAGCAGCGGCTTCCTTGCACAGACGCAGACGCAGCCGTTCGAAGTGCTGCCCCGCCATTCATACATCGCTCCGCGTAAGCAACTCTTCGCCCTAGCTCACATCGCTCTTACCGTGACCGCCCGCAGCGCAAACTGCCTTGACGGAGTTGATTATGCAACAAGGAGCGCGAATGGATGGATTTGCCACCTCCATCCGTTGACAGATCCCGCCGATCGCGAACACCCGAGCCCATTCGTCCTCGCCGAGCCGGCAGGTCGCTTCGTTGAAAATTGGCGCCTTCTGACTCCCATTGGCTGCCAAGGACTAAGGAAGGCTAGTGATAACATGTCCTCGAACAGCTATGGATGGCAACGTGGTCTCTGCTTTCATACAAAATGCCTTGTTATGAAGAGCATTCGAAGGCGTAGTACTGTTTATTGGAAATGGCGTCGACTGGCTTCCGACCACCACGCAGCGCAGATGCACAACTATCGCAAAGACCCCGAGCAAACGGCTCAGAGAGACCCCGAGCATGCAACAGCGCGCGGCGGTAAAGCTCGAAATCATACGAACGAGGTGTCAATTCTGCAGGAATGTCGTGGTCTGTGAGCAAAGAGAACTCTAGCGAATCAAATGCTTGCTCCGTCACCTCGTAAGGAAATTTGTTCTGGCCACAAGGCGCGCACACCACATACCGCCTCCGAGAAAGGGTGAAATGATCCTGCCACTCGCGGATTATTCCATACCACAACGCGTCGTCATACATGTATGGGAACTCGTCATCCTGGGCCAACGGCGGGAGATTAGAAGCAGTCTGCGGCACTAAAAGCGAGGGTCTGGGCTCAGCACGCGGCTCAGTGAATGGGAAAGCGGAAGTTGGAGAAGGAGAACGCGGGGCGCGTGCACCGCGACCCGGAGGGCAACGTTCATTGACCAGCTGGAAAAACACAAAATTCCGCTCCTTGCACTGAGATGAACACCGATGACTCTCCAACATGGACCGGACGTCTGCTTTACCTTGTCGGCGGTCCGGAGCAAGACCATGGACACGGGCAAGGAGCCTAAAATGAGCCAAAGTGAAGTACAGAAAACCGCTAAGCAGCAAAGGCATAGCGGACGGGTTAATGACAACATACCGGCGCCGTTCACGCGGTACAATGGAAGGCACGGCGGTGACAGAGGCGGCGACACACGAAAACACATGTACCATTGATTAAGACCCGCGAGCGACAGCGTCCAAGTGTCCAAACGTCCGTGTCCGTAGTCCTCGACCAAATCATGCCCAATGACCACAAGACGACCGACTGCAAGAACGGCATCAGCTTACGAAGAAAGAAGGCGACAGTGGAAACGCACCGGCGGGATCGTATACAGGATCCGGAAGACAAAGAGGATCGCGCGACAGCCGCTGGATAGGCCGGTAACCCTCGCGAGTGGAGGAACTATGGTGAGGATCCATCGAATGCGAAACAAAGGGCTCCTGCCGCTCACGCAACGTAGGCGAAGCCCGTGCCGGCCGCGGAAGTTCGGATGTCACAAAATCCGCTGCAAAGCATATAAGTATCCACGCCGTTATGTGTAATCGACAAGACGTACATTGCGCAGCCGAAGCGGACCATGGGACACCCTGTGCAGAAACGGCGGGGACCGGCATGTCCTCCACCCGCACACGCGAGGAAGAAGCGAAGGCCGAGGAGTCCAGATCAGCAGCGGGGCTTGCGGCACGGCGAGGCAGTAAACAGGCATCGGGCAAACCACTGGAGGCGGCCGCGGCAGAGGAAGAGCAGGAAAAGACTGATCAAATGCATAAGAAGATAGTGACAAGGGCAAACACAACACTCACCATTCGCAGCATCCGACGACCGCGCACGGCATACGGGCCTGGGGTCGTCAAGAGGAGAAGCAACACGCTTGAGGAAAGACATGGAAAGAGCAGGGCATGGAAGAAAGAGAGGAAGATGGGAAAGCTAGGGACGAAGCGGAGTCAAAGGACGGCGGGTCCGGGGAGACAGGAGAGGTCGTGCGAAAAACGGGCCGCTACGGTCCGCGCAGGCCTTGGCCTCTACCGAGACCAGGGATGATGCGCATCCTAGCAAAGTCCCTCCTCCCGTCCAGTTGGAATTTACTCGGACAGGACGCAGGAGGAATTTCACGGCTACGTCGCCACAAATCCGACGCCTCAGTCCAAGCCTTACGATCACTCATTACTGCACGTGAGTTCTCCGCGCCCTTTGCAAACATGCCAGTGTACAGATCGTTGACTAATACTGTACCTTTTCACTCCTCGGACGCGACGATCCTCGTGCACCTTTTCCAACGCCGCCGGGCCAGACGGCTCTCAAGAAGTTCAACGATTCGGATTCGGGCTTGGGCGGGCCTACGCAAGACAATTTTCGTATTGACATGTCAGGCCCACAAAAGTCCCTATGGAACATGCGGCCTTCTGTCTTCGTCGACAAATTCCTCGCAGCAGGGTATACCTGCCAGGACCCAAGTGTAATCAAGACCGCCTTCATTGTACATCTGAAGACGCTCAGGGGCCACTACAAGGAGCAGCAGAACCCTGCCGATGTTCGCTCAAAGAAGGTGAGACGTTTAGAGGCGACAAGAAGGCATGAGCGGTTGGGCAGTGTTCGTATTTCTTGCCAATGCATTGCGTCCCATGACTTGACAATACCTTCCAGATACTCTCGTTTCGTCAGAAAGCATGCAGTTATCATGAAGAGCTTCTGAAGTACTCGCCGATACATCCGATACATCCAGAGAATGCACACAAAAAGGTGTCTCAAGCTATTACTCTTTCTTTAAGATTACTAGCAGATGCCCGTGCGCCGCACGGATTATGTACATGCATCGGTGAAAACTACTTCAGCAATTCATAGCTCATGCCCGTTCGCATGCGTTCGCACGGGTTCTGTAACTATCGTACCTGTAGACACTTTCAGGCCGAATAAAAGAGAGGGCCCCTCCGTGCCGGGCGGCGCCCGGCACTCTGGGGCCCCCGTGCTGAGATCATCGTGCCAGTCCATTGAATTGCCCGTGCACACTGGAATATTTTCTGCATAAATTCTATATCTTCCCAGCCAGCCAGAGCTTGACATCGTGACTGGGACGTACATTACAGTACTTCGTCCTCTGAGTGACTCTGCCCTAGTCTCCGTGGCTGACCTGGGCCCTCTTCCCGTGTGCCAGTCGCTTCGTGAGCTCACTGATCATGGCCGGCCGCCTGAGAGACGCCCGCTGGCCGGTGGTACACCGCGGCATGTCGTCGCGCCATTGGCCGCTGCTTGTTCTGGTCCTCTCGTGCCAGCCATCCATAAATACATAGCTCCTGTGCACCTACATTCACACCCTACTGTACAGTCCAATCCGATGCACGTTGGACGGCGGCAGACGAATATATGGCAAAACACGTTGACGGTCATCATACAGAGCTGGCTACGGGAGCTTTGTATCCAGGTTCAGTGGCGTCTTGAGTACAGTATATGTACAGTCGACTTAGGCCGGCGTCCACAGCCTGTAGGTCAACAGATATTTATAGCGACAGGCACTCTTAGCATGCACGCAGGCGGAGCGTAGCTCCGGCATTTCTTGTCACTACGAAGCTTACGGGGACGCGTTTTATCGCTGGCGCATCGTCCCGCGCATGCTGGTCGATACGAACACAAGGGATCTAGCAGTTTCATGTTGCGATTTTCAACAATCCCACTTCCTTCCCACCACGACGCGGTCCACAAAGCCTTCCACCCTCCGCAGCCACTGCAAGTCGACCTCGCAGCTCCAGATGAGAGGCGAAGCACATCGAGCGCGGCGGCACCGCGCTGCTGTCGGCGCTCGAGCGCATCCAGCGACACCTCGAGCGCATCCAAGTGTCCCTGATGACCGCATCGTGTCCAGCAGCAGGTCGCGAAGCCGGGGCCACACGACGGTCCCTCCCCGTCTCGCCCGGAGAACTTGGCGCATCCAGATACGACTCTCCCTTTCCCTCGCACCAGCTGACGCTCTCCGACATCCGCCCCCCACAAGCGGTGCCGCAGGGCGCCTTGGGACCGTCGTGGGCGATGGCAAGGATTCACCCGCTCAATCTCGGCGGGGCCCTTGGAAGCAGGCAAAGCTCAAGATGCATCACTGCAAGCTCTGCGAGAAGGCTTTCCCGCGTCCGAACGTCCTGCGCACGATATAAACTCGCACTTGGGCATTAAACGTGCGTCCCTCGCCCCTCCCGCGCGCGCGCCGTGTTGACTCCGTTCCAGCGTACAAGTACCCCGTTGCGACGAGTGACAAGTCCTCGAACGCAAAGCGCCACATCAGCACGCAGCACGGCGTCGTCCGCCCGCGCCCGGCGCTTTCCCCAGCCTCAAGATCGCAGCCCCTGCCCCCGTCCACCCCGCCCTACGCCCGCGCAGATAATCTATGAGGCAGACACCGGCATCTCTGGTCGGCTATCCGCGTATGTTAATCAATCAATTCCTTTTGCTTTACCACGAAGTTTTCGACACCGCCTCTGCGTCTACGCCGGTTTGACGCCAGTAGACCGCAGACGTCTCTCCTTCGACCAAAGTGAGGGCATATTTGTCCTTGTCATCTTCGTTCTTATAACCCTGCGAGTAGGTTTGCTTTTGGGTTTGTATATTGGGTTCGTACAGTACGGCTGACAGAGGGAGAGTTTCTATAGTGCGGGTGTGTACGCGGCGTGGTTTGGCGTTTGATCACGGTGTATGCTACGGGGCGGCGGTTTATTATATTGGCGTGTCAACTGCATGTTTTTGAGCACGGTGAACGAGCTGCTTGTGCGCAAATGGACCCCGATACTTCAAGCGCATGTCGAACGGATCCCGCAGTCTGTTGCCATCGTCCCTCCGTCATCCGCAGCTCATTCTCTAATCTTACAATGTCGCGGTTCTTCAGACGTGCCTTTCCAACCATATGGTCCTCGCGCCGACCACTGCCCATATGCATCCGATGCATACCCCACCACGTCCTGCCCCGGCGCGCCCGGATGCGGCTTCTGGTACATGGGCGGCATGTGGTCGGGGCGCTGGCGCGGCTGTGGCATCATGTAATTGTACGGGTGTGGCTTGGCGTACGGCGGCATGAACGGGCCGGGGTAGAACTGTGGCGGCGCGTAGTAGGCCACGTTGTCCGGCTGCTGCTCATGGATGGGAGGCGGCGGTGGGAAAGGTTGCTGCTGCTGCTGGGGGTGCTGCAGCGGGACGTAATACTGGGAGTGCGGGTGCGGGTAGTACGCGTGCGCCTCGCCAGGCTTGGAGGGCGCGGGAGTCGCGATGGGGGCAGCGTGCGCCTCGCCAGGCTTGGAGGGCGCGGGAGTCGCGATGGGGGCAGCGTAAGGCTGGCCGTAGTAGCCCGGGGGGTAGCCCATGTAGGGCACCTGGGGCGGAGGGCTCGCCGTGGGCACCCCCTGATGCACGGCCACGGCGGCGGCGTCGAGCGGCTGCTCGACGTTGGTGGCTGCACGATTGGTTTATCAGACCGAGAGTCAATATGCGCGCGCAACGGCGGGACGGTATTGGAAGGGGGTGACAACTTACTCTTTCTATCGCGCTTCCTGTAAGGCCCCCGCTTCCGGTAAGGCCCCCGCTTGATTCCCTTCTTGCGCTCCTTGCGCTGGGAATCTACGCACTCCTCGCCGATGCCGTACTTGACGCAGCGGAGGCAGGGGCGGGCCTCGTCGCACTTCTTGCAGGCCTTCTGGCAGTTTGTGCAGGCGTTCTTGACCTGCCTGCGCTTGGAATGCATCTGGGGCGTGAGACCGTTGGCAAAGGGGTACATGTGCAAGGGGATGGCGGGAAAGACGGGATGCATGGTCATCTCAGGGTGGACTGCATCGGATGTGGGTGACAAGTCGAGGTGGCCGTCGTCGGGGTCGCCGGACTGGCCACGGGCGTCGGCCATGGGGGACGCGGGAGGGGTAGCTTCTGTGATGCGTGTAAGTTCTTACGGCTGCTTATAGCTGCTTTAGTACAGGCACCGACGCGGCTCTAGGGACGACAATACTTGTATGTGGCGTGCGGATTACATGTGCAGAGGATGGCATAGACTCGGAGGTCGTTCAGAAAGATTACATTCTAATGAAGTGCCATTGCTAACACGAACACCATCAAAGTTCTTCCCACTCCTCGTGTGCCTCCCTTTCAGCACCTTCACATTCTCGAAGTCGATGAGCTTCCCCGGGGTCGCAGGCGAACCCTCCACCCAGCCCTTCCACCCCTTCCGCGACGCCTGGCGCTTCTTGCGCGGGTGTGGCGGCGCCGGCGTGCCAGAGTCGCTGCCCAAGTGGTGGCTAGATGAGATGGACGGGCCGGTTGTCGTGGGTGGCGAGGATGGCATCGGCGGCGGGGTGACGGAGCTGGAACGCAGCTTGGTTGCAAGGTGGAAAACGGGACGAGAGCCCCAGGATGTCGAGGCCTCGACGTGGTGCTCGACAAGGGTCGGGGGGACGTGGGGCGGTGCGGGCACGGCTTCGGGTGCCACAGGCTCACGGGGGAGATCGCGCGCAGCGGCAGCCAGTTTCGTCCTATTTTTCGCCTGCGCTCGCTCCTTGCGCTCGTGCTTCTGCTCCTCGACGGCCTTGTCAAAGGGGACGCCACTAAGGACGCTGGTCAGGACGTCGCGCGCGGGGCGCGGGTCGCAGTAGCCGGCGAGGACAGAAGTAGCGGTGCGACGGAATGCTTTGGGGGGCGGGAGACGTGGGTGGGAGTGGGGGAGCATGTCTCGGGGTCGCAATAGCCTGGTCAGTGCTGGTGCTGGGGTTGCTGGGTCGGACGAGGTGCTCCGCGAAGTGATCGACAGCGCGGAGGTCGCGGAGGTCGCGGAGGCTGTCGTTGCACATGTGGTTGCGGCATTGCCGGATGGGAGGGTCGAGCGGCAAAGAACTGGATGCGAAGTTGAGGACGGGAATTCACGTGGGACGCGGGACGGCGCTCGCAGTCCATGCGCTCAGGGCATTATTGGTGCGGCATCTATGCCGCTTCCCTGGGCGTTTTGAGCATCGACTGAGTTTATCTCCCCAGAATGCGGATATGGGGAGCGCTTAGGAAACTGGAGAGATCATGATCGGACATGTGCCGCTGAGAAAAGTTGAAGGCAGTCAAACATGGGGATGAATCTTCTGGGCACATTCATCGAAGCCTTCTTTTTCGGTGTCCAACGACAATGGGGCCGTCAGACTGCGCATACGAAGTTGGCGAAGCCAAGAAAGGGAGGACGGGAGTGATATGCATGCCCACAGCGGCCCGTGGTTCAGAGTGACCGTTGCCCATGATTTGCAGAGGCGTGTGACATTGACCCAATCTGCAATGGATGCAGGAACACCGGGCTTGCTGGACTCGTATGCCGGCGGAACAGTGTGAGACGGGCTGAGCAGAAAAAACGCAGAGCTCCGACGCGGCGATCTTCGGCTTCGTTACGGCGTGAGCTGCCGGATGAAGGGGGCGGGTCCGTGAAGGTATGAGCGTGAGGTCTGCGAAACGGACACACAGAACGCACCACATTCAGCGGAACAAACGTAGCAACTGTGCGCGTGATCGGGGTGCCGTATAACACTGCGCATGCCCCCCGTCGATGGGTAAAGATATGATCAAAGTACCGCGCCGACTCACCCTTATAAGCTCCGTGCCACTGGCAAGCTTGTCTCTGCAAGTGGAAAAAGAAAAATGCACGCCAGATGTCCTGCTGGCCCAATTTAAAAACATAATTCGAGCCCGCGAGCGCGTACCACTTTCGCGCGTCCGTAGGCATCGCTCCCGGCCCACGCAAGGAAAAGGGCGGTCTCCGAACGACGACTCGGATGCTTACGCGGTGCCTGTCTCGGGTTTTATTGCTCACCTGACACCGAATTAAAGAATGGGATGTGCCTTTCCTGCAAGACGAGGAAGCGAGGGAGGTCTTCAAAAATCTCCGTCCTGCGGTCTCGTGGGAAGAACGGTGGGTTGGAGTGACCATGCTGCTTATACATAACGCAGCTGCTGTTTTAGTAGATGGCCGTGCGGCCCGACTGCCATTGCTTCTTTTTCACTGAGGGTATAACGCGGCGGATGAAATTGATACGCTCGACGGTCTTCTCGAGATAGTCCGACGCGCTGTCAAACCTTACTTAAGTAGTAGAAAACGTATCCAGCGTACCGCTACCTCGTGCTTGTTACGCCCCGTCAATCCACAAGATAGATACCATCTGGGCCGCCGCAGGTGAACTTGCTCGCCTCGCTTCTCTGCGGCTCCCCCAACAGCCACAGCCTGTCAGCCACAGCCATGCCGCAGGAGTCCCACTGTGTCCGCTCAGTCAAACGGCCTCCCGGCAGACTCCTGCTGCTTCACCCCGCCCCCGCCCACGGACGCCGGCATCGACGCCCAGGGCTATCTCCTGCTACCCTCCCCGTCGCGTACTGCCATGCCTTGTATAAATTGTCGAGACGTGGACGTGTCGCCGGGCGACGGGCGTGGGCCCAAGTTGGACGGCGGGTTCTTCAGTCGTGAGAACTTCCAGTAGGCAGCCAATGAGAACGCGTCTTTGACTTTTGGCGCCGGGTGGCTCTTCAGCCAATGAGAACGCTTCTTTGACTCTTCAGCCAATCGGATCACTCAATTGTCTCGCTTATTTGTCTCGACCTAGTTGCTTTCTATTATTAGAGACTAGTCGTGACCCGTGCCGCTGCACGGGGGTTTACGATAACGAAAACACTGGGGAGCACTTGAGGCCACGTCCAACAGGTCTCTTACCGTTGTGGACCCGTAGAATAACAGATATTTTCGTAAAAATTGGCCACTTCTGCTGCTCATCTATGGATGGGCAGCTCCGTGGCCCCGTGTGTACTGTGCAGTACGTCCGAAGACTGCAACCAGTGAGAAGAGAACGGGCGACACAGCCGCGTGCATAGGAACCCAGCATTACTGTGATGTTCCACCAACAACGGCCGTCCGACCCTTGGTCATCACGCCTGTCGCACGCGTGCCACGGAATCGCCCTCTTGCCTGCGCTGCTGGAGCCGCGGCCGCGGGCGCACTTAAAGGGTTGTCGAAGATCGCGTCTCGACGGCGTCAGCGAATGCATCGTCGTCTGCTTGGACGTTATCCGGCGTGCTCTTGTGCTCTGGGTTGCGACCAACAGCGCTTCAGCAAGGTGCAGTTAAAAAGCAGCCTGGATACGTACTGCGTTTGAGGCCCGTCTGCATGTCCTTCTTGCTCAGACGCTCGTGCTCCTTTAGCATCTGATTTGATTTGCCCCTGCTTGCCAAACATCGGTTGACCTCGCGCCCATGGCGGCGCTCCTCGCTGTGCTTGATCGCTGCGCCCTTGCTGAGCAGGCACTGCCGTAAACGCTCCATGTGCGTGTCAGACTTGACCACCTCGGCGGGTTAGTCTGTGCGGCGCGTGAAGGGAAGTCCCTGTTTTGCGGCGAGGATGCGCACAGCGCTGGCACCGTGCAGGGCTTGCGGATGTGACAGTGTGAAACGTGGACTGCGAGTTCACGGTTGAGGTCTTCATTTACGTTCGACGTGTCGTCTCGGGTATGATAGTACCGGCTTGATTAAGTCACATATGCTCTCGAGCGCAATCTAAGTTGGCCGAAAGGATAAGATGTTCAGTGAATATAGTTCCGAGTAAGCTGCTACACACTTTGTTGGCGGTCCTTGGAGCCTCTCGCGCTCTCTCGCGCCGCCTGTACAGACACAAAGCATCGGGGCCCACACATTCTCCAGGACTCAGGACGCCGTCGTAACCGTAAAAGGAGAACCCCAGCTGTGGCAGCAGGAATCAGGTAATTAGTTACTCTGGAGGGACGGCCGCATACCAACCACGCATGCGCAATGCGCAACCACCACCGTACTTATCTGATACTACGCGCGGCCGAGCTTACTGGCACCCATCGTAGTAGCGGCCGACGCCGGCCGAG
This sequence comes from Auriscalpium vulgare, assembly GCA_019915015.1. Classification (NCBI taxonomy): domain Eukaryota; kingdom Fungi; phylum Basidiomycota; class Agaricomycetes; order Russulales; family Auriscalpiaceae; genus Auriscalpium; species Auriscalpium vulgare. The sequence goes on along the minus strand of JAHBBC010000004.1, from coordinate 1,092,061 downwards.
CCGCGAGAGAAATTTCCACGGCACAAAAATCAAACATGGTACATTGAGTCTTGCTAGACAGTATGATATCCTTCAGCCTCTAGTAGCGCACGCCTTTTTAGATATGAGGAAAGGGGCATTGCAGACCGGATGTCGGATGCAGGTGGGACATCATGCGGGGGGCGCTGTCCCACCCACATAGCTGAGATCGTGATGATCATGAAGCAGAGGGAGAAGACAGCAAAGCCGATTTGGCGCCGGCGCCTCAGCACTGCTTGCCCTGCAGACCCCGTCAAAATCACGATAATGGATTTCTGACATGGAAGCCGACCCTGCGCGGTGATCCAGTTTTCACTGCGAAAGGTCGATCCTACAGTCTGTATCATAGACATCATCGGACGCGGGCATGGGCGGAGTAATTTAAGACTCACCGATATGCTGTTCGTCTGCGTTGCACGGGATTCACGAAGCACTGACTGCGGAGACGACCGAGGCTCTTCTAATTCTGCATTCGAGGCCACCTGCGCTGGGGTGAGAGTACTATGGTCGGACAAACCCGTCAATGGCGAGACGGCCTCGTAATGGCTTGCCCTATCTACGAAAATATCAGGGGCAAGAAAAGAAGAATTAGCTGGCCGCGAGCACTAACCGACATGGTCTGCTGCGCAAGATGAGCGCAGTTGCTCGTTATCGTCGCGTTGCGCCTCCAAATACTGGTTTGCCTGCCGGAGTGCTGCTTCCAAGTCTTCAATCGTTTCACGTTGCTGTTTAAGACTCGCTTTTGCCTCCTGCAGTGCATTATCTGACTGGGCTTGAGCGGACTCGAGCTCACGGCACCGAGCGCCAAGTTCTTTGGATATGGACGCGGAACTCCCGGCATGTTCGGCGCGGGTCACCACGTCGTTGACGGCGCTTGCTGTCAACTGCGGGCGATTAGAATGAAAGTTGAACGGCTTGACAACGATCAACCTACCGAAGTATCATGGGGCCCGGGCGGTTCGGCTGACAGACGTTTGTTTGATAGCTTGGTGTTGGTGTTAAACTCGTCTGCAGACACGAGGTCAACATTAAACAACGAGTATGGGTTGAGCACCACGCGCCTTCGTACTGCCGTCTCAGCCCAGCTAACTCCTCTTCCAAATTAGTAATTTCGTCGATTCTGGCTTTAGCAGCATCCTCTAATTGTAGAGTGAGCGCATTAGCGCGAGCGAGCTCGCCTTCCGTTTTTGTGTGCTGTCTATTCTCGCGCTCCATCGCTTGGCGCTGTTCTTTTGCTTCATCGTGCAGCTTCTCGAGTTCCTGCAATGTTGCGCTATGTGCGTTTTCGAGGAGTTCCGCGTTCTTGAAGCTTTCGTTTCGTTGCTGTAAAAATTTAGCCGTCGATAAATGCGCGTCACCGCAGAATGCCACTGTACCTTCTCAATCAATATGCATTGAGGCCGATTGCAGGCTTCAGCCATGACGATGCTGATGCTGGACCAGATCGGTTATGATGCCACCACCGAAAGGTAAGGATGATGCTCACTGGATCGCCACGGATACAGGCGACTGCTTGGATCGTAGGGATGAAAAGAGTCGGGCGGGCCATCCCTGGAAGCTGGACGCAAAAGGCCTGTCACAAAGACCCTTGTAGTTGAGTAACTGGGCCGACGGTACTATGAGTAGCCTTAGGTGAGCACTGAGCAGGTTCAATGACATTGACAATAGCTCGTTCCCAGCCGGCCCCACGTGACGCCGTGTCCAAGAAGAGAAGAAAGGGCCCTGGCCCCTGGCCGCCTGGCGCCCGCGTGGCCGCAGCGCGCGGCGGAGTACTACTTGCATCCGTGCGCCGCAATCCACGGGCGCCTCGGCGTTGCGCCTTCTTGGCCTTCCGCTGGAGAGAACGTTAGAGAGGAGGTTCGTACGGAGAAGCGACGTACGCGCACCGCTGTGGTGACGGCCTCGGTCTTCTCGATCGAAGCCAAGACGTCCGTCCCCCCGCGCGCCCTCGGTCGCAGCGAGCAGAGCGCACTAGGGTCGAGAAACACAGCCGGGACGTTCTTAACACGGCCGGCTCCGATGAACCTGCAAAACTAAGTATCTCGGCCAAACTCTCTGCCAGCCTGACGCTATTCGCCAACATCACCGATCCGCGCGTCCTCCATCCCAGCCACGAACTCGACTATCTCTACATCTTTCACTCAGACCGAGCCCTGCGAATTCTCGCCCCCCCCCATGTCTTAACACCCCGCCATGATTGCCGCCGCCGCCACCACCGCCATCGCCTGCTCCCCGCCATGGATGCGACCGGGCGCCGCCCACTTCCACAAATGCCAAACGCGCCCTAGGATGCATGCAGGACTACTGTAAACGAGCATGGATGAAGGCTAGGGGTTCATGAGCGACATGAGTGTGCGGGTGTCAACCAGCTGACCTATGCAGAGCACGAGGCTCGAAGCGACTAAAATGAGCATGGCAAGGTCGTTCTAGTTCATTACGGTGAGTCTAGCAAATGACCAGTGATGGGAGATTCCGACCTTCCGCTGAGACCAAGTGCGGTTTGCCTCCGATGGCTCGACGCTACGGTCTAAACCTCGCATGAAACTCTTGCTCGTCGCATCAGAGCTGAGGGCTCACCAAGTTCTTGAGCACGCCAAACGGTCACAATCCGGCCAGATGCTGTTGCGAGAAGGAATTCACCGGTCTTTGAATCGCTAAATGACTGAGGGGAGATAAGTTCACTCCCATCACAAACGTGACGCTACATTACCCCCAATGCGCTCATTCGCCCGTGCTCTGAAACAGTTCGCATGAGCATGAAGATGTCACAGGTGGCAGGAAGTCTACCCAAATGTTGCAACGTTTGCAGCCTATCGCCGAGCTCGGTAGACCAGAGACAAACATGTGTGGGGGATTGTGCTCCACATATCGCGAATCCGTCGTCCAGAAAGATTACAGGGCAATCGTCGCCATCGGGTACACCGTGTGACAATGTATGACGGATGAGGCCGGTCTCAACATGGTATACATCATAAAAGTCTAATTTTGCGGCGACGAGCAATTCCCCATCGGCCGATAGGCTTGTTGCGCGACTTCATACGAGATATATGAGAGGCTAGATGAAGAATAATGGCGATGGCGACGTACATGGGCAAAGCCGTGGGTGATGCAAATATGATCTTGGCCTCCTCCAGGTTCCACACTCTGCAGTATCCTTAGCTCAGCGGTATAAGTGGCATCAATAAAAACGTACTGGATACCATGGTGAGCATATGTTGCCACTAGATTCATTCCTTTCCGCGAACCACCACGCCAGTACAGGCCAATAAGACGGACCGGAGCCTTCATATTGTCTCCAGATCTCTGCGGATCGCCTAATTGACGGTACTCTTCCCAGTCATCTGTCGTTGAAATCAAGTAGGGAACCGACGAATGAGACCTGGCCACGTTCACTCACGAGATTCGTCAGAGCTCCGCCATATGCGCAGATCGTCCGCTGCACCTGTCGCCAAATACCGCCCAGATACATCAACCGCGAGGCAGGCAATTGAGTGTGAGTATACTCGGAAGTAAGTTATATCGAGGTGATCCTAAAATGCAGGCGAGAAAGTCAGAGGGCGAAGACCCCAGGGCCATAGATAGGATGTCACAGGACTGGCCTTTGTGATGACAACAGTGATGATCAGACCGTCTTGAGTCGCAAAGACTAGCTTGCTAGGATTTTGGGGTATCCATGCCAGGGCACTGACAGAACCGGGGACCTCAATGCAGTGATGGAGGGCGTTGTCTGTGACCGAAGCAATTCCAAGTCGACCTTCCTTCTCGCCACTCGCGACATACTGCCCAGATGGGCTGAAAGCAACGCAGGAAACGTTTCCAGCGCGATGTGCTCTAGGCAGCTCGAAGTCGAAGATACGACGTAGCTGGAGTTGTGCTTGGGCCATGAGCTTTGGAGGTGTGTGTGATGTCAAAATTAGCAGAAAGTCAGGGCATTGGAAAGTACGGCGGTTTTGTACGGCGCCGTAGTACGGCCGGAGTACGGCGTTGATTCCGGCTTCTTATAGGCAGGCCCGATTCCGCCTCCCCTGATTTAGATTCCCGCTATCCCACCCACCTCTACACTCGGGGCCTGCATTCTGCTCCCGCCCGCCCTTCCCGCCGTCCGCCGCTCATTCCGTCTGCCCTGCGCACTCTTTCTGATACGCACCCCACATATTGCTTGAACAACAAGCCGCCTAATTTTGAGGACGCTGGCTCCATAGTATTTCTTGCATAAGACGCGTCCGTCGAGTGCCGCCCCTACACCCCAACCCACCATGTCCTCCTTCCTCTTTATTAGCAACTTCGCCTCGCGCTTGTCGTAGGCCAATGACTCGGAGCCAATGATGATCGATCGCGCAGCAGCTACGTTCAACGTTCAACTGTCGCTCCGGTATGTCTTGTCCGACTCCGTGTGTATTCTGACTGGACTCTGAGGGTGCGTCGCCGTTCCTCGCGCTCACCGCCGCGGCCCCCAGCCGTTATTCGTTATTCGTTGCGCGCTGATTCTCTCGGATTGACATATCCGACGCGTCTTGTGCATGGGTCCGGTGGCAGTGCTGATTTACAGGCGAGTGTCCGTCTCGCCTGCTTATGGTCTGTCAGCCACGGCAGGTGTTTTTAACTTTTGACCCCTTCAATCCTATTGGTCTCGGCCACCAATCTTTGTCCTCGCGATCCTATAGTAATGGTATCTACCCGACAGCTTCGGGGCACAACAGCTGGCAATCGCCCGTCCCCGAGCTCCCAGCGCGTCAATTGCATACCCAAGGCCAATTGCATACCCAAGGCCGTTATAACTCCTCCCGAGGCGCGATTGAGAACCCATTCAGTGCGTTCCGCAGTTGATTCATGTCGCTGGTCGTTCGCGAGGGTCGGCGTCTCTTAGCCATGCGCGGGCGTCGCGGACCCGGAGTTCAAGCCCGAGATCCCAAGGTTCAAGCATCGTCGGCTCTTCGACCAATGCGTAATACTTCGGGCCTCGAACAGCAATGGATCCCCGATGACCCAGAGGCCTCCGATGCTGTGTACTCTGAGGAAATGTACAACTTTCAACAGGCCATGCGCGACGCACATCGCGACGTTAAAGCTCTCCCTTCAGAGCATTCCAGCTCGATTCCATGCCCATGATGCTGCCTCAGGTGCTACCTATTTGGCCAACTTAGCACCCGCGTGGCCCGTCCATCGGCACTTCCGGTCGGAACGCAAGCGGCAAAGCCCGCGTCGTAAGTGTGCCATATCGCGGACCCCCCGGTGAGTATCTCCCGCTATCATACACGTGTCGTGCCTCTAACGTCGTTGTAGTTATCCAGACACGGCGCCGAGGGCATCAGCCCGGGCCCACCACTGGCAGAGCCGCGGACCGCCCAGAGCAGTACGTATTCCGTCATCGCTCTTTTCAGAGCTTTCAGAGGCGGGGCGAACTAACAGGGAGCTAGCTAGCCTTTGGACCAGGGCGCTGTACTTCAGCAGCGTTGTGAAATGATCTCACGGACCCCCCAACGTCGCTTGCGTGCCCTCCTCGAACTGATCTTTGTTTGACAAGACAAAGCACGTGAGGCTATTGACCCTGCTCTCGCCTAAAGCAACTCTTAACAAAGGCTGGAATATCAATCAAGGCTGAAAGAGCTTGGATGGGAGGTGGTTAGACAGCGTTGAAACGGTGTAAGGACTCGAAAGAGCCAATGTCATCGCCCCTACATAACCTTCGCATGAAATTGCCGTCTCTGCCCATTCCCCACCGCTCCATTCTGCCATGAAGGCGTTCTACTACATCGTTTTCGCATCGCTGCCCACTCTCATCGTCTACGTGGCGCCCCTAATCGGCGTCGCGTGGAAGGCTGCTGAATACCTCCACTCTGCCTCGACGTCCATTTGCGCCTTACCAATCATACGAAGCGTCAAATTCTGCAAAATCATTGTCCCACAAACCCTCACCACTTCGCCAGCGCCCATCACAGAGGATTCGTACGATAACATTGCCGCGCTGATCATTTCCCTTGATCGTGCAATGGCCGACGTGCGCGGTAGCGACATCACATCCAAAGATGAACTGTCTGCACCCATCAAGAACATCTTGGATGGCCTCAGGATGTCGGCTGATCACATTTCGGCGCTCCTTGCGAAGAGCGAGAAGGTCATGGATCAGTGAGTAAGGTCAACTTCCCGTCTGGGGCCCTTTCTTATGCTCCCACAGCATCACATTGTCTCAGCAGTCTACCATAGCCGGCTTGGAGTCGATCAAGGCCGGCGTTCCGTCTTTGCTGTGCTGCATGGGTTCCGCATCATCCTGCAGCATGATCGCGGATGCGAAGGCCACTCGCATCAAGGCATTTAGCGCCGTGGTCACTGCTGCCGTCGGGGAATTGGCCATCATCACCCACACCATCTCCGACGTCGACGCTCGTCTGCTTGCTCCTCACTTCAACGCGCTGGAAGTCATCGAAGCGGAGACAGCAGCGGCGATCGAGAGAGCGAAGATAACTTCCTCGGGCGTTACGACGATTATCGGTTGGAATGCCGCTCGACTCGCCGCAGCGCAACGCCAATCGAAGATTATATCTAGCGTTCAGGCCCGTCGACAACAGGCTGTGGCTTTCCGTTTTGCCCTCGAAGGGCATATCATCGCGCTGCAAAACCATGGAGATAGCATCCGCGATTACATACGGGCTTACGACGTCACCGTTGATGACATTTTTGTCGATTTGGTACCCCAACTCGTGCTGAGGATTCATGCACATCTGGAGGTGGTTCGGGATCTGGGGAAACGTCGACTGGTGAGCTCTACTGATATCTTCAATCATCTCTTCATTAACGGTCGCGCAGACGAGTTGGGTCGATCGCCTTGACTGACATGTATATTCCGAGCTTTTCTGCGGCGCTGCTCAGATTCAGGCCGCGAATAAATCACTATAAATCACCTGCTTTTCTGAATACTGATATCGCATGCGCGCCTCTGTACTTATAGCGCTCTCTGCGCGCGGGCGCAATGAGCGCTGAAGATATCCGGCGCCGGATATACAGTGACGCCGGAAGCTCTAGTATGATATGTTCCTGACTGGAGCCCTGCATCATGCGTGCTCGTTGGATTGCATGTGTCGGTGATCGGTGGGGCCCTAGCTAGAACGACTATCTTGAAGTTCTTCTGTGCCGAGGTCAGCCACGGAGACTAGGGCCCTAGCGACGTGGATGACATTGGCGCGCGAATACATCGCGCGAGCGGCAGAAGAGCCCGCCAAGCGAGTAGGCGTCTACTAGTGGCGTGAGGGGTGCACGGCATCCAGCAAGATTGTACTGCGGGCGGGAGGCGTCCGTTGACTGGGGGGAGCGTCCGGGGTGGAGGGGCGTCCAGCAAGGCTGGGATGCGGATGGGCGCCGGAGAGGGTGTAATACTATACTATATGCCAGGCAGCAGTCATCGGTCTCTCTCTCTCTGGCCAGCCTGGTGTGAACGCGGGGACAAGACGCCTGGGCGGGATGTGCGCCCGTTCGCGGGGAGGGGGCGATGATGGAGTAGGATGAGTGGTACCTTGGTGGTACCTCTCTGAAGTCAAATGGGCATAGGCTGCGCGTGCGCGGCGCAACGGGCCGAGCGCGCGCGGCCCGCTTGGACGCTGCTTGGCCGCTGCGTCGACTCGGATCCCCCCTTGGTCCCCCTGGCTGCTGTAGCCAGTAGCAACCATACTACATAGCAACACCTAGCAACGCCGAGCTCCACGCTTCACAAGCGAGTCGGTCGAGGTGGTTGTAGGGCAGGCGGGCCTCAGGCAGGGCGCTAGGCGCGTCGCAGGTCGGCCGAGGCGGTCTTCCTACGCCACGACTGCGCCAAGCTTGTCCCCAACGCCGCAGGTCGGCTGAGACGGCCTTTCCGCGGGGAGGGCCCGCCTGCCGACGCTCAGCTTTGCACGCGGTCGTCGATCGCCGTTGATGACGGTTTGTTCCACAGCACGACGCCCGGCAGATATCACCTGCGCTCGTCCACCCGGCTTACGGACGGCCTGCGGTACCCGGCGGTCGCGGTCGACGAGACGGAGGAAGGCGATGACCCCGCATCCTGGGATGAAGGCCTGGACATAGAACTGCAAGTTCGTGAGGCGATAGCTCGTCTGCTCAACGCACCGAAGGCGGGCGCATGCCATGTCAAGGCCGTGCCCGCCCGAAATGGACCGCCACCGACGCAGGCCGCTGAAACGCTCAGCAAGAGGAAGATCCAGAAAGCAGACCGCCTAGCGCGCTATATCAACGGGCGCGTCGGACAGCGCGTACGCCTGCAGTGCGCGGTGTCGAGCACATCGCTCGTGCGCGGCAGTCCTTACACCGGCTTTGGAGCGATTGGGGAAGGACCGGACGTACGCGTCCTCGTTCCTATGGGAGACGGGCGCGCCGAACCGCCTGCTGACGTTTCTTTGTCGTTGCTGACCTCATAGAATGTAGTGCAGGGGTCGAAGTCTACGATGATGACGGCCGCCTTGTATTGCTACGTGCCTGGAGCCCCGAAGGCCCAAGGTGGCCGAGTATGAGCGGCCCCCTTCAAGATGCGGCCGAGGCGTTGTCCACGGTGCCGCCGACTTTTCAAGGGGGGAAGCGGGGCGATTTCCAGGCCTACTACTTTGGTCTGCACCGCGGCTCTCAAGTCGTCTGCCTGATCATTCCATTTGGCGACTTCGACTTCGACCATAGGTCATGCTGCCGCCTCGTCGTTCAAGAGCTCGGTCTGGAATTCGAAGTTGGCGCCGGGATCCCCATCATCATCCCCTCGGCCATGTACACGCACTACAACAACTGAGCGCGCGAGGACGCGGTGTGCAGCGCCAACACCGCCGACGACGCTGTCTGGACGCATGCGCGCGATGTTAACACCCAGCTGGACGTGGCCGCAACCGGTCGATATCGTCCCTGGACGCGACCCCAGAGACTTCACCGCCGCCCACCGAATGCGCTCCCGCGTCATTTCTCCATCATCCCCGCGTGCGGAGATGGCGGGTGGATGTCGTGGAGGCGAGCGCGTGAGCGGGCGGTAGGTCCTGCGCGTCACGCCGACGCCTGCGAGGGGCTCAACGACTTGTTTGGGCGGCTGCGCCGGCCACGGCCGGGGAACCCGCTGGATGCTGTGTAAACTGTGGCGTCGCGGTGCGCGGGGCTGGACGTCCGTGCGCGACGGGAATGGACGCTGTCGCGAGCGCAAAACAAGACCGTGAACGCGACTCTACTTCGCAGCCGCCAGCCCCTCCCGCTGCTTCCTTTCCTCAGCGACATCACGCGGCCTCTGTCGGAGCTTGCTTGCAGCGTGGCGACGCAGCGCGGCCTCTGGAAGGCGGGAGACGCGACGGGCGAGCGAGAAGACGGGCGGCACGGTCAAAGGCAGCTCGTTCTCGTAGGAAATGTACTCACCTGTGTTGCCATCGAGTTTGCACTTGAGCGGGCGAGCGGGTGGTGAAGGCGGGAGACGAAGAGGCTTGCAACGGAGTAGATGAGGGTCACGGTGGCGGTGGATAGAGACGGCGGTAACTCACAATGTCAGTTAGGTATAGACAGGGAAAAGAGAACACTCGTGGTAGACCGTCTGATATGGTGGTAGAAAGAAACAGGAAGGCCGTCGAAGAAAGAAAACACTTCGCGGAAGACCGACGAAGGCAAAAACACGGTGGGCAGGGGATGAGCAGATAGTAACGGCGACGTTGAGATGATGTTGACGAGTGTTATCAGCGAACGAAAGAAACAGGAAGACCGTCGAAAACACCTCACGGAAGACCGACGAAGGAACAAAACACTTCGCGGAAGACCGACGAAGGCATAAAACACGGTAGGCAGGGGATGAGGAGATAGTAGTAATAGTAACCGCGGCGACGGGGTCGAGACTGACGTCGACGAGTGTTGACGGCCCGGGGGAGCTCGAAAGCGCGTCGGAGTATAGTCGGCAACTCCGATTGAATTTGCCAAACTCGCACAGACTAACTCAGTGAGTACTCAGTCACCACGCATCATCATACTACTAGTGTTCGCACGGAATGTACAGTATGGGCTTGATACTAGAAACGTTGATGATCAGGAGGTCAACCACTCGACAGCGTCCTCCCCCTTAGGCCTTTCCGCCCTTATCCTGCGCTCCTGAATCCTATGCAAACCAGCGCGTATGCTCTTCATGTGCACCTCGACCAGGATCCTGTCGCCAACCAACTCCGGAGCAGCCACCCTTTCGCGCAGGTCCTCCATGTCCTCGCTCATGCTCTTGAGTGTTTGCAGGGCCGCAACCACATGCGCTAGGGCACGTTGACGGTAGCTTCCAACGTTTCTTTAGAGCGCTCGGTGCTCTTCGAAGCCGCGCACTGCTTGACGATTACCACCAAGGCGTGTCCATAAGTCCGAGAGTAGCTCAGACTGGGCGGACGAGAGGGAGGAGTCCTCACGGGGGATGATAGTATTCAGGCTGGTGAGTCGCTGCTCCAACCTCTCAAGGTCCGCAAGGGAGATTTCCGCGTCGATGACAAGTCGCCGCATGTTGGCAGACAAAGTGTTCATCGCGTCTCACAGCGTCCTCCCGAAGCTTCTGGGTAGCAGTCGAGCTCTCCTGCTGCTCTCCTAGCATGGCATGCTCTTCTCTGCATCTCGCCTTCCACATCAGCACCAACTCCCGCGTCTGAACAAGCTCCTCCTGCGTTTGGGCGAGTTGCTTTTCCAGACCTTCGATGCGCTTCATGGCTTCGTCAAGTTCCGTATTCGCAGCTTGCCCTTTTCTGCGACGACATGGCGATATGTTTTGTCCAAGCGCTTGTCAGCCTCGACGACCCTGCCATGGTACTTGTTCTCCGCCGTGGCCAGTGCCACGTCGACGGTGGCGCTGGTAGCGGCGAGCGCCACGTCCGAGGGCATCGCTGGAGTGACCGACGAGGGCGTCGCTGGAGTGGTGGTTGTAGGAGTTGTGACCCATCTCGAAGGAGATCCTGCCGCCCGGCACCACGAGAGCGGGGTCAGCGAGGGCTTGAGTGGACGGAAGTTGGTAGAAGCGGCTGCCAAAGGAGCTGTTGCGCAATAAGACAAGGAAAGACCTGGCGGCGGGGGCTGAAGGGATACGTACGGGGGGTACTGCATGGCATGCTCGAACGCCCTCAAACGGCTATGAACAGACCACTCCGACGTGTGAGGCGTCCAGGACATGACGCAGACGTGTCGAGAGGGACGAGGATTGATGAGTTCTGCGATACACACTGAAGTACCTCGGCCTGGAGCTTTCACGACCGTCACTAAATTTCGGTTTCAGTCACCCGGATGGATTCCACGGGTTCTAGCGAGAGTTGGAAAGTATATCACAGTACTACCAGATCCCCGAACGAGCGACGCGTCCTCGTCAAGTCCTTGCAAGGCTTGAGATACGAGTGGGCTTACAATCAGATGGTGCGGCGAGATCATAGGCAAATCAGACGCGTGGCGAAAATACACAATTATGCATATAACAGACGTACATGAGCGTGGCAATTGGTAGTACATGAATGGATGTAGACGTGGTGGGTCCGCACGAAAACGACAAAAGAGACCAGGCAACCCGTCCCACTGTTGAATGAAAGCTTCCCCTAAAGTTGGCCGAGGCTCAGATAACCTGATCGAGCAAGAGGCGAGTCCACGATCATGATATTGGCGGCCTGGCGCATGGCTCCGAGGCTGCTGATATGATCGCGACGAGCAGCCTTTGTATTGCGCAAGTCCGGCGTCCAGCCGCGCAAACTCATGCGCCAATGTCTCATGGGGTGGAAAGACGCCTGTTCCTCATCGACGAACCTCCAGATGCGCTGGAAGTGTTCTTCGCAAAGCTCGTTCCAGTAGCCGTTCCACAGGCAGGATGCGTTCCACTGAGCCGGCGGGGGAAAGAGTGTATGAGCATTCTGCCCATGGGCCACTGTGCCCAGCACCGCCGCCAGTGTATCGTCAGCGCTAGCGTCCACCGGTGTCTCTGAGTGAAGGTTGTTGTCTATAAACCGCACGCCGTGTCGATAGTAGAGGCTGGAGGGAAACCGGAGCGCTGCGTTGAGAGCTTCAGGGCTCATGAACTCTCGAGCGATGCGCCATACAATGCCGCCATAAAACAAGAACCGCGCCCCCGCACTGGACTGGAAGAGGACTCGCATACGTGCCTTCCATCGCTGGATCAAGAGAGACGCGGGTTTTCGATCCAGGCCAAGGGGACCAGTCAGACCGACGTACCAGTCGGGGGGAGGCAGTGCGGGATGGAAAGTAGAGGCCGTGGCAATCATCTGCTCGCCCCACAGCGCCGGCCAGCAGATGCGAAGGGGCACCCCTCGACTGACGGCAAGCCGGAGGAGATTGTCGCCTGTGTTAACTGCTCCCGCTTCCCACCAGGATGCAAGGACGATCTCCGAGAGGGCAGGGAGCTTTATGATCGCCTGCGAGTATGTCTCATGATCGATATCAAACGGGTCCGAGCCTGGGGCAGCACCGACCGGGCGCATGGTGGGGTCGGGGAAAGAGTACCGATCCATCCAGCCTTGGAAGATCAGTTGATTCTGTGGCGACATGCCTTCGTCCTCCTCTGCAAGAAGTTCCCCAGGTTCCGGAGCGGCAGAGGCTGTGAGGGCGGCGGGGGGGGCGGAGGCTGGGGAAGCAGGAGCGGGGGCGGAGGCGGAGGAAGCAGGAGCGAGGGCGGGGGCTGGGGAAGCAGGAGCGGTGGCGGGGGCTGGGGAAGCAGGAGCGGGGGCGGGGGCTGGGGAAGCAGGAGCGTGGGTAGGGGAAGTAGGCGCGGGGGCGGCGGGAGCGAGGGCGGCGGGAGCGGCGGGGGCCGGGGTGGTGGCGGCGGGGGCCGGGGTGCAGACTGTATCTTTTGATGAGTATGACGGTATGATTTGTTCGTTGTCCTCCATGTCCACGTCACCACTGCTATCGTGATGAGGAGAGCGGTGAGAGGCCTTTTCCTCGAGGAGGGCAGACTCGGAGGCAGCCATCTGCGACCCGCGCCTTGAAGGTGATGGCGACCGACCGGTGACGACATTTCGGGGCGAGGGCATGCGATCCAGCGGGGCGTCGGAGAACTGGACAGCTATGTCATTCAAGAGTTCTTGGGCCATGTCGTGAGCGTCGCGCATGACAACATCTTCATAGTCGGGCAACTGGTCATCGTCGTCGTGTAAGTCTGTAGACGGCAAGCGGCTGGCTGCCTCATCCTGGAGGATGGCCTCAGACGCAACACTCCGTGGCTCGGGCCTGACAGGTGAGGGAGACCGGGGGACTGGAGCAGCCAGGGAAAGCGGGATACGGCGCGCCACGCCTGTATGAGGATTGGGCCGCGTGGGCTTGCAGACGACCTTGGGCTTGCGGACGACCTTGGCGATGAAAGTTGCGGATGGTTTAAAAAATTTGAAGTAGTCCTCCAAATCGAACCAGGGTTCGCCTTTTGGGGCGAGCGCATCGTCGTCGTCGTCGTCGTCGTCGTCGCTGGCCAGGCCAAGCCCATAGTCTTCTTTCAGCTTGGCCGTTTGAACGAATATGCGAAGGTTGATATAGTCGGCGAGGCTTTGCGCGTCTATGCTGGCGAATTTGTCGCGCCAATGCGACGCCTGAGCGGCAGTGCGCGCAACCCATCCCTTTTTGTCGCCCCAGCACCGGACGAGAATGTTTGTGAGGCTAGGCAGAGACCTATCATGGTACCAAGTATATGGGTCCTGAGGGATACGGAATTGGGAAAAATGGGAATGGGGACTATCCTCGAAGTCGGAACCCCAAGTGTACGCGTAGTTGACGCGGTCTCGTCTCAGCATATCCAGGAGAACAGGATCGACATAGCCCCAAATGGCGAATGTAACACCGCGCGAGACCGTCTTCTGCGCAACATCTCTGAAAAAGCTCGCAGACTCGGAGGTAGGGTCGATGATGCCGTCTAGCTGCCATGGGGTCTGCAGTTGTGCGGCAGCCCACCGGACGTACCCCATGTTGTCCAACAAGGGTCGCCTCCACTGCCAGTATGCGGCGCGAACTGCAGGGATGTCGTCGAACATCTCGGGCACGGAGTCGGCGGACGGGAGTGTGGAGGGGGGTGGGAACGACGGGTTGTGTAGGGCTCGGACGAGCGGCTCGATTGCCGCGACGGCCTTGCTGTACCATTCACGAATTTGTTGGTCGACCACGGCTCCATATAATGACGTCTTGACGTCTACGAAATGCGCCTGGGAGGGGAAGATCCAGTCGAGCTTGATTGCCTTCCAGTCGCGCGTGCCCTGCGCAGGAATGTACGCCCGCCATGGAGCGTCCGCATCGTCCCAGTCCAGGTCAGAGGCCCAGTCGTATGGATCGAGGGAGCCGTACTCGCTGAGACTCCACAAACGCCGGTCGTGGTCGGGGATGCGCCGTGATGTGGTGACGTCCCACTCGATGAGGACGAACGCCTGACGTTGAGCCCTCAGATGAAGCAGGCGCGGAAAAGAGATGGCGGCTTTGGGCATCGCGGAGTCGATGGGGACCGGGGCTCGAGGAGGACCTCCAAGCCGTCAAGGGTACGAGCGGTGGGGTGAATAGGCTTCTGACCTGCAAATGTCGCTCTAAGTCGCTTCGGCTTCAGGCGACACAGGGAAGACGGTGACTCACCTGTGTAAGGTATGGACAGGAGATAAAAACTTCGCGGATGACGGTCAAGTATAATTGAAAGAGGATCCGAGGTGGGCGGGAAAGAGCAAGCCTTCAGATTTCGGTCGACGTCGCTTCAGCCTCAAGTTGTGATGTGAGCAGATGAGGGTGGCGGTGGATAGAGACGGCGGCAACTCACAAGTAGACCGTCGAAGAAAGAAAACAATTCGCGGAAGACCGACGAAGGCAGAAACACTGTGGGAGGAGATAGTAACGACGACGTCGAGATGATGTTGACGAGTGTTGACGGCGAGCTCGAAAGAAACAGGAAGACCGTCGAAAACACTTCGCGGAAGACCGACGAAGGAACAAAACACTTCGCGGAAGACCGACGAAGGCAGAAACACTGTGGGAGGAGATAGTAACGGCGACGTCGAGATGATGTTGACGAGTGTTGACGGCGAGCTCGAAAGAAACAGGAAGACCGTCGAAAACACTTCGCGGAAGACCGACGAAGGAACAAAACACTTCGCGGAAGACCGACGAAGGCAGAAACACTGTGGGAGGAGATAGTAACGGCGACGTCGAGATGATGTTGACGAGTGTTGACGGCGAGCTCGAAAGGCGTCGGAGTATGAAGTCGGCAACTCCGATTGAACGCGGCAGGACGTATCCGTCCGGATCCTACACAATTCCATGTCGACATGGACTGGGGAAGTGCCGACTGCGTCGGCGGCCACCTTGCTTGCCGTTGGATTCCAGGTCCTTCCACTGGCAGGCACAGTGGGAAGTGACAACGTCATGTATTTTAGTCGCAAAAGGACCGGATAAGTAGTGATAGTAGGATACCTATGTATGTATGTACGTACGTGAAGAGGCGTTAGAATGCAAACATGTACGTGAAATGCATTATGCAAGGGGCGAGCGTAAGGTACGGCAGGTAGATCATGTTGGCAAGGGAGAGGCAGGTAAGTTGGCTATAAACAATGACGAGAGGAAGGACAATCGAGCGCTATTTACGGGTATCCCATGTTGCATGTACGACAACCTGACGACGGAGCATCAGCACAAGTTCACGATACTATGAAAGATAAGCTGACCTTAGCACATTCCCACCATGCTGCGAGGGAAGATGCCGCGGTACGTCTTCTTGGAAGGGCTGTCCTGGACGAAGGGATTTATGACAGAGACCTTGCGCTTCCTCGGAGTGACCGGCTTCCTGGAAGGAGGTGGCGAGACAGTGACCCGGATGGACACGATGTCGGCAACATAGGTGTCCGACGCTGGCTCGCTGGCATTGCGGCCGGGCAGCAATGGACCAATGAGTGAGGTTGAGGCGCACCTCAACAAGTGCGCCTTCAAAGCGCCGTCGGTAGAACTCCGGTTCTCCGTGCATGTCATACGCCGGTATGGGGATGACACGGTGAGTCTCGATCATACCATTGAGCTCCTGTGCAGCTAGCTATCTCACTCTTGATCGGACAGTTGCGCAGCTGAAAAATGCTAGGGAGCTCTGTAGTGAAGACTAGTAAGCACCGAGAATAAGTGTCAGCACATACGGCAACGCGTTCCTCGAAGCGCTCCCGGCACCTCTGTTGCAGGAGGATGAGCGACTGTTGATGCGGGATCGGAAGACGAAAGCACGTTGGGCTGCTGTAACGTTAGCAGCACGGGAAGCTATGGCAGGGAATAGGGCAGAGTGACGATGTGGGATCTACACAGGCAGTTACTAGCAGCATCAGAGGAGCGCGCGACGCCGCGAGCTCAATTAGTACATACCACATAGCAGCCCAGTGTGTTACTTATGAGTGAGAGGGATAAGAATAAACAGCAATTGGTCTCTGTGGAAAACTGCAATGTGTACAATGCGACGGAAGGAGCGTAGCAGTGCAGAGTTTGATGGGAGATATGGCATGGGATCGTACTGAGATAATATCTGCGGACACGTGACAGAGTCGGTCTGTTTGCACTTGTTGTCGAAAAAGGTTAGGGCGCTTATAATTACGGGGGTGCGAGAAACCTTGGCAAGCAAGGTAACTTCAGGCCCTAAAACCAGCAGCGGGAATTCATATGATATAGCATATATCTGTATCTATCATATGAATATCCGTAGGGTCCCCAAATGTCCTGTCTCTTCCCGTGAATGTCCTGCGTACAGTGCACCTGACCTGTCGCGTCGTCGGGCTCCCTCCCCCACCCGTGTGGTACAGGGCAGGCCACGTCGTCTTCGAGCACCCGTTCTCTTCGTGGCAGCGTCGGCGATGGCCTTGTCTCCGCGCGCCCGTCCTCTTTGTCTGCGTTGTCGGCATTGTCGCTACTAACGCGTGTCGGCGCGCCGCGTCATCGCCATCGACGTCCTCGTCCTCGTCGTCGTCCTCGTCGTCGACATCGTCCTCGCATCGAAGTCGTCCTCTTCGGCGTCGTCGTCATCGGTGTCATTGGTGTCGTCGGTGTGCGCCCGTCCTCGTTTGGCGGCGTTGTTGTTCAACACGAGGCGTCGGCATTGGAACCATTGCGGGCGGAGTACCGTCTACAGTAAGTATATTGGCTACACAAAAGCCAAAAGGATTAGCGCACCTATCAGTGCGTGCGCGTCAACGTTGACCCGTCGCTGTCGCTCGCCACGGCTACCCACACGCAGCAGATGGGAAACGTACTTGGTGACCACCATCCCAGTTGGCAGGCGCTAGGAGTCCTATCACGTTAGCATCGTGAGACACGAGAGGCGATCTTGTCGTCGTTGTCGTTGTCGTCGTCACTGTCAGCGTTGTGAGTCGTCGTCAGAGGAAGCGCGTGAATGCTACGAACCTCAGGCTGGATTGTCACTGCACGCCTATCCCAGCTCCAGCGGCCAACCCCATTCTCCTTCACGTGCCTCAACGTGGTCGTAGGCCGCCTCTAGATGATGCCACCTAGCTTGTGCGGGTGCGAGGCGCGTTGGCGCGGCATGGTGGTGGAGGTTCGGCGCAGGCGGCATCGCGGCGGAACTTGTGCAGCGTGCACACATGCAGGCTTCTGTACTTGAGTGCGCGGTGGGCGTGCTGTAACTGTTTGGAATGTCAGTAAGTTAACTGGCGCATGTCCAAGCAAGTCAACCCAGATAGCTGTAGCACCAGGTCGGAGCACAGCCTCAAAGCCAGAAGCTCAGCACAGATCGCGTCAGCCTAGATTCACGAGCAGGAGAGTAAGGTAGGGGGTCTGCGGCGGCCGGCGGGCGCTGCGCGCAGAGGTCGGGTGGTGGTGGTTGGGAGTGAACGTAGCTGCCAGCGCACGACTTGGATGAATTTGCTCTGCCCGTTCCCGCATGTGATTTCGACTTTGCCCAATGTGCGCAGCGAGAGATGGCAGATGTTGAGGACCCTGCATGCGCGCACGTCATCGACGTGGCCGGATCGGAGCGACGCGACAGGTCAGGTGCACTGTACGCAGGACATTCACGGGAAGAGACAGGACATTTGGGGACCCTACGGATATTCATATGATAGATACAGATATATGCTATATCATATGAATTCCCGCTGCTGGTTTTAGGGCCTGAAGTCCTGTGTATCTAAATGTTCCTTCGATAGCGGCTGATCCTTGTACTTGGGAGAGCGTGCCGTCCTCTGGGACGATCGATCGCGGCGGGTCGCGACCGCGGCCGCATTGGGTGAAACCCAACTGTGGGGTTGTGTCGTGAGAACGAGAGCATTAGTTCCCACCGTACCGCCAGTCTCTGTACCCCTTGCATTGGCAACAACGCCAATGCACTCGATCTGAGTAATGCTATCTATCGTGCTCATCTGCCACAGCCTGAGTCTCCTTGAGCGCTGCACTCCCAATACACTCTTAATACCTCAGGCCGCTCGACCGCGTGACACTGACACATCTGTGGTTATCATTAATATATTGGGTTATCACGCGTTGACGCGTCGCTCAGCGCGTCGCGCTCTCCTTTAGTTTCTGTCGCCCCAGATGTTTTCCTTGTCTACACCGGTAAGCGAGCTCATGAGGGCCTGAAGCCCTTGAGACTGAACCCGCCCACGCCGCTTGTCCGTGCCGTGCCGCGAGGCGCGAGCCGGTCTCCGAATACCTGCCCGTTTAGGATGTCGATTGGCGCGGGCGCAGTAAGTAATAGCGCTGCAGCGTCCGACCAGACGCACTGACCTTCTTTGCGCGCAGAGAGCTTGACGCAGTCCACATCGCCTCGGACACGAACCAGCGTGCTCGGCCGCGGGAGGGGTGGCCACCTCTGGTGATGACAGCGGACGAGTGGCAGACGGCATGTCGGCAGTCGGGTCACGCGGTCACGCATCCGTCGACGGAGCAGTTTGCAAAGAGCGAGTGACACGAACATCGTTCAGGATAATGAGAATGTACGTGCATGATACATACAGCCTACAGAGGGTGTCTAAGGAGCGAGTAATACATTGAATGAGTGACCGGGCATTGGGCAATGGACACCACCGACGCGCTGCCCCTACAGTGGGGTTTACCGCATGCGGTCGCGGACGCGTCCGGCCGCGATCGGTTGTCCCAGAGGACGGCACGTTCTGGTACTTGGGGTGCGGGTTGGAAGTCCGAGGCTCGCGGGCGCGTGCTGGGAAAGTGCCGGGTGCCGGCACTTTCCCAGCACGGTGACCGGTGACTAGTGACTGGTGACCCGTCGCGAGACCGCGCGGCGCGCGCAATCCCGCTCGTGGCCCGTACATACTACAGGCGTCGTAAATGCGCTACGCCTGCCCAAATCTCCGCGCGCGCCCGACGCTGGCCAGGCCTGGGTAGAGACACATTGACTGTGTTTGACTCCATAGGGCCAGAATGTTGACAGGTTGAGGTGGAGTCCGACCTAGAGTCCGACAGTAGTCCGACGCGCAGAGATTTGCTGAGCTGGGCAGGGGCGGCAACACCGGCTCCGAGATTACAGCGTGCGCTCAAGATCTCTAGTGCAGTAAGGTTACTGTAAGTAGACTTGGTCACTTAGTTGCAATTGACTACTAAGCCCCCGGGATAGCGCCCATGCCCTTTAAAATCGCGACCATCTCTCTCTTCTCGCCACATTCCTCCCACTGTCCCCTCAACTGATTCACGAGTCTGTCCATAAGAGGCGCAGCCTCGCCGGTGATCTCCACGATCTTATACATGGCAAGCATGTGGACATGCGAGTCGACGGGGTAGTCCACCAGCGCGTGCGAGCTCAGGCCGGCGATACCCATGCTCCTGGCCCGCATGACGGAAGAGACGAAGTGACGATCGCCGGAGGAGTCGCGACGGTCCCCGGCCATGAAGTCGGCAATCTCCGCGAAGCGAGCCTTGCTTTGCTCAAACTTTGTCTTCGATCTCGCCACTGCGGCATGGAGGCTCGCTCGTTGGTCCAGAAGTGCCGGGATCGCCTGGAATAGGGTTCCAAGAAATGCCGCCTCTTCTTCACCCTCGAGGATTGCGCGGATACGATGCTGGCTACATGTGCGTGAGCTTTGTCTGGTAAATGCCGTGACACATGGCTAGGGCTCACCAATATGCATACTTCTCCAGCTGGTCCCGAACGTTAGTCCGCGCAGTGAGTGCATGACGGAGCTCTTTCTCGTAGAGTTTTGCGTGGCGGATCAGCGGTTTGAATCTGTGCTGACTCTGTGAGGCAACAAACGACAGGATACGTGCTGACTCGATAGCCTTTTTCAGGTCCCCGTCTGCTGGTATTCCCAGAGAAACGGCAGGCACGACCAAGGAGGTGAGCGTGTACTTAAGGGCCTCGGCGAGAGCTACGCCTATCTGACCTTCCACGCAAGCAATACTGCTGCGACCGTCTGGGGCAACGATGGCTAAAGTGCGAGTAGCATTGGTGAATGCGGGTGCAAAGGACCTCGTGGCAGCGCTGAACGAGGATAGGAGGCAGAGGATGAGGACAGAGGTGAGACGTAACATGATCGATGGACAAGTGACACTAAAGTCGATGGGCTCCGATTAGGCTTTATACGATGGAGATGTGCCACTGTACGCGCGTCGCGCTTGCGACGCGACCAATCTCGGAATTTGGCGAGCGAGCAGTGCACAAAGGAATAGGTTATGCATGTGGCGTATAAAGGTGATGTATCGTTCAGCCCCTTCTGTCCCCTTCTGTCCCTCACAATCATCATACATGGCAGAAGAAGTTGAACAAGATGGCACACCTATGAATGGGGCGTGGCTTACGATGGTATTAACTGTGTTTGTCACGTCAATGAAGCCCGACGGCTCTGTGCGTCAGGTTCGCATCTCCGGCTTCGGCTTCTCACAGGGACCAAGAAATGCGGCAGAAGAGGGCGGAGGGGGCCTTGGATACCGGTGTGTGGTATGATGCTCGCAATCACAACGACTGACGACGACCTTTGCTCTAGTGAATAGGATTGCCCGCATGTTGGCCACAATCGTGTGCGCCTTCATACGGATCCTTTGTACCGTTACTCTCGCCTTTGTTTACGTCTTCTTCATTCTGTTTGCAGTCACGTACACGATGCTTTTGGTGGAGATATTGGAAGACCTTCGCCAGTCACGAGACACCCATGTCATCTAGCCTCTCGCCACTAACTCGTCACAGTAGAAACAGGATTCAATGTGACAGAATCTGCTGGAGCCCTGGAACTCTGACTGTTCTCCTGATGAATCTTATATTCAGAGCGACTAAGTACCATCTAGCCAATACCTTTAAGGTCAAGCTACGAAGACTAGATGAATCTCAATGAAGATCGGACGTCCAGGCCCTTGAGAGCGTGCAGTCCTCTGGGACGATCGGATCGCGGCGGGTCGCGACCGCGGCCGCATTGGGTGAAACCCCACTGTGGGGTTGAATAAGTATGTGTCGTGAGAACGAGAGTTTTGAGTTGACTCTATGCCACACGAGCTGCTTGAAAAGAGGCAAAAAGTACAAGTGTAGGTCGGGAAAAGAGTAGCCAGGTGTTGCCGGAGGGTTGCGATTTTAAAGCCTCTCGGAGTCCGCCGGGTACTGGCCAGTCGCCATATAGGTTTCCAGGCCTATGCGACCGTTTCATAGACCATGTAGCATCGTCTCAGCGCTGCTCGTCGAAGGGTGCTCGATGGCGGACGCTCGTCGCGGGGGTTCGGTGGATCAGAGAACCATTAGGGTGACTACGGTCCGTTACTACGGTCACGTCACACTATCCACACGATATCCGGATGAGGAAAGAGAACCGCGCTCCTGGCTCTCTACCACATATTCTACTTTCTGGGGCCTGGACAAATACGCAACTCGCCCACAGAGGGGAATTCGATACGGCATTCCGCGTTGAGCTTCCCGTTAAGTGCCCATCTGTAGCTACATAACATACCCGGCGCTCACCCAGGATAAGGTAAGGCGGGTGCGTCACTCGAGGGGTATGGATGACCAACGCCGGATGTGCGAAGACCAGCGGGTTTGTCGCGAGTAGTCGCGGGGCCGGCACTGAGGACACGGCGTGCTTTCTTCCGTAAATGGCGTTGGTTTTGAAACCTACGCTTCCAGTGGGTTACAATAAGCAGCTGGGAACATGGGCCCGCACCAGTTGTGAACACTATCCGCCGACATGTCTAATTTCTTCGCCAACGCTTCACGATCCACCGTCGTCGGCTTCGCGTTACGTTGGAAGGCTTTCATCAGCTTCTCTAGCTGAAACTCATCGGCACGCTTGCGCTTGGCACCCTTGCGCTTCTTCTTGACCTCGTTGGCAATGGGGTCCCGAGCTCGCGTGCAGGGCAGCTGAGCACCGCTCCCGACGGGCGTCGTTATTTCAACCGACGCATCATGATGGCCTATCTGAGATGTCGGCCGTGGAGAATCTGGAAAGCATTGGGGGACGTGAGCGGGAATCGCGAAAGCGGAGTCAGAACACGCACAGAGAGTATCCTGGTCAGACATCATCTTCTCAATTCGGTGACTACCAAGACCCCCAGGTCCTCTCGACTCTTCAAAGCTGGTTGCATGAAATGCATGACAATCAAGGATAAATATCCCTCTCTTGCGATGCTCTTCGCGAGTCAGAGAAACCGGGTATTGACACACCCTGTGCTGTTTCAAACACCTGCTGCATTCTGGTCGACCTCCGCTACACTACATTATATATGCCCACAGTTAGCTCGTAGATCTAGATGTTCACATTATACGAGTACACTCACCCTACGTCTATCCCGAAAACAATTGAGACAAGCCTGACCTGGCGACAGACGTTGTGGGAACTCTTCTGCAAACCGAGGTAGATCGTCTTCAGTATAAACGCCGTGCTCTACGACGTCTGGATCTTGCAGCCTCGGCACGTAATCCTCTCCCAGACAATCCTCTCCCAGACGAACCACTTCACTCGGAGTAAGTGGATTCATCCATGCAAGTATAAGCTTGTCGTCAACTTGATTATGGGAAGTTGGATCACAGATAATGGAGTTGTTGAAATCGTTCGCAAGGACTTTCGTGAGGTCAGTGACGTCGATTTCGTTTAATGCCGGTGCGCCGCCTCCGCCGCCTGCTCCCGCTGCCATCGAAATTGGAAGGAATGGGCGAGTTGCAGCATCTGCAGGGGCATCGGTGAGCTCCATGACGGAGAGCGGCCGAGAGTGATGGGGTGACTCGCTGCCGTCGCCCCCAGCAGTCCCAAGGCGCTCTGCGGCATCATCGTCTCCTGGGAAGCGGCCTGCGAGATTGGTGACGCGACAGTCCACTTGGTGCGCCCTCTCTTTCTTCTGTGATTGGCGTTGGTTTTGAGACCTACGGTTCCAGTGAGTTACAATGAAGGTAGATGGGAAGATGGGCCCGCACCAGATCTGAACACTACGCGCCGACATGTCTAATTCCTGCGCCAAAGCTACACGCTCCTCCGTCGACGGCATTGCGTTACTTTGGCAGGCTTTGATCAGCACTTCTAGCTGAGACTGATTGGCACGCTTGCGCTTCTTCTTGACCTCGTTGGCAATGGGGTCCCGAGATCGCGCGTATTTTGTGAGGTCATTGATGACCGTGCCGTCGATTTCGTTTGATGCTGGTGCGCCGCCTGCTCCCGCTGCCTCTGGAATTGGTAAAAATGGTCGAGTTGCTGCATCTGCATCGGCGGCATTGCTGGAGAGCGGCCGAGATCGAGCGGCTGACTCGCTGCCGTCGCCCCCAGCGCCAAGGCGCTCCAGTGCGGCATCATCGTCTCCTGGGAAAGGTCGAGGGACGGATGCAGCGGGTCGGTCGGCGAGCGCCGGCGCGTGGAAGGAAAAGGGAGAGTCGTATCCGGATGCGCCAAGTTCTCCTGCATCTCCGGGTTGGAAGGCGGGCCCGCCGAGGCCTGCGTGTGCGGCGGGTGGCTGAAGTGCGGCGGCGGCGGGGTGCGCCGGCTCACGGGCGCGTTCACCATGAGGGTGTTGAGAGGATAAATAATCGCTGAGCCCGCGAATCCCGCCCAATCCAGGTCTTCCGCCCGGGAAATCGCCGAGAGCAAGGTCGGTGGAGTAGTACGCTGTGGGGGCGGTACCGAGACGTGTAGCGGTGGACGGCCGTCCCGGGCCCGGTAGGGGAAGTAGCGGTTGTACATGTGCAGAGGAGACGCCAGGAGTTCCGATAGCTCCTGCATCTAAATTCGGAGGCATGGGTTCTAGACATTCTAATGACCCTTCATCGTGTTGTGCTCGGACACAAGAGACGGAAGTCGTGAACGCCTTCGAGTTCGAGAGATGGCCATCGACATCGCCCAACGGAGGATCGACGGCAAGATGAAGATCCTGGACGCTCGGATAATAACTTGTGTGATGGCTTGCCGACTTGATAAATGAGCCCGCAAAAGGAAAGGTATGTTCGATCGGTGTGTGCGTTGTGAGAGGGAAAGCGATGTCGTCCGCGGAAGGAATTGCGGCGCTATTCGCTAAGGAGAGCAACATCTCGTTTTCCATCGTTCTACAGCCATCGGCTGTCGCAATCGAACTCCTGCCGAAATATGTGGTCTGCCCGAGCTGTGGCAGGTCGATAGAATAGCTGGGGATGGGTTTGGGAATGATCTCCTGCTCAGAGAGCTGGGGATAGCCGAACAATCCGACGACATCGCGGTCGAACAACCGCAACGCCGCCGTTTGCGACGGCGCGTCTACATGATTAGAAGTTTTCTCTGGTCAGTCTGCGGGTCTGAACAGCACAGCATGCACGTACCGTAGTCGAGCACAAAGTCGGATTTATGATGAAGCACGTTACCCTCCGCAAGAGGATGATCGCCGGTCCAAGCGGGGCCTCCAATTTCCCCCTCGTCCTGAGGACATAGAGAATCGTCGGCGGTGTATGTGAGGAAACGGACACAATCATGCGCCCCATAGACTATGATGACGGACTCCGTCGGTCAGTCCATCTCCTTCTGTTAAGCACCACCGTACTCACCGCTATGGGAAACTCCTTGACCTATCCAGCCTGGAAAGTCTCCAGTTGAAACTGCGGCTCCGGCATCGTCCCATACTTGCTCGAACAGAGGGAGATGTTCAGCAAAGGAAGTAAAGTCGAGCGTGCGATCTGACATGATCGTACGAGGTAAAAAGCGCGATCCGGCGGAAGCTGAAACAGCGACGTAGCACAACACATGTGCCGCGCACGGTCACTTACTACTGCCTTTCGTCTACCTCTTCCTCCATCGCACATAAGGACACCTTTCAGATCTTCTTCAACCTATACTTAATCAGTTTCTATCGGTCTGACGCGCTATCAACCCGGTCATCCTCACTGTTGATTTCCTGCTCGTACCTTAGTATCTTCGTAGTTCACGACGCCTTTATTCACGACCGGGATATCTTGGGGACTTATCAAACAGTTAACTTGCTGGGAGTGGGCCGGTGCGCAGCACGGCGGTACGATTCCACTCTCAGTTGGACTCAGATTTCTCTAGAATTTCTTTTATATTACATATATCTATTGCAGGTACATTGGATGAATATAATGACTACTTAGAGCATTCAGGGCAGAGCCCCTGCTGCACTGTGTGACACTGCTATGCAACTGGGCCGCTCGCCCTGCAATGCACTGGACAGCGGTGGGCGAAGCACATATCTCGGGCTGCGCTACGGGCTACTTTGGTATGGGCAGATGTGCCAGGCCTATTACTAAGAGTGATGACATCATTCCGGGTTATAAATTGCATCTAAAGCCCGGAATGATGACATTGTCTTTACACTATGCAATCACTACAATATCACTATTCTGCATCACTTGTAAGCATTGCAAGGTTTGCTGAATGCTGCATTTACAACAATTCATGTGATCATTCTGAGCAAAAGCAAGGGAGTGTGGAAAGTCAGAGTGCGAGGCCTATTACTAAGCAATGACATCATTCCGGGTTTTAAATGCAATTTAAAACCCGGAATGATGTCATCATCTTCACACTACTCATGCTGTCAATCTCGACAATATCACTCTTATGTATCATTTGTAGGCATTACATGGTTTTGTAATTACTGTATTTGCAACAATTCATGTGATCATTATGAGCAATCGTGAGGGAGCATTGAAAGTGCGAGTAGACATAGCGTGGGAGTGTATTTCCAAAAAAGGCGACACAGACTGTCGTTGCATGGGTCGAAAAAATGCTGGATGTAGATGACATAAGCAACGATTCAAAGGAATCGTAACTCACCTTCCCCATTGTGCATCGCCCACGGTAAGCACCCGTTCGCACCGTAAAGCCGTAAATTCACAAGCTGACGAGCTCGACGGCCCCAACACCCCGGTTAGTCGGCTCGTATACTTTGATCGGATCCGACTAACCTGCTACCGTCAGACACCCCGCATCGGTCGTCATTCGGAGAAGCCGTCGTCCTATGCATGCGATGAGCTGTACGCCTAATCATCTCATATGCTTCATCGCACTCGCCTGTAAGTCGCCCTTCCTTCAATACACAGGAATGTTTTTCACCGCATATATCTTCTATATTGCCACTTCATCTTCAACTTGAGATAGCCGCAGGCCGCAGCGCGGCTGAAAGAGTGACCGTGAGCGCATTATGCAAACCAAACGGGCGCACTCACCTGAAAAATCCAATTGATTTTCACCTCACATCTTCCTATACCGCCGTATATCCTTCGCATGGGCAGCGCAGCTGAAAGAGCAATCGTAAGCGCATCATGCATCAACCAAGCGGGCACACTCACCTAAAATCTAATTGATTTTCACCCCACAGATCTCCTATGTCGCCACATATTGTTCGCATGAGCAAGCCGCAGGCGGCGTGGGTTAGATCACCTAGTGATTCCGACCCATCCCATGCGCTCTCCACCGTAGCCGTCAAACACCCAACGTCCAACCATGAGCGTATACAATCGCATACCTTGCAATATACGTTCGATCTGCATTTATATCGGTCCTGCTGATAACATAAGTTTAACGATATTGCTGTTTCAGATACTCACTTTGCACTCCTTTCCTCAGGAATCACGACCGCATGTGCTTTCTAACCAACCAGCAGGCCATCCTACTTACAGATCCTACACATCAGATCCTCATGAGTCGTACAAACACTCACCGATATACGCGCACAACGTCCATCTATCCTCCGACACATATTGCATAGGCCACACAAATGTTCCAATGACGGTAGTTTTCTAAATGCTACAAACATGTAACCCACTCACCTGCTACATTTTGACAAAAAATCTGCTTTTTGTTTAGCAGGAATGTCCCAGCAGGTCAACGAGAGACGACACACCAGCTGTCTTCAGCAAGGCTGCTTCACTCCGGTGACCAGACCGCTCTCGCACCCCGCGCCCTCCTTGCTCCTGTCCAAGCCGTTCCGCTGCACGAAGTCAAACTGCAAAAAAGTCGTACAAGCTGGCGAGCGGCCTCGAGTACCACAGGACACACGGCTCGGTACGACTTGAAGCCGTCGAAGGACCTCGAGAGTGTCGCGAGCCTGTTCGCAGAGACGGATGTGAACGGCGGCGAGGGCACGAGCAACGCTCTCGCACCATGCGCCTGCTCCTGTCCCTCGCTGCCCGAAGCCAAACTGCAAAAAAAAAAGTCGTACAAGCAGGCGAACGGCTTCAAGTACCACGGTTCACAGTGCACGCGGCTCGTGCTTGAAGCCGTCGAAGGAACTCGATAGGGTCGTGAGCCTGCTCGCAGAGAAGGGTGTGGACGGCGGTGAGGCCGCGGGCAACATGACGAAAGGAGAGATGCAGCGGCTTGGGCCAAGCCAGGGCCAAGCGGAACCCGCGCAAGCCGGGATCTAGAACTTGAAGGCCTCCTCTTCCACGTCCACGACGCTCTCGCATCCTACCCTCTCCTTGCTCCTGTCCAACCAAACTGCAACAAGGCCAACAAGCACTGGGCGAACGGCTTCAAGTACCACAGTACACACGGCTCGTGCGACTTGAAGCCGTCGAAGGACCTCGAACTTGAAGGCCTCCTCTTCCACGTCCACGACGCTCTCGCATCCTACCCTCTCCTTGCTCCTGTCCAACCAAACTGCAACAAGGCCAACAAGCACTGGGCGAACGGCTTCGAGTACCACAGTACACACGGCTCGTGCGACTTGAAGCCGTCGAAGGACCTCGAGAGAAGGGTGCGAAAGGTGGTTAGGCGCGGGCAACAAGGGGCAACATGGCCTAGGGAGAGATGCGCCAGCGACCGCTGCGATGCGAATGCCAGGCGCCAGCGGAGGTATAAGAGCATGGACGGTCTCCGTGCGTACTTTTTCCCTACCATGCACTCAGCGACTATGTACATGCGTACTATACAGTGCATCACTACGGCATCCGAGCACGGCGAGCAAGGGCTGCAGCTCCTGTCAGAGAGAGATGCATCAACTCAAGTGCGAGTGACTAGTGACTGCGCACGATGCGTGGGCACCTCTGGCGACCAATGGCTCCTACCATGCCCAATCCCTTAACACACGAAGGCCCGCCGCCGGATAAGTACATATCAACCCTGCCCTCTCACACATCACCGCATCATATCTCAGCGTTATAATAAACGGCGGGGAATCTGACTTTCAGCAGACAAGACGTGTTGGTCTACGTACCTGCTCACCATGACACCATCACAGCTTTCAGTTTGGATGATCTCGTCATTGATCCATCGCCGTCTCCATTGCTAGTCGTCTCTGCTCATCGAGGGGGGTGTTGTCAGTGGAGTGCACGGAAAGGCTGAAGTGACTCCGAGTCATCCTCAGTCTACTTTTATCCACGATTAATGTCATAACCGATTTCATAACAGGATATGATGTACTACTGTACTGCAAATCAATTCCACTGTGCCCTTAAGCATCACGTACAATCGGCCGGGGCTGTCCAATTGACGACGAGCTGGCGGGGTCTTGGGCCAGTGAGGACCCCATGGCCATTGCATTGCCATATACCCCAGATCCTAGCTTCTGGTGGCAGACGAGGTTATAAAAGCGGTACCATGATTTTGACATGTAAAAAGCCACGCTCGCAGCAATGCCCTGTCGACTACAAGGCGTCACAGTTAGATGGGACTGCAAGAATGCTATGCTAAGTAATACAACGCACCTTTCGACAGCATCGATCGTGGCACCGTCGCTCATGTTTCCAGTGGCGTCGGGGCTTGTTGGTGGTGATGGAGAGCTCAGATGGTGGGACGGATGGCGCGGACGGCAGACGAGATTATATGAAAGCGGTACAATGATTTAGATGTCTAAAAGGCCTTTCATTGTCGGCGAAACCCGTGCAGAAATTTGGACATGCAGAAGGCCTTTTATTGTCGGCTAAGCCCGCGCAGAAATTTGGACCGGGCCGTTCATTGTCGGCAAAGCCTGCACCCTCCTGCACCCAGAACTACTGCGCCGAGTGCGTTCGGCATTGCAACGTTTTCGGGAAGCGTGGGAATCACATACAGCGACCATAAGCGAAACCTCGGAACAGCCCCAAGACCGTATCGACCGGGCCAACGCCTTCACCGAACACACGCGGATGGCGACGCTGTGCGGAGAATCAGGTATGGCTTGAGGCACGGCGTTGTGGCACTGTCCGCTCCCGTTAGCTTGCACAGGTGTGCACTGACAAGCAAGACGAGAAAACACGGAACAACGTCCACAGGCCGAGGCGCACGTCGCCGGTCCTGCCCATGCGGGCCCACCAACGTGCGGCGCTTCGCTCTGCAGAGCCAGACCCTGCTCGACGCGGCAGATTAAGGAGGCGCGAGACGTTCCATCAGGAGTAACGTCCCCCAACATACCACTGCCGCGCTGCTTCATGGAGCACACCGAGATGTTCTCGACCGTCGTCTGATTCATGCTGATCAGCGACGAGCGCATCATGACGATGGTGAAAAACGCGGACTCATTGAGGACGGACAGTGCAACTTTGACGACAATCCGTTGCGGGTCAACAGATGACGAAGGGCTGGGAAATACGAGTGCGATCAGCATGGCAGGAAGGTATGGTGCTTACCTTCTGGCTGTGCGCGCCAACACACTGTCCAATTCCTGCACTGATGGCTTAACGTCAACGATGAACAACCAAAGGACAACGGTACTCATGATCACAAGGACAATGATGATCGTACTTTAGCACTCACTAAGAAAGATATTGCTGGTAGCGGGACGGGTACATAAGCCCCCAAGACTACTCCCCTCGGCGTGTCAAAATCCCTGCCGAGCGCCTACTTCGTCCCGACCCGTACCGCGACGCGCTGACTCGCGGCGCTCCCTCCCTTCCACCTCACTGTCACGCTTCCCCCGCTCCTCTTCGTCATGTGCGCTGCCGATAACTCGCTGGGTGCCCACAACGTCCTGCCTTACCATGTGCTCGATGAGCGCAGCGTTTTAGCAGCCCGTTCGTTCGGTCCCCGTGCCGGTCGGTACGTCGCGATGTGTCTTGCTCGGAGTGATGACACAGGCTCTGGCCCGTGTTGCGTGCATAGGGTGCTGCTGGCCCGCTCTGCACTCGGCGCACCCGCGACTCGACGACGGCGTCCGCGCTCGTGCTGCCTGGTCGCGTCCTCTTCCCTGGGGCCGTCACCGCACCCTGCTCGATGGACCCCGCCCACCGTGGCGAGCCCCCGACGTCTCGCCCGTCGTCTCCGCGCACGCCGGTGATGGGACCCGCAGCGCTACAGGCACCGAAACGGACCAATCACACCGCTACACCAAGACACACACCCCCGAGACGCCCCACAGGCGTCGCGGCACCGGCACGACCACGGGACAGCACAAAGCGAGCGAGCGTCTGGGGAGGAGACGGAGAGCCGAGGTAGGGAGTCGGAACGGTCGGGCGCGGAACTTGGTAGGACGCGTAGGAGCGCAGACGCGTGGGAAGAGCTGACGAAGCAGCGGTATATAGACGCGATTCGACTTGTTGTAGGGACACTTTTGGACCTTGGGCCTACACCCGAGACTACACCTTTCATTCCTGCTTCACAGAGAGCATCGCACGACGCGACACAGCCAGACCGCTGGGCCGACACGATGCCTTAAACCAGGAAGCCGTAGCGACATCCAGGTCGCGCCACCTTTGCGATACCACGGGCTACGTTGCCCCGACTCAACCACAGACTGGAGTGATACAGTGTGGTAGGTTTTATGACTGACGTTTATATTCCAGGATAGCGACTCGGACGGTACAAGCGCGGGGACACAGGTCGGACGGTCGGACGGCAAGGGCGACTCCGCAACTAGGACGGACCGGCGGCGACAGACGGGAGGGTCGCACCGAATAGTGTGGGAAGAGACGCAACGTGCGACGGTCGGACGGGAGCGGAGAGAGAGAGAGAGAGGGAGAGGGCCGCAGGACGAGGGCAGGACCCGCGGGGTCCTGGGTGGTTTGTTCGGGGCACGGTCGCGATCTTGGGTTTCTTCCTCCGACCCACTACCTCTTGGGCCAGCGGTTGGCTGCTCGCTCCCTCCATTTCTATCGACGTTCCCGGGGCCTCCCCCAGGGTTCATCTCATCATTTGTGGAGCCCACCGCGAGGGGGCTAGTGTCAACCGCTCAGCAACCCGATGGCACCAAAGGCGAGGGTTATCGTAGAGCCCACTCGACGTGCACCGCCCCGATCGGCCCCGTCGGAGTACTCGACCAGTCAGCGGGCGGAGTCCATGCCAGGACACCTCGCATCGTCGGAAGGTGGGGCGTCGGACGAAGAGCGCGCGACTTCCAGCGCTGAAGGCGCCGAGGGCGACAACGAAAACGACGACGGCGAGGCATCGGGTGTGTCGGACGCAGCACCCGAGAACGACGGGGATGCTGCGGGCGAGGCTCCCGGCGATCAAAACGCGGAGGCAGGCCCTGTCCAATCGGAAGAGTCGGAGCACGGTTGGGATGGTAGACGGTCCCTCCATCAGGAGCTCCTGGACGTCAATGAGGCGTCGATCGAGTTGCTGACTGGCGGAGCGATGCGACAATGGTCGTCGCCGGAGCTTACCCCGTCGGAATCGGAGCCCGAAGTGGCTGCGCTGATTGATGAGGACCGAGACGAGGCACAGGTGCCTTCCGACAGCGACCGCTCGGCTTCCGACCGCGGAAACGTCGGAACGCACGGAGGTTTATCAGGAGACGGGCGTGGAGCGGCCGCACAGGTTTCCCGACCAGTTTCTCCCACATCGCAATCCAGTACTCCGTTATCGCGTTTACCCCGTCGCACGACCATGGCCACTCCGATGCCTACCCGTGGCGATCGCCAAGCCCCTAAGTTCGACAATCTTAAGCCGCGCGAGCTGCAACGCTATTTCGCGGAGTTGAGGCACTTGTTCACGCGGGCGGGTATCGAGGACGGCCAGGACCAGGAGAAGAAGGAGCACGCCACGCGATACCTGGACGTCCTTACAGCAGACCAGTGGCAAAGCCGACCCCAGTACGCGGGCAATGCGACGTTCGAAGAGTTCGTGACCGCGATCATAGCGCTATACCCCGGAGCGGACGAGGAGCGCAAATACACGATGGGCGACCTCGATCAGCTCGTCGCCGAGACAGCCCGCCGAGGCATCACGACCATCGGCGACGTTGGGGAATACTATCGCGGTTTCTACGCGATCTCCCAGTTTCTTATAGGGCGGCAGCGTATCTCCGAGCGCGACCGCGACTACACTTTCTTGCGTGGATTTCAGAAGGGACTGCAAGATAGGATAGAGCAGCGGCTGCAGCTGAAGTATCCCGACCACGATCGCGACGGCCCGTACCCGATGGACCAAATAGTGGAAGCGGCGCGGTACGTGCTGCACGGCACGTCGAGCACCCCGCGATCGGCAGGGCTCAGCGTCCCCGCGGGTCTGGCCGACTTGTCCCAACCCGTGGCCGTCAAGGCGGAAGAACCTGCGATCAAGGTCGAGCAGTTTGCCGCTCTGATGGAGAAGGCGGCCGAGCAGATCGCGAAAGCGTATAGCGCGGGGAGAGCCGATGCGATGGGGATGAGTAACGCAGGCCCGCAGCCGTCGGCGTACACGCGCGGGCCACCGGGCCCGATGATGGCGTCGGCCGCTCGTTTCGATCGTCCTCGCCCGGCCCCGGGACAGGATGGCGCCAGGTGCTCGTTCTGCAACGGCCCCGAGCACTTCATCCGCGAATGCCTCGTCCTGCAAGACTACATAGCGACGGGGCGGGTGGTACGCAACGAGATGAACCAGGTGGTACTCAAGAGCGGCAGGCCAGTGCCATTTGGGCTAGGCCCGATTCAAGCGAGGGTAGACGAATATTATCGCACGGACCCGTCCGGACTGCGCGCCGACGTCGCGGCCAGAGTCGCGGGCAACGCGACGGAAACAATGATGTTGGCATCGACAGGCCCCATCGCTGTCACCGACTACCCACTCCGACCCGCGCGCGACCAGCCCGTCGCCGGGCTCATCCAGTTAATCCCGCCATTGACGGACGACGAGCGACTAGAGGAGTTGCGTCAAGAGATGGCGGTGCTAACACTCATGAAGGAGCAGAGGAACGCCGGCCGGGTCCGAAGGGAGGCTGCGATTCGCAACGGAGAGTTACCGCCACCAATCGGGCCGCTGCCCGGGGAGAGAGTGCGATCCAGGAAGCTAGTCCCTGAGGTGGTGATATCCCCGTCGAAATTCACGGCAAAACGGTCGAAGGTTACGTTCGCGGTGCCCGAAGATCCAGAGGATGCGGAAGAAGCGAGGGAAGCGAGCGAGGGCGAACCGACAGTCGAGAAGGACCCCAACGAGATAGAGCCGGAACCCATCCATCCGTTTGCCTCCGTACCCGACGCAACCTACATACCCGTCGGGGACGCGTCCCGACCAGACAAAGGGAAGAAGCCAGTCGCCGCCTATACCAAGGACACGCCCATCCATAGTGAAGAGGTCGCGAAGGAAGTCTACGGCCGCGCGATGGGGACTTCCGTCACTCTGACGCAGAGCGAGTTACTGTCGCTGGCGCCAGAAGTACGCTCCCAGTTGCGATACGCTATCACCCCGCGACGCATAGCGGCCCCGGTACTGTCCAGCGGGGACTCCCCAGTAGCGGTCCTACACACGGTCGTAGCGGAAGGGGAAGGGCCTACCAAGGAGTGGTCGGACCTACCCGGCGACTTGTACGAGGAAGAGCGCGAGCAGGAGAGAGATCGAGCGCGGGGATACACCTCGCACATGCCGTCGTCGTTCTTGCAGGCCATACAGAGCCAGCCAGCGGTGCCGCCTCGCGGGTCGCTAGTGCTCTCCGACCCGATGCTGACGTTGATGAGTGCCTCGGCCGAGAAACCGGCCCCGCTGGTGGTCGCAAAGGAGTCATCGGCATTGCGAGCGGTCCTGCCCTTGGTGGATAACCAAGCGCACATTGAGGCCATCCTGGACCCAGGGTCGCAGGTCATCTCCATGTCCGAGGACGTTTGCCATTTTCTCGGCCTAGCATACGATCCCGCGATCACACTGGACATGCTTTCCGCCAACGGCTCGATTGACAAATCCCTCGGGCTAGCCCGCAACGTAGCGCTAAAGCTAGGCGACATTACGCTCTACGTGCAGATACACGTCATACGTTCTCCGGCCTACGACATCCTGCTAGGGAGGCCCTTCGACGTCCTCACTGGGAGTATAGTCCGCAACTTTGAAGATGAGCGACAGACCATCACGATCACCGATCCCAACACTCAAGCGACGGCGACCGTCCCGACAGTAGAGCGAGGCTCGCGTCGCATCGTTCAGAGCGCCGGCGAGCGCAGGGATTTTCGGCTCTAGAGGCGTCGTTGGACGACCAGGCGGAAGTGGCGCTCGTCCTCGAGTTCACGGGCGACGCCGCCGATCCTATTTCCGTGGAAGCCGTGGTCCCCTTCGACTCCTCTAGTTCGCCGGAAGAGTTACGAGCAACCTATCTATCATTTTGCGATCTCCCAGAATCTACCCCTCCCATATTTAATCGGCCGACAGACGCGACTTTGGACGCTCCGTCGGCGCCCGTCTTCTTTCTCGCCCCAGCCGGGGTGCCCTCGTTCGCGGGCGAACAGGAATTTCGCGACTGTAAGTCGTTGCCTAGCAGCGCGCGGGCACGCGCGGTTTTCGCAGCGACCAAGAAAAAGTATAAGCCCGCCCACCTAAAAGTGAAGCCAGTACTAGCCGACTTGCCTGGGCAGTTCAGAATCATACGCGACATACGAGGCGACCCGCTAGCGACACTACCCAAGTTACCGACGAAGCCCCCCGACTTCCGGCCGACGGGGCGTTACACCGAGGAGCGCCGCGACCAATTCGACGTAGTTCACGAGGGGGACTTCTTGTGGAAGGAGGAACGCAAGCTGATGCACCATTTTATGTGCGAGCACAACGGTGCGTTCGCGTGGGACGACAGCGAGCGAGGCCACTTCCGCGAAGATTTCTTTCCGCCGGTCACGATACCCGTCGTACCGCACACGCCATGGGTACAACGCAACATACCGATCCCGCCGGGAATCTACGACCAAGTCATGGAACAAATCAGTCGGAAGTTGGCCGCGAACGTCTACGAACCATCCAATTCGTCGTATAGGTCGCGGTGGTTCTGCGTGGTCAAAAAGGATGGAACGAGCCTGCGCATAGTGCACAGCCTGGAGCCGTTAAACGCCGTCACGATAGCTCATTCCGGTGTGCCCCCGTTTACCGACCAACTGGCCGAGCAATTCGCGGGTCGGGCTTGCGGCGCGATGCTGGATCTGTACGTCGGATACGACGAGCGAGCGTTGGACCCAGCGTCGCGCGACCTCACTACGTTCCAGACCCCTTACGGCGCGCTGCGGTTGGTAACACTACCGATGGGCTGGACGAATTCAGTGCCTATCTTCCACGACGACGTCACACATATCCTGAGGCCGGAAATTCCCCACGTCACGATACCGTTTATTGATGACGTACCGGTCAAGGGCCCCGCGAGCGAATACAAGGACGACCAGGGGAAGTACGAGACAATCGCTGACAACGAGGGCATCCGCCGATTTGTCTGGGAACACTTTCAGAATCTCAACCGCGTCGTACAGCGCATGGGTTATTCGGGCGGGACGTTTTCGGGTTGGAAGACTATTTTGTGCGCGCCCGAAATTGTCGTGGTCGGACACCGCTGCACGAGGGACGGGCGGATCCCCGACGAACAACGGGTGGCTAAGATTGTGAATTGGGGGCCATGTCAAGACCTGTCTGATGTACGGGCGTTCCTCGGGACGGTCGGGGTGCTGAGGATCTTCATCCACCATTTCGCACATCGCGCGCATGCGCTCACGCACCTTACAAGGAAAGATGTGCCGTTCGAATTCGGAGCGGAACAGTTAGCAGCTATGGAAGATCTCAAAAGCGCGTTGCTGGAGTCGCCAGCTCTGAAACCGATCGACTATCAGTCGGGCGAACCGGTTATCCTCGCGGTCGATACGTCTCCTATTGCGGTCGGGTTCTTGCTGTGCCAGGCTGACGCCGACGATCCGAAGAGTCGCAAGAAGCGTCGGTACGCACGGTTTGGGTCCATCGCGTTGAACGATCGCGAGGCGCGTTTTTCGCAACCAAAGTTAGAATTATACGGCCTGTTTCGGGCGCTCCGCGCGCTGAAGATATATCTCATCGGAGTGCGGAACATGGTCGTGGAAGTCGACGCACGCTACATTAAGGGCATGCTCGACAACCCCGATATTGAACCCTCAGCCAGCATGAATCGGTGGATTATTGCCATTCTAATGTTCCATTTCGTCCTCGTTCACGTG
Organism: Auriscalpium vulgare; assembly: GCA_019915015.1. Lineage (NCBI taxonomy): Eukaryota > Fungi > Basidiomycota > Agaricomycetes > Russulales > Auriscalpiaceae > Auriscalpium > Auriscalpium vulgare. The sequence continues at coordinate 1,055,424 of JAHBBC010000004.1, read as the reverse complement.
CCCGGCCTATTTCATGGACCTGACGGGATGTCACGACGAAGGCGCCAACCGGGCGACGTACCAGAAAACGAGCACGACGGGTTCGAGGACTGGGTCGACGCCATGTATGGATTTATTCACCTCGTAAACGCATACGTACCGCGCAGTACAAGGCCACGGTCGGGGGATCCGCGCGACCACCCAAGGGCCGCGATCGCGACGTTCGTTACCCAGGCCGCCCCGACAGAGTTGTCTTACGACGCCGTCGACCGCGACATCAAGGCGCAGCAAGCCGACGAACGAATCGTGCGAGTACGGGAATGGCACAACACGCTCCAGCGGCCGGAAGGCCTAGCCGACCAAGAGTATGCGACGTTCCTGCGGTACTGCACCGAGTTCTTCCTCGACGGCACGAGTCTCTTTCGCAAGGAGCCCCAGGGGCGACACCAACTCGTACTGCCCCCGGAACGCCGCATAGGAGCCCTGAAGGCGTGCCACGACGACGTCGGCCATCGCGGCGCGTACCCGACGAAGATGTTTCTCCTCGAACGCTTTTGGTGGCCCTACATGGACCGCGACGTCGCGTGGTTTGTGCGATCGTGCCACATCTGCCAGGTGCGGCAGGTGAAGCACGTGCTGATCCCCCAACGGTCGCGACGCCGGCGCCGCTGTTTGCCAAGATGTACGCTGATACCATGCACATGCCGGCTTCACGGGGCTTTAAATACATCGTACAAGGAAGGTGCTCGGTCTCGCACTTCCCAGAATGGCGTATGCTGCGACAGGAAAACGCGAAGTCGCTCGCACGATGGATATTCGAGGACGTACTCTGTCGCTGGGGAGCGCTCCGGGAAATTGTAACGGATAACGGAACGCCGTACCTGGCAGCGATGAAGCATCTCGAAGAAGATTACGGCGTGCACCACATCCGCATCTCCGGTTATAACTCGAGATCCAACGGAATCGTAGAGCGATCACATTTCGACGTCCGACAGGCCTTGTACAAAGCCGCCAACGGTGACGCGAGCAAGTGGGCCGCGGTCGCACACTCGGTATTCTGGGCGGACAGGATCACGACGCGCAGGCGTATGGGCTGCTCCCCCTACTTCGCGGCGACCGGCACGCAGGCGTTGATGCCCCTCGATATCGTCGAAGCGACGTACCTCCTACCACCGCCCGACTCAATACTGTCGACCACGGATTTAATCGCGCGACGCGCTGTCGCACTACAGAAGCGCCGCACCCAGCTCCGCACACTCCACTCGAAGGTGTTCGACAAGCGGCGGCACGATGCTCTAATTTTCGAGCGCGACCACGAAGTGTCGATCAAGAATTACGGCTTCCAACGAGGGGACCTCGTCCTGGTGCGCTTCACGCAGTTCGAGAAATCGCTCGACCGCAAGATGCTGCCCCGTTACGACGGTCCGTTCATCGTAATCGGACGGCGACGCGGCGGGCCGTACGTCCTGTGCGACATGCACGGGGCGGTCTTTGACAGGCCCACAGCGGAGTTTCGCGTCGTTCCGTACTTCGCGCGACCGCACATCACGCTACCTCCGCTGCCGGAGTTCATTGACATACCCGCCAGGCGACTAAACGAACTCCTCGGGCAGCCTGACGTCGACGCCCAAGCACAGGAATCACGCAGCATCGACAGCGACGCGTCGGACACCGCGAGCAACAGCGCAGAAGACGGCAGTGTCACCTGACAGGCCCTGTACCGCTGCTGGGGTCAGCAGTCTCAGTCGGGGGGAGGATGCGACGAGACGAGACTAGGAGGCACGCTAAGGAGATACACCACGGACAGTACATTGACCCTACTGATTTAACTTATTTTTCTTCCTCCTTTGTGGTGGGGGAGCACTAAAATTCTATTTTTACGAGCACATGCAGGTGGACAGCACACGAGAATCAAGAAAGGTAGCAGAGGTACGCTACGCAAGAAAAAGGGAAAAGAAAACACGTCGAGCGGCCGGGTATCGTACAACTATAGAAGGGGAAAAGGACAGGGAAGGTCGGGAAAACTTACACTACTCGTCGACGTCCATGGCGACGGCCTCCGCGGAGGCAGCACCCTCCTCAGCAGCCGCCTCGCTGCTCTCCTCGTCCGTCGCGACTTCCCCGCCCTCGGCCACAGCGACGCCCGCGTCGTCTTCTTCCTCCTCATCCTCCGCATCGGCAGCACCGTCCGACGGTTGGTCGACCTCGTCGGGACCGTCGCTCTTGGCTGCGACTACGTCGTCCTCCTCGCTGCTCTCCTCGTCCGTCGCGACTTCCCCGCCCTCGGCCACAGCGACGCCCGCGTCTTCTTCTTCCTCCTCGCCCGTCGCAACTTCCCCGCCTTCGTCACCATGGTCGGCCGCAGCGCCCGACGAACCCGCGACGGGAGCCGGGCTGGCACGACCCGAAGCGTGGTCGTCCTCCTCCTCGTCGGGACTCGGCGGCTGGTCGGGGACGGCGAGCTCGTCTTCGTCCTCGTCGGAGTCGGCGGGATCGCCCGGCGTCGAGGCGGCGACGGAACTCGGCGGGATGGTGGCAATGGCCGGCGAGTCGGGAGCGTGGGCAGCGCTAGGCCCGGCGATGGGGGAACCAGGCGGCGAGGGAGAGGGAGCGGCGTCGGAGCCGGGGACCTCGGACGTGGCCCGCGCCCCGTACCGATGAGTCAACTGCGCCCAGCGAAGGAGGAGGCGGTCGTGGCGGTGCGGCCAGGTGAGGAGGACGGTCCGACTGGCATCGAGCTCCGCCTGGACGAGGGCGATGGACTCGGCGCCCTCGGGGAAGCGGTCGGCAGCCGGGAGCGACTCGAACCGACCGACATCCGCGTCCACAGACGACAAGACCTCGGCCAGGAGCTCGCGGGCGCGGCGCGGGGGATCTGTGAAAGGGGACCAGAGTCGTCAGAGAGGGGACCGGCGAGAGACGGGGGAGCACCCACCCATGGAGTCGGCGGACGCGAGCAGGTCCTCCAGCAGGCGGGCGGTGGACGACATCGCGGCGGCACGAGGTGCCGAGCGAGACCGCGGGGCACGAGAAGCAGCCCGCGAGCGGCCAGGACGCCCGCGGTTGGAGCGGGGAGGGGGAGCGAGCGGTCGCGTACCGTCCGCGAGCACGGCGCCGGAGCAGGATTTTCGCTGCGCGCGGCAGCGGATGCACTTCGAGGGTCGGTGCGGCTTGAACTCGCACCGCTTGGGCCCTTGCTTGAAGTTCGTGGCACAGCGGGTGCACCGGGTGGCAGTCTGCGAAACGAGGGGCGTGAGTCAGAGCGGGTACAGCGGAAGGATGGCGCGACTTACCTTGAGGCGCTCGCCGGCGTAGCGCTCAGTGTTCGTGGGGCGGCGGTCCGACTTGTGGAACATCGCATCGCCGTCCTCGTCGACCGCCTCCGACAGCGAGTCGTCGAGGCCGACAGGAGGCGACGGCGACGAGGCGCTACGGCGGGAGAGGGCGGGCGCGACGGAGGCGGGGGTCAGACGGCCCCTTTTGGTGGGGCGACCACGGGCGGAGCGGGGGCGAGGCGGCGAACGGGGAGACGATGTAGGCGCGGGCGAGCGCGACGCGCGGCGCTTCCCCGCGACCTTGGCAGACACCGAAGCGGTCGACACATCGGTGCGCGCAGCGTGGCGCTCACCCCGAGCAGAACGAGGGGACGCAGGGGGTACAGCGCGCGGCAGCACAACCTCGACACGGTTGGCGGGCACGCGGCGAGCCTGTGAGCGCAGCCGGGGGCGTGTTAGCGGCGATACAGGCAAGACGGGAAGCTGACGCACCTTGGGGCGACCGGTACGAACTGGGCGAGTCTCCGCCTCCACGTCCCCTCCAGCGACGACAGCGGGCGGCAGAGTAGCGGCGGGTCGGGTAGGCGGCGGGGCGGACGCGGGGGCGTCGACGGCGTCCTCGTCCTCCTCCTCGTCGTCGAGGGCCTGGTGCGGCGGACGGACGGCCTCCTCGAGGGCGTAGAAGCGCGCCCGCGCCGCGGCCGAGAACGTAACGCCGCGATCACGAGCGTCGTGGTAGGTGCGCTGAGCGGCGACAGACAACGAAGAGTTAGCGGGGTTGGCAAGGACTGTGAGAGCGGGCGCACCATGAACTGGCGGACTTGGGGCCGCAACAGAGCGAGCTGAGGCTCGGCGGTGGCGTCGCGAGCCATGCCCGCCAGCAAGGCGTGCTGGGCGTCCAGCAGCGCGCGGGTGGCAGCGGTGTCGGCGGCGGATGCGGCGTCCATGGGGAAAGGAATCGGGGTGTCGAGGGAGGGAGCGAGTGAGAGGGGAAGGAGGGAAGAAGGGCGACGGCGACTTCGCCACAGGCGCACGAACAATGGCGCGTGCGTGGGAGCGACCGGCCGCGTGGCCCGGCCAGAGCGCTGGTTTTGCCTCCGAGCGCCCACGACGCCGGGTCGATCCGCGATCTGATCAGCGATCGTTGATTTGATCCCGCGACAGGCCCCGGACCGGTGCGGGACGCCACGCGCGGCTCCGACGCCGCGTGGCGGGCACGTGTTGCTGGCGCGAGCGAAATCGCACAAGTCGTTGGCGCCCGCCCCTCCCACGGGGCGCGACCACGGTACACTGGCGTCGCACAAGCGGGTAACGCGTCGCAAGTTCAATACTCGTATTGGGAGGCATTCAACGACGTACATGCGGGCACAAGGCACTACACTAACGCGGGCTCTTTCTTTCCCTTTATCTCCCGACGCTCCGACAGTGCGACGACGCTACAGCGTGGCAGGATCGTCACGCGGGATACGCCCCTGCTGATTGAGGCGCCCCCGAGTCGCACCCCCGCCTCGACGACCACGGTGCGCGTTTTGCCAACCCATCGGGACTGCGCGGAACGTCACGACCTCGTCCAAGAACATCGTCGGGTCGCTGTGGACGTCGGCCAATAACTCGGTGGGGAGGTTCGACGCGAGGATAGCGCTCTCAATGGCGGTGCGCGCATGAAGACTGTCGATAGTGGTGGACCACTGCAAGGCGTCGCGCAGATACGCGGCAGCGGCGGCCTCCAAGAACCCATCCGCAGAGTCAAAGGCGTCGGCATACGGACCCCAGCGACCACGCGCGCGGCGGTCGTCGGGTCGCGCAAGTTGCGCGATGGTGCCGTAGATCGACGCCAAGGTCGCCACGGTCTCGGTGGTGTGGGTAATGAGCGTATCGGACAGAGGGTGCGCGAGGGTACGCAGGAGGTCGGGGAGGGATATGCCGGTGGTCGAGTAGGAGAGGCGATGGACCTCGGACAGGAGGGCCTCTTCCCCGCCGTTCAGGCGCTGAAGAGCCGAAGCGCAAGCATTCATGCCGGAAATGAACTCCGCGTGGACTGTCGCGTCGATGCCCGCTCCGCGACCGGTGGGATGAGCGGCCAAGCAGAGCTCACCAAGGCTGCGACGGTACTGGGGAACGGACGTGCGGCCCGACTCAAATGCGGCCCACAGGGCACCCTCGCAGAGGCGCGAGAGCTGGCGAGAGTGGTCGCGATTGTTCGGGAAGGTGAATCCAGCGATCGGGCGAACCGAAAATGTCGGGTCGAGAGGAGCGGACGTCGGAGGCGCGAGGTCGCTGATGAGGTTACCACCCCATTCAGCAAACGCGGCGCGCGACTCGGGGGACACAGTGAACAGCGTCTCGAAGACGGGGCTGACAATTGCCTGGACAAGACGAAGGACGGATGGCTTCGCAGTGTTATACACTTCATTCTGGATAAGCGCGACACGGACGTGAGCGGGGATCGCAACGACAGCGCGAGGACTTACGTAGAGCGTAGCAACCTTGCGACCCCACTCCTCCCGAGCCAGAACCAGGGTCTCGACGGGAGCGGTCTCCGGGTCAATCGCGGGCGGAGTGAGGAGTAGCCCGACAAGGGCGAAAGCACGCGCCTCAAGGGTGAAACTGGACGACATGGTCGGAGGCTGGGTCGCACGCACCGACCGCACTCGTTATGTAGGCCGTCGGAAACCCGCCGCGACCCGATATGCCGGGGTTTGGCCGGAGAATTTGCGTCTGAGGACAGGCGCAGATTTCAGTTGGGGGGAGGATGGCCAGTCACGAGCGACGAGGAGAAAGATAGGGATTTTCTCGGCGACGGGTGACCAGCCTGCGCAGGGTGCACGAGGAACAAGTAGCCAGAAGGGAGCGGGACAAGACAAAGTCAGAGCCGACCACGCGCAACCGAATCCGCGATCCATCAGAACACGGTCGGAGACCGCGCGACGCTATGAGTCGCCCACGCAGCGAAACGCGACGATCATTGCTATGAGACATCAGGGGCCACAGTTCTGTGCGATTCATGGCGGCCGGAGAGACCATTTACAGAAGGGGTACACTACTCGCGACTGCTCGCGATGTCGCTATCACTATCGCTGCGGTAATCCACTATCGCGCCGACATCGCCGACCACCACACGCTCCATCACAGCGACATTATCCCCGACACCCCCGGCGTCCACGGGATCGCCCTGCATCTGCTCGTCGGAATCGACACCGCCGGCATCGTCGTCAACCAAGCCGACACCCTCACCGGCGGGCAAGGCGGGGAGCCCCGACAATACACGATGGCGCACAAAGGTCACCAAGAGGTTGTTCGTGTAAAGGTCGGGCTCGGTCGGGGCGGCTGGGAAATGGCGCAGAACGTATGCCGCAGTCACTGCGTACTCCAGGAAGAGTCGGGTTGCGTGCTCGAGGGAGAGGCAGGGGTCGCGAACGATGGCTAACAGGTAGGGAGCGTCGGCCCAAAGGGCTTGCAGATTGGCGACGTTCTCCGTAGCCCCAGCGAGCTCCTCGACGGTCTCGCGGTACACGGCCTCGAAACGAGCTAAAAGACGCGCACCCAGTCCGCCGAGGTTGCGACCGTACTGCGTGGGGGGCGAAATGGGCCAAGCGGTCGACTCGCGGGCGACGTAGTCGGGAAGGAAAGCGGTCCCACCACGCGAGTGGCGAATGGAGAGCGCGGAACATTCCAAGGCCTCTCGGAGGACGTACGCGACCCACGTCTGGTTGCCCAGGGGACGGTCATCGGGGATGGCGGCATGGAAAATGGCGAGCTCGCGCAAGTACGACGCGACCGAGCACCCGCGTTTGCGAAACACGACCCAAAAGTTCTCCTCAACCAGCGTCGCGGTCAGCCGAACCTTGGGGGCGTCAAGTAGGTCGACCCGATCAACAACGGAGGTCCACGGGTGCAGCTCGGTCGTAGGGAGCGGGGCGGGACGAAGAAAGCGCCCCGCCCACGAGCGGAAGCGATCCTCGACCTCGGGTACGAGGAGGATGGCGTTCTCGAGTATCGGCATGAGGATGCGCTCGGCGAGGGGGATGATCAGCCTGGGGTCGGAATCGGTGATGGATTCCTACAGCCGATGGGAGCGGACGGTTAGCGCGACAACGGGGCGGAAAAGAGGGGAACCGTACGATGACAGCCAACACCTCCTGTGCCCAACGCTCGCGCGATTCGATCGCTTCGGCGGCTGCTGCGAGCGGGAAGTCCGCGCTGGGGGCCCGACCCAGGTGGTACAGCAAGAGAGTACCGCGACGGTACGTGTGGGGAGACCAGGTCATGATGGTGTGTGGGGGGGGGTTGGTTGGTCGGGCGGGCGGTGCGACGCTACCTGACGACTCATCGAGACGGCGCGAGGGAGCCTTTATCAGGAGGGGCCATCCGGGGATTCGCCGACTGAGGGCAGTCGGTAGCTCAGTTGGGGGGAGGATGATGGGACCCGCAGCGCTACAGGCACCGAAACGGACCAATCACACCGCTACACCAAGACACACACCCCCGAGACGCCCCACAGGCGTCGCGGCACCGGCACGACCACGGGACAGCACAAAGCGAGCGAGCGTCTGGGGAGGAGACGGAGAGCCGAGGTAGGGAGTCGGAACGGTCGGGCGCGGAACTTGGTAGGACGCGTAGGAGCGCAGACGCGTGGGAAGAGCTGACGAAGCAGCGGTATATAGACGCGATTCGACTTGTTGTAGGGACACTTTTGGACCTTGGGCCTACACCCGAGACTACACCTTTCATTCCTGCTTCACAGAGAGCATCGCACGACGCGACACAGCCAGACCGCTGGGCCGACACGATGCCTTAAACCAGGAAGCCGTAGCGACATCCAGGTCGCGCCACCTTTGCGATACCACGGGCTACGTTGCCCCGACTCAACCACAGACTGGAGTGATACAGTGTGGTAGGTTTTATGACTGACGTTTATATTCCAGGATAGCGACTCGGACGGTACAAGCGCGGGGACACAGGTCGGACGGTCGGACGGCAAGGGCGACTCCGCAACTAGGACGGACCGGCGGCGACAGACGGGAGGGTCGCACCGAATAGTGTGGGAAGAGACGCAACGTGCGACGGTCGGACGGGAGCGGAGAGAGAGAGAGAGAGGGAGAGGGCCGCAGGACGAGGGCAGGACCCGCGGGGTCCTGGGTGGTTTGTTCGGGGCACGGTCGCGATCTTGGGTTTCTTCCTCCGACCCACTACCTCTTGGGCCAGCGGTTGGCTGCTCGCTCCCTCCATTTCTATCGACGTTCCCGGGGCCTCCCCCAGGGTTCATCTCATCACCGGGCCATCTTTGTGTGCCTAGTCCGGGGTTTGCAGCTTGCGCGCCGTCGTCCAGAGGCATCTTGCGCACCGAGGCAGTCGCCAGATCGTCCAGCCGTGCCCTTGCATCGCGCGTGGTGCGGGCCGTCTTCAATGCTCATGCGGAGACGTCTGCGCCCATGGGTTGCCCGATGGCTTTGACACCACGCGCCTGCGACTTGTTAAGGTAGAAGGCGTCGTCCAGGACCGGAGACCTCATGTCTACAGCGCCAGGGCCTCGTCCACGGCACAGCCTGTCCTGCTCGACTTGAGTGCGGCTGGCGCGGCCGTGATTGTCGTCCTGGTATGGTACGTGTAGGAGCTCGCGCCTGGCCAGAATAGCTACCCGCCCTGCGTGGGCGCTGCGCGAGGCCTGCGCCACATCTATGACGTCTTGAAGACGTCGTGCGCACCCGCAGCAGCCGTAGTGGAGAGAGCGCGCGTGCAGCAACGCAGGCAGTATGTCTTGACCGCGAGCGACTGACGCGTCGGTCGCTGCTTGGTTGACGGCGAGCAGGGGGATGGGCTGCCGCGCGGCCGCGTCCAGGGCATCCGGTGGGGTGGGACGACGCCCACTGCTGTGCGCGCACTGAGCACACGAGAAGACAAAGAGTAAGTAGAAGAAATGAGAGACAAAAATCGATAAATATACGTACCTGAGCAGAGCGCGATGATGTCAAGGAGGTCGCGGGGCGTCACAGCTCGCCTCGGCCATGCGAACCGCGCCCAAGATGACAAGATAGTCTTGACGTCGCGCGTCCACGACTCTCGACGCTGAAAACAAGTCCATGGCCGACGATCGCACGTCCGCGCGTCCAGGGCCTGTCGACGACACAGCGTGTCCCGCGCGAGCTGAGCGTGGCTGGCGCGTTCGTGGTTCTCGTCTTCGTGCGTGGAGGACTTCGCGCCGCGGCTGCAGGAAGGCTGCCGACCCTGGGTGGGCGCTGCGCAAGCGGATGCTCGATGCCAGCGACATCTTGAGAGGAGAGGGGCCTCGTCCAGCTCGAGAACACAGGTCCTGCGTCTTGACCGTGAGCGACGCGCGTCGGTGGCTGTTTGGCAATGCCGTCGTTTTTGCCAGCGAGTACACCTTGCGCTGCGGCGGCCGGTCGGGCCAGCGCCGAGGAGGAAGCGACCGTGCCGACGGGCGCGGTAAGGTTGTCGAGTTGTCGAGACATGGATTGCGCGTGCGGCACGCTGAGAAAACGTTGACCTCGTCCAGGGACGCCAAAGGGAACATGGATCGTGCGCCCAGCACGATTGCCTTCAGCAGAATCAACTGGATGGGTTAGAATGTGTATCTTAGGTATACTGACAGAGAATAGGTAAGTCAAATAAATGAGAAGCAGTATAGACAACAAACATACCTAAGTTACGCGCACCACGCTCGCGCAGTGGTGGGGTTGTCGTCCAGGTACGTGAAGGACTTTGCGCCTCAGGCCAGGATGGCAACGCCGGCGCAGCGGGCAGCGCAGGCGCATGAGAGGCGTGTGAGGGTGTTGGCAGCGAGCGCGTGGGGTGACTGTCGGCGGTGAGTACGTGGGCGGCGTGGGTGCGGCTTTGGGGCGGGAAAGTCTTGATGCGGCGGCGCGGGCGCGAGGGCGGCGGGTGCGTGGGCGGCGAGCTGACGTGGCGGTCGGGGAGCGTCGAGAGCCCGCAGATGGGTACGTGGGTGTGAGAGGACGGGTGAGGGTCGAGGCGAAGAGGCGAGGGTGAAAGGCGGGTGTGGGTAAGTGGGTGGGCGTTCTTGGTGGCCATAGTGGAGGAGCTTTTCCAGGAAGTCGATCGCCTCGTTAGTGATATACCGCTGGTTCTCGGACGTGGTTAAGCGCGACTACGCCTGAGGATATGTTGAGCTCGATGTTGTACTTCTCTAGATACGCATACAGCTCGTCCGCACTGAAGACCCTTGCGATCTTCACCAATTGGTCGTAGTTGTCGTGGCCATGGAACGGAAGCTCTCTGAGACCGGCGGGCTGGGCGAGGCACGGCGAGCGGTGAGGAGTGCAGGGCTCTACTCTTGGGGTCGACAAGTAGCTTTGGGTCCTTGAAATAGCGGGACGCGATGTACTGATGATCTGTTTCCACGCATCGTCCTCGTTGACGACGCCATTGCGTCCGATTGGGCGTGCGACAGTCTACGGCGGGGATACCCTGGGGATAGATGGACGTCGCGGAAGGATGGGCTGCCGCGCAGGAAAGCCATCTGGTAGCTGAAAAAGCAGAAATACTTGGTGAGTCAACTGGTCACTAGTCACTAGTCACTGAGCAGACGGGAGCTGGCGTACGCACCTGGCTCATGACCATAGTACATCCCAGCATCCCTCAACCCATTCCATGCTGCAGTTATAACTGTCGTTTTCACGGAAAATGCTACGCTCTGTCCCGAGGTCTGAGGTACAGCGCGCGTAAGTTTGAAGGCAAGCTTTCACGAGTTCCAAGTCCAGCGGTCCCAGCACAGCCACCACCGGCACGCCCCGCTGCCGACCGTTGCCGACTTGCCGCCGCCGGCCCTTCCCTCTCCGCCGCCGCTCACGACGGGGTCGTCGTCGTGCTCCCGTTCCTCCCATTTTCATGCTCGTCACAGAAGTGCGTCCAGGCGCGGACGAGCTCGCTAGATTATGGTCTCCACTTATGAACAGGGCAGCGATGGCTACGCATAGGTTCACACGAATTCTGTAGCTTGTTTTCTATGGACGGGTAGTAGATACTACTGCAATCTACTGGGTGTGTGCGATCTATAAGTGACTAATAGATAACGCGACTTGTGGCGGCGTCACAGATCTTGTGCGCGGGTGCGGTGCAGCATAAGATGCAAGACGCTAGCACGCCGGGAGATGTTTTAAATAAACATAATTGTGATGTGAATGAGAGGAGCGGGAGCACGAGGGGGAGAGGGAAGCGCCGTAGGCGGCAGATCGGCAACCATCGGCAGCAGGGCGTGCCGGTGGTGTGGTGGCTGTGCTGGGACCTGCAAGCTGAACCTGACAGTTGGACTTGAACTCGCTTGAAAGCTGGCCTTCAATCTACGCGCGCTGGACCTCACACCTTGGGACAGAACTTGGAAATTTCCGCGATAACTCACGTCATATTTGATTGTTCTGTCTAGCCAGAAATTGAATAGTCTTCTACACATACCGCTGTTCCCCACAGGCAAGAAAATACCAGGGGCCTTTTAATCAGCAGGAATCAGACTCCTGCATCAGATCCAATCAATATTGCTTCGACGCTAGATGATCAGTCAGCATCGCGCACCATACAAAAAAGTGTAGAAAATGTACCCTGAGATCGTGCGAGCCCACACATATCACCAGCGCATCGCCAATCTCACGACAAAATTCCTCGAATTCGATCCTCCGCTGTCCTCTTTGCCGACTCATATCCGGCGTCATCGTTACACACTGCAAATTTGGCAGCGTGCGCAGAGCTGAGTAGAAAGGCCTGAAGTCGAAGGAACGGAAGTCTAGGGGGCGAGGATGCCACCCAACATGTCGAAGGGTGTCCGGGAACGAAAAGATGTTGTCCTCGGGAAGCTCACTAAAACCAAGGCTTTCAAGGTGGATGATCCGCAGGAAAAACTCTGGGGGTGGGTACGCCCCTTCGATCCAGAGCGTATCAATCCGACTGAGCATCCCCGACGAAAACACACGATGAGAGTAGTCCTCGTACACACGGTGAGTCCCCCAGTCCTCAAAGGCAGGCTTTAGTTCCAGCTCGCGGAGTGCAGGCCACTCGGCGTCAGGTGTGATCATGTTCAATCCAGCGAAACGCTTTATTGAGAGGGCCTCGAGTGAGGACAGATCCATTTGCGGCCAAGGAGGATTGGTGGAAATCTCCATGCTGAACTCCAGGATGCGCAATGTTGACGCCCACATGCCAACGAGGTCGGCGATTCCGTGTGCATGGGAGTTGCTAAAACGGAGGACGACGGGATGCAAGTGAAAGGAGCGCAGATGCGGCAGGAACTCTTCCCATTCCCACTGGAACACGCAGTTGGTACGCACGACCCGGATACAGGTGATGCGTTTGCATAGCTTCAGCAGGTGAACAGCAGAGCTGCAGGACTCCAAGTCTATCCCCGTGAGGTCAAGCATCACAGAGATGATGTGATTTGCAAGAAGAGGTCGGGCGCGAATGGTAAGCAGCAGCGACATGGCGGCGCCATGCGTTTTGAAGCCAGAACTAAAACGCAAGGGGAAAGGGAGGCGGCGGAGCAGGAGGCGTTGTGCGGGGTCTGTCCATGCCTTGCAGACAAGCAGGCACGAACGAAGAGTGCCATACCAGATCCCACGAAGAGTGGTATACGAAATTTCGTCGGCCTGTGTATTTCTATAGACCCATTCCATGACCATGAGCTGAAGCTCCATGGGCATAGCCGCCACGGCAACGTGTCTGGGAACTGAACGCTGATGTATTGTGTGTGCCGCTGCGACTAGTCAAAACATCAGCCTCCTCTGCGCCCTGCGTATGCGCACTATGACTCACCTGGATCCCTGAAGACTGAGGGCTGCGCCACCACTCGTTCACTCACAACTTGCGAGGTCGAGGCTGCCGACTGGGCCGCTGGCTTGTTTGCCACGTCTTGCTCGCGCCGTGACTGCCGAATGGCTTCCTGAATGTCTTCATCAAATGCCTCGGCCACTATGTCCTCCTTTGGGGCTGCACCCTCGTTGATCGAAGGAGTTAGTGCACGCGCTATGATCGACGTACCCATGTAAGCACATCAACGACAGTACAAACGCACCACATACCTTTCCCTTTACCCTTCCCTTTTCCCTGCGCCGCCAACCTTGCGCTGTCTTGCACGTCCTGTTCCCCGAGCGCAGCCACGGCCGACTCAGCCTGAATGCCCTCCTCCTGTTGCGCCGATGGGCCCGCCTGCCGCAGTTCCGGGCGCGTAGAGTCCTCCACGATCTCACCATCCTCGACTTCCCAGAGCGGCGCCCATGAGGCCATACGCGATTTGTGACGGCTTCACCGTATCTTCTAGTTTGCTCGCAGTGCAGAGATCGGTGTTTCAAGGCACCCGGCTGCTTGTGCAAGGCGGGACTTTGGATGGCGCGTGGAGAGCGTTCGATATCCCGATCGCTTGGTACGTATTGAGGCGGAGGTGTCGATCCAACGGGAGCGTCAGACGCAGAAAATGTACGGCAATATCAGGGCGTGGTCAAAGACAGAAACGATGCCGGCGGCGTACCTTGGCACTGAAACGGAACAGGCAGAGGTCGTTCTGTCCGAAGAGATTGCCTTGTAGAACGGACACCGTGTGTGAGCAAGCGCGATGGCCAAGATGGCAATGCGTGCGTACTCTGCTTGCTGGGTGCAAAACAACAGGATGGAACAAGGGCTGCGCGTAGTCTCCGTGGCTGACCTTGGCACAGAAGATAGTCGTTCTGTTATAAGGTCTGCATCAAAATTACAGAGCCTGGCGGGTGAACCCCATTCGGGGATTGCCGAGGAATTTCCTCGTCTCTTGCCAGGCACAGATGGCGGTAGCGTCAGCGTGATTACACTGCGTGTTGACACCGGATTTGAGCGGGGCGAGGAATGGATATAAATTGGTTGATGAACCGTCTTTGAGCTTGTTTTCATCCGATGCAGGTGATAGCAGTGATTTTGCGTGAACGACGGCTGATTCGAGGGTGTTCTCGGGTGGGGTGACTGTGGGTGATTACCGGAGTACGGGCCCGCAACGCGCGTGCATGTGGTTCTGTGTGCGCGTCCAGTAGCGCCCGCGCGTGCGGGTCGCGACTAGCCATTTCCTGCTGCTCCGTACTGCATACATGCACTCTATGCGCTAGCCCTTGATCTAGTTCTCGAGCCACGCAATCTAGCTTGTATCCATATGCCGTTGGGCTTTGCGTGGAAGTCGGTTTTGATTTTGGCAGTGTTTTCGGCGGAGGAGGCTTTGGCGGCGGTGCCATTGCCACAGCGTCTCTGACCCTCGTGAAGTGAGCTCGATGGAGTGGAAAAATGTACCGAGCCAGAGAAAAAGTACCAGAGATGTATATTAGTGCTCTGAATGCAAAGACAAGAGAGAAAACGCGCTCAGAGAGCATAGAGTTCGAATTGACAAGTCACAGATCCCAGCGACACGTTGTCCGTATTAGGAAGGTGCTGCGATCGCGAGGCAGGCTCGACGCGTCTTGCCTCTGCCCTCCACCATCGTTCCCCAAGACTTGCCCTCTCCTTTCCATTGGCCTTCAGTGCGCTGTGAATGAGAACTATCAGCACAGCTAAGTGGTAAATTCGTTGTTCGAGTTGATGCTGATATGCTGATTGCGGCCTTGTATGCGCAGCTGTGGTCGACACTCGGCAACGCATCAAGCTTCGAGTCTCTCGAGCAGCCGGTGCTTCAAGACCCACAAAACACATCAAGAGTCCCTTCTGTACGTGGGTGAACAGGCCTGGTGCTAACGGGTGCGCTGACGCACTCTACACTTCGAGCCTCGTCACCCTGCCATATCCCCATCTTCCTATCAGATGCTATTGGTCTCGCTGGGCGACCAGGTATGTCATCGCGCTGTCTCTATCAATCAGATGACAACTCAGGTGCTTCCTGCCGTCTGATGCACTCGGGGACATGAAATTCGACGCATACATGCTGCATGCGCTCTGTGCGTACCCCATCCTTTGCTTCGACATCTACCACTGACCCTTTCTGCATGCATACGCCCTCAACCTCTCACCATTCAAGCCTCCGGGCACGTCAGGGCGCGCAGTCCGCAGCAAGAAGACCAAGGTTGTCAAGAACGAGACGTGCATGCGACAGTGGTGGTGACAGGTGCGTCGCCGTCTCCATGGAGACTGCAACAGACTGATCATTGTTTCTCAGTGCCCGCGCCCGCAATAGTACTACCTGTACAAGCAAACCCGACGACACCTTCTGCACAACTCTCATTCGCACAACGTCATCACTTTGCCGCCAACCTGTCGCTTGGGACCGTGGCGAGGCGCCCGCGCGCGAGCGTGGCGAGTATCCGCGGTGCTGTCGAGGCTAGGGCCGGGCAGCATATTGTGTACCATTTACAGTATTATATTGATAATATAAGGGATTATAATACGGTATATATGGATTACTCTTTCTTTAAGATTATGACGACCGTCAGTTTGGCTTTGTTTGGGCATTTTCTGTCCTTACGCGGCATAAGCTGCCTTTCCTGTAGACTCCGCCACTCATTTTTGTCCATCAGTTCGAGCTGATGCGCAATTTTCGCGAGCTGCTTGCTCTCCTGATCGTTGAGCACGCGGAGCCGTTCGAATCAAACTTCAATTCTCGCCGGACGTGCAAAGCGCAGCTCGTTGTAGGATCTGGTTGGTGATGGTTAGAGGATGATTGAGGGGCAGAAGGGATACATATGGCAAAACATGTTGACGGTCATCATACAGAGCTGGCTACGGGAGCTTTGGATCCAGGTTCAGTGGCGTCTTGAGTATATGTACAGTCGACTTAGGCCGGCGTCCACAGCCTGTAGGTCAACAGATATTTATAGCGACAGGCACTCTTACTATTAGCACACGCATAACTTCAACAGCGGCGGAGCGTAGCTCCGGCATTTCTTGTATAATGTAAAGCAACCGGCAGCAGCGGCAGATATCAGGCCAGATTACATCCATGTCAAGCGCGGGTGGTTTGAGGCATCGCCGGTGGAAAACTGGTCGAAATTCGGCCCTTCGCCCGTATTTGACCGGGTGCTCAATGGTCCAGCGGATCGGTCGAAAAACGGGCGAAAAGCGGGTTTTCGCCCAATCCTCGCCCGGCTCAAATACGGTGTCAACACGCAGTGTTAGCCCATAATGTCATCACATTGTAGTCATGCGGTCTATCTATCAGCTTTGGAAGCTGCGAAGTTCTCTGCGACACAAGATATGCCTAGGAAGAAGCAAGATGTCGACACGCTCTGTCAAGAATGCAAGAAGAAAAGAATAGCGGAGAATGGGGTGCGTCTAGCAAAGCAGGTCTATTGCTGCATTACAACCGACCGAAGCTCTTAGGGTGTTGCAAAGCCAAGCTCTCGTCGGTCCCCCCAGTCTACAGAAGAAAAGATGAAGGCCATTCTCGATCTTATAGCCGCCGTAAACTGGACCTTCGGGATGTTCCTCTTTTTTTTTTCGGGGACTATCTAAGTGTAGAGGAGACATCACGACACTATTCTATGCTCCGGGCCTTCCTCTGCGGTCAATCCCCGAAGCATACAGCAGCCCATATAGTCGATGCTATCATCCGCTTGCACGTCATGAGGACTCCGATAAGTACTTCAATCTCGAGGCACCTATGGACACCATCAAGTACGCACGGCCTGCAATTGGGACGTGGGCTCTCCGTCTCATCACGAACGAGATGGGACATGAAGTCGAGTACCTGACGTCACCTCCGGCCGGTCTCCGTGTCCGGGCAGGTGGGATGAAGGCGGCAGGGGCGCGTCGCACCGCCGAATCTGCGACTGCGTCAAATGGAGCGGAGCAGGCCGGCGCATCCGATGCGGGACATGGTGCCGAGGAAGGAGAGCAGCGTAGGGAGGCGACGGATGATACGGGCGGAGGGAATGAGGCGGACGGCGATGTGCGCATGGATGAAGAGCCTATTGCAGAGAGCCGTAAGTGACTGCACATTGGGAGGAAAGCTACAACCTTACCGTCGTGTGTGCCAGCTGTACCAACCGCTCGACAGCCTCTTCGGAAGCCAAAAGGAGCCGCTTCAAAGGACCCAGTCATATCCTGGGACATTGTCAGCAAGTTCTCGATGTCCGGCCTAGCGCGCACATTCCAGAAACACGCACCGATTACGTGGCAGGTCGTCTCGAAGGCTCTCAACTTTGGCAAGGAGACCAAAGCAGACGGATACCGGCCATCGGACATCGTGCGCGCTTGATGTTCTTCAGGCGAGGCCCTATATTGACAAATGTACAGATCGCATCGAGCATCATCAGCGAGCTTGTATTTGGAAACAACTCGTGGACCAACCTCATGGCAATCAGTCGCAGCCTCGTTCTCTTCGGCACCAAGGCGAACCAGACCGTGTACCGCGTTGGGAGCCGGCTTGCCCAATGTGTGCCGTACTCGACTGTGCGGGAAGCACTTGTCACGATGTCCACGGCGGAGCGCACGTTCTTGATGCAGCGATTTGCGGACCCCGATGCGGAGCCACCTATTGTCCTCTTCAACAATATCCAAAACTACGATCGGGTATACGATGTCAGGATGGGAAGAGATAACAAGATGATTACCGGTTGCATGGGAACGTCTGTGAAGATGGAAGACTGCCCGAAAGACGCATTTGACATCAGACCTATACAGGCAAACATCGAGAACGGAGCGCGGCGCAATGTTACGGCAACGGAGATCATGGGCAAGATTGATGACATACACATCGACAATATCTTGTGCTACCATTGGGCGGATGTCTTGGTGTCGTATGTTCCGAGCCTGGCACTCTATCGCAGCGAGCTCAGTGAGAAGTTCGAGAAGAACGCAATGAAGCATCAAATAAACAAGCAGCGACATACCAAGGTCTTCCCGCTAGGAACGAACAGCGCAAACGAGGCTTCCACGAAGGGTGTCAAGGAGGCGATCGCCGACTTCTTGCACCAGCTTGGAATCAAGGCATCGAACATTGGCAATCGTCTGATTTTCTTTCATGGTGACGGCAAGACCTTCGACGGGATCCACAAGATGAAGAAGTACGTGTCCGGCAGCCGGAACACGTACTCCAAGCTGCGTTTTGTTCGTCCAGTGCTCGAGCTGTGGCATACGAAATGGACGGACCTGAGCCGAATCTGCCGCACGCATTGGGGAGGGTCCCGCAGCACGTCTGATCCCTCGTCGTTAGGCTTCAAGGCAAAGGCCATCAATGTTGCGTCGCCGACAGACTTCCACAAGGTGCACTTCTACAACTCCAAGCATCTAGTTGATGTCGTCACTCGTGGGCACATATTGCAACGCTGGGAGTACGCACCGATATCATCTTTTGCGAGGAAAGTGTTGACATCGCAACGTGCAGGGCATATCTAAAGACAAAAGATCTCGTCGAATATTATCGCATACTGGCAGAGGAGTCGCACCTACCTTCGCTCCATCTGATTATCCAGGATGCTGCACACCTGTCGCAGATGTATTCAACGAGCCAGGCTCATGTCCGTGCGCGTATGCCGCCGTCTGACCACGCTGATGACGCCCCGCGTGGCCCGGCATGGCCGTCTCCGCCTGCGGCGAATTCCTCATCAGCGTCTGGCGAAACACCGGCGACGTCCCGCCGCACGCACTCGGAGGCGGACTGGGTCCTTGCAAATTCAATTTTGCTCCTACGCGACGGGATCTACTTCCTCGAGGTGTGTCGTGCTGTGAAATTGGGGGACATCGGGCGCGTCTGGGAGATGCTAAAGGTCGACCTGTCACTCTCGCATGAGATTAGTAGCATGCTGAAACACAGAAGATCTGGGTATTTACCTTCGCTGGTGCCGGGAACACAAACTACACGGCTTACCTCATTGAAATGTTCATCAATATCGAACGCGAGTACCCGAAGGCGACACGCGATGCCCTGTTCAACAACTGGCTTGTCAATCTTGAGGGCAAACCAGGGCACTTTCATGAACTCGACTTGATGCAGGAACACTTCAACAAGTGGCTCGAAGAACATGCACAGCATACGGGCAAGCAGTTTGATGACCCGTGGCACCGCAACGTGCTGTCCATGCACGTTCATCAGTTCCTCCGCCTAACGCGAGAGCTCGAGAAGGACGTACATCTGGAAGCGCGGCGCAAAAGCCACACGGAACCCCACAAGGACAACGAGCTGCGCGAAGTAATACGGATCTGTCATCAGCATGACTTACATCTCCGCCGAAATGGGCGCGACTTTGGTCATCATGCGCAGGACGACTTCAGTGTTGGTTATCGCAAGCTCGGTGCAGAGGGCAAGCTAGAGAAGTATATTAAAAGCACCTTGCAGGAGTGGCACAATACAAATACACGAAGCCCCCTTCCCACGGGACAAGAGGATGCATCGACTTATCTCGAAGTCCTTAACCCCTTTGTAGATGATGTTGTGAATTAGTTTTACTATGTGCATGTTGAATTCAACGAACCTTACTGCCGATGATGCTTGGATGCGCGCTGCGGACTCGCTACCGTGCTTGCGAGACGCTTGCGCCGAGGGCTTGTCAGGTTTGATGACTCGGACGGAGGGCGCTCGTTCTCCGTGATAGGCAACGCATTAGAAGGCGGTCGCCTACAAGAATTTGCTATGGTCAATGATCGCCGTGAACAAGATCAGAACGTACCGTGCAGACGAGCCTTCGCCGCCGCGCGGCAGCGCACGGACAGGCGCGTGAGCAGCTCGGGAAGCAGCTTTGTCTTCATAATATTTAGTGCTGATACACTGGGAGTAAACAGAAGAGAAAGCTCACGTTGCGCATTCTTTTCGCGCGTTGCCTTCGCCTTCTGAGCCTTTGCTTCGTTTGCTAGGCGCCGCTCCTCGTCGAACTCAGCATTGGTTATCTTCACAATATTGAAGAGGGCATTGAGGTGCAGGTCGACGAGTGGCCAGTCGGCGCATACTCGAGCGAGTTCCTCGCGATCGCGTATGAGATGGAACTCGTTGATAAGCGCGCACTAGGTTTTGTCGGGGATGAGGGTGGTATATGGGATGTGGCGGGACCTTCTGTCGTCTCGTTTGGCCCACACCTGCATACAGAATTCGTCGACTTGCTCGCGCGCCTCGATCTTCTGCTCGGCAGTGAGCTTGGCGTGCACCTTCGAAGTGCTCCACATTGAGCTGCTCTTCGGCGGATGCAGACGACGCAAACGGCGGCGCCGGTGGACGCTGTCTTCCTGTGGTGGACCCGCGTACACGCCGTGATCGCCGCGACTTCAATGGCGAGATTGCGACTGGAGCGCTGCGAGCGGGTATCACTAGCTGTGAGGGCATGATGGATGAGAGGCGCGCGCGCACGGCGAATGACAACACACCTGGCCAAAAAGCGATGGCGATGCGGCGAGGCACGCGGCCACGACCAGCGATGTCCGCGTGTCGGCGTCATTTGAGATAGACGATGATAGACGTGGGTTTCTTGGGACATCTTGCTGGCTGCGTCGTCCATGGGCGCGAAGTCCTGGGCGGGGGATGGGGAGGAGGAGCACGGCGGGGCAGACGACACGAACAAGGCTCCCACACCCACACAGCGCTCTCTGCTTGCTTCGCCCGGACAGGCCGGGTTGAGCATGTTCAAGGCTGCGGGGAGGAGTGCCAGTGCGGGCTGCGGTCGCAAGTCTGGATGGACATTGAGTGCTGACTCTGAGTTTGTGAGCACTCGAGCCCTAGACGCTTGATGGCGGCCAAACAGTGTCAAAGCGGGCCACGCGCGCTCGGCCCGTTGCGCCGCGCAGCCTGTGCTCCCGCTCTCCGCTCAACAGCCCAGCTCGTGCCGGCCAGACCCCAGCTCAGCACTCTCATGCGGGCCAGGTCTGGTCCTGGACACATTGCATCAGTCCTGTGCATTTCATTTTGGTTTCATTGGGGTACTACACATCTTGCTCGACCTACTACACCACCGCCCCCTCCCCGCGAACGTGCTCACATCCCTCGAAGGCGCCGTGCCCCCGCGTTCACGCACGAGACGCCAATGATGACCCACTGCATTGTGGGATACCTGCGGCGGAACGCGAGCCCGGAACGCCGCGGCGCGAAAGGACGCCGTCCGGTGGTCGGTAATGGCCCCCAAGATGGCATTTGCAATGGATGGGGTAGTCCGCGTTGGCACCGCTTTCAGCCATTAAACCCGCAGACCATACTTCGTCAACGTGGGCTGCTCGTATTGGCGCGCGGACGGCTGGCATGGCGGCGCGAGGCGACGCCGTGATGGCAGAAGTTGAGTGGTGGGTCTCGATCGCGTCAGTTGCTGGAAGTTGCAAGGAGCCGCGTCATCAGGTAGCACTTCGGGCATGAAAAGGAGCATCTCACCTGCGAGCTGGCTCCAAGAACGACATGGACAGAGCGCGGTTACATCGCTTGATAGGCAAGGCTGCAGTCCTGCGACTGCCTTGGCATGGCTATTCTTCCTTTCCCACCACGCCTTTCAACCACGAAAGACAGACCGGACGAACCACTCCGCCGTGCGTTGTTTGCATTGAAACGCGGACAGCACAACCAGCGGCGCAGGGGATGCCGCGCGGGCCTCACGGTCTGCAGCGACACGTGTGCGTGCGAGCTGAAACGAACGGGCCAGTTCATGGGCATATTCCTGCAGCCGCAAGATACAATGGGAGATAACACACCTGACACAAGACAGCGTCGACGGCCACGCCGGAGCATGGGCACGGTGCACGCGGCTACACCACACTTCGGGCGGGCGCCGTGAGGGCTACGGCAGCGAACAAAAGTAGCGTAGGCTGTCAGAATGGAACGCGATGAGCGGGAACAATGACAGCACACCTTGTCGTCTGCTCAGCCTTCCTGGATGGCTTCACCACGTCGATCGCGGGTAGTAGCACCGACGGCCAGCCGATTGCGACATAGCCTGCCATCGCTTGCTTTCCTGCGTCACCCCTGTGATGACGCACAGGACGAGCCGGACCAAGCGCTCCACATTGAGCTGCTCATCGGCGGATGCAGACGACGCAAACGGCGGCGCCGGTGGACGCTGTCTTCCTGTGGTGGACCCGCGACACGCCGTGATCGCCGCGACTTCAAAGGCGAGATTGCGACTGGAGCGCTGCGAGCGAGTATCACTAGCTGTGAGGGCATGATGGATGAGAGGCGCGCGCGCACGGCGAATGACAACACACCTGGCCAAAAAGCGAAATTGGTGGGGGTGGATGAGGTGGATGGATGAGTGTATTGAAGACGAACTCGTTTCGCCGCGGGTGCATTGCTTTCCCGAGGGACGTCCCAAACGAAAGTCTGAGCTTCCTCGTAGAGGCCGGCTGGATCCTGCCTGCGTATCCAAAAGCTTTCAGCTCCTCTGGGTTCGATATACGGACCTGATTTGCGGCGTCAAGACGTTGACTCTCGGTGCTGGTGTCCACGCTGAATGATCCTGATGAAAGCGACAAATAAGGTTGGGTGCTCGGCAGCAAGGATATAAGAGCTTACGGAGCACGTCTGTATCAGACAGCGATAACTGGCTGATGCCCAAAACACCTGACCCACTACAATCGGTCATGTCGGCATCAAACGCACCTTAAGCACATTTCTATGAGCCCGGAAACATATCGACGTAAAGAAACAGCTCACCCAGTGAATTTGTGGGAGCGTATGTCCCACCGTCCGGAGGTTGGGGCATCAGGGACGGCACACCTACACTCTCGTCGTCGTCTGAATGAATCACATACAAGATCAGTCCGCAAACATCCGTGCCAAATTCAAAGATATAACTCACCTGAATCGGAGTCGTCAGGAAAGAACAGGTCAGGCCAATTTTGCTCCGATTGGCCGCCACGACGAGTACAAAGCGTCAGGTATGTGCCCTGTCTACCCGCGAATCAAATCTAACATTCTGCTCAGTGCATCAGATGTGCGCTTGAGGCACCTATCCGCATCCGACCATCGAGCCCCGCACTGTCGCCTTCCCCAGCATCACCTCCCGACGAACTGGTATCGGCACACCACCGCCTGTTCCGTCGCGCAAACATGCACGAGCCGCCCTTGGACAGGTTGACCGCCATACCTACATCTCCGGTTAGGTCGGCTTCGACGCCCCCCACGCCCGCCGTCGTGCGCTCTCTCGGACTCACGCTCGGAGGGTAGTATACTTATTTTATGCACGGTGGTCTGTGCCGTATGTATGGTGTTCTAATATGAGCTGCGCGTTGTATTGCAATATAAGGATGACCTCTGAGGTCATCGGGTTCTGGCCTTACAGGGGAGCAACAGTATATGGCAATATAATGGGGGTCCTCGCTGGCCCAAGACCCCGCCAGCTCGTTGTCATATATCGGGATATATGAGCTCCCATGCGTGGCCCGCATTATAAGTAAACCTTCTGCGAGGCGGCGCGACCGGCCACCCACAAGGCATATGAGGTTCCACCTCGAATCAATATCAGTATATTGCATTGTGGGCTCGCCTCCCGGCAGCAGCCTTATGGACATTATATTACCTTGCTCGCCAAGGTCTCTCCCGCTCGAAATTGAATCAGGCACATTACATATTTGCGCGTGTTTGCTTCCCCTTCTCTGCCGTCTCTGCCGCGCTGTATTTACTTCCCAGGCTCGTCCCCTCTATGTACGTATCGTACCTAAGCTGCATACCACCATCCTTCGTCTCCTCATTGAAGCGCGACAGCCTCTCATCTTTCCAATGTCAAATACTGGTCCTGTGGCCTGAAAAAAGCTGCTCATTGAAATCCCGCAAGGGCCGTATCGTGTCACGACCGAAGCTTCGGGATAGCGCAACATAGATGTTGAAAAGGCTGAGGTCTGACCCTATCGGCGGAGAGGCGATGTCAACAATCACATATGGGATGGTCTGACCTTGAGATGGTTAGTCTGTAAATGCATATGCGGCCGTCAGAGGTAGTTGCCTGCACTGCACGGTCGACGTCTTCTTCTTTCCTGACCGCCTGTCCTGCAGCGCGATTTGGGATGTCTTGCGGGCAGAAACAATCGGGACCACACATTCACTCAGGCCTTGCAGCTGGGGCAGCCGCGTTCGGTCCAGTGTTCGGTCCAGTTTGACGAGGATGTAAGTATGCCGGTACGTGCCGCAAAGTGACGCGACTGTCAGCGCCGACATGCTCATCTTCCTCCTCATCTAGGAAAATGACAGGGGTCGTTCCCCGCACCCCATTTGTGATGCCAAGGTTTGCCTGTACGTTGAGGGTCACCATCACCTTCATGCCGACCGCAATTTCGACTCGATTGGGTTACCCCGAGACCTCTCGACGCCCTTACTTCCGCTCTTTACGACTCGCCACTGCTAGTCTTTCACGCAGCTTCTCTCTCCTATAGCTACGAGTTGTACAATGTTCCTCTCTCTAGTCACTAGTCACACTGTTGTTTGTTTAGTGGCTCAGAAGCTGCGAATTCGAAGCCGAGACAATAGTTGCCTGCACTTCTGCTTGCAGAACTTGATCCAGAGCACCAAGCGGCGTACTTAGTCTACATCAGATCGCTCGAGTGCTGCACTCATCCGTGCATATGCATCTGAGCAAGGTGACGGCCCCCGGGGCGCATTTCGAGTTGAAATATATTACAGTATAATATAGCACGGCCCTACCGGGCGACGCCTGGTCCCGAACCACCCATTATTTAATGACAAGTGCTTGAGGTGCATCTTAGCGGTCACGACTGCAGGGACAACCCGCGCTGTGCGGCGGCGGGTTGGTTGGGACTGCGGCGTGCGGCGCGCGGCAAGGGTTAGCAGGTGCAGTGCGCGCCGCAGGCATCCCGCGATGGCGGTCTGCGCGCACGAAGGTCTTCGTCGCTGGGTATGAGGCTGACGGGCTGCAGATCGACCGCCGCGCCGGCCGCGTCGGCGTAGCCGCTGCCGTCTCCATCGCCCCGGAGGCTCTACAGCTAGCAAATGTCGCGGGCGAAGTTTTGGCTAGGTATGTGGCCGCTTGGACTACAGCTCCTCGGCCGTGTCAGCGCGCGCTGGCAGCGCACGTACCCAAGGGCCTCGTCAAGTTGACGGACGAAGCGGGCATGACACTAGAGGCCGACACCGTGCATGGTGATTGATGAGGCCAACGCGGAAGTGCATACCGGACGACAGCAAGGGCGAGCAGGACGAGGGCAAGGATAATGAAGACTGGAATAGCAACGACGAGGACGATGGAGACCGGAACAGTGATGAGAAGATTTGTCCTTGACGAGCAGACTCGACATAGCGAGCACTGAATACTTTCGTACTACCCGGTCGCATTTGCCATTCCTGTACATTGTAATACCTATGTAAAAGTTTGTGGTCAACTTGATACACAACAGAGACAGTACTCTTGCCGCACTTTCATCCTGCACCACGAAAGGCGCACGCAACTTGAACTAACCAGACAAGAAACCAGCCCGAAGCCCTGCCGAAGCCCCAACGACGGCCGATATTATTCGCACGCCCTCCCAAATAGGAAGGTGGACACGAAATACTGCAGGGGAAACCTGATCCCTGACGGGACCAGGCATCTCGGGGCTTTTGCTGATGCGCCGTTGCCTTCCCCGCTTGTTGCCAGAACGCAGCGCACGGTGTGGGGGCGAGATACAAACATAGCCGTTGGTATGGTTATGTAATATGCCTGACTCATTACGAGGTCTAGGGGTGAGAGAAGAGACCTTGCCGGCAGGGCAAGGATATAATAGGATAGTAGTATGATAGGATAGGGCGGTGATTGGGATAGGGCGGTGATTGAATTTATTAGGATAGGGTGGTGATTGAACATGTGTACCAGGAACAGATAAAGTTCATTTGAGTCGTCGGATCGATCGCGTCGGGTCATTGCCCACTTTACTACTTTGCCTTGCTCGCCGGTCCCTACATAGTCTCCGTGGCTGACCTTGGCACAGAAGATTGTCGTTCTGTTATAAGGCCGGTCCCCTACTTGTCCCCCATCGCCCGATCGTACCGCACGACGGGCAACTGACGAGCATGATGCCCTTCCAACGTTTCCGGCATATGGGCAGCTGCCAACAGGGCAAGGATAAAATAGGATAGGGCGGTGATTAAATGTATAAGTGTCGGCCGCCGGGCCAGGAACAGATAGAGGAAATCGGGCTCACTGTGCACGACTGGGTGCGGGAATGCCAGGACCGCCGACCGTGTGAATGGTGTCAGAGGGCGCTATTGCTGTGCCCGAGTTGTCAGCTTCAAAACATAGTAAGGGTGCACCGAATGAAGGGCAGAGCACAACATATTGAACGATCGGTGGCTCCGGTTGATATGGGCAG
The DNA here is from genome assembly GCA_019915015.1 of Auriscalpium vulgare. NCBI lineage: Eukaryota > Fungi > Basidiomycota > Agaricomycetes > Russulales > Auriscalpiaceae > Auriscalpium > Auriscalpium vulgare. Next base: position 1,029,001 of record JAHBBC010000004.1, on the reverse strand, counting down.
ACTAGTGTTGCTGATGTGGCGCCGTGGTGCGACTTTATCTTCGAAGACGGTGAAGCAGCCATGGATAAATGCGGCAGTGCATAGAGAGACACGGAGAGTGTCGGGGCCAGCAGAGCGTGGAGTTAGGGCAGCGGCGCGCGCAGTCGAATTCAAAAGGCTCGCAGGCCCCCGGAGGGGTGCTCGTCCGCAAGCGACGGCACATATGCCCTCGGGCGGCTCGTAGCGGCTCGTACGCGTCGCTCAGCGTGGACTTCCTACAGAGTGCGTAGCCGTACCGTGGAAGTTGTGCACGCCGCTTGGGCTTCTCGATGTATGTATACTAGGTTTGAGCGGCAGCGATAGAAGATAGAAAATCACATTTGGGTTACTCAGATTGATTCTGGTAACCTGAGAGCCTGACGGATCCTGGCTATCCTGACAGTGAATTGTCAGGGCCTGTCAGGACCTCAGGGCATGCCACCGAAAGTACCGTTGAACTTGAGACCTCTATATATTTCTGTCAGAGAATATCATCACAAAGTGCAAAGCGCGCAGAAGGCGGCGTAGGGGCACACACTGGGTCAAAGCTTTGGTTCACCCAGTAGCAGCAATCCAACTTCACCGTCGTCCCTGCGGTCATCCTGCTCTCCCACCACACAGGCGCTTGGTCCAGCACAGTGCATCTCTGAAATTTCACCGTCCTTTCCGGCTTGCCCCACTTCTCTTCCCCTAGGAAAGCCCCAGTCCCCAAGGTACTGAGGATGCGATCACAGTCGTGGATGGTGACATGAGCGAGTTGAGGGAGAAACTGCGCGCCAGGTACATCCACGCAGGCCGTCATCCACTGTTCGGCGCCGCCCTGGTTGAGCGCGATCGCGGCGAGCTGGCGCAGCGGATGCATGACTCTCCTCCAGACTGAAGAGGCAGGAGGGTCGCAGTTGGCACCGATGTACCGAAACGCCCGTGTGTTTCGCCGCGCGAGCAGCTGCAGACAAGCGGACAGCCATGCCGTATGGTCGTGGTAAATCGGGAAGACGACTGTGATGTTTTCATCGCTGCTCATGATGTGGAAGCAGTTGGCTCTGTCGTTTATCCGATAGGACGCTGATGTAGCAGCCTGTGGCGTCCCGGTTAATATAATGGCTCACAAGAAGACTCAACTCACTGCTGACTTACACCGCTCATGGTCTCTGGAGATGCCAGGGCAGCAGCAAATTCTTCCATCACGGACGGATGGACGCTGGCCATGCCGAGCACCGTGATTTTGCGATCACAGGTGGGCGGGATGATCAACATGGATAGAAGCTGCTGGATCGCATTCGGCGGGCTGCGGCCAGTGAGACGCAGCACGCGAAGGTGGGATAGGGTCACCGCTTGCACTTCTTCGAAACTAAACCCGACTTGCAGGTCCATGTCGCATTCGAACTGCTGCAATGAACTGAATGCGCCTAGGAGCTGCAGCGCTCGAGGCACTGGATAATCATAGCATTTTGGCCTTCCATAGACGACTCGGTGTCCCACCCAGATGTCGCTAAGGCGACGACATCCACCAGAGAGGAATTTGGTGGGCCATCCATGGCCACCCATTGCGGGGGCAAGCTTGATCCCCACCAGCGCGTCGGCCGGGCCAGTGAGTTCTTCCAGCAGTGAATAGGTGTTACCGGCTTCTCGAAGGTCCAAACGACGCAGACGGCTCTGGTGCTTGATGAGAAGTGCGTGGATAACATAATTGAGCGGGCCGCGCGAGATGAAGTTAACCGGGGCATCCTGCGATCGCTCAAAAAACTCTGTGGTCCACTGCAATCCGTTAACCATATCGATCCACGTCCACAGTTGGGGGTCTTTGACTGCAACCTCGCGCAGATAGCGGTTCAAGCCTGTCAATACGAGCAATACTCGGATCGAGCGGTCGCCCTCGTCGACGAGAAGGCGGAATATCTTCGAGACGACCTCGACGGGCTGATTCTGGAGGACCATGCCGTGCACGATTCTGTGATGTCGCAATGTGAGCCATGCATCACTCGGAGATTAGGCCATAATATATGCTCTTACGGGTCAGAGATGGGTACCAGTTGCTCTGTCTCCAGGCAGAGCCTGTGGGTTTATATCCTCACTGCATTTCCAATAGTGCAGACGAGTAGCTTCTGCCGTCAACGGGGTTCTCAGAAGCCCAGCGCCACCGCGCGATAGAGTTGAAGGACCCCGGAAACAGTCTCTCGTTTTTTGTGTTTGTACGGTAAACTCAATGGCCAGAAGATCAAGTACACACGTTTCCCCTGGGTTTGTTATCAATATGGCCCTCCGTCCGATAAACGACCCGTCTCCAAGATGCTGCGACAATGGCCTGGGGATGTGGACTTGTCCTGAACCCGCCGGCCTTCGCAACGACTGCCAGCCAAAGTTGAACTTGAATCCCCCAGATGACAACGGACCGAAGGGCGTGGGCGGAATGGGCGGAGCCGGAGGACGTGGTGGAGGCTGGACAATCGAGAGCAACCCTCGGATGGGCGGATTTTCGTGCGCGAACGTGACGCCTACATAGCGTACCTGCACGACCCGCAAATTGCCAACTCTTGCTGCTGGCTGAGGCCGAGGACAGTTAGATGGACGGAGAGTATGGGGTGGGAGGCTTCGTGAGCTTGGCGGCGATGAGCCGTGCATGCATGCCGATGTCACCGCGGTTAAATTGGGGGTTTGAATACGTTGGCGAACCCAGGACGTCCGCTAACTAGGTGGCCGGTTTGCAATGAAGACAGTAGAGGGACAGGAGCCGGCTTACGAGATACTCCAACACGGCGAGGATGCTGTTACGATCGCTCTGTGCTCGAAGGGCAACCACTACTTAAGTCTACTTCACGTACGGTCACCTCACAGGTCTCCGTGACAGTGAAGTATGACATACCTCAGCGGGAAGTTGAATATGACGTGCCAATCCACTGAAATCACAGGCGTTGACGGGACACGCTACTATCGGACGTGATTGGTGTATTGGTTGATGTCAGAGCTCTTGCGAGTGACGTCGGCCTTCAGACGCTCGATCTATTCTTTAAGCGGATCGTTGCGCGGACCAAGAGCTTCCGTCCTTCTGTGTCTGGCTCTGTTACGCGGCGGAGGGATGTAAAGACCTACAGATCCAAGAGTCGTCGCGATGTAGACATGCGCAACGTAGCCATCGAGGGAAGACCTCTCGAGGCTGGATCTGCAGAGACTACTCCCTCCTCTCGTTTCGACACACGTCGATGCGTCGAGTACAAGATCGCGGAGGAGAGCTCATCAATGCGAGCGAAGTCAGGTTGACTGGAACGTCAGGGCTCGTTCCTCCTGTGGCTAGCTTTGTTACGCCGGCCTCGGTGTGCATGCCAGGTGGCTCGGCGTAACCCGATGACAGCGGGCTGGGGGTGGCGTACGGTGGGTACACGATCACTCTCGATGGGAAACCTGTCGCCGGGACGCACTCTAGAGGGCCGAGGAGCTCCACGGGGAACTCGCCTGCGTGGCGCAGGGAGTCAAAGATCCGGCCGGCGTAGCTGAAGGGATACGTACGGGTACTGCATGGCATTCTGGGTAGCGTACGGTGGGTCGAGCTCCATTGTCATCGGGTCGAAGCTGGTGCTGGTGTAGCTGGTGGTAGGGGAAGGGCTGGATGGGGCTGTTGGGAAGAAAGGTCGAGGACGAAGTCGTGGTGCTCCGCGGAGTGATCGACAAGGGCGTGGAGGTCAAGGAGGCTCTCGGCGAGCCCGAAGACTTTGGCGGTGCGGTTTGTGCGCGGCTTTGTATTCATGGGAAACAGCACGTCCGGCCGTGTTGAAATAAACCGGTCAGCCTAGGAAGAAAGATAGGCATTCAGCATTGACGATACGACTGCCATGCCAGCCCGAAACTGAGTATCATGTAAATAGTTGCGCACCCTTGACTCTGTGTTAACATCTGCGCCCACGATTGCTACAAACACTTCCTTCGCCAGGTCAATCAACTCCTTGAAGACTCCGCCTCCGTCGATTCCCATCCTACACGAGACGGTGATCGACGGCAAGTTCAAAATGAGACGACGACAGCTTACTCCTGCTCACCAAATTGATCTATGAACGTGCTCTCGATCGGCTGCTTCCAGTCCGTTTCCCCGAACCTCAGCGAGATGACCACGTCAGACTGTGGCCCGCGCACGTCAGTGAAGATCTTGCTGGTAGATACCGCGGTTCTGCATGTCATTGGTGTTGAAGTTACGCAAACTGCAGACGCGAACTTCGAATGGGATGGTGAAGGGTATGCTGATGAGTACGCCAAGACGTGGGGAGGGGGGTATGATATTTGTCGTTTGGTCAATGCTTATGCACCGACGGGCTGAGCGATTTGCTGCTCCTCGAAGCTGGAGGGAGCTATCAGTCAAGATAATGTCAGACAAGTGATGAACCGATTACTCACACACCTGCTTCGATGAACGAGGACATATCGATCTGGGCGATGACAAGCCAATGCCCTGGCGGCGTAAACAACTTTCACGAACTAACCAGTCATTAGCACGCACATCACAGCACACATAGAAAAATTGACAGCGCTCACTCTAGCGCATGCAGCGCTAACAAGCACTTGGTGACATTCTCGCAAACGCCTTCCCACTTCAGCACCAGGCACGCGTCCTTCCTGCACGTCGGTCTGGTCTTCACGCCAGTACAACGTGAACGCAATGTTGCGCAGCTGCCGCGAGAATGCGATCAATTGATCGAGGGCCAGCGGATTTCGAGGTCACTGGTTTTCCCGGAGCTGAAGAACTCGTCGTCGCCCATTGTGAACAGCATCGTCGAGTAGAGGTCGACAAGGAAGAGAAGGGTTGGCCAAGACTTGGCACGGGCGGGGTCTGGAGAGCGACAATGGAAACATGAGTACACAGCGATACCAGGAATGTATAGAAGGATGGCGTTGCGTTGTGGTCAGCAGTGACCTGATGTCGCCGGTGGAGACGAGGTTGGTTATTTGCATTATGGCCGTACATCGAGTGTCCGCACTGATGGTGCGGCGGGACGAAGGCATTGACAGCGATCACGCGCGTGGTGTCCTCAGATTCGGACTCAGAATCGGGGGAGTCGTCAAGGGCGTGCTTGCGGGATGATGTGATAGACGTCTTGCGCGAAGGCGGATCGAGAGCATGGGTTGGTAGAGCATCCATCAGCGCAGTGCAATTGAAGGATCGTATCGACCGAGGTGTCCAGCTCTGCATACCGCGGAGGAACGAACAGGCGGCAACGCTGCCGGCCTTTTGAGGAGAGTGAAGGGCAAGCAGGCCGGGTCCCGTCTTGCCAGGCGAAGGTCGATCAGTGTCTTTTCACAGAAGGAGACGGTCATACGCACCCTGGGCCTCACAGCGTTTTTCAGAGCGACACCGGCTGCGTAATCTTGCTCGTTTCGTTGACCAGCTCTGTGCAGCACTAACGTCCACGTCGTCGGGATCGACGTTGTCGCTCGATCTGGCCAGAAATCGAATCGAGGACATTCATCACCTGCTGACCAGGCCGCATTAGCCGTATTATTCCATCGACTGTCAAATAAAACGCACCTCCTCGCGTACGCCGCGCGTCCTGGGTCGCCCCCGCCGGACTTGGGCGCAGTGTCCCGCTAGGAAGCCTGGAAGTGCTCAGATGTCCGACGACCCCATTTCTTCGTGCACGAGCAAATTCTCTTCCACCGCTTGTAGAGCGATATCCGCCGGAAGCAGAGCGCCTTCAGAGCTAAAACCGACGCGAATGTGAGCTGCGCCGCCAATCGACAGGTGAAAAGACATACCGCTTCTGGTCCACGTGCTCAACGACTTGTTCTTCGACGCAAAGTTCTCGAACTTCAACCAAATCCAAGACGTCTGGCGCCTGCTCTCTCCGAGCTTCGCATCCGCGGTGTACACCGTGAAACTCTTGATGTCCTCCTTCAGATGGGGACAATCCTCGTCCGTCTCCGATATGCCGAGGGCGATGCGGGCCTGCCGAGCGCGCCGGCGCGAACCACGCTGTGGCTTGTCTTTGACGTCCATGAGTGCCTCCGCGGTGCCCACGCCACGTCTAACCTAAAGCACGCTGATCCATGGCCAGGACGGCAGTGCTTGAAGTACGTAGATAGTGATTTTGCTATGCGCAACACATGAGGCTAGGCATGCGCACCCAACTAAGATATATATGTCGGAGACGTCTAGGGAGACGCGACGTGCCGCCGAGCACGTCCAGAGGAACTTGGTGGCCTGTCTGGGGCGTCATGAGCGATCGCGTGGCCTGTCTGGGGCGTCCAAACCAATCACGTGGCTTTTCGGGAGAGGGCTGCAAATGTGCGATTTGGCTCACATTCGCCCTTTGTTGCATTCGTAATTGTCTGTTGTTTTGTTACTTTGTACCAACGAGGTCCTGCCTGAGCTGCTTACGTAGCGTAGTTGGTATACATCACACGTTTCACGTTTCGCGCAGGGTGTCCAGCGCGCGGCCTGGTGGAGGTCGTTGGCTTGTTGACGACGTCCAAGAGAGGGGCGTTCTGGGGGAGCGTCCAGAGCGAATCCCAGTGTGGACGGCGTCCAGGAGGCGCTACAACTTCACGCACGGTCACCTTACAGGTCTCCATAACAGTGAAGCATGACATACCTCAGCGGGAAGTTGAATATGACGTGCCAATCCACTGAAATCACGGGCGTTGACGAGACACGCTACTATCGGACGTGATTGGTGTACTGGTTGGTGTCAGAGCTCTTGCGAGTGACGTCGGCCTTCAGGCGCTCGATCTACTCTTTTAGCGGATCGTTGCGCGGACCAAGAGATTCCGTCCTTCTGTGTCTGGCCCTGTTACGCGGCGGAGAGATGTAGACCTACATATCCAAGAGTCGTCGCGATGTAGACATGCGCAACGTAGCCATCGAGGGAAGACCTCTCGAGGCTGGATCTGCAGAGACTACTCCCTCCTCTCGTTTCGACACACGTCGATGCGTCGAGTACAAGATCGCGGAGGAGAGCTAATCCATGCGAGCGAAGTCAGGTTGACTGGAACATCAGGACTCGTTCCTCCTGTGCCTAGCTTTGTTACGCCGGCCTCGGTGTGCATGCCAGGTGGCTCAGCGTAACCCGATGACGGCGGGCTGGGAGTGGCGTACGGTGGGTAGGCGGCGAGAGAGGCAATGTGCCGGGGCAAGGAAGATATGGACGAGAGCGGTGAGTCGTCCATCTCGAGCTCCATGGGCGCGCGACCTCCCCGGGCACCGGATGTCGCCACAACCGGCGAAAATCGCGCTGGACGCCACCCTTCTCCCGTCGTCGCCGCAGAGCGCCGCTGCGCTCTTTAGCTTCTTAACAATGAATGTCGTACGGCACCCTGCTTGGAAGGTTTCGGCTGTGGAGCGCGCGGGGAGGGATGGTGGATGTCGCGGATATCGTGGATGCGTTGTTGAAGCGCATGGGCGTCCGTCAGTCGTTCACAGCATGGACTGGCGGACCGGTCATCCAGTGGGTCGATTTGAAGGGGCGAGCTCTCAACGAATTGGCTGAGGTGGAGGAGAAAGAGTACCGGGAGAGTCTGCCGATGCGCATCGCGCGGGGGCTTTCGTTGTTCCCTGTGCGGGAGGACGTTTATACCAAGTAAAATGCGATGTGATGATGCAGACGGAGTGCCGCACCACGCGCAGCACCATGATGGGCAGTCGTACGTTCTTCGGCAATGACAGTAGCATGAAAGTACTGCGCGAGATCAATCAGCCGCTCGCGAGGGCGATCGAGTGGCTTCGAAGTCAGACCACCTCGGTGTTGAGAAAGAATTGCTGGTCATGTTTCCCGGTGGGGTCATGGTCCAGCAGACTGTACGGAATGTAGAGCCAATCGCGGATTGCATTGTCGATGCGTGTGGGAACCGCTGGAATGACACACAGAGTCAGTCTGTGTGCGATAACAGGAAATCGAGGGACGAGCATGTGGGCGAACGATGCGATGCAGACTCGGATGCTACCGAACGATGTGACACAACGAAAGTGCCCGAACGAAGCGATGCTGACTGTCCGAAACGACGCGACAACGACGCGACGACGACGACGCAAATGTGCAGAACATATAAAGAAAAGGGACTCACTATGTGACGCAGTGGTTGCCCGGAAACCGTCGCGAATCGGAGGCAGTACGCGAGCAGCGCGCACACCCGCAACCGCGCGGGCGCGATTGATATCCCCAACCGCAGCAACGAGCGGTTCGGCACGGCAGGGCCGGCGGCCGGCACGGCGCCGATGGACGGGGTAGTCCGCGTTGGCACCGCTTTCAGCCATTAAACCCGCAGACCATACTTCGTCAACGGGGGCTGCTCGTATTGGCGCGCGAATGGCTGGCATGGCGGCGCGAGGCGACGCCGTGATGGCAGAAGTTGAGTGGTGGGACTCGATCGCGTCAGTTGCTGAAAATTGCAAGGAGCCGCGTCATCAGGGAGCACTGCGGGCATGAAAAGGAGCATCTCACCTGCGAGCTGGCTCCAAGAACGACATGGACAGAGCGCGGTTACATCGCTTGATAGGCAAGGCTGCAGTCCTGCGACTGCCTAGGCATGGCTATTCTTCCTTTCCCACCACGCCTTTCAACCGAAAGACAAACCGGACGAACCACTCCGCCGTGCGCTGTTTGTATTTAAACGCGGACAGCACAACCAGCGGCGCAGGGGATGCCGCGCGGGCCTCACGGTCTGCAGCGACACGTGTGCGTGCGAGCTGAAATGAACGGGCCAGTTCATGGGCATATTCCTGCAGCCGCAAGATACAATGGGAGATAACACACCTGACACAACACAAGACAGCGTCGACGGCCACGCCGGAGCATGGGCACGGTGCACGCGGCTACACCACACTTCGGGCGGGCGCCGTGAGGGCTACGGCAGCGAACAAAAGTAGCGCAGGCTGTCAGAATGGAACGCGATGAGCGGGAAAAATGACAGCACACCTTGTCGTCTGCGCAGCCTTCCTGGATGGCTTCACCACGTCGATCGCGGGTAGTAGCACCGACGGCCAGCCGATTGCGACATAGCCTGCCATCGCTTGCTTTCCTGTGTCACCCCTGTGATGACGCACAGGACGAGCCGGACCAAGCGCTCCACATTGAGCTGCTCATCGGCGGATGCAGACGACGCAAACGGCGGCGCCGGTGGACGCTGTCTTCCTGTGGTGGACCCGCGTACACGCCGTGATCGCCGCGACTTCAATGGCGAGATTGCGACTGGAGCGCTGCGAGCGGGTATCACTAGCTGTGAGGGCATGATGGATGAGAGGCGCGCGCGCACGGCGAATGACAACACACCTGGCCAAAAAGCGATGGCGATGCGGCGAGGCACGCGGCCACGACCAGCGATGTCCGCGTGTCGGCGTCATTTGAGATAGACGATGATAGACGTGGGTTTCTTGGGACATCTTGCTGGCTGCGTCGTCCATGGGCGCGAAGTCCTGGGCGGGGGATGGGGAGGAGGAGCACGGCGGGGCAGACGACACGAACAAGGCTCCCACACCCACACAGCGCTCTCTGCTTGCTTCGCCCGGACAGGCCGGGTTGAGCATGTTCAAGGCTGCGGGGAGGAGTGCCAGTGCGGGCTGCGGTCGCAAGTCTGGATGGACATTGAGTGCTGACTCTGAGTTTGTGAGCACTCGAGCCCTAGACGCTTGATGGCGGCCAAACAGTGTCAAAGCGGGCCACGCGCGCTCGGCCCGTTGCGCCGCGCAGCCTGTGCTCCCGCTCTCCGCTCAACAGCCCAGCTCGTGCCGGCCAGACCCCAGCTCAGCACTCTCATGCGGGCCAGGTCTGGTCCTGGACACATTGCATCAGTCCTGTGCATTTCATTTTGGTTTCATTGGGGTACTACACATCTTGCTCGACCTACTACACCACCGCCCCCTCCCCGCGAACGTGCTCACATCCCTCGAAGGCGCCGTGCCCCCGCGTTTACGCACGAGACGCCAATGATGACCCACTGCATTGTGGGATACCTGCGGCGGAACGCGAGCCCGGAACGCCGCGGCGCGAAAGGACGCCGTCCGGTGGTCGGTAATGGCCCCCAAGATGGCATTTGCAATGGATGGGGTAGTCCGCGTTGGCACCGCTTTCAGCCATTAAACCCGCAGACCATACTTCGTCAACGTGGGCTGCTCGTATTGGCGCGCGGACGGCTGGCATGGCGGCGCGAGGCGACGCCGTGATGGCAGAAGTTGAGTGGTGGGTCTCGATCGCGTCAGTTGCTGGAAGTTGCAAGGAGCCGTGTCATCAGGGAGCGCTGCAGGCACGGAACAGGAGCATATCGACGACCGGAAGATCGGCACATCGCCTGCCATCGCCCGACGCTCAAACTGCCTTCATCAGACCCCCTTCGAATGGCCACTGGCCGATCGCCATGACTTCGCCTGCGGGCTTCAACGCGGAACCGACTCGACGCTCAGCACGACGCCGCCCAGGGAGGGCCTGATCCGGGCGTGGGACTGCTGCGTCGGGGCGCCGTCGAGGGAGGGATGGCCCGACGAGTCCTCATGCCTGCGTAAGTGCGTTGCCTTCCAGCGGAACGATTGTCTTCCGCGCAAGGTCGGCAACGGAGACTAGTTGCCTTCTCGCCTCGTCCGCGACCCTGCGACCCTGACGGTTTCTTCCCTCTGCGCCACCATCTCCTCTGGACCCGTCTTGCAGGCAGAATATGTTCACCTATCGGTAGGCGTCGTCGGCGTCCAGCAGCGAGTCGGGATGCAGCAGCTGTATCGTGAGACCTGTGAGGCAATGCTTAGGCGCTTTGAGACGTTGAGATAAGAGCGCAAGGAGAGGACGAGGACGTCGAGGACAAGGTCCAGAGGTGAGTGGGCGGGATTCCGACACTGTGTTGTTCATGCAACAACAATCTGAGTGAGACGTTTGGACACGTACCGTGGCCAACTCTCCAGTCTGCGCGCCCGTCACGGCACCCAAGGGATCCTTACGCCTCCTACAGCCAGCACAAACTCTTCAGAACGGGCGCGGTTCGTGACTCAAAGAAGAGCTTACCGGTGTGCGAGGCGTAGACCCTGGGCATCCTCGTAGCGCATATATGTTGTAAGAGAATCGCGCCGTGGGTGCTCACTAGCACTGCTCACTGCTTGGCAACTGCTTGGAGACTCGCGTAAGTGCAGCAAGGGTCATGGTGTCGATGACCGGAGGACGCGCGCATGTGAAAGGCCATCCCCTATAGAGGACCTTTCCGTTGTGGGACGGTGATCGCGAATACGGGGTGCGAGCGACCGGAATGGTCGTTGAAGTTGAACTTCGTGGCCCTTGACTGGCCGACTAGAGTCAACACCGAAGCAAGGAGATCGTGAACTTCCTCGCGTCAAGTTCAATTATATTCACGCTGTAATCCCTTGTAATCTACGCTTGAGAACTCTCTAGTTGTTCGGATCGCCACAGTCTGTGATTCAACTGTCAGTCGCCGGAAGAGTCAGATAAGTACGCGGGGAATGATGCTAGATTGTGCGGTCGTGTTTCCCATTGGCGTGGTGTCGAGATGAAGGGCGTTTGGGCAGGAGTGTAAGAACTAGAGACGGGCGTCGCTGGTGGTAATGGACACCTGGCCGGGAGTACGGAGCGAGTATCGACTTGATCATTGGGTGGCTGGCACGCGCGCCAGGTCTGGTCTCCTGGACACATTGCAGCAGACGTCTGTGCACTCGAAACGCGCCCCAGGGGCTGTAACCGGGAAGAGGCTCGTATATTGTCGACAGCATGTAGGATAACCAATTATATAGCAAATACATGTTCTTGTCGCGCAGGCCGATATGTTGCGTATGTATTCAACTGCACGCGAAGCCTGGGCGGAAGAAGGGCATGGGGAGCTTACAGGTCTCGGGACAGTCGAAATTGCGATCGGCATAGTCTCCCTGAGGCAGAGTAGCTAGATTCAACCCTTCGCAAGCTCAGGGATCATCTATCTGGATCGGCATGAAGGTGATGGTGACGCTCAATGTACAGACAAACTATTCTCCGATCGCGCGATCGATGTTATTTCCCTAGATGAGGAGAAGCCCGACGTACCGGCATACATACTCGTCAAACTGGACCGAGCACGCCTGCCCCAGCTGCTCGAAGGTGTGGTTTCCGCCCGCAAGACATCCCTGCAGGACAGGCGTTCAGGGAAGAAAGCGACAACGTGCGCGCGTCAACCGCGCAGCGCAGGCACCTGACGAACACATATGCATTTACAGACTACCCAGCTCAAGGTCAGACAATCCTATACGTGAGGGTGTACGTCGCTTCTCCACCGTTAGGGTCAGACCTCTGTTCAACATCTATGTCGCACTATCTCGAAGCTCCGGTCGTGATGATACCGTGTGGCTATTCAACGAGCAGCTTTTTTCAGACCACAGAGCCTGACATTAGAGGATGTCGGCTGTGGAACGCCAATGAAAAGTTGCATAAACGCTGAACAGTGGGCCGTTACTAACCTCTGAATTTGCCTTTAAGCAGTCTCGAGCTCTCTTTCACATTTGGATATCCTCGATCCACCGTGGCATCCTTAATCCAGGCGGGATTACCCTGCGGGGATACGACGAGAGAACGCCCAAGCAAGTCGCCCGTAGGGCATCTGAATCCCAATGCCACCGCCTCCCACCTGCCAGCGTGAATCGCAGCTTCCTGATGTACTGGCCCTTCTTCGTCCAGCCAAACCCAAATCTTGAGATCATTTGTTTCGTTGTGACTGCCACCGTGATGCAGACACTCATGTGTGAAGATGTCGAATGGAGATGGACGACTGTACATCGGGTGGGGGAGATGGGGAGGCTCGCGGATAACGTGATGGCCAGTCGATTTGTACCAGGTGAATTTGATCTTCGTACACCGCACATTGCGCAACATTTCCTTCACTCGCTGAGAAAGACATGGTGAGCGCGCGGAAAGAGACGAACGTGTGCGAGAAAGACGGACGGTGTCGCCTTGAGTGCCGCGTAGCAATACATGCTGATCGTCCTCGTCCTCCTCGCCCTCGTCCTCGTCCTCGTCCTCGTCCTCGTCCTCGTCCTCGTCCTCGCCCTCGCCCTCGCGCTCGCCGATGCCCTCAGATTCCACGATCGATCTGCTGTTCTTAAAGATCCAGAAACTCGGTCCAGATAGCGCATTGCACTTACTGCGACACAAGATGTTCAGCACTGGACCCGCCGAGCACTGACTGCAGGCTATTCTGCTCGGCATAAGTACTACAGGTTTTCACGTCGGGTTGCATGAGTTTGGCTCACCGTGATGGCGTTGCTGAGTCGCCTATTCAATGACACCCTTTTCCTCCCTTGAATGACAGTGTAGTTTTGCTCTGCCACTTCGCCGGGTCGATGGGGTATGTCGGGAAGCTTGATTATGGTGGGGTAATCCCACTCATCGACAGGGACAGAGTATAGTGATTTTTTTGAGTATCGGGGCAACATCTCGGTGACAAGGGTCGAAGAGGGACCGGAGCTGCAAAATTGACTTCGGCTAAGCGGCTTGCCGGTACAGAGCTTTGTCAATGTGTTGCCAGACATTTCATCGATCTAACTCAGCGAAGTGTAGCGTAAGAAATCGACGCAGCCTCAGGCCGACCGCTTCAGAGACCTGATCATCTACCTTCGTCGGTCCTGCTGCCGGGTCGCTGATGTACGCGCAGACTCTGTGAGTGCAAGCCCCAACAGCCTGAGTGTCGACAAGGTGTGCAGCTGTGTGTTGTGGCTCCATGAACATCATTCATTTTGGGTTTCATGTAGGAGATGGTCAAGCATGATCCGGAGGCAGGATGAATTCGTGTTCGCCTGGGCAGTAACACCGAAGACATGTTATAGCAAGCCAGCCGCATCGACGCGTCGGACGTGGCGACGAGACCATAGGTACATGTCTATAACTGTATGTTTGCTTGCAGCCCCGGTTCCATTTTTCCTAACTCCCGCGCGCACGTAGTGCGCACGCATTGGCGCCCCGCCTCGGCGTGAACAAGTATACCAGCCACTCGCGTCAAGCAGCCGGCTTACTTACCGGCTTACCCTCGAGGAACCGTCGGGTGGTCAGTGCTGCTCCCTATTTTCCGGCGCACGGGTCGGATGCTGGGCTCTATTAGCCCGTGCTAGCTCTCACTTCACCTGCGACTCCTTCTCTCGCTCCGGCTGTTACTTTAGAGTCTAGAGCAACGCCGCGGGCAACAGTCCTCGCCCGCCTGCCGAGCCCTCCGAATCAGGTTTACATAACCGCACGCCAGATTGGTCAACGGGGGTGGCGAGCCGCACGCAAGTAGGTTCATGTTTTGCAGTCCCAGCTATCTTTGTACCATGGTAGCATGGGTACGGGGCCACAGAGCTGCCCATCGGCAGATGGGCAGCGGATGTGGCCATAAATATTTGTGACCGTGAATACAAGTGTTACAGTCCAACAGTCTAATCATCATCTTGATAGCCTTTATTCGTCGCCACGGTGATGCCGCACGAAAGGAACCGGAACAGGCATTCCACAGTAGGCTCAGCTCGTCGGCGGACGCAGACAGCACAAACGGCGGCGGCGGGGGGACGGCGGCAAGTGTGCGACTGGACCGCTGCCAGCGAGTATCACTTGCTGAGATTGAGGGCATGATGAGTGAGGCGTGCGCGTCAAAAGCGACGACGATTGCGCCGACACGGCCACTGCTAGCGCGGCTACGCGTCGGCAATCATTTCAAGAGGACGATGATGGGGATGCCAAGTGGATGCCATCTGGATGGCTGCGTCGTCCATGGGCGCGAACGCCCGGGGGAGGATATGGCGAGGAGAAGTAGGGCGGGGCAGACGAAACGAACAATTGCAAGGCTCCCGCACAAGGCTCTCTGCTTGCTGCGCCCGGACAGGCCGGGTGAGTGCGGTCGCAACTCTGGATGGACGTTGAGTACTGAGTACTGAGTAAGTAGCCAGAGCCAGGCTGAGAGTGCTAGTCAACCGAGCTTGGCCAAACAGTGTCAAAGCGGGCCACAGCGGCGTCTCCTAGTAGTAGTACGCTCTCCTATGGCCAAGTAAAGTTTCGGGAGCGCATAGTTGCACGAGGCCGCTACTTGTAGAGGATTGTAGTCGGCTAGAGGTGGGCTTCGTAAAGGCCTGGTTACGGCGTTCTGGACGTGCAGGCATGCTTCGGCTGAATCGGATCTCTAAAGACCACGGCACATTCATGGGATATACCTTTGCCAATGCCAGCATAAATCCCGATGAGACCAGGTACAGATATTTTGCCTGGTTTCTTGAAATTTTGGTTATCCTTCAAACTCTGGAGAAATTTGTCCACTCGTTCCGTCACAGCTACAAAATGATTGCTTGGTATAATAAAGTGTCGAGCAAGCCTGCACTCGTGACCATATTCATAACTATCTACTAGTACCATGAACACCAACGTGGCAAATGACGGTCGAGTCCGCTCCCCAATTGCTTCTAACGTCCACGACAACTACCGCCCAGTCAAGATCCCAGGATTGAATGTGCTCCGAAAGAAGGTGGTCGCGCGGGGATTGGGGGTCAAATTCGAATTGGGCCAAAGGGAAGTAATCGCCGAAAGCGCTAAGCGGAAAGGCAGGAACACCATTTGCTGCGGCCAGTGCTTCTCCTGGGTGCTGTAAAAGCTTATAACTGTTTTTGAGACCATCCAGAAGCCCCCAGACGATGACGCTCCGCGGCGCTCTTGGGCTGGTGTCATTGGCCGGCGACGTGACAGAGCGGATGACGAAGTGGTCAAGGACGACGTGCTCCTGCGAAAGCGCGATCCCAACGGTGCCTTGGCCACCTGCAAACTCCCAACATGTGTCTTGATCGTCGCTGAGAACGGCGATTGGATTCGAACCCCGTTTGAATGGCGACCGCGAAGGTGGCGGCTTGACCATCTCCGGCAAGACCATAGCTCCCAAGGAAATCTCTGCAAAATTGACGGTAGAAAGAGCGGGGGCTGGGCTGGGCTTGCCGTCGGATGCAGAGTCCATATGCGTGACGGAGGTGGGACTGGTGACAAGCGCAAGCGTGGCCGATAGATGGGGATGTGCAGAGACGGCGCTAACAATTGGCATCGACCCCGAGCCACCCTCAGCCCCGCCCATGCCCTCGGCCCCGCCCCCACCCCCGCCGTCACCGTCGCCGTTGGGCGCAGAGTCAAGATGCGTGACGACGGTCGGACTCGAGGCAAGCTCGAGCATGACCGATAAGATCGGATGGGGATGTGCAGAGACGGCACTTGGAATGGACCCTGAGCCACCCTCGCCCTCTTCGTCGCCCTCTTCGTCGCCCTCGCCCTCGCCCTCGCCCTCGCCCTTGCCCTCGCCCTCGCCCTCGCCCTCGACGACGTTGGAATTTGGCCTGACAGCCTGCGATGTCGTTTGAAGCGTCACTGCATTGCTAGGGGCGCCCGAGGCGTCGTCGGTATGGAAAGAGGGCGAGTCTTCAAGAGGCGACGAGAATTCCAGACCCGTAGTGCTTGGAGCAACGGCGGGCATGGCAGGTCTTGGTGTAGAACTTGGTACCTCCACAGAATCTGAGTTGTAACTGTGCGGCTGAATCACGGATGTCGGCGTAGTAGCATGCTTGACGGAATTAGCGGATCGTTGCATACCCTCACGAAAAGCATCGGCTACGGATTCACCGGTAGACGGCGAGAACGAGACAGAGTCTGGAGATTCAGATACCGCTGTAAGTATAACACAGCGAGCCTCCCTTGACAGCACGTAAGATGACACGCGCGGAGGTAGGTAACAGGCCAGACTTGGTTCGGTGGACCGAGCGACATTGGTGAGGAAGTGGTTCAGGAAGATGAATGCGGTCATGACGAGGAACCAAGAAAAACGAGGCCGCCATTGGCCACCTCCGAGACTGTTTCCGGCATCCGGCAATCGCTCCTGGGAAGCTTGAACAGAGGTGCCGTCCTATCGCCCAGCAAGATTAGTTTGAGTGTGGGGAAAGCGATAGTTTTCAAACCTTGGAAGTACTCCCCGATGTTCCCGTCCTGCCAGAGGACGTGGGGGTCCTGTCAGAGGACGTGGGGGTACGCCGCGTGAGTCCTCCCGCAGACCCTTCGGCTGCACGTATCCGAAATCTGTCGGCGGTGAACGGTTTTGGTGGGGGCCGACGGAAGACATGCATTGCGAAATGAGAGCGTAGCGATTGAGAGTTTCAGCCAGTTATTGACGCACCATATATCCGCCTTCGGTTTTATATCTCTAGACGAACGAGCCACAACTAGCGTGAAATTCTGAATGGCGAAAGGAGTCAATCGCGCCACGATTCCCCTTGTTTTACTATTAGCCTCGAGTCACAATGCGGTTATTCAGCCGTGTATTACATAGCCTCGAGTCACAAAGATATTATTCAGTCATGGATCATGGATCATGTCACAGCCGTTCAAAGGGATGGACGGGCAAAAGGCGCTTTGAGTTTGCTTTGAGTCAGTACAACATGCCACGACCCGCCGGCTCAAAATCCGGCACAATGCCGTCTACGTAGCGCGGAAGCCTGGTCTGTTCCTCAATGGGACCCCTGCAGGTGGTTATCTAATCCTATCCTCACCTCACGTTGGACCCGTCTCGCGGGTCGGGAGGTCACCGGTCACGAACGAAGGTGATGATGTGCTGGCAAGCGCGCGCGCGCGTCCATCATGCGTACGGTCCCCCGGAACTCCCTGGGACTCCTGATACCCTCTCCTCCGTCTCCCTGCTCATTGACTCTCCGGCTCGTCTCTCTCTCTCCGACTCCTGTTCGTCTCTCGTCCTCTATCTGCCTGCGGCTGCCTGTCTGCGATCCCTGCGGCTGCTTGTCTGCGATCGGCCATGGAGGCTACTCCAACGTTCCCACTATACGCGCCCTATATAGCACGGTGTTCGTGCGAGCTGACGCGCTAGCTGAAGCATGATGTGCTTAGTTAAACCCCCTTTGCAAAATAGCGTGCAGAATAGCTAGTCTCCGTGGCTGACCTTACCACAGAAGACAGTCGTTCTGTTCTGTAAGCAGAATAGCTGCCAGCACAACTACTTGCCCAAGGATGCCATCATGCTCCCGCATCCATGTGTCATCTTCTCTTTCAGGTAGTTGTGCTTGCCGCCGCCCTTCACCGCTGTGGCGGGCGCACGCTCGCCGGTCTCGACGACGAGCTCACCTCCCGCAGCCACTGTGCGCCCCGTAGCCCCACAACTTGGCATGCCACATGATGTTTGAAGCCCCTGGTCAGTGAATGGTGCGCTTTTTGTGCGCCGCTTCCCCTTCACCTTCTGCGGATGCCGACATTGTCACTAATGGTGAGCTCGACCTCCGCTTCGTTATGGATCGAACGGGCCTCAAATTCCGCACAGAGTAGCTTATACATGTCCGCCCGCCGAGGCTGCCGATGCCGACGCCGACGAGCCCGCCCTGCCCTCACTATGCAACCCAGGCCCTCGGGATTTTGCAGGCCACGTCATATAGACAAGACGTGGTGGACTGCGCACGCGCTTTATGCGCGCCTTCATCTGAGCTCGTCCGGTGATGCCGTCAACACGGCACACGACGAGCTCATGTAGCTCCTCCAGTTCGGCTATTATGGCCGTCATATTACATTAGCGTATACAAAGGGCCAGTATAATACGAATGTTATGACCCGATCTTGTTAAAGCTCCTACGATCGAGCTCACTGTCGCGCTCGGCGCCGTCACTGTTGACGCCGACGAGCTCGATCGCTACGGAGCATATAGCTACATTATTGAGTGTATAGTACAGTGAAGTACACTTGTCGAAGAGAGCGTCCGCCCGCACATCCACGCCTCGATGCGCGAAGCCCGCGAAGGCACTGTGGGCGAATGGGTTCTTGGCCAAAGTACAGTGGTGGATTGATGGTAGCGCTCATGAGAACGACTTGATGGGCTTCCCCCTTTGCCTAACTGCTGTCGGCAGGCAAGCGCCTGGAAGCGACCGGCAGGATATCGGCGTCGCGCTCGTGCACCTTGTCGACCATAACGTGCGTCGCGTCGCCCAGGTTTATCCCAGCTCAAGCTGCCTTCCTGGAGGGCGATCTGCATACGACGCAGGAACTCGTGCAGAACCTGACGGACCCATGCCCTTCTGGGGGCTTGACTTTGAACCGGACTTGGCACCCGATAGACCCGCCCCAAAACTTGGCCCCACTCCTTGCCTACGCGGTCGACCAGCGGCGTGGCTAGCAGACAACGTTGCGAGAGATGCCTTGTCCTCTGGAAAAATGGTCGGCTCAAAGATTTGGGTCGTCTTAACTGAGCCAGTTGCCGCCAGGCAGACCGTGGCCTCATCATGGGTAGATATTGCTCCAGCGAGTCGGTAGAGATGTCGGTATAGATGTCGGTACAAAGGTCGTTCCACGAAGACTAGATCATAGCTCAAGTCTGACCGATGTTGGGCATTGAAAGTTCCTCGCAGCCGCTCGATCGATGCCAATGCCTTCTCCGATTTTGCGCGATAAAGGTGGTAGATGGTTCGCCCTGCCCGACGCTGCCGTAGCGGAGGCCACAGATGGCAGAGAGAAATCGGGACTATTTGTCGGCGCATCGGGAATCGCTGCCGCTGGTGCAGAGGCAAGAGGAATGGATGGAATTTCGGTCGAGAATACAGTGGGGCTCGTCGAGGTTGATGGCGATGTGATCGCGGCTGGCGCTGGAGCGGCTTTTTGGCTGCGGCAAGGGCGGCTCGCCGGCTGGGAAGCTGCAAGTAGGCATTGAATCCCCTGACAGGCTGACCCCAACTTTGAGCGGTGGAAGGAGTTGAGATGGTCGGTATATGGGCAGCGATGTTCCTACCGTCGACTCCTAAGCATCTGGCACGCCATACAACTGCGAGCGTTCCTCTCCCATTCCTCGCCCGCCCGCCCGCTCCACACACGCACGCATACGCGTCCATGGACCCCGCGCGTTCACCGCCGGGGCGGGATACCGGCGAGCGTGACGGTGGGTATCGACCGAGGTGTCCAGCTCTGCATACCGCGGAGGAACGAACAGGCGGCAACGCTGCCGGCCTTTTGAGGAGAGTGAAGGGCAAGCAGGCCGGGTCCCGTCTTGCCAGGCGAAGGTCGATCAGTGTCTTTTCACAGAAGGAGACGGTCATACGCACCCTGGGCCTCACAGCGTTTTTCAGAGCGACACCGGCTGCGTAATCTTGCTCGTTTCGTTGACCAGCTCTGTGCAGCACTAACGTCCACGTCGTCGGGATCGACGTTGTCGCTCGATCTGGCCAGAAATCGAATCGAGGACATTCATCACCTGCTGACCAGGCCGCATTAGCCGTATTATTCCATCGACTGTCAAATAAAACGCACCTCCTCGCGTACGCCGCGCGTCCTGGGTCGCCCCCGCCGGACTTGGGCGCAGTGTCCCGCTAGGAAGCCTGGAAGTGCTCAGATGTACGACGACCCCATTTCTTCGTGCACGAGCAAATTCTCTTCCACCGCTTGTAGAGCGATATCCGCCGGAAGCAGAGCGCCTTCAGAGCTAAAACCGACGCGAATGTGAGCTGCGCCGCCAATCGACAGGTGAAAAGACATACCGCTTCTGGTCCACGTGCTCAACGACTTGTTCTTCGACGCAAAGTTCTCGAACTTCAACCAAATCCAAGACGTCTGGCGCCTGCTCTCTCCGAGCTTCGCATCCGCGGTGTACACCGTGAAACTCTTGATGTCCTCCTTCAGATGGGGACAATCCTCGTCCGTCTCCGATATGCCGAGGGCGATGCGGGCCTGCCGAGCGCGCCGGCGCGAACCACGCTGTGGCTTGTCTTTGACGTCCATGAGTGCCTCCGCGGTGCCCACGCCACGTCTAACCTAAAGCACGCTGATCCATGGCCAGGACGGCAGTGCTTGAAGTACGTAGATAGTGATTTTGCTATGCGCAACACATGAGGCTAGGCATGCGCACCCAACTAAGATATATATGTCGGAGACGTCTAGGGAGACGCGACGTGCCGCCGAGCACGTCCAGAGGAACTTGGTGGCCTGTCTGGGGCGTCATGAGCGATCGCGTGGCCTGTCTGGGGCGTCCAAACCAATCACGTGGCTTTTCGGGAGAGGGCTGCAAATGTGCGATTTGGCTCACATTCGCCCTTTGTTGCATTCGTAATTGTCTGTTGTTTTGTTACTTTGTACCAACGAGGTCCTGCCTGAGCTGCTTACGTAGCGTAGTTGGTATACATCACACGTTTCACGTTTCGCGCAGGGTGTCCAGCGCGCGGCCTGGTGGAGGTCGTTGGCTTGTTGACGACGTCCAAGAGAGGGGCGTTCTGGGGGAGCGTCCAGAGCGAATCCCAGTGTGGACGGCGTCCAGGAGGCGCTACAACTTCACGCACGGTCACCTTACAGGTCTCCATAACAGTGAAGCATGACATACCTCAGCGGGAAGTTGAATATGACGTGCCAATCCACTGAAATCACGGGCGTTGACGAGACACGCTACTATCGGACGTGATTGGTGTACTGGTTGGTGTCAGAGCTCTTGCGAGTGACGTCGGCCTTCAGGCGCTCGATCTACTCTTTTAGCGGATCGTTGCGCGGACCAAGAGATTCCGTCCTTCTGTGTCTGGCCCTGTTACGCGGCGGAGAGATGTAGACCTACATATCCAAGAGTCGTCGCGATGTAGACATGCGCAACGTAGCCATCGAGGGAAGACCTCTCGAGGCTGGATCTGCAGAGACTACTCCCTCCTCTCGTTTCGACACACGTCGATGCGTCGAGTACAAGATCGCGGAGGAGAGCTAATCCATGCGAGCGAAGTCAGGTTGACTGGAACATCAGGACTCGTTCCTCCTGTGCCTAGCTTTGTTACGCCAGCCTCGGTGTGCATGCCAGGTGGCTCAGCGTAACCCGATGACGGCGGGCTGGGAGTGGCGTACGGTGGGTAGGCGGCGAGAGAGGCAATGTGCCGGGGCAAGGAAGATATGGACGAGAGCGGTGAGTCGTCCATCTCGAGCTCCATGGGCGCGCGACCTCCCCGGGCACCGGATGTCGCCACAACCGGCGAAAATCGCGCTGGACGCCACCCTTCTCCCGTCGTCGCCGCAGAGCGCCGCTGCGCTCTTTAGCTTCTTAACAATGAATGTCGTACGGCACCCTGCTTGGAAGGTTTCGGCTGTGGAGCGCGCGGGGAGGGATGGTGGATGTCGCGGATATCGTGGATGCGTTGTTGAAGCGCATGGGCGTCCGTCAGTCGTTCACAGCATGGACTGGCGGACCGGTCATCCAGTGGGTCGATTTGAAGGGGCGAGCTCTCAACGAATTGGCTGAGGTGGAGGAGAAAGAGTACCGGGAGAGTCTGCCGATGCGCATCGCGCGGGGGCTTTCGTTGTTCCCTGTGCGGGAGGACGTTTATACCAAGTAAAATGCGATGTGATGATGCAGACGGAGTGCCGCACCACGCGCAGCACCATGATGGGCAGTCGTACGTTCTTCGGCAATGACAGTAGCATGAAAGTACTGCGCGAGATCAATCAGCCGCTCGCGAGGGCGATCGAGTGGCTTCGAAGTCAGACCACCTCGGTGTTGAGAAAGAATTGCTGGTCATGTTTCCCGGTGGGGTCATGGTCCAGCAGACTGTACGGAATGTAGAGCCAATCGCGGATTGCATTGTCGATGCGTGTGGGAACCGCTGGAATGACACACAGAGTCAGTCTGTGTGCGATAACAGGAAATCGAGGGACGAGCATGTGGGCGAACGATGCGATGCAGACTCGGATGCTACCGAACGATGTGACACAACGAAAGTGCCCGAACGAAGCGATGCTGACTGTCCGAAACGACGCGACAACGACGCGACGACGACGACGCAAATGTGCAGAACATATAAAGAAAAGGGACTCACTATGTGACGCAGTGGTTGCCCGGAAACCGTCGCGAATCGGAGGCAGTACGCGAGCAGCGCGCACACCCGCAACCGCGCGGGCGCGATTGATATCCCCAACCGCAGCAACGAGCGGTTCGGCACGGCAGGGCCGGCGGCCGGCACGGCGCCGATGGACGGGGTAGTCCGCGTTGGCACCGCTTTCAGCCATTAAACCCGCAGACCATACTTCGTCAACGGGGGCTGCTCGTATTGGCGCGCGAATGGCTGGCATGGCGGCGCGAGGCGACGCCGTGATGGCAGAAGTTGAGTGGTGGGACTCGATCGCGTCAGTTGCTGAAAATTGCAAGGAGCCGCGTCATCAGGGAGCACTGCGGGCATGAAAAGGAGCATCTCACCTGCGAGCTGGCTCCAAGAACGACATGGACAGAGCGCGGTTACATCGCTTGATAGGCAAGGCTGCAGTCCTGCGACTGCCTAGGCATGGCTATTCTTCCTTTCCCACCACGCCTTTCAACCGAAAGACAAACCGGACGAACCACTCCGCCGTGCGCTGTTTGTATTTAAACGCGGACAGCACAACCAGCGGCGCAGGGGATGCCGCGCGGGCCTCACGGTCTGCAGCGACACGTGTGCGTGCGAGCTGAAATGAACGGGCCAGTTCATGGGCATATTCCTGCAGCCGCAAGATACAATGGGAGATAACACACCTGACACAACACAAGACAGCGTCGACGGCCACGCCGGAGCATGGGCACGGTGCACGCGGCTACACCACACTTCGGGCGGGCGCCGTGAGGGCTACGGCAGCGAACAAAAGTAGCGCAGGCTGTCAGAATGGAACGCGATGAGCGGGAAAAATGACAGCACACCTTGTCGTCTGCGCAGCCTTCCTGGATGGCTTCACCACGTCGATCGCGGGTAGTAGCACCGACGGCCAGCCGATTGCGACATAGCCTGCCATCGCTTGCTTTCCTGTGTCACCCCTGTGATGACGCACAGGACGAGCCGGACCAAGTGCTCCACATTGAGCTGCTCTTCGGCGGAAGCAGACGACGCAAACGGCGGCGCCGGTGGACGCTGTCTTCCTGTGGTGGACCCACGTACACGCCGTGATCGCCGCGACTTCAAAGGCGAGATTGCGACTGGAGCGCTGCGAGCGAGTATCACTAGCTGTGAGGGCATGATGGATGAGAGGCGCGCGCGCACGGCGAATGACAACACACCTGGCCAAAAAGCGATGGCGATGCGGCGAGGCACGCGGCCACGACCAGCGATGTCCGCGTGTCGGCGTCATTTGAGATAGACGATGATAGACGTGGGTTTCTTGGGACATCTTGCTGGCTGCGTCGTCCATGGGCGCGAAGTCCTGGGCGGGGGATGGGGAGGAGGAGCACGGCGGGGCAGACGACACGAACAAGGCTCCCACACCCACACAGCGCTCTCTGCTTGCTTCGCCCGGACAGGCCGGGTTGAGCATGTTCAAGGCTGCGGGGAGGAGTGCCAGTGCGGGCTGCGGTCGCAAGTCTGGATGGACATTGAGTGCTGACTCTGAGTTTGTGAGCACTCGAGCCCTAGACGCTTGATGGCGGCCAAACAGTGTCAAAGCGGGCCACGCGCGCTCGGCCCGTTGCGCCGCGCAGCCTGTGCTCCCGCTCTCCGCTCAACAGCCCAGCTCGTGCCGGCCAGACCCCAGCTCAGCACTCTCATGCGGGCCAGGTCTGGTCCTGGACACATTGCATCAGTCCTGTGCATTTCATTTTGGTTTCATTGGGGTACTACACATCTTGCTCGACCTACTACACCACCGCCCCCTCCCCGCGAACGTGCTCACATCCCTCGAAGGCGCCGTGCCCCCGCGTTCACGCACGAGACGCCAATGATGACCCACTGCATTGTGGGATACCTGCGGCGGAACGCGAGCCCGGAACGCCGCGGCGCGAAAGGACGCCGTCCGGTGGTCGGTAATGGCCCCCAAGATGGCATTTGCAATGGATGGGGTAGTCCGCGTTGGCACCGCTTTCAGCCATTAAACCCGCAGACCATACTTCGTCAACGTGGGCTGCTCGTATTGGCGCGCGGACGGCTGGCATGGCGGCGCGAGGCGACGCCGTGATGGCAGAAGTTGAGTGGTGGGACTCGATCGCGTCAGTTGCTGGAAGTTGCAAGGAGCCGCGTCATCAGGTAGCACTTCGGGCATGAAAAGGAGCATCTCACCTGCGAGCTGGCTCCAAGAACGACATGGACAGAGCGCGGTTACATCGCTTGATAGGCAAGGCTGCAGTCCTGCGACTGCCTTGGCATGGCTATTCTTCCTTTCCCACCACGCCTTTCAACCACGAAAGACAGACCGGACGAACCACTCCGCCGTGCGTTGTTTGCATTGAAACGCGGACAGCACAACCAGCGGCGCAGGGGATGCCGCGCGGGCCTCACGGTCTGCAGCGACACGTGTGCGTGCGAGCTGAAATGAACGGGCCAGTTCATGGGCATATTCCTGCAGCCGCAAGATACAATGGGAAATAACACACCTGACACAAGACAGCGTCGACGGCCACGCCGGAGCATGGGCACGGTGCACGCGGCTACACCACACTTCGGGCGGGCGCCGTGAGGGCTACGGCAGCGAACAAAAGTAGCGTAGGCTGTCAGAATGGAACGCGATGAGCGGGAACAATGACAGCACACCTTGTCGTCTGCTCAGCCTTCCTGGATGGCTTCACCACGTCGATCGCGGGTAGTAGCACCGACGGCCAGCCGATTGCGACATAGCCTGCCATCGCTTGCTTTCCTGCGTCACCCCTGTGATGACGCACAGGACGAGCCGGACCAAGCGCTCCACATTGAGCTGCTCATCGGCGGATGCAGACGACGCAAACGGCGGCGCCGGTGGACGCTGTCTTCCTGTGGTGGACCCGCGACACGCCGTGATCGCCGCGACTTCAAAGGCGAGATTGCGACTGGAGCGCTGCGAGCGAGTATCACTAGCTGTGAGGGCATGATGGATGAGAGGCGCGCGCGCACGGCGAATGACAACACACCTGGCCAAAAAGCGAAATTGGTGGGGGTGGATGAGGTGGATGGATGAGTGTATTGAAGACGAACTCGTTTCGCCGCGGGTGCATTGCTTTCCCGAGGGACGTCCCAAACGAAAGTCTGAGCTTCCTCGTAGAGGCCGGCTGGATCCTGCCTGCGTATCCAAAAGCTTTCAGCTCCTCTGGGTTCGATATACGGACCTGATTTGCGGCGTCAAGACGTTGACTCTCGGTGCTGGTGTCCACCCTGAATGATCCTGATGAAAGCGACAAATAAGGTTGGGTGCTCGGCAGCAAGGATATAAGAGCTTACGGAGCACGTCTGTATCAGACAGCGATAACTGGCTGATGCCCAAAACACCTGACCCACTACAATCGGTCATGTCGGCATCAAACGCACCTTAAGCACATTTCTATGAGCCCGGAAACATATCGACGTAAAGAAACAGCTCACCCAGTGAATTTGTGGGAGCGTATGTCCCACCGTCCGGAGGTTGGGGCATCAGGGACGGCACACCTACACTCTCGTCGTCGTCTGAATGAATCACATACAAGATCAGTCCGCAAACATCCGTGCCAAATTCAAAGATATAACTCACCTGAATCGGAGTCGTCAGGAAAGAACAGGTCAGGCCAATTTTGCTCCTCCGAGTCGTCGCACACGGCAGGAGCGTGAGTGCCTGTTCCTGGCACATGCGGTTCAGTTTTGAACCGCACTACAATGTATAAGCGACACACGCACTGGCTTCTAGGATGTAATGCCGTGGTTCAGGCTACGGAGTGCGTGTCAGTGATTATGCGCAATATTGATGGGTTCCACAGGCAAATATTATGATGCACGGTGCACCGCTGGCAAAGCCCGACGGATACTGTTCAATTACAGTGACCGCAGCGTGAAGTTGTCACGCAAGAGCGAGCGCCGGCGAGCCTTGCGCTGAGTCTGGGGACGCGGGGACGGGTAAAGATCGACTATCATCTGTCATTGAGTCAGCTACGGAGACTAGGGACGGGCACCTCCACCAAAAAGTCGGTGTTTGAAAACGCTGTGGCACCGGGCCAAATGCCTGTGACTGAGTGAAATTAGTGGTACCGATGATCTTGTAGCTCGTATAGTGCAGTTCTGCTTTGTCTGAAGCATTATTATGTAGGGAAATAGGCCACTGTATACATATTAGGATGTCAATTTTCACGAAGATGACTCAAGATGCTGTATGACGTGAGTTATCGCGGAAAATTCCAAGTTCTGTCCCGAGGTGTGAGGTCCAGCGCGCGTAGATTGAAGGCCAGCTTTCAAGCGAGTTCAAGTCCAACTTGTCACAGTCACTGGCAGGTTCAGAATCAGCTCGCAGGTCCCAGCACAGCCACCACCGGCACGCCCGGCTGCCGACCGTGGAAAACAAGCTACAAAATTCGTGTGGACCTATGCGTGTGGACCTATGCGTAGCCATCACTGCCCTGTTCATAAGTGGAGACCATAATCTAGCGAGCTCGTCTGCGCCTGGACGCACTTCTGTGACGAGCATGAAAATGGGAGGGGCGGGAGCACGACGACGACCCCGTCGTGAGCGGCGGCGGAGAGGGAAGCGCCGGCGGCGGCAAGTCGGCAACGGACGGCAGCCGGGTGTGCCGGTGGTGGCTGTGCTGGGACCTGCGAGCCAGTGAACCTGACACTGCACTGGCAGTTGGACTTGAAACTCGCTTGAAAGCTGGCCTTGAAACTTACGCGCGCTATACCCTCAGACCTCGGGACAGAGCGTGGCATTTTCCGTGAAACGACAGTCATAGATCTAACTCTTGCCAAAAGATAGAGAGGCGCCACGGCACGCCGCCACTATGCTTACGTGAAGACACTCTCCAGGCCCCGCCGGCCGCCACGTCGACTTGCTCACGACCGCCGTCGCACCCACCTATGCCTCCGCGCCATCGACCCAGCGCGTTCGAAGTCTGTTTTGGGGAGGAGGAGTCGCCGAACGGAGGACTCGAGGCACCCGGTAGCCTCAAGCGCAAGGCTCCGCCGGACATCGCGTCAGCAGGGCCGTCTGTGAGTATCTGAATCTCTCACAGCAGCTATGGAGTGCTGATCTCCCGCACACAGAATACCAAAAAACGCAACAGCGCCGAGTCTGAAGCGCCTGTCCGGCCACCTCCGCCGCCGCGTATGTCGTAACATGCTGCGCGCTCGCGCCCGGGCCATGGCTAACTCACCGCTCGCGTTGCACAGGCAGATATTACACCCCTCGTCCTGAGGACATACTGGAGGCCCGTGCCCTGATCGTCGGCGAGGACGAGGTCCCCGACGATGGCGGAGACAAGCCTGTCCGCGTTTTGGACAGGTTCTGCGTGTTCGATCCCCAGACATTCGAGATGGTGACTCTCGACCAGCTCGAGGTGCCGAGTGATCGGGATTATGCTTTTGAGGCGGCCGGCTACGTTACGCCTCATTTCCTCAACGACGAGGACGCGGGCCAAGAAGTCGAACGCGAAGACGAAGACGAAGACGACGATGACTATAAGGCTGTCCGTGTGCGTCTGAGCGCAATCCTTCGGTATACCGTGGAGTACACGAAGCAGGATGAGTTAGTGGTTCTTGTCTCCGTGCTCTCACTCCAAATTTCTGACAAATGTTTTAGCCCGATCTACTTGGAAACAACACACGCATGGTACATCCTGGGCAAGTCCTTGAAGGCCTAGTGACAGCGCATTCTACCAGCCATTCTGGACTACGCAGAAGATTACCCAGCACCTGATCTATCGGCAACCTTTGACTCCACCACATCCTATGCCGGCTTTCTTGAAGACTTGCGACGCGACAGGGAAGTCGAGAGGCTACGGCGTTGGGGCCGCGTCGCCACACTTGCCTCTTTGAACGAAAAAACGCGGCACTGTCATCACTTATGAAAACGGCTGTAAAGCAGGTCACTGCATGCCGCGCGTCGCAAGCCCGTCCAGGTCCTTCAGGGTTTCTCATTCGGCCACCCTGGTCCACAAGTCCGCCATCCATTCTCCTGCATAACAAAGAATCGTGCTCCCGCGTTCAGCACCTTTCAGATGACTCCTTCGCACGTCGGTGTTGACTTGCTTTGCCCGGCGTGGACAAGCACGCACCGCCATTGCTCGGCACACAGTCAAGATAGTGACAGTGGCCGGCCACGCTTTCTGCTCGACGAGCGCGCAGATGACATGCGCATGTCCGCATGCAAGGCGCACCCGCCCTGTCCGGTGAATTGGGCATTCAGGTGCGTTCCATACAGCATCCGACGTCCTACTGTGCTGATGCTGCCCTTGCCTCGCCAGGGCATTGGCATGGCCAAGTAGACACCTCATTCAGCAGACAGAGAGCGCTCTGCACGAGCTTGACCATTTGCAAAGGCGGCGCGTATGACGACACCGACAGCGCCGGCACCAGTGAGTCTAGACAGATACTCCCGCCGTCGTTTAAAGGCTCATACTGCCCGAATCTAGCACGATCACTGGACGACATACAACGCAGCTTCGCCACTTACGTCGCATATGAGCGTACGATCTGCTCCTAGACTAATGTCCTACTACTAGACCTGCAAAGATGGGGCGAAGGCCGTCCCTGTGACCGGGTGAGCGTTGGACATGGCTCCGCGAGGATAGTTGACGTGGTCAGCAACGGTCACAAACACGGCGCGCAGGCGTCGGCATTACCTAGTCTCCGTAGCTTGACCTTACTGTATGGTATCAGAAGATAGTCGTTCTGAATATAAGGGCATTACCTACACGAAAAATCCGATCAGCCCGTGTTTGCAGGTCGTGCAATGTGTTCTACGTAAGGGAAACCGAGGTTTCACCTGCGTCGGAGTCGAAAGGTCCGAGCGGGCGCGTCGAAAAATAAAACCGTGTCGTCAGCTATATTCCATCTCCAACTCACCGTGTTCCGACACCTCTCCAACATCTACGCATAAAACTCCGATTACTGTAGCCTGCTGTCCGATTATTTGACAACGTAGCTCCCCGGTTCTACTACAGAGTTGGACCAGCCTATGATCGGTAGTAGCGCTGTGCTTTTCTCACGAAATCCACCGCAGGTCAATTTGACTACCAATCAGTACGTGACTGAGTACGCCGAACCAGGAACCGTTATATAGGTTAGGAACCAGGTTCGCCCGGAGGGCCGTTGGTATCACATCCTGGGATAGGATAGGATAGGATAGGATTAGATAACCACCTGCAGGGGTCCCATTGAAGAACAGAGCAGGCTAATCTGCGTGCTTACTGTACTATTGTACATAATCATCTATCATGTCGTGATGAAGCGCCATGACTAGAACAAAAGTTTCAGAGCTTCCTACTAGTCCTACAGAGGTCGTCAGACACTCGGAGGATGCTAAGGGAATGAAAAGCTCACCCGATCTAGCGGCAGAGCGTGTACGCAGTCACGTTGAATGGCGAACGCAGATCCCGCGAACGGCGTGCGCGCGAAGTGACAGCGAATATCACCCAGCGTCACGACGCAGGTCTTGTCGTGCAAATCATAGAAGAGTCGACCACCGGCCTCCGGAAAGCGACGATACGGATCACTCGCCACGTCATCCTCCTCGAGAGCAAGATACGGTTTGATGACAAAGAAAGGACCGATAGATTCTGTGTAGTGTGTCAAGAAGAATATCTCTTGAATGCATCCAGCCGACCAGTCGTCGCTCCCTTGACGACTGAATATTACGCAGCTATCCCCTATCGAGGACTGCGAAGTAGCGAACGTGAGCCCGCGGTCCTCGAAGGAACTCTTGAAGTCCCCTTCAGCGACGGAAAAGAGGATGCGCTTGGTGGACAGTGTTTCGGGAGAGGTGAATTTCACCCGCGCCTTGACCTTTTTTAGAGTGTCGTCGTCGAGCTTGCGCAATATCCCCACCCTTCCACCATGGCGTTCGGAAGAGAACGACCACATGTCGTTCCACAAGGTACCTCGGATGTCGGACTCGAAAGCAGTTGCGAAGGCTTCGTGAATCTTCCCAAGCACAAGAGGTAAGCGTGACCGGTCAATGATAACCCGGACCGCCTGCGACATGGAAAAGCGGTTCAGCAATGTTGTTTCGAGATCCCCTAAACGAGGTTAGTAGGCGCGTGCAGACGGAGTCGTCAAACAAGCGCACCAGATTTGCCATTAGTCTTGATGAATTTAAGCCACCGTAGGCCCCGTTCGAATGGAAAACACGTCCAGGCGTGTGTCGGACCGAAGTCTTCCAGCAGTCGGGGAAGGTGGAGACTGAGGTGATGATTGGGGGTTAAACTACTCTCAACGTAAAGAGTCTTGAGCGTTTCCAGGTACTGCTTCATATTCGATCGGATCATGTCGATGCGCGTCGGAGTCATGATACGCATCAAGGCCAGCTTGCAGGCCGTGACCAAGTGCATGAAATTGACAAGCATTTGATACTTGCGAGTATCGTGCGGCAGAGTTCCCCATAGGCGTATCAGCGTGATCACAAGGGCCACTGTGCATGCTGTGCGCCACTGGTCGGCGGACAATTTCCCGTGTTTGCGATTTCCTAGTCGGCCCGGCGCACGCCCAATCCAGGAAGGCAGAGTGGTCCTCTCCATATCGTTCCAAACCTCACGCAGTGTCTCCTTTCCCAGAACCACACGGTGCTTCTTTTTGCCCTTGATATTCAGCGTTTCGTGGTGATCAGCGTCGTCCAGAGCTTCTGCCAATCCAGAGGCGTCTGCGCTGTTCCGTCCCGCCTTCGGAGGAAATTCGGCGGATGAGCCAGCCCAATTCTGTACAAGCGTTCGCGCTCAAGCCGGTTACGAAAAGAAAAAAAAAGATGACACGTACCTGTACGGTTAGGAGGTCTACGAGGGCTGCTTCACTCATAGAATTCAGCTTGCGCAAGACGTCATTTCTCGCGTCGCTGCGGCTTTGAAGACCCCTAAGGCCGACCCTCTGAAACTGCTGAGCGGCGATGATCACTAGCGAAGCTTTCTGGCCCTTTCCGATCAATGAAGCGCCTCTTCCTGACTTGAACGCCTCTTCAGCCGCGTGGATCTGGGCTTCGTCTCTTTCTAGGCCCTCCAATTCGTCCGGTTTGATCGACCATTGAGGCCGGTTAAAACCATGATCTGCCTCGTATTCGCTCTCTGCATCAGAAGTCGTGTCGTAAAATTCTTCATAGGCATCGGAACCTGCAAAATCGAAATCGTCGAGGGCGTCCTCGGAATCTGTTTCGACTGCGACAGGCTCGGCCGCTGTTTCGACTGCGACAGGCTTCCCCTAATTACGTACCCCCGTGGATCAGTTGGTCTGCTACGTGCAATGTTAAGTGTATAGCTCACCATCGCGTAGAGCATCTGGACAAGCTCGGGTACCTTTTTCTCTGACAGCTTGGCAACTTCCTCGCTCGCAGGGTCAGCCTTACGGATTATTGCAATGAGGACGCCCTTCCGAAATTTCGTGATGTCAGTCTTTGTGACAGTCTTTTTCTTGGAGAACAACAAGAGATAGGCGTTCCATGCCTCTTGAAGTTCCTCTCCCACAGCAATATCAGTTCGCTTGGGCTTTCTTGTCTGACCGGCCGTTGTTGAGCTCTTCGCTTTTCGTGACGCGGGAAGTTCGGCGGATTCAGCATATTTCAGAAGCACGCGCTGGGGACAGAAGTCAGATATATGACATATGAGAGTAGACGTCAACGTACATGTTCTAACAAAGAGGTTAGTAACTGCTCCTTGGTCTTTCTACTGAAGCGAATCGTTCCAGTATCTTGACAGAGTCTACGCAGCACTCTCCAAGGGAGCTTGCACATATCCTCATTAGAACCGTGCGTCAGGATGTGGTACCCATCGCGCAGCTCGTCATCTGTAACCTGCTTGCTCTTCCCATCCAGCCGTGTGTGGTATTCATCGTCCTCGAGGGTGAAGTCCATGCCCCATACCTCACGGCAGTGGCGCTTCATGTCGCCGAGAAGAAGGGAGTGCATGGTGTCGAGGACAGTGAATCGAGTTGGGTCCCAATACGGTAGGCGCAGGAGCTCGCTGTAACGAATGCCGTGCTTTTCCCATAACTTCTGGCGCCCCTGCTCGGATTGCGCGTGGAGCCATTTCATCGCATGTTTCATATGCTCTTCGCGGTTGCGACTTTTCCAAGTGTGTTCATCCAGATTATCGATTTGCTGTAAAGGCAGGGTGCAGAAGGAGCAGAAGTTCTTTGAAGAATGCGAGGCAAAGCCCGCCATCTGACGAGCTGCTGGTAGGTCACAAACCAACGGGACAATGGCACAGCGAACGAGGCGCCCTCGTGGGTAGCGAGCCGTAAATTCGATGAAAACCCCAGTGTACCAGAAGACAAGGAGATCCCTGACGAGCGGACGTAGGAGGTGGTTGATTTGGCTCAGGGAGGGCTCCTCAGGTCCGGGAATGATGCCCACCAGAAACATGTTCTCTGCCTTGTACCGGATCTCCGCAGGTAGATTTAGGCACACCATGTAGATCGCCCCGACGCTGACCATCTTTCCGGCTTCCTTGTTACCAAAGGGATTGAATCCATCCATACACAGGCTGAAGACGTAGCGACCTTCGCTGGTGCCAGAAGGCACGAAGGGTTTCGAGTCCGGGCCCAGGAACTCCCGCAGGGCTTTCGCATCCCAGATATCCCGGTGTTGGTTGTTGTGCGCACCATCCGATGCAAATACGTCGCGGTCCATGTGCGCCTCTATGTCGCTTCGACTGAGCATATCGGCCACCCATGCCTTCATGTCGTGGTAGACGAATCGGCGAATGGCGAATGATCGGGAATTCCCCTTGATGATGCGTGTCTTGAAGAGCTGCTGACCGCACGGATTGGACTTCGTAGTGTCTTCTTGATTGTACTTCGTAGTGTCTTTATAGGAACAACGGGGAGGGCATTCCTTGGCATCATAACAGCAAAAACACGCTGGACAACAGACGTATGTGTGAGTTTGAGGAGCGAGGTCGAGGTCTTTGACGATCGTGCGAGAGTCTCTGGGGATACTGTCGACGATCCGGCTGGCGGAAGAGCTGTCCCTACCGCCGGACCTTAAAGCGAGAACCAACGTAACCCTCATGACCGCGAGGACAAATGCACACCGCCTCCCTGAGACGTTCGCTATCAGAAAGAGAGTGGCGACCATGAGGTAGCAGCACAGGCTTATAGGATCCCACACTGTTCGGAAAGCGGAGGACAGGAATCGACCTCCAAGGTTATGAGCAAATCTATAGACCGTTTAACCGCATATGTTCTGCATACCTCCATCGATTCGAGGAACGCTCGGGCGTGTTACAACGGCGGGAGCCTGATCCGCACGGTGCTTGATCCACGCAGCCTCTTTGATTGCATCCATGCGCTGGATTTCCGCGTGAATATCTTCTAGTATTTTTTGCTTCTTTCGGCGGTGATTGGACGAGATGGTCGTCATTTCACGCAGCCTGACCTGGGCGTCCTTGAGCCAACGCTCGTAGTGAACAAGGGGGGCGTTGGCTTTGGCTGAGTAGAGAATTGTACCGCACGATGCTGGAGATTCTTGACCGTGCGATTGAAGTGACGGGGAATGGGGCAAATCAGGGAGGCTGTCGGAGAAAACAATGGAGGCGGGGTCGAAGTTGAAATGGATGTTCTTCATGTGCTCAACTTGCGCCGCTCGGTATTCATCCAGTTTCACGGCAATACGTCTTGCGTCTGATTGTGGAATAAGAAGAAGGAAAAAGATTACAGAAACTCAGCACTGCTACGCACCCTTGCTGGGGCTCTTGCTCGGTGTGACGACGCGTGACCCAGCAATACTACGGGCTGACCGAAGGGAGGATCCAGCGCTATCGGACAGCCTGCCGACCGTTCTAGCAGGGTCATCGGGGTTGCTGCTGGCCTGGGCGGTGGAGGTATCCGAGGGTGAGGCGATAGAGGAGCCAGATATGGTGCCGGCCTGAGTAGAGGATGTGGGCTCTATAGTGGCAGCAATGAGCCGCGCACGCCGTAGCGTTCGACGCCGCCTTTCCTCGTTTCTCCCAGCACGGGCACGGGTCATGACGAGAGAATCCTCAGCGACGGAAAAAAGTAAGAAGGAACGTTAACAAGGAGATGTATTATTATTAAACCCTTATCGATACATAACGTGACCGGAGCCCCGTCAATTTCAAAGTCAAGCCCAGGCTCCAGCCTCAGCGCACTCATTCGGGCCAGGTCTGGTCCTGGACACATTGCACCATCCTCGTAAGGTACTACGCATACTACGTACCAACGAGGTGTATCCTGAGCTGCTTATGTAGCGTAGTTGGTATAAATCATACGTTTCACGTTTCGGACAATACTTACTGGCACCAAAGCGCCCGCTATTGAGCCAGTGTCAGAGTCAGGCCAAGTACAGCCGTACTCTTCGGCACATGCACGCCGTACGTTTCTGCCTCACTGCCAATTAAGTTGGCCTACCCTCTACTGCAATGCAGATGCAACGATACACCTAGGATCCGGTCATCCACCAAACGCAAGGCATTCCCCCCCTAAGCCCTGCGACCGAATGACAAGATAAAAATGGTACGCCGCAACCCCTACCAGCGCATGGAAGACCCATGCGAGGACCGCGAGGTCTGCGCATCTCTTCCTCTGCGGCATCAATATGCGGACATCGTCGTGAGTAATGGTGAGCCCGGCGTACTCCCCGAAGTCCCGTCCAACTTCCCGCAACTGGACTCCCACTGCGAGAGCGAGCACCAGAGCTCTGTCTTCCATGCGCAGATTAACGTTATAGTGGGCATGGCGAGCCGCGGCGAGCGTGACATCTGCGTAGAATCTATCGTGAAACTGGGGAAAGCAAGACAGATGAGCATCATGATCGATGCGAGTGCAAGTGAACGCACCGCCGGCGGGATAAGGCATCGCCACAGAGTTATTGGCGTCACGGATTCGTCATCCGGCCTGCACCATCTGGTAAGAAGTCCCCACCAGGCAAGAAGAACTGAAAGCACTCTGACCTATTCCATATTCGCTGCAGTTCGCGAACAACAACCCTACGCAGACTTGGAGCCATCTGAGGATATACTGTGAGTATGATATCGTTCACCTAAAACGATCGCGGTCAAGACGGCACGCGGAGAAGTATGTGCACGTGGTGCGGTCATACATGCGAGTTGAGGCGTGCGGCAGGATTGGTGTGCGCTGCCAGGTTGGTGTGATGGTGAGTGTTCAACATAGCGATGGTATGGATGCTGGGTGAGAGTGGGGAAAGGGGGATAGAAAAGTCCAGAAGAAAGCGAAAACCATTTAAAGGAAGTTCAAGGCCTTTGTCCCCTGCCGCCTTGCGCACCTTTTGGCGATGTTTCGAAAGGGCGTGATTGAGGGAATCGCAGGCAGGTCACACCGCAGTTGAGCCCTGTGGGAGGATGAGCCACAGGCAAAGATGCACGGATTTTGCCAGTGAAGGCCAGCGATGGCGCGCGGCACTGGGGTCGACGGCCCACGGGCTGTGCCAGACGGCGTCACAGCAGCGGACGCATCGACGCTGGCAAACGGAAGCCGTCGGTAGGAATCAGCGCTGATGAGGAGGAGGCAAATTCAGGCAATGAACCGCGGAAAAGTGTGCCGTAAATACAGAGCGCGTCCTCTTTTGTCTTTTGTTAGGTAAGCGCATCGCCTGCGAGCGGACTGCCAGAATTCACTGCGTTCAGGGCCCGAATTCACCAATATAAAGAAGACAAGCTACTTGAGGTGTGCGAGGCGTGTGTAGTAGATAGTGTAATCAGAGTCAAAGTACTCGGTAGTAGATTGGAGTAGATTACGTACTCGGAATCAAAGTAGATGAACGCGGTAAAGGCAAGTACTCTGGCTGATCGGAGTTCAAGTAGCTGGGGCAACTCCCTGGTTATTCTCGTCGTCGAGTTTGTCCGAGTAGCTGATGTACTACGGGCTGTAGGAGGTGTGGAGCTGTGACGCAATCATTTGGCAAGAGATTTCGTCAAGTCGCGCGCCGGCGCTCTGCTTGACTCTCGACTTCTACCTTCTCCCATCATGCATCTCCGGTGACGACCAACTTCCCGCCCCTTTCCCTGGCAACGAGGACCATTACACGCGCATCCGCATCAAGGACCCGTGGACGAGCACACCCGTGGAGTAGGGCACGCAGGCGCCAGGTCATAGCCCCTGACGACGGCTCCGACCTTCAGTCGACGACAACGAGCAGGAGGGAGCCTCGGAGCGCACAGACAGCAGGAGGAGACGAGTCAAGATGCGCAAATGACGTTTGGATCGAAATACATGGTGCGTAAATATGTCGAACATCTATGCGTCCGAGCTACATAACGCGCGCCCACTCGGACCTCGTCTTGCACTGCCACGATATCACCTCTCTGCTGTGCTATCCTGGTCTGTACTACGCTACTGCGCTCTTTGCTACTGGCTTGTCTTCCTGCGGAGCTTGCGTCGCGATGAGAACCGAGGAATCCTTGGCCATCGGAGCTAGATATATGCGCGGTAAGTTATTTCCTATGCCTATGCTCTTAGTGTTGTTCTCACCTTGTTGTTTCACCAGGCTAGGCACGAGCACCCACGGCCGAACGCCCAGGCGCGTCAAGATCCGAATTCCCTCCCACCCTTCGGACGACTTCTTCGAGAGAGCGACGATGCGACGCGGGCCTGCGGGGTCACTGGGTTATTAGTACATGTATTAATTATATTTGAGTTAATTAAATGATTGCTGTTACATTTGGGTCATATAAGGATCACTAGCTGGTAGAAAGTGAAAATGCACGAGAGCCTACTACGACCTGGTCCCAGCTAATTTGACTGTTAGCAGGCTACCTACTTAAGGTCCGAGCAGGCTGTCTACTCGAACTCTTAGTGTTTGACGTGGTCCCGTCTTGTTCGGTCTACTTGCCGAGTTTCACTCCCCGCTTCCGGGACTCCGAGTAGCTGACGTGGTCGGAGATACTTTAATGTGTAGTATCCGGGCCCTGAACGCAGTGATTATTCGGAACCGCATCAGCGAAATAGGGAGCAAACGTCAAGCTTCAAGCCCGTACAAGGGGTTACAAGGGTCACAAAAGGTCGCAAGGTGAAAAAGGATTCCCACCGGGCTGTATTTAAACTGTCATTTCACAATCCCTATACTCCCACCGATCTGTTGCCGCGAGCAGCCGACGTGGCGGAGATCCACCGTGCGATGGCGTAGCAGGGGAATTTGCATATGAGTTTGCAGTCACGCCGTCGCGCGCGCGAGATATGTGCCTGATGCGTGACATTTTCACACCCCGCCCTCTCTCGCCCTCTTCGTTCATTCGGAATCATCTAGCTCTTTTCTCTGTCTATCGGGTACTCTATATGTTCAGGAATCCTCCCGATCGTCCTGTCGACACATTCCCGGGTTCATCATCACGGGCTTCGGGCGAGAAGCGACGAGACGGCCCTGAAAGGCTGAATCTCACTCAGCACTGCTAGCTCGACAACACCGTACTTGACTCGAGGTCGCCGTTTCGCATTGTTCTATGGTATGCTTTCTTTTGATGATCTTTCAACGTGGACCGAGGTTTTTCCTGTTTCTTAGCAGATCATTGTCTGATGTTAGACCGTGGATGGGAGCATCGGACGGACTTTACAGATCATCTGCTCGGACTGGGGTTTGGTGCGTCATTCTCCCGTCTCAACGGACATTCATCTGAAAGTTCGCATACCGCATCCCACAGTGCCACGCACCTATCGAGATAGTCTCCGTCACCGGACCCGTGCCATCCTGGTATTCATTGACACTTCCGGCCAGCGTCGAGGACACCTGGCAGCCTCTAGCTCCTGCGGCGCGCCCCCGCTTCGCCTGCACCTCCTCCGCCTGCGCCTTCCTTGTCCACATGCACGTCCTCGCCAACTGCTGCGTACTCAGCTGCTGCCTTCGAGACATGCGGGTGGCTGAATGCCAGTGCCGTGTTCTTAACCGGTTGGGAATCGGGATGGAGACATTGATGTCGTGATGTTTCATTGGTCTGGGCTTCGTCTAGGTAGACAGTAGTAGTGTTTCAAATAGAAGAGATGAATTGCAGTTGAGTTTGCCGCCATCGAGGGGGTGATATGCAAGTCTTAGCATCTGGCAGAGAGGCTGAGACAGATTTCTGGTCACGGCACCGACAAAATAAATTGTCCACTGTCTCATCGGAGCAAGTTTACAAGATGTGCAAAGTATGGGACTGTTTTGCGATGCTTGATAATCCAAGAGACGATGAATTCGCGAACTCTCTGACCTTGCAGGAGATACAAGGAAGTGTGACTGAGAGTGACAGGCACGCAAATTCGCGCGCGCGCGACTGCAAAGTCATATGCAAAGCACTGTAATATGCGTGGATGGTGCGGGGAAGCTGTCAGGGCAAGAGCAGGTCGCGTCGAAGGTAGGCACATTCCAGCCCTGCAAATCGTCGGAGCGCTGTTAGCGTGTCATCGCTGTCACATCACTCCGAGCACGCCGTTGTCGGCACGTACCTTACGGTATAGAGTAGATGCACGGTCCTATCTTGGCCCTGTCCGTGCAGGTTGTCCAGATCGGAGCTGAGCTGCGAGCGAGTGAGCATATGATAGGACAAGATACTTATGGCCGACCTATGACCGTCTGTGGCATTAATTCGTCAACAAGTAGGCATGAGGCTGACTGGGAATCGCTTCAACCTTTCCGCGCACTCCACGGACCACAGTTACCCTCGATGAGCAGACGACAGACGGCCATGGGCCAATGATAGCGTGAAAGCTGTGATGGTGAGCAGGTGAATCAACACGTCCAGTCCCGGCGGAGTCGGCTCAGTTGAGACTGCGGTCTGCAAACACAAGCAAACGTCCGGCTAACGAGGGCGGCGGTATGATGTGTTGATGTGGAGAGAGGGCAGGATTGCTCCAGCGTCGGGGCTGGATGTGTGAAGTATCCACGGGCGGTCCGCCGTGCTCGCCAGGAGCCCTTGTCGTGCTCAGTCGACACACATATGTATAGGGTACGCCAGTGAACTGCCCGCAGCTGCGCTGGCGTCTTGCAGCGGGGTCAGAGTCCTGTCGCGGTGGAGTTGTGGTGAAGAGAGAGAAGGAGGCGGTGGGTGAACAGCCGCCGTGCTGGCCAGGAGTCCTTGCCGTGCTCGCCAGAGTCGCCCACGCATTGCAGTCGCTCGCCCTTGAGTTCGTCCATCTCTCTGGCTGACAGGAGCTGCAGGCCTTGCTCGCTGTGCTCGCCAGAATGCCTATAGTGATACACTGTATAGTACTAGTACACATGGGGTCACTCGGTGCAGGGCAGGGGAAAAGTACGCACGGAGACCGTTCATTTTCTTATACCTCCGCTGGAAATCGCCCAGCTTGCCGACCACTCGGCCGGCCTCGCGCTCAAATTGGTCCCTCGGTACATGTGCCCGTGCCCTCACCACCTTTCACACCCTTCTGTGCGAGCAGGCAAGCGCGACCATCTCGAGGTCCTTCGACAGCTTCGAGTCGTGTGTACTGTGGTACTTGATGGGCAGGAGCAAGCTGGGGGGTAGGTGCGAGAGCGTTGTCGACGCGGAAGTCGAGGCCCTTGGGCAGGAGCAAGCTGGGGGGGGGGGGGGGGGGGGGGGGGGGGTAGGTGCGAGAGCGTTGTCGACGTGGAAGTCGAAGCCCTTGGACTGCGCGGGTGGGCCGGGTTTGGGCAGCCGCCGCTCGGCCTGGTAGCGCTTGGCAACTTGGCGCATCTCTCCATCGGTCATGTTGCCTGCCCTCACCGCCGTTCACACCCTGTAGGCCCGCGACATCTCGAGGTCCTTCGACGGCTTCAAGTCGCACGAGCCATGTGTCCTGTGGAACTTGAGGCCGTTCGCCTGCTTGCACGACTCTTTGTAGTTTGGCTTCGGGCGGCGGAACGGCTTGGACAGGAGCAAGGAGGGCGCGGGGTGCGAGATCGTTGTGGTCATGGGAGTGGAGCAACCGTGCTGAAGGCAGCTGGTCTGTCAGTCCCTCGTTGACCTGCTGGGACAATCCTGCTAAAAAAACAGATTTGTCAAAATATAACCAGGTGAGTGTAATTACGTGGTCCGTAACACTGAGAAGGCTGACCGCTGTGCGGAATGAAGGAGAAAAAACTACCGGCAGTGGGAGTTCCGTGTGGCCTCTGCAATATGTGTCGGAGAATGGATGGACGTCGTGCGCGTATATCGGTGAGTGTTGTGTAACTCGTGAGGATCTGATATGTAGCATCTGTGAGTAGGTTGGCTTGCTAGTGGTTAGGGAGCACATGTGGTTGTGATTCCGGAGAAAGGATTGCTAAGTGAGTTTTATCAGAAACAGCGATGTTTTTTGACTTTTGTCATCAGCAGGACCGATACAAGTGTAGAGTGAACGTCTATCGCAATACGATGTGGTATGCGATCGCATGCGCCCATGTTGGACTTAGCTGTTTGTCGGCTACGGTAGAGAGCGCAAGGAATGAGCTGGAATCACTAGGTGATCTAACCCACGCCGCCTGCGGCTTGCTCTTGCGGCGATATAGGAGATCTATGCGGGGAAAATGAATTGAATTTCAGGTGAGTGTGCACCGTTGGTTGATGCACAATGTGCTTACGGTCATTACGGTCACCTTTCAGCTGCGCTGCCGATGCGAAGAATATGCGGCGATATGGGGAATCTGTGCGGTGAAAATCAATTGGATTTTTTCAAGTGAGTGTGCCCGGTTGGTTGCGGCCTGCGGCTATCTCAAGCTGTGAAGATGGTGCGGTAATATAGAAGGTCTATGTGGTGAAAATCACTCCTGCGTGTCGAAGGTAAAAGTCAGGTGAGTGCGATGAGATGACTAGATGTACAGCTCATCGCATGCATAGAACGAAGGCTTCTCCGACGGTACGACCGATGCGGAGCGTCTGACGGTAGCAGGTTAGTTGGATCGGGTCATGGTCGACGAGTGCGTCGAGCCGGTCAGCTTGTGACTTTACGGTGCGAACGGGTGAGATCAACTGGGAGAGCGAGAAGGTGAGGCGGCTGTCTGATATGTTTCCAAGGCAGGCCCAGCATACGGTGTTTTTAGATCGTATGCACAGGACGAAGGCCTCTGCGACGAACGACTGATGTGGGGTGCCTGACGGTGGTAGGTCGGTCGGATGGGATACGAGTTGACTAACCGAGGCGGCGCGAGCGTCGAGCTGGTCAGCTTGTGCCTTTACGGAGAGAACGAGAAGGGTGAGTCATTGTTTTAAGAGTGTAGTATGCGATGTGGGATGAAGAAGTAGACGAATTATAAGTGACCGTGTGCGGCACATTTGTTGTGCAGGTCGCCGTTTCAGTTTCCGCTTGATTGCGCTTTCTATGCACAGCCATGTTGGATCGCTCGCTCGACTTTAAAACTTTTGCTAACTACTCTGAAGTATGGGACGGTGCTGGAGCCGCAGTTTTAATCGAAGACCTTCCAGGCTGGCCCAGCGATGGATTATTTGCCGATGGTGGTGAGTGCGGTGCTGCCCATTAAAAGGTTATAGACTTTGACCGACGGCGTCCGTCATCACAGTCTATGGGATGAATGACCGTGTCAGGCTCCTTCCAGATCCCACCTACGATGATTCGTCATTTCCTCAGGACAAGGGAGAGGTTGGAGGCCCCGGTTGGATCGATGATCGTCCTGCGGAGGGCAACGTTGTGCTTGAATACGGTATGTGCATGCCGTGCTCCATTCAGACCCGCGGAACTGAGCGGATTTTTTTTGTTGATTGTGTAGACGCGCCATCGCAAACGGCAGCGCTTGGGTCTGGTTATTCATACTTTGCGGCATCGCAGTTATTCGAGCGCGATGTTGTCGAATTCTTCTGCCATGGCGGTCATCCCCAGTTTCCTGATCAGGAGATCATCCCCAAACCCGTTCCCCGCCAT
The DNA here is from genome assembly GCA_019915015.1 of Auriscalpium vulgare. Lineage (NCBI taxonomy): Eukaryota > Fungi > Basidiomycota > Agaricomycetes > Russulales > Auriscalpiaceae > Auriscalpium > Auriscalpium vulgare. The sequence goes on along the minus strand of JAHBBC010000004.1, from coordinate 986,409 downwards.
TCCATCGACTTGCAACAGCTCTATCAGACCTCATGTTCTGGCAGAAGTTCGATTGGGACGACCGATGGCGGTAGAACGATGGAAGATGAGATGTTGCCCTCCTTCGCGAATAGCGCCGCAATTACTTCCGCGGACGACATCGCTTTCCCTCTCAAAATTCCTCCACCGAACGCACATACCTTGCCCAATCAAGTTGCAAGCCATCAAACGAGTTATCATCAGAGCGTCGAGGACTTTTTTCTTGCCGTCGATCCTCCGTCGGGCGATGTTGATGGTTATCTCTCGAATGGAAGAGGTATCGTCCAGTCTCTTTCGGACAGCCTCAACATCCGTACTGGCGTTTCCTCGACACTCCCCCCACCCCACCACTGGGGGATCCCCGCCGACCCGCTATTTTCCCTACCAGGCACAGCAGCATACTCCTCCGCCCACCTTGCTCTCGGCGAGTTCGGCGGCGGAGGACCTGGACTGGGGGGGCGTCGCGGGCCCCGTGCGCTGGCACACCCCTCCGCCGCCGAACTCCAGCCACCCGTCGCACACGCGGGCCTCGGCGCGCCCGCCTTCCAACCCGGAGATGCAGGAGAACTTGGCGCATCCGGATGCGACTCTCCCTTTTCCTTCCACCCGCCGGCGCTCGCCGACCGACCCACCGCATCGGTCCTCCGCAAGCGACCTTTCCCAGGAGACGATGATGCCGGAGAGCGCCTTGGGACTGCCGGGGGCGACTTCACGCTCATCAATGATTCATCACGTCTACAAGATGACGACAAGGTTTTACTCGCATGGATGAATCCACTTACTCCGAGTGAAGTGATTCGTCTGGGAGAGGGCTTGCTAGAGCATGAGCCGAGGGCGCTAGATACAGGCGTCGCATGGACGAATCCACTCACTCCGAGTGAAGTGGTTCGTCTGGGAGAGGTTTGTCTGGGAGAGGATTACGAGCCGCGGCTGCAAGAGACAGGCGAGCAGGGAGTGTATACTGAAGACGATCAACCCCTGTTCGCAGAAGAGTTCTCACTTCTACGCCTGTCGAATGGTCGGGCTTGTTTTTATTGTCGTCAGCTTAAACGTAGGGTGAGTGTACTCGTATTCTTGCGGATGTGAGCCGAGCTGATCGTGGAATATATGTAGTGTAGCGGAAGTCGACCAGAATGCGAAAGGTGTTTGAAACACCTCATGGCGTGTCAATATCCGATTGATCCGGACGATATACTTTCCTCGTTCTTGGCGTCTGGTCCGCTAACTCGCGAAGAATCATCTATCCTAGATTGTCATGAATCCTCCGCGATAATTGCGCCGAGTTTTGAAGAGTGGAGAGGACCTGAAGGTAGCCGAGAGGCAGGGACGTTTCCCGAACACGCCTGTCCATCCCGTAAAGCCTTGGCGGAAGATGAATCCCTGGTATTATTACTTTTTCGCTCTGAGGTATCATATATATAATTCATCTGGACTGGCAGCTTGGTAGTCACCGGATTGGTGTGTCCTGAGTCCGCCTCATTCGTGATTCCCGCTCACGTCATCCCCGGTGTCCAGATACTCCAGGGCCGACATTCCAGATGACGTCTAACCATACCACGTCGCTGGGTGGTCCCACTGCATCGCAGAAGGTGTCGACGGTTACGCAAAAAAGGCGACGCAGGGTGTCCTCTCGGTTGACTTCCGAATTTCAAGCTGTTGAAATACAGAAGAAAACCTTAAAGCGGGTTAGACGGAGACGGGTTATACGTTGCGACCCGTGTTCTCGGTCTAGGGTATTTGTGAGTGTAACTATGGTCCCAGTAGAGTCATGTCGAATCGGGCTGACTGCTGTTTGATATAGTGTGATGGGGATGGGCTTCGTCCGTGCCGTCGTTGTTCTGCTGGCGATTATGAGTGCATATATAAGGAATGAAAGAGCTTGAGGTTTAGTGCCAGCGTTCCTGACGGACAATGAGCGACGGGCATCGGTTGCCGACTTGAAAACCGGGGACAGAAACCGCTACCGTCAATTATCTGCTGGCTCTGGCTTCAAGTCCAAGGAGGCAGACGAGACGGGGAGCTGCTTAACGCGCTACGCGCTACGTAGAATCTAGATCCAATCTAGATCCCGCCTGTTACATGTTACGCGTGACACGTGACGCGTGACGAGAAACACCGCCATATGTTTTCCGGAAACAACATTCAATGCCTGCTCACCGTTGACGAGGCGGGAGCGAGAGTGAAGGGGCCGAGGCCGGCACTAGAGTAGCGCGTCCTCGGCCATTTTGGCGAGGGCGGGGTTGCGGGGCAAAGGGTCTCGATTGCGGTCCGACTCGTCCGAGAGAGCCATGGGCGCTTCAGGCCAACTCCTGTAGGACTAAAAGTACGGAAGGAGTGAAGCAATGAAGAAATGTAAGAACAGATTTATCGTGAATTAGGGAGGCGTGGTGGGGCAAAAACTGAGACCTGCGAGAGACTGCGAGCGGCGCGCAAGAGACGACGTGAGGGTGCGTGCGGCCACTCGCAAGGTATATGGGTACACGAGAAGAAAGGGAACACGAAGAAAGGGAACGAGATTAGATACTATAGGTACTAAGCGAGAGAAACGTGCCGCGGCATAGACCACGGGCAACCAAAACCCCGCCCGCAACATGGGTTAAATCCATCCTACATATATATATATATTGCAGAATCTGTTTTGGCTGCTATATGCGAACTCGAAAAGCACCGCTGCGGGCGACAGCTACCTTGCCATTGTCCAGCCGTTGCGCGGGGTGGCAAATTATATAGACGCTTGATGGCCAAACAGTGTCAAAGCGGGCCACGCGCGCTCGGCCCGTTGCGCCGCGCAGCCTGTGCTCCCGCTCTCCGCTCAACAGCCCAGCTCGTGCCGGCCAGACCCCAGCTCAGCACTCTCATGCGGGCCAGGTCTGGTCCTGGACACATTGCATCAGTCCTGTGCGTTTCATTTTGGTTTCATTGGGGTACTACACATCTTGCTCGACCTACTACACCACCGCCCCCTCCCCGCGAACGTGCTCACATCCCTCGAAGGCGCCGTGCCCCCGCGTTCACGCACGAGACGCCAATGATGACCCACTGCATTGTGGGATACCTGCGGCGGAACGCGAGCCCGGAACGCCGCGGCGCGAAAGGACGCCGTCCGGTGGTCGGTAATGGCCCCCAAGATGGCATTTGCAATGGATGGGGTAGTCCGCGTTGGCACCGCTTTCAGCCATTAAACCCGCAGACCATACTTCGTCAACGTGGGCTGCTCGTATTGGCGCGCGGACGGCTGGCATGGCGGCGCGAGGCGACGCCGTGATGGCAGAAGTTGAGTGGTGGGACTCGATCGCGTCAGTTGCTGGAAGTTGCAAGGAGCCGCGTCATCAGGGAGCACTGCGGGCATGAAAAGGAGCATCTCACCTGCGAGCTGGCTCCAAGAACGACATGGACAGAGCGCGGTTACATCGCTTGATAGGCAAGGCTGCAGTCCTGCGACTGCCTAGGCATGGCTATTCTTCCTTTCCCACCACGCCTTTCAACCGAAAGACAAACCGGACGAACCACTCCGCCGTGCGCTGTTTGTATTTAAACGCGGACAGCACAACCAGCGGCGCAGGGGATGCCGCGCGGGCCTCACGGTCTGCAGCGACACGTGTGCGTGCGAGCTGAAATGAACGGGCCAGTTCATGGGCATATTCCTGCAGCCGCAAGATACAATGGGAGATAACACACCTGACACAACACAAGACAGCGTCGACGGCCACGCCGGAGCATGGGCACGGTGCACGCGGCTACACCACACTTCGGGCGGGCGCCGTGAGGGCTACGGCAGCGAACAAAAGTAGCGCAGGCTGTCAGAATGGAACGCGATGAGCGGGAAAAATGACAGCACACCTTGTCGTCTGCGCAGCCTTCCTGGATGGCTTCACCACGTCGATCGCGGGTAGTAGCACCGACGGCCAGCCGATTGCGACATAGCCTGCCATCGCTTGCTTTCCTGTGTCACCCCTGTGATGACGCACAGGACGAGCCGGACCAAGTGCTCCACATTGAGCTGCTCTTCGGCGGATGCAGACGACGCAAACGGCGGCGCCGGTGGACGCTGTCTTCCTGTGGTGGACCCGCGTACACGCCGTGATCGCCGCGACTTCAATGGCGAGATTGCGACTGGAGCGCTGCGAGCGGGTATCACTAGCTGTGAGGGCATGATGGATGAGAGGCGCGCGCGCACGGCGAATGACAACACACCTGGCCAAAAAGCGATGGCGATGCGGCGAGGCACGCGGCCACGACCAGCGATGTCCGCGTGTCGGCGTCATTTGAGATAGACGATGATAGACGTGGGTTTCTTGGGACATCTTGCTGGCTGCGTCGTCCATGGGCGCGAAGTCCTGGGCGGGGGATGGGGAGGAGGAGCACGGCGGGGCAGACGACACGAACAAGGCTCCCACACCCACACAGCGCTCTCTGCTTGCTTCGCCCGGACAGGCCGGGTTGAGCATGTTCAAGGCTGCGGGGAGGAGTGCCAGTGCGGGCTGCGGTCGCAAGTCTGGATGGACATTGAGTGCTGACTCTGAGTTTGTGAGCACTCGAGCCCTAGACGCTTGATGGCGGCCAAACAGTGTCAAAGCGGGCCACGCGCGCTCGGCCCGTTGCGCCGCGCAGCCTGTGCTCCCGCTCTCCGCTCAACAGCCCAGCTCGTGCCGGCCAGACCCCAGCTCAGCACTCTCATGCGGGCCAGGTCTGGTCCTGGACACATTGCATCAGTCCTGTGCATTTCATTTTGGTTTCATTGGGGTACTACACATCTTGCTCGACCTACTACACCACCGCCCCCTCCCCGCGAACGTGCTCACATCCCTCGAAGGCGCCGTGCCCCCGCGTTCACGCACGAGACGCCAATGATGACCCACTGCATTGTGGGATACCTGCGGCGGAACGCGAGCCCGGAACGCCGCGGCGCGAAAGGACGCCGTCCGGTGGTCGGTAATGGCCCCCAAGATGGCATTTGCAATGGATGGGGTAGTCCGCGTTGGCACCGCTTTCAGCCATTAAACCCGCAGACCATACTTCGTCAACGTGGGCTGCTCGTATTGGCCCTGCTTTCCACTTTTCCGCCGTCCCTTGCCATAGCCCAGTCGTTGTAGTTGCACGTCATAACGTCGCTCTTTTGCCCCGCTTGATGTACCCATCAAGAGAGTATAGAGTTGTCTCCATTTTACTTGGTATAAAGGTCCTCCCGCACAGGGAACAACGAAAGCCCCCGCGCGATGCGCATCGGCAGACTCTCCCGCTCCTCCACCTCAGCCAATTCGTTGAGAGCTCGCCCCTTCAAATCGACCCACTGGATGACCGGTCCGCCAGTCCTGTATGCCGGGCCGGCTGAGTTTGCGAGGCCGGCCCCGGCTGTCCAGCTGAGCGAAGGCGTGCGGATGCTTCCGCGCGCTCTTCGCTCTCGACGACGACCAGCTCACACCGTCGTTCCGTCGCCATCGCGTCCTAGTCCGTATCATCCTACCTAATTGTTTTGTATTCGACTCGCCTTCTACTTGCATACATCATGGCTCACATCGGCCTTAATCCCCCTTCCCTTGCTCCTCTCAACGACGTTGCCCCTACCCCAGTTTCCCCGCCGCTCGCTCCCGTCGATGCCCCCCTTCCTGCCGTCGTTCCTCTTCCCGCCGACGCGCCCGTGGACAACGCTGTCGCTCCCCCGGACCATGAGGCAGGTTTGGACGACCTTGCCCATGTCAACCCTGTCCCCGAGCCCGCGCCTGCGCATCTGGTTCCGTTGCCCGCCGCCGGCCCCGCCGCCGTGCCGGCCGCCGGCCCTGCCGTGCCGAACCCGCTCGTTGCTGCGGTTGGGGACGCGCGGTTGCGGGTGTGCGCGCTGCTCGCGTGCTGCCTCCGATTCGCGATGGTTTCCGGGCAACCACTGCGTCACATAGTGAGTCCTTTTTTCTTTATATGTTCTGCACATTTGCGTCGTCGTCGTCGCGTCGTTGTCGCGTCGTTTCGGACAGTCAGCATCGCTTCGTTCGGGCACTTTCGTTGTGTCACATCGTTCGGTAGCATCCGAGTCTGCATCGCATCGTTCGCCCACATGCTCGTCCCTCGATTCCTGTTATCGCACACAGACTGACTCTGTGTGTCATTCCAGCGGTTCCCACACGCATCGACAATGCAATCCGCGATTGGCTCTACATCCCGTACAGTCTGCTGGACCATGACCCCACCGGGAAACATGACCAGCAATTCTTTCTCAACACCGAGGGTGGTCTGACGTCGAAGCCACTCGATCGCCCTAGCGAGCGGCTGATTGATCTCGCGCAGTACTTTCATGCTACTGTCATTGCCGAAGAACGTACGACTGCCCATCATGGTGCTGCGCGTGGTGCGGCACTCCGTCTGCATCATCACATCACATTTTACTTGGTATAAACGTCCTCCCGCACAGGGAACAACGAAAGCCCCCGCGCGATGCGCATCGGCAGACTCTCCCGGTACTCTATCTCTTCCACCTCAGCCAACTCGTTGAGAGCTCGCCCCTTCAAATCGACCCACTGGATGACCGGTCCGCCAGTCCATGCTGTGAACGACTGACGGACGCCCATGCGCTTCAACAACGCATCCACGATATCCGCGACATCCACCATCCCTCCCCGCGCGCTCCACAGCCGAAACCTTCCAAGCAGGGTGCCGTACGACATTCATTGTTAAGAAGCTAAAGAGCGCAGCGGCGCTCTGCGGCGACGACGGGAGAAGGGTGGCGTCCAGCGCGATTTTCGCCGGTTGTGGCGACATCCGGTGCCCGGGGAGGTCGCGCGCCCATGGAGCTCGAGATGGACGACTCACCGCTCTCGTCCATATCTTCCTTGCCCCGGCACATTGCCTCTCTCGCCGCCTACCCACCGTACGCCACTCCCAGCCCGCCGTCATCGGGTTACGCTGAGCCACCTGGCATGCACACCGAGGCCGGCGTAACAAAGCTAGGCACAGGAGGAACGAGTCCTGATGTTCCAGTCAACCTGACTTCGCTCGCATGGATTAGCTCTCCTCCGCGATCTTGTACTCGACGCATCGACGTGTGTCGAAACGAGAGGAGGGAGTAGTCTCTGCAGATCCAGCCTCGAGAGGTCTTCCCTCGATGGCTACGTTGCGCATGTCTACATCGCGACGACTCTTGGATCTGTAAGTCTTTACATCCCTCCGCCGCGTAACAGAGCCAGACACAGAAGGACGGAAGCTCTTGGTCCGCGCAACGATCCGCTAAAAGAATAGATCGAGCGTCTGAAGGCCGACGTCACTCGCAAGAGCTCTGACATCAACCAATACACCAATCACGTCCGATAGTAGCGTGTCCCGTCAACGCCCGTGATTTCAGTGGATTGGCACGTCATATTCAACTTCCCGCTGAGGTATGTCATACTTCACTGTTACGAAGACCTGTGAGGTGACCGTACTTTTAGTAGTGGTTGCCCTTCGAGCATTCGAGCACAAAGCCTAAGGTCGAGCGTACCGCGCGTTTCGAACTCAGCGACCTTAACGTTCGTTCCAAGCGCCAGGTAAGCATCGTGGTTGTCTTATCTGTTTTGCGAGATCGCTGAAATTGCAGGTAGACAGTGGCGCCGTGATCTTTCATCCCCATGAAGCGGCTCTTCACAAACCTTGCGCCTTAATCTCTGCGGAATCACCTTGAACATTGTTGCAAGCATCTTCGTCTCCCGCGTACACCCCACAACGCCGTTCATATCCAAGCGGTAGTCCTGGTGCCCTCTGACAGCATGCAACGCCCTTCTGGATGTGTTTGCGCCGCCCGAAGCGTGCGGACGGCGGACGATTCGCGCGTGCACGCCACACCTCAATGGACGTCGTCGACAAGCCACTGAGCTCGTGGATGTTCTCCGTCGCGCATTCCAGCCTTCCAACGGCAAGCGGCACTATTGGACACCCTGCGCACCCTCCCAGCGCGTATTCGTACCGCATTTAGGTCCCACCGTCTTCTACAAGCCGTGCTATGCGCGGCGCGGCAGTTTGTAGCACATGGTTGTGGGTTGGTTCCTGCCCTGCAGTCGAGATGCCTCAGCATCACTGTGGGTTGGTTCCTGCCCTGCAGGACGCCGTCAATACGCCTCGGCATCATTCTCGACGCCACATCCGCCTCTCAGGACGACCTGGATGCCCAGGTACATGCCGCGTCATCGATGGACGTCGCAGACATCCCTCGATGATTCGTTCATCCGGTGTTGGACATCCATGCCCCTCGAGTTACGGCGCCCTCGCACCAGCTTCACCTTATCCCGGGAGAGCGCGGGGCGGGGGGCTCATATGTATCACGTCCCGCATGGGGCCGCGCGCCCCGAGTAGGCAATAATCTGGATTCCAAAAAAAAAAGAAACAAAAAGTCGCAGACATGCGGCGCGACGCTCTGGACACATTTCATTGGATGACTTCTCCAGCACACCGCATCTACATCTACATTGACGTCGTCGTTAATCGACTGAGTTACTGTGGAAATTGTCCAAAGCGTGGACCGGTTCGAGCGGCCCAAATCGCCCTCCACCTCTGGCTGAACGGACACGAAAATACCTATGAACTCGCTGGCGACGCGCGCGCGAGCCTTGGCCTCGTGTTATCGAGCGGACGCCGCATATCATTCTGTGACCCGGTTCGGTTTCCGTCGACACCCCTATAGATCACATCGAGCAGCACCGCCTGGTATTTGCCTCGACGGGCTTCTGGACGCCGTCGACACCGTGTAGCGCCTCCTGGACGCCGTCCACACTGCGGGATTGGCTCTGGACGCTTCCCCGGAACGCCCCCCTCCTTGGACGTCGTCAACAAGCCAACGACCTCCACCAGGCCGCGTGCTAGACACCCTGCGCGCATTTGCAGCCCCCTCCCGATAGGCGCCACGTCTGGGGTGTCGCCCTGAAAGTGTGATCACCAGGGTCTGCTTGAAGGCATGTCCGTAGTTGAGGCGAACATCAAGTCGCCCGACTGGCGTGCTTGATGGCCTTTGGATCGATCCTCGTCGGGCCGGACCCGCAGCTGCTCGTCAATCAAGCGCTCCCGATCCTCATCGACATGATGCACGATACGCTTGAGCACGTCAAAGACATTGCCGGACGCTCGGCCACGTATGCGAGAACCTGATCACCTCAATCAAGCCCGAAGTGCACCTGCACCCGCTCGTCTCCGTGCTCGGCAATGGGCTTTCAGACACCCCGCGTATGATCGCGAACTGCTGCTGGGCGCTCATGAACCTGACAGATGGCCTACGACTTGTGTTGAACCCGATGAGCTTCAGACAGGTCCGCTGTCGCCATACTTCATGGTCAAAAGGTCGACACTTGAGATCACCGTGAGTCTACGACGTGCTGTGGCAGGACTGTCTGCTGATTGTTTCTGCCCAGCGCGCATCTTGAATCTAATCTCCGTACGAATCAATTACGTCGTTGGTTCAGCAGGCCACATTGGACGTCCTCCCCGTGGGCTCCAACACCGTCATGCAGAGTCTTAGCCGGATGGAGCAAATACTCGGTGTGCAGGTATGTCTAAACCGCATAGTATTCGTATAATATGTTGTCTGATCACCTTGATCAGAACCAAAGCCTCGGACGATCGTTACAAATGGAAGACCGGCAAAGTAACCTCTGCAGCTTGGTCGTCGCAGGTCTGCCTGGCATCGCAGCCGAATGACGGGCTGACAGCAAGTCGACTTTTCCGGGCGTCATTAGGAAATTGAACGACGTATCCAAGCCCTAGCGAATCGCCTCATGAACGTCATCATTTTCCTCATCCAGTCTGCTGTCCACGATTTTGGAAGACGCCTGCCTCGTACTTTGCAACATGTCACCGCGTTCCATCGCCGTGCTTTGCCTACGCAATCTCGGCACAAACATGGATCCTCAGTGGAAGACGCGAGGACTTGGTGGGCGTGCTCATAACGCGTCGCGCAGGTTCCTTTGTACTACGCCACAGATGGCAATTTCCACCTGAGTCAGAAAATCAACCCCATGGATTTCGCCGACTTTGCTCTGCCCATGGGCGCCGCCTACTTCGCTACGTCTAGACGCGAACAAAGTCCATGGCGCACCGCAAAGACGACGCCATTGCGCGAGAGACGACGACGTACCGGCGCTCGCGTCCGGCTCTCGTCGCACTCGGCATGCCGGATAAGAGCTTGGCCGACAAGGACGAGAAGTACCAGTGTCTGACCAAAGAGGACTTCAAATTCTGTGACTGTATGTACACTGACGCGAGAGGAAGATGCTATGCACATTTACCACTACCGATTCTGACCGCCGCCTTTCGCCGGCTTGCTGACATTGCCCGGACTACATCCTCAATTAGATCAGACCCCCCTGGTCGGCGGCGCGGCGGTGTCGAAGGACAACTTGATCTGGTCGAGCCCACGGACGTAGAGGACGAGCACGCGCTGCTCGGTGCTGGTCGACCCGATGACCGATTCCACCTTGCGCGCCATCTTGCTCCCCTTGTGCGGCCAGACGTGCCCGCCGACGCGACCCTAGGAGGCGCGCCGCACGAAGTCGTCGTACCCGTCCTTGTCCTGGAAGGATACGATTCAGCCAACCCGGGCAGCAAACTAGTGACGTACCTCGAGGAACTCAGCGATAGCGCGGCGCACCGTTCTCGACATTCTGGCAATTCTCTGTGCTGCGAGGGAGGTATCGCGGGCCAGCGTGCGCGTTGATGGACAAGCTGCAGGTGGGAGGTCAGCTCGCGCGACGGACAGTAGAAGAAGAGAACGCACCTGGTCCTACGAAGGCGAAAAAACACGCGCGTGGAACGGTGCGGGTCACTGCGTGTTGATAAAGGAGGAGGACAGATGGCGCTGCAAACGGGAGAGGTTCGTATCAGCGCGCGGGCGGTGCAGATTGGAAATCGACGACGCGCCTGCACTGCGCAAGTAACGGGCGACCGAACGACTGGAGGAGCGCGTCAGCATGCGGGACAGAAGGGTGGCGAAGAAGGACGCACGAAAGACGAGGCTGTGAACTGGAACTTCGTGTCAGCGCGCGTGACGGATATTGCAAGTCAATACCTGCACTGCGAGAAGCTGGAAAGGCTGGGGCTTTGCGTCAGCGCCTGCGAAAGAGGACGCGATTCAGAACAGTAGGCGTCGGCGGGCGTGGCGGAGGGATGGCGAAGAGTGTAGGAGGCTTCAAAGGGGAGTTTCGCGGTGGACTATACAGATGAAGGAACGGACGCACCTGCTGCACTGCGAGAGAAGGACAAGAATGAGAGGTATGCGTCAGCGTGCGGGAGACAGAAGGTTGGCGCACGAAGAGTGATGAGGCAGCGAACGGAGACGTTCGTATCATCGCGCACGCGACGGACAATGCAAGTCAACGGCGCACCTTTACTGCCAGAAACTGGAGAGGCTGGAGCGCGTCAGCGCCTGCGACGGGGGTAGGTCCGCAGACTGGAGAAATCGCGTTAGTGCGCAGGCGACGGGGAGCAGAATACCAGGACGCACATGCCTGCGAGAGAAAGGCGCGCGGGTGGGCGTGAGTGCGAGGATGGAACAGTGGGCGTCGGTGCGCTCGACGAAGGGGTCACGCAGAAAGCGAACAGCGAGAGGCGACGAAGAGTGGGAGGTGCAGAGGAGCAGTCGGCGCTCGTAGCCACGCCACACCGCGTTTAAGTGCCCCCGTCCCCTGGCGAGCGTGCCCTCTCACCCTCACCAGCGTCTCGTCACAACTCATTCCCGACCAAGCAACATGTCCCACGCTCCCAACCCACCTGAAGGTCCCTCTGTCCTGCACATACCGCCGCTCAAGCCTAGCCCCGCGCTCACCGCCTCCGAGACCATCACCGTCACGGAAGCGAGCCAGCTCTGTGCCGCCAAGCGCACCGACTGCGTCCTCGTTGTCGACGAAGAGGAGGGACTGAGCGGCGAAGGATCTGGCATACCGGGTATGTGCGCGCGCACCGTCTGAGACTCGCCGGCCTGACGATCTGCACAGGTCACCGCCGACGGCCTCGACCCCCACACGACCCCCTCCAGCCATGTTATGACGCAGAGCCTTATGGTCACCCGCGACTGTGCCAGCGCGACGGAGGCGCTGCAGCTCATGGTGCGGCGGCACTTCAGACACTTGGTACGCGACCGCCTCTCCCGCTCCACGTCACACTGACCGAACCGCGCGCCCCAGCCCGTCTGCAACGAGGAGGGAAACGTCGCCGGCCTGCTCGACATCACCAAGGTCTTCCACGAGGCGCTGGACAAGGTCGAACGCAGCTCTTCCGCGTCCGAGCAGCTGTACAGCGCGCTCGCCGGCGTGCAGAGCGAGCTCGGCGCGAGCCTCGGCACGAACCCGCAGGCCGCCGCGATGCTCACGTACATCGACGCCCTGCGCGAGAAGACCGCGCTCCCGGACCTCATCACCGTCATGGACTCGCGCACCCAGCCCGCGACCGTTGGACCCAAGGCGACAGTTCAGGAGGTCGCGCGACTTATGGCGGAGCGTCGGACGACGGCGGTGTGCGTGATGGAGGGCACGACCGGCATTGGAATCAATGTGCCCAGAATCGCAGGCATTTTCACCAGCAAGGACGTCGTGCTGCGCGTCATTGCCGCTGGCTTGGACGCGAGCAGGTGCAGCGTGGTGCGCGTCATGACCCCACATCCTGACACGGCTGCCCCGAAGACGACCGTTCACGACGCTTTGTCGTCTGGCCCAGCCCAGTCTGTTCATGGTTTACAGATGGCCACTACTTGATTTCGCTTGGAGGCTGACGGTCGCCTTGTCGCCATCGTGGACGTTCTAGAATTGACTAATGCTACCCTCGAGCAGGTGGGTATCCTGCATTCACACCGCGCAGCATCAACTGAGTGACCTGCAGATTAACAACATGACCGCGGAGGTCGCCGGGGCTGATGCCGGCCAGGAGCCTGCTGGACGACATCGTTATGGACGCCGCGCTGCAGTCACACCAGGAGGAGGCACGGAGCCGCACTGTCTGCGACATATGTCACACCAGGTGCGTGCGCGCGCCGGCTCTGTCTCGCGGAACGGGTTCCTGATCGCGCTGTACATACACGTCGTAGGTGCGGCCAAGGTGCGTCTCGTCTCGTCTCGCGGTGGCGGTGCGGGTTGCTCATCTTCGTTGCTCCCGCAGTGCATGTGCCCAGCGCAGTGGGATACGCAGGGGTGCAGAACGGCGCGGGCAGCTCGCACCCCGCGACGCCCGCGCCGGAGACGCCAAGAAAGGCGCCCCTTCGAAGGACGGGAACGTGGTGCTGGACTGCGTCAACTGTGACCGCCAGGTGAGACTTTCCAGCTTCTGTTGCCGTGATTTTGTAGGGAAACGAACTGTACCGTAATGATCCAGGTCATGTCGAACCGCTACGCCGCGCATCTGAGCGGTTGCATGAACCTCGGCACTGGGACTCGCAGGGCAGCTACACTACACGGACGGCGTCGTCCAAACCCAAGTGCGAGACTTCTAATCTACTTTGACTTGCAACCACTGACTTCTGGACACTCCAAGGTTGGGCTCAAGGCAGGGCGCTCCGCGTCGCCATATCTCGACAACGGCAGCGTCTCCGACGGCAGCTCGCGAATATCCCCTGCCCTCCTTTTTCGAACCAGCCAAAGCCCAAAGGCCGTCCGCCAAAGAACAGGTCAAAAAGTGTGTGTGTGTGTCGCCACCGTGCCTTTTGCCTCTGGTACGCCCCCGATTGCGATCGCTGCAACTCGCTGCTCTGTGCTGATGAACCCAGTCACCCCTTTGCTACCTCAGGCACTCCCAAGTCCATCCTCGCATAGCCACGCCCGTCCCTTCCTGTCACGTCGCCGCTCTCCATCGTACCGCTGGGCCGCCGCCTTCCGCAAGACCGCCAAGACTGCAACCCGCCGTCCGAACATGAATCTGAAGCTACCTACCGCGTCGACAACCCTCCTCCCACGCGCACAGGCACCTCAAGCTCCGTCGTCGTAGATTGCACGGAGACAGTACGTCGTCGCGCAACCCTTCAGCCCTCCGTCGATCCTGATCATCCTCCTTCACCCGCAAACCCCGATTCCACGCGCGTATCCGCGAGTGCGTCCTACTTGCACCTCAGGTGCGAGTGGCTTGCGCGGCTCATGCACCGTCGCGCTTACCAGCGCACTCGCGTCAAGCTGTGGTTCAGCTTTGACGAAGTGTGCTGGTAGCTTGGACGGGGCCCTACGGGTGGTCCGTGATCCTGGCTTTGGACGATTTCTGGGCAGGTCCGGTAACCGGGACAGCGTACTGTCTCAGCTCCCTGGCCGCCCGGTCCCGTTCAGACTCTCGGTTGCGCCTGGTGATCGCCGGACTCGCCTGTCGGCCTACATGAGGAAGGTGACGTGGTCGGACAACTAGGACGACGAGGTTCCGTGGGTTCTTAGGGTTTGCACGGGATGTCTCGACATCGAGAAGGACGGGTATCGATGTCACGATGGCGCGACATTTGCGACATCCGACAGTCGAGACGTCGTGCTAAAAGTCTTCTCCATGAGCTCCCTGCTTAGTTCGCAAGTTTCATTATTATTGAGGTCATGATGTAATTGCGCAGTCGTCAGCGATCTCAACAACTATATGACTCTGGTGCATCTCAGTCCGTACGCATGAGGCACATATTGTCAAGTACTGGACGGAAGGCCAATTTCATCGTGTTCACATGACAGAGCTCATTATCAGTGCGATCCACACTCGAAAAGCGCCGCTGCGCGCGGCAGCTACCTTGCCCTATTCAAGGGAGGCGGTATATTTTTAATCGTAGCAGTCCAGCGCAGCAATACGGAAGAAGCCTAGAGAGAGGCTGGGAAAGTGTGAGATGTGCCTGAGCCAATTACGGGTTGTGAGAGACCTTGCCAGGGCAAGGTAATAATATTTGGTCGCGATCACAGGCCACGTTCAGGAAAGGATTCATCTTCAATATTAATGTTAAATTTCTTGTGATCTACAGACACTTGTGGAATACATTCCCCTGAAATCTCATTCGTAGTAAGATCTTACTGAAATTATGCAGGGACCGGTCACTCAAACAATCAATGGAATCTCACTATTTGCTGTCATTTCAATCCCATATCAGAGCAATTTCATAGTGATTGAACGCTGATGAGAATTTAGTGGAGACACAGCCGAACGTTCAATGTGGTTAAGTAATTGCAAGGCTTAGTACAAGATAGTCTTACCAGAAATTCTCTGGCTATATGATCACGCAGTAATCATACTGAAACCGTCAGTCTCGGCGGACGTTGCCCGCGGTGAGCATCAGCAAAAGTACTGAAAAGTTGTGGCGGCTGGTAGCGGCCACCAGCCACGTGGCCCGGTTGCAAGCGCTGGCGTAGGGTTACAAGCACGTTGCCAGCCTAGCGAACGGGTTACAGCCTGAGTGCAAGGCTGGCAATGGGCTTCCAGCCGGGTCCCAAGTCTTGCAGTAGGCTTACAGCCAGGCCGCAAGTCTGGTGCGGGGCTTTCAACCAGACGGAAGGCTGATAGGCGGCTTGTCATCGGCTCACCAGTCTGATAGGCAGCATGTAATTCCCGCTACCTATAGGTAGTGGGTCTTGTAGTGCACTAACGTCCACTTTTTGGCTGCCCGATGCAAATCTCTGGAAATGCTGTGCTCCTTATTGTCTTTCGCTCTCGCAATGTTCACACGCTGCTCACCTGTACCTTTGTCTTTTGTTCCTCTCCTCTTCGTTGTGTCCATCGCGCCTTCGCGTCCTTATATCCTCGCCTCCGCCTCCTAATGCACGTCCACACGTGACACACTCAACACACTCAACCATGATCATCACCGTCAATGGCGTGGCTGCCACTAGCTCGCCCCCAACTATGGCCCTGTCTGCAGGCTTCCTTGCCTCTTCCACAAATGATATCTTGCCTGTGCACTTCGCCGACGGGTCCCTCTACACCGCAACAACGAGCGTTGCAACTATCTGTGCTACTTACCTTCATAACTAATATCCACTCGACAGCCTTGCCAGCCCGCCAGGTAAGTCTCACCCGCTCTCAGCTTTGTGGCGCTAGCTCATTGCGCTGAATATGATATCATTAGAGTGATGGACCGGAGGATGCGAGGACGAGTCCCCGCACTCGGCAGGGTCCCTTCCCCGAGGTGTGTACTCCAGCATGCATGCTCATCTGGATTTCGCCGCAGGTAGCAATCCTCTACGACGAACGTGATCTTCTCTAGCACCGGACCCTGCGCCCACGCGTTCACTGCGCAGCTCAAGCACGTCCGCATCTTGCAAGAGCCGAGCTACAACATCTGTATGACGCGCCTTTCCCATGTCGGACGGTATAATGGTGGTCAGTGGGCTCCGCTGGCTTTATCATCCCCACTGTTGGCCATCGAGCCTTGCCAGTCGACGCCCGTTCTGCCTCGTTCTGCACTCTTTCCGACCTCCTGTTCTCGTCATCACCGCGCTATTCCGGCCGCCTGACATTCCTTTACTGCTACATATATATGGACTGCAATAACAGGATTTTTATTGTGCGATATTAATTCACATTGTCTGTCATGCAGAAAGGCGGCATGGTAGCGGGCCCTGCCGCGGAGCGGCCCTACGCAACTATTTGCTACAGTACTATACTACAAACACTATACTACAAAGCAGTGAATCCATGGACGGCGAGGATGTCCTCGTCCTCGCTGTCGCTGTATACTCACCATCGGCATCGTGTTCGAGCCGCACACCTCGCGGCCTTCGCTGTTGCAGTCCGAGCCACCTTCATCATCGCTGCCGTCGCCGTCGCCGTCGCCATCCTCATCCGACGACCTGTTGTCTTGTTCTTCGAGAAGGGCGGCAATGGCGTCATCTTCGTTGTCGTTGTCGGCGCCGAGATCGAGGTTCTCGCCTGAGTGACTACCTGGAGACGGCGGTTCTTGCCGTTGCGTCACCGTGTATGCACAGCCGTCACCGAGACGCGCCGCCTCGCTTTCCTCGCTGAGCATGCGGGTCACCGGGTGGGGCGCTCTCGAGGATGAGCGGTGGTGCGAGCTGCGCGGTGTAGTCCGTGCGCTTGCTTCTCCGAGGCCGAGCGTGCCATCTTGGAGCCCGGCGGCGGGAAGGCTGATGCGTCGCGGTGCGATGGGGATGATGGCGAGGATGATGGTATTGTGATGCGCCGGGACGGGAGGGACGGCGGAAAAGTGGAAAGCAGGGCATGCGACGAGCAAGCTCCACATACGCGCATTGCGCGAGCCGGACGCGCTCATCCTCGTGCGCTTCTTCAGCGTGCTGGACACGGAGCCCGAGTTTGTGGAGTGGTTCGGTGGAATGGGGGTATTGTGAAGCAAGTGGGCACGGGGGGCAGCGCGTGGGTAAAGGTGTAGAGCGCAAGCAGTGCCGTAGAGGGGCGCGGGTGAAATGTTGAGCGCGGAGGTGCGAGAGCCGGGGCGAGTCGCGTCGAGGAGGAGGACGGGAGTGAAATGGCGTGGGTGCAGAAGCGGCGCGAGGCACGGAAGAAGAATGAGGGGGACAAGCGTGCGCGCGCAGGACGGCAAGCAGGTGGAGGAGGCGCGCACGCGCACGCAACCCGCGAACCCGAGGAGCCAGAACCGGAACCGTGCAGCGGGAGCGAAGGCACACACCGCGCCGTGCAGCGACAACGTCCCACGTTTGTCGACACTGATCATCCATCAGTTGCACACGCCGCGTTGAGGTATGTTCGCATTGCCCGGCTGCTGAGGAGTGATACCAGTTAGGCACACCTGCATCGAGACAAGAAATGGTGCACTTACTATGCGCAATGATCCGTGCGCCTCCCGCAATGAGACTCTTTTTGTGCTTGAGCACCGGCGCGGGCGGCGCGGTATAGTACACATACTTCTCCACGGCCTCATGCGCCTTCTCAGAGTCCGGTGGCGGCGGGAAAACGCCAGGCGTGCAGTTGGAGATGATGGAAGTGGCGTGCAGGAAGCTATTCGCTCGGTGAGACAGTGACGGAAAGTACGGGCTGACACGGACCTTGAGCTCAGGCAGCAGCAGGGCGCCAGGTATAAGCGGGGTGCTGGGAGAGGGCGAGGTGATGGTGCTGGCAAGCTGGCTGGGGATAGGCATAAGACGCGGTCAGCGAGCTGCCGCGCAGAGTTTGCTCGAGCGGCGCTTACCTGAGGTCGAGCAGAAGGCCACCTGTTCAGAATGCACGACCAGAGCCGCCCAATTGCGGGCCCGTCTTGCGCATGGGGTGGCAGCCAGTGAGTTTGGGATAAGAGGCGGCCAGCGGGTTGCCGCGCAGAGTTTGACCGAGCGGCGCTTACCTGAGGTCAGCAGAATGGCAGCCGCTGATGATGAATTGCCAACCCCACTCAATTGTTTGTTCGTCTGGCGCACGCAGTTGCAGCAAGCTGATTTGGCATAAGGCGTAATAAACCAGTCACCGTGCCGGCCTTGGTCGACCAACACGTACACGAGCCGTAGCTAGTTGATAGAACAAGGTATTCACTTAACGAGCCTTAACAACAGCCACCGGCCCTCCAGCCCGTTGCCGGCGCCGTCTGGTCATGCCGTGGGCGCCCAGTTTACCTGATGTCAGTCGTAGGGTTCTGGGCAGTAAAGTGCTCGATATTCTGCTGGGGTGCGCTGATAACTTCGTGGTATACTAAGCGCGACGGAGAGCCTCTCGGGCCGACACGCTTACTTTAGCCTGTATTGTGGGAACGACAGGTGATCGATCGTCCCAGAGGACTGCACAGTGCACGCTCTCGAGAAGTTGAGTCAACACGGCAGACTCCGAGTGCGAGAGAAATTGGCGCGCTTCCGGGCTCAGTGCCTCCACTTACCACGATCTACTCTCGACATGCAGGAGTCGAATCTCATCTCAGGCTCACGCCATCTGCAACAGCTTCCCTGCAGGCGCGGCTTGCGCAGTCTCTTCAAAGATTACAAGGGTCATCTGAGTAACATCCGACAGTGCTTTGTATGTGACGAACAAATATCTGGAGATCAATGTCGATTCCAGCGTACGTCTGTCCCTTTATTTAGCGCCTATATGATAGCCGATGTTGATTTGTGTCAGACCGCCGAGTGCTGGTGGTAAGAGATGGCGCAATCTCGTTCGATTTCGTTTTCGAGCGGGACAGCTTACCTCCCCGACTTCAGCCAGTCTTCACGAGGAATCTCGATGCTGCGACGGGTGATCTTCTCTTGGTGAGGCAATTATTGAATGCCGTGACAACCTCTGATTTTTAGAATGCGTGTGCGTCGGCTCTTTTGCCCATCCTTATGGGAGAGCAACATCATGCTCTCCTCACAAATGCAATCCAACGTCCTTTAGAAATCTCCACCCGAGTCACATGCGGTAGGAGGTGTCTACATACACTTCATGTCTCCGATTTATGTAATGAGCTCCAGATATCTGCGCCACGTCGCTCTTTTCACGGTCTTTCATGTGCCTGCAGTGTGGAAAGGAATTTTGCTTTCAATGTCGCCTAGGCCTGACAACGGCTTCGCCGCCGAGGAAAACTCGGTGCGCGGAGCACCAAGAGCAAAGCGTTCCGGTGACAAGGTTTCGGCCGGAAGAGTTGGATACCGCTGTGGAGCGCATGCAGGCGCAAATGGACAGCAGGGCCTTGGAGCGGTGCGTTCGCAGTCTCATCAATGGAATACAGCCCTTTATCCCCCGTCCTAGTGCTACGACCTGTTCTCTGCTAGATCCCCTCCATGATTCAGCTCCAGGAGACGTATATCGCATCTCGAATGACCTGTTAACGCTTCCTCTGTTTCAACAACTGTGGGCGCGTAGCGAGCCCTTAGTCGTCACAGGCGTGGACCGAACGTTTCAAGGGAAGTGGACGCCGGAGACCTTTTCTGCGTCTCACGGGGAGAAAAAAGTTCGCGTGGTGAACTGCGAAACAGACGAAGAGCAAGACATCCTGCTCAAGGACTTCTTCCAGACTTTTTCAACACCCGACTGCCGCCGAATCCTCAAGGTCAAAGTATGCTCTGCGCCGATCTTGTTGTTCAGAGACTAATCTCAAGGAAGGACTGGCCGCCGCAAGCCCATCTGAAGACTACCGTCCCCGATCTCTACGAACACTTCAACCGGGGAGTCCCGGTGCAGGACTACACACGTCCGGATGGCGTTTGTAATCTGATCTCCCGTTTTCATCCCTCGGGCGTCATCCCGGACCTCGGTAAGCGCTTCGCCCAAAGTGCGACGAGTGACGTTTGGGGCGTCTAGGGCCGAAGTTGTACATTGCGAATGGCACCTTGCAAGACGATAATCACCATGGCTCCACAAAATTACACATGGATATAACATGTGCAGTCAACATAATGCTATACGCAACCGACCTTCCGAACGGTAGCAAAGGTCATGCCATATGGCATCTTTTTCCTCCTGCCGCCCTTCCATCGCTGCGGGCGTACTTACGCTCAGCCCTTCCCATTACTCCTGGCGATCCTATTCATAATCAAGAGACATACCTTAACCCTACGATGCTGGAATCTCTGCAGAAGGAGGTTGGTGTGATTCCCTATGTCGTCCATCAGTATGTCGGAGAGGCTGTTTTTATCCCCTCGCGCTGGGCCCATCAGGTGTGTGTCTTATGTGGTTACCGCAGCTATATCCAACAATTAGTTGTCTCAGGTCAGCAACTGTTCCAACGCCATCAAAATTGCTTGTGACTTTCTCAGCGCCGAAAATCTTCCTTCCACGATGACTACGGCGACGGAGCTTTGCACACAGCGTGCAATAACTTCGTACGGCGACGATGTACTACAGGTTGGGTCGTCTTTGTGGTGGGCATGGCTGTCCCTTTGGGAGCAACGTAATGTCCTTTCGGCCTCAGCTGGGATCCCAATGGAGGAGACTTCGCCGTCATCCACATTTGACAGAGTCGATACATACGCACCGTCTTCTTTCCTGACAGATCGGGCTACTCTTACACTCGAACGCGCCCATTCTTCACCTCTCGAGAGCTCACCACACAATCCCCGCACGGCATCGGGCGCCTCCTCAGGTACGCCTTTCATTCGTGTTCCATGGCTAGGCTCAATGTGTAAAACAGATGCACCGACGACAGCTGATAAACGGCGTGCGCGGAGAGACCGTCTTCGTCAAAAGAAAAGAGAAGAACATGTCCCCCTAGGTGAATCTTACACTTGCCCGTGGCCTGGTTGCTCCACCAAGAGGAGGTTGAACAACACCGACGTGATGAATCATCTGTGAGCGTGTACTTTATGGGGAAGACTTGTCGATCAAAAAGATCTGACGACCGTCTTAGCGTTGATCGTCATCACTTAATTCTTCCCCGTGGCATGAAGAAAGCGCTGTACAAATTGCAAGGGGCGGCATTTGATGAGAAGTTGCAATCCATCGTCAAGCCATCAGTGGGCGTCGACCAGCACTCGGCCCATATTTGATGCGGCGCCAGCGCCACATTGCCTTAGCCGCCCACGGCTTGTAGCTGCCGCTGAGCTCGGGGGTCGAGTGGCGAGCAATGAGGCGTTGAAGAGATGGATTCAACTATTGTCGTTGCCCCAAGGCGCTGCGAAGAGTGGAGAGTATCGTATAAAACAACATAAATATATGATTGCGGAATACGACGACAGAGAGGAGCTCGTGAGTGAGGATGTTTGCCATTCCAACATTTGGAATTCGCAGACACGAATATCCCAGTAAGTATCTGCACAGATGAAGAGTCATACATAAGCCAAGATGCTCCCCGATGATACACAGAGCGAGGACGCAGATTTACCAAACCGTACGCTCTCCGAGCTTGCGCTCAATCGCAAAGAACTTGCGCACACGCACGCCTTATCCCAGCCTTATCCTATCCCTCGCATTATTTCCTGAACCCGCGCCCCTCTCCCTCTGCCCCGCCTCCCTCCTCCACGCCCTCGCAAGTGGATGATCAAAGGGCCGCGGCTGGTGGCTTTTCTTCCTCGTCTGGATTCTCCTCCATCTCATCGTTTATGCATTCGGTTTCCTCCACTACGGGCTGAAGGAAAACTTGGCGCCCTCTTCGAGTGCGTTGTGGTCGACAGCCCTATGTAACTGTTCTACTCCAGTTGTCTTTGCCAGTGTAGTGACCGCTCGCACGGCTGCCATTCTTGGATCCATCACCATGTTACTTCGCACCTGCTAAACTCGGTCATCCCCTTCGACGATTAGGTCCACGCCACGCTGGACTTCGCAACCAGGAAGGCAATGAAGCGCTGGAGTAGCACTGGCCACCCGTCTTCGTGCCGGTGTCGGCGAGGCAGCAAAGTTATTTAAACACTAGTACTAGCTCATGCCCGTGCATTCGCACGGGTTCTGTACTTAGCTGTGATCAATACGTTTTCTCTTCTGAATAAAAGAGAGGGGCCCTCCAACGACTATCTTCTGTGCCAAGGTCAGCCACGGAGACTAGGGCCCTCCGTGCCGGGCGGTGCCGCACTGACTGCAAGTGAACTTGCAGGCCACCGTGACCGCCGTGCTCGGCGCCGGCGTCCGGCCTATCGCGCGGCTCTCGTTGCATCCTCTGAGTCCTCTCATGCCAGCACTCAATGTCCATCCAGACTTGCGACCGCAGCCCGCACTGGCACTCCTCCCCGCAGCCTTGAACATGCTCAACCCGGCCTGTCCGGGCGAAGCAAGCAGAGAGCGCTGTGTGGGTGTGGGAGCCTTGTTCGTGTCGTCTGCCCCGCCGTGCTCCTCCTCCCCATCCCCCGCCCAGGACTTCGCGCCCATGGACGACGCAGCCAGCAAGATGTCCCAAGAAACCCACGTCTATCATCGTCTATCTCAAATGACGCCGACACGCGGACATCGCTGGTCGTGGCCGCGTGCCTCGCCGCATCGCCATCGCTTTTTGGCCAGGTGTGTTGTCATTCGCCGTGCGCGCGCGCCTCTCATCCATCATGCCCTCACAGCTAGTGATACCCGCTCGCAGCGCTCCAGTCGCAATCTCGCCATTGAAGTCGCGGCGATCACGGCGTGTACGCGGGTCCACCACAGGAAGACAGCGTCCACCGGCGCCGCCGTTTGCGTCGTCTGCATCCGCCGAAGAGCAGCTCAATGTGGAGCACTTGGTCCGGCTCGTCCTGTGCGTCATCACAGGGGTGACACAGGAAAGCAAGCGATGGCAGGCTATGTCGCAATCGGCTGGCCGTCGGTGCTACTACCCGCGATCGACGTGGTGAAGCCATCCAGGAAGGCTGCGCAGACGACAAGGTGTGCTGTCATTTTTCCCGCTCATCGCGTTCCATTCTGACAGCCTGCGCTACTTTTGTTCGCTGCTGTAGCCCTCATGGCGCCCGCCCGATGTGTGGTGTAGCCGCGTGCACCGTGCCCATGCTCCGGCGTGGCCGTCGACGCTTTCTTGTGCCAGGTATGTTATCTCCCATCACATTTTGCGGCCGCAGGAGTATGCCTCATGATATCACTGCAGACCGTCAGGCCCGCGCGGCATCCCCCGCGCGGGCGAGCGCGCTGTCCTTGTTCTAATATAAGCAGCACACCGCGGAGTGGTTCGTCAGGCCCCCTTGTGGTTGAATGGCGTGGTGGGTGCATGAAGGCTGGCCATACGAAGGCAATCTCAGGGATGTGGCCTTGCCTATCGAGCGATGCAACCGCCCTTGAGCTTTGTCCATGTCGTTGTCGGAGCCAGTTGGCGGGTGAGTTGCTCAATTTCTAGCCCGCAGCGCTTCCCGGTGACGCGGCTCCTCACTGCTTCCGGCAGCAACTGTCGGTTTCGAGTCCTATCACCGGCCCCTTCCCGATCCGAGATCCCACCCAGTGCAGCTCTCATTCTTCGCGTAGCTGTTGCAGACGATGGCAGACGCGTTGCCGGTGTCATTCAAGGGACGGCGAAGTACCGTTCAACGTTACGCTCATTCTGCGACGACGTAGCCATGATAGCAAGTTAGTCGGTATGGGTAGGTGCGTCATCGTCGCTCCCATCGCAACCTCAACCCAAAGAATGACAGCGTCTTTGAGTTTACCTGCTGTCTATTGAGCTTGGCCACCACGCATTTGGTTCGCCGCCCATCCTCAATGGATGGCACGCGTGATGGAAGTTGCCGCGGATCTGAGCTGAACAAAGCACCGGGCAAAGCAAGTAGCGGTCTGCTAAAAACAAAGCGTTCAACGGCATAACAAAGGCATGCAACTTGCATATATACGGCTCGTAGGCTCGCCTGACAAGTTTTTTTTTCCCGCACCATCATCTTTGGCCCTCATGTTTTCACGACTTAGCCGAATTTCCGATATGGACATATCTCATCTCAGATACAAATCTCCTCCTCCAAGTCCACGTCTCGGGGAGAAAAGAAACCATTCGTCTTCTGACGAATCGACTGAGTCCAACACGGGCGCCAGGTCGAAGTCGAGGAAGCCGACGGTTGTTGGCGGGGTGCGTTACGCCCCAGCCCCGCTACCCAGACCGGCGAAGAAACGTCCCCGCCCACAGCAGCATCCTGCTCCTGGTCCCCAGCATCCTGCTCCCGATCCTCAGCTTCCTGTCCAGTTTTCTCCCCCCGGCCTCCAGCCGCCTACTCCGAGCCCCCAGCTTGCCCCCGGCCCTCAGCTTGCTCTTCGTCGCCAGCATCCTCTTCCCCGTGACCAGCTTGCTCTTCCCCGGGGTTCTTCTCCGCCCTCTCAGGTGCTGACGAAGCGAGAACGAGGCTCGTCTTCATCTTCGTCGGATGTTGAAGATCCCCTTCCGCGACCCACCATCAAGCGCGCGCGAGTGTTGCTCCCGAGGCCTGGCCCGCCCGCAAAGAGGCGTACGCGATTAGGAGAGATGGCCGCCAGACTCCTTCGCTCTGTCGTATGTCTTCATCTGAACCACATGTTCAATCCTCGAAGGCTGAATTATCCGTGGCTTCAACTTAGTTCGGAGCTCGCTTCGCGGCCGATGACGACGTCAGTATCCCCTTGGCCGAACCCCTTCGGCAAGTCCAATCTGTGAGTGGTCAAGAAATTTGCTGCTCCGCACCGAGTGATGACACCTCTCTTGCAGCCGCTAGCACCGCGGGCCGACGGTCCGAGCAGTTTCGACCCTCGCCGACCAGAGGATATACCCACACCGGGCAATGTTGCCCCGTCAGACCCTGCGGACGGCCAACGGGAAGCAACCGAAGACACTGCAGTTGGAAAAGGAGAAGTGAGAGAAGTGAACGGCGCTGAGTCCGCGTACAACTTCGGAGAGGATGGCTACTTTGGCGGAGACGAAGAAGACAGTGACGCCATGGCCGAGAACAGCGGCGGCGACGTTGAGTCCGAGACCAAGATCGTCTCCTCTGGCAGGGCCGAAAAGGCCATCCGTCGCACGCGGCGCCGCCGCACTTTCCATGCCTCGGATATTCTGAACGACGCTGCTGTCGAAGGTGGGAGCGCTGGTGGCGGTCTGGGGGAAGAAGAAGTGAATGAATGGGTCGCCAAAAGCGGCATCGTCGGGAGCAAGAATGGTCGCCCCTCATCCCCGTCATCTTCGTCCTCCTCGTCGGAGGAATCGGGCCTCGGGGAGGGTCAAGGCGATGGCAATGAACGTGACTCCTCTCCTTCGTCCGGGAAGTCGCGCCTCCGTTCGACATCAGAGGATTCTGCGAAGGCAGAAGGAGCGGCAGGCGACGCTGTTCAGCACGGTTTTGGACTGAAGGAGTCCGCTTGCGGCGAGGGTGGCGGACAGGAGAGCGACAGTGGCGAGGGTGGCGGCCAGGAGAGCGACAGCTCGCCATGCCACGAGGATGAATGGACGGGCTTTGGAGAAGATGATTGGATGGGCTTCCACGGAGCGAGCGACCGTCGTCAAGGTCAGGAGAGCGACAGCTCGCCATGCCACGAGGATGAATGGACGGGCTTTGGAGAAGATGATTGGATGGGCTTCCACGGAGCGAGCGACCGTCGTCAAGGTCAAGATGTCGACACAATGGGCGTCGATGGGAGCGACGATGCTCAACACGATCGAAGTGACTCCGAGGTCGACAAGGGCGAGCAGGCGCTTGACAATAACATTGGCGGCGGCAGCCAGACTATGCGCGACGGGAGCTGTGATAGCACGGATCCATTGCCGTCCACGCCCACGTCCAAGGCAAGGCAGCGCTCGGAGGAGGCGTGGAACGAAGATGCGCGGCAGACCAGCGATCAGCCGGACTCGGACGGCGCCCCCATAGCAGCGCCCCTAGATGAGGATTTCACCATCCACGACAAGGGCGGGCTTGACGATGGGGGCGGGGGCGGCGAAGAAGAAGACGAGGGCGAGGTTGAAGAAGACGAGCTCGACGACGAGGACGGCGGCGACAAAGGCAGCGACAAGGGCGACGACGAGGATAGTGACGAAGACATCGAAGATGCGGGGATGGCCGATGAGGACCGCGGCGACGGTCCTTGCTGTGAGGATGACGAACAAGATGAGGAAGAGGACAGCGCTGACGACGAAGACGACGGCGACGACGAAGGGGACGACGACGAAGGGGAAGGCGACGACGAAGGGGAAGGCGATGACGAAGGGGAAGGCGATGACGAAGACGACGACGAAGACGACGGCGACGACGAAGACGACGACGACGACGACGAAGTGGACGAAGTGGACGGCGACGAAGTGGACGGCGACGAAGTGGACGGCGACGAAGTGGACGGCGACGAAGTGGACAGTGTGGATGTCGAGGATGATGCGGAGATGGCCAATGAGGACGGCGGCAATGGCGGCGGCGACAAGGGCGATGACGAGGGCGGTGAGGATGGCGAGGATGACGAACAAGATGAGGAAGAGGACAGCGCTGACGACGACGAAGAGGACGGTGCCGACGACGAAGAGGACGGTGCCGACGACGAAGAGGACGGTGCCGACGACGAAGAGGACGGTGCCGACGACGAAGAGGACGGTGCCGACGACGAAGAGGACGGTGCCGACGACGAAGAGGACAGTGAGGATGTCGAGGACGATGCGGATATGGCCGATGAGGACGGCGCCGACGGCGGTGGCGGCGACAAGGGTGAAGACGAGGGTAGTGACGATGCGGAGATGGCCGATGAGGACGGCGGCGGCGACGGCGGCGACAAGGGCGACGACGAGGGCAGTGAGGATGTCGAGGATGATGTGGAGATGGCCGATGAGGAAGGCGGCGACGATGGTGGCGACAGTGGGGACGACGAGGACAGTGAGGATGGGGAGGATGAGGAACACGATGAGGAAGAGGACAGCGTCGACGACGAAGAGAAACTCGAGCGTGACGACCGCGACAACAGGAGAGAGAGGTCGGACAGTGGTGCCTCTCGGCCAAACTCCAAGGGAGCAAAGCCGACCAAGAAACACTCGCGCTCAAACGGCTCCCGCAAAGCACCGCTCACTGAAGACCTAGACGAGGACATCGACATGGGAGATGATGGCGTCAGTGACGGGCTTGGAGGTTCGACAGATCGCCCTCGCAAAGCACCGCCCCATCAAGACGAGGACGTCGACATGGGAGGTGTCTCCGACGGCGTCAGCGACGGGTTCAGGAGTCCGGCAGATTCGTCGACGTCCGATACCAATGGCTCCCGCAAAGCAGAGACTTCTGGAGACTCTGGCGAGGAATTCGACATGGGCGATATCTCCGATGGCTCGAGCGACGGGGCCGAAGCTCCGACGGAGCCGTCAGCGTCGAAGTCCAAGGGGCAGCGGCGCTCGAAAGACGAGGGAGGATTCCATCGCCCACAGTCGACCAACAAGCAGTCACGAGAGGGCAAAGGCAAGCAGAGGGCGCGTTCGCATGCGAACGCGATGGGCTCAGACGACGCAGGCTCTCAGGAAGACGATGAGGCAACACAGAACGCCAAATTGGAGCGCATTGTAAGCAGCGATCTGGAATATGTACGCCAAGTCTTATTGGCTGTCCTCAGAATCTGGTCATCGATGAGCTCAAGCAAGCTGCCAACGTCAGTGCCTCTTCATGTTTACATGCTCGTTACTGACTCCCGAGCAGGCCACGGTTACTAAAGGCGACATCGCGCAGCTACTTCGGCATGTCGGCGAAGTCATCGCTACCAAGGAGCCGCCAACCCTGAATCCCATCGAGAGGCGCGCTCGGCGACCCCGAGAAGGGCCTTTCCCTAAGCCCCACGATGCGGCAGATCTCGCTATCAAGGTTTGTCAGTCGCCCTCTTCTGTCATTCCGCGATACTCACCGATTATTGTAGAAGCGGATACGTAGCCACACCCAGACGATGATGGGAAGGAAGACACCTAAGGACCCTCTACCCGATCAGCCCACGCCAGAGGAGCTTGAACGTTTCAATGTGCATCACACCGGTGGCCCGAAGCAAAAACGATTCAGGGTCTACTTGAAATCCAATTTGTCTTGCGCATGGAACGAGCGGGCATCCGACTTATTCGCCCAGAGCTTCCTGAAGAAATTCGGCGGAACCATTGAGGGCAAGTCTATCGACGAGGATGAGCTGAAGAGGAAATTCATCGTACACTTGGGCGCGCTTCAAATGCAATGGCGAAAGGCGAATGTCGAACAGCTGAGCGAGGCACAGGCCCAAGCGATGCAGGACAAGGGGAGGGTCAACGCGCGCAGAACTCGTCTATCCGCGGTGAGCTATGAATGCCTGCCTTCTCGGTAACTCATGCTCACCTGCACGTCAGCTTGCCAATCGTCGGGGTATGGCCTTGTTCGTCCATCCTGACCTCCAGCGCCGGGCGAAATCGCTATCGAAATACCTCGTAATCGACGCTATGAGTGGAGACGAGTCTGACCACCGCAACAAGAAGAATGGAAAGCCTCGATACGTGAAGAAACAACTTCCCTGGCGCTCTAAAGAGTTTAAGGACTTCTTGCACATTCTCGACGACATCCACCTCAGCCTTCACTGGAATTCTAACGGCAAGCCGGTATCTGGTAATTTCCCTCATGAGCGCGTACAGTCGGATCGAGTGGACAAGGATGCACCTGTGTGCAAGGGCCTGCCCATTAACTGCTATGATGCGGCATACCTAGAGGCCTTGGCGCGGGCGGAGAAAAAATCTCTGAATATGCAACCCGCTGTTAACCTCGAACTCACGGCCTCCGTCCTAGAGTGAGTGTCCCGGCCGCTATCGCCTTCTCTTCCGTCTAACATGCCCTAGGATGGCCGCGAAGTTCAAGGGGAGAACAGATCCCGAGCATGGCCCTGGGAGCGCCGGCAGACCGAAGAAGAAATCAACGAGGGCGGATGCGAATCGCGCTGAGGGTGGGAAGCAAGGCAGCGCTTCCTCGTCGGCACGTACCTAATGGT
The DNA here is from genome assembly GCA_019915015.1 of Auriscalpium vulgare. Classification (NCBI taxonomy): domain Eukaryota; kingdom Fungi; phylum Basidiomycota; class Agaricomycetes; order Russulales; family Auriscalpiaceae; genus Auriscalpium; species Auriscalpium vulgare. Next base: position 957,249 of record JAHBBC010000004.1, on the reverse strand, counting down.
AACAAGCAAACAGGTCCAGAAGCGTCCGAGAAGACTTCCGGGCCAGGAGAGAAGGCGGGTGGGGCAACGCGCAAGAAGGGGAGACAGCAACAGGCGCGCTGACCAGTCATTTACTGGAGCCATTGTTATCGGGGGCCAAACACTGTACTAGTACTCGGTGATACTCATAGAAATACTCCTGTTTGCTTCACGAAGAGCGCCAGCCTTGGATGTATGGATGCGGTGCTTCGACCGAGAAGGAGGGTATTCAACCTGAAGAACGTCAGAGAGACGTCGGCCGACCCCAAGACGTTCACCTCTTGTCGGCACGCTCCGTGTCCAAGAACGTCGCGAGGGCAAGTTCAAGATCATGGTGCTCGCACTGTGAGCGGGTGCGTATGCCGTGTTTATCTTCCAACCAGGTGGGTTAGAGAGAACTGACTTGGTACGGTCGATAGGGCGCGTCTCCATCAGCAAAAGGGCCGTGGTCCCAGATAGGCTCACTTGATCTCAGGTGGACCTTGGACGGGTCTTCAGCCTGGGCCCTGGGCAGGCCCTGGCATTGAAGGTCGCCGGTCTGGGATCCACCTCGGATAGCCTCACATCAATTGGTTGAGTTACCGAGTCTCGGGACCTCGCCATGGCTGCGAGACTGGGATAGCCACGCATGGCTATTCGAGGCCATACGAGCCGACACGATCCTCAGGACCTACTTACCAGCGAGAGTCGCATCACCAGTTTGGTGCCCTCGGATGTCATCTTATTGTCATAGCAGGCTATCACTAGATGGATAGATTAAATCACATTCTCATTGAAAGCTACAGTAAGATACTATAACATGGTGGAATAACGAGCTCGAGCATACCAGTACCCGCCTGCGGCGCAACTCCACCCCTCGTGCACGCAGCGCATAGTATATGCACTAAAGAAGAAGTAATACCCTCCAGGCGCCCTTAGTAATAGTTAGACGGAGTGCGAAAGTTGCAGTGGCTCCGAACCTCTCCGAACCCGCCCTCCGCGTCAGCGCTCGCGTCGCGGCGCAAATCGCAATCTTCTTCTCGAGCGCTACACTAGTACTCTGCAGCGTTCAATACCAACAGATTGAAGGATCAAGGTCGAGGTATCGACGCCGTCTTCGGATCCCGCCCGTAAGCCGTCGCTCGCAGACCTCAGCCGCAACACATCCGTCATATCCTCCACCTTTGACCTCGCCAGCACACCCGCCTCCACCCCATCCGCACATTCTTGTCCCCACGCAGGCGCAGCCATGGCGGACTCACCACCTGGCGCGCATCTTGCCCACCTGCGTACATCACCAAGGAGCTCGGGCTCGCCGAGAAGCCCCCGCAGCAAGACGGCCGTTTCAAGCAGCCCGCCCGTACGCAATCCAAGAACCGCAGCTCCTTAGTGGATGGACGAATCATTGCGGAGGACATTGACTTTGGGGGAGTTCTTGGCAAGGGGGCGTATTCGACGGTGCGTATCCATGGTGTCTCGAATCTGGCTGGTAGTGACCGGACGCGAGTGCATACGTCATGCTTTTACCCTTCGGACGCGAGAAGGCAAGAGTATAATAACAAGCTGCAAACCGCCCTCGCGGAGAAGAACACGCTGGTACGATCAGGCTCAGGGCATCCTGGCATCGTCTGCCTACTTCCAAGACGACTGGAGTCTATTTGAGTATCCCAACTAAGTAGCAACGCTATGTTTTAGGATACAAGATCAACAATATATGTACACTGCTTTTGTGGAGGTAGCAAGGGCATCGTGCGACCTAGAAAGTTCATGCGCTTCGTGCGCGCCGGTGCGTCGTCGCGTCGCGTCGCACTGTTTTATAGGATACAAGATCAACTGCTTTTGTGGACTGAACGTCGCTCGCTCGCGAGCTACGACTTCATACGATCATGCGCTTCGTGTGCTTGCCAGCACGCCGGCGATCGTCGTTCGCGTCGCGTCGTGGCTTGCGCAGCCGCTTGGACGTGCGGAGAACGCGGAACTTCTCACCGGGAACGGGGGGTGGGGGACGGGCTGCTGGCGGCATCAGCGCTGGGACGTCCGCGAGAACGCGAAACTCACTGGGGGCGGGATGCGCAGGGCTAGCTGTTGGTGGGGCTGGGGTTGGGGGACGGGCTGCTGCTGGGGAGGGGAGGCAACCAGCACGCGGTGACGGCATCAGCGCTTGGACGTGGCGCTGAACGCGGAACTCACTGGGGGGACTCTGCGCACTAGGCTGGCCTGCTGCAAACGGCGCTGCATCTTCTGCTGCTCCACCAACGTCCTTGCACTGACACGGGCGTCCGGCTTTGCGAAGTATTGTCGCTCCTGGCGGTGGAAGAAGAGGGACGTGTGGTGATTGTTCAACGAGTTCGGGAAAAGCTCGTGGCCCGTCCGCCGCGGGTTGATGGGGGACGCGTGCGCGGCGGCGTCCGACGTCACACCGATATCCACTACTAGATCGTCAGTGACTGTCAGCCCACCGCGGGCGGCCTGCAGAGAACGGGACGCACGCGGGAAATTAAGGGGAAGCGGGGCGTTGTCCTCCGGGGGCAAGTCGGAGTGGTCGATGAATGGGATTGTCGCGGCGAATTCGGAGAGGGCCCAACGCGGGGCGCCCGGCGACAGTACTGGGTCATTATCTGTACCATCATATTGCCATCATATATTGAATAATCATCTCAGCCAGTTGGTCAGCAAGGTGCGGGACGCACGCGGGAGATCGCTCGAGGAGAGCGGGGTGTCGTTGGTGTTTCTGGGCGGATTCTCTGCGAGCGAGCCGGCGGCATCGGGCCCACGCTCGGCGCCCGGTGACACGTCGCCGTCTCGACAATCAGTACACGGCGGGGTAGCACAAGGCGGGGCAGTACACAGCGGAGAGGATAGTAGGGGGTATCCCTCCTGGGCGGTGTCGATTGACGGGAGTGGGAGGGGGCTGAAGCCTGAGCCGCTGGACTTGGCGACGGCCCTGGAATGCATGGCTGTGGAATTGGAGACGATCAGCGGGAGCGCCTTCACGTAAGCGGAGTGGCGGCGTGGCGCCTCTTCTGCTGTCTCTTTCAATAGACTTTCAAATTCCCCCTCTCATCGACCCGCCGCCGCCGCCGCGCCTGAAGGCCTGAAGAGGCACCACCGCCTGAAGACGCGCCCGATTGAGCCTGGCCGGTGCACGGCGCCTACCTCCTGTAACCGCCTGCGGATGCGTGAGCACTGTGCTCTTGATGCCCTTCGCTATAAAATTGGTCCCGAGGCGTCGGTCTCTGCCGCTTATCAGAGCGACTCGGAGGCTTCGCTGACAATCAGCGACGGCTACGATTATCAATGACGACGAGATTCTGTCTAGATAGCGAGCACAGAAATCGAGGACTCGGAGAAATGAATGTACAGTAAAACTGAGTAGTGGGCAGGATGCTCGGAAAGTTGGTAGACGCGTGAACTAGACGGTTATCGATTATCCCTTGCCGCAGCAAAAAGGAACGCGTGAGTAAATACACCGATCTGAACAGCCGCGAGCTTACCGTGGTCCCCGGCCCCGAAGCGCGCCTCTGGTGACCTGAAACAGCGTCATCCAGGCGATCCGCCAGCATTCTCAGACGGAACCCGTAGGTGATATATCGATAATTATCGGCGAATCCGTGCGCATTGTCGAATGACGACGGATGCGTCAATCGTTCGAGGATCTTCAGATGCTTCTCGATTTCTTGGAATAGTGCTGCATTGGAGCTGCAAGAAAATCAGTCAGGTCGAGCGCAGCTTCAGAAGATTGACTCACGACATTGTGTCTCAGCGTAGGACGGTAGGCTTGCGACCGACATGAGGCCTTGAGGATGGACCTCGCTATGAGCGCGGATGCTGTGAGCCCTAACCCCACGTCGGCAGACTGTTCGGATGCGGCCACAAGGTGAAGTCACCGGGGTCTGCATCTATTTGTAAATACGTACTTACAGTGTGCTTCGACATCCCCGCTCCTTGCATTGGAGCTGCAAGAAAATCAGTCAGGTCGAGCGCAGCTTCAGAAGATTGACTCACGACATTGTGTCTCAGCGTAGGACGGTAGGCTTGCGACCGACATGAGGCCTTGCCAGTGAGGATGGACCTCGCTACTATGAGCGCGGATGCTGTGAGCCCTAACCTCGGATGCGGCCACAAGGTGAAGTCACCGGGGTCTGCATCTATTTGTAAATACGTACTTACAGTGTGCTTCGACATCCCCGCTCCTTGCATTGGAGCTGCAAGAAAATCAGTCAGGTCGAGCGCAGCTTCAGAAGATTGACTCACGACATTGTGTCTCAGCGTAGGACGGTAGGCTTGCGACCGACATGAGGCCTTGCCAGTGAGGATGGACCTCGCTACTATGAGCGCGGATGCTGTGAGCCCTAACCTCGGATGCGGCCCACAGGTGAAGTCACCGGGGTCCGCATCTATTTGTAAATACGTACTTACAGTGTGCTTCGACATCCCCGCTCCAAGTTCTCTTATAAGCTCTACGAGCGTCGGACGTCCCGAGCTCGCGAGCCCCCTCACCCATACTCTCCCTTTTTCATTTCCTTCTCGTTCTTCAGCGGTTATGCCTCTCTCTCCACCGCGCACGTTCTGCTCCCGCCCCGTTCAGTCGCCAAGCGCGTTCAGCGAAGCCCGCGCCACTTTCGACATTCGTGAAACGGCGTCGTACTGCGAGGCCGGCGATGGCTTCTGGGACGAGTCACGACTGGCCGACTACGTGCCACTGTACCCGGTGGACGTGGACTTCTCCCCCCTGCCGTACGCTGACGGCCGCTTCGCCCATCATGAGTTCTCGCGCGTAGCGCAACTATTCGACCCTGCCCGTCCCTGGCGCGCTTGGGCATGGACGAGCGAGCTGGACGACCCAGCCCGTTCGCCGCTAACGGCCGCCAATTTCCGCACCACCGACTGGATGACCCGCGTTGGTAGCATCCATCGGCCCTTCATGGAGGCCCTTATGTCTGAATATACGCATTGGGCTGACGTCGCCAAGGCTGCTGCCACGCGCCTCACCTGGCAGCGCGTTCAGCTTGCGGACGGCGCGTTCGTGACGTGGGAGGACACGGAAGATTGGCAGTGGTCGAACCACACCCTGGAACACCTCGTCGGCGTCGGCGCTCGCATACAGAGATGCATCGTGGAGTGCCGTGGTTACGCGCTCTGGGCTGACTTCGTCCTCGCGCAGCGCGAGAATCGCATCGCCGCTATCGAGCCAGCCATGCCCGTCGTCGGCTGCTGGGTCAGCGCGTCGGCAGTAGGGACCTGGATCGAGCTCGCGCACGCTGGCGTCCCTTGCTGGCGCAGAGTAGCGAGCGTTCCCCGTTATCCCGGAGCGCACCTCGTCACCCGATCACCGCTGCCTCCCGACCTGTCTACGGCGGTATGGGACGAAGAAGAGCACCACGCGCAGCCCCGTTCCACCATGAGCAAACGCAAACAACGCGCCCTGGCAAAAGCGGACGTGGAACGAGCTCGCGGCCACGACCTCCTCGCGGACGATCTTCTTCTGATCGCCGACGGCCACCACCCTCCACGCCCGGACGCCTCGGACGAGCAGTACTGGGAGGAATTGGAGGACGCGCGTCGGTACAGCCAGGCAGTGTCGGACGTTCCGCCGCCGCCGATTCCCTACTTCGATCACCACGCTCCGAGTGCCAGCGGCAGTCGGCACCCCCCGCAGCCACCTGCGCGCTACCCGCCCCCGACGCACACGCCCCGACGACACGAGCCGCGTCGCGCTCCCGCTCGCCTGGCATCGCCGCCCGAGCGCCGTCGCGCCGGTCGCTCAGCTACGCCGCCGCGCCGTTACCGTTCTCGGAGCCCGCGTTCCCGCTCGCCCGGAGCGCGCCGCCGATCCTCTTCGCGATCGAGGCATTGGAGCCCCGCACGACCCGCTCGGGCCGGCAGCCCAGACCGGCGATCGCGTTCGCGCTCGCGCGACACGCCCCCTCCGACGCGTGCGCGACTGCAGCCCAGCCCCGCCCGCAGTACTGCTGGACGTTCTGCCTCCTGACCAACTAGAGGCTATACACTTCGCGCTGGGGTGTCCACCATGCTGATGAACGCGTACAGTATAGCTTTCCGTAATATGTACAATCGCGAACCGATAAGTATAACCTACGTAGGCCGTTAGGTAATTCAGACTTACTTGTACCTACGCGTCTCATTATGTATATTACTAGTCGTAACCCGTGCTCCCGCACGGAGGGGTTCCAAGAACGATATCTTTGTGAATGAAATCGAGTCTGAGATGTTTGGGCTATCGCTGTCATACAAATCGTTTCAAAGCCATCACTGGCACGACCACTTCTCGGCAGATGAGCAGCTCCGTGGTCCCGTACACGCGATTGCTCCGTCCTCGAAAGTCTGCCAGACTTCCTTGAGGGTCCGACCCCGCAATGTGCCCGACGTGTGCCGAGTATGCCTGTAGCGATCCCTACTTTCGTTGAAAGCAAGCGCGCGCTGCTGGGGCGCGAGGACACTGCGGCGACTCGAATGCGACCAAGCACAGAGGTTCGGCCCTTTGCGAGGTCTACGACTTCGCCTCTAGACCTGGAATATCATTACTTAGTCAGTCTGGGGAGGAGAGTTTGAGACTGGCACACCCATTTTGCGGCGGGGAGGCTGTCTGTGACTCCAAAGGTATCAGTGGCCGCGCCGTCCTGCTTGTGAATGGGCACGGTCGTTTACACGTAGCTCAGTGTACATAAGTAATGGGCCGCATCCAGCCGTTGCCCAGCATCTCGGTCTACCCGTCAGCCGCGTGTATGTGGGACAGAACATGGCCACAGGTGCCCGGTGCCCCGGCTGGACGATGTGCACACCTCCGTCAATGTGCAATATGTGCTCTGTTGAGCTTGAGTGGATCCTGGACGCAGCTCGTAGGACGAATAGAACGAATACTATGGTGTGCTCACTTTATTATTGAATGTGAAAGGTTCTGCATCTTCAGAACACAGTGCCGTGCTCGAGCTCGGACGCATTCACTGGATTGCTTCCAGAAAGTGGCCTGAGGGCTCTTGAGCTCAGAGTGCGTTCAAATATTTAATCTAAGAATGCGGTCTGTGAACGACGTCACTTGGCAGGGGCAGGAGAGGCGGAGACACGCGCAGAGACAATACGGAGATGCATCAGGAAAACAGACAGGCCCGGGTGCTGGAGAGAGCTGGAGAGAGGCTTCCAGGCTTCCAGCACCGTCCCGGAGCCCGGCAACTGGAGAGCGTATTCCAGTTGGCTCCAGTCATCGGGAGCTCACGGGACCAGCCGCATCCAGTGCCGTGCTGTCCGCTCCCTCTCCAGTGCCAGCATCTGGACAGTGCTGGAAAAGCACTGCCAGTGGCCTCCAGCTCTCTCCCGAGAAGGATAGTAAAAGTACGATTAGATCTTGAGGTTATAGATCTCGTGTTGATATCATCAAATCACTTGTATTCAGATCAATCATGGGCCTAACTATCTACTACTACTACTACTACTACTACTACTACTGGGATCACGACCACCGGAACCACGCCGCGCGCGCGCATATGAAGCATGAGTGTACGTAGGAAGGAGCCGGGATGGAGCATGCATATGAAGGTAAACTACTGGAAAAGGTCAGGTATTAAGGCATTAAACTCGGGTGTGAACGAAGACATGATATGAGCACGAGAAAAGAAATGATTAAGACCCGTACCAAGAACACGGTACAGGCCTGAATGAAGGGGTCTTCGAGAATGTAGGGGGAGGTTGGCTGCGTGCACCAGCAGCCTACGAGAGATCCACACCGAAGTTGGGGTTGTCGTCCATCTCGTCGTCAGTAGCCACGGTCTCCATGCTATGAGATGCCGGTCAGTTTGCTTGAGATCCACTTAGTAACTCGAAAGCACTTGCCGTCCGTGCTTGGCCCAGGAATTCCGCATGTTCTCGAATGCCGGACCATGCTTGGGATCGCTGCAGAGCTCCTCCAGTTTGTTGACGAGGCTGACATATATCGGCTTGTAGTCCTTCGCCGAGAAATCGCGAGGCGCGCGCTTGCCCTTCTTATACTCGTGCAGGCCGTTCATATACTAAGCAGTTAGAAAGCGGAGACCTGTAGCGATAAAATTATGCTGACTGACCATGGTGGCGATCGTCGCGATAGTTCGGGTCGGGATCCCATCTTGGAAGACGGATGGGAAGAGGCGGCCGAGGGACTTCTCGGTTTTGAACAAGAACTTGACGCAGCCGTGCTGAATGACCGAGTTGCCGAAAAACAGCTGAGACCCCTGCGGACGATGACCTCAGCTAATGATATACGGATACAGCAAAGAGCACTTGCATCCGGCTGGCTCTCATGGAAATACGACCCTGATGCCAGAAGCTCCTTGATGAACCCCTTGAGTGCCTCTCGGTAAGACTGAGAGTCGTTGTCGAACTCGCCCAGCATGTCCGGCGTAGGTATGGCCTTTGCATGAATCGCCAACGCGACGTGGCGCTTGAGCTCACTGCGGAAAGTGGCTGCATCCGATTGGACCTGCAACCGGTCAGGAGAATAAGCAGACATACAACGAGACCGCGTACCATCTTCACGAGTCTTATCGGCATTTCTTCACCTGCACGCACAGATGATGTCAGTAAGGACATAGCTATAGGCATGGAAAGAATCATACACACCGGGCTCAAGGAGGCGTTGACGGGTCTCGTTTTCATAGTCCAAGCACGCCTCAAAGAGAGCCTCTTGTGCATCCCTCAAGGCAGCGGAGAGGACCGGGAACAGATCTTGAGTCAAGAGAGCGAGACGCTGACGAGCTATAAAAATTAAACAATGAGCTGGCTCCTTGTAATGAGTCAAAATACATGCCTGGCGCGAGAGTGTGAGTGTAGCGGCGTGGCAAGCCCGACGCAGCAGGCCAGGCCCGTTGGTTGTGCGTGCGCCGGCGCTGTGTGTCGGTGAGGTCAGTTAACGGTTTTTCCACGAGCGAGCGCGCCCTGGGAGAGGGATGGGAGAGCGGTTTGCGATGAAGAGAGGAGAGGAGAGGAGGGGTAGACCACTGCGCTCAGACTTGCCGCTTCTTTGGCGTGGTGGTCTTGAGAGAGAGTCCCGGCGTCGCTCTCAGACGTAGTAGTAGGTGTCCGACGATGGCTTGGAGATGGCTCGCTGGCATTGTGCCGGGCAGCAATGGACCAATATTGGGTGATCATCCGGTGAGTCTCGATCATTCCCTTCAAGATCATGCGGGACTCGGCCCAGTCCAGTGTGCCCGGCTCCATAGTAATTTACGTAACCGTCCCACGTTTAGTCACTCCAAGTGAACTTACGCGGTGCCAGAGTGGGCCTTCGCCATGCAACTATCCATCGCAATTGAACCCCATGGCGTCCTGCAGCCATCACGCCCTCCCCGTACAGGGCTTCGCAGAGAATCCCTTCAGCTACGCCGGCCGGATTTTTGACTCCCTGCGCCACGCAGGCGAGTTCTCCGGGGAGCTCCTCGGCCCTCTAGAGTGCGTCCCGGCGACAGGTTTCCTATCGAGAGCGATCGTGACAGCATCCTCGAGGAGCTCGTAAGGCGACCCGTCTCTCCACCGTCTTCGTTGCTAACCGGTTTTCTAGTGCTGCAGCTACACGCTGCGTACAGCCTGACCTCCACGCCCTCGTCGATCACTCCGAGGAGCACCACGACGTCGTCCTCGACCCTTCTTCCCAGCAGCCACTTCCAGGCCCTCCCTCCTACCACCAGCTGTACCAGCTCGGGCGGCCGGGCTACTTCGACCCCGATGACGACATGGAGCTCGAGATGGACGACTCACCGGCTCTCGTCCATATCTTCCTTGCCCCGGCACATTCCCTCTCTCGCCGCCTACCCACCGTACGCCACCCCCAGCCCGCCGTCATCGGGCTACGCCGAGCCACCTGGCATGCACACCGAGGCCGGCGTAACAAAGCTAGGCACAGGAGGAACGAGTCCTGATGTTCCAGTCAACCTGACTTCGCTCGCATGGATTAGCTCTCCTCCGCGATCTTGTACTCGACGCATCGACGTGTGTCGAAACGAGAGGAGGGAGTAGTCTCTGCAGATCCAGCCTCGAGAGGTCTTCCCTCGATGGCTACGTTGCGCATGTCTACATCGCGACGACTCTTGGATCTGTAAGTCTTTACATCCCTCCGCCGCGTAACAGAGCCAGACACAGAAGGACGGAAGCTCTTGGTCCGCGCAACGATCCGCTAAAAGAATAGATCGAGCGTCTGAAGGCCGACGTCACTCGCAAGAGCTCTGACATCAACCAATACACCAATCACGTCCGATAGTAGCGTGTCCCGTCAACGCCCGTGATTTCAGTGGATTGGCACGTCATATTCAACTTCCCGCTGAGGTATGTCATACTTCACTGTTACGAAGACCTGTGAGGTGACCGTACTTTTAGTAGTGGTTGCCCTTCGAGCATTCGAGCACAAAGCCTAAGGTCGAGCCTACCGCGCGTTTCGAACTCAGCGGCCTTAACGTTCGTTCCAAGCGCCAGGTAAGCATCGTGGTTGTCTTATCTGTTTTGCGAGATCGCTGAAATTGCAGGTAGACAGTGGCGCCGTGATCTTTCATCCCCATGAAGCGGCTCTTCACAAACCTTGCGCCTTAATCTCTGCGGAATCACCTTGAACATTGTTGCAAGCATCTTCGTCTCCCGCGTACACCCCACAACGCCGTTCATATCCAAGCGGTAGTCCTGGTGCCCTCTGACAGCATGCAACGCCCTTCTGGATGTGTTTGCGCCGCCCGAAGCGTGCGGACGGCGGACGATTCGCGCGTGCACGCCACACCTCAATGGACGTCGTCGACAAGCCACTGAGCTCGTGGATGTTCTCCGTCGCGCATTCCAGCCTTCCAACGGCAAGCGGCACTATTGGACACCCTGCGCACCCTCCCAGCGCGTATTCGTACCGCATTTAGGTCCCACCGTCTTCTACAAGCCGTGCTATGCGCGGCGCGGCAGTTTGTAGCACATGGTTGTGGGTTGGTTCCTGCCCTGCAGTCGAGATGCCTCAGCATCACTGTGGGTTGGTTCCTGCCCTGCAGGACGCCGTCAATACGCCTCGGCATCATTCTCGACGCCACATCCGCCTCTCAGGACGACCTGGATGCCCAGGTACATGCCGCGTCATCGATGGACGTCGCAGACATCCCTCGATGATTCGTTCATCCGGTGTTGGACATCCATGCCCCTCGAGTTACGGCGCCCTCGCACCAGCTTCACCTTATCCCGGGAGAGCGCGGGGCGGGGGGCTCATATGTATCACGTCCCGCATGGGGCCGCGCGCCCCGAGTAGGCAATAATCTGGATTCCAAAAAAAAAGAAAAAAAAGTCGCAGACATGCGGCGCGACGCTCTGGACACATTTCATTGGATGACTTCTCCAGCACACCGCATCTACATCTACATTGACGTCGTCGTTAATCGACTGAGTTACTGTGGAAATTGTCCAAAGCGTGGACCGGTTCGAGCGGCCCAAATCGCCCTCCACCTCTGGCTGAACGGACACGAAAATACCTATGAACTCGCTGGCGACGCGCGCGCGAGCCTTGGCCTCGTGTTATCGAGCGGACGCCGCATATCATTCTGTGACCCGGTTCGGTTTCCGTCGACACCCCTATAGATCACATCGAGCAGCACCGCCTGGTATTTGCCTCGACGGGCTTCTGGACGCCGTCGACACCGTGTAGCGCCTCCTGGACGCCGTCCACACTGCGGGATTGGCTCTGGACGCTTCCCCGGAACGCCCCCCTCCTTGGACGTCGTCAACAAGCCAACGACCTCCACCAGGCCGCGTGCTAGACACCCTGCGCGCATTTGCAGCCCCCTCCCGATAGGCGCCACGTCTGGGGTGTCGCCCTGAAAGTGTGATCACCAGGGTCTGCTTGAAGGCATGTCCGTAGTTGAGGCGAACATCAAGTCGCCCGACTGGCGTGCTTGATGGCCTTTGGATCGATCCTCGTCGGGCCGGACCCGCAGCTGCTCGTCAATCAAGCGCTCCCGATCCTCATCGACATGATGCACGATACGCTTGAGCACGTCAAAGACATTGCCGGACGCTCGGCCACGTATGCGAGAACCTGATCACCTCAATCAAGCCCGAAGTGCACCTGCACCCGCTCGTCTCCGTGCTCGGCAATGGGCTTTCAGACACCCCGCGTATGATCGCGAACTGCTGCTGGGCGCTCATGAACCTGACAGATGGCCTACGACTTGTGTTGAACCCGATGAGCTTCAGACAGGTCCGCTGTCGCCATACTTCATGGTCAAAAGGTCGACACTTGAGATCACCGTGAGTCTACGACGTGCTGTGGCAGGACTGTCTGCTGATTGTTTCTGCCCAGCGCGCATCTTGAATCTAATCTCCGTACGAATCAATTACGTCGTTGGTTCAGCAGGCCACATTGGACGTCCTCCCCGTGGGCTCCAACACCGTCATGCAGAGTCTTAGCCGGATGGAGCAAATACTCGGTGTGCAGGTATGTCTAAACCGCATAGTATTCGTATAATATGTTGTCTGATCACCTTGATCAGAACCAAAGCCTCGGACGATCGTTACAAATGGAAGACCGGCAAAGTAACCTCTGCAGCTTGGTCGTCGCAGGTCTGCCTGGCATCGCAGCCGAATGACGGGCTGACAGCAAGTCGACTTTTCCGGGCGTCATTAGGAAATTGAACGACGTATCCAAGCCCTAGCGAATCGCCTCATGAACGTCATCATTTTCCTCATCCAGTCTGCTGTCCACGATTTTGGAAGACGCCTGCCTCGTACTTTGCAACATGTCACCGCGTTCCATCGCCGTGCTTTGCCTACGCAATCTCGGCACAAACATGGATCCTCAGTGGAAGACGCGAGGACTCGGTGGGCGTGCTCATAACGCGTCGCGCAGGTTCCTTTGTACTACGCCACAGATGGCAATTTCCACCTGAGTCAGAAAATCAACCCCATGGATTTCGCCGACTTTGCTCTGCCCATGGGCGCCGCCTACTTCGCTACGTCTAGACGCGAACAAAGTCCATGGCGCACCGCAAAGACGACGCCATTGCGCGAGAGACGACGACGTACCGGCGCTCGCGTCCGGCTCTCGTCGCACTCGGCATGCCGGATAAGAGCTTGGCCGACAAGGACGAGAAGTACCAGTGTCTGACCAAAGAGGACTTCAAATTCTGTGACTGTATGTACACTGACGCGAGAGGAAGATGCTTCCGTCTTCCCACCTGCCCCGCTCATCCACCGCGAGCACCCAGGCCATGCAGAGCGCCGCTGCCGGGAAACGCACCATCTGAGCAAGCGCGCAGAGCAGAACCGCAAGGCGCCCGGCGCGCCTTCCGCGAGCGCAAAGACGAGGGCGCACCCCCATCTTCTGCACCGTCGACACGTCGCACGTTCCTTGCAGGCGCATAAAGGCCCAAAGTGCATGCACGCAACCGCACGCGGCCCACGCCTTTCGCTGCGCGTGTCCACAGACGAGGCAAACTGCCGTTGGGAGGAGTGCCGTGGGCTCCTCGACCAGCTGCGCAGAGTAACACGACGCTGAGGGCTACGCTCAACAGCGGAAAGAAGGGTCTAGACGAACTGAAAGGGTGGCCCGCGTACTGAACAAGGGCATGAAGCAAGGTGCGTGCCGCGTACAGAAGTAGTCCTCACCGCTCACTAGCGCATGTACAGGCCCTTCCGCGCCCGCGCTGCTCACCGCCGACTACCTGTCCCCACTCAACCTCCTCCAGCGCGAGCGCACGGCCCACTAGCCACTGCGGACATGGACGCGCCAGCCTTTACAACAGAAATAGCAGCGTAGACGGACGAGCGTCACGGTTGCAAGCCCCACAACGAAGTGCTGAATGCGGATGGCCGTATCCCTCGCGACGGGGCCCGAAGCGGCAACGCGTGGAAGGCCATCACGGTGTGGCGGTTACCTGACGGGACGGTGGTGCTGAGGGTGTTCTGGACGGACGAGGGAGCAGAGAGAGTTGCGGCACTCTGTTTTACCTGCGCAGCTGCTACTTCGCGGAACAATCATGGCCTGGCGTTCCGGAACAGCGTAGGTTGAATGTACATACGTGTAGCCTGTACTTGTGACCAGACCGCCCTGCGAGCCCATGAGAGATTACTGTACTTCCTTTGGATGATTTAGGGTGTTTCAAGGCCGATGAGCTCAGAGGCGAGCGGGAGATAAAGTTTGTGCAACACGTGACGACATCCCAGCTCGGTGCGCTGCAGCGTCGTTCAGTACGTACACCATCCCCCTCTAGCGCCCATCCATCAACGCTCAACCCTCAGCCTGCTAACATCGTACCAGCATCTCACTCCCACCGCCCTGCAGCAACGCAACCGGGTCTCACGCAGCTCATTAGACGAGGGTCGAACGACGATTTAGCAAAATGATGGCATTTGGTATGTAGTAGCACGGGCCAAGGAGCACTCACCAAGCTGCAGAGGCGTTGAGTGCGCGGGCGGTCGCAGTTGCGCGGCAACGCTGTCCCTGTGCGTTCACACGTGCGGTCAGCAATGGTTTTTCAGAGGCCAGGGCGCCCGCGCGCCAGGAGATGCCGGGATCGACGTCGTACACGGCGCGCGGGCCAAGGAGCACTCACTTGGGCGTTGCTCACGCAGTTGCGCGTCAGCACGCGTCCGACGCGTCGATACGGGAGCTGGCGGGCGGATGAGGGAGGAAATGCTCAGGGCAGGGCGGGTGGCGCGTCGGGGAGCCAAGAGACGCGTCGAGGACTAGGGGGAGACGAAGCGACGAGGGACGACCGGGCCTGGCGGGCAGCGCGGAGGCAAGCAGAGTGCGCTGGACAGGAAGGGCTCTTGCATCACGCGTACGCCTGCGCTGAGTTGGGGGCGGGGGTGGAGAGCACGTCGGTGGCGGGAGGGTGCTCTAATAAGAGCAGCAATGTCACAGGCGCCGGCGACGGGATTCGCTGTCGCTATCGCAGAGGCGCCCGCAGCCCTGCCCTCAGAGCTGTCAATCGGCAGCTCTGGCCAGCCCTCCGCCCTCAAAATGTTGCGATGCCGCCCCAGCTGCCCCTCTGCGAGCTTCGCGAACCCCGTCGGCCCGGGTACAAGTGCGTGGGGAGCCGCGCTCGCGTAGCGGGCTGACTTACTCTCGCTCAGCTGCCCCTTCGTCCTCGCAACCATCACCTACCATGCCCAACGCCCTCTACCACATTATCCTCGACGTCCAGCTCGAGCTCGGCGACGTGATCGTGCGTGGCTGCAACCTCCTTCCTGGCACAAGCTGACGCGCTGTCCGCAGACCATCGACATTCACGTCTCCCCCTACGGCACAATGGCGGTGTCCTGGGTGCGCGCCGGTGCGGAAGATGCGCCCTATCACTCGTCGGGCCCGCTGCTGGCTCCCCCGGCTCTAGCTCAGAGGCTTGCCCAGGTGCCCATCCGCGGCGCACCCATCATCCGCACCGTCGCCCTTGAGCTCAAGGTGCCGGCTGACGCAGGCAGTGCGTCTGTCCTCACAAAGGACGAGGATGCTGGCCTTGCCAGGGGGCGAGTGGACGCGGAGGAGTAGATGCCAGGGCTGGCATGCCCTGCGCCATCGGAGACTCATCCTCGCACCTGCCACCCAAAATGTCCATTATACCATGCGCTACACACCCATGCCCCCCCACATCGTCTTATGTACGCCGTCCATCACGCCTACGTCTTATGTACGCCATCCATCGCACTGCGAATCCACGCAGCCCTTCT
This sequence comes from Auriscalpium vulgare, assembly GCA_019915015.1. NCBI lineage: Eukaryota > Fungi > Basidiomycota > Agaricomycetes > Russulales > Auriscalpiaceae > Auriscalpium > Auriscalpium vulgare. The sequence continues at coordinate 941,583 of JAHBBC010000004.1, read as the reverse complement.
CCTTCCCGTGTACATTATCCCTTCCGCACGGATCCGTACGAGCTTGCGTCGGCCCCTGTGCTTCATACCTTGTGCTACAATCAAATGTAAAGCTGTCTCTCAGCCTGACCGTCCTGCCGCTGCCGAGGGGTGTCCGCATAGAGCAGAGCAAAGGCGCGTTGCTCCGCTTTTTATTAGGGGCGCCAGGCAGGTATACGCGCTCTCTACGGCTCACTCCTCTGACGTGCCCTCGCCCCGCAAGCATTCATGCGAAGGGCAGCGCCGTCCAGGGTCCTCCGCTCCCTGTCGAACCCGCCACGCCCTTCCGCCATCCGAGTCCAACGCGGCTTTGGCCCACCTACGCTTGAGCTGGCAGGGAGCGGTCAGCCGTTCGCGGGTGCCGTGGTTGGTTGGGCAGTCGCTAGCATCAAGCCACGGTCAAAAGCAGGACTGCCCGATTCACCGGCGACGTACCGTGTCTGCGCCTCCGGAGAGCGGCTCGCCGCAGGGCTGTCCGGTGAGCTGCTCGCTGTAGGGTTGCCCTGAGAGCTGCTGGGCGCTTCTGCGCTCCCTTGCGTGCCCCTCTGCGCTGCAGAGGGCGGCGGACGTACGTTCGGCGTGGATGGCGCCTCTGAGCGTTGGGGCGCGGGACCTGCCTGCTGCTCCGCAGCCTCGAAAGTAACATATTCTCCGCACAGCGTCGCCATCCGCGTGTGTTCGGTGAAGGCGTTGGCCCGGTCGATACGGTCTTGGGGCTGTTCCGAGGTTTCGCTTATGGTCGCTGTATGTGATTCCCACGCTTCCCGAAAACGTTGCGATGCCGAACGCACTCGGCGCAGTAGTTCTGGGTGCAGGAGGGTGCAGGCTTTGCCGACAATGAACGGCCCGGTCCAAATTTCTGCGCGGGCTTAGCCGACAATAAAAGGCCTTCTGCATGTCCAAATTTCTGCACGGGTTTCGCCGACAATGAAAGGCCTTTTAGACATCTAAATCATTGTACCGCTTTCATATAATCTCGTCTGCCGTCCGCGCCATCCGTCCCACCATCTGAGCTCTCCATCACCACCAACAAGCCCCGACGCCACTGGAAACATGAGCGACGGTGCCACGATCGATGCTGTCGAAAGGTGCGTTGTATTACTTAGCATAGCATTCTTGCAGTCCCATCTAACTGTGACGCCTTGTAGTCGACAGGGCATTGCTGCGAGCGTGGCTTTTTACATGTCAAAATCATGGTACCGCTTTTATAACCTCGTCTGCCACCAGAAGCTAGGATCTGGGGTATATGGCAATGCAATGGCCATGGGGTCCTCACTGGCCCAAGACCCCGCCAGCTCGTCGTCAATTGGACAGCCCCGGCCGATTGTACGTGATGCTTAAGGGCACAGTGGAATTGATTTGCAGTACAGTAGTACATCATATCCTGTTATGAAATCGGTTATGACATTAATCGTGGATAAAAGTAGACTGAGGATGACTCGGAGTCACTTCAGCCTTTCCGTGCACTCCACTGACAACACCCCCCTCGATGAGCAGAGACGACTAGCAATGGAGACGGCGATGGATCAATGACGAGATCATCCAAACTGAAAGCTGTGATGGTGTCATGGTGAGCAGGTACGTAGACCAACACGTCTTGTCTGCTGAAAGTCAGATTCCCCGCCGTTTATTATAACGCTGAGATATGATGCGGTGATGTGTGAGAGGGCAGGGTTGATATGTACTTATCCGGCGGCGGGCCTTCGTGTGTTAAGGGATTGGGCATGGTAGGAGCCATTGGTCGCCAGAGGTGCCCACGCATCGTGCGCAGTCACTAGTCACTCGCACTTGAGTTGATGCATCTCTCTCTGACAGGAGCTGCAGCCCTTGCTCGCCGTGCTCGGATGCCGTAGTGATGCACTGTATAGTACGCATGTACATAGTCGCTGAGTGCATGGTAGGGAAAAAGTACGCACGGAGACCGTCCATGCTCTTATACCTCCGCTGGCGCCTGGCATTCGCATCGCAGCGGTCGCTGGCGCATCTCTCCCTAGGCCATGTTGCCCCTTGTTGCCCGCGCCTAACCACCTTTCGCACCCTTCTCTCGAGGTCCTTCGACGGCTTCAAGTCGCACGAGCCGTGTGTACTGTGGTACTCGAAGCCGTTCGCCCAGTGCTTGTTGGCCTTGTTGCAGTTTGGTTGGACAGGAGCAAGGAGAGGGTAGGATGCGAGAGCGTCGTGGACGTGGAAGAGGAGGCCTTCAAGTTCGAGGTCCTTCGACGGCTTCAAGTCGCACGAGCCGTGTGTACTGTGGTACTTGAAGCCGTTCGCCCAGTGCTTGTTGGCCTTGTTGCAGTTTGGTTGGACAGGAGCAAGGAGAGGGTAGGATGCGAGAGCGTCGTGGACGTGGAAGAGGAGGCCTTCAAGTTCTAGATCCCGGCTTGCGCGGGTTCCGCTTGGCCCTGGCTTGGCCCAAGCCGCTGCATCTCTCCTTTCGTCATGTTGCCCGCGGCCTCACCGCCGTCCACACCCTTCTCTGCGAGCAGGCTCACGACCCTATCGAGTTCCTTCGACGGCTTCAAGCACGAGCCGCGTGCACTGTGAACCGTGGTACTTGAAGCCGTTCGCCTGCTTGTACGACTTTTTTTTTTGCAGTTTGGCTTCGGGCAGCGAGGGACAGGAGCAGGCGCATGGTGCGAGAGCGTTGCTCGTGCCCTCGCCGCCGTTCACATCCGTCTCTGCGAACAGGCTCGCGACACTCTCGAGGTCCTTCGACGGCTTCAAGTCGTACCGAGCCGTGTGTCCTGTGGTACTCGAGGCCGCTCGCCAGCTTGTACGACTTTTTTGCAGTTTGACTTCGTGCAGCGGAACGGCTTGGACAGGAGCAAGGAGGGCGCGGGGTGCGAGAGCGGTCTGGTCACCGGAGTGAAGCAGCCTTGCTGAAGACAGCTGGTGTGTCGTCTCTCGTTGACCTGCTGGGACATTCCTGCTAAACAAAAAGCAGATTTTTTGTCAAAATGTAGCAGGTGAGTGGGTTACATGTTTGTAGCATTTAGAAAACTACCGTCATTGGAACATTTGTGTGGCCTATGCAATATGTGTCGGAGGATAGATGGACGTTGTGCGCGTATATCGGTGAGTGTTTGTACGACTCATGAGGATCTGATGTGTAGGATCTGTAAGTAGGATGGCCTGCTGGTTGGTTAGAAAGCACATGCGGTCGTGATTCCTGAGGAAAGGAGTGCAAAGTGAGTATCTGAAACAGCAATATCGTTAAACTTATGTTATCAGCAGGACCGATATAAATGCAGATCGAACGTATATTGCAAGGTATGCGATTGTATACGCTCATGGTTGGACGTTGGGTGTTTGACGGCTACGGTGGAGAGCGCATGGGATGGGTCGGAATCACTAGGTGATCTAACCCACGCCGCCTGCGGCTTGCTCATGCGAACAATATGTGGCGACATAGGAGATCTGTGGGGTGAAAATCAATTAGATTTTAGGTGAGTGTGCCCGCTTGGTTGATGCATGATGCGCTTACGATTGCTCTTTCAGCTGCGCTGCCCATGCGAAGGATATACGGCGGTATAGGAAGATGTGAGGTGAAAATCAATTGGATTTTTCAGGTGAGTGCGCCCGTTTGGTTTGCATAATGCGCTCACGGTCACTCTTTCAGCCGCGCTGCGGCCTGCGGCTATCTCAAGTTGAAGATGAAGTGGCAATATAGAAGATATATGCGGTGAAAAACATTCCTGTGTATTGAAGGAAGGGCGACTTACAGGCGAGTGCGATGAAGCATATGAGATGATTAGGCGTACAGCTCATCGCATGCATAGGACGACGGCTTCTCCGAATGACGACCGATGCGGGGTGTCTGACGGTAGCAGGTTAGTCGGATCCGATCAAAGTATACGAGCCGACTAACCGGGGTGTTGGGGCCGTCGAGCTCGTCAGCTTGTGAATTTACGGCTTTACGGTGCGAACGGGTGCTTACCGTGGGCGATGCACAATGGGGAAGGTGAGTTAACTGTTTGATAAGTCCCCAAGACATCCCGGTCGTGAATAAAGGCGTCGTGAACTACGAAGATACTAAGGTACGAGCAGGAAATCAACAGTGAGGATGACCGGGTTGATAGCGCGTCAGACCGATAGAAACTGATTAAGTATAGGTTGAAGAAGATCTGAAAGGTGTCCTTATGTGCGATGGAGGAAGAGGTAGACGAAAGGCAGTAGTAAGTGACCGTGCGCGGCACATGTGTTGTGCTACGTCGCTGTTTCAGCTTCCGCCGGATCGCGCTTTTTACCTCGTACGATCATGTCAGATCGCACGCTCGACTTTACTTCCTTTGCTGAACATCTCCCTCTGTTCGAGCAAGTATGGGACGATGCCGGAGCCGCAGTTTCAACTGGAGACTTTCCAGGCTGGATAGGTCAAGGAGTTTCCCATAGCGGTGAGTACGGTGGTGCTTAACAGAAGGAGATGGACTGACCGACGGAGTCCGTCATCATAGTCTATGGGGCGCATGATTGTGTCCGTTTCCTCACATACACCGCCGACGATTCTCTATGTCCTCAGGACGAGGGGGAAATTGGAGGCCCCGCTTGGACCGGCGATCATCCTCTTGCGGAGGGTAACGTGCTTCATCATAAATCCGACTTTGTGCTCGACTACGGTACGTGCATGCTGTGCTGTTCAGACCCGCAGACTGACCAGAGAAAACTTCTAATCATGTAGACGCGCCGTCGCAAACGGCGGCGTTGCGGTTGTTCGACCGCGATGTCGTCGGATTGTTCGGCTATCCCCAGCTCTCTGAGCAGGAGATCATTCCCAAACCCATCCCCAGCTATTCTATCGACCTGCCACAGCTCGGGCAGACCACATATTTCGGCAGGAGTTCGATTGCGACAGCCGATGGCTGTAGAACGATGGAAAACGAGATGTTGCTCTCCTTAGCGAATAGCGCCGCAATTCCTTCCGCGGACGACATCGCTTTCCCTCTCACAACGCACACACCGATCGAACATACCTTTCCTTTTGCGGGCTCATTTATCAAGTCGGCAAGCCATCACACAAGTTATTATCCGAGCGTCCAGGATCTTCATCTTGCCGTCGATCCTCCGTTGGGCGATGTCGATGGCCATCTCTCGAACTCGAAGGCGTTCACGACTTCCGTCTCTTGTGTCCGAGCACAACACGATGAAGGGTCATTAGAATGTCTAGAACCCATGCCTCCGAATTTAGATGCAGGAGCTATCGGAACTCCTGGCGTCTCCTCTGCACATGTACAACCGCTACTTCCCCTACCGGGCCCGGGACGGCCGTCCACCGCTACACGTCTCGGTACCGCCCCCACAGCGTACTACTCCACCGACCTTGCTCTCGGCGATTTCCCGGGCGGAAGACCTGGATTGGGCGGGATTCGCGGGCTCAGCGATTATTTATCCTCTCAACACCCTCATGGTGAACGCGCCCGTGAGCCGGCGCACCCCGCCGCCGCCGCACTTCAGCCACCCGCCGCACACGCAGGCCTCGGCGGGCCCGCCTTCCAACCCGGAGATGCAGGAGAACTTGGCGCATCCGGATACGACTCTCCCTTTTCCTTCCACGCGCCGGCGCTCGCCGACCGACCCGCTGCATCCGTCCCTCGACCTTTCCCAGGAGACGATGATGCCGCACTGGAGCGCCTTGGCGCTGGGGGCGACGGCAGCGAGTCAGCCGCTCGATCTCGGCCGCTCTCCAGCAATGCCGCCGATGCAGATGCAGCAACTCGACCATTTTTACCAATTCCAGAGGCAGCGGGAGCAGGCGGCGCACCAGCATCAAACGAAATCGACGGCACGGTCATCAATGACCTCACAAAATACGCGCGATCTCGGGACCCCATTGCCAACGAGGTCAAGAAGAAGCGCAAGCGTGCCAATCAGTCTCAGCTAGAAGTGCTGATCAAAGCCTGCCAAAGTAACGCAATGCCGTCGACGGAGGAGCGTGTAGCTTTGGCGCAGGAATTAGACATGTCGGCGCGTAGTGTTCAGATCTGGTGCGGGCCCATCTTCCCATCTACCTTCATTGTAACTCACTGGAACCGTAGGTCTCAAAACCAACGCCAATCACAGAAGAAAGAGAGGGCGCACCAAGTGGACTGTCGCGTCACCAATCTCGCAGGCCGCTTCCCAGGAGACGATGATGCCGCAGAGCGCCTTGGGACTGCTGGGGGCGACGGCAGCGAGTCACCGCATCACTCTCGGCCGCTCTCCGTCATGGAGCTCACCGATGCCCCTGCAGATGCTGCAACTCGCCCATTCCTTCCAATTTCGATGGCAGCGGGAGCAGGCGGCGGAGGCGGCGCACCGGCATTAAACGAAATCGACGTCACTGACCTCACGAAAGTCCTTGCGAACGATTTCAACAACTCCATTATCTGTGATCCAACTTCCCATAATCAAGTTGACGACAAGCTTATACTTGCATGGATGAATCCACTTACTCCGAGTGAAGTGGTTCGTCTGGGAGAGGATTGTCTGGGAGAGGATTACGTGCCGAGGCTGCAAGATCCAGACGTCGTAGAGCACGGCGTTTATACTGAAGACGATCTACCTCGGTTTGCAGAAGAGTTCCCACAACGTCTGTCGCCAGGTCAGGCTTGTCTCAATTGTTTTCGGGATAGACGTAGGGTGAGTGTACTCGTATAATGTGAACATCTAGATCTACGAGCTAACTGTGGGCATATATAATGTAGTGTAGCGGAGGTCGACCAGAATGCAGCAGGTGTTTGAAACAGCACAGGGTGTGTCAATACCCGGTTTCTCTGACTCGCGAAGAGCATCGCAAGAGAGGGATATTTATCCTTGATTGTCATGCATTTCATGCAACCAGCTTTGAAGAGTCGAGAGGACCTGGGGGTCTTGGTAGTCACCGAATTGAGAAGATGATGTCTGACCAGGATACTCCCTGTGCGTGTTCTGACTCCGCTTTCGCGATTCCCGCTCACGTCCCCCAATGCTTTCCAGATTCTCCACGGCCGACATCTCAGATAGGCCATCATGATGCGTCGGTTGAAATAACGACGCCCGTCGGGAGCGGTGCTCAGCTGCCCTGCACGCGAGCTCGGGACCCCATTGCCAACGAGGTCAAGAAGAAGCGCAAGGGTGCCAAGCGCAAGCGTGCCGATGAGTTTCAGCTAGAGAAGCTGATGAAAGCCTTCCAACGTAACGCGAAGCCGACGACGGTGGATCGTGAAGCGTTGGCGAAGAAATTAGACATGTCGGCGGATAGTGTTCACAACTGGTGCGGGCCCATGTTCCCAGCTGCTTATTGTAACCCACTGGAAGCGTAGGTTTCAAAACCAACGCCATTTACGGAAGAAAGCACGCCGTGTCCTCAGTGCCGGCCCCGCGACTACTCGCGACAAACCCGCTGGTCTTCACACATCCGGCCTTGGTCATCCATACCCCTCGAGTGACGCACCCGCCTTACCTTATCCTGGGTGAGCGCCGGGTATGTTATGTAGCTACAGATGGGCACTTAACGGGAAGCTCAACGCGGAATGCCGTATCGAATTCCCCTCTGTGGGCGAGTTGCGTATTTGTCCAGGCCCCAGAAAGTAGAATATTCCTGGTCCGTTAGGCCAGGTCTTCGCGATTTTTGGTGTGAATCGAAAGTGTGACGGTCACGTATACATCTGCTGGCTGTAGAATTTGAAATTCTTGGTTTCTGGCTGTTTTTCGTTGCTGTTTCGTGGAAACTGGCCTCTTTTTGCTTCATCAGCATGTTTTTGGCAATGAATCAGCCGCCCCCGGGCAGTCACTTTTGGTTTGTAAACATTTTTGCTACTTAATCATCCGCATCGGGCAGTGGCCCTTGGTTTGGAACGCCGAATTTGGCTGAGCAGGCGGTCCCACAGCTTACTTAATTCATTTCTTGCCGGCCCGCCGGCCCGCCGGCCGATATGTCCGTGCTTCGATATGGCTGACAGCGTTGATCATCCCGCCGCCGCCCTTTCTGGGTGACCGCCCCGCCCTTCCTCTTTCCACCACTCGCTCCTTTCATCTCCGGGTGGGGCTTCATGTAGAAGACTTCCTATGTTTCAATGCAATCTTCTTGCTTCTTGTCTTGCATCTGTCGGACGCCTGTCACCATCCATGTGCTGAGCACATATCCTCCGACTTGGCCGGTTCTCTCGTGGCAGCCAGACGAACTCGCGGTATGGAGAGTGGAGAGCATGCAAATGGCAACAGTGAGGTATTGAGGAGGAATGACTGGGGAGTATAAGTACTCAGTGCAGTGTTGAGAAGCATCTGGTCCGCGCCCATACCCGAACCTGAACCACAGTCTGTCTATGCTATCGTTAAGGGACGGCAAAGGGGCATATTTACGGGGTCATTGTGAGCGCTCTCTCCAATTTACCCAGCTCTTCAGCTGACTTACTTTGTAGCGACCGCATTTCGAGCTATATTCTTGACTACGAGGGTGCACATTTTTCGGTACATGCTACGCTGAGGGCTGCGGCCGCCTGGTATGCTGCAAACGTTTGACTTGACCCTGTACTTATTTTATACACAAACTGTACATAGCAACAAGGAATGCTTTTTTTTTGGTATCTAGTTGAGTTGCGACGTAGATGAGCTGCCCACGCCAGCCGGCCAGATACGATGATCGAAGATGAAAGGTAACTTCCCGTGCCAGAAGGGAATGACTACAACAGGGGACGGCAGGGAACCGCAATACTCAGAGCCATCGCCGGTCGCCTCCTCGCCACCCTTTTTCCGTGCCGTGCTCCTTCTCGAGCTGGCGCGCGTCGCTCGACGTAATTTTCTTCACGTCGATCTTCTTCAACTCATGCTGGTTCGCAGCCTCAAATATCGGCGCCCAACTGGTTGCACCAAATACATTCAGATATGGTCATTACACAGTGTAAAAGCACAGCCTCACCGGAGGCACTCGCGGTCATTACTGCGTTGATGTAATCGTGTCCGAATACCCGTCCGAGTAGTCCTCTTCCTCTGCCACCACCTCCTCCTCGGGCTCCGGCTTGCGCCACCAAATCGCCAGTTCGGGCACAGCTTCCCGCAGCATGCGCGTATACGCCTCGTCCTCGTCAGACCCTACCACCTCGAGCTCCCTCAGCGCTGTGTGGGCAGGGAGGAGCTGCGTCAGTGCGTCCTGCAGAATGCTCAGAGCCAGAGAACGCCCCTGGATTTTGACCACGATCTTGGAGAGCACAGGTATGAGGCCCGGCGTGCTCTCGAGCGCAGCGCAAAATTGACGCACCACGCCACCTGTGAGAGTGACGAGGCGCAGACAAGGTGCACTCCCAAGGGCATCGAACCACGCAGCGTCGAACTGATCGCCTGCGACAGCGAGCTCCTCCAGGTGCGTCGATAAAAGAGACTCCAACACGACCGGGACGTTCTCCCACTCGCTGAACCGAACCGTCAGAGCGGGTGCGCCGTCCGTATCTCCGCTGCGCCACGCTCCCACCTCCACATCCGGATATCCGTCGTCTTGTAGACACGGCACTTGACCCCTCTGGAAAGGGACCCGCGGCGCCTGCCTGACATCGACGCGCGAGATGGCGGTGGCGCGGGCGCATGTCATCATCGCCGGGAGGAGTGCAGGGAGTCCATCCGCCCAGCCGTACTCACAGTTTGTGACATAGCAAGTAAGACGGACATCCGCAGGAAGTTCGAGACGGGCGAGGAATGGCAGTACTTCGTCAACAGTGTCCCTCAGGGTGAGGTGTCGCAGTGCAGGCAGCAGGGTTGGCGGCACCCCGTCAGGGTCATCCAGTGCCACTCGCAGTGACAGCCGCTCCAGCGTGGGCATCCTCGCCATCGGGGCCAAGATGGAGGCAACTTCTGCGTTGTCCAGGATATCGGTAAATTTCATATCAACCGAGACGAGCTGCGCGCACAGCAGTGGTGTCCAGTGCTTCGGTCGAAACGTGGTCACAGACAGGTGCCGCAACTCCGGCACGCTTGCAGCACCGCAGAACAATGGCACTGGCAGGGCATCCGGGAGCGGTTGGCGGTCATGAACTTGGATATGTAGGGTGTGAAGGAGCGGCGCGAGCTGGCAGAGTACGCGTGCGGAAGTGAGGTAGGTGCGCAGGTGCATGATGGTCCCGATATTGGCGCCGATGAACGAGGTATCGCGGTCCGCCACACCATGGTTGACAACGGGAAAATCTTCCCAAACTGTTAGCGGCAAGTTGTGGGCGCGGGTAACGAAGAGCGCGGCCCAACGCTCGCCGAGCACGGACGGGACCTCGATGGCGGATGCCCAGAGAGAGGGATTGAGTAGGGCGATGGAGCGCCAGCGCTGGCAGACGTGGGTGACGGTCACCCAGCCCAGCTTGTACCTGACCCGCCTGCGTCTGTGGTCCAGATATCGATTAGAGTTCGGACGGTCGACTGAGGAGAGGATGGAGAAGATGAGGCTGATGATCTCAGGCGGCAGGCGTGCAATCGGGACGGCACTAGCAAGACGCATCAAGGCAACTCCGCGCAGAATGACCTCTGTGAGAACAATTGGTGAGAAACGTTCTCTATGACTAGCTGACGGTGCTCACGGCCCACAGAGGTGGGGAGCCGCACCGTGACGAGAGACTCGCGGAGGAGAAAGGAGGATAGGGGCGTCCTCGGCCCGTTTGCTTGGTTTTTGCCGCGCGAAATGAGCTCCCTGATAACAATTGGTGAGTAAACTTTTCGATGACGAGCAGACGGTGCTTACGGGCGAGGGGCTCGTCGTCGTTGTCGTCGTCGACGGAGCCGGTCAGTGTGTAGAGCACATGGAGGGAGCGGCCCGGGGAAACGACTACCCAGGGGCCAAGTGCGGCAGTGCGCCACAGCAGTACTACATGTACGCATGTACGCCGGCGCGGGGCTCGACGAACGGGGTAGAGTGCAGGCCGCGCAAAACCTCGAAATGTCACAGCCGGTTACAGCCGATTTCAGCGGCTGTAATACGCGCGGCAGATTATAACCCTTTATAATGCTGTTCTAATGTACCCCACGTTTTTCCAAAGGTATTCTAATGTACGAGGCTTTACATAGGTATCACAATGTATAGTCATGCTACTAGGTACAAGATAATGCAAGTGCGCGCCTGTTACGCTACAGAGGCGCGAACCCGCCGGTCCAAGTCGAGCAACTGCTCGTCAAAGGCGAGTCCCTGGGGCTCCTCGTCGTCGCCGTTCCGGCCTCCGTCGTCCTTGTCGTCGCTCTGAGGGCACAAAGTCAGCTGGCAGACGACACGTGCGCGTAGTCACATGCGAGGTGCTCACCCTCCACAGCGAGCGAGACGCAGTCCCTGCATCACCAGCACGCCGCCCTCAAGCACCATGAGCCCCTCGATGAACGCCCAAGCGACTCGCGATCGAGGTATTCTTCCTGCGCGCTCGGCCGAGGCGCCGTTCGGTGACCCCGAACGACGTCGGGATCGCGTTCCTACGCGCCCTCGCCGCGCGTCGCGTTCCAGAGTCGGACTGGGAGGCGTTGGTCGGGTGAGGGAGCTCCCGAGCGGTGTTGCGGATAAAGTGTGCGAGCAGCGGCGAGGCTTGAGCTTCGAAGCGGGAGCCGAGGACTGAGTCCTCCGGCTTCTCTTACTGTAACAAGGAAATGTGTTGACGATCTGAGGCACTCCCCCAATCTTGAAGATCTGTGGCACTCCCCCAATAATCCCACCGCGCTTATTCACGGTGGTTGAACGGCCGCTGGTCGCCTTTCCGTTCCGTCTCACACCGCCATGTCTGAAGACACCCGATACCAGGACTACGTCGACGTCGTTGAAGGCCACCTGCACAACGCCGTTGAAGGCCACCTGCACCTTCAACCTGAGCAAGTCTACGGCGATCATGCCATGTATACCCCGTCGACGGCACGCGGTTACTTTAATTTTCAACCTGGTGAATACTCTTATTCGAGTGTGGTCTCATGGTTTACCTTGATCAAGCGCTATTCTTGCTATAGGTTCGTGGTTGGTCGATACCACTGAAGTTTTTCCATCGCCACTCAACGACGCCGCTTTTTATTCCGCACTCGGTGAACGACTCTCGGCTTGGGATCCCTCTTCGCCCAGTCAAAATACCTATTGGGATTGGAAGGATTCGCTAGATGGATGCAGCGTTGTGAAAGATGGCAAAAGTATGCTATGAAGCTTCTGGTCGTAAGCTAATTGAGAACCAATTTTTTAGCTGTGCCTGCTCCGGAGGAAGACTGTAGGATGGAAGAATCGCCCTCTGCGTGGTGGATGGAGGAATCGCCCTCTGCGTGGTCAACATTTCTCGATGGACCACTGGCAGAGGAATCCAAGACACAGGCGCAAGTTGAATGTACGTTCAAGGATCCTTTACGGCTGCTTTCGGAGCCTCCGGATCCCTCTTCTGCGTCGTCAACGCACTGTCGCCTCAATCTCCGAGTCTGCCGTCACCCTCTTCGTTCACGCCGCCTGTGCATCCAGCGCCGAAAGCCTTAAATTGGCCGCCCGCATCTGCCCCGCATCGATTCCTCTTATCCCGCATCGAGTCCACAATCAACGATTTAGGGATATAAATATTGGACGGTCCAAGTCCGCCGCCAACTCAGCCGATTCAGAAGAAGACGGTCAGGCAGCAACGCAAACAAGAATATAGACGCTTCGTCGCTGAATGTCGTGATGTGACGTTGGCGGGTTCCGCAGGCTTATGGTATAGCAGTCGGCTTCCCGTAGCTTGCAGACATTGCCATAAACGCAAGGTCAAGGTGGGCGTGCTTGGATTGTCACCCGTTTCGTGTGGGCTTACTCAGTCTGTCATTTCGTATACAGTGTAACGGGCTGAGACCCTATTGCGAACTTTGTTTTGTGAGAGAAATCGAATGCGACTACGGCACATCGCATGACGAAGAGGATGTCAAATTGGATTTCATACTAGAGAAGGTTGGATTTCATACTAGAGAAGATCCGGAAAGTCTCGACAGTGGACGCTTCAAAGGCTGAGCTGGATAATACGTTGGGTCAAATTCAAAACACAAAGTTTGTTCGCTTGATTCTTGACTAGTTGAAAGATGTCTGAACTTTGATGTGTCAAGTGCTGCACCTCCCATACTGTCCGATTATCCTGCGTACGACGTCGCAAATTCCGACGATGGAGGCTGGAGCCGCTGGACTCCTTCGAGGGTCGAGCGCCCAGGATCGTCACAAGACGATCAAGCTGTGCGTACCGTGTGGTCAACGCCCATCACTTCCGATACAGCCGATGAGATGCTCTATCACCAAGGTGCGGCGGATCAAAGCGTATCCCCCTTCGCGGAATTTGAAACCCGTTTTCCCCGCAACTCCGAACATCGTGTTACTGAGCGATCTCACAATGTTTTATCTAGACGATGTCGATCTTTCCTTTCTTGAGGAGTTTTCAAGTTATCCTGTGAGGAACAATGACAGCCGTCCGAACGACGCTCAGGCCCCCGGTTCATCCGAAGTTCCACTTGACGGACCATCCAACCCTCTGCAGCATCGACTTAAAGACAAGACTGGCACAGACGTATTTCTTGTGTGGGAGCCGCCTCTTACTCCGGCTCGAATGGCCAGTGGGGAGCCAGATGGAGAGTTGAAGATACGCGACGTGGACGTCGAGGGGCTATTGACGTATGTTCAAAGCCGTACATCCATGTCTTCAAGGATATCCACCCTTCAACGTTTACATCTGTCGGCTTGTATCTGGTGTAGTGCTCGCAAAATTAAAGTGAGTGTATTCGCGTCTGTATTTTCTTTTCTCAACCCGGTCACACAGTGCAGTGGGAATCGGCCAAGCTGCGATCGATGTTTGCGCCGAAACGATAGCTGTCAGTACCCGGCAGATGAAGACCAAAAGGTTTCGAAGCGAAGCATACAATTGTTGACGCTGTTGAAGTCCGATACGTCACTGACTTCCCTATTTGGCTGACATGTGCTGACCTGTTCTGACCTCACTGGAAAGCTCTGAACGCTGACGCGTGACAGAACCGTTACGATTCCTACGAATCGTTGCTTATGTCATCCATATACAGCGTTTTTTCGACCCCATGCAACGATCATCTGTGTCGCCTTTTTTGGAAATTCGCTCCCACGCTATGTCAACTCACGACTTTACCCCTCCTCATTAAATTTGCTCCACACAATATACACAAATGATTGCCTAAATACACTGATTACTAGGCCATGCAACATATACAGAAGTTGCAGAACAGTGATGTTGCGACAACTGAGACGCACCAGACAACACAGGCAGAAATACGATGATGTCACTCGGGGGTTTTAAATTACAATTAGAGCCCGAAATGATGTCATCACTCTTGATTTCACAACAACCACCTCAGGTGCAGCTGCACACCCAACTTATGTAAATTTTAATGCCCTCCAGTGTACAGTATTGCCCACCATGACTTAAAGTTGGTACCAGGGCCACTCCCAGTCGCGTTTTGGTGTCTAGTACATACTGTCTCAAGACTATTATTTATGTATATATTTGATTATGTAACCAGAAACCCCCTCAGAGCGGAATCGTACTGCCGCGCTACCCGTCGGCCCACTCCCAGCAAGTTACAGCTCGCCACTGCAGCGGGATTGGCGTAGCACGTCTGCTGCTAATGCCTACAAATGTAGCATATATATTGTAGTGTCTATAGGCTACCATAATGAAAAGACATATTGTGTACTACATTAGTGCATGTGTGCTCGCAACCAGGTGGGCCGTGCTCGGCAAGACACAGCGGTGCTCACCGATGTACGAGCCAGTGGCACGGGCAGTGAGCAAGGGCTATTGTAGCGGACAGTATACACATACGTACGTGCTGACGGTGTGTCTGCAGGGTGATGGGCGCTGCGACGAAGCTCTGTACGCCACAGCACATGTCGCACGAGGCGGGCGCGCAATCGCGTCGAGACAGCCGGCGCACCGTCGAACGCGCGCGGGGCGGTGGGCAGGGTATATGTGCGTGCAAACGGGTGGTGGTACGGGCGCAGGGCGGCGACGGGAAGAGGGCGACGGTCGCGCAAGGACGGAGGATGGCGACAAGAAGAGAAAGCAGCGACGCACCGCGGAGTGCTGGGCGTCGTGGCCGGACGCGGTTGTGGTGGGCAGGGCCAAAGTGCGCAGGCGGGAAAGAGGCGCGCGCGATGCCCTGCAAAGCCGTGTGGAGCGAGTCGAAGCGCGGCCGGCGGACGGAGGGACGGGTACGAACCAGAAGGGCGCGTACGGCGATGGCGGTGACTGAATGCGCGCAGGGTCCGACAGGGCAGGCGCAGGGTCCGGCAGGGCAGGCGCAGTGTCATGGTGGGCGGTGGGCGTGTCAGATAGTGGCTGGGGTGGTTGGTAGATGGCTGTGATTGCGCGGGTGCGCAAGGTGAGGTCGGCAGGTGTCGGGAGTGTGGGGTGCGCGCCGCCTGCTCACCGACTTCGAGGCCCTTTCCCATCGTCCAACTCCTCAGCTCTTCTCTCCCTGTTCTCCGTCCAGTCTACGTCTCGAACGCGCCCAGCTGGGTGCGGTGACTGGTGTGCTGCACGTCGAACTTGTTGACGCGCTGGCGCGCAGGCCGCGCGCTTGAAGCAGGGAGTCGTGACGTGGCGGTCGTCCTGGCGCGCTGGTGCTCTTGTTGGGCATGTCGAGAGAATGTGAAAACGTGGTGAGGGTGCCAACGTCGAGGGAAGGACAAGTGTGAGTGCGTAGTAAAAGGTTCTCGGAGGATTGATGTCGAGATCAAAGACCGTGTGACATGTGTGACAAAAGCCGGTCTCTGACATCGGACTCTGGAGAGCCCTGAGCTGCCCTGACATCGCTGACTCACTGATGTCAGGGCATCTCAGAGCTCCGAGGAAAGTACTGATGGCCAAGTCACAAGTCGCCTTTCAAGACAGAACATGTCGTGGAAGCTATTATTTGTCGAGGCGTTTGACATAATGCATCTGCCGACCAACGAGAGAAGGCTAAAGATTCCTCGGTGAGTCCGTACTGTATGTCGACCACAGTCACCTGGGAAGACCTGCCTAATCGGTATGTCTGATTTACCGAGCTCCACCTTTTCTCGCATGTCTCACACTTCCACCTGCTTCCTTCCCCCCTCCCCATCCTGCCTCCGGAGCTCACCAGATGGCTCCCAGAAGGCTCGGGGATGTTGCCCCAAGACCCTCCGAGGTCAGAGGGGGTGCCGTTGAGGGCCCGGCCCTTGTCCTCAGTTGTGCTGGTGCAGTCTTGCCGAGCCTTTGCGGCAGCGGTCCGTGTCCGCGGCCGGAGTTTCGACGGTGCCTTCTCGCTTTACCATGTCTCTCCCCTTCATCTGTTCCATATTCCGGGTCGTACCGATTATCTTCGTCAGCGCACTGGTATGAGCTGCGGCGCTACCAGCATTGGCATCGGCATCGGCATCGGCATCGGCGGCGGCAGCAGCAACGGTGGCAGTATCGGCACAGTTGTTGAAGATTTCATTTCATTTTAAACGCTCGTGTGTCAGCGATCAGGGCACGTCATACTTTGGGACCGCCTGCTCGCCCCGAATTTGCTGCTGAATCATCCGTATCTGTGCTGTTACATGTTACAGGTTATCACACGGCGGTTGGCGGGCCCTGCCAATATTCTCCTCTCAACTCTCCTGTCATCTGCACTCTATGGCGAGTAGTAGCAGACGACCATCGGTTGCACCCTCCTGCGCACAGGTCACGGACTGCGTCTATAGCCGTCCCACAGGCGTCGGGCGGAGGCGTTCAGCCGTCGTCCGTACCTGTAGTGGTTGGGTCTAATGGTCAATTGTCAGGTCATAGGACAGATATTGAGGTCGATAGTGATGATGTCAGGACCGTCGCCTTCCTAAACCAAACAATTTTGTCGGCGATCCTGCTGCGTTCTCTGTATTCGGCCGGCCCGTAGAAAACCTCCCTTGCTTGATGTTTGCATAGCGTTATGTACAATATTGCACGAAAATATAAGAAAAACACCTTGATGTCACCCGAGCAGTCCGCACCAAGCGGCGGACCAGGCTGTGCCCGGAGGGCGTAGGTGTGTGGTACTAGTAGAGAGCCAGATAAAGTTTGTGCAACACGTGACGACATTTCAGCAAATATCTCCTCGGAGTCCCAGTGGCGCAGTGCATTTGCCACGATGAATTGAATGAGGCCATTTCCGACTTTGAGTCCGACATCAGCAAGCATGCACCAAGATACACCCCTTCCCCTGGCCATCGTCTTCAATACGACAGTAATCACAATGAAGAAGCATCGCCCCAACCGCCCACTCCGAGCCCATGGCCGCGGCGCTGCGACTCCTCCCCTGTTCGAACGCAACACTCGCCTTCTCGTCTCTCCCAGCCTTCATCTCTCCCAGCCCTCAGTCACCCAATAGCGCAGCATGGTCACAGCGCACGAACATATCGGCCAGAATATCAGGGCCGTCGTGCTTGACTGCAACTGTATCCTCGGTGCGCTGCAGCGTCGTTCAGTACGTACACCATCCCCCTCTAGCGCCCATCCATCAACGCTCAACCCTCAGCCTGCTAACATCGTACCAGCATCTCACTCCCACCGCCCTGCAGCAACGCAACCGGGTCTCACGCAGCTCATTGGACGAGGGTCGAACGACGATTTAGCAAAATGATGGCATTGTAGCACGGCCCGGGCCCCTCCCCTCACGTGACAGACAGCCGCGCACTCAGCACTGCCACCGTTATCATACGCCAACGCCAGACCGCACAACGCCCGCCGCAATTGAACCCCAAGATTGCCTCGTGCACCCCTCGAGCCCTTCGGGGCTGCCACAGCCCATGCGTGGTGCCTCAATATCGAATCCGAAGAACGGCACAGCTCGCTGGAGCTCAGCGCTTGATGCACTCGGCGCTCATGCAGTAAGTAGCTCTGGGTGCAGGCTTCGCCGACAATGAAAGGCCCGGTCCAACTTTTTGGGCGGGCTTCGCCGACAATGAAAGGCCTCCTACATGTCCAAGTTTCTGGGCGGGCTTCGCCGACAATGAAAGGCATTTCACACGTCCAAATCATGGTACCGCTTTTATATAACCTCGTCAACTGCCATCCGCGCCATCCGTCTCGCTACCTGAGCTCTCCAATGCCACCATCACCGCCGACAAGCCCCGACGCCACTGGTCACATCAGCAACAGCGCCACGATCGATGCTATAGAAAGGTGCGCTGTGTTACACAGCATCCTTGCAGTCCCATCTAACTGCGACGTCTTGTAGTCAACAGTGCATTGCTGCGAGCGTGGCTTTTTACATGTCCAAATCATGGTACCGCTTTTATGACCTCGTCTGCCACCCGAGCTCTCCAACGTCATCGTCGCCGCCAACAAGCACCGATGCCACTGGAAGCACTAGCGACGTTGGAGTCACGGCTGACGCTGTCGAAAGGTGCGTTGTATAGTTAGTATTCTTGCAGCCGCATCTAACTGTAACTTCTAGTAGTCAACGGGGCATTGCCGCGGGGGTGCCGTCAGACATCGTGCTTCACATACTCTCGCTCGCTCGTGACCTCTCCCCGAGCGATGGGTCCAGCAAATCCGGTGTTCCTGCATCCATTGCAGATTGGATCAATGCCACACGCGTCTGCAAATCATGGAGAGCGGCCGCTCTGAACCACGGGCCGCTGTGGGCGCGCATATCATTCCCGTCTTCCATCTCTTGGCTTCGCGAACTTCGTATCCGCAGTGGGACGGCCCCACTGTCATTCGAATACTGCAACCCGGGCACCAACAAAGAAGCCTTCGATGAATGGGTCCGTCTCCTGCTACTCACTTCGTGGACGCGTGCCCAGGGGATCTCCTTCATCCCTTCGTGGACAGATGCCGACGAGGACTACCACTTTCCGCAATCTCTGTTCATCTCGATCATCCCTATGCTTGACTGTCTTCAAACATTTCGGTGGCACATGTCCAATAACGATCTCCCCAATTTCCTAAGCGCCCCCCATATCCGCACTCTGAAGTCATTAAGTCAGTCAACGCTCAAAACGCTCAGGGTCCTTGATATCAGCCGAAACGATGACTTCCCATACTACTTTGATAAAGACGCCCTCTGTGTCTTTCGGGAGCTCATGCGCTTAGAGTCCCTAAGCCTTGATAACTACCTACCAAGCGCCGCCGCCCTTGCTACAGTCCCATCGTCTGATCCCATCGTCCTCCCAAGGCTGGGTGCTCTCCAGTTGGCGGGTAACATCGAGTCATGCCTCGCATTTCTGGACATCCTCAATTTGCCTCGTCACGTCACGGCTTCTTTGTTATGCATGCTTGCGAAGGAACAGTCGGAGCACTTTCTGGGACCGTTGCATAGGTTCCTCTCGCGTGACGGTGGCCACCCTCTCGAAACCGTTGAAATCTCCTGCTCCTACCCTAGGTACCCCGGCTTGTCCGTCAGCGCCTGGTCAGGTGCATCCGACGATCCCGCATTCAAGCTGTTCATCGTATGTTTCAAAAGAGCTCCCTCCTCCATCATCGACTATTTCCTCCGATCGCTACCTCTGCCCAGCGTCCGCACCCTACGCATTCTTGGAGGCCCTTGGCCGACGGCAAACACCTGGGCGTTTCTTCGAGGCGCCGAGCATCTGGAACGCATGATCGTCGACGGCGACTTTAGCGGCAGGATTGCTTGGTGAAGTCAAAGCCGCATAGCGCCCGCAAAGCCCTCATGCCTTTCTTTTACCAATCTCCGGTTCATCCAGACCGAATTCCCACTTAATTCCCGTCCCTCTGAGCTGCACCTCTCCAACTTCACATCCCAGTTCCTTCGCCATGAAACATTGTCCCCCCATACCCAGCCCATTATAACCCCCCCTCCCCGCACTGACGGGGAGCTCGAACGCTAGCCGTCCATCGCCCCTCCCCAACCTGATTACTTCCAGGAGCACCTTTTCCTCGACCTTTACTCCCAGCAGCCCCTGTTCTCCCCCAGCCCCATGGACCAAGCTGCGCCCCAGCTCGGTCACCCCCGCCGCCTATGCCATCCCCGCCAGCCATGACACGTGGCCTGTCCATCTCATCCAGCACGTCGCGCACATCCCACAAGTGGCCATACGCCCGGGGACCACAACGGCTATGACGTGGGCAGTGAGTCTGGGACGCTGCCGCCGCGTTCGCACAAGAGGCTCGTCGCGTCGACGATGTGAAGGTGCTGAACGGGAGGCGGACGAGGAGTGGGAAGAACTTCGATGGGGCTGGTGTTGACAGTGGCCATACATAGAATCAAATTCTCAGGTAAACTTCCTGAGCCACCTGTATATTTTCTTCTACTTCTTCCCGCCATGTCTTTGCCGCGCATACATGATTACTTTCACTTCTTCTTTACCAGTATCCCTCGAATTTGTTGTTTCTCCTAAATGTACCAAGATGCGTACCAGACGTGCCAAAACTTGATGCCAGCTTCATGCGGTCAGCATCTCATCGCAACTGTGTCGCAACGGCGTTCCGGGCTCGCGTTCCGCCGCAGGTATCCCACAATGCAGTGGGTCATCATTGGCGTCTCGTGCGTGAACGCGGGGGCACGGCGCCTTCGAGGGATGTGAGCACGTTCGCGGGGAGGGGGCGGTGGTGTAGTAGGTCGAGCAAGATGTGTAGTACCCCAATGAAACCAAAATGAAATGCACAGGACTGATGCAATGTGTCCAGGACCAGACCTGGCCCGCATGAGAGTGCTGAGCTGGGGTCTGGCCGGCACGAGCTGGGCTGTTGAGCGGAGAGCGGGAGCACAGGCTGCGCGGCGCAACGGGCCGAGCGCGCGTGGCCCGCTTTGACACTGTTTGGCCGCCATCAAGCGTCTAGGGCTCGAGTGCTCACAAACTCAGAGTCAGCACTCAATGTCCATCCAGACTTGCGACCGCAGCCCGCACTGGCACTCCTCCCCGCAGCCTTGAACATGCTCAACCCGGCCTGTCCGGGCGAAGCAAGCAGAGAGCGCTGTGTGGGTGTGGGAGCCTTGTTCGTGTCGTCTGCCCCGCCGTGCTCCTCCTCCCCATCCCCCGCCCAGGACTTCGCGCCCATGGACGACGCAGCCAGCAAGATGTCCCAAGAAACCCACGTCTATCATCGTCTATCTCAAATGACGCCGACACGCGGACATCGCTGGTCGTGGCCGCGTGCCTCGCCGCATCGCCATCGCTTTTTGGCCAGGTGTGTTGTCATTCGCCGTGCGCGCGCGCCTCTCATCCATCATGCCCTCACAGCTAGTGATACCCGCTCGCAGCGCTCCAGTCGCAATCTCGCCATTGAAGTCGCGGCGATCACGGCGTGTACGCGGGTCCACCACAGGAAGACAGCGTCCACCGGCGCCGCCGTTTGCGTCGTCTGCATCCGCCGAAGAGCAGCTCAATGTGGAGCACTTGGTCCGGCTCGTCCTGTGCGTCATCACAGGGGTGACACAGGAAAGCAAGCGATGGCAGGCTATGTCGCAATCGGCTGGCCGTCGGTGCTACTACCCGCGATCGACGTGGTGAAGCCATCCAGGAAGGCTGCGCAGACGACAAGGTGTGCTGTCATTTTTCCCGCTCATCGCGTTCCATTCTGACAGCCTGCGCTACTTTTGTTCGCTGCCGTAGCCCTCACGGCGCCCGCCCGAAGTGTGGTGTAGCCGCGTGCACCGTGCCCATGCTCCGGCGTGGCCGTCGACGCTGTCTTGTGTTGTGTCAGGTGTGTTATCTCCCATTGTATCTTGCGGCTGCAGGAATATGCCCATGAACTGGCCCGTTCGTTTCAGCTCGCACGCACACGTGTCGCTGCAGACCGTGAGGCCCGCGCGGCATCCCCTGCGCCGCTGGTTGTGCTGTCCGCGTTTAAATACAAACAGCGCACGGCGGAGTGGTTCGTCCGGTTTGTCTTTCGGTTGAAAGGCGTGGTGGGAAAGGAAGAATAGCCATGCCAAGGCAGTCGCAGGACTGCAGCCTTGCCTATCAAGCGATGTAACCGCGCTCTGTCCATGTCGTTCTTGGAGCCAGCTCGCAGGTGAGATGCTCCTTTTCATGCCCGCAGTGCTCCCTGATGACGCGGCTCCTTGCAACTTCCAGCAACTGACGCGATCGAGTCCCACCGCTCAACTACTGCCATCACGGCGTCGCCTCGCGCCGCCATGCCAGCCGTTCGCGCGCCAATACGAGCAGCCCACGTTGACGAAGTATGGTCTGCGGGTTTAATGGCTGAAAGCGGTGCCAACGCGGACTACCCCATCCATCGGCGCCGTGCCGAACCCGCTCGTTGCTGCGGTTGGGGACGCGCGGTTGCGGGTGTGCGCGCTGCTCGCGTACTGCCTCCGATTCGCGACGGTTTCCGGGCAACCACTGCGTCACATAGTGAGTCCCTTTTCTTTATATGTTCTGCACATTTGCGTCGTCGTCGTCGCGTCGTTGTCGCGTCGTTTCGGACAGTCAGCATCGCTTCGTTCGGGCACTTTCGTTGTGTCACATCGTTCGGTAGCATCCGAGTCTGCATCGCATCGTTCGCCCACATGCTCGTCCCTCGATTTCCTGTTATCGCACACAGACTGACTGTGTGTCATTCCAGCGGTTCCCACACGCATCGACAGTGCAATCCGCGATTGGCTCTACATTTCGTACAGTCTGCTGGACCATGACCCCACCGGGAAACATGACCAGCAATTCTTTCTCAACACCGAGGGTGGTCTGACGTCGAAGCCACTCGATCGCCCTAGCGAGCGGCTGATGGATCTCGCGCAGTACTTTCATGCTACTGTCATTGCCGAAGAACGTACGACTGCCCATCATGGTGCTGCGCGTGGTGCGGCACTCCGTCTGCATCATCACATCGCATTTTACTTGGTATAAACGTCCTCCCGCACAGGGAACAACGAAAGCCCCCGCGCGATGCGCATCGGCAGACTCTCCCGGTACTCTATCTCTTCCACCTCAGCCAATTCGTTGAGAGCTCGCCCCTTCAAATCGACCCACTGGATGACCGGTCCGCCAGTCCATGCTGTGAACGACTGACGGACGCCCATGCGCTTCAACAACGCATCCACGATATCCGCGACATCCACCATCCCTCCCCGCGCGCTCCACAGCCGAAACCTTCCAAGCAGGGTGCCGTACGACATTCATTGTTAAGAAGCTAAAGAGCGCAGCGGCGCTCTGCGGCGACGACGGGAGAAGGGTGGCCTCCAGCGCGATTTTCGCCGGTTGTGGCGACATCCGGTGCCCGGGGAGGTCGCGCGCCCATGGAGCTCGAGATGGACGACTCACCGCTCTCGTCCATATCTTCCTTGCCCCGGCACATTGCCTCTCTCGCCGCCTACCCACCGTACGCCACCCCCAGCCCGCCGTCATCGGGTTCCGCCGAGCCACCTGGCATGCACACCGAGGCCGGCGTAACAAAGCTAGGCACAGGAGGAACGAGTCCTGATGTTCCAGTCAACCTGACTTCGCTCGCATGGATTAGCTCTCCTCCGCGATCTTGTACTCGACGCATCGACGTGTGTCGAAACGAGAGGAGGGAGTAGTCTCTGCAGATCCAGCCTCGAGAGGTCTTCCCTCGATGGCTACGTTGCGCATGTCTACATCGCGACGACTCTTGGATCTGTAAGTCTTTACATCCCTCCGCCGCGTAACAGAGCCAGACACAGAAGGACGGAAGCTCTTGGTCCGCGCAACGATCCGCTAAAAGAATAGATCGAGCGTCTGAAGGCCGACGTCACTCGCAAGAGCTCTGACATCAACCAATACACCAATCACGTCCGATAGTAGCGTGTCCCGTCAACGCCCGTGATTTCAGTGGATTGGCACGTCATATTCAACTTCCCGCTGAGGTATGTCATACTTCACTGTTACGAAGACCTGTGAGGTGACCGTACTTTTAGTAGTGGTTGCCCTTCGAGCATTCGAGCACAAAGCCTAAGGTCGAGCCTACCGCGCGTTTCGAACTCAGCGACCTTAACGTTCGTTCCAAGCGCCAGGTAAGCATCGTGGTTGTCTTATCTGTTTTGCGAGATCGCTGAAATCGCAGGTAGACAGTGGCGCCGTGATCTTTCATCCCCATGAAGCGGCTCTTCACAAACCTTGCGCCTTAATCTCTGCGGAATCACCTTGAACATTGTTGCAAGCATCTTCGTCTCCCGCGTACACCCCACAACGCCGTTCATATCCAAGCGGTAGTCCTGGTGCCCTCTGACAGCATGCAACGCCCTTCTGGATGTGTTTGCGCCGCCCGAAGCGTGCGGACGGCGGACGATTCGCGCGTGCACGCCACACCTCAATGGACGTCGTCGACAAGCCACTGAGCTCGTGGATGTTCTCCGTCGCGCATTCCAGCCTTCCAACGGCAAGCGGCACTATTGGACACCCTGCGCACCCTCCCAGCGCGTATTCGTACCGCATTTAGGTCCCACCGTCTTCTACAAGCCGTGCTATGCGCGGCGCGGCAGTTTGTAGCACATGGTTGTGGGTTGGTTCCTGCCCTGCAGTCGAGATGCCTCAGCATCACTGTGGGTTGGTTCCTGCCCTGCAGGACGCCGTCAATACGCCTCGGCATCATTCTCGACGCCACATCCGCCTCTCAGGACGACCTGGATGCCCAGGTACATGCCGCGTCATCGATGGACGTCGCAGACATCCCTCGATGATTCGTTCATCCGGTGTTGGACATCCATGCCCCTCGAGTTACGGCGCCCTCGCACCAGCTTCACCTTATCCCGGGAG
Source organism: Auriscalpium vulgare (assembly GCA_019915015.1). Classification (NCBI taxonomy): domain Eukaryota; kingdom Fungi; phylum Basidiomycota; class Agaricomycetes; order Russulales; family Auriscalpiaceae; genus Auriscalpium; species Auriscalpium vulgare. The sequence goes on along the minus strand of JAHBBC010000004.1, from coordinate 916,979 downwards.
AGCGCGGGGCGGGGGGCTCATATGTATCACGTCCCGCATGGGGCCGCGCGCCCCGAGTAGGCAATAATCTGGATTCCAAAAAAAAAAGAAAAAAAAGTCGCAGACATGCGGCGCGACGCTCTGGACACATTTCATTGGATGACTTCTCCAGCACACCGCATCTACATCTACATTGACGTCGTCGTTAATCGACTGAGTCACTGTGGAAATTGTCCAAAGCGTGGACCGGTTCGAGCGGCCCAAATCGCCCTCCACCTCTGGCTGAACGGACACGAAAATACCTATGAACTCGCTGGCGACGCGCGCGCGAGCCTTGGCCTCGTGTTATCGAGCGGACGCCGCATATCATTCTGTGACCCGGTTCGGTTTCCGTCGACACCCCTATAGATCACATCGAGCAGCACCGCCTGGTATTTGCCTCGACGGGCTTCTGGACGCCGTCGACACCGTGTAGCGCCTCCTGGACGCCGTCCACACTGCGGGATTGGCTCTGGACGCTTCCCCGGAACGCCCCCCTCCTTGGACGTCGTCAACAAGCCAACGACCTCCACCAGGCCGCGTGCTAGACACCCTGCGCGCATTTGCAGCCCCCTCCCGATAGGCGCCACGTCTGGGGTGTCGCCCTGAAAGTGTGATCACCAGGGTCTGCTTGAAGGCATGTCCGTAGTTGAGGCGAACATCAAGTCGCCCGACTGGCGTGCTTGATGGCCTTTGGATCGATCCTCGTCGGGCCGGACCCGCAGCTGCTCGTCAATCAAGCGCTCCCGATCCTCATCGACATGATGCACGATACGCTTGAGCACGTCAAAGACATTGCCGGACGCTCGGCCACGTATGCGAGAACCTGATCACCTCAATCAAGCCCGAAGTGCACCTGCACCCGCTCGTCTCCGTGCTCGGCAATGGGCTTTCAGACACCCCGCGTATGATCGCGAACTGCTGCTGGGCGCTCATGAACCTGACAGATGGCCTACGACTTGTGTTGAACCCGATGAGCTTCAGACAGGTCCGCTGTCGCCATACTTCATGGTCAAAAGGTCGACACTTGAGATCACCGTGAGTCTACGACGTGCTGTGGCAGGACTGTCTGCTGATTGTTTCTGCCCAGCGCGCATCTTGAATCTAATCTCCGTACGAATCAATTACGTCGTTGGTTCAGCAGGCCACATTGGACGTCCTCCCCGTGGGCTCCAACACCGTCATGCAGAGTCTTAGCCGGATGGAGCAAATACTCGGTGTGCAGGTATGTCTAAACCGCATAGTATTCGTATAATATGTTGTCTGATCACCTTGATCAGAACCAAAGCCTCGGACGATCGTTACAAATGGAAGACCGGCAAAGTAACCTCTGCAGCTTGGTCGTCGCAGGTCTGCCTGGCATCGCAGCCGAATGACGGGCTGACAGCAAGTCGACTTTTCCGGGCGTCATTAGGAAATTGAACGACGTATCCAAGCCCTAGCGAATCGCCTCATGAACGTCATCATTTTCCTCATCCAGTCTGCTGTCCACGATTTTGGAAGACGCCTGCCTCGTACTTTGCAACATGTCACCGCGTTCCATCGCCGTGCTTTGCCTACGCAATCTCGGCACAAACATGGATCCTCAGTGGAAGACGCGAGGACTTGGTGGGCGTGCTCATAACGCGTCGCGCAGGTTCCTTTGTACTACGCCACAGATGGCAATTTCCACCTCAGTCAGAAAATCAACCCCATGGATTTCGCCGACTTTGCTCTGCCCATGGGCGCCGCCTACTTCGCTACGTCTAGACGCGAACAAAGTCCATGGCGCACCGCAAAGACGACGCCATTGCGCGAGAGACGACGACGTACCGGCGCTCGCGTCCGGCTCTCGTCGCACTCGGCATGCCGGATAAGAGCTTGGCCGACAAGGACGAGAAGTACCAGTGTCTGACCAAAGATGACTTCAAATTCTGTCTCTGTATGTACACTGACGCGAGAGGAAGATGCTATGCACATTTACCACTACCGATTCTGACCGCCGCCTTTCGCCGGCTTGCTGACATTGCCCGGACTACATCCTCAATTAGATCAGACCTGAGCCCTGGAGCGTGACTTCTCGCGCCATTGCTGAACGAATGCATCGAGGGTCGGCGGCGCGGCGGTGTCGAAGGACAACTTGATCTGGTCGAGCCCACGGACGTAGAGGACGAGCACGCGCTGCTCGGTGCTGGTCGACCCGATGACCCATTCCACCTTGTGCGCCATCTTGCTCCCCTTGTGCGGCCAGACGTGCCCGCCGACGCGACCCTCGGAGGCGCGCCGCACGAAGTCGTCGTACCCGTCCTTGTCCTGGAAGGATACGATTCAGCCAGCCCGGGCAGCAAACTAGTGACGTACCTCGAGGAACTCAGCGATAGCGCTGCGCACCGTTCTCGACATTCTGGCAATTCTCTGTGCTGCGAGGGAGGTATCGCGGGCCAGCGTGCGCGTTGATGGACAAGCTGCAGGTGGGAGGTCAGCTCGCGCGACGGACAGTAGAAGAAGAGAACGCACCTGGTCCTACGAAGGCGAAAAAACACGCGCGTGGAACGGTGCGGGTCACTGCGTGTTGATAAAGGAGGAGGACAGATGGCGCTGCAAACGGGAGAGGTTCGTATCAGCGCGCGGGCGGTGCAGATTGGAAATCGACGACGCGCCTGCACTGCGCAAGTAACGGGCGACCGAACGACTGGAGGAGCGCGTCAGCATGCGGGACAGAAGGGTGGCGAAGAAGGACGCACGAAAGACGAGGCTGTGAACTGGAACTTCGTGTCAGCGCGCGTGACGGATATTGCAAGTCAATACCTGCACTGCGAGAAGCTGGAAAGGCTGGGGCTTTGCGTCAGCGCCTGCGAAAGAGGACGCGATTCAGAACAGTAGGCGTCGGCGGGCGTGGCGGAGGGATGGCGAAGAGTGTAGGAGGCTTCAAAGGGGAGTTTCGCGGTGGACTATACAGAAGAAGGAACGGACGCACCTGCTGCACTGCGAGAGAAGGACAAGAATGAGAGGTATGCGTCAGCGTGCGGGAGACAGAAGGTTGGCGCACGAAGAGTGATGAGGCAGCGAACGGAGACGTTCGTATCATCGCGCACGCGACGGACAATGCAAGTCAACGGCGCACCTTTACTGCCAGAAACTGGAGAGGCTGGAGCGCGTCAGCGCCTGCGACGGGGGGAGGTCCGCAGACTGGAGAAATCGCGTTAGTGCGCAGGCGACGGGGAGCAGAATACCAGGACGCACATGCCTGCGAGAGAAAGGCGCGCGGGTGGGCGTGAGTGCGAGGATGGAACAGTGGGCGTCGGTGCGCTCGACGAAGGGGTCACGCAGAAAGCGAACAGCGAGAGGCGACGAAGAGTGGGAGGTGCAGAGGAGCAGTCGGCGCTCGTAGCCACGCCACACCGCGTTTAAGTGCCCCCGTCCCCTGGCGAGCGTGCTCTCTCACCCTCACCAGCGTCTCGTCACAACTCATTCCCGACCAAGCAACATGTCCCACGCTCCCAACCCACCTGAAGGTCCCTCTGTCCTGCACATACCGCCGCTCAAGCCTAGCCCCGCGCTCACCGCCTCCGAGACCATCACCGTCACGGAAGCGAGCCAGCTCTGTGCCGCCAAGCGCACCGACTGCGTCCTCGTTGTCGACGAAGAGGAGGGACTGAGCGGCATGTTCACGGCGAAGGATCTGGCATACCGGGTATGTGCGCGCGCACCGTCTGAGACTCGCCGGCCTGACGATCTGCACAGGTCACCGCCGACGGCCTCGACCCCCACACGACCCCCTCCAGCCATGTTATGACGCAGAGCCTTATGGTCACCCGCGACTGTGCCAGCGCGACGGAGGCGCTGCAGCTCATGGTGCGGCGGCACTTCAGACACTTGGTACGCGACCGCCTCTCCCGCTCCACGTCACACTGACCGAACCGCGCGCCCCAGCCCGTCTGCAACGAGGAGGGAAACGTCGCCGGCCTGCTCGACATCACCAAGGTCTTCCACGAGGCGCTGGACAAGGTCGAACGCAGCTCTTCCGCGTCCGAGCAGCTGTACAGCGCGCTCGCCGGCGTGCAGAGCGAGCTCGGCGCGAGCCTCGGCACGAACCCGCAGGCCGCCGCAATGCTCACGTACATCGACGCCCTGCGCGAGAAGACCGCGCTCCCGGACCTCATCACCGTCATGGACTCGCGCACCCAGCCCGCAACCGTTGGACCCAAGGCGACAGTTCAGGAGGTCGCGCGACTTATGGCGGAGCGTCGGACGACGGCGGTGTGCGTGATGGAGGGCACGACCGGCATTGGAATCAATGTGCCCAGAATCGCAGGCATTTTCACCAGCAAGGACGTCGTGCTGCGCGTCATTGCCGCTGGCTTGGACGCGAGCAGGTGCAGCGTGGTGCGCGTCATGACCCCACATCCTGACACGGCTGCCCCGAAGACGACCGTTCACGACGCTTTGTCGTCTGGCCCAGCCCAGTCTGTTCATGGTTTACAGATGGCCACTACTTGATTTCGCTTGGAGGCTGACGGTCGCCTTGTCGCCATCGTGGACGTTCTAGAATTGACTAATGCTACCCTCGAGCAGGTGGGTATCCTGCATTCACACCGCGCAGCATCAACTGAGTGACCTGCAGATTAACAACATGACCGCGGAGGTCGCCGGGGCTGATGCCGGCCAGGAGCCTGCTGGACGACATCGTTATGGACGCCGCGCTGCAGTCACACCAGGAGGAGGCACGGAGCCGCACTGTCTGCGACATATGTCACACCAGGTGCGTGCGCGCGCCGGCTCTGTCTCGCGGAACGGGTTCCTGATCGCGCTGTACATACACGTCGTAGGTGCGGCCAAGGTGCGTCTCGTCTCGTCTCGCGGTGGCGGTGCGGGTTGCTCATCTTCGTTGCTCCCGCAGTGCATGTGCCCAGCGCAGTGGGATACGCAGGGGTGCAGAACGGCGCGGGCAGCTCGCACCCCGCGACGCCCGCGCCGGAGACGCCAAGAAAGGCGCCCCTTCGAAGGACGGGAACGTGGTGCTGGACTGCGTCAACTGTGACCGCCAGGTGAGACTTTCCAGCTTCTGTTGCCGTGATTTTGTAGGGAAACGAACTGTACCGTAATGATCCAGGTCATGTCGAACCGCTACGCCGCGCATCTGAGCGGTTGCATGAACCTCGGCACTGGGACTCGCAGGGCAGCTACACTACACGGACGGCGTCGTCCAAACCCAAGTGCGAGACTTCTAATCTACTTTGACTTGCAACCACTGACTTCTGGACACTCCAAGGTTGGGCTCAAGGCAGGGCGCTCCGCGTCGCCATATCTCGACAACGGCAGCGTCTCCGACGGCAGCTCGCGAATATCCCCTGCCCTCCTTTTTCGAACCAGCCAAAGCCCAAAGGCCGTCCGCCAAAGAACAGGTCAAAAAGTGTGTGTGTGTCGCCACCGTGCCTTTTGCCTCTGGTACGCGCCCGATTGCGATCGCTGCAACTCGCTGCTCTGTGCTGATGAACCCAGTCACCGCTTTGCTACCTCAGGCACTCCCAAGTCCATCCTCGCATAGCCACGCCCGTCCCATCCTGTCACGTCGCCGCTCTCCGTCGTACCGCTGGGCCGCCGCCTTCCGCAAGACCGCCAAGACCGCAACCCGCCGTCCGAACATGAATCTGAAGCTACCTACCGCGTCGACAACCCTCCTCCCACGCGCACAGGCACCTCAAGCTCCGTCGTCGTAGATTGCACGGAGACAGTACGTCGTCGCGCAACCCTTCAGCCCTCCGTCGATCCTGATCATCCTCTTTCACCCGCAAACCCCGATTCCACGCGCGTATCCGCGAATGCGTCCTACTTGCACCTCAGGTGCGAGTGGCTTGCGCGGCTCATCCACCGTCGCGCTTACCAGCGCACTCGCGTCAAGCTACTACAAAGCAGTGAATCCATAGCCGGCGAGGATGTCCCCTCGCTGTCGCTGTATACTCACTATCGGCATGGTGTTCGAGCCGCACACCTCGCGGCCTTCGCTGTTGCAGTCCGAGCCACCTTCATCATCGCTGCCGTCGCCGTCGCCATCCTCATCCGACGACCTGTTGTCTTGTTCTTCGAGAAGGGCGGCGATGGCGTCATCTTCGTTGTCGTTGTCGGCGCCGAGATCGAGGTTCTCGCCTGAGTTGCCGTTGCGTCACCGTGTATGCACAGCCGTCACCGAGACGCGTCGCCTCGCTTTCCTCGCTGAGCATGCGGGTCACCGGGTGGGGCGCTTTCGAGGATGAGCGGTGGTGCGAGCTGCGCGGTGTAGTCCGTGCGCTTGCTTCTCCGAGGCCGAGCGTGCCATCTTGGAGCCCGGCGGCGGGAAGGCTGATGCGCCGCGGTGCGATGGGGATGATGGCGAGGATGATGGTATTGTGATGCGCCGGGACGGGAGGGACGGCGGAAAAGTGGAAAGCAGGGCCAATACGAGCAGCCCACGTTGACGAAGTATGGTCTGCGGGTTTAATGGCTGAAAGCGGTGCCAACGCGGACTACCCCATCCATTGCAAATGCCATCTTGGGGGCCATTACCGACCACCGGACGGCGTCCTTTCGCGCCGCGGCGTTCCGGGCTCGCGTTCCGCCGCAGGTATCCCACAATGCAGTGGGTCATCATTGGCGTCTCGTGCGTGAACGCGGGGGCACGGCGCCTTCGAGGGATGTGAGCACGTTCGCGGGGAGGGGGCGGTGGTGTAGTAGGTCGAGCAAGATGTGTAGTACCCCAATGAAACCAAAATGAAATGCACAGGACTGATGCAATGTGTCCAGGACCAGACCTGGCCCGCATGAGAGTGCTGAGCTGGGGTCTGGCCGGCACGAGCTGGGCTGTTGAGCGGAGAGCGGGAGCACAGGCTGCGCGGCGCAACGGGCCGAGCGCGCGTGGCCCGCTTTGACACTGTTTGGCCGCCATCAAGCGTCTAGGGCTCGAGTGCTCACAAACTCAGAGTCAGCACTCAATGTCCATCCAGACTTGCGACCGCAGCCCGCACTGGCACTCCTCCCCGCAGCCTTGAACATGCTCAACCCGGCCTGTCCGGGCGAAGCAAGCAGAGAGCGCTGTGTGGGTGTGGGAGCCTTGTTCGTGTCGTCTGCCCCGCCGTGCTCCTCCTCCCCATCCCCCGCCCAGGACTTCGCGCCCATGGACGACGCAGCCAGCAAGATGTCCCAAGAAACCCACGTCTATCATCGTCTATCTCAAATGACGCCGACACGCGGACATCGCTGGTCGTGGCCGCGTGCCTCGCCGCATCGCCATCGCTTTTTGGCCAGGTGTGTTGTCATTCGCCGTGCGCGCGCGCCTCTCATCCATCATGCCCTCACAGCTAGTGATACCCGCTCGCAGCGCTCCAGTCGCAATCTCGCCATTGAAGTCGCGGCGATCACGGCGTGTACGCGGGTCCACCACAGGAAGACAGCGTCCACCGGCGCCGCCGTTTGCGTCGTCTGCATCCGCCGAAGAGCAGCTCAATGTGGAGCACTTGGTCCGGCTCGTCCTGTGCGTCATCACAGGGGTGACACAGGAAAGCAAGCGATGGCAGGCTATGTCGCAATCGGCTGGCCGTCGGTGCTACTACCCGCGATCGACGTGGTGAAGCCATCCAGGAAGGCTGCGCAGACGACAAGGTGTGCTGTCATTTTTCCCGCTCATCGCGTTCCATTCTGACAGCCTGCGCTACTTTTGTTCGCTGCCGTAGCCCTCACGGCGCCCGCCCGAAGTGTGGTGTAGCCGCGTGCACCGTGCCCATGCTCCGGCGTGGCCGTCGACGCTGTCTTGTGTTGTGTCAGGTGTGTTATCTCCCATTGTATCTTGCGGCTGCAGGAATATGCCCATGAACTGGCCCGTTCATTTCAGCTCGCACGCACACGTGTCGCTGCAGACCGTGAGGCCCGCGCGGCATCCCCTGCGCCGCTGGTTGTGCTGTCCGCGTTTAAATACAAACAGCGCACGGCGGAGTGGTTCGTCCGGTTTGTCTTTCGGTTGAAAGGCGTGGTGGGAAAGGAAGAATAGCCATGCCTAGGCAGTCGCAGGACTGCAGCCTTGCCTATCAAGCGATGTAACCGCGCTCTGTCCATGTCGTTCTTGGAGCCAGCTCGCAGGTGAGATGCTCCTTTTCATGCCCGAAGTGCTACCTGATGACGCGGCTCCTTGCAACTTCCAGCAACTGACGCGATCGAGTCCCACCACTCAACTTCTGCCATCACGGCGTCGCCTCGCGCCGCCATGCCAGCCGTCCGCGCGCCAATACGAGCAGCCCACGTTGACGAAGTATGGTCTGCGGGTTTAATGGCTGAAAGCGGTGCCAACGCGGACTACCCCATCCATTGCAAATGCCATCTTGGGGGCCATTACCGACCACCGGACGGCGTCCTTTCGCGCCGCGGCGTTCCGGGCTCGCGTTCCGCCGCAGGTATCCCACAATGCAGTGGGTCATCATTGGCGTCTCGTGCGTGAACGCGGGGGCACGGCGCCTTCGAGGGATGTGAGCACGTTCGCGGGGAGGGGGCGGTGGTGTAGTAGGTCGAGCAAGATGTGTAGTACCCCAATGAAACCAAAATGAAATGCACAGGACTGATGCAATGTGTCCAGGACCAGACCTGGCCCGCATGAGAGTGCTGAGCTGGGGTCTGGCCGGCACGAGCTGGGCTGTTGAGCGGAGAGCGGGAGCACAGGCTGCGCGGCGCAACGGGCCGAGCGCGCGTGGCCCGCTTTGACACTGTTTGGCCGCCATCAAGCGTCTAGGGCTCGAGTGCTCACAAACTCAGAGTCAGCACTCAATGTCCATCCAGACTTGCGACCGCAGCCCGCACTGGCACTCCTCCCCGCAGCCTTGAACATGCTCAACCCGGCCTGTCCGGGCGAAGCAAGCAGAGAGCGCTGTGTGGGTGTGGGAGCCTTGTTCGTGTCGTCTGCCCCGCCGTGCTCCTCCTCCCCATCCCCCGCCCAGGACTTCGCGCCCATGGACGACGCAGCCAGCAAGATGTCCCAAGAAACCCACGTCTATCATCGTCTATCCTCAAATGACGCCGACACGTGGACATCGCTAGTCGTGGCCGCGTGCCTCGCCGCATCGCCATCGCTTTTTGGCCAGGTGTGTTGTCATTCGCCGTGCGCGCGCGCCTCTCATCCATCATGCCCCCACAGCTAGTGATACCCGCTCGCAGCGCTCCAGTCGCAATCTCGCCTTTTGAGAGTCTGAGACAGCGCTCCCCGGCTCCGCCGTTTGCGTTGTCTGCGTCCGTCGACGAGCAGCCCAGTGTGCACCGCCTGGTCCAGTTCGTCTCATGCGTCATCACCATGGCAACGCAGGAAGGCAGGCGATTGCGGGCGTCTGGCCGTCGATAAAGATCCATGCGGTGAAGCCATGGCGTTGATTTCAATACGCACACATATCAACAAGTGAGTCATGCGCCATGGCTTGTTTCGATTTGTTGACGACGCTTGCAGGTCCACTACGCGAGAGCTGCCGGACAACGTGCCGTTCGCCTCCAAAATCAAAATCGGTGGCGTTCCAAGAAAGATGGTCGGACGCTGAGGGAGCATGCTCCAGGCGCGCCCGTGACCGGAGTCTAAGTTGTCCTTCTGGAGTGTGTGAAGAAGGACTTTGGCCGCTGGGATTACTTGCATAGTCAAATGCGGTGCGTCTCTCGATGTGGTGTAGCTACGATGTAGTAGCCACGCAATGTCACTTACTCGCCGCCTGTAGTGTTCACATCGCGAACTTTGTCAAGAACCAGCTAGCGCCCACGCATCTCCACCATCACCATCCACTCGCATAGTCAACCAAATCCGGCCCCTTGCAGCTCGCACAAAATGTCGGCCTGGAAGGCCATGAAGCTCGCGTGCTTGAGACGATGAAGGCGCGATGGTTCGACGAAGGCCGATGACGAGACAAAAGCGGACGTCGAGGACGCGCTGTTGGAGGCGCCGGCCACAGCCACGGCCTCGCGCTCTCCTGGAACCTGACATATCGAGGCGACCTCTCGGGGTTCAACTGCTCCAACATGGCCTCGCTGGTCCTCGCGGCCATCGAGATCGCAACGATAAGGAGCCGGACGGCGCGCCGACCTCCCTGGTCGGCCGCCGCATCGAGAAACGCCCCGCCGGAGAAGCAGGGCCCCACGGAGAGGCAGCTCCCCAAGCGCAAGCAGGAGGCGAGCCCGTTCGGCGTCACCGACTCGACGAGGCGACAATCAACGTTGAGGCCTTGAGGCCGCGACGCGAGAGAAAGGGTCTCGGGTGGCTCCTGCTGGCGACCGACCGGGCGCATGCCCCGGCGTCGAGCGCGCAGGCGCCCAAAGCCGCAGCCCTTGCACCCGGCTCCGTCGTTCAGCCGAAGAGGACCGTGGACCTGGAGAGCATGGCGTTCAGCAGGGGGCGAAGGGGGCTACGTGGAGATCCGCCGAAGCAGAAGCCCGTGGCGGCTGGCGAGGCGGTGACGGATCTTCGCGGGCTTCTGGCGAGGCTCTGACGGCCCTTTCAGCATGGGCGCAGGGTGGCGTTTTCTGAATCTCAGTCCTGCGAGTTTGTCTGATTAGTCTCCCAGACATCCGTAGCCGTGCTCACCATCTTGAACGAGGTGTTGAAGCATCGGGGCGAAGCCGCCGGGCAATTCGACCTCTCGCCTTCAAGATCGTATACGTCGCCCCTATGAAGGCACTGGTTCAGGACATCGCCGGCAGCTTTAACTCGCGCCTAAATACCTACGTATACGATTCGGCGCATGGAGCAGATGTCGTACGTCCCCCTGGTCGGCCTTTCTGCTACGCTTCCGAACCGCCAGGACGTGGCTGCATTTCTCCGCGTGGATGAATCAAAGAGTTCGTCTACCTCGACTCGTCATACCGTTCATGCGGCCTTCAACGGCAGTCCATCGCTGTCACGGAGGAGAACACGTCGGCCTGGCGACGCTTGCCATCGTGTGTGTACGTTCCCACTCATTCCTCGCCAATTCGCTAATTCACCATGCTGCAGCAATAGCTACGCCGTTTTGGGCCAAGGCGTACCTGCCGTTTGGTACACGGCTTGAATCGAGAACACCGTCGCCTATCGACCATCAAAGGATGACGAACCAAAAGTTTACATCGCGGCCCGTCCATTTAGCCCGAACGTCGCCCTCGACCCGTTTCGCAGGTTTCCGATCGCAGGCGGGCGACTGTACAGGGATGTGTTTGCGACTGACGACAAGCTAGAACTTGTTCTCGCGGAGGAAATCATCTACTCCGCTACATGACGTTTGGCGCAGGCTATCCTTGCATATTGATACTAACTAGACTGGTGACCAGGCTTTTACTGAGCCAGTGACGAGGCAAGCATGTACTGTCAGTAGATACTAACCCCAGCCCTCTGGGCGCCGGACCATTTAGTAAGCCACTCGGAGTTTTTCACGGCCACGCGTCCATGAGGCCAGTACTACACGCCGGCGTCGCCGCCCTTATCTCACTCCTTTGTCCATGATCTAATATACAATGCCACTCTTTTCTTTGCAGCCGACCACTACTACACCGCCCTTATCTCACTCCTTTGTCCATGATCTCTTTTAAATATACAGGCATATGCCACTCTTTTCTTTGCAGTCGAACACCGTCTTCCAGTCGCACTAAACCTTCGCCCCCATGAACTCACCTCCCACTGACACCGTCGTCGGTGTATTCCCTTCAGATTCGACACCAGCGTCAAATTTCAGTCGCACGCTTGACGCGGCACCCGACATCGACGAGGATGGAGACGGCGATTCGGAGACTGAGGACAGTGGAGACGGCGATTCGGAGACTGAGGACAGTGGAGACGGCGATTGGGAGACTGAGGACAGTGTGACCGAAGTCGGCGAGGGTGTCAGCGGGGGTGGACAGAGCGATTGGCTGACCGACAGTTCAGGTAATGATACGGTGACTGACGGTTCAGTTTATTCACAGGAAACCGAGACCGACCACTCCAGCGGCTCCTTCTCCTCATCTGTACCTCCTGATACCGAGCTCGGGAGCGCTTCTTCCGTAGCGTCTTCGCTTTCGGACGAGACCACTACAAATATCAGCACCGGCACCTCGCTCAACGGACAAAGCCGTGGGCTCAGAAATCTCTTGGACGGCTGGGGATCCATAGCAAATATCAACGACATCGACTCCAATGATCCGGAGGGAGCAACCGTCGTTGGCTTCAACAGCGGAATTCAACTTCTTCCTCTCCAAGTCACCGGCCGCGAATGGATGCGCCGACAGGAGGAGAAGGTGGAACGCTCTGGCGGTATCCTTGCGGATGCCATGGGGTTCGTTTGTTCTTCCGCTAACCCTGAACAACACTCACAGCTTTCTAGACTCGGGAAGACCATACAGGTCTTAGCTAGGATCGTCGACGATAGACGATCGAACGAAGGCATGACTGGCCCCACCTTGTATGTGATGCCGTATAAGTCTCGTGCAGCCAGACACTGAGTATGTCTTAGGGTCGTGTGCAGCAACACTCAGCTAGTTACGCAATGGGATGCGGAGATCACTCGCTTCACCAGCGGCATCCGCGTATACCAGCATGTCGGTCAGGGGAGAGAAAGTGCGCGACTTCACTGTTGACCGCGGATTATCTTCTAACCCACCGTCCACGCTCAGAGACTGGCGCCATTTTGAAAAATTTTGATATCGTCATATCTACCTATGACACTGTACGTATGGAGCACATGAACGTCAAGAAGTCGATGGCGTCAAAGCGAGTGGCTTTGTACCAGCTTACGTGGAGGAGGGTGGTCCTCGGTGAGCTATGATTCTTTTTCAAAGGACAGTGGCTGAAAGGAAATCGTCAGACGAGGCTCACGAGATCAGAAATTATTGGATTGCCAAGGCTAAAGCTTGCTTCGCTTTGGAGAGCGTTTATAGATGGTGTCTGACCGGCACGCCTATGTAAGTCGATTTGCGGCGTCTGCATCCCGCTCTCACGATCTTCTTCCAGCCAAAACGGCGTCGGCGACCTCTACTCCTACATACACTTCTTGCGTATCCCGCCTTTCAGCAGCCGATCCGAATTCAAGGCACATATTCTGCACCGCGCTGACCGCCGGGGACACAAACCGTCCGGGACGGCGCTGAGAAAGCTGCATGTGCGTTGTTTGACCTTCTTCCCATGTCCGCTGTCCCACCTGTACATTTTTTCAGGCCGTCCTGAGCACTCTGATGCTGCGCCGCCCGAAGACAGCGGTGACGTTACCCAACCGCCGCGTTCACTTGGAGTTTTGCTATTTTTCTGATGCGGAACGCAAATATTACTCCCAGGTGGCGAAGGCCTTGAAGCAGCACGTCGAGACCGCTTTGAACTTTCCCGGGAAAAAAAAATCCAAAAAAAAACCCAACACTGTTGTAACATCTTTGGTCCGCATGCGTCAAGGCACGTCTCTTCATGTATATCAACGCTATGCCGCTTAGTTCAAGTCTAGCTTGCGCTCACCTCTCCATCGTCGCCCCTGTATTCCCGGATATTCACGGAGGGTTTGGAGACGAAGTTCTGTGAGGACGATCTCATCTCACAGCTTGTCTGGCGGTACCCTGATTGCAATGTCATAGGGAGGACGGGTCGCCTATTCCCGTGAATTCTGTCGATGCCAGCTCACCAAAGCTTCGGAGACTAGTGCAGATCCTGAGAACTATTCAGCAGCGGCCCAGGAACCCAATGCTCCGTGCGCGTAAGGTGACCATCTTCAGCCAGTTTGCTCCAATGCTCGACTTGGTAGAGCATCAGCTGAAGACGGAGGGCATGACATATGTGCGATGTGCGCATCATTTTACCTTCAGATGTTCTTGGGCTGACAGCGGTACGCAGGCGATGGGCCAATGAGTAAGAAGCAGCGCGAGGAAAGCCTTCGCAAATTCCGCGTGCTACCGCACGTTTCGTGCCTCCTGATATCCTTCAAGATTGGAAGTCTCGGTACGTGTGTAAACCTAGTGCGCACCTGCTCTCTGACGCTCGATAGGTCTAAATTTGACTGCATGTTCGAATGTTATCCTTATGGAGCCATGGTGGAACCCCGCTCTAGAGGTATTGCTATTCCGTTTATCTGTACCTTTCTCCTATCTGACCTACCTTCAGGAGCAGGCCTTTGACAGGGTCCATCGGATAGGGCAAACGGAAGACGTCAATATATACAGGCTGGTCGTCGACCGTTCCATTGAACAGTCAATTCTTAATGTACGTGATCTCTTAGTAGCTGGCTCTCGTGCGATCTAACCCCTTGCAGTTGCAAGCGGCCAAACTCCGCGTCGCGGACGAAGCTCTCAGCAGTGCCGACGCCATGAAGGAGTGGCCTCGCGAGGAGATCTTAGATTTGTTCCGTGGGTATTAGAGCAGCAGGTCATCGTCGCGCATCGCGCCCGTTACACCAGCTAGATAGAATGTATGTTGATTGTCATGCAAGATTATCGTGGTACTTCGTGGCGCAAGCGACGGCAGGCGGTCGCGTAGCGCTACCTGCTTCTTCTGCTGGTGAGCTAAGTTCGAGGGCCATGTTGAGTCAGGGCTAACTAGCGCTAACTCCTGCCCGTGCGGACCGCGACGCGAGCGCCAAGCGCGCCAGAACGTGCCGTCCTCTGGGACAACCGATCGCGGCCGGACGCGTCCGCGACCGCATGCGGTAAACCCCACTGTAGGGGCAGCGCGTCGGTGGTGTCCATTGCCCAATGCCCGGTCACTCATTCAATGTATTACTCGCTCCTTAGACACCCTCTGTAGGCTGTATGTATCATGCACGTACATTCTCATTATCCTGAACGATGTTCGTGTCACTCGCTCTTTGCAAACTGCTCCGTCGACGGATGCGTGACCGCGTGACCCGACTGCCGACATGCCGTCTGCCACTCGTCCGCTGTCATCACCAGAGGTGGCCACCCCTCCCGCGGCCGAGCACGCTGGTTCGTGTCCGAGGCGATGTGGACTGCATCAAGCTCTCTGCGCGCAAAGAAGGTCAGCGCATCTGGTCGGACGCTGCAGCGCTATTACTTACTGCGCCCGCGCCAATCGACATCCTAAACGGGCAGGTATTCGGAGACCGGCTCGCGCCTCGCGGCACGGCACGGACAAGCGGCGTGGGCGGGTTCAGTCTCAAGGGCTTCAGGCCCTCATGAGCTCGCTTACCGGTTACGATTCCTTTGAATCGTTGCTTATGTCATCTACATCCAGCATTTTTTTGACCCATGCAACGACAGTCTGTGTCGCCTTTTTTGGAAATTCAGTCCCACGCTTTGTTCACTCGTGCTTTCAGCTCCCTCACCGGCCTCACGGGATGATACACTGTACACTACACATGTATTGTTGCCTATGAAACTTACTCAGACCATACAACGCGCACAGTGATTATGTTGCCAGGATTGAACATCGAACAGTGCACAGTCGGTAGGAAGAGACGATGACATCATTCCGGGTATTAAAGTGCATTTAAAAGCCGAAATGACGTCATCGCTTTTGAGCTCAAGTGTTGGCAACAATTATTGTTTGGCATCTAGCAGTGCCGTCCACCAGTGCCAGCATCGACGGGTGCAGCTACACGCACCCTGCATGGCGTGATACCTGCCACTGCACCCCCCCGACCGAGCCCCAACCTGCTCACGGTGCATGCCACCCCTAGCGTGTCACCCACGTCGCCCGTCATCACTATGTATTCACATCTTCTGACAATACTCACATAGTGCTAGCGCACCTTCAGCAACATCTGTACTCTGCTCACTCTGACACTCTTACACTGCAGACAACATCCACACATTAAACAACACCCCAACTGGGCTGTTATCCATATGCCTCATAAGTGCATTTCCTTGTGTGTAGGTACATGTTGTTATTACCATAGCAACAGTGTGACTTATGACATCACTCCGGTAACTAACCGACAGTTTAGTGACCGGAGTGACGTCATATTTGTTGGGGAAATTGGGTTGGACCCAATTTCCCCAACAAATATGGTCCACATGATCTACAAGAAGAGGGTGCGATGCACTCGAAGCACGATGAGAGAGGGAATAGGCTGATAACAGTGTACGCTAAGAGCCAGCTATAGTCTCGGAACCAGCCGTGGCGGAGCTGAAAAAAGACACGGAAAGACACTCCTTAACGTCTGGCGACTTTGAACCGGCGGCACATGGATCGGCCCAAGCGTGACAGCGAGCCTGAGCGAGGGCCCATTAAAATCAAGAGATAACGGGGAGATAAGCGGCAAGCACCCGCCGCGTGAGCAGACTAAGCCCGACCTCTGTACCGCCTGCGGTTTTCACAGAGGTCGGGGCATCTACGGCTAAGGGCTGAGAAGCTGGGGATGGGTAGAGTAGGTCAAAAAACACGTACCCGCCAAAAGAAACCATTCCAAAAGGTCGCGGTTTGCCCGTGAGCAACTGACTGGCCAGCGGTAGCACGGGCCGGTGCCGGAGGCCTGTTGCACTCGACGCAAAACCTGCGCAGAGCGTGCGGCGCAAGGAAGAAACACAGCGTACTAAATATACAGAGCATAATATACCCGTGATAGCGGGCACAGGGGCCGGAAAGACGATGCCCTTCGTCATGCCAAACTTCGTATACCCCAACAAGATGACGGTCGTCGTCGGTGATCGTCTCGCCACTCAAGGCGCTGGAGGACGACCAAGCCGCACGGTTTGCGAAAATGGGGCTGCGAACAGGTGTTGTACAGGGAGTGACATGGAACGCTAGCTCCTGATTGATGACATTGCCCAGATGCTCGACTGCAAAATTTTGCATGGGGACAGAAGCGGCACCCGCCCGTGCGTCGTGGCTTCCAGAGGTGCGCGGAGGACGGCACCAGCGTGCGATGATGCTTGGGAGTTCTTGACTGACCATCAGGCCCGTTCTTTCATATCGGGTTTTGCTGTCTTCTACGCAGCCCGCGTCACCCCAGCTCACTACGTCGAGGAGGAAGGGCAGGTTCATGCCCTTGCGGTCCATATAACAGAGGATATCTCGGGCGACCTCGGTGATATTCCCCTTGAAGTTATCTCTCAGCTGCTTCGTGCGCTTCAACTGTATAGGGTCAACAGGATGGATTGGCGGGGGTGGAGGTGCGGGAGGTGGAGGCGGAGGGAGGGGAGTCTCGGACTGCTCGTCGTCGGAAAATTGGTCGCTGTCGTAATGTTCTCCATACAGATGCTCAAATAAATCTTCATCCTCCTCAGTGAATATGTCGGGAGCTTCATCCATGGTGTTGATTACAGTAAACAAACAGCAGACGCATGCGTGCATATTGACGTGACGACGCTGATACACCCCCAGCGCGGGTGGCTTCTGTTTTCGCATTTTTGGCACGTTCTATTGCCTCAACATCGACTATCGCAACACATCGCGCTCGCAGTTCCAGCCAAGACGCTAGCACACTTGTAGCAACACAGGCCTATACTCCTTGACGTCTCCATCGATTCTCTACCATCCAGGCCACGCAGGACGATTGCACAAGTCCCCAAGTCATGTGTACACGCCCCCCAAGTCACCAAGACGTTCTGAGCCAGCCATTAGCATTCTGTGCGCACGTCGCAATGTCTCGCGCATACATCCCCTTGTTGCCCTCAGCTCTACACATGTTGCACTCGCCTCCCACCTCGTTCCCAGAGCGTCCTAGCGTTGCGCAGCCCCTCGACACGTCACCCACAGGTCCCAGGGTCCGGTCTAGATGCAGTGTCTCAGAGCAATGTTCCGGTTTGATGGTTTCCGATACGTCGCGATCCGCATATCTCGGAGTTTCACATGGAGATAGCACAGCCCGGCTGTTCCGATACGTCGCGATGCTTGTTTCTGATTGGATACGCCTTCTAGAATGTCTCACTATCCCCATACTTACCAGATGACTCACAGTAGCCACAGAGACATGTTTCCCGTGTATATCTGTTGGTAGCTAGGTCACGGAATATCAGACAACTTCTCCCCTCCAGAGTCAACGTCTCAAACCTTTGCAACATCGTTTTATCGCGTTCAACATCGACCTCGACCTTCAACTTCGCAGCGCCCAAGATTATAGCCTTCACCTTCGCAGAGCCCACGTTTACAAGCCTTCAACTTCGCAGAGCACATTGTTTTCACCTCGTCCAGCGTTATCGCGTTACGTCGCGACCTTCGTATCACCTTGTCCCCTTGTCCCCTCATCCTCGCCTTTGTTCCCCCATCGTCTCAGCCCTCCAGCAAGGTATTCTCAAGCTCGCTACACATCGCAACGTCCTGTTCCGCACCAGCAGTGTCGACTTCCATCCCAGATCACCTTGTCCATCGTCCTATCGCCCTCCAAGTCACCTAGCGACTTCCCCCCAGCGTTCACGCCTCTCCCCGAGTCATCTGTAGGTCCTGGGACGCGCCCCCAACCTGTTACTAGCACCGCTCGAGCCAGCAGGAGTTGGTTTTGTGGTTTGTTTTGCCATCTGACCGCCTGTGCGCCGAGATAGGTCATCATTTGTGGAGCCCACCGCGAGGGGCACTACCAGGATTGCTTCAGATCACTCTCGTTCATCTTCCACACCCCCTACACATCGACATCGCTATCCTACTCGAGTCTCCTCCCTAGCCGCAGAACTTCGCGAATCGTTTGTCGTTTGGCCCCCCAGTCCAGGAGAACTCTTTTCCTCAGTCCCTAGTCCATTTGCGACACACAACAACCTTCCTTCCGACCTTCTCAGTGATATCAACCTCCTAGATCCATTAGAAGACTCTCCACCGTTTCCAGGAAGCTTCCCATCGTCGCCTCGCCCCTTGTTACATCCCGTCACATCGCGCACTCCGCCTTCGCCATCGCCCCAGCCTATTCCCACACCTCCAGCCATCACCAGTCGTCTTCCATCGCCCGCCGTTTATATCGCGAACCGTCGCACACACACCGTTCAAGTCCCTATCACCAATCCCCAACCTTTTATCGCGATGACTACGCTTATGCCAGCTCGTGGTGATCGCACCGCCCCTATATTTACCCCAGAACAGCCTCGTTCAATCCGCAGGTTCTTTGCAGACCTTGAAATCCTATTCCTTCGTTTCTCAATCACCAAGGATGAAGAGAAGAAGACTTGGGCACAGAGTTATGTCCCTATCGAAGTAGCCGATCTTTTCGACGCCATGACAGAGTTCACCGACGCCTCCAAGTCATACAAAGAGTTCAAGGAAGCTGTCGCGAAGCTCTACCCAGGTGCTAGCGAAGACAAAGCATATTCAGTTGCAGACCTTGAGCACCTCGTCGCGGAACGTCGCGCCAACGGAATCTCGACACTGGAAGAGTTCGCAACATTCCATCGCGACTTCTTGACGCTCTCCAGCTATCTTATCAAGCACAAGCGCCTCTCAGACCTCCAGCAACAACGAGAATTCGTTCGAGGCATCCCAGCTGAGCTTTGGCAGCGTGTCCATGCTCGCCTTCAGATCAAATTGCCAGACCAGGAGCCAGAAGACCCCTATCTTGTTTCTGACGTCAAGGACGCAACGAACTATGTTCTACATGGCACAGCAGCCTCTTCCTTTCGCAACGACGCCGCTTTAGCACCCAGCTCATCGTTAACGCCAGCCCCAGCGATCAAGACGGAAGAACTCCTTGTCACCCTCGTTCGTTCGCTCACCCAAGCAATTCAAGGCAATAGCGCAGTCCCAGCAGCCTTGTCCACGCCCACACCTGCTCCAGTTGACACCATTCGCTCAGAGAATCGTTGCCTATATGATGGCGCTCCAGATCATCACATCGCGAACTGTCCTGCAGTCGAAGAAGACATCCGCACTGGCTACGTCAAGCGAAACCATGAAGGAAGAGTCATACTACCTGGTGGAGGATTTGTTCCCCGCTTTATTACAGGCAACACCCTTCGTGATCGCATGATGGAGTGGCATCGACGCAACCCAGGCCAGCGCGCACAAGCCCAGATGATGCTCGCAGTTGAGCCGCTCTCGACATTCACGCTTTCCGCGACAGATCGCATCGCCGCACTTGAAGCTGAGCTAGCAGCACTGAAAGGCCCACAGGCTCGCGATTCGTTCAAGTTGGTCTTCGACGGCGTAGAAGTGCCCCCTCGTCGAACCGCGAACGTGAAGCCGACTCAAGATGCCCCACCAGTTCAGGCTCCAGCTCCAGCGCAAGCTCCTGCTCCTAGTCCAGCACAGTCATCAGCACCTCGCACACCTTCGCACCCCTTTGCCAAAGCTCGTGACGCTACTTCCGCCCCAGTCAAGCAGACACGCTTTGTCCCTGCAGACCCGCCCAGGCCTTTGAATGCGCGAGACACCGCTTACAAGACAAATGCTCCAGTCCACAAGACAGAGATAGCAGACACAGTGTTTGCTCGCTCGATGAAAGCGAACTCGATCACGCTCACACCTGAGGAACTCCTTTCACTCTCGCCAGAGGTCCGCGCGAAGTATCGCGATGTTGTCACACCTCGTCGTGCAGTCAATGAGCAAGTCATTTCCAGTTTCCCCACTGTCGAAGAGGTCCCAGAAGACATAGTCTCGCCCGCCGCGGCAATTGCCGAAGCTGAAGCCAAGACGTTTGCAAACTATGTCCCTGCCCCTCGTGTTATCGCGCCAGATCGCAATAACCCTCCGCCCGGCGTCCTAGTCATTGATGATCCATATGAGACGTACCTGATGGACTTAGCCCCTGAAGAAGAGCCTAAAGTCTTGACTGTCGCCCGCGAATCACATGCGCTCCGCTCCATCGACGCTATCATTGATAACAAAGACACAGTTGAATGCCTTTTGGATCCCGGGTCACAGATTATCTCGATGTCAGAAGAGATTTGTCACCATCTTGGCCTTGCATACGACCCTTCGATCCGCATTCGTGTTCAGAGTGCCAACACACACTATGACAGCTCGCTTGGATTAGCTCGCAACGTCCCCGTCAAGATCGCGAATATTACCATCTACTTGCAGATCCACGTCATTCGCAACGTCGCGTACGACATTCTACTTGGACGCCCCTTCGACGTTATCACAGAGAGTGTTGTGCGCAACTTCAAGAACGAAGACCAGACTGTTACGCTTCGCAATCCCAACTCGACAGCTGTTGTCACAGTGCCTACGTTCCCTAGAGGGCATCATCGGTTTCGAGTCTCACAGGAGACAACTTTCGCTGCTTGATTATCTAGAAGATGGTGAAGAAGTCGCCCTCATCTTGGAAGGCGACGGCGCGAGTGTTCGCGCACTTGCTTATACCCCTCTTGACCCTTCAGACGAATCCTCGCTCCAGTTTGCTTATTTAACCGCCTCCGACGCTCGTTCTTTGCTTCCCAACCACGCCGCTCCAGCAGCTTTTACAGTTTTGACTTCAACGTTCGCTCCAAATCCCGCCTCAACGCAATCCACACTCTTTTCTACCTTTGCCTCAGACCTTCGTCCACTGCCTTTGCCAGAGAATCAGATACCCCCAGTTCGCGAAACGTTTGCGAAGCGCAAGTACAAGCCCGTTGCCCAGAAAGTCAAGCCTGTGCTAGGCTCAGTCCCAGAACAGTTCCGCATAGTTCGCAACATACAGGGAGATCCCCTTGCATCGCTCCCTATGCTCCCTACGCATCCCCCGCCCTTTGTACCCACCGGACGCTACACGCAAGAACGCAAAGACACTGTTGATAGCCAAGAGTGCTACAATTTCCTTCAGCCAGCCGAACGAGACCTATTGCACCACGTCATTTCAGTTCACAACGACGCTTTCGCTTGGAATGACTCAGAGCGAGGCAGTTTCAAGCGCGAGTTCTTTCCTCCAGTCCAAATCCCTGTCGTTCCGCATACACCTTGGGTACAGCGCAATATTCCGATCCCACCAGGTCTTTACAAAGAAGTCACAGACCTCATTCGTCGCAAGATTCATGCAGGCACATATGAAGACTCGAATTCATCGTATCGTTCGCGTTGGTTCTGCGTCGCGAAGAAAGATGGCAAGTCGCTACGCATTGTTCACAGTCTTGAGCCCCTCAACGCCGTCACTATCGCACATTCCGGAGTCACACCCACGCCAGAGCACCTTGCAGAACAGTTCGGAGGCCGCGCATGCGGTGGAATACTCGATCTCTACGTTGGCTATGACGAACGCCTCATTGACGAACACTCGCGAGATCTCACTACGTTCCAGACGCCCTTTGGAGCCAAGCGCCTTGTCACCCTACCCATGGGATGGACGAACTCAGTTCCTATCTTCCATGACGACGTCACGTACATCCTCCAGCCTGAGATACCAGCGATTACAGTCCCCTACATCGACGATGTCCCACTCAAAGGTCCCGCATCCGAGTATCTTGACGAATATGGCAAGCCCGAGCACATCGCGAACAATCGCAACATCCGCCGTTTTGTCTGGGAGCACTTCCAGAATGTCAACCGTATCTTGCAGCGCATGAAGTATTGTGGTGGCACATTCTCTGGCACCAAGTCTATCATTATCAGTCGCGAGTTCACCGTTCTTGGCCATCGTTGCACCCCAGAAGGTCGACGTCCTGACGAGTCCACTGTCTCAGTTATCCGCAACTGGGGCCCCTGCAAAGATGTCTCTGACGTTCGTGCATTCCTTGGTACCATTGGAGTCTGCCGCATTTTCATCGACTCGTTCGCGAAACGTGCCCACGTCTTGACACAGCTTACTCGCAAAGGTGTCCCATTCGAGTTCGGACCAGAACATATTGCCGCTCAAGAAGACCTTAAAGTAGCCTTGCTCGCCTCGCCAGCGCTCCGTGCCATCAACTATGAATCACCCGACCCAGTTGTCTTAGCTGTTGACTCCTCGTACATTGCAATAGGCTATATCTTAGCGCAAGACGTCGCGACCCCCAAGAAGACGCTCCGCTATATCAATCGCTTTGGTTCTATCACGCTCAACGACCGCGAACGACGCTTCTCCCAGCCTAAGCTTGAGATTTACGGCCTTTTCCGTGCACTACGCACACTCCGCATCTATCTACTTGGCGTTCGCAACCTAGTTGTTGAAGTAGACGCTAGCGCTATCAAAGGAATGCTCAAGAACCCGGATCTCGTCCCTAGTGCAAGTATCAATCGATGGATTCTAGGCATCCTCATCTTCCATTTCAAGCTTCGCCACGTTCCAGGGGTTCGCCATGGACCAGACGGGCTTTCGCGACATAGACAAGAAGGTGAAGATACCCCAGCAGAGACAGAACAAGATGACAGTTATGACGATTGGCTTGATAACATGCATGGATTCCTTCACATTGTCTACCCTTCGCCTTCTGCGTTTCGTTCCCACATCCTAGCTGTGCCCACCCACCCTCCCTGCTTCGCGACCTATGCCCTGACCGAGGACGGTCAAGACTTCAGTAAGGAGGAGGAGGAGCCCAAGCTCTGTTATGACGATGTGCCACGTTCCGACTCAGCTAGAACCCACGACCTTCGCATTCAAGCAGTCCACAATTGGTTAAGGAAACCAGAACGCCCAGAAGACTTGTCAGATTCTGAGTTCGCGACCTTTGTCCGCTATGCGACGCGCTTCTTTATCGACAAGACAAGACTTTGGCGACGCAGTCTTGATGGCGCACACAAGCTTGTGATACAACCAGCTCAACGACTTCAAGTTCTTGCAGAATGTCATGATCGTGTTGGACATCGCGGAGTTTTTGCTACAAGATCGCTTATTCAAGAACGTTTTTGGTGGCCAGCTTCCGAAGCGGATGCCATGTGGTATGTCCGCAGCTGTCTCATCTGTCAGCAGCGTCAGAAGCGTCAAGTTCTCATCCCCCCGGTTGTTGCGACACCCGCTGCGCTCTTCGCGAAGATCTACGTTGACACAATGCATATGCCAGTCTCTAACGGCTTTCGCTATATTGTTCAAGGACGCTGTTCACTCACCCAGTACCCCGAGTTTCGACTCCTACGCCGTGAGACAGCCAAGGCCATTGCAGATTGGGTCTTTGAAGATATCCTTTGTCGTTGGGGTTCATTAAGCGAAATCGTCACAGACAACGGAGGCCCATTTGTCAAGGCACTTGACTATCTGTCCAAGAAGTACAACATTCGCCATATTCGCATCAGTGGTTACAATTCGCGAGCCAACGGCATCGTTGAGCGTGCACACTTTGACGTTCGTCAAGCATTGTTCAAGGCCTGCGATGGAGAACAGAGTCGCTGGTCTATGTCTGCGCACACAGTCTTTTGGTCCGAGCGCCTTACTACAAGACGCCGCATGGGTTGCTCGCCCTACTTTGCAGTCACAGGTTGTCATCCGCTCATTCCCCTTGACATATCCGAAGCAACGTACCTCTTGCCGCCGCCCACGTCCATTCTTTCGACCACAGACCTCATTGCACGACGCGCCATAGCCCTCCAGAAGCGACACGAGCACATTTCACACCTGCGTTCCAAGGTTTTTGCACATCGTCTAGCAGCAGCAGAGCGCTTTGAGCGTGACCACGCAGCGACCATTCGCGACTTTGATTTCAAGCGTGGAGACCTTGTATTGATCCGCCACACCGCTATCGAGAAGTCGCTAAACCGCAAGATGCGCCCTCGCTATCTAGGCCCCCTTGTGGTTGTATCGCGAAACCGCGGAGGCGCCTACCTTGTTGCAGAACTAGATGGTTCCGTCTCTGATCGACCCATTGCCGCCTTCAGAGTCATCCCCTTCTTTGCGCGAAAGCGAATTGAAGTGGACTTAGATGCCATTGATATTGACACTACTCGACTTCGCGAACTAGAAGCTTCCCAGTCCTTAGGAGACGATGACAGCTTAGAAGACATGCCAATAGCCGATGAAGACGACATGGATGGTCCCCCAGATGGCTCCTGACTCCTTTGTGTTGTTTCTCTTTCCAGCATGCTACGCATGGTTTCCCTTGTGTTTGTTTAATTTTTTTTCCCTTTTGCCCATGCCATTTACAGAGACCAAGAAGGGACATTCAAGTTCGCTATATGCTTCACTCTTCCATTTCTGTATCCTTTCGTTCCCACCCACCGCAGCCCCCAGCACTCCTTTGCCGACCCGTATTCAACGCACGCGCTGACCGAGGACGGTCAGATCTTCAGTAAGGAGGAGGTGATACACCCCCAGCGCGGGTGGCTTCTGTTTTCGCATTTTTGGCACGTTCTATTGCCTCAACATCGACTATCGCAACACATCGCGCTCGCAGTTCCAGCCAAGACGCTAGCACACTTGTAGCAACACAGGCCTATACTCCTTGACGTCTCCATCGATTCTCTACCATCCAGGCCACGCAGGACGATTGCACAAGTCCCCAAGTCATGTGTACACGCCCCCCAAGTCACCAAGACGTTCTGAGCCAGCCATTAGCATTCTGTGCGCACGTCGCAATGTCTCGCGCATACATCCCCTTGTTGCCCTCAGCTCTACACATGTTGCACTCGCCTCCCACCTCGTTCCCAGAGCGTCCTAGCGTTGCGCAGCCCCTCGACACGTCACCCACAGGTCCCAGGGTCCGGTCTAGATGCAGTGTCTCAGAGCAATGTTCCGGTTTGATGGTTTCCGATACGTCGCGATCCGCATATCTCGGAGTTTCACATGGAGATAGCACAGCCCGGCTGTTCCGATACGTCGCGATGCTTGTTTCTGATTGGATACGCCTTCTAGAATGTCTCACTATCCCCATACTTACCAGATGACTCACAGTAGCCACAGAGACATGTTTCCCGTGTATATCTGTTGGTAGCTAGGTCACGGAATATCAGACAACTTCTCCCCTCCAGAGTCAACGTCTCAAACCTTTGCAACATCGTTTTATCGCGTTCAACATTGACCTCGACCTTCAACTTCGCAGCGCCCAAGATTATAGCCTTCACCTTCGCAGAGCCCACGTTTACAAGCCTTCAACTTCGCAGAGCACATTGTTTTCACCTCGTCCAGCGTTATCGCGTTACATCGCGACCTTCGTATCACCTTGTCCCCTTGTCCCCTCATCCTCGCCTTTGTTCCCCCATCGTCTCAGCCCTCCAGCAAGGTATTCTCAAGCTCGCTACACATCGCAACGTCCTGTTCCGCACCAGCAGTGTCGACTTCCATCCCAGATCACCTTGTCCATCGTCCTATCGCCCTCCAAGTCACCTAGCGACTTCCCCCCAGCGTTCACGCCTCTCCCCGAGTCATCTGTAGGTCCTGGGACGCGCCCCCAACCTGTTACTAGCACCGCTCGAGCCAGCAGGAGTTGGTTTTGTGGTTTGTTTTGCCATCTGACCGCCTGTGCGCCGAGATAGGTCATCAACGCGCAAACGCGCTTGGTCACATAACTTAATCTCTGTAGCATCAGTGACTAGGCGGTGACTATCAGTGACATAGTCACTCGATCCATGTGCCGCCGGTTCAAAGTCCCCAGACGTTAAGGAGTCCCCGTTTGCCTTGTTTTTTGACTCCGATGTGGCTGGTTCCGAGACTAAGCCAGCTACATGTATACAAAATATGGTTCGTGTGAACTGTATAGGACCCGGAAGTTGCCGACACGGTCTTGAGCTTGCTCACGTGATATATCCAACAATATTTTCCTTGCCCACCTCCGCCCGCAATTCTGGAGGTAGCAGGTCGTCAAGCGCTGTGGGTCATTGCTCATACTTACTGGATTCAACTCGGACTCTCATGTTCACATTTGTTTGGTCCATTAGTGGAGAGTATTCAATGTGGAATCGTATTGCCGTGCTAAGCATCGGCCCACTCCCAGCAAGTGTAGACAAGGAAAACATCTGGGGCGACAGAAACTAAAGGAGAGCGCGACGCGCTGAGCGACGCGTCAACGCGTGATAACCCAATATATTAATGATAACCACAGACGTGTCAGTGTCACGCGGTCGAGCGGCCGGAGGTATTAAGAGTGTATTGGGAGTGCAGCGCTCAAGGAGACTCAGGCTGTGGCAGATGAGCACGATAGATAGCATTACTCAGATCGAGTGCATTGGCGTTGTTGCCAATGCAACAAGGGGTACAGAGACTGGCGGCCGCGGTACGGTGGGAACTAATGCTCTCGTTCTCACGACACAACCCCACAGTTGGGTTTCACCCAATGCGGCCGCGGTCGCGACCCGCCGCGATCGATCGTCCCAGAGGACGGCACGCTCTCAAGCGCGCCCAGATGCGAACGAAGGCGCCTCGACCGCTGGACGTCGTCGCCAGCGACCGCGCCCTACCTTGTGCTAAACGTATCCTCTCTGCGAGCCGCGGAAGTTCTTGTTTGGTAGCAGTGCCGCAACATCGACGGTCTTTTGTGCGCTCCCGTCATGCTGTCGACCGCATTGCAAGCACCAAGCATATGACGAAGAAGCGCCCGAAGCCGCCCCAACCGCCAAACGTGCTCGATCTCCTCCGCTGCGGGCCCTGCACTGTTGGCTGCAGACTAGTACTGCACTAGTAAGTTGGCACGTTCGTTTGGTACCGCCGCAATTATCCTTCCCGTCTAGTATCAACGTCGACCTATCCTCCCAAATCCGACGCTAGAAGTGACAAAAAGCTCGTCGTCGGTACACTTGACTCTGTGCTGAAGATCCGCAGCGGACGCTGACGGTAAGCTTGTTAGCATGCTTCTGATTTCAATCTATCGCTGACATCCAATTCTATACGATAGCTCATGCTCAAAAGCGAAGCAGAGCGTTCGGGATATCACAACACAAGGTACGGGTTGTCTGACTAGTGCAACAAGCCCTAGTTGGACGCGCTCAAGTTCTTGTTGTTTTGTTTTCATCAGCCGATCCATTCATCACAATAGGCGGCGCCGCAACAACAACGCCCTCCGTCACGAGGCTTCTACCCGAGGTCTTCTGATCACAACGCCTCCGGCACGCATCTCCACGAGGATTCGGTGTATTCGGATTGTCGTAATCCAGGTCTCCGTATCTGGAGATCTGAAGCCTCTGCTATGCCATCCTAGGTTGTGGCGGCAGTTGTCTCGTTTTATAAAGACCATGCAGTGGCCTGCTCTTCACCTCGACACATCTCAAGTGCGCTACCTGGGATTTGGAAAATATCCTCGGAGCTCCATCTGTGATGCAACTTCCATCGCTCGACTGCGCGCTACGGGCCGGGCCTCGAGTTGGCGACGGCGCCCATCTCGCCCTGGGCGGCTCACTTCTTCGGACCTGGCGACGGGGCTGCCGGGCTTCGTCTCGACGCCATCTCCGACGCCCGCACGGCCCTGGTCAATTATCCTGCCCTGCGCCGCGCGGTCGATTCCCCAAGAAGTCGGGATCGAGTGGGTGGCGGAACGCGGGCTCAATCAGGCAAGTTTCAGTTCTCCTGCCATTCCACAGGTACAGATGCTGATGAGTGGAACCATGTTCAGGTGTATTTGGTGACGTTAGACGACTGGGAACAGGTCATCGCCCGGGTGACGTTTCCGTGTCCGCATACCGCCCGGACAGGTCCGGCGTACTTTGATCAAGAGGAGAACGATTAGACTCGTCTCCCAGTCGAGTGCTGTCTGAAGGTGTGTCTGAAGGTGTGTTCGTAGTCTTCACATTGCCTCCGATGCTCAACGTAGTGATCAGATCGCTATATACGTTCGCTCGCATACTTCAATGGCTGTCGTCAACATCCACTCTTTCGATGATGTCGTATCGAAATTGGTACCACGTATATGCTACAGGAATTAATCCTGCAGCACATCTCTTCTTGCCAACGACTGACGCCTCAGGCAGGCGACTGATTCGAATAGACTCTTACTCAACCCCGCTCTGGAAAATCACGGTTGCCGTGAATCCGCACGGCCAGCAATCGCAGGACGTGGATACCTGCGCGGGCGGCAAATGTGGCGCGCTGAATGGCATTGCCGGTGGTCAACGCTCGAGAGAGTGCGCGAGGAGCTGCCAGCTCGAGTGCTGCTCGACATGCAGGGATGCGCTGTTGTTGAAGGACGGTCCTTCTTGCAACCTTCATGATCTATTTTGAACTGTTCAGTAGTGGCAGGACCAACAATACAACTGGACATTCTCATCAGCCTCAATGCCGGATAAATGAAGGGACGGCTCAGCTTGAACGCAACCGCACGGATACTCACACGCTGAGCCATGTACACGCTGAGCCACCGCCCATCGGCACCGTCGCTTCCCTTATTGGTGTTTGATCGCACCAGGGGCGCTTCCCGATGTGGAGCCCCGGCCGCCCACGCGGGCGCGCGCCGAACGCGCGTATACATAAAGCGGCTCGCCAATTTTCGACCCCGAATTCCCCATTCGCCCTTCCCACACGTGCTTTGCACGCTCAGCGCAGCCCACGCAGCGACGCAAGGCGCAAGAGAGGATCCCGCCGTGAGTCGTTCCACGCGGCAGCTGCGGCGGCCGCTTGGTGCATGGGTTGCTGCAAGGTGAGTCGCCATACGTGGAAACAGCGGGGTCCAATCTGATCGATGGGATCTGGCACATGGCACTAAGCGCCGGAGAGAACGGAATCTAACTGCACAGCAATCAAAGGAAAGCGAGCGATGTCACGCCGATGTGGGTGGCTATAAGAAGGTGCCGCAGGGTATCCCGCGTGTGGCTTTCTGGCGGCACCCCTCCCCCTCCCCCTCACTGGCTGTTTCTTGCGTTCCGCAGCTCACACAAAATCCTCAGATGCACTCACGACGCCACCTTGACTCTCTGGTACTCCCCAGCCCCTTGACAGCAGCTTAGTAAGTCCTGGCGACTTTGTTCTCCTTTCGCCTCATTCATCGTCTTCGTGGACACCTTGTTTTTTTCTAGGATTGCCTTCATTCTTGCATGGGCTCCAACGTCGCCGCTTGCTATGCATCGCCGTCGCTGTGCTGACTGTCGGCGTCAATCGTCCGGCGCTATATCCCAACACAGGTTTCCACCGCATCCCGGTCTCCCCACCGCTTTACTCCGGTTCTCGAGCTCTCTTGTCACCCATCACTGGTCATCAACTGCGGGGCGCTTTCTCGTCGGCATCGCGGCCGCCAGGGGAGTCATTGCGGCCGACGGTCCCGAGAGTTCTATCGGTTTCCACGGCTTGCGCTACCGGCTGCGACTATCCTGGGACCCTTTTTCGGACGCTTTCGGGTCACTTTCACAGTTTCCCGGTGTTTGCAGTTATTGCCTGTGCGGCACCAGTGGTGTCTGTGCGCCTGCAGTGATTTCTGCACAAGCGGGACTCTGTAGTGATCTCGGTGTGGTCGAGGAGGACATAGCGCATATTTCAGTGATTTTTTGGATGTCTCTCACATGCCCTGTTGTTGCTCGCCGCTGTGCGGGCAGCATACACGGCGTCGGAGTTTTGTGCAAAGCCCCCAAACTTGGTCAGCTACGAGCACGCTTGAGCTTGACTCACTTCGCGTCGTCGACGTCCTTCTCGACATCCTCCAAAATATGAGCAATTACGCCTTAGCACCCGCATCTGCGATCTTCGCGATAGAAGACATGCTGTCGCCGTCTGAAATGCGGCAGGCCAAGGACCAAGCAAAGGAACAGGTGTGTCCCCTCTTTCTCTCTCGACATTCTTCCCTTCCTCGACATTCTTCCCTTTCTCCCCACAAATTCGGCACCGTCAGGCAGAGGCTGTGACCCTGCCGACGGATTTCGAGGTCTTTTGTGTCCGCAGAGGCAGTGGATGGCGACCAACGGCCTTCGCCAATAAGGGTCGCCTTGCGTCCCATTGACCTCTCATCCATCGCCATCTCTTCCAAATGCATCGCTCTTTTTGTGCTCTACCGCTCACATCGATCATTCTCCCTGTACAGAAAAAAGCTCATGCCCGAGAAGCCGCCAAACGAGAGTGGCAGCGTCGAAACCCACCCGCGGCCCCTCCCGTAAGTCGTCTCGCCTGCATGATTTCTTCCTTTCCTCCCACACCCATCGGCCTGCCCTGCCATACCGAGCACTTCGCTCGAGTGATTGAGGGCACTTAGCGCATTGTCGAGCGTGCAGTGCGCCACCAACGGTTGCCACGAGTTCGATGTGCTCGTGGTCCCATTTCTCGCCTTCTTCTTCTTCTTCTTCCTCTCTTTTCGTGGTAGTCAAGGGTGTGTCTCGATTTTCCTGCCTACCGAAGGACCTCGCCTGAGCGTCGGAAGAGGTTGAGGGGTTTCGTAGTGGGCGCCGTCAACGGTCGGCACCGGTTTGATGTGCAGGTTGCCTCGCTTTCTCTTCTGCCACCGTCGTAGCTGGGCGATTCATATCTGTTAGCGATTGCAAGCGCTCGATACTGACCGATGAATTGTGTTCTCTGTATAGGTCCAGGGCGTCCAACCCATCTACCGACAGGTGACGAAGGCCAACGACCAAGCCCCGCGGGCCCAGCCCGCCGACCTCTTCGTCAACAAATACGCCCCGTATGGCCAGCAATATGTGGCAGTGCCAGGGAACTTGAAGCAGATGCCCGTCAACGAGGGGGTCCAAAGGCGGGCAAGTGGTGCTGCGCGGAAAAACGGGCAGGGAGGAGCGACCGGTGGGCCGCCCGGAGCATCCGCGGGCACCGCGGGAGCGTTTTGAAAAGCGTTCGAGGAGTGGCCGAGAAGGAGGAGGGGACTGTAAGATTGTAAGTGATCCTGCTGTCATCTCATATCCTTATGTGTCGAGGCATGGTTGGCGCGCTGGAAGCGAAGGCCCACAGCCGCCCCGTCACTTCTTCGTTCCTGCGCGCATTGTATCCGATTTTGATGACTTGATGCTGATGGCCCTTTCCGTCTCCTAGGTGTAACATGTAGTATGATCTAGATCACCAAGGAATAGGATGCGATTGTGAACAGGATTCGCACCGGAATGGCGAGCTGTCCTTGTTCTGCATGCAGTGCACGGTGGGTATGCGCCGGGCAACGCATTGTACTGCCTTCCCATGCTTCGTTGCCGTCCCATCACGACGGCGGGCGGAGGCGTCACAGCACCCGTCGCGGGCATGGGCGGGGTAGCTAGGCAGGCAGAGCTTCCTCAGACAAGACATCTTCCATCGGTGCTCATGTCGACTGGCCCAGGGCGCTTTGCTGGTATGTCCATCGCTTGCCATTGATGTCTGGAACGTGGCTGATATTACGATTCCTTTGAATCGTTGCTTATGTCATCTACATCCAGCATTTTTTTGACCCATGCAACGACAGTCTGTGTCGCCTTTTCTGGAAATTCAGTCCCACACTTTGTTCACTCGTGCTTTCAGCTCCCTCACCGGCCTCACGGGATGATACACTGTACACTACACATGTATTGTTGCCTATGAAACTTACTCAGACCATACAACGCGCACAGTGATTATGTTGCCAGGATTGAACATCGAACAGTGCACAGTCGGTAGGAAAAGACGATGTCATCATTCCGGGTATTAAAGTGCATTTAAAAGCCGAAATGATGTCATCGCTTTTGAGCTCAAGTGTTGGCAACAATTATTGTTTAGCATGCCGTCCACCAGTGCCAGCATCAACGGGTGCAGCTACACGCGCCCTGCATGGCGTGATACCTGCCACTGCACCCCCCCGACCGAGCCCCAACCTGCTCACGGTGCATGCCACCCCTAGCGTATCACCCACGTCGCCCGTCATCACTATGTATTCACATCTTCTGACAATACTCACATAGTGCTAGTGCACCTTCAGCAACATCTGTACTCTGCTCACTCTGACACTCTTACACTGCAGACAACATCCACACATTAAACAACACCCCAACTGGGCTGTTATCCATATGCCTCATAAGTGCATTTCCTCGTGTGTAGGTACATGTTGTTATTACCATAGCAACAGTGTGACTTATGACATCACTCCGGTAACTAACCGACAGTTTAGTGACCGGAGTGACATCATATTTGTTGGGGAAATTGGGTTGGACCCAATTTCCCCAACAAATATGGTCCACATGATCTACAAGAAGAGGGTGCGATGCACTCGAAGCACGATGAGAGAGGGAATAGGCTGATAACAGTGTACGCTAAGAGCCAGCTACATGTATACAAAATATGGTTCGTGTGAACTGTATAGGACCCGGAAGTTGCCGACACGGTCTTGAGCTTGCTCACGTGATATATCCAACAATATTTTCCTTGCCCACCTCCGCCCGCAATTCTGGAGGTAGCAGGTCGTCAAGTGCTGTGGGTCATTGCTCATACTTACTGGATTCAACTCAGACTCTCATGTTCACATTTGTTTGGTCCATTAGTGGAGAGTATTCAATGTGGAATCGTATTGCCGTGCTAAGCATCGGCCCACTCCCAGCAAGTGAGCGCTCATAGACGCCTGCCAGATGGGTAGGTACCCGAGGATCGAATAAATAAAAACGAACCCACTGTCGCCTGCTTGCTCGTGGTGACTCACTTGACGCCTGTCGACCGTCTGTGACAGCTGCACGGGAGAAACGGTTAACGATGCCCGCTACACCAGCTCTCCGAGAATATTGATGGAATAGAACGACGTACCAAGCGGCCAGTCTTCTTTGAGCGCGGTCGTGAAAAGGTATGTAAGTCGCCTGTTGTCAGTATTTCAAGACTGATCGATGTCTCAGGTTTATGAGCTGCGGACCATAATATTGCACCGTGTCGCTCGCACATCATTGGGTTTGCTGCTTTGAACTTACTGCCCAGCACGTCGGACACGATTGTGCCCGAACGATCGGAAGATCAGTCGCCGATCGTGCACTCCATCCGCGACGACTTTTCGTGCCCGTTTTCGCCTCTGGCTCGCTTGGAAGCGTGCACGATGCGTGATGCATGGCAGCTGACAGTGTTTCAAAACCTGGAAAAATGGAAAGTTACTGACTGGAATGCGCGTGTCGAGGCAGGCGTGCACATGCAACGCGGCGGGCCGGCGCCTAGGACCCGTGCCTCGCCTTCAATGTCCGCGACAGCGATATGCGCGATATGGTCATGGCCGAATGCGACGCACCCAAGTGCATATGCAGCTGCTTTGCTGGCTGCACGACATGTAAGTGCTTCATACCAAGAGCTATCTGACTATGTGTACTCACGCGCCACACAATAGGATTAGATAAGTCGGAATTCCCCAGGCAGTCTCGCAGCGCGCAGTCAGCAAAGGACGTCTTCGAGCGCACCACCCGCTGCGTCCCGTTGGAATACAATAAATGTCGGATTCCCATCGGATCGCTGCCAGACGACTGCCAGACACGACTTCCCAAGGCTTCGCGAGAGATCGAGCGCAAGACTACCAGCCATCCACTCAGAGCAGCCCCTCAGACAATAAGTCGCGATTGAAGAGACCTGGCAGTCGTCGAGATGGACGCAGGCCGTCGAGAGCTCCCGAGGGAGAAGAATATCGGCGCCGCTGTCGCAGTCGTTTGGCGCAAGGACATGAGAGACGGAAGAGAGAGAAAGAGAGACACGCTGACATATTTGAGAAGCGAGTCAAGAACAGGAAAATTGGCGAGAGCTGTTGGTGTCACTAGTACTGCGCCCCGACTGGTTCGGCAGAGGTTCGGGACAACATGGACGCCGGACCCGGGGACCCGTGCCGAGCCGGCTTCTCTGTTACGACCACTTGGGGCGTGTCATTCTGATCCCAATAGAGTTTGCACGCGGGGTCGTAATATGCATAGGAGTCTGGGGACTGGGAAGATGTCCATCTCCCATGTGCGTCCTGTCGCTCCCATTGGACCCATTCGTCTTAGTCTCCGTGGCTGACCTTGGCACAGAAGATAGTCGTTCTGTTATAACATTCGTCTGTCTCAGGCTTCCCACTTGCTCTCCAGAACGCCCACGCCAGCGCGCTCCTCTTCGAGCCTCCACGAGGCGGGCCTCGCGCAAGACGGAGGATCCACGGGCGCGCACCAGGGCGTCAGCATACATTGCGCTGATTCCCCAGACAAAAGGCAACAAAGCGTCGCTTGCTCCTCCATACCGCTAGGGCGAAATGCTCATAGTTCACGAAATGGATGCTCCTCCTTAGAGCAACCGAGATCCACCACAGGGTCCGACGGACCTCTGCCGGCAGATTCAGGGCTTGAGTGCAACGTGCGGCCTCAAAGCCCCCGCATTGCTGGAACATCATATTTCACCAGATCTTTCCCATTCCACAGACCGCTGCAGCCTGCACGGTGACCACGGTTCGCAACATTGAGCCGGACGAGGAAATCACCGTGAAATATAGCCCATCAGGGTATTATAACGAGAAGTGTGCCTGCAAGAAGTGCACAGGTAAAGACTCAAGAAGGAGGTACTACTTCAGTTCCCCCGGGGACCCTTCGCGGGGACCCTGCGGGTCCCGCACGCACCCCGCGGGCTCAGGCGCGCCTAGCCATTGCTGGAGCGGCTGGAGCTCGCGCGCCGTGCAGGGGACGCCGCTAGGATCTCGCAGAGCCGCCAGGACCCCGCGCTGCGAGGGTTGAGCCGCATGCCCCCCCGCCATCGACGCCGCCGCCGTCTTGCACCCGCAGGGATCCTGCGCGCCCGCCAGGACCCTGCGCCGCGAGGGTCCTGCGGCATGGCCTCCACCGTCAACGCCCTCGCCGTCTGTATCCCCGCAGGGACCCTGCGCGCCAGATAGGACCCTGCGCGCCAGATAGGACCCTGCGCGCCCGCCGGGGCCCGCGCGCTCACCGCCAGGTCCTTGTGGGGCGCGCCATGCCTACGCGCTCCACCTCGTCGTCCTCGCCGCGCCATATCCACGCCGGCCGCACCGGCCGCGTTGGTATCTTCCGGCCTGTCTTCGGTGACTGTCGCTCCGCGTGCCGCGCATGGACGAGGTGGATGAGGCGTAGTAGGGAAGCGGAGGACGGGAGATGGCGAGCGATTCCGTGTGCCGGACACAGGGATGGCGAGGGTGTAAGTATTGGGCGCGGGGGTGGCGGGCAGTGGGGCGGGCGGCACAGATGCGGCCTTGGGGGACGCGCGTAGTATTAATTGTCGATGTTAGCATTAGCACGTCTGTAAACTATATACACGCACCGTTGTCCGTCTAAAATGCCCAGCACGCGTCGGGTACCCCGCTACCATCGCCGCTGCCGTAGGTGCGCCCATGCGCGTCGCGTCCTCTTTGCTACGCGTCGTCCTCGCCGTCCTTTCCGACGGCAACGCGCGTGGGCTCGCAGCAAGGGCACACGGCAGCGGCGAACAGGGCGCAGCGAGGGTGCGCGGCGATAGCGACGAGAAGGGCGCGCCCCGCACAGACCGGGCGCACCGACGCTTGACTCCTGCGGCGCGTAGCGGCGCGGGGTCCTGTCGGTTGCGCAGGGCCCCTGTGTGTACAGACGGCGGCGGCGTCGACGGTGCCGCTGAGCCCTCGCCGCGCGCGGTCCTGGCGGCTCCCGCGAGGACCTTGCGGCCGCGTCTCGTGCGCCGCGCGCGAGCTCCAGCCGCTCCAGCAATGGCTGCGCGCGCCTGAGCCCGCGGGGTGCGTGCGGGACCCGCAGGGTCCCCGCGGAGTACACCGAGTGGGCCCGAAGGGTCCCCTACGGAACTGAAGTCCCTCCGAGGAGACTGGGAGAGAGGCGGACAGCCGGTACGCGGTATCTATCTGATGTATATGTCCGCCATACATAGCTTTTCAACGGCGACGCTGCCGTCACGCGTCACGGGCGCCCAGGCTGCAAGCGCGTTGAGCCGGGCTCACGCACCGCCGTTGCTCGTGCCACTCGTTGCTCCGCGCAACGCGCGCGTCGCACCTCTGACGCCCTATTCATCACACCTCGATTGTCATCTCATTATGCCCTTCCCCAGCTTCATCAACGTGCCTACGGCATAGGCACCCCGACGCTGCCATTGTGACTGGAAGTAGGATCGTGGGAGACGGTGGGACAGGGACTCAGTCTCACTGTGGGACGGTGCAACAGTGGGTGACAGGGGGGTGTCTGGCCGGGCATTGCCAACTTAATTCTCCCATGAACACGGCGCCTGAGACGTCCCAGATCCACCTGCACGCCGAGATGCCTGTGCAATTGCAACGTTTCAAAGTTACACAAATTTATAGTGACCTTTTCGCTCACAGTTTTGAAGCACCAATCGTACCAAACCAGCCTAAAAGGACGTTTTTCTCTTGCCCTCCGCGACTGGTTTCCAACTGAATGAATTCAGGACAACCAATCCCTCTTCCTCTTCTATATTACGGAGCCCAGTGAGCGCTTCTTGAGTGAGTTGCGCCGTAGAGCGAGTGAGCGAGCGACAGCGGGTCAGCGCTTGCCCGCGAGCGAGGCGAGAACGAGGGCGCGGGTGTCCGACGACATCGAGTTGACATCGAGGGTGCATATAGACAAGGCAGCGAGGGCAGGCTCTAGTCCGGCGCACATTAGTATGCGTAGAGGCGTAGAGCCAGCTCGGCTTGCCTGGAACTGCCGGGTAAGCGCGAGATGATGTAACACAGCATGGTCACGAGGCTAGATACAAGCAAAAACATCTACCCTACCGGGCGCCTCCGGGCGCATGCCCTAGCTACGACTATCCCCGTGGATCCTGTCTTGTAGACCGTATCCGAGATCCCAAAGAACCTGACATAGTTGGGGATGGGCGGCCTCGGTACCCGCTAGCGAGCTAAGCGCCAACAATGCGGCCTGCGAGATTGGTGACGCGACGGGCCAGCGCCCTCTCTTTCTTCTGTGATTGGCGTTGGTTTTGAAACCTACGGTTCCAGTGAGTTACAATGAAGGTAGATGGGAAGATGGGCCCGCACCAGATCTGAACACTACGCGCCGACATGTCTAATTCCTGCGCCAAAGCTACACGCTCCTCCGTCGACGGCATTGCGTTACTTTGGAAGGCTTTGATCAGCACTTCTAGCTGAGACTGATTGGCACGCTTGCGCTTCTTCTTGACCTCGTTGGCAATGGGGTCCCGAGATCGCGCGTATTTCGTGAGGTCATTGATGACCGTGCCGTCGATTTCGTTTGATGCTGGTGCGCCGCCTGCTCCCGCTGCCTCTGGAATTGGTAAAAATGGTCGAGTTGCTGCATCTGCATCGGCGGCATTGCTGGAGAGCGGCCGAGATCGAGCGGCTGACTCGCTGCCGTCGCCCCCAGCGCCAAGGCGCTCCAGTGCGGCATCATCGTCTCCTGGGAAAGGTCGAGGGACGGATGCGGCGGGTCGGTCGGCGAGCGCCGGCGCGTGGAAGGAAAAGGGAGAGTCGTATCCGGATGCGCCAAGTTCTCCTGCATCTCCGGGTTGGAAGGCGGGCCCGCCGAGGCCTGCGTGTGCGGCGGGTGGCTGAAGTGCGGCGGCGGCGGGGTGCGCCGGCTCACGGGCGCGTTCACCATGAGGGTGTTGAGAGGATAAATAATCGCTGAGCCCGCGAATCCCGCCCAATCCAGGTCTTCCGCCCGGGAAATCGCCGAGAGCAAGGTCGGTGGAGTAGTACGCTGTGGGGGCGGTACCGAGACGTGTAGCGGTGGACGGCCGTCCCGGGCCCGGAGTTCCGATAGCTCCTGCATCTAAATTCGGAGGCATGGGTTCTGGACATTCTAATGACCCTTCATCGTGTTGTGCTCGGACACAAGAGACGGAAGTCGTGAACGCCTTCGAGTTCGAGAGATGGCCATCGACATCGCCCAACGGAGGATCGACGGCAAGATAAAGATCCTGGACGCTCGGATGATAACTTGTGTGATGGCTTGCCGACTTGATAAATGAGCCCGCAAAAGGAAAGGTATGTTCGATCGGTGTGTGTGTTGTGAGAGGGAAAGCGATGTCGTCCGCGGAAGGAATTGCGGCGCTATTCGCTAAGGAGAGCAACGTCTCGTCTTCCTGCTCAGAGAGCTGGGGATAACCGTCATGGAAGAACAATCCAACATCGCGGTCGAACAACCGCAACGCCGCCGTTTGCGACGACGCGTCTAGATGATTAGAAGTTTTCTCTGGTCAGTATGTGGGTCTGAACAGCACAGCATGCACGTACCGTAGTCGAGCACAAAGTCGGATTTATGATGAAGCACGTTACCCTCCGCAAGAGGACGATCGCCAGTCCAAGCGGGGCCTCCAATCTCCCCCTTTTCCTGAGGACATAAAGGGTCGTCAGTCGCTGGTATCTGGAAGGAAACGGACACGACCATGCACCCCATAGACTGTGATGACGGAATCCGTCGGTCAGTCCATATCCTTCTAATGTTAAGCACCGTACTCACCGCGATGGGAAACTCCTTGGCCTATCCAGCCTGGAAGGTCTCGAATTGAACCTGCGGCTCCAGCATCGTCCCCTTGCTCGATCAGAGGGAGATATTCAGCGTAGGAAGTAAAGTAAAGCGTGCGATCTGACATGATCGTACGAGTTAGAAAGCGCATTCGGGCGGAAGCTGAAACAGCGACGTAGCACAACACATGTGCCGCGCACGGTCACTTACTACTTTCGTCTACCTCTTCCTCCATCGCACATAAGAACGCCTTTCAGATCTTCTTCAACCTATACTTAATCAGTTTCTATCAGGCTAACACTTGTTTGCATCAGCTCAGTCATCATCACTGTTAATTGCCTGCTCGTACCTTAGTATCTTAGTCGTTCACGACGCCTTCCTTCATGACCGGGGTATCTTGGAGACTTATCAAGAAGTCAATTCACTTTCCCCATGGTGCATCGCTCACGGTAAGCACCCGTTTGCACCGTAAAGCCGTAAAGTCACAAGCTGACGAGCTCGACGACCCAACACTCCGATCATTCGACTCGTACTATGACCGGATCCGACTAACCTGCTACCGTCAGGCACCCCGCATCGGTCGTCCGAGAAGCCGTCGTCCTAAATATGCATACGATGAGCTGTAAATTCAATCATCTCATATGCTTCATCGCACTCGCCTCTGTAAGTTACCTTCCTCTGATACACAGGTTTTCACCGCATATATGTTCTATATTGCCGCATCATCTTCAACTTGAGATAGCCGCAGGCCGCAGCGCGGCTGAAAGAGTGACCGTAAGCACATTATGCATCAACCAAACGGGCACACGCACCTGAAAAATCCGATTGATTTTCACCGCGCCGCCGTATATTCTTCGTATAGGCAGCGCTGCTGAAAGAGTGACCGTGAGCGCATTATGCATTAACCAGCGGGTACACTCACCTAAAATCTAATTGATTTTTCACCCCACAGATCTCCTATGTCGCCACATTCTTCGCATGAGCAAGCCGCAGGCGGCGTGGGTTAGATCACCCAGTAATTCCAGCTCATCTCATGCGCTCTCCACCGTAGTCGAAAAACGCCCAATATACAATTGCATGCCTTGCAATAAACGTTTGTTCTGCATTTATTTCGGTCCTGCTGATTAAATATGTAAGTCAGGAATCACGACCGCATTTGCTTTCTAACCACTAGCAGGCCAAGCTACTCACAGATCCTACTCATCAGATCCTCATGAGTCGCACAAACACTCACCGGTATACGTGCACAACGTCCGTCTATCCTCTGACACATATTGCATGGGCCACACGAAACTCCCACTGACGATATTTTCCTAAATGCTACAAAACATGTAATACACTCACCTGCTACATTTGGACCAAAATTCTGCTTTATGTTTAGCAGGAATGTCCCAGCAGGTCAATGAGAGACGACACACCAGCTGTCTTTAGCAAGGCTGCTTCACTCCGGTGACCAAACCGCTCTCGCACCCCGCGCCCTCCTTGCTCCTGTCCAAG
Organism: Auriscalpium vulgare; assembly: GCA_019915015.1. Classification (NCBI taxonomy): domain Eukaryota; kingdom Fungi; phylum Basidiomycota; class Agaricomycetes; order Russulales; family Auriscalpiaceae; genus Auriscalpium; species Auriscalpium vulgare. Next base: position 876,571 of record JAHBBC010000004.1, on the reverse strand, counting down.
CCGTTCCGCTGCCAGAAGTCAAACTGCGAAAAGTCGTACAAGCTGGCGAACGGCCCCAAGTTCCACAGGACACACGGCTTGTACGACTTGAAGCCGTCGAGGACCTCGAGAGTGTCGCGAGCCTGTTCGCAGACAAGGGTGTGAACGGCGGTGAGGGCACGGGCAACATGACGAAAGGAGAGATGCAGCGCTCGGGCCAAGCGGAACCCGCGCAGGCTGGGACCTCGAAGGCGTCCTCTTCCACGTCCACAATGCTCTCGCACCCTACCTCCTCCTTGCTCCTGCCCAATTGCTCCTGCCCAACCAAAAGTCCTACAAGCAGGCGAACGGCAGCTTCAATTACCACGGTTCACCCGGCTCATGCAACTTGAAGCCGTCGAAGGACCTCGAGGGAAGGGCGTGAAAGGTTGTTGGGGCACGGGCAACGAGGGGCAACATGACCGAGGGAGAGATGCGCCAAGGTGAGCGCGAGGCTCAGGCCGATCGCGAGCGGCCTGCGCTGCGAATGTTGGGCGCCAGCGGAGGTTATACAACATGAACGGTCTCCCGTGCGTACTTTTTCCCCACCATGCACTCAGTGACTACATGCGTACTACACAGTGCATCACTTTCGGCATTCTGGCGAGCACGGCGAGCAAGGGCTGCAGCTCCAAGGGCAAGACCCTCCTCCTCTCCTACTTCTATGACCGCCTCCACCGCCTCCTCCCCACACCTCCGCCACGTCTCACCATCTCCACCCTCGCGGACTTCGCCACAGACGTATGCCTCGGCAAGCCTGGATGGGAGAGGCGCTGGTCTGGCAACACGGTCGCGCTGGAGGAGCTTGAGGACCGGCCTGAGTACTGCCTCGGCCTGACGTTCATGCACAGTGCGCTGCTGCGCGTGGGTAGCAGTTTGAGGGGGTGACGGAACTGGGCTTGGCGCTCGGCGCGGCGATTGCGATCGAGCTGCGCTGCCAGTGGTGTCTCTGACATCGGGATATACATCGTTTAGTGGGGGTAGAAGTGTGCCGTGCATGCTCGTGCTGGTGCGAGCAAGCGATCTGGCTTTGTTGGCGTTGACTGGAGCAGAAGACGATGAATCGGTAGGTAAAGGATAGAACGCGAGGAGTAGACGCAGTAGCCAAAGCTTGGACGTACAAATGTCAGCGAGTCTCTGGCCGATATGCGGGGGCGGCATCATGATCTTTCTGTCTTGGCCCATGGCGGATCTCCGGGAGCGACTCAGCACTTGTGAAGACCGGAAGCCAGGACTCCCTGGCTGTAGCCCTCGGCGAGCTCGAGCGTTGTCGCTGTCACTGTCAGCGGCACTACGCCGCCGACTTATATTCAGAACGACTTGTCTTCTGATACCATAAGGTCAAGCTACGGAGACTACGCCACCGATGTACCCCAGGCGATGGGTTCCGGGGTCCACGTAGACTCCGAAATCAGCCACCGCCGTTCAGGCTCTGTGCGCTCATCTTACAGTAACCTCTGCCCGCCTATGCACACTCTTCCGTAACGGAAACGAAATGGTTCTCTTCTCAGGTTGTTCGGTCCGCGTGTCGGTGGTCGTCTGTGTTCCTGAAGCTTGGCCTGATGTACTAAACGCTGATGCTCCTCCTCCGGTCCAATCAGGACACCTATCTGCCCCCGCTGCGACTCGGTGCACCTAATTGTACTGCATAGCGCGTTAGAGAGGAGCATGGGTGCGTGGAGTATGCGTTTCAAAATCTGTCGCTCACTCATTGACTCGCCCGCTCGGACCAGGTCATCGCCATCCCATCCAGAGCCATTCCAACTATTGATGCCCATCTCTTCCCCGACGGCGACAACTACGATCCAGTAGAAGCATCTAGTGCTGAATGCTGGCTAAGGCGGCCTTTCCTACCCCCAATTTCATTCTGCGTCCGTGGGCCTTCTTTGGCGCGAAGTCCGTCGCGGGCAGCATCGTCGCCTTTGCCGTCAACTTACGGGTTCTTCACCGGCTCGTGTAAGCACCGCTCACCTCACCCGCGTCTGTACTCATACGCGTATGAATCTGATTACCTCTCGTAGGGGTTTACTCTTGTCGCGGTGTTCAGGGCAGTTATGCGCAAGCGCTAGCGGTTCCACAGCCTCCGCCTATGCGTCGGCTTTCGAATTGTCGTGACGTGCCCTTTCCCTTCCCACCCTCTTCTTGTGATCTGAATACGTCGTCTGGTAGGCAGACATTACGGCGGGCGCTGGGCTGCGTGGCAGCTGATGGTGCGCAGACTGGGCATCTGATTTTCAGGCGGTTTCTGCAGTGAGCTTGTCGAGCGTATCTTCAATATGACAGCGTGTCGCGGCGTCTCCTGGGCTTCCGCCGATATCAGCGCCTGACTAGTCTCTTTCAACATTACATCTCAGCCCTCATCGACACGCCCTGAGGTTGCGAGTTCTTCAATAAAACCTTCTCCCGGGAGTCCTACGCAGCCGAGATGTATCGAATCGAGTACTTACTGTAGACATCACACAAGAGTCTGCGCTCCCAGCCTGTGCACCATAAACTGTCTAGCTACCAACTACAACAGTACCGGTCGGCATCATTGCCTACACAGAGAGCCATCAGATGAGCACATAGGCTTCAGAGGTGGCACGTACGCTAGGTCTCTTTCATACGCGCGCATAGGAGTAGGAGGCAACCGAATACGGTCCTGCCAAATTGAGGCAGACGCCGCCGCGCCACCCTCCGCCGCTGTCCGCCAGCTGCGAGCTCGCTGTGCTGCACGACGACAACGCTGCCCGCGAACCTCCTGCGAATTATCTTTCTCCTGCGCTGACGAAGATACCGGGTACGAACCAGAACATGGAGCAGATGAAGGGGAGGGACATGGTAGAGCGAGCGGAGCAAAAGGCACCATCGAAACTCCGGCCGCGGACAAGGACCGCTGCCGCAAAGGCTCGGCAGATCACCGACAAAACTACTGAGGACAAGGGCTGGGCCCTCAACGGCACCCCCTCTGACCTCAGAGGGTCTTGGGGCAACATCCCCGAGCCTTCTGGGAGCCATCTGGTGAGCTCCGGAGGCAGGATGGGGAGGGGGGAAGGAAGCAGGTGGAAGTGTGAGACATGCGAGAAAACCTTCACTAGGGGTTTTGATCTGAAGAGGCACCAAAAAACAGCAGCTTCCCATTCCTCCCGGGCTTTCTCATGCTCCACCTGCACAGATAAATTCACCAGGCATGATGCCCTTCAAAGGCATATTGAACAATTCCATACATGACTTGGAGGAGGTTGTCTATGTATACTGTAAGTAGAGTATGGTCAGTGCATCTTTCAGAATTTACCATGATTTGTTGTGCCAATTGTGAGTCTGGATTTGTCCCTGCCACTGACTTCCGGGTCCAGCCACTTCGCCAAACACCAAACACTTCCGCCACCTCATCACCCGCACTCTCACTCATGTACACTATGCTGAAGAGAAGCCGGCTTTCGCAACCTTTGACACTTGTGCTGCCAGCTCAGCCCTCTGGCTCCGTCGGCCGGCAATCTCACAGTACCGATTCGGCGGCACTTGCCTTTTTATCGCGCCAAGCGTAGATACGCACTCGGTTTGTGCTTACGGCCTACGGCCGCATTCCCACCAGATTTCGACGGCGGGTGACAATTCATAATTTAGGTGCGCCCCGGTAACCTCGCGTATCGTTTATCATCCAGCAGGGTTTGTTCATGTCGACATTCGTGGCATCCGTCGGAGGGCTACGCATCTCATGGGCTCTGAAAGCGCTGGTCTCGTTCTCGTGTGCCCAGCGCGATACCGCATTCGCTGATCGGCATACAACCGCAGCTCTTACCGCACGTCCCGAGAAACTACACTCGGTCGGAAAGTAGCAGCGGGAAGTTGCCGGTTGATCTGAGGCGCCGGCCGGCGAGAGCTACTTGCCGTCGGAGTCGCGGATACTAATAGGCAGCGCGCTGCCCGTGACAGCGGTGGCGCGGCAAGCGGGCTCGGCAAGCATTCCCGTGCCAATGCACTACCCGAGCGCGGGACCGACACCGACGCGGCCTGCCGTTAACCCAGAGCTGCACGACCCGGACCGCCTTCCGGAAGACACCGTGCGTGGTAATTAGATAAAATTCGGTCCTCCGAGTAGCTCACCCAACAACGTGCGTCGCAGTCACTTTTCTCGGTCGCAGCGTCGCTCATGTGTGCCGGCCGACAGACAGACCCTCTGACGACGCTGCTCACGAAATTCGTACATAGCAAACCCAGAAAAGCGTCCCAAGCGCGACCTCACCGGATCGGAGTGGACGCGCTCGGACTTCTAGACTCTCGTTGTGCGTGCATGCCTACCCTTCCCATCTAGCACAATGCTCATGCCTCGCAGATGACGAACAGCTGGCGTGCACTCGCGCGCATGGCGCGCGATCGCATCGTCGAAGCGGATCCCGAAGACCTCCCGGTCGTCCTCAACGTTCGTCCCACCCACTGCCCCGCCTTCCTCCTGCTGACCCGCCCCTCAGCTGTGGTCCCTCCGCCTCTCGTGCCTTTCGCTGATGCGCCTGTTCAACCAGACCACCGCAGAGACGACCAACCTCTTCACCGTGCTCTCTGCCGTCGAGCGGCCACCGCCCGCGCGTACGTGTTCGACACGCTGCTTCCGTTCGAGCTGGAGGTACTGCAGGCGCGCGTGCGCTACTGGTCCGGCGACCCGGTATACGGACGCGCTCGTCGCGCTGCTGCGCAAGTGCCGGCGGAAGGCAAGTCAGGGCGACAGGGAGATGTGGATGCAGCGCGGCGCCCGAGTCGCGCTCATTGCGGCCTCCCAATTTGTCGAGACGAAGGTGCGCGACTCCGAGGTCGCCTCCCCCCTCACGCGCAGCTTGCGAGCCGTGCAGATCGCGGCCGACGAACGCTATGCCCGCGAGCTCGCGCGCGCGCTCTCGCAGGACGCAGTCGGCGGGGATGGAAGCTCATCCTTTGTGCCCGAGACGCCCTCCCAGGGAGTGAGTGCCCTTCACGATTGCTCGGTGTTTGTATGTGGGCTGACGCCGGCGGGGCAGAGCGCACGCACGTCCGACGACGGCGGCGAAGGGGGCGTCGGCGCCGCCTTCAATGGCTCCAGCGAAGGCTCCAGGGGCGCAGGCGACGCAGGCGACGTAGACGGGGGGCCTGAAGCCTCACAAGTTGAATTGCCGGATGCGAACGACGAAGACAGGCGCCCGGTGGTGCGCATTGTGGTGTGGAACAAGGTGCGTGCCGCCTGCGAAAGCACTTGACGGACCAGGACCCCTTCGGACCCCTGCCTCCGGACGTGCCTGTCCTCGACGACCAGGATGCGACGGACGGGGCCAGCCCTACCGCCGGCGAACTCTCCGCCGCTGCAAGCGATGCGGCGTCGGACGGCTTCTCCGCTCACGGGTTCTCTGTCGTGTCCAACGGCCCGCCTTCCTCTCCTACGAACACCACCGGACGCGTGCTCAGGCAGTTGCTCAAGGACGAGATGAAGGCGCAGGCTTGGAGACGCCTCGCGAGACGCTCAAGAGGCGTGCTGCAGACGACGACGCCCGCACCGCTTAAGGATCGTCGACTGGTTCCGAGCAAGAAGCCCCGCAAGGCGAACAGGGCGCCATCAGAGTCCCCAGTCGCCGCAAACACCCGTGCTAGGCGCGCGGACGACGACGACGACCGCGGCGAAGGATCGTCGACTGGTCCTGCGACAAAGAAGGCCTACAAAGCGAACACCGCGCCCTCGGAGTCCCCAGTCGCCGCGAGCGCCCCCACGCTGGCTCCGTGGCCCGGCCCCGTACACCCCAAGCGCAAGCGCGACCCCAAGCCGCAGCGCGCGTCGAAGGCTAAGCCCGAGATCCAGGCCGTCGACCTCTGGAAGATGAAGACAGAGAAGGTGGTGATTGAGGGGCAGCTCATGTACATACGACCTCACAGAGGCGTTGGGGAAATGATATGTCGGTCGGCTTTGACTGCTAGGTACCCTGTTGATACGTTCGAACTGTTCTCTTCATCAGTATTAGGCGTTCGTTGCAATCCCTGGTCTCGTTAGAGGCCAAGGCCTGTCGGGCGCCCCAGATCGACCTAACCGTGAAATTTTCTCCCCGGACCGTAGCGGCCCGTTTTTCGCACGACCTCTCCTGTCTCCTCGGACCCGCCGTCCTTTGACTCCGGTCGTGCTTCGTCCCTAGCTTTCCCATCTTCCTCTCTTTCTTCCGTGCCCTGATCTTTCCATGTCTTTCCTCAAGCGTGCCGTTTCTCCTCTTGACGACCCCAGGCCCGTATGCCGTGCGCGGTCGTCGAATGCTGCGAATGGTGAGTGTTGTGTTTGCCCTTGTCACTATCTTCTTATGCATTTGATCAGTCTTTTCCTGCTCTTCCTCTGCCGCGGCCGCCTCCAGTGGTTTACCCGATGCCTGTTTACTGCCTCGCCGTGCCGCAAGCCCCGCTGCTGATCTGGACTCCTCGGCCTTCGCTTCTTCCTCGCGTGTGCGGGTGGAGGACATGCCGGTCCCCGCCGTTTCTGCACAGGGTGTCCCATGGTCCGCTTCGGCTGCGCAATGTACGTCTTGTCGATTACACATAACGGCGTGGATACTTATATGCTTTGCAGCGGATTTTGTGACATCCGAACTTCCGCGGCCGGCACGGGCTTCGCCTACGTTGCGTGAGCGACAGGAGCCCTTTGTTTCGCATTCGATGGATCCTCACCATAGTTCCTCCACTCGCGAGGGTTACCGGCCTATCCAGCGGCCGTCGCGCGATCCTCTTGGATCCTGTATACGATCCCGCCGGTGCGTTTCCACTGTCGCCTTCTTTCTTCGTAAGCTGATGCCGTTCTTGCAGTCGGTCGTCTTGTGGTCATTGGGCATGATTTGGTCGAGGATTACGGACACGGACGTTTGGACACTTGGAGATGCTGTCGCTTGCGGGTCTTAATCAATGGTACATGTTTTCGTGTGTCGCCGCCTCTGTCACCGCCGTGCCTTCCACTGTACCGCGTGAACGGCACCGGTATGTTGTCATTAAGCCGTCCGCTATGCCTTTGCTGCTTAGCGGTTTTCTGTACTTCACTTTGGCTCATTTTAGGCTCCTTGCCCGTGTCCATGGTCTTGCTCCGGACCGCCGACAAGGTAAAGCAGACGTCTGGTCCATGTTGGAGAGTCATCGGTGTTCATCTCGGTGCAAGGAGCGGTATTTTGTGTTTTTCCAGCTGGTCAATGAACGTCGCCCTCCGGGTCGCGGTGCACGCCTCGCCCCGTGTTCTCCTTCTCCGACTTCCGCTTTCCCATTCCCTGAGCCGCGTGCTGAGCCCAGACCCTCGCTTCCCGTGCCGCAGACTGCTTCTAATCTCCGCCGTTGGCCCAGGATGACGAGTTCCCATACATGTATGACGACGCGTTGTGGTATGAAATAATCCGCGAGTGGCAGGATCATTTCACCCTTTCTCGGTGGCGGTATGTGGTGTGCGCGCCTTGTGGCCAGAACAAATTTCCTCACGAGGTGACGGAGCAAGCATCTGATTCGCTAGATTTCTCTCTGCTCACAGACCACGACATTCCTGCAGAATTGACACCTCGTTCGTATGATTTTGCGCTTTACCGCCGCGCGCTGTTGCATGCTCGGGGTCTCTCTGAGCCGTTTGCTCGGGGTCTGATCAATGTATGCGATAGTTGTGCATCCGCGCTGCGTGGTGGTCGGAAGCCATTCGACGCCATTTCCAATAAACAGTACTACGCCTTCGAATGCCTTCCTGACGATGTGCATGCTGCTTTTGCTGACGCCACGCTGGCGGACCGGCAGCTTGCCGCTGCGTGTAGGGTAACACAGATCACATATTTGCTCACCCCAGCCCGAAGTACGCCGCCTGGGACAGCGCAGCGGTATTGCCGCGGGCATGTAGCTATTATCCCTCAGTACTCGGGGCGGATCGTTCGTGTCCTCCCGCCTCCGCTCAATGGCGTAGACCATGCAGGGTGTGTGGTGTTTCTGGGTGGTGAAGATAAACCGACTCTTGAGTCTATTCGTAGTTTCATCCCCTTCTAGTCTCTGTGTGTCGTGTGTCTGTCATCATTGAGTTTCTACTCGAGCAATATCCTTTTTATTGGGAACAAGGCATTGTTTTTTGGCATCGACGTACGATGGGGACGAGCGCGATGGACTGGAAATCCCTCCCAACGAGCTATACTTACAAAGTGTAGGCTACACGAGTGCTTCTCAGATGTCCGCTGTTCACAGCGCCATGAAAGGCCGCTCGCTGCAGTGGAGTCTGGACCGTAGGCCGTTCGTCGCTGTTCGAAGAGGGCATACGTTGTTTCCGGATCGTGACCCGCACATGCCCACATTTTGCTTTCCCAGTCTTACTAGTCGGCCTTATGGCTTGGGCTCCTTTAATGACCCAGGGCGCGTTGGCCACTATAAGCTTTCTTTTCTTCGGCAACTTAGAAATACACTTCAGACCGCACACACACCCTTTGTTAAGGATCCGTGCATTTGTCGCGACCGTATGGGACGCTCATCAGTGGCTGCAGGCCACGACCACGACCCAGTTTCAGCTCAAGTCGGGTACTTACGCCGCGGATGTCGATGTTCTTCGCAACTCCGTCCCGGAGCTTGAGGAAATGACCAAAAAATGGGAGAGAGACCCCCATGCCAAGGCCTTTACCGCGAAAGAGAAGCCCGCGTGGAGACACACGTGACGGCCTATGGGCTACTGAGTACTGCACACTGCACAGTCCTAATATTCAATGCTACGATCCTGGTGGGTCTGCTCCCGTCCAGCGACAAAGGCTTCCGCGGACTGCTCAAGAGACCAGGCTATGCCCGGTAGGGCCGTGCTTTCTTCGTAGCTGAGGGTGATCTCGACTGTGGGTACCCGGCGCGCTGTGGGAGTCACGTGTGACGGGCGGGCGGTCGGGCGGCCCTTCTTCGGTCTTCGCGGCACGGCGAACTGGTTAGTCTGGCGCGCACCTTCCAGCTGCCAACACCCGCACATCCAACGCACGCAAAGGCGATATCGTGAGTGGCCATGTGTTTCACTCGCGTGTGCGCCTTTGACCGTCCTCCTAGAAAGCACGACAGATGTTACCGCAGCACCAGAAGCGACGGAGCGGGAAGCGCGGGGGTCGGGGCGGTGGAGGCGGAGGTGGTTCGGGGCCATCGGGGCCATCGCAGACGCCGTCGCCGTACGAGGGAATCCAGTGCTACTGGACCATGGAGTCGCGCACCGCGACGGACACGAAGGAGCTGGTCTCGAGGAAGGATCGAGGGGCGCTGTCGAGAAAGTACGTCTTCATACCTCACCATCCCTCGTACGGCCACGGCACCTTTGTACTGGACGAGCGGAAGCCCGATGCGCCCCCGTCTGACGCCGACGACGACGACGACGACTACGCCGATGTGGGCTACGGCGCGGCGCCGCCGCCCGCGGGGCTGCTGAACTCCGGCGAGACCTCGGCCCCCTCCTCTCCTCCTCGATGACCACGGAGCCGCCATCCTCCATCCCAGAATGCCCTGTCGCTGCCGTCACGGGCGACGAACCAGCACCCCTGCAGGATTCGGCGGCGGGCCAGGGCCCCTCTTACTCCACCTTCGCCCACCCACCATCTCAACAGGTGGCCGCTCCTTCCACAGCGTCCGGCGCTCGCGTCTCCGCTGCACCGACACTGTCGACGCCTCGCGACTGGGTTGCCAACCGAGTTGGCCTGCGAGAGTGGACGCAGCGGCGTCGCGCAGTCGGCATCCCCGCGCCCGCCGCGGTCGGGCCCGCATCGCAGCCTGCATCCCCGGGCGCTCGACATCGCCCTGCCCGGCGTGGTGCAGCGCGCTCCAGCGCTCCCAATAAGGCCCTCGCGCACCTTCAGTTGCAATGGATTAATCCGGGTTCTCATGTATGTCAATGAGGAGCATACCAAGCGCGTTGTGCTAGTCTTTTGACACGATGGCATCCTGGGCTACTTCACAAGCTTATGAGGTGTGTATATGCGCATAGATCCGGTCACATACCTATCATAGGGTATCCGCGTCGGCATGTCGTACGTTGCGCCAAAGACCACCATCGAGCACTTCACAAGCTCACTGCACAGTAGGCAGACTCGAGGTCGGGGTGTCCGAGTTCATCCCTGGGAGAGTGTGAGTATATGCGCGGGACTTCAAGAGCGACGAACTCACAAAGCTCCAACCGAGCACAGACGTCTGCAAAAAACAATGAGGTAAGGAGATAAAACAAACCGCGTGACTCACGGCTTTTGTCGCCAGCTCCCCATTCCGGACGCTGTCTAGCCGTCGTTCTGAGCAAGCTTCTGGGTGGCGCGCGTTCCTGATCGCACCCGGGCCAGGCCAGAGGACGTCGGAGAGACCTCCAACGGAGGAGAAGATGAAGGCGCAGGGAGGGACAAGGAGGAGGACGGCATGGGGCGATTATCACGTGACCTCCGTATTATCGACTTGACCGAGAGGCACCAGGACGGCTGGATATCGGAAAGCGGCCTCAACAAATTGAAGACAATCAGGCTTATACCTTCAATTGATCCCCGCGACTTTCAAATCCTCATTGAACACCAGCCTCTTGCGCCGACAGACCCGCCAGCCCTCGTGACAGCCCTGGGTGCTGCGTTGATGCTGCTACAGCATGCGGCACTACTTGAGATGGCCCCGGGTCCTGGACCGCGAGAACGAGGCGGCACGGGTGGCGCGTGCGCGCGCTGGTCGGGCGTCATACGCAGCGGCACAGGCAAGAGCGATGGAGAGCGGATAATGACGGCTCTGCGCAACTTCGGTACTTGGGCGTGGTGCTAATACCATCGTCTGATATCTCTCGATTGACCCATCGCTCTCCTCACTGGCGCTCACTTACGACGTTCCTCAAGTCTAATGCACGACTTGCACGACTGGCATTCCTGCACTTCGCACCGCCGGTTTCCTCGAAACAATTTCTGCGTTGGCGGGCACGTTCTCAGCTGCGACTGTCGAGCGAGAGAATGCCGCATCTCCCCAACTGGTCTCTGACGAGGAAGAGCTGGTCGAGTGTGACGTCCCCTACTACTCACACAGCGTCTTCAAGAGCAAGATCGGCACAAACACGAGGCGCGCATATAAAATTCGGTCTGGAGAGATATTCGAGGGCAGGTAGCAAGTATACGAGAAAATGGCAAAAAGCTACGAGAAGCGCGCATACTATACGCTGGCTCATTCTTTGCCAGGGGCGAGTGTACGAGTGCGCCTCCCGGTGTCGGCACGCGCGTGCTGCAGTCGCTCCCAGGTGTCGCATTTGACGTTTTGACGTTCTCGTTGTTGGAGAACTGATGACCAGTGAACACCAAAATCGCATGACCGACAAATTCACGCGCGTGCACCTTGGTTTCCATTTCTGCACATAGTGCTCGCGGTCGTTGTCGCTCGTCGACGCGTCGTTCGCGACGCCCAACGCCTTCGCGGGACTGCGTACGTCGGGAGGTAGTCCTCAAGGTCAAGGAGATGTGTCTAGTTGGAACAAGGCTGGCAGACGACGGTGGTCTTGTACCGCGCACCGGCACTGGCGAGCGGTCGCGTGCATGTTCTGCAAGAGCGGCCGAATGCTTGTTTACTACACGATGTCATCAGGGTAGATATTCATACAGATGTCGAAGTGCATACCATCCGACGAACATGTTGTTTCCCAAGCAAGGGTGAGCAGGAAATTAGTCAGAAGCAAGGAGACATACGCGAGGCCTGGCTCGTATACATCAGCTCCACCACAGTCTCTTCTCACGGACAGCCAGGAAGCACTACTTACCAAGTGCAGCACCATGTTGCTGTACTTTCTAGATCGGAAAGGACGGAGAACGGTGGACGAATGTGCCGAAGTCCGGTCTTGAATAGCCTGAAACATCGAGAAGTTGAGTGCAGATAGCGTTTCGACGCTCGATGAGCAGGTCAGCAGGTGTAGACATCACAAGTGATTCGGTTCTGTGCAAAGAGGTGGTGTATTGGAATGGAGAACGACAGGGACAGCGCGATGAGCACCGGCAGCGCGACGCGCCACAGCGGGCGCGATTTCTCGAATCCTCTCGAATCCTTGCAATTTCTAAACTCCGCCACGCCCACAGGCTGCCGCGCATTGCAGTGGGCCGGCGGAGCTTCGTATGTAAGACCCCCGCGACAGAAAGCAGACTAGACTCTGCCCTTCTGCCAGCGCGGTCGCCTCGCCAATTGAAGACGCGGCAAGTCTGAGCGGGGAGCCGTGCACTGCTTACTCTCCTTTCTCATACACTCTCACGCTGTTCACCCTCCCCTTTGACCCCATTTCCCGCCCGTCCTTCGCCTCTACATCGCCTGCCACAGTCTTGTGGGACACGTCCTCGCCAGAGTTGTGCACAGATTGAGCGGGGTGGTCCTGCGAGGTGTGGCAGTGTGTGACAACCGGCATCTCGTCTCACTACCTTCTCGAAGGGCGCCAGCGCAACATGGCACGTCGTCAACCTCGAAGGATTCGCCAGCATCTCAGGGCCGTCGTGCTCAAGTGCATTCTTGGTGCGTTTCATTGTCTACGCTATTCGTAATTGCTGACATAGTCCTTTCCTTAGCTGCAATGACTCAACATCGTTGTATGCGCTTTGATGTTGCCGGCCCACCTCCGGGCTCCCACTTTCAGCCACAAAACGGTCTTATCAAACGGCTCCCGATCATTACAAACGCGCGCAGTATCATCGTGCGCTGGTGCACGGGTTGTGGGCAGCTGCATCACTCCTCAGGCAGGCGCCGCTGTCCTTCGTGCACAGACCTACACGATACGCGACCGCACCTGCTCCTCTGCGCACCAGGCCCCTACTCGCCGACCGCTGACCACTGCCCGAACCCTGCGTCTTCACCAAGAGGGCCGTGTCCGACTCGCTGCAAGGCTGGAGACGAGATAGACACACGGCAGACTTTATAGCCCCTTCAGTGATCTTCCCACCGTTGTCGGTTGCCCACACGACGTCGAAGCGCCCGCCCGCACGCTTCGTAAGGTCGTCTCTTACCCAGTGCGGGGTGGGTCCCTCTTCTCTGCAAACACGGTCTTCCTCGACATAGCAGTCACGCGGGCAATTACACTACAGTCATTCGAGGTGCGTCATAATGGCTTTGTTCGCTCGGCGCTCGGCTCATAATGCACGCTTGCGGCCTAGTCCCATTCGCGGTCGGCGACTCTCGACTCGCTCAGCGAGGCCGCGCTGTTCATCATGCGCAACACTGAACAGGCTGGCCAGCTCACCCACCTCCCGCAGCGCGGTGTCGCCCACCTCGCCCGCATTCGCGTGGTGCGCGACGAGGAAGCGGCCGGGGCCGAGCTCCATGCCGTCGAGAGACGCGATCATCGCCATGCACCGCACGTCGCGGACCTTGTCGCGGGGGCGCGTCGGCGCAGAGCCTGGCGTTGACCCGCGGCGCTCGAACGCGTTCCAACAGTACGGGCACATCCGGCAGAAATGCAAGGTCGAGGTCGTCTACTGCTCGCCGCTGCGCTCGAGCTTTGGCAAGATGACCAATGCCGAGTTCGTGGGCTTCCTGAAAAACGACGAGGCGAGTGCGCGCGACCCGCGGGTCCGCGTGCGCTACATCAATGTCGGAGGTATCAGTTGGGATGTGACCAGCGCGCTGGCGCTGAAGTACGTTACGTGCGCTGCGTCGTTCGGCCCGTGCAAGTCTGACAACATCGCTTGCAGACATGCACCCGCTCGCCCTCGAGGATGTGCTTCACCAGCGCGGGCACGCGCGCTCCAAATCGGACTACTACCAGCAGCATCTCTTCATGCGAGTGCTCTCGCACAACGTCGGTGCGCCGACGCCCGTGGACTATGAGGCGGTCGACAGAGGTGCCCACCTATGAGGAAGTGCCTTGGGTGCTGGCGACGACTGCCCATCAGGTGAGCCCATCGTGACTTCACAAATATGACGACGTGCTCACCTCCGAACCCGTGCCCAGCCCCCTTCAATTCTCGTTCCCGCCTTCAACAATGCGTCTAGCCCCGCACTTGCTGTGTGCTGTTAAGAAAGTAATTCCCGCGCGAGGCTCAGTTGACGGTGTCGTGCTAACTTCAGACCTGCAGCCCGCCGCAGCAAGCTGGTCACTGCCATGGTGACCGGTCTAAACAGGCGGCAGAGGTGCGATGGTTGAGAGTATTGCTGACATCTTCTTCGGCGCAGCGCCACGCCGTTTGTCTCGTATGGTGTGCCTCAGCTGTATGGAAAGTACGAGTTTGAGAAAGAGCGGAGGTCGAACTCTGCGTTTGTCGAGGTGCGTGGTGATTACCGGTTGTCGGGGCAGGTGCGCTGACTCTGTGTGGACAGGACAACGAACGGCGAGCCCACTCACGCCAGCTTGAGCTCAACGTGACGCCGTGTTCTTCAGCAGGAGCGGATACTGCAAGTTGAAAATGGAGAGACGTTCGCAAGCAAGTCGAGGCCGAAGTGCGCATGACGGTCGCGGCGCCGCATTCAATCGCGCGTCGGGCGCAAAACATAATGCCGTCGCTGCTCGGTGGTTCACGGTACGTCTCGCTTCCACCAGTCAATTTATGTGTGCTGGACTGACAGAGTACGCGTGTTCTTCTAGACACCATTAAGTAAGGTGCTTCGCGCCACGGCCCACTCGTCACATCCCATCTCCTTGCACACATGCAGGGACTGCATCGCACTCGCCGTGGAGGGTGAGCACCTCGCATACGCACACGTATCGTCTGTCAGCTGACCTTGTGCCCTCAGGCTACTACGAAGTCGTCGTGTGCAGTACATTGTGCCCGAATTTGTCGTGCAGACGGGCGATCGCATGGGCGCCGGGCGCCGCGGCAAGTTGTTATATGGGGCGGACCGGAGTTCATCAGCTAGAGCTCGCAGCGGCGCGCGGGCACAGGCAGCAGTGAGTGCTTGGACTACAACTCCTCGCCGTGTGCACGCGCAGCGCACGCACCACGGACCCCATCGGCGTGTCCGACTCGCTGAGCGTCAAAGGGCTCGTCAGGTTGATGGACGAAGCGGCATGACGCTAGGGGCCGACGCCCTGCGTGGTGAGGCCAGCATGTCGGACGACAGCGACGGCGAGCAGGCAGAGGACGAGGATGGCCGTAACAGCGACGACGAGGATGACGAGGGAGACCGGGGCAGCGAGAAGGAGGAGCCCCAGGGCCGGGTTCGCGCCTCTGTAGGGCGCGACGCGCGCACTTGGATTATTTCGTAGCTACTTGCATCACTGTACGTTGTAATACCTTTGTAAAAGCCTCGGGTACATTATAATACGTTTGTAAAAGCCCGGGTACATTACAATGACTTCATATAGGGTTATAATCACCATCTGGGCGCAAGCCGTGAGCATCGATTGGTAATGCGAGTGCAGTTCGTGGCAGATTAGGGTCTCTGTAGTCTCCGTTGCCGACCTTGCGCGGAAGACAGTCGTTCATTGCTGGCGGAGGCAGATGTTCTCTGCTCGCGGAAGGCCGGTCTTCGTGTTCGGGCGAGTGGCGGCAAACCTCGTGCGAGCAGACCTGAAGCATCGCACGCCGCAGCCCCTGACAGCTCTCAAATCGATGGCGACGCGGAGATGGTTGACATTGGGGCGATAGACGGAGAGGATGGGGCGCATGATGCAGGGGAGGCCGGAGATGATGGTGAGAACGTCGCTGTCGAGGAGCGAGCCGGTAAGTAGATCATCTGCTGGGGATCACTGGCATGCTTACCTTAAATGTCTACAGGTAGTCCGATGGAACTTGATGACGGCCTTCCAGACGATACAGTGCCGGGCCCAGCGCCATCGGGAGCAAGGGCTGCGCCGCCGCGCAAGAAGAAAGGCGCCGTTTCGAAGGATCCATTGATATCCTGGGACATCATCAACGATTTCTCAGTCGAAAAGCTTGCAGAAACATATCAGAGGCACGCACCGACGATGTGGGGACTGTTTAGCAGCCTAACGGAATCAACAAGCTCGAAAGGAGACGCTGTATTGGAAGAGGTCCGCCCGAAAGATGTCGTGCGTATGACGCCCTCGATGGCGCTACAAGAAGCTCGCAGTGCCCCTTCTAGATATGCACAAGTATTATCAGTGAAGTTCTCTTCGCTCGGAACTCGTGGACGAACCTTTTTGCTATGTCACGCGGCATAACCCTCTTCGCGACGAAAGCACATCAGTCCATGTACCGCATTGGGAGCCGTCTTGCCCGGTCCTGCGCCGTGCCGGGCATAAGTAGGGGTATCGGCGGGAGAGAGTGTCGAGGTGTAAGAGGCCCGTCGACATACTCCTGTGCTCTGCTCCGTCCTGGGCTCGTGACTCTGTTGATGCGTCGACGCGCTCACGTGTATGTTTGCTTACTACTACAGTACTACGAGGTCGAATTACATAGATGATCCAGGGTGTCCGTATATGGTGCGGGTACCGTGCCTGGGGGTCTGCCAGCCAACGGCCCTAATTCTGATGTAGCCTAGGGTCTCTGCAGAACAAATGCGGGCGGACCGAGTGCGCGCGGGATTTGCGAACGCCGCAATGACAGGAACTAGGCAAAAATAGATTAGTACCCCCTAACAGAGGCAGTTATATAGCTCTGTTTCTTTGCGCCTTGTGACACCTCCCCGCTGTCAATGTTATCTGCTGCCATGCGTCTTCGTCGTCGAGCACTTGTGGTGGAGATTGT
This sequence comes from Auriscalpium vulgare, assembly GCA_019915015.1. NCBI lineage: Eukaryota > Fungi > Basidiomycota > Agaricomycetes > Russulales > Auriscalpiaceae > Auriscalpium > Auriscalpium vulgare. Next base: position 859,979 of record JAHBBC010000004.1, on the reverse strand, counting down.
GAAAGCAGATGGTGTTCGGTTTTCTCAGTGAGTCGTACAGCAAAGGATAATGTCAACGCTGATGGTTTTGGCAGCTATAAACGTTTCCTGCAGAATTGGTCACAGTCTCCGCTGTCATACTTTGCATTGCGCGGGTTACCTCCGTCTTTGCTCTGGCACGGCGACGGGCCTCGCCGTCGTCTTCATCTACCGAGTTGTGGGCAAGCGGTAACCCTATCGTTTGTGGGTGAAGTGTCGCACATCGGCGTTGCGGATGAACGCGCGTCGACCATGAGGGTTCTGCCAAGTTTCGAGGATGCGAGAGCATTGAGAGCTCTTCTGTGGACTAGCTCGACGCACCCGTCGGTTCTGAATGGTGAGTTAACTGTGTTGAGACCTGTCCTGGACTCATCAATCATATAGAGACTCGGCTGGGACCTCTATTTCATGAGACACTAGGCATACTACTCTCTATCCCGACAGCCCCGCGGAGGCCGTTCTATCTCGACGGATCCCATCGGTGGCACCCTTATCATGTTAGGATGCCTGTCCTCTCAATCTGGGACCTGCGCGTAGGCGACGTAGTGATGGTAGAAGTTCAAGTGGGGTGCGCTGCACATACGACAATACTGGGTAGTCATCTCACCGCATTATTGGTCCCGAGGGCTGTAACTACTCTGCGCGGTTCTAGGGACCGAACAAGTTACGGCGCCAGGATGTTGATAAACAGGGTGTAAAGGCACGTCGGCCAATGGCCTTGATACGTACTCTATATATTATGACATTTATGTTTCGACACTTGAAGAGGACGGCGGATGGCGCGGACGACTGGTCTCGGAGACGACGCGACGTTTGTCTTCCCTATGCCGCTGGGTGTGTGCAGGCAGCGGGAGGGACTTCAGTTGCGTGCCAGACCAGGCGGGGCTTGTATGTGCACCCCGCCCGGTCCTGGCGGGATCCCGCCCGCACCGCGCGGGCTCAGCGCGCCCAGCAATGCTGGAGCAGCTGGAGCCCACGCGCATAGAGGGACTCTGCCAGGACCGAGCGGATGCCGCCCGGTCTGCGCGCCGCTCCAGTGCCATGGCCGCCGCCGCCAGTACCCGGCGCGGCCTGTGCGCGCCCCCCGTCCCCGCCGGCACCATGCGCCCATCGTCGCCGTTGTCATTCCCTCCTCATCGCGCACGTCGTCGCCCTCGCCGCTTGACCCTTGCCGCCATCTGCCCCTACTCCTCGTCTGCGCCCACGCTGCCCTTGCTGCGCGCCACCCCTCGTCAACGCTCCAGCCGTACGCACCTTGCATTCGCAGCGTCCTGACCAAGCGCCCACGTCCTTGCTGCGAGCCCATGCGCGTCGTCGTCGCTGCCCGCCCATGTGCGATGCCGCCGTCGTGCGCTGCTCGTCGTCCTCTTCGTGAGCCGCTCGTCGTGATCTCCATTGTGCGCTCGTCGCGGTCCTCGTCGGCCATCCTCCCCACCACCCTCACCCTCGCTGCGCGCCTGTACACATCACCGCCTTCGCTGTGCGCCCGTGTTCGTCGTCCTTGATGCCCGCCCACGCGCGTTGCCCCTTGGCGGTAGTCTTCGTCATCCCCTTGTTGTCTTGTAGTTGCGCAGCTGACTGGGGTGTTGATGAGCTGATGGTGATGGTGGGAGAGTGCGGGGAAGGTGTCGCGGTTGGGCAGGTGGTAAGTAGCAGGGAGGAAGAGGACTTGGCCGCGTTGATTCTTGAACTCTCGCGATCACGTGTACTTGTTGACTGCAGGTCGTGGGAATTGAACTCGGGCTTCGACTACTAGTAGCCCGGGTCACTTGCCTTCGTCGCTTCCACGCCCGCACGCGAGGCCATATTCCAGCCTCCACAGCCCCGACAACCGCAAAACCCGCTTGCGCAGTCTTGTATGGTGCTAAACCAGGTGCCTCCTGGCTGTGCAGCGAGGACGACACGCATGGGCTCACGGCGAGGACGACGAGGATGACGCGCAGGAGCGCACAGCGAAGCCGACGAAGATGACGAGCGCGACACGCACGGCGCGCACGAACGCGCAGCGAAGACGGCGACGGCGACGGCGACGTGCAGGGGCGCGCAGTGAGGACGACGAGCAGGGATGCGCGGTGAGGGCGACTGGCATGGGCGCGCGGCGAGGAGGACGTGCCGAGCGCAGCAAGGGCAGCAAGCTGGGGCGCGCGACGAGTTCAACGGGCAGGGGCACGGCGCCGCAACGAGCAGGGTCGCGGTGTGCGCAGCGACGGCAACGAGCACGCGCGGCGCGCAGCGAGGGCGACGAGCACGCGCGGCGATGGAGCTCGTCGGGCGCGCACAGACCGGGCGGGGCACCGACAGCAGCGGCACTGGCAGCTGTCCACGGGCGGCGCGCAGACCGGGCAATATCCGCCCGGTCGCGGCGCACGACGAGACGATGAGAGGCGCGGGCGTGGACTAGGCGGGCTCGCACAGGCCGGGTGGGTCACACGAGGACGAGGCCGCGGGGCGCGCAACGACAGGAGCAGCGGCGCGTTACAAGGGCAACGGTGAGCAGGGAGGCGCAGCGAGGGACGCGCGCGTGGACCAGGTGAGCGGCGTGCACAGGGTGCCGATGACGACGGCGACAGCAGCGGCGGCCATGGCAGCGGTACTAGGGCACCGGAGCGGCGCGCAGACCGGGCGGCATCCGCTCGGTCCTGGCAGAGTCCCTCGATGCGCGCGGGCTCCAGCTGCTCCAGCATTGCTGGGCGCGCTGAGCCCGCGCGGTGCGGGCGGGATCCCGCCAGGACCGGGCGGGGTGCACATACGAGCCCCGACCGGTCTGGCACGGGACTGAAGAAGTACGCAGCGGTACATGTCCACGACCACACGCGTCACGGTGTGCAGAACAGTCGCTATTCGCGTGTGGAAATAAAGGTTAACGACGTAGTGACGACTGTCCGTAGGCACTAAGTAGTATTGAAAGAAAAGAAGCCGCTGTAAGGATTTAAAGACACAGATAGAGAAATACCGGGCGACGCCTGGTCCCGAACCAACCATTATTTAATGACAAGTGCTTGAGGTGCATCTTAGCGGTCAAGACTGCAGGGACAACCCGCGCTGTGCGGCGGCGGGTTGGTTGGGACTGCGGCGCGCGGCAAGGGTTAGCAGGTGCAGTGCGCGCCGCAGGCATCCCGCGATGGCGGTCTGCGCGCACGAAGGTCTTCGTCGCTGGGTATGAGGCTGACGGGCTGCAGATCGACCGCCGCGCCGGCCGCGTCGGCGTAGCCGCTGCCGTCTCCATCGCCCCGGAGGCTCTACAGCTAGCAGATGTCGCGGGCGAAGTTTTGGCTAGGTATGTGGCCGCTTGGACTACAGCTCCTCGGCCGTGTCAGCGCGCGCTGGCAGCGCACGTACTCAAGGGCCTCGTCAAGTTGACGGACGAAGCGGGCATGACACTAGAGGCCGACACCGTGCATGGTGATTGATGAGGCCAACGCGGAAGTGCATACCGGACGACAGCAAGGGCGAGCAGGACGAGGGCAAGGATAATGAAGACTGGAATAGCAACGACTCCGAGGACGATGGAGACCGGAACAGTGATGAGAAGATTTGTCCTTGACGAGCAGACTCGACATAGCGAGCACTGAATACTTTCGTACTACCTGGTCGCATTTGCCATTCCTGTACATTGTAATACCTATGTAAAAGTTTGTGGTCAACTTGATACACAACAGAGACAGTACTCTTGCCGCACTTTCATCCTGCACCACGAAAGGCGCACGCAACTTGAACTAACCAGACAAGAAACCAGCCCGAAGCCCTGCCGAAGCCCCAACGACGCCCGACTCATAACTCGTTCAACCAGCCACCGCTGACAAACGACATCACATCATGATGACACCCCAGGCAGCCCTAGCCGACGTTTTACCGATATTATTCGCACGCCCTCCCAAATAGGAAGGTGGGCACGAAATACTGCAGGGGAAACCTGATCCCAGGCATACGTTTAAGCCCGGGTACATTAATACAATGACTTCATATAGGGTTATAATCCTCCGCGCAAATTACAGCCGCTGAAATCCGCTGTGACCGGGTGTGACATGTGACATTTCGACGGTTTTGCTGATGCGGCTGCCCGCAACGAGCGACTTACGGTTGACCGGGACCGTTGACCTCCGACTGCAAGAGAACATATCCGGCCTCACTTCCTCCCGTCTTTGCTGCTTATTGACTGGTCGGTCCCGCCGGTGGCACTTATGTCTCCTTCGCCATGGAAGATTTGGCGCGCATCGCGGGGACACCGCCCATCCTCAGCGACATCCAGGAAGCTGCGCTGGCATTCAAGAAATCATCGTCGCCATCCGCTCGAGTCCCGCGGGAGGAGAAGGAAGGGAGACTCGATGAGCAGACGTCGTGCTTCATCGAGGACGCGAAGGACGCTGGCAGGCGTGTTTGCTTCGTGTTCATCGTGAGCCCGCGCTGACGTCTCTTTTGTTCGGCAGGCTGGCACTCTTCTGGACCAGTTCATCCGCCAGAGGCAACAGTACGAGCAAGGCGTTCAGCAAGCGTTTTTGGACGGGACATCCAAGCCATTTGCAGCTGGTGATTGGTGATCGCGTACATGCACGAGCCCAGCGTCGTCCGCAACAGGAATGCGTTGGACTTGAAGGTGGCGACACGGCATCCACCGCCGCTGCGCGCCTCCACAGCCCCACCCGCCACCGCCGAAAAGCTTGAAGCTGAGGCGCAGCGCTACCAAGACGATGGAGGGCGCGGGAGCGCGCTCGGCGGGCAGCGGATGAAATCATTTGGGTGGCATCCGGCGCATTTTTGGCCGCTTGCGGCGACATCCTCGGGCGGCGTCCAGGCCGCGTTTTTTGGTGACGGGCGCAGCGCCCAGCAGAGCGTTGAAAATTGGTGGGAGGCGTCGAGATGCGCGGGAGATGTGTTTGACAAAATGCGTCAGTGAAAGCGGTCTCCAAAACCTGCTGCGACGGCGCAAACGGCGGCCTGGTTCACGTTGAGACGATGGTGCGGGTCTCGGGTCACGAAAACGAGCGCATTGGCTTTGTCGGGCGCATGATGCCTAGTAAGCTTTTTGTTTGCGTGACATGAATTAAGCTGACCGGCTGCAATAGGAATAAGGCGAGCGTGGCGCGCGAGTCGTATCAAAGGCATAGTACATACGCGTCATGCCAGGTATTCAAAATTTCTGGCTTCTCCGTCCCCTGTGTGCGGGCCGCAGCGCCCTCTGTCGGTCAGCGCGCGAGATGATCACCGTGAATATGACATCTGACGAAGATTCATGAGGTCAAAAGCGTACGCGAACGGCACAGATTGCCACCGCTCATTACCAAGAAAGTCAAAAAGGTCTACAGGATTGCATGGTCAGTGCTCGACTGGTGTATGGGTTTACCAAACGTACACTGGCCTGGATACTAGAGCTCAGTCTCAGGCTCGCCGCCATGCTGCCCCGCTCATCGACCACGCCATACCCTCCCGCTGCCCCCTGCGCCCCGGCCGCCCTGACCCACGCACGCCCCAGCCGCCCCCGCCATCCCACGCGCCGTTCCTCCCCCAGTTCATCGCAGATACGGCCCCGGGTTGTACGAGAAGTTGTTGCGCTCCTTCTTCGAGTTCTGCGACAATGCCGACTTGGGCGTCGACATGCTGTCATCCGACGCATTCTCGCTCTCCCCGGTGGAGGGAGCCGTTTGCCGCACAAGACCGGGCCTCAAAGCCCCAATGACGCGGCGATAGATGTTCGCAACACGGGTTCGCGGACCCGCCGGGCTGCTAGTGTCGGTCAAGGCTGTGACCGGCGGACGGCGCGTGAGCTACTGGAAGAGCACGAGCAATCGGTACGTACTCGTGTTTGTCCGTCTGAACACGCTCATCAACCTTTGTCCTAGACCGCGACGGTGCGGGGTCGTGGACGCAGGGAGGTTGCTCTGGAGAGCGGCGCGGGGTTCTCGTGCGAAGGGACGCTCTCCGCCGCTGCCTCCAGAAGTCGTACCAGGTTGCTGCATATTGTACCCGACTTCAGGTATAAGAAAGTGGTGAAGAGAGTGAGGACAGTTTGTGGTGAGAGTGCTGAAACAGGCAGAGGTCAAGAGTCGAGTCGTAGAACCTGCGCGAGACGCTAAATCGAGCCACATACGAGTGCCGTCGTCTTCACTCCCTGCCTCTGCGTCACCACCGATGTCCCCGCCCGCCCCTGTCACCCCACTCCCGCTCGTCGCCCTCTCTGACTGCCCTCGACTACTCCGCGGAAATTCAAGAGTCGACAACAACTGACGAAGCCACGACGACGCCAATCTGTCAATTCCTCTACATTCAACTCCTGATGCACTGTCGCATCATACCACAACGCCCGCGCTCACCTCATCATGTGCATCCAGCACTGCAAGATTTGCGCAGTCACTCGCCAGCCGAGCCAGCAGATCGTCGGCATTTTCGCCTTCAGCATCACTCAAGAGGTCGACGCCTTCAACGGCCGATCAACAGAATAGCTTCACCTTCGACGATATCAGCGCTATGCCATCGCTTCCGGGTGCTCCGCATGATTTTGCAGAGGCGGACATGGACGTGAGCGTGGTCGTGCAGGAGGAGGACGATCTGTCGCTGGCAGATGCGCTAAGAGCAGAACGGGTTCGCCAGACTTTGAGGCGAGCAAGAAGGACAGGAGTTATGACTACTCGGTCAGTCTAAAATCTGAGCCCAAGGTGCGCCATCTTTGCTATATGTGTACCCACCGCTCATGCCCTACAGGCATCACCTTTTGACAAGATGCGCAACGTCAATGTCCGCCGGCCCATCCCCCGTATGCGCACCTCGTCGCTCACGCGTACCACCCCGTCCCCCTCTTCGTCCGAGTCGAAATCAACGCCACACAAGTAATCGCTCTTTTGGACTCATACGATCGCGATATCGCCCATGGCCGCAGTGTCTGTTCCTCTCCCGCCCTCCAACAACGCGTCTCCTGCGCAGCTTAATATAGAAGAGGAAGGACCTCAGTCACCGGACGACTTTCAGCGGAACGGCGCCTACTCTGCCAAGCAGGATGAAGATGAAGTCGGCGACGCTGAAAGTGGGCAGTCTGAACGCGAGCCAACCTTATCATCACAAGAGGCCCCAAGTCCGCGGTCAAATCCTTTGTCTGCTCGGTCGCCATCTGCTCCGCTAACAGCCTTATCGTCTCCCGCGGCGTTCTGTTGCATTCACACCTACCCCTGCCTTCCTTCCGCGCCCCCGTGCGCGTTTCCTACCATCAACGCCCGCCGACGTTATCAACCCAACAGCCCCGTCCGCGCCTCGCAAACCCAACGCCACATCCTCTTCGGACAATGCCCATGGAGACGCCGAATTCAGGAGGCAGCAACGATGCGCCCATGCTGGTAGAGACCCCAATCAGCGCGCGTAACAGCGAAGAGCCCGAGACCCCTCGCCCTCTGCGCCTCCAGGCCGCCTTTGCCGGCATCACGCACGGCCCCCGCCCTCGTGCGCGCGCCGTCGGCCGGCTCTCGCACCCGCTCGCAACCACCTGGCCCGCCGCGTCCGAGTCTGAGTCCGAGGGGTCGCCTCACGAGCGCGCTTCCTTCGTCTCGACCGCGTCCTCGCACAATCTGACCGCGCCGGTGCACGCGAGCGAATGCCTTATTTGATCCCGTGATGGGACTCGGCGCAGGCGGGCATGGCGTGGGCCGCTTCAACGCGGGCAAGCTGAACACGTACCTACACAGCCTCAACCGACGCCTGCAAGAGAGCGAAACGCTTGCAGGGGCGGCCGGACTGCTGCGCGAAGAGAACTATGGCCTCGCAGAGGAGAACGCAACGTGAGCTAGAGGAACTGCAGGGCGTAGCGAGGGGTGCGGGCAGGCGCGGGAGCGGCGGGCGTAGGGTCAGCGACATTGGGCTGACGCTGGGCAACGTCGTGGAGGATGCAGGCGGCGAGGGGTGGATGGAAGAGAGGGCCGAGATGGAGGAGGAGCTGGAAGCGATGAAGGCAGAGCTGGAGAGGTGCATCAGGGAGAAGGAGGACGCTGCGGGTGAGCTGCAGGAGGAGCATGCTGCGCGTTCGCGGGACAAGGAGCGCTGGCGAGAGAAGATGGGCGAAGTCGAGCAAGGCGTCGAGGGCATCATCCACGACCTCGAAGCCCAGCTAGCCAAAGCCGAACAGAGGGCCCAGGACGCAGAACAGACTGACTCGCATTTGAAGGAACTCGAGCGTGCCGTCGAGGAACTCGAGCAGGAGAAGCAGTTCGCCGAAGCCCGGGCGGAGAAGGCAGAGAAGGTGCTGGAAAGCGGGCGTGAGCTCGGTGGCGACCTGTGCGCGGCGAACGAGAAGCTCGGGAAAACGATGGCGTAGCTGCGCACTGCGCAGGCGCACGTTGAAGACCTGCCGCACGAGTAGCGCCAGGCGGAGGAGCACATCGCAGATTCGGAGAGGGATGTTCGCGCCGCACGCAACACAGGACTCGACGCAATGGAACAGGATCTGATCCTGTGAGGGGAGCAGGTGCTCGGGCAGGCCGAGGAAAAGCTTGAAGGTGCAAAAACATACATCGCGGAACTAGAGACGGATGCCCACGCTGCAGGCGAGCACATTGACGCGCTGGAGGGCGATTTGGAGCTGTTGCGCGAGCAGCTGGCCACCGCTGCGACGGACGAAGAGCAAACTGATCAAGACTTCGAACATATCCAAGCCGAGGCCAACCGCAACGCTAAGCTAGCGCACCAACTGGAGGAGGCTATTGATGCTGCGGAGCAGATGATTCGAGCCGACGAGGCTACGATCTCAGAGCTGCGGCGCACTATTGCATCCCTGGAGCGCGAACGCGAGCGGTCCCGCACCGAGCCATCACGAAGCCACAATCCTGACGATGCTGCGGACGAGTCGGACGCCCAAATTCGCGCGCTCGAAGAGGAGCTCGACGACGCGTACCGCGAGATCGGACGCCTTAATGGCGCGCTGGCGCAGTCTCCTGCCCGCAAGGCGATGGACCGTGCGCGCGAGGCAAAGCTTGAGATCCTGGAGGAGGAGAAAGAGGAGCTGGTGGTGCGTTTGCAGAGCATGCGTGCGCTAGTTGGCGTGAACACGCCAGGGAAGAACGGCGATACAAACGGCGTGTCCCCGTTGCATCGCCATGATGACGACGCGCAGCAAATCAACAAACTGCGCGACGAGCACGCCGCCTCGCAGACGTCGCACAACACCCGGCGACATGCGCTCGACCTGCAGATGCTCGAGATTGAAGACCTAAAGCGCGCACTCTCCGAGCGCACCCACGCGCTGCAAGTAACAGCGACCGCGGACAAGGGAGAAGGAGCGCCTCGCAGCGGACCTCGCTCGCGTGTAGCGCAACGCGGAGGCGCTCGGGCGCCACCTGAAGGCGGAGCGGCGCCGCCGCGAGGAGGGCGAGGCGGAGCGCCAGCGCGAGCTGCAGAAGGTCGGGCGCGCGCGGAAGGAGGCGGAGGAGGCGCGCAGGCAGCTGGAGAAGGCGGAGCGCGCGCGAAAACAGGCGAGCGCGGAGGCGCGGGTGCTGAGGGAGCGCGTGGATGTGCTGGAAGATCAGCGCATGACCGCGCGGACAAAGTGAGTGGGCTTAGTCCGGTGGAGACAAGCAGTCGTCTGACAGGAATGGTACTCGTAGGATGACAGCCAACTCGTCGCGCCTCGTCGAGTGTTGCATCAGCTCGCGTTCGTCGACGAGTGTGGCCGCCGAATGCGCACCGCGGAGCGCCGCCTCGAGAAGCCGCCCGAGGAGAACGCAAAGGCGACGAATCTGGTGCGCTGCTACAGCCTCCAGTCCAGCCATCAACTTTCACAGACCGTCAACACACAATGATGCGCGGACACTTGCCTGGTCTCCACCCGTCGGTGCGTCGCCCTTTCCCGCCGGGCGCGCACGTTGCGCCGTTTCTGGTCAACACACCCGTCGGCCCGCAGCCGTTTGCGCCCGAGTAGTAATGTCGTCTTCATGCGAATTGCTTCCTAGCACTGACAGAGCCGACAGGGGTGTACTCGAACGTCGTCATGAGTAAGTGCGGCCAGAAATGTCCCAGCCTCTTGAGGCACAGCGCTCGCACCCACCCTTTTTACGCGCCTCGCCGCGATCTCGCTCTCGAACGGGAGAAAGACAAAGCCAACAATTCAGGCAAGCTGCGGGATCCCGAGCAGGAGCGCGTGCCTTCAATCAAGGAGGGGATAAAGCTGCAGCGCCAGCGCCGAAAGGTCGTTGACGATCCTACTCATCAGCCCCTTCGGCTGCATCGCCATCTTCGAGGACTTCTTCTGCAACGGCGTGCGATACTGTCTAGACGCTGCGTTGGTGAGCTCGTTGGCCTGTCTGTCGTGATGGGATGTTGACGCTTGCTACGTCCACAGGCCGAGGTAATTTCGAAAGCGCGAGAGGTCGGACTTGAGGCGTAGTATATACGCGTCCTGCCGGTATTCTCGTTTGAGAAAAAAATCTCTTCCCTCGCCGTCCCCCGCGTGCGGACCGCAGCGCTCAATGTCGATCGGTGCGCGAGACGTAGACGCGCTCGCTTAATGTTGGTGTGCGACAACGACGCGCTCGAGTCAGTGCGGAGGAAACCTGGGCTCGCGCCGGCGCCGGGGACGTACGCGGGCCTCCCTTCTGCAGCGGGCAGGCTCAGATCGAGCGCCGCGTCCTTTATGGCCGCGCTGCGCCGCCCACGCGGTTGCGGGAGGAGGATCGGACCAGGTTCGTGCTGAATCTGGTGCAATGGCCGCCTGTCACTAAGGCCGGAGCGAGAACTGTGTACAGGCACGGTGAATCCGCCGGCGTTGGGGCATCACGAGAACGAACGACAGGCCCGCAATCCGAGCGCAAGTAGCCTCCGCAGCAGAAGTGAGGTTTTTCGGCGTATCGAACTGGAGGGAGAGCGCGCGGGCATCGTAGAGCCGTGCGCGCGGTGAGTACAATCCTTCTTCGCGACGGGTTTAAAACTTACGGCGGATGCTCAGCAGCCATCTACTGTGGCAACGGCGTCATATGCCACGGACCGATGCGTGCAATGAGCGGTGAAGGCGTGATGCTGGACAACAACAAGACGTACTCATCCCACGTAACACAGTACGACGCGCAAGCATAGCGACGGCGAGTGCGAGCGACGAAGACCACGCAGTCCTTTGCGCGAGGACGGTAGAGGTGGATGGACTGTATCATGGACGGCTTCAAAAATTGGTCTGGCGCGTGATGGCTAGTACGTTCTTCTAGTTGGCCGTCACATGGATTAAGCTGACCATTAGTACAGGCGTAGTGCTTAGGTACGGCGTTAGAAGGCGGCGCACCTGTATTTACAAGGTGAAAATACAACGGACAAGATTGTGGACACTGCATACAAGGTTACAAGACAAAATGACATTGGCGCAATTTCCCCCCATCTCTCGCCCGCCCGCCCGCCAGCCCGCGCCCGCCCGCTCCAATTTCCCCGGATCTCTTGACCGCCCGCCTTGCGCGCTCATTCCCCATGTGGCGGCCGGTCGTACGAGAAATTGTCGCGCTCTTTTTTCGAATACTGCGACAGGACTGACTTGGGTGCCGACGTGGTGTCGATGGACGCTGGCGTTTCTCTACCTGCATTGTCTCCCTCCCCGGTGGAACCTCGTCTCAAAGCCACAAGCACGCGACGATATACGTTCGCAACGCGGTTTCGTGAACCTGCCCGGTCGGCGGCTGTAGCCGGTTGGTTCGAAGAACAGCGCGTGAGCAGTGGGGCGAGCACGATCGCGACAGCGCCACGTACCAGCATCTGTGCGTCTGAAAAATCTAATCAGCCTCTCTCCAATACTGCGATGGTGGGGGCTGGTAGATGCAGGAGGGTTGTTTTGGGGAGCGGTGTGGTGTTCTCGAGGGGAACCTCCTCTGCTGCCTCCAGAAGGAGGTGGCGTATCAGGCTGCTTCATTGTGTACCCAACCCAAGGATAAGAAGTCGGCGAGAAGAAAGAGGAGGGGCAGAGGTTAAGAGTGAGGGTGCTGGAACACGCAGAGGTCGGGAGTCAAGACGCACGAGACGCCAAATCGAGCCACATACGTGCCCTCATCTTCAATCTCACTTTTCCCGCCCTCGTCTGTCTCGCCACCCGCCCCCGACGTCCCTGCCCGCCCCTGCTACACACCAGAGGCACACTGTCAACCCACACTCTGTATGCCGTGCCTCCCCATCCACTGCCAACACTCCCCATCCACTTCATCACTACTGCGGTCGACTACTCTATCAATCACTTCAGCCTGCTCCACCCTAAGGTACTTGCGCGAGGCGACCTCTGTGGACGGTCAGACATCGTATCGACGGGCGCGGACTGCGTGAGCGAAGGATGTGAATCTGGCGAGGGTAGCGATGTCGGGGGAGGAGAGGAAAGTGCGGATCCGCCAGGAGGACCGCTGTTGAACGGCAGTAAGCACGCGCACGTCTTTGTATTCCTCCATGTCGACCTCTAATTTCGGCCTTAGAATACACTTCAATATCCTCCCGCCAAGTCGAGTGAGACCGCTAGAGCGCTGATGGGCAGCACCGCGCACGTTGAGGTGGCGCCACCAAGGTGAGCGTACACTGTAACGCCGGTCTTCCCGTTTCCCCCACCGTGTGGCGGCGCCTTTATTCAGCAGCAATACATCGCATTCTACAATTGCATTCTACAATTGCATTCTACAATTGCATACCAGAATCTATCCCCGCAAGCCTCGTTCGAGAATTTCGCCGGCGTCAGGTATGAGCTCGTTGGACAGGTCTGCATCCGGGGAAAGACGTGCGTAGCTTCCCGCCTCCATTCTCCCTTTCGACCTGATCAACATTTAGCGGCTTCTTTCGCCGCAACGAATTCATCATCCTGCAGGCGACCACGCCTATCGTTAACCTGCCATGGGTCAGATCTTTGACTGCTCAAGTTAGTTCATATCGTCCTGCGGCCGTTCTGCCGCGTCTGCAGCTGCGTCTACTGTCCGATCGCTCGCGTTCTCCTTCGCGCTTTCACCTGATCCCGCGAAGACACCGACGCCGCGCGGATCCCGATGAGGTATGTGACCACGTCGAGTCCGTCGACGCACTTTATCCACCATACTCAAGGACGGGCTGCCGGCACTCAGCGCATCCCGCGAGCAACGCTCCATCAACGCACTTCACGGTTCAAGGCTTCAAGTACTGTAAGCAAGCCTGTCGACTTCGTGCAAGGTGAGCGCGTCGAGCAGTGACCACGAGATGACGGACTACTAATACCTTTGCAGGCTATCCTGGGATTCCACCGGGTGCGTCTGACCAGGCGTCAAGGCCAAGTACACCAGGATCGAGCTACGCAAGAACGAAACACTTCCAGGCGGACAACAAAACACATTATACGATTATGTTGACCAAATTCATATGAACTTGTGGCAGCTGCTCGACGGCGCGCCGTGCCTCCCACCGGGAGATTCATGCATATGAGGTACCGCGCCGCAAATTAGCTGCCGGCGTCATGATTCCCGGATCCTTGCAGCCTCCTCGACCTCATAGATCCTATAGCTTTGTACCCTAAAATGCTGAAGGCATCATCAAGTATGCCTATACTTTTGAGCCATTAAATTTTGGGTTGGCGTTTTTGAGCCGCAAAAAATCTACAACCATGATGGAAAAAAGAGCTCATTGTTGCACAAGGATTTGTGATCCAAAAAGTATGAAGTAATTTAGGGCTAGCCGGACTACTAAAGCTATCACAAAATTGCACGATTTCACTCGCCAAACCTGGTGCAAACATCACAGGGTATTTGAAAAATCTTTCGGCTGCAACAATGATGAGGAAATGCTCTGTTTGAGTAGAATTATATTACACTTGTGGGGATCTAAAAATTGGTTGCGCACATGATTTTTGTACGCAGGTAGAAGCACAAAAAACGTGTGCAAAAATAGCATTTTTGAAATAGAACATGATGCAGCTATTGTGACGAACATTGTTGATATTCGTACATTTGTTGCGGTGCAAATACGATGCAAAACTCATTATATGTTGTTACCATTTTCGTGCGACAAAAATGGTTCGATTCCTGCTGTCTTTTCGGAGCATTATGACACCATTTCCCCCCCAAAAAATGCTGCCATGCACCCAGTGACGGCAATCAACCTGAACCGCCTGCCGCCAGAATATGGTTCCCCAATGTGCACTGCGCCTACGCGATGATCATGTTCATACAGAATGACATCCGCCACAATCCCCCCAAAGACTCTAGCTGCGCTCTGGAGGTGCGTTACGGCGAAATCGTAGCCGAGGGCGGCGCTGATGTGGCTTTGAAGCAAGGTGCTGCGCGTCTGGTGGTGGGTGAGTGTGTGAGTGCGTGCAGGCAGGGTCGAGGGACGACGTACGGGCACCCGCCGCGTGTTCAGGTAGTCACTGTGGTCCATTTGAATGTATTTAAAAGCGGAAATTCTGCGAAGTGGGGATGAGGTTGATAGGCGGAGGAGGGCCATCGACGCGCGCGCATTTAATACCGTGCAACTGGACGCTATGAACTTCCCTGCGTTGTAGGGAACGGTCTATGCGTGCAGGAATTGGCGTGTCTCATAGAAGGTTGTCGTAGATGGACAAGATGCTAGGCAAGACAATGGAAGACAATGGCACACTTGTGCCATGTAGACACGATCGAGACTGAGACATGAGCGCCTCGCTGCGGGTTGATGTGGCCAGGTGGTGATCCGGACGAGTCTAGGATGGTCCATGGCGGCGCTGCGACCTCTTATTCCTTCTGCGGTGTCTGAAAGCGCTGCGGATCGACACTAAGGGAATGATGGTGGCCATAGCAGTGGCCGCTAGGGGCGGATACTACTGCGGTAGTCAGCGCAGAAATAACCAAGCACTCTGCCGCGATTGTGAGTTTCACGATATACTTATTTCGTTGGTACATTACGACTATTGTGATTAAAGCCTTGCGCATTGTCTTCCATCTCCCACCGCTCTTTCATGGATCTATCTTCCGAAGAACAGACTGTACCCCTGTCTATGTCTAGATTCGTGTGGACTTCAGGCGGCGCGTTGTCGTATGCCGAAGGACCGCAAAATTCCAATTGCGTCTCCTGGCATGCCAAGCTCACTCTCTGTGGATGAGACAAGGAGATGTCCGTGCTGCTCGCAAAAGGTTAGCGCTGGCGTTCAAAGGATGAGGAGGCGTAGCGTGTACCTGAGTAGTGCGTCACCGTCGAAGTCCGTTAGCGACCGGTACATGCGCGTCGCACCGATTACGCTGCGTGGTGCCAGTCAGTCAAGGGCGCTGTGAGCGCCGCGGAGAGCAAGACCCACAGAACGATGACTGGACAGCGGATAGCGCGTCAGGACAGTCTCTTCGAGAAGTGTGTTTCAGACGTACATTCAAGAGGCTGGAACATCTGGGTATTGCGCGCGTGTTTAGTCGGTGGCGAAAAGAACCAACAAGAGTATGCTTACCAAATTCCAGGCATCTGGACCGTAAATTAGCTCAGAATCGCCGGTGGGTGACCCATATCAACAACACTTACCGTTGAGATTCAACACCATGAAAACCTGGAGTCATTGGATACCTTGAGTAATTAGAACATCGGCGATCATACATCTTACAACACTCACGACGGGTGGGACTTCTACGAGCCCTGCCAGGGTTAGCCATACAATTCCCTGCAGGCAAACTCAGCCATCACTTTCCCATCAGAAAAAGACGCTGACGGCCGCACCTGGCTAAAAAGCAAGCGCCACAGCCCGTCCTTGCTTGCGCTGCGCGAGCGTAGGAGGCCGACGATCATTATCACGAGGAGAACAATGTCGGATACGAGGATGCCGATGGCGTTGGCGAGGGCGCGTTCGACGTCTGCCTCGATGCAGCTCGATGTTACGGACTCCCACTGGGATTGGCTCTAGTACGGCTGTGTGAGTACGCGAATAGCGACTGCTCAGGATCTTACCATGATGATGCCTTTGAAGTGCGTCAGTACGATAGACGGGAGAGAATGTCGAGCTTACCACGGATGTTCAGACCGATGCTGGCAAGCCAGACACCAATCGATACAGCCAAGATGTAGCGATTCCGTTCCCATATGGCATAGCTGCGGCGGAAACAATGGAAAGACGAAACCGCCGCCGTCAGCAGTCGCAACATGAGGGCGTATAAGAGGTGCGCACTTGCGTAGCAGTATAATGAACGATGCAGAGGCCAGCCCCAAGTAGGCAAAGCCCTGCATACGATGGTACGATATCAGCAACAGGACTTTCACAAGAACAATGCGTACTCACGTCGAAAGAGCTCTCCCATGCCTAGATCGGTCGCCATCAGCTTCATCGGGGGCGCTCAGGGGGAAGACACGCACGCCGCAATTGATGCGTTTCGAGTAATCGAGCCCAATGAACATGATACACCAGGCAGCCAGCGCGCTCAATCTACACACAAGATATACCTTCGAACGCGCCAGAGCGCTGGATTAGTGATCGGCATGCAGCAGCTAGGTAGAAAGAACGCACATAAATGGTCCAGCTATACGACCGTTTCCCAGTGATAATGCTCCATTCGTAGTCGAAAGTCGACACGAATTCCCAGCTGTTCGAAAGACGATGAGCACCAGAGATAGGTGGAATGTCGAGATACGTACAGATACAGTCCCCCAAGAGCGTGGTCAAGCTTGATGACGGCGACTGCACGCAACATATTAGCTCCGGTCCTTCACAACGGTGCCGCAGTGTACGCACGATGGTCTTTCAGCAGAAGCTCGGGGTCGTGCCAGTTCGGCATAGCGGGCAGAGGCTTCGCGAAGCAGAGGACATTCAGAGCATGAAGGAAAGTCGCTCGAGCGGTCTGCAGACGCGGTGGGGGAAAAGTTCCAGGGACGATAGCGACTGAGAACAAACGAGGCTGGGAAGACCTAGAAACCCTTTGCAGGGTCAAAAGCGCGCGGTCCGGAAGGGTCCGGAGCTATATTACATCATGATATCATGCATGCATCGCAACGACGCCTTGACCGCTCGTGTGCCAGGCCGAGCACTTATGGGTCAAATTGTCGATAGACCATGGTCGTCAGAGTGTGTCGGACATCGTGCACGAGGACGACTGGAATATATGGAGGGGTTCCGCTATGCATCTGCTGGGATTGAGCTGGATGAGGCTGGTATCAGGAGAGGTCAGGAGCAAAGAAGCAGGCACGGAGCGTTCTTGATCACCGAGGCACCAACAATATCACGCAGGAGAGATGTCGCCGTTGAAGTTCCGTCCCATGACCTTTACCACCTCGTGGGCACCGCGCTGTTCGAACAGCCTATGATCCAGGAGCAACCTAAGGCTAGAGCTCCCGGAATTGGAGTCTTGTGCAGAGACCTAAAGGTGCGAAGGTCGACAGTTGAGACCGTGACGAAACCTGACGAAACCCATCTGATGAGTCATCTACTCACCGTAAACAATCCAAAACCTCGTTTCGCCGCCTTCATACATCCCATAAAATGGCGGCGACAACAGAGGACTCTGACAGCGGGGCTCGCAACTTGCAAGTGCGCATTGGCGTGGTGGCTTCAAGTTCGAGTCGGCGGTAGTACTGTTACCGTGACTCAATGTCACGCAGTAACGGGTAGAGACTCCGCAAAACGGTGACTGTGACCGGGATCTCCGTCTCCCTCGAAGTCGGAGCGCCGGTCTGTGATGTTGTGCCCCTAGAGACATACCTAACCGCAGGAATGACCGCCGCTTTGCAGGCAAATATCGTTGCCTTGAGGTACGCACCCAGCTTCTTCACTCGCTTCGTGGCATGAAAAGCGGCGGCATGCAAGCGGCATGTGTCGACGTCAAGCTTCAAGCCCATGTCAAGCCGCAGTTTTGCTCGTCCTATAAAAAGTGCGCCCATTGTTGGGAAATTAGTGTCCACTGTGGCCGCGTTGCTCGCGGACTGAGCAACAGATTAAATAACAGCCTGTTCGCTCTCTTCCTTCACCCACCACCCAAACGACACCACCCGCAGCCATCATGTCCATCGTCGTCCTCACCCCCAAACAAACAGAAACCACGCTGAACGTCGGCGTCCTCGGCGGCGTGCTCTCCGCCCCGGGTGCGTCCGCGCATCTCGCGCTCGCAGCGCGCAGCGCTGGCGCCCAAGATTTGCGCGCGCCGCAGCTGTACGCGGACCCCGCGCGCCCGCTGTTCGTCTCCGCGCAGGACGGCGCGGAGCCCGTGCTTGTGTGCGTCGACTGGGTGCACAACGCGCGCATCGGCACACTCGTCCCACTGCCGTGCACCCCGGGAGCGGGTCCCATCGGGTGGCCGGTGTGGTTCGCACACGAGGGCGCAGCAGAGCCCGGCGTGAAAGTGTTCGACATGCTAGAGGGCGATTGCAAGATTGTCGGCGCTGAGGAGACGATAAGTGCGCCATCTGCGTGCTTTCAGATATGCATCGCGGTGAGTGCCCGTCGAGCTTCGCTGAATTGGACTGACGGGGGCGCGTAGTGGCCGGGATACCACGAATACAAGTACTCGCGTCGGACCCCGACCAGGCGGGAGAACATCAGCGTGGACGACCTGCTTTGGATCATCGCCGAAGACGTGTTGGAATTCATCACCGTGCGTAGCTTCCTCCGCTCCAGCTGCTAGCTCGCAGAACTGACGCCCGCGATGTACAGAAAGGCGCCGTGCGCGACGTGCATAGCCCGGTGCAGACCCCGCAGCGCCTCGTCATCGATCAAGCCAACGGCGTATGCCCGGGCGATGTCACAATCGTCGGCGCGCTGAATCTGACCCACGGCAGTTGGTATCCGATCCTCCGTGTTGCGCCCCGCCCCGTGTTGCGCCCTACCTACCAGTGAGGCTGGTATGCGGGTACCGGTGTCGTCAATCCTAAACCCCAGATGCACCTTGCTATAGGTAGCCGCTCTCGGATCGGGATCGTCAGTCTGTATGTCAGTCATGTATCGCTTTTCCAAATATAAGCTGTGGTAATCCTTGCCTTTCCCTATCTCTCGAGTAGTGCGCGAAACAGCGCCGTGACTGCGAGACGCCACGCCCCCAGGACAGTAAGGATAGCACCGCGCTCACCCGCTCAAAATCATGACATATACTTATTGGCCACGGTTTTCCCTGCAGATCGTGTCATCCGGCGTGCCCGAGCGTCCAGTGGAACTAGAGACATGATGGCAAGAGGGAGGAACGTGAACGTTTGAACCTCGACATCGATGGGACTCAGACTCGGAGCGCTGGCAGAGCTGGACCCCGAAACCAGAACCTTGGGGGCTCGAGCCGCTCGCTTGTCCTCGTCTCTCTCCCGCCGCCTTGTTGGTGCAGTGGTCTACATACTGAACTACCCTTGAAAAACTCTGAATTAAGACGTCAAGCTTTTGAACATTTGAAACCCCAGGACACTATGGCTATGGAGGGCTCATTCTCAATAACGCGGACTTTCTGGATGGGCAAGGACAGTAGTCGGAGCAGGGCAGGTGCGTGCTTTGCAGGATGGGTACACGTACGTCTCAGCTCATACCTCTTTTGCAGTCAGTCAATTCACTCTCGAGGCTCCAATCTCCTTCAAAGCAAACTCGGACTCCCACACCCTCTTAGCGACGAAGCAAAGTTCGCGCGTTGGCCCCGCATACGCGTTCCGCCATCCACCCGCGCTGATCTGGACTGTGATAGGTCGCGACTTGGTATGTCCTTCCTTACTCCCTGATCGGTGCTCCGGAGTCCAACCGCTGTCATCTCATCCTCGTTCTCTGCTTCTGCTTCCCCTGGCCCGCGCGATCGCAAGTCGAGAAGAGAGAATCTTAAAGAGACACAACGTAAAGAAGGTGCCATTCACGGGCTCCGCATTCTCTCCCCCGTTCTTATCGCTGTTGGGTTCATGACTACCGGATGCTATCTTCTGACCCGAGAAGTGACCGCACTAGCGGCGACATCAACGTGAACTCCACACTGTCCGATATGAATGGATCAACAGAATAGCCCGACTTCGTCAATTCGAGGACCGAGAGGGTGCACACTCCTGTCCTGGTCTCCCAACGGCCAACTGGAAGCCACGGCGTACACTCGGACCTGTGATTATTGACAATGCAGCATCATCGGTTCAACGCGTCGAAGTAGACGCATATGGCGCTTCTACGCTGTCGTTCTAACTTCTCCGCACCGGCGTCAGCACCTAGGGTGGCTATCAAGGAAGCTAAGCGCGTAGGCAAAGAAGCCCCTTTCACCGTGCCCCACGCCCATCTCGCTGCGGTACGCAAGGGCTGCGTTCATTGCTGGACTGAAAATATCACTCGGACTGGGACCTTTTATTCTCCACGCAGTCAGCAACGCGACGGATCGCGATCGGAACTTTGTGGTGTGCTCGGGCGTCTTCCTGATTCTGGGGAATCGCCCAACTGTTCTCCAGATTGGCGACAGCGTCCTCGGATAGATGCCATCGCAGAAGGTGATCGGATGTTGCGTTGGAGCGACACCGACATCACCAGATGCCGTGCGACCTTCCCAGCCGGTTGCGTCTCACCGGTCTTAAGTCGAGCAGTGGCACCTCTTTCAGCTCACCCCACACCCATCTCTGCGTATCTCCGAGGTTGCCTGCGATGACAAACTGGAAAGACCCTGCAATTGTGACCCAGGACTTCTGTGCGCACTCTCTGAATTCACAATTTACACCACTTAATTGACGCGCTCGCAAAGCGGTATACCTCAAATTGGCTCACGTCTTGATGGGCATTGTTCTGTAGGCAGTACCAGTTATCTCATCGCTATCCTGCTAATCGCGTGTACCGACAACTCCGCGTAGTTGGGAGTTCGCTGTGACATGTCATTTCGAGCTCGCAGTCCTCTTCAGGCGCCGACCATACCAATGGACCATCTGGATATACGTGTGGTGCAGGATCACCGCGGTCGTCTTCTTCCTATGCGTCACGATAACCAAGGATTTTACTGGAGTCATGAATTGCAGAGTGCGTGCCATTCCCGGCCCTGCACTCCTCGCCGTGTTAAGCTTCTGTGTCCTAGGCATGGGATATCGCAATCTATGTCAGTGATTCATTGCCTGTACCCGTGGCAATGCGTGTTGACGAGTCTGTGAAGACGTTTTCATATACTAGCCTCGGCCTCGCCTCGTTAATCATCGTCCTGCGGATGTAAGCTCGCATATCCTTAGAGCCAGCCCACCGCAGACCTGCTGATGATCTGACAGTATCGCAATCTGGGAACGCAGAATGTGGATATGCGGATTTTCAATCGCTCTTTGGCTCGGCAGTATTGCCCTGAATATCTACCGTACGTCCGCTGTCCCCATCCCTCGAGATTTGCGTGCTAACAAAATATTAGACATTACAATAGTGAGTGTCAGTCGCACGATGTCTCCCCATCGGAGTGATTTACTTGTGCTACACATCCATCAGGTTCGCACCACATACGAACCTCTGTCCGGCGTCTGCATACCGTTGCACACGGACGACAACTTGGCTAACTGCCTCGGCATCATGATCTCCGACTTCGGCCTGCTCATCATCATGATTGTCGGCATACTTCGGCATCACCCGTACGGTGCAAGGAAGATCTTGGGTCCGCACAGCCTGTGGGGCCTTCTGTGGCACCAGGTGCTTAAACATCCTGTCCGATGTGCATATTCTCGAGTGTTGATGGAATGGCGCAGAGTTTGATGTAGCTCGCGTTGGCTGCGATAGCTGAAATTCCTGCTGTGGTGGGTGACCCTCTTCATGAAAATCGCTGCACGCACGCTGATATGCTGGCTCCTAGGTGCTTCTGTTAATGAACTTCAACGGTGCGCACACCGGAGTCCGGAGAATTTGGCTATTCAAAGACTGATATTTTCTGCTCGCGGACCAGATGCGATAAATGTGGTGCGTTTTTCGTACTACCAACCCTGCCGATGATGCCTTATGCACGCTGTAGATGCTCCCGTTGACAGTGGGTAAGCACGCGGCGATACGTACAACGACGCCGCCAGCTCACCATCTGCACTCGTCGTGGCGACACAACAGTCGCAGTCCTGTCTGTAGGCGCAACCCGCATGTATAGGGGACTCTCCAACTACTCGTCCTTGACGGAATTCCGGTGCGTGTCCACTCGTCTCGCTGCCGCGCCTCTCCTCACTCACAACTCGCACAATTCGCGCGCAGTCCCAATCACACGGGCATCCACACGCCCCTCGGGACGGTACGTGTCCGCCGCACGCAGACTGTGCACCGCGATGACGGGACGATCGTGGGTGACCCCGATACGGTACACGTGGACCTTAACGGCGCGCCTGATGTGAGACGCAACAAAGGCACGCAGCATTCAAACGACTTTGCGATGGATGTGCTCGGATATGTGACGGATTCATTCTAGGATGTCGCTAGGGTGATAGATACCAGGAGGTTTGAGTCCGGCCTTTCTTGGAACAGTGCAAGAGTAAATATTCGCGTCGCAGTACAGTTTGGCATTTGAGCTCGAGTCCATCCACGCACTGGAAGAGCGCGAGCAACTTGATATGAAATTTGCTACCTCAGGACATGCCGTCGCGCGACGGTTAAGTCAGTTCTTTAAGACAGGTTGCCTGAGCGTCGCAAGACATCAGGAACGGCCAGCGTCGTGTCTAGGTCCTCGTCAGTCCTTGAAAAAATACCCACGTACCTCGCCGGCTCATACGCGCCAGCATTTCTGGTGCAGCTGATGCTCGCACGCTGCGAACGGGACGTCTGCCTGAAAGGAGATCACGGAAATTCTGATGCCGGGAATGCACAGAACAAGATCGACGAGGATGCGAGTCCGTCCAGCGTGGAGAACCTAGAGTCGGACCGCCGCCGACGGCCCCGATCCCATCGCGAAGATCCGCCTCGCGATGCAGAAGACCATGCAGGCTGACGCGGCCTTGCTCCGCACGCTCTCGACGCTCGACGAAGGCGTACCGAGACGTGGAGAAGCTCCGCGACATGCACAAGGAGGTCGGCATCAAGGACAGGAGCATGATTTGGTACGTGTGCGTGCTGCGCTGTTTGGGCTGTTGCGGTTTTGTCGCTCGACATTGCAGTGTCAAATTGATAAAGGTTATAGATTACTCTCCTGGAGCTTGGAAAAGACTGGCGAAGTGAGAAGGAGAAGGATAGTGGGAGACCGACGACACCGGCCCGTCTTGCCAGTGGCGCTGGGACTCGAGGACCCCGGGCCCAGCAATTGGGGTCCGAGAGCCTCGCATCTCGTCTCCCGCCGCCGTTGGACATGATGAATAACCCTCGAAAAACTAGATCTGTGCACCAACTCAATCTCTCAAGCTATGAGATCCCGTGCTCTTCCGCCCGCCGCCCCGTCGCTCTGCCCGGGCCCGGGTCGCACGGCCGCAGCAGCCACCATCAGCCCGGGTCTTTTTCAATCTCTCTGATCGTCAATTGCTCTTCGCACTCTGAACAGCGCTAAGGACACTTCTAGAAGACCAGGTCTGATGTTTAGGTCGTTTGAATGGGCGTGTATTGAGTAGGCCGGTGGGCAGGTGCGTTCAGGCTACTCAGAACGGGTACACGCGCCTACATAGATCATAGCTCATATCGCTGTTTCTACCAGTCATTTCTTTCTCGAACTTCCATTTTCCTTCAAATGATACTAGGAATATCACGACAATAAACTCCGAGCGATGAAGAACGTCCGCGCGTCGGCCCCGCATGCGTTCCGCTATCCACGACGCAACTCTGGTATGTCGCGACTTGACATGTCCTTCCTTCGTCTCCTGCTCGGCGCTCAGACCCCTGCGTTGCCTCAGATAGCCCGCGCGATTTTGAGTGGCGAATAGCAAATGACATCTGGACGCGACATAAGGAAGGTGCCCCATTCACGGTCTTCGCATTCTCTCCCCTGTTGTTGACAGATTCTGACTGCCGCTTGTCAACGTTAGAGACAGGCTCTTCTCAGCAATCGGCATTCTGAGCTGAACCGAGACCGCACTATCGACGACATTACGCAATAAACTCCAGGACTGTATCATCAGTTCATGACGTGCTAGTGGGCACTTAGGGTGGCTTGTCTTGTCTTGGTCTCACGACGGCCAACTGGAAGCCGCAACGTACGTTGGGGCCTTTTTATCGACTATGTAGTGGGCGTAGGTGGTCAAGATTGTCGTATCATTTCCCTCATAATATTAACTGCCCCGTCGCACAGGGACCTTCCCGTCACCATTGATTATCGGTCGAACGCTTTGAAGTCGACACATATGGCCATATTACCTCTGTTTTATTTCTCCGCCCGAGCGCCAGCACCTAGGGTGGCTATCAGTGCCACCATCCCCTGTCCTTCGAATTAGCCTTCCTGAGGCTTGTCTCACTCTAAGACCGCACAGGCAAGGAAGGACCTTTCACCTTGACCCCAGCCCATCTCGATGCGGTACGCCAAGGCTGCATCCAATGCCGGACTGTAAAGACTCACTCGGCCTAGTGCCTCCTTGGCCGCGCGTCCCGATTAAACTTCGTGGTGGACTCGGGCATTTTCCTCGTTCTGGGGAGCATAGCCCAAGATTTTCCCACTAGCGCCACTGTTTTCGGAGAGATTTCATCGTAGAAGGTGATCTGATGCTGCGTGGAATGCCGCCAACATCACGAGATGCCGTGCGACGTTCCCAGCGTTTGGGTGCCACCTCTTAAATCCAGCAACGGAAACTCTTCAGCTCACCACACACCTTCCCGTCTCCAAGGCTTCTCGCAATGACCAATTGGAAAGACCCTACCGTTGTGGCCCAGGATTTCTGTGCGCATTCTCTGAATATCCAACATACACCACTTAACTGACCCGCTCGCAAAGTGGCATACCTCAAATTGGCCCACGTCCTGATGGGCATCGTACTGTAGGCATTTCCGGCGACTATCGCTCGTTAGTATCCCGCTGACCGCGTGTGGCGACCGCTCCCCGGCGCAGCTGGGAGTTCATTGTGACATGTCATTTTGAGCTCACCGTTCTCTTCGGGCGCCGACCGTACCGATGGTCAATCTGGATATACCTGTGGTGCAGGATCACTATGGTCCTCTTCTTCCTTTGTGTCACGATAACCAAGGACTTTCCTGGAGTCACGAATTGCGGAGTGCGTACCATTACCGACCCTGCACTCCTCATCATGTTAACGCTCTTTTGCTAGGCATGGGATATAGCAATCTACGTCAGTGACTATCAAAGCATTTTTCAATGCATCGGTGGCAGTGGATTTTGACCAAGCTGTGAAGACATTCGCATATACTAGCCTAGGCCTCGCCTCGTTCATCATCGTCCTGAGAATGTGAGCTCGTAGATCCTTATATCGCATACCTGCTAATTATCATGTCAGAATGGCAATCTGGGAACGTCGGGTCTACATATCCGGACTTGCAATCGCTCTATGGCTCGGGAGTATCGCGCTGAATATCCACCGTATGTCTGGTGTTCCCATCTCTCGAAATTTGCGTGCTAACATCATACTAGACATCACTATAGTGAGTATCATTTGCGTGATGTCTCCCCATCTAAGTCCTGCATATCCACCAGCTTCGCACCGCATACGACCCTCTGTCTGGCGTCTGCATACCGTTGGACACGGACAACAACTTGGCTAACTGCGTCGGCATTCTGATCTCCGACTTTGGCCTGCTCATACTCATGATTGCCGGCATACTGCGACAGCACCCGTACGGTGCAATAAAGCTCTTGGGTCCACACAGCCTATGGGGCATTCTGTGGCACCAGGTGCGCAAACGTCTTGTCCGATGTGTATATATTCGAGTGTTGACGGGACCAGAGTTTGATGTGGCTCGCGTTGGCTTCGGTAGCTGAAATTCCTGCTGTGGTGCGTGACCTCCGTTATGAAGAAACGCTGCGCACGCTGATATGCCCGTTCCTAGGTGCTTTTGTTCTTGAACCTAAACGGTACGGACACCGGACAATATGGATATCCAGAGAGACTGATTATTCTGCTCGCGGAACCAGATGCAATCAATGTGGTGCGTAGTGTTAATGTGCTGGTAGCCTCGTCGAGATGATGCCCAATGCACGCTGTAGATGCTCCCGTTGACCGTCGGTAAGCACGCGTCGATACGTACAACAACGCCACCTGCTCACCGCGCGTCATCCGCACCCGTCGCGGCGGCAAAACAGTTGCAGTCCTGTCCGTAGGCGCAACGCGGATGTACAGAGGACTCGCGAACTACCCGTCCTTCATGGAATTCCAGTGCGTGTCCACTCGTTGCGCCGCGCCGCCTCCAACTCACACAATTTGAATTGCGCGCAGTCCCCAAAACACGAGCATCCGCACGCCAATCGGCGAGGCTGTGCGTGTCCGCCGCACGCAGGCCGTGCACCGCGACGACGGTACGGTCGTGGTTGACCCAGGAACGGAGATGGGCCTGGGCCGGATAAACGTGGACTTTGACGGCGCGCTGGATGTGGGAAGCGACAAAGGCACGCAGAATTCAAACGAATACGCGATGGGTGTGCTCGGATCGGTGAAGGATTCATTCTAGGATGTCGCTAGGGTGGAGTTTTCAGTCCGGAATTTTTGGAACAGTGCAACAGTAGATTATTCGCGTCACATTACAGCTTCATATTTGGGCTCCGGTACATCCACACACTGGAAGAGCGCGGGCAACTTGATTGAAATTTGCTACCTGCCGTCGCGAGGAGGACTTGGGGTGCTGTTGATTGTTGGTTGATTGGCGCGTTTGCTAGGTCAGCGCCGATGTACCGCGAGCGCTCTGGCATGCGGTTTCCTCGCTCAAAATAGCGGTGTGCGTGAAGTTGTTTAGATTACTCTGCGAGCAGACAGGGGATCAAGGGCATAGGCGGCTCCGACGACACCGGTCTTCGGGGCTGAAAGCGGACCCCGGAAACCAGAATCTTGGTCTTGGGGCTCCAGCCTCGTGCCGCCTTCCTTGCCTCAACATGTTGGTCTTGTTCCACATATTACCCTTGAATGCACTTTCAATATCTCAAGCTTTGAGATTCCGTGCTCTGCCGCTCTTGTCGCTCTGCCGTGGCACGACAACCATCCTCACTGGCGGCTCCGGGTCTCTTTCACTCTCTCTGGACGTCAATTGATCGTAGCGCGCTGGATGAGTACGCTAAGGCTACACCGAGAATACCCGTTTTTGATGTCGAGGACGTTTGGATGGGAGTAGGCTGGTGGGCAGGTACGTTTCAGAACGCGTACACGCGTCTAGATAGCTCATATAGCTTTTCTGCCAGTCAATTCTTTCTCGAAGCCTCGGACTCCCACGCTGTGTAACTAGTAGTCCCACTGCTGGGAGATGAATGAGAATGATCCTGCTGACCAGGATCAAGTGTGAACGTCGAGGGCATGGAAACGCGTGGATACCGTTTCCAAGTGTTGTGGTGGGAGGTTTCCGGGCCGCGGGGGAGGCACGTGCTGCGCACGTGAAGCGACGCGCTACGCGCGTCGTGCCAAGCGTCCCCGCCTCGAAACTCGGACCTGAAGGCGACAAATCGCGCGTCCGAGCTCGCGGCACGGAAAACCTCGAGCTGCAAGCACAGGGAGCCCCCCGAACCGGAACTGCGGAACGAGGAACCACCTGTACAAGCGCTAGGGGATGGTGGGTGGGTCAAAAACTTCGCGCGCGAGCGCGCGACGAAGACGTAGGAGCGCGAGAAGCGTGGGAGTTTCCCAGCGCTCTCGCGGCCTCCCATGACACATGGGCGCCTCGCGGCGCCTACACGCTCTCTACTACGTTACATAGCCTCTGTACAAGGCTCCGCCTCGCAAGCTCGGCTTGCCTGGTACTACAACTTTTTTTGATTGCGAAGCAACGTCCGCGCGTTGCCCACATGTGCGTTCCGCCACCGACAACGCGCTGATCTGGATGGGCTTCGTATTCTCTCCCTCGCTCTTGTGAGTGTCGGCTGTTTCGGCCAGCGGTATTCTGAGCGAGCCGCGGCTGCACCGGAGGCGACATCACCATGGGCGCGTGATCATCAGAATTGCACTTTCAAATAGCTTTCAAACGCGCCTCGTCTTCCAGGACCGAGAGGGCACTTTGGTGGAAGCCGCAATGTACACTCGGGCATGTGGTTATCGACTATTGGGCGTAGGTGGTTGAGGATGTCGAAAGACAAGACATAGTACTTATCCACTGCCATGTTGCACAGGCCCCTTCTTCCCCGTCGCCATCATCGGACCAACGCTTCAAAGCCGTGTCTGGCGCCTCTACGCATTGCTCCGTACCAGCGCCAGCCCCTAGGGTGGCCATCAACGAAGAAGCCGATTGGATCCGCCACCTGTGCTTTGCAAGGCGGTCTGTGGCTTGCCGCCGACACCTCTTAAAAACCGCAGAGGCGAGGAATCGCTTTTCACCTTAACCCACACCCGTCTCGCTGCGGTACGCCGAGGCTAAATCTCATGCCGGACTGGAAAGACCCCATTTTCGTCGCCCAGGACTATTGTATGCGCTTCCCGCATCCACCCCGTGGACTGTAGTCACCGCTCACACAGTGACACTCGTCAAAGTAATCCATATCGTGGCGGGAATTGCTATGTGCGTATTGTCAGCTTTCCCATCGTAGCTCCTCTGACTGACCACTCGTCGCAGTTGGGAGCTCGTTGTGACATGCAACTTTGAGCTAGACGTCCTCACGGGTCGCCGGCCATACCGATGGACGATCTGGATATATGTCGGGTGTAGGGTCTCTTTGCTTGTCACCTTGATTTGCGGCATCATACCCTTGGAGTATACTAAGTGCAGAGTGCGTGACGTTGTCTCTCCTTGCGTTCCTCGCATTTGTTCACCTTGTGTTTCTTAGCCATGGGATATAGCCGCTTACGTGAATTGTTCATTTTGTTGTACAACGGTGACCGGATTTTGACTGGGTCGGCGCAGACATCTGCGTATTTTGCGATAGGCCTTGCATCTTCCATTATCGTTCTGCGAATGTGAGTCCCACTCAAGAACGAACAACTGTCTCACCAAATGCAGACGCACTGACCGCTGTGACAGAATAGCAATCTGGGACCGCAATCTCTACGCGTGCGGACTTGCCATCGCTGTTTGGCTCGGAAGCTTTGCACTGAATATCCGCCGTGAGTCTACCCTTCACATCCTCGAGATTTTGCTTTGCTTTCTAATATTTTCCGAAGATGTTACGCTTGTGAGCGCTATTTTCATGGTATTTATCGCTCCCGAGTAATTGATACGCTATGTAGGTCCATTCTGTATACAACCCCGTCGCCGGCGTCTGCATACCCTTGGACACGGTCAACAATCTGGCCAACGGCATCGGCATCATGGTCTCTGACATCGGCCTCCTCGCCCTCATGCTCGCTGGCATATTGAGGCATCAACCGTACGTGCACATGAAGGTATTGGGGCGGAACAGCCTGTGGGCGCTTCTCTGGAACCAGGTGCGGCCAAATATTTTCGAGCAGTGTGCGCTGACTTGAGATTGAATGTGTCCCTACAGGGGTTGATGTGGCTCGTTATTGCTTCCGTTGCGGAAGTTCCTGCTCTCGTGGGTGCCTTCTTGACGAGAGTAGTTGTATTTACTGAACGCACGCACGCTGCGGCTGCTTAGGTCCTCCTGTCCTTGAACCTCAACGGTACGCGCACAAATTAACGCGAACACGCTCGGAATACACTAATTATTCCGCGGTTCAAACCAGATCCATTGAACCAGGTACGTTCTATGCATCCTCGTGACAGTGGGGACGATCCCTGATCATTGTCTTAGATGCTTGCACAGCCGATGGGTAAGCTCGACAGTATCCCTCACGAGTCACGACTCCAATGAGCTCATCTTCGCCGAAAAAAAAACAGTCGGGATCTTATCCATAGGCGCAACACGGATGTACAGAGCACTTTCCACCTACACGCTGTTCACTGAGTTCCAGTGCGTAATCCTTGTCGCACCGCCTCATTCGCCTCGCCTCACAATCTGCCCGCAGCCTCACCAGCTTCAGCGTTCACCCGCCGATCGAGGCAGTGCGCATCCGGCGCACGCATGCCGTGCACCGCGACGACGATACGTGGCTGGCCGAGTCGAACACGGCGACGGGCCTGCCGATGGACCGGATACATCTGGACTTTGACCGCGCGCTGGATGCGGGAGGCGACAAAGGCGCGCGGAGCGATGCCGACCTATGCGTACAGCATGAATAAAAACTGGCGATGGCTGGTGCGCCGTGCGCGAGGGCCGAAATTATGGCTGTGTCGTGTAGATAATTAGTACGGGGATTTGAAGTTCGGAAGTGCATACACCATGTCGGATTCGGGCTTGGGTCC
The DNA here is from genome assembly GCA_019915015.1 of Auriscalpium vulgare. Taxonomy (NCBI): domain Eukaryota; kingdom Fungi; phylum Basidiomycota; class Agaricomycetes; order Russulales; family Auriscalpiaceae; genus Auriscalpium; species Auriscalpium vulgare. The sequence goes on along the minus strand of JAHBBC010000004.1, from coordinate 829,843 downwards.
CACCACCGTAACGTTGCAAGCCGGCGCAGCATCTTCTGCCCGCGGTCGCGCAACTTCCCTCATCCTGCGATGACCACGGTGCGAGCGCACCGTCAATCGACGTTATGGACGCGCAGCCACATCCCCGGTTGGTGTCGGATCGCTGTCACGTACCCGGTGCCGAGATCATGGTGAGCGTCGGCGAACAGCAGCCCGGAGGGGATATTGAAGGGAAAGGACGCTGTGAATGTCGGCTGGATATTGAGGTGTGTACCTAGAGTGAAGCAGGCGCATGCCGTCAGAAGAGCACCACGGAACATGGATCGAAATAACTGTGAGAGCGTGAAGCAGGTACTTAGCTATTGCACGTGGGGCTAGGAAGCTTGAACAGACTGGGCGACGTGCCAGTGCCTTGGCGAGGCCCATCCGCAGAAGCCCATCTCTGAGTGAAGCTCTAAGAAGGCTGCAATGGGAGGGCGGGGGGAAAGATAGGTGTGAACAAAAAGAACTCACCTTATAATCATCCGTAACCGTGCCACCAACGCACCGCACAACCTGCAGGTCGACAACACATTTTGTGACTGGTGCTGGATTGATCGTCCGAATATTAATTTTTTGTGCCAGACTTGTCGAGGGCGCCCCGCCCCAGTCCTTGCGGATGCCCCACGTATCGCACGGGCTCAGGCGCGCCCAGCATCGCTGGTGCGCCTGACGCTCGAGCGCTGTGAAGGGAACCTCGCCAGGACCGTGGGCTAGGCAAACATTGCGGGTCCGTCGGATGCTCGGGCGCTGCGCCGTGTGACGAGCATCTCGCCAGGACCGTGCACGTCGGCTGTGTCTTTGCAACATTAAGCGCCCGTCTCCGTGGACGCTGTCGCCCGCGCCAGCACTCAGTACACGCCGTTGCCGTATTCGCTGACAAAGACGTCTACGGTCGTCGATCGGGCTCCTGGAGTCGAGGCGCAGGCGCAAGCTGCGTGTAGGGGAGGGGTCAAGAGGTGATCGACGTCTTTGGGCAGGAAGCGGCGCGATGGAGAGCTAGTAGGCGGTCATGGATAAAATATATCAATTAGCATACATGCTCACCAGACTGGGACCCCTTGTGAAACCCTTCTGCCCATCTCTTCCCATCTTCCTCACTCTCGCTGTCTCTCGGTTGCGCATGGCTGGGCGTGGCGACTCCGTGGTCGTCGACAAGGGCGTGTGGTTACCTTGCGCATTCAAATTCGAAGTTGGCGTCTGCGAGGCCGTCGGGATGCGAAAAGATTGGTCGCTCGGAAGTCGAGGGGGTGGTAGTGGATGGGATGGGACCAGGGATAGGATGCAATGAAAACTGCAATCGTGGGAACTTGAACTTGTTGAGCGCGGTTTCGAGTTCAGAGTCCGAGTCAACTCTTTCTCTGCACTGCACAACCGTATCGACACCCGCAATGACTAGCGACACGCAACCAAAGGGACCAGCAGGCAACAGTCCTTGCGCATAGGGCGGCAGCGCGCTGATGCGGCGAATCTGACCTGGCCCTCACAGGCGGCGTCCCTTTCACAGCACCCGAGCTTCAAGTGCACCAGCTCAGATGCTGGGCGCGCCCGGTCAGCCCCCGCGCGCCGTACGTGCGGGATTTATCCCAGTGGACTTGTCAGTGCACACTGGGTTCTGAGCACCCTGAGCTGTCTGTAGGGGAGCTAAAGAGGTGCGCTCAGAATGGCTGATCTTAGGAAACATTCTCACCTTCGGGCTTTCAGTTGGCTGCCTTGTCGCTTCAGATTGGCCGCGCAGTAATATGGCCGGATCTGATGATTGGGACGATGAGCAGAGCCATGGGGTGGCTATTTTTGCCTCAGTCTCACGATACTGAAATGCTGCCCCCGTGGTTGATGCAGACGGCTATCATGCCCGCGGAACGCCCTTCGATCGCCCCGAAGACGATGAATACCACTGTGAGCGCACCCGTATCTACGCCATCTGCTCGGACGAGGGCCTTGTTTCTCTCCGCCGTCACCAGCGCGGCGCCTCGCGATAAAAACCTCGTGGTGTAATCCGGTGTCTTGAGAACTCTGTGGAGCAATGCGCAACTGTTTTGCACACTATCTTTAGTGTTTACGGCTTTATCTCATAGCAGAAGGTGATCGGATGCTGGTTGATTTGCCGCCAACATTACGAGATATCGTGCGACGTTCCTTGCGTTTGCGTCTGTTTTGAATCAAGCAAAGACACCTCTTTCAGCTCACCCCACACCCATTTCTGCGGATCTTCAAGGTTGCCTACAACAACGAACTGGAAAAACCCTACCGTTGTGGCCCAGGACTTCTGTGTGCACTCTCTGGATTCCCAACGTGCACGACTTAATTGACGCGCTCGCAAAGGGGCATACGCCAAATTGACCCACGTCTTGATAGGCATTGTTCTGTAAGAACTACCAGCTAGCTCATCATTATTCCGCTGACAGCGTGTGGCGACCATTCTGCATAGTTGGGAGATTGCTTCGACATGTCAGTTCGAGCTCGCAGTCCTCGTCGGGCGCCGACCGTACCGATGGCCGATCTGGATATACGTGGGGTGCAGGCTCAGTACGGTCCTCTGCCTCATATGCATCATGGTAACCCAGGACTCTCTTGTCACGGATTGCAAAGTGCGTGCCGTTGCCCGCCATGCGCTCCTCGCCATCTCAACGTTCTATTTGCTAGGCATGGCGTATAGCAGTTTACGTCAGTCATCCATTGCTCGACTTACCCATGGCAGTGGATATTGATGAGTCCGTGAAGACATTTGCATATATTAGCCTGGGCCTCGCCTCCTTCATTATCTTCCTGCGAATGTGAGTTCATATATCCCTATGGCCCGCCCACCGCAGACTTGCTGACGAATATGGCAGAATGGCAGTCTGGGAACGTAAGGTCATCATATGCGGCCTTGCAGCAGCTATTTGGCTCGGGAGTGTTGCGCTGAATATTCACCGTACGTCCAGTGCTCCTATCTCTCGAGATTCGCAGGCTCACATAATATCAGACATCGTGATAGTGAGTGTCAGTAGCATGATGTCTGCTTATTTGAGGCATTCTCCATCAGGTCCGCACCACATACGAACCTCTGCCCGGCGGCTGCATACCATTGGACACAAACAGCAGCTTGGCTAACAGCATCGGCATCCTGATCTCCGACATCGGCCTCCTCACCATCATGCTCGCCGGTATTCTGCGACATCACCCGTACGGTGCAATGAAGCTCTTGGGTCCTCACAGCCTGTGGGGCGTTCTGTGGCACCAGGTGCGCAAAACCTTTGTCCGCTGCGCATATTCTCGGGTGTTGATGGCATAGCGCAGAGTTTGATGTGGCTCGCTTTGGCTTCGCTCGGTGAAATTCCTACTGTGGTGGGCGACCTCCGTGATGAGCAATGCTGCTTGCACGCTGATATGCTTATGCGCGGCTGGTTCCTAGGTACTTCTGGTATTGAACCTCAACGGTAAGCTCACCGGAGTCCGGACAACTATAATATTAAGAGACTGACTATTCTGTCCGTGGAACCAGATGCAATAAATTTGGTGCGTACCGTGAATTATGGAAACCCTGTTGCTGATGCCTGATGCACACTGTAGCTGCTGGCGACAACAACAGTCGTAGTCCTGTCTGTAGGCGCAACACGGATGTTCAGGGGCCTCTCCACCTACACGGCCCACACGGAATTCCAGTGCGTGTCCACTCCGGTCTCGCCGTCGCACCCCTCCTCACTCGCAATCCGTAAAATATGCGCGCAGGCTCACCGACATGAGCATCCGCACGCCAACCCCGGTAGTGCGTGTCCGCCGCACGCAGGCCGTGCACCGCGACGACGGTACGGCCATGGTTGACCCCGATGCGGCGAGGGGCCTGCCGATTGGCAAAATACACGTGGAATTTGGCGGCGCACTGGATGCAGGACGCGACAAAGGCACGCAGCATTCAAGCGAGTTCCCAATGGCTGTGCTCGGAAGAGATTGATTCTAGGATGTCGCTAGGATGATACATACGAGGTTCGAGTCCGGATTTCTATGTAACTGTACAGTAGAAAAGTCGCGCCGTATGGGAGATCGAGATTCGGGCTCGGGTATATTTACACACGGCGCAAGCCGACGGAGCGGAGGAAAATCATCTGCAATAATCTACCTGCCGTCGCGCGACGGCTTGGGGTGCCGTTTATCGGCAAAGTGGCCGAGAAATGACGGCCTACTTTCTGTACATCGTGAGTCCCACCAGCAGCGCATCGCATAGCCCAACTGCATCGGGCCCCACATGGGCGAAGGTTCTGTGGCACGCTCGGGACTATACGAGTATTGTGTGCCGCTAAAGATTGGGGCGTGGACGAGGGCGAGGACTCGGAATGATTGAATACGAAGCTGAGCAACGTGACCGTCACTCCGGGCCTCCCGGCCACCACCAAGTTCTCACGCCTGCTCTGGTAGTAACTCCGATTCATCTTCGTCATCCAGCCTTTATCCAACGGGTTTACCACCACCACCTCCCTCGACTTCCGGGCTCTCGCAGTCCGATGGCCTCGATAACGACTTGTGGCACCTCTCTCGCACCCGCATGTCCTTGTCGAGTAAGTAGCCTGCCTGTACCATGCTCCATGATCAACGTCGCCACGCCTGGCAGCCATGCACATCCGACAGCAGAGTGGCAGCTATAGTGTCGAAGTAGGGACAGATGTGCAGGAGGTTTTTCCGGTGGATTTAGCCGGTGAGCATGCATATTGCGCGCCAAATCATTCATGCTCGTGCGTCCTGCTCAGTGACATCGCCCCCTTCCCTACCGCCCCCTCTTTCGTGCTCTTCGAAATTTCTCGGGCGTATGACTCTACGGGAGCCCACTCGTTAACTTTGCGGTTGCGGTCGTCGACAAAGCCAACAACGACGGGTGTTGGTGGTGCTGGCGGTGGCGGTGGCTGGGCGCGTGGTGCAGCAAAGACACGGCGGACGCGAACTGTCCAGAATGGGTGCCCGTCACAACACACAACACACAGCACACGAACGCCGGACCCGCAATGCTAGGCGCGGGGCGCACGAGGACCACGCCGCGGGCACGCCTTGCGAAGCCCGCGATGGTTCTGGCGGGATCCATAAACAGTGCCCGAGCGTCAGGTGCACTAGCGATGCTGGGAGAATATGAGCCCGTGCTGTGCGTGCGGAATTCTTTCGGGACTGGGCATGTCGTACTGACTTCCGAGCACCCTGAGCAGTCTGCAGGGGAGCTGAAAAGGTACGATATTGGCCGTTCTTGAGGAGCATTCTCGTCTCATAGCTTCGGGCTTTCAGTTGCTTACCTTGCCGCTTTGGAATAGTCCACACAGTAATATGTACGGATCTGATGACTGGGCGATATGGCAACGGACTGATACTGTGAGCAGATTCATTGGATGGCTATTCTTGTCATGGTCTCAGGGCGCTGGAAATCCGCTCCCGTGGTTGATGCAGAGAACTACTATGAACGCGAACTTCCCTTCGATCGCTCGAACCTGATGAACCTCATTGCAAGCACAGCCGTGTCTACCCCTTCCGCTTGGCCGAGTCCTCGTTCCCCGGCCGGCACAAACGCGGCACCTCTGAACAGAACCCTCGTGGGCGTCTTGTGAATTCTGTGCAGCGTGTCCCAACTGCTTTCCACACTAGCGCCACTGTGATATCAACGAGAAGGTGATGAGATGCTGCGTTGAAACGACGCCAAAGTCACGAGATGGATGCCGTGCGACGTTCCCAGCCGTTTGCGTCCAATCGGTCTTAAATCAAGCAATGGCACCTATTTTAGCTCACCCACACCCACCTCTGCGCGGACCTCCAAGGTTGCCTGCAATGAAAAACTGGAAAAACCCCATCACTGTGGCCCAGGACTTCTGTGCGCACTTTCTCGATTCTAAATTTAGTACACCACTTATTTCATTGACTCTTTCGCAAAGCGGCACTCATCAACTTTATCCATATCTTGATGGGCATTGTTATGTAGGCACTAGCAGGTCCGAATAATCATCTCGCTGACCGCGTGTGTCGACTACTCCCCAAAGCTGGGAGTTCGTTGCGACATGTCATTTCGAGCTCGCCGTTCTCTTCGGGCGCCGACCGTACCGATGGACGATCTGGATATACCTGTGGTGCAGGCTCACAGCGGTACTATGCTACTTGTGCGTCATGATAGGCTTGAGGGACACTCCTGGAGCCACGAATTGTCGAGTGCGTGCCATTTTCCGCCCTGGATTCCTCGCACTGCTAACGTTCTCTTTCCTAGGCATGGTATATAGCAATCAACGTCAGTGATTCACCGCTCGATGTGCCTGTGGCAGTGGATATTGACGAGTCTGTGAAGACATTTGGATATACTAGCCAGGGTCTCGCCTCGTTGATTATCGTCGTGCGGATGTGAGCTCGTATATCCTTATCGGCCGCCCACCTCAGACCTGCTGATGATTATGCCAGAGTGGCAATCTGGGAACGTAGGGTCTACATATGCGGACTTGCAGTCGCTCTTTGGCTTGGGAGTAGTGCACTGAATATCCATCGTACGTCCACTGCTCCCATCCCCTCGATATTTGCATGCTAAAATAATATCAGACATCGCAAAAGTGAGTGTCAGTCGCAAGACGTCTCCTCATCTGAGTAATTCACTTGGAATTCATCAGGTCCACGTCACATATAAACCTGTGTCCGGCAGCTGCATACCCTTGGACACGGACAACAGCTTGGTCGACGCCATAGGCGTCCTCGCATCCGACATGGGCCTGCTCATTATCATGCTTGCCGGTATAATGCGACATCGCCCGTACGGTGCAATGAAGCTTCTAGGTCCACAAAGCATGTGGGGCCTTCTGTGGAACCAGGTGCGCAAACGATTTGTCCGGCGCGCATATTCTCGAGTGTTGATGGATGGCGCAGAGTTTGATGTGGCTCGCTTTGGCTTTGCTGTGTGAGATTCCTAATGTGGTGGGTGTCCTCCGCGACGAAGCAATGCTGCACGCACGCTAATACGTCTCCGCACGCGGGCTCCTAGGTGCTTCTGTCTTTGGACCTCAACGGTACGTATACGTACACCGGACGACCTGGATGTCACAAGCTAATTGTTCTGCTCGCGGAACCAGATGCTATAAACTTGGTGCGTACTGCGATTGACGACCCTGTCTTCGATGCCTGATGCGCGCTGTAGTTGACCCCGTTGACGATGGGTAAGAATACGTCGATGCGTACAACGACGCCTCGAGCTCATCACCCGCACCCGTCGTGGCGACACAACAGTCGCAGTCCTGTCTCTGGGCGCAACACGGATGTACAGGGGACTCTCCAACTACACGTCCCTCGCTGAAGCTCAGTGCGTGTCCACTCGTCCCGCCGTCGCACCTCCTCACTCGCTATATGCACGATTCGCGCGCAGTGTCACAAACACGAGCATCCACACACCAATCGCGGCAGTGCGTATCCGCCGCACGCATACCGTGCATCGCGACGACGGTACGGTCGTGGCGGACCCTGATGCGGCGACGGGCCTGCCGATGGGCAGGATACACGTGAACTTTGACGGCGCGCTGGATGCGGAACACGACAAAGGCACGCAGCATTCAGAAGAGTTCGCGATGACGGTGCTCGGATCGGTGATGGATTGATTCTGGGATGTTCGTAGGATGATACATCAGTACTTGTATCGGGCCCCTGAAATGCCCTGAACACCCCTGAAATGATACGACAGGGCTGAAATGCTCTGAAAACGGCTGAAATATGTCATTTCAGAGGATTTCAGAGCATACACCATCAAGATCCGCGAACTGCTATTTAATAAAATACAGTAGTAGCTCATGTATATATATTAATCTATCAGGTTGTCCTGCTTGCGCTCAACGCTGCGCGGGAGCGCTCGTACGAGTCACGAAACGCACGGTCGATGCATGAGGATAAGACGAACGCGCAGGCTCAGATACATGTCCAAGTTGCGCGACGCGCGGCTGGAATGTGGGATGTAGCTGACCGAGATGTTAGAGAGGGGCGTAATGGGCGTTGAGCTGAACGTACCACCCTGCGAAGGGACTCCGGCTGCATTAAGCTCGCCAAATGCGCCCGCTGCATGGGCCATGTAATTGGAAATTAATTTGTGTGGTGTGCTTGCCGCCGCGATGCATCGACCTGGTCTGCGTCGCTTTGCCTCTGGCAAAGATGAGGGCGAATGTTCGCACCCGAAGGCGAGATAGCAGCGGTTGCTATGTGCCGATGGATGGCGTTGGCTGGCACGGAGAACGAGAGCGAGCGGTATATGGATTGTTGTACTATGAGCCGACATGCATTTACGCACCTCCCCTGGGTTCGTGACCGTTCACCTGAGGCTCAGTGTTTGGGAAGGAGCGCGTGGGGCGTGATCCGTTCCCTGAACGAACCTTCAGGTTGGAGGAGAAAGGGACTACGTGGGTTGCTTACCTGGTTGCGTACGCCCCGGCACTGCTCTGAAGTGGGCCCACAGCGAGTTCGTGCACGCCCGCGCACCTTGCTTGTTCTCAGACTGTCAACATCGACGCGCGTCCCGTCATCCTTGCGCACTCTGCGCCCGTCCGCTGCACATGCGTGCGCAACTTAGTTGCTAACGCGCGTCTTTGCAGTTCGTCCAGTGCGCGTTGTCGTATGCCCGGGACCGTCATCCGTGCATAAGCCTGCTGGAGAATTGTATGATCAGCTCGATTGCATCGAGCTGATGTATGAAAACGTACCAAGCATACATACACGAAGGTCAGAAGCGCAAGTACTTGGTTATAAGTCGGCGCGCACAATGTGCGCTGGCATGATTTGTCACACCTTGTCACATCACTGCGTCGCGGTCAAGTCGACGTCTTCCCTCGTCTTACCTTCACCAACTCACCCACCCCCCGAAACTCACTCGCGATACCCCGCCCGCAACTCACTTCACAGTCGCCCGCAGCCCGCCCTCTGCAATGACGTGTCGCGCAGGCCACGTCACTCTCACGCAAGTCGGACGGATGAGCAATTTGCAGAGAGTTTGGATAGAGGAGCAGGACGAAGGGAACGGAGGTTGGATAGAGGTCCAGGAAGAAGGGAAACACCATGAAGGGCAAGTTACGATTCCCTGAGTTTACGAAGTTGAATCGTTTACTAGGGGGTTTTTCGGGGTTGTGCCTGCATCTATTCGGTCATGGTCGCCGGGTGCCGGTTTGATCCCCGGTTTGATTGCCGTTGCCTTTCGGATTTGCTCATCGACTCTATCTAATAATCTATCTCACACTTGGTTCATTCATCCTGACTTCCACCAGCACCAGCACACGTCCCGTCCCTTGTCTATGCTCTGTTCAGCACCTACAGCAATTATTATCCATGGATAGACTGGTGACCAGCTGCAAAATTGCAGAGCGAGCTGATGGGAAGTTTTCTGTGACGCACCTTCGGCGTCTTCCGGTGGCCACACCCGGCCCGCTTGTTTGGCCCGCTGCCGATGCCTTGCCAACAGCTCGCGCGTCCCCTTCGAGTTGTCCCTCTCGCCCACGACTCGCGTCCACGTCACTCCACATCCCATCCTCTCGACGTCTCGCGCACCTGCCATTAAGTCCCAGCGCATCACCATGCACTGCTGCAGTCTGCGCGCCGTCGACCAAGCATTCTGCGGCACAGCCATGATTGGCGCCCTGCGCACCATCGGGGGTGGGCGCGACAAACCAGCGGGCTGCGGGACACCCTCCTGCATCTGCTTGGGTCGGATTTGGTGCGTCATACTAGTGCGCAGTTGGCTGTGCAATCAAGCTTACGCTGCTCTAGCCTAGCCTCGCTGGACGCAGACAACGGGTCCGACCCGCTCGTCGACGCGTCCACTCTCGCCGCGCATCTGCGCTTCGTCTTCCACCCGACGCTCCAGCACTCGATACCCCTGCGCCTCCTTCCCCCGCAGCACGCGCTCCTCGCTAGCCTCCCCACCTGCGCGCACTGAGCTCACAAACCTCGCGCTGTTGGACGACGCGTCATGCATCTGCGCAATCAGCACAGCGCGCGCCCTGTCCTCCGCGGCCGCGCGTGTCGGGAATTCCACATATCGTCTGTCACTGGCGAGCGGTACACAGACACCGTGTCCATTGCTGGCTTGACCGTACGTTCGCAGCTCTTTGCTTGCTGAGAGTCTATCTGACGCATTGTTTTCTGCTGCAGGCCACGGGTCAGACCCTCGGCTCCGCGAAGACCTTTTCTACGGGCTTCGATAGCTCCCAGTTCCCTGCGGATGGGCTGCTCGGCATGACGTTCCAGTCGCTCTCGGACTACAACACCAACCCGCTCTTCCAATTGCTCATCGCGGTGGGTATCGGCTGCGTCAACAACCAGCTGTACTCCGGAGACTTCACCACCGTCGACGTCTCCACGGCGGTCAGTATTTCACCACGCAATCGTGATCGTGATGCTGATGCTTATGCGGTCGCTGCACAGGTACTGGCAGACGACCTTCGACAGCATCTCTGTCAACGGCCAGCAGGTCGTGGACAGCACCGCGGCCATCATCGACACCGGCACCACGCACTCCTCCACCGCCATCGCGGCACTCTGCGCGCAGATCAGCGCCGCCCAAGAGGATGACTCTCTCGGCACCTGCCTCTACAGCAGTGCGTATTCCCCTCGTATGTGCGCCGCATTGTCGGTGACGCCGCGTGCACAGTCCCGTGCTCGTTCAACACACATGCGGACCTGCGGGATGCTCGGGACACGGGGGTGAGTTCTTCGTTCGTCTTGTGGGATTTATCTTCTGATCCCAAGTCGACTAGGGTGTTTGCGGCTTGAGACGAGAACCGAAAAGCTCGACTTGCTCATCGTGAAGGCGCCGGCCCCCCGTCCCAACCTTGAGCTCATCTCGCAGCCCGAGATCGGCACGGACCCGGGCGGGTGGTTCGTCCACCGCGCGCAGTACATCCCGACGCACCTCACCCTCAGTGAGCGCAAGTTCCTGCGGCTGCTCGATGCGGCACTCCAGGTGTCCGAGTACCCAGACAAGATCGACACCATCGGACTCGGGCTGAGCAAGGCGAAGCGCGTCGTGTACCAGATTCGCGAGCTGTGCGCAATTCTGTCGGGGCTTATGCTCGCGGCAGACTACAAGCAGGGCCAAGAGCTGTTTGCGGAGCGCGACGTCCAGGGGAACGAGGAGTTCTATCAATGGATATTCGAGCTAGGGCGGCGCTACAAGATCACGAACCCGGACAAGATGCGTATTACATATGGGAAGCTCATATACCTGCTGCAGGTGCGTCTACATTGACAGTCTCGTACGGGCCGACGATATTGACGCGCGCCGTAGGACAGTCAAACACCAGAAGTCAAGGACATCCTCGGTTTCTCTTGCGTCGCCCCCATCAACACCGTCTACACGCTCCTCAACGCGCACGGAGCGCTGGACATGCTGCGCGACTCCCGCTCATCATTGTCGCGACGCAGGAACTCACCACGATCAACCGCGGCCAATGCGAGATCCAGCGCAACATCAAGGCGAAGGAGCGCGCGATCGAGACGCTCTCTTCATGTTGGGTGTCGGCGGACCTGTCCAAGGACACGGTGCAGCAGACGCTGTACATGCCACATCACTCGCACGCGCAGCTATTCCACCCTTCCCTTACGCCAAGTTGCCAATGCGCACCCTTCCGTACTCGCACCCAGTTCCACGCCACGTCACCCCCGCGCTCGTCATCCCTACCCTTCCGCCCTTCGTGCGCCTTGTTACCTACCGCCCAGCCCGGCGCGACAACCATCCAACATCGACATTCCGCGCCCCCCAGCGTCTTCCCGGCCCCGACTCGCAGAGTGACAGTACCGCAGTAAGTTTAGCAGCTCGTCAGAGATCTGGCGCACGTCTCATGATCACCCCTCGCCCCCGTCAGCTCATCCTTCATTCACCCGCGGCGCTCGAACACTCCAGCCTCCACCTTGGACGCCACAGGCACGTTGCTCTTTGTGTCTATCAACACGCACCTCGTCAACCCCGCACGATGACCTTGAGTCACCCAACACACAGTGTCCGCACGCCGCACACCGTCATTGCCACTTGCGAGCACGATGCCCGACAAGTCATCCACCAGCCCCGCACGCCGCACCTGCACGCCGCGCCTCGCCCTCGTCGTCCGACGTGCCGCAAAGTGCCGCGGGCCTTCACTACCGCCCCTCGCTCGCCAGCCTGCGCATTCGCCAATGCACAGCCACCCTCATCCTCAATACACTGCGAGTCTTGTTTGGCAGCTATTTGCTTGGAGTGTGTCTAACCAGGCGCCACCTGTGAATAGCTGCTCAGCAGTAAATGCTACTTCTTCGTATAGACTTGTGAAGTACATACATATAAAATAAGTACAACAAATTCTGCAAAATCATAGTCCATACAATGACCAGTATTTGAGGTCTCCCGCTTGAACACGTCCGAGTCTCCGGCGCGGACCCGGGACCAAGCAGTGACTCTGGCCGTGAACGAGAAGGCCGTAAGCACCCAGTGGCAGGTGTCCCTCATTGTGCGCAACAGGTTAAATCTTCTCTCGGTGCCTATTCAGTCGGAATCGTACTGCCATACTCAGCAATGGCTCTCTAAAAGCTAGTGTAAGTACCTATATGACCTCGTCCTGTTAACGAGTAGTCGCGACGCCACGCTACAGCACCGCGACACCGACACCGTTCCACCAAAGCGCACCCTTCGCGCTGTCGACACTCGTTCAACCGTCCACGGCCTGGCCAGGATGAGCCCGCACTCAGCCCGTACTCTCTGCCCGTGTTCGTTCCCTCACCGCTGACCGGCGTGTTCGTTCCCTCACCGACGCCCGACGTGTTTGTTCCCTCACCGTTACCCGTGTTCATTCCCTCACCGCTGCCCGTCCTCGTTTCTCGCCGCCGCGGTGATACGCTATCACCCGGGACGGACCCTAGCGGGGCGTGCGGCGAGTGCCTCACAGGACAACAACCACCAACACTGCCTCCTATACGTCGCGATCCAGTCCGGGTGACTAGTCTTGCCGAGGGGGGGAGGTGTTCGTGTCGCTGTCGCGCTTCGTGCCCTCCCCGCGGTCGTGCGGGGCCACCTCCTACCGCCTAAACACCAAACTAAACACTCACCTGCCTGGGGATGCCCTCTACGGGATCCTCCTCCGAGTGCTTCGCACCCGTGTGCGAAGCGTCCGCCTATGGGCCGTCGCACCCCCTCTTGCCTGTCCGCCTGCCTACCTGTTCCCACATCGGTGGGGTCCTTCCTTCCTAAGTCTGGTAGCGCCTCAGGCTACAGTTTCTGTGAGGTAAAGGGTGTGGGTGGCTTGCGCCGCCCACAGGTTGATTGGGTTGCTACGTCTCGCGCAGCTCCCTAAGTAGTGGCTCTACCTACGTCGCTAAGCCCTCCCGATCTAGCCCGTTCCGGTGATCCGTTCCGTCGCCAGTCCCGGTTGCTCCTGGGTCGCCGGACCACGTTCCCATCACCCCCGCTCCCGCGACCCTGCGCCTCGCATGCTGCTTCCCCGTCTCGCGACGTCTCGCTACACGCTTGCCCGCGGCCTGAACCTATCATTTCTCCCCCCAACTGAAACTGCAACTGTCCCCAGTTGCTAGGAACCGTGCGGAAGCGGCATATAAGGGCTCGCGACCTTTCGCGATAACGTCGCTTGTAGCATCCCTTTGCCGATTTCTGTCCCGCGATGTCCCTCCCCGCAGCGTCTGCCACCGCCGACAACCTCGACCTCCTCCGCCTGTTGACGCAGGCCCCCTTCGCTGGTTTTGACCTTGGGGATGCCGAACGGGAGGTTGCGCTACGTCTAGAGTGGGCCGACAAAGTCAACCAGCTCGTGGTGCGTGCTGGTCCCCGACCGCGTCTTTTCCCGGCTTGGCTGATGATGAACTCAATTCCAGACCCTTTCTTCAATCCGCGCGTCCCGCAGCCTGCGCGATCTTGCCTTCCACTTCACCTCGCCGATCCTCGAGTTCATGGTGAAGCTCGTTCCAGCGTCCGCCCCTCTCGCCCAGCGCTTCGAGGGCACCCTCATGCGTACCCTCCCCGACTCAGCGCGCGCCAGCCCGCGGTGGTCCCAGATGTTCTCCCCTTTCCCTGCCGACGCTACCGACGCGGAACTCCACGTCTTGATCACCATCGTGGAGGCTGGGCTCTGGACCGTGTACTACTTCGGAGACGGTTCTGTCGAATCCTACCTCCATGAAATCACGGAGTTGCATGGCGCCTTCCCCACCCTGCGTCCTCAGGGGATGCAGAGCTGGCTCCTACGTGATTTCGACGCCCGGGCCGTCCATGGGATGTTTGTTATTACCCGCGAAGACGCCGTGTGCCGCGCCCTGGCCTACCACGTCCGTGGTGCCTCCAGCTCCCCCCACTCTCGTGCCTACGCGGGCCGCCTCACCACGGGCGTGGTGTACTACCTATTGGGGGGCCTCGCGGAGGACTCGGTGGATATGTTACGGGACTTTACCACCATTTCCGAGGCCTTCGACACGTTTCGCGATATTTGGGCGGACTGGCCACTGGTGTTGGATCGCCTCGACATGCGCTGGGCCGCGATGGCAACCTGTATGGGCGGGATGCTGGACGAATGGGGATTAGGGTCCCGTCTCCTGGCCAACCTCCAGCCCGCAGACTTCCTGGTCCAGGATATCAGCGTGGCCTCGATTCGCGCCATCGAGCAGATCAGTTCTGCGCGCCTCTCGCACATCTCCTCCTCCCAAGCCATAGCTGAGATACCCCTAGGCTTCGATGCCATAGTCCATCCCTCGGACCAGCCGGGCCCTCTTCCCTTCCCCGCGCACCCCACGGTACCAGCGCCGACGGCCCCCTCCGCGTCTCCTACCTACGCCGGGGAGATACCGCCGCCCATCGCCAGCTCGGAAGAAGTCGAGGAGGGGGAGGTGATCGAGCTTCTGATGGAGCGCGAGGAATAGGTATATTCCCGGGCCAATGTCTGTAGAATGTTCCATAGCTATTGAAATGGAACCAGGAGCCATGTGCGGCTTCCCCCTGTCCCTGTGCCACGTTTCGCGATGCCTTGCGATAAGCTCCTGGGCCCATGCCGGAGGCTCCGTCTGGGTCGCGATCTGTCGCGATAACCCACGTTGGCCGAAACTCCGGCGAGACCCTCGTGTTTTGGTCTTCGCGCTGTATCGCGACGCCGCGATGGTGTGCCTCTTTCCCTACTCGCGCCGCCTATATGAGGGGGCTGCGACGATGGCCTTTTCCAAAAACACCCTCAACGCCCCAGTCCGTCCGACTACCTCCTCCACATGCAGGCCGTCCTACTCCGCGCGTTTTCGCGTTTCCGGCTGTACCAGCTGTTGATACATCCGGTTGAGGTGCCCTTGCCTGGTGCCGACGCTTCCTCATTTCCCGCGGCCGCCGTTGCCTGGCTTCAGGAGATCTCCGACCTATTGGTGCGTCGTCCCGCGGCCCTCTTTTCCCTCATCCCGGCCTCGTACTGACGTTGTCTTCGCTTCTTCCCCCCTTTTCAGCAGGACCATCGCGAGACGTCGCATTTTACCCTACCGGCCCTCGCGTCCATGACCGTCGTCTCGACGCTCTCCTACCTAGCGGAGCGCTTTCCCGAAACGTTCGAACAAACCGCCCCCATTCGCGCGAATATCGTAGGAAATATTCCGTTCGGAGGGGACAACGCCCCGGGGCAGCCACCCAGCGTCGCTCTGCTTCCTCACGTGGTCCATGTGGACTCCTTGGCCCACCTGGTGGAGCGCTCCGTTTGGTTGCTGTACCGTCACCAACTTCACGGCCGGGCAACTTTCGAGGTCAACTTGGCAGCGCTGTTCGGCCCCGAGTTTGCCCCCCGTCCCGACGGCCTTGCCACCCGTGTTGCCGAGTTATTCCTTCGCGACCTCGATCGTTTGAGTGACGACCTCGACCACGCCGACGGGCTGGTTGGGGCCCTCATGCTCCCCTTGAACCGCGCCGTGATCGGAATGACCCACCCCCGCGACATTGGCGTCCTCGACTTCCTTGCGGCCGCGAGTCCCTCGTTGCAGGCTGCCCATCGTGCGAACGTCCGTGAAGCCGCCGACTATCTCGTTCCCGGCCTCAAGTTGGTCGCGGAGCTTCGCGACTTCGTTTGGGCGGACCAATTGAACGCCAGCCACCTGCGCCACGCCGTCACTCGCCTCGAAGGCACCGCGGGAAAGCTGCTGTACGATGCCTGCGAAGTTGCCGCGGTCCTCGACCACCTCGCCGGTGCCGGTCCTATGCGCCGTATGCTTACCGCCCTTCCCTTCCCGCCGCTTACTCACCGAGTCATCCGCCGCGGCTCTATCGCGTTCTCGTGGGGGGTCCCCAACCTTGTTGAGGTCGTGGGCCCGAGGCCTCCTGATGCCCTGAGTCGACGGGCTGGTCGTAGGAATGGGGGTAACCGCGCCCGGACTCCCGCGCCCAATGGTGCGTCCGGGTCCGGTGCGCCCGCGTAGCGAGCGATTCCTGTAATTTGCCCAAGGCGCCCTTAGGGCCCAGTAATGCCATTCCGTTCCCTATCCCTTCTTCTTGACTCGCGCGCGAACGCTCGCTAAGCCGTGTGAAGGTAAGCGCCGCACCTGTCGCGGCCCGGCGGGCCCGCTCTGCTTCCACGTCGGAAGCAAAAACCCACACGCTGGCGCGGCGCCCCGTCTTAACGCGACGCGTTGCGCCTCGACCTCTCCGTCTCTCTCTTTCCTCCCCTCACCTCTCCCTATCTCCCCCCTTCCCTGGCCATGTCTGCGTTCTCCCGCCCCATCAACCTCAGGAAACGGCTGTCCGCCGTAGAAGCGCTCGTCGCCTCCCTCCCCACAGTCGACTCCGCCCACTACGGCGAGTTCGCCGCGAACTGGGAGTCGGCCACGGTGAGTGCCCACGGCCTCTCGCTCCCGACGCTCTGCTGACCCTCCCTTGTGTCCAGTCCGCTTATGCTGAGGTGTTGGGGGAGGACCCCCCGCCGTCCGAGGTGCTGGACAGGATCGGGGCCGTGTCCGCCGTTGTCGACGCCTGGCCGTCCTCCGGCCCCTCCCCCACGCCGTCCTCACCCGCCATCCCCTACTCCACTCCCGTCGCCGCTCCCCTCTCCCGTCAGGCTGGCAAGCGGGCCCGCGCCGACAGTGCCCTCCCCGCGCCTTCTGTCCGCCCCCCGGTCTCCTCCACGCCTCACCGCGCCGCCGCCCGCGCTTCCCCGCCGCCCACCAAGCGCAACCGCGAGTCCGCCCCCTCCGAGGCTGACGCCGAGGCCGAGGTCGACGAGCTAGATGAGGCGGGGGACCCGCAGGAGCCCGTCGCGCAGCGCACCCGCGGCGCCACCAAACTCCCCGCCCCCCGATCAGTCCCCGCCGCCGCCAAGTCGAAGGGCAAGGGCAAAGCCGTCCGCAGTTCCAAGCGCCCTGCCAACGTCCCCTCCGGCTCCCTCGTGCCTCCGCCCGCCGCCACTGTCCCCTCTTCCGAGGCCGGCTCCCCCGCGCCCGCCGCCGACCCTTCCACCTCCGTCAAGGGCGCCAAGATCCCCGTCGCTGACACCTTCCCGGGCCGCCGCCTTCAGGTACGTCGCCCTTTTCTTGTCCGTCGTGTTGCGCCGCTCACACTCCGACCCTCAGGCTTCCGCCCCCTGCTACCGCTGCGCCACGATGGACTCCCACCCCACGTGCTTCTTCACGGACGTCAGCGGCCGCCAGTGCCATCGCTGCTTCGTGGGCCACCACAAGTGCGACGACGGTGTCCGCGGGACGCACTTCTACGTGGTGGGCAGCAACGGAGTCTCGCAGGATGTCGACCCTGCCGGCATCCATGTCCGTCCCCGGTCCTCCGCCTTCGACTGGGCCGACCACCCCGACCCTGCCGGCGCCGTCCCCATCCTCCGCTACGACTCCCCGCCGCAGCTTTTCCGGACCTACAATGCGCTCACGGAGGAGCTCAACACCATCAGCGTCAACTACGCGACGCTCGACGCCCGGGCCCGCGGCATCGTCGCTGAGCGGAACTGGGTCTGGCGGACCCTGCAGCAGCTCGGCGACCCCGCGTTCCCTGCGCCTGCCGGGGGCCACATCTCGCCGCAGGTTGGCCCCTTCGATCCGCCGCGCCGCCTCCCTCTCCCTGCTCCCCCCGCGTCGCGCGCCGCTTCTCCCGCGCCGGCCAGGCCTGCCTCGCGCCTCCTCCTTGCGCCACCCTCGTCGGCTCTCATCGCCTCTTCCCTCCCGCTGCCCGGCGCCGCCGTCGTGCCTCTCGTCGGTCGCGCCTCTCGCCTTCCTTCCCCCGCGCCTCCGGTTGCTCCCGCTGCGCCCTTCTCGCCGCTCGCCGCTGCCGCTCCTCCCGCGTCGGACCCTGCCCCCGGCCCTACCATGCCTACCGCCGCCGCTCCCTCCTTCGAGGATGTCGGCACGCCGCCCTCCGCCGCGGCTGATGGTCCCGCTGACCCCGCGCCCGCCGCTTAGCCGCTTGCGAGCCTTCTTCAAAAGGAGTCGCCCCTGCTTCAACAGCAGAGGGCCTTGGTGCTTCGATGCGGGGGGCGTTCCTCGTGTCCTAGGTGGGGGTTTCGGCGTCTCGCTGTCGTGTTGTCCGCTCGTTATCGGTCTGTTCATAGTTGTTCGCTATCCGTCGCTACCTCTTTGCTGTGTACATAGAATTCGCTATCCTGCTATGTTGTGAATAGAGTCCATTGCTTGTGTCACAGTGTGAGCGTGTCCTATCGCGTTTCCGGCGCGACCTCAGCCTTGTTCCAGACCCTTGAAGCCTTAGTCGGTGCCTGCCCAGTCCGAGCTTCGCTAGCGCTCGCGACCTCGACTTATCGTCCTGACTCGTCTCCATCCGTACTTCCAGCTGTTCAGTCCTAAATACCACCGTCTAATCCTCCCCCCAACTGAAATATCGACTGTCCTCAGTCGCCGTAGTGCTGGGCGGTACTCTTTTTAGACGGTGATCTCGTCGTCCTGGTCATCGTCTTCCCTGGTGGGGTCGTCTGCTTCCTCTTCATGAATGGCATCGTGATCCTGCCTATCTTCATGAAGTAGCTCGTCCACCCTGGACTGTGGGACGTCCAGAAATTCGGGCAACTCTGGCAGCGCAATGTTCGTTCGCGCGAAGTAAGGCAGGACGCGAAACTCCGCGACCGGTCGGTCGAAGAGCGCACCGTGGAGGTCCGCAAGCACGTAAGGTCCTCCTTTCCGTCGGCCAATTACCACGAACGGTCCATCGTAGCGCGGAAGCATTTTTCGATCTAATGACTTCTCGTACCGCGTGAACCGTAGGAGGACCAAGTCGCCTCTCTTGAAATTGTAGTCGCGAATCGTCGCTTCGTGGTCACGTTCAAATTTTACCGCCGCGATACGTCGCGCTTCAAAGACTTTGTCGTGGATGGTCCTTAACTGGGCTTTTCTCTTTTGTAGGGCCATTGCCCTGCGCGCTATGAGGTCTGTGGAAGACAGTAGAGACTCGGGCGGAGGCATCAAGTATGAAGCCTCGATGATATCCAGCGGCATTAGCGGCTGCGTTCCTGTTACCGCGAAGTATGGCGAGCAGCCCATCCTCCGCCTGATCGTTATCCTGTCCGACCAGAATACCGAGTACGCAACCGATGACCATTTTGCAGCATTTCCATCGGCTGCCTTGTAGAGCGCTTGACGTACGTCGAAGTGAGACCGCTCGACTATTCCGTTGGCTCGCGAATTATATCCCGATATTCGAATGTGCCGGACTCCATACTTATGCGACAGGGATTCCAAGGCCGACACGAACGGTGCGCCGTTGTCCGTGACCACTTCTCGCAGGGCGCCCCACCGGCACAAGACGTCTTCGAAAATCCATTTCGCGATGGCGTCCGCCGTCTCCGCCCTTAGCATTCTCCACTCTGGATAGTGGGTTACGGAGCAGCGTCCTTGGACGATGTATTTGAATCCGCCGCTTGCTGGCATATGCATGGTGTCTGCATACATCTTTGCGAAAAGGTTCGCCGGCGTTGCCACCGTTGGCGGTATCAGGCTGTGGCGAACTAGTCGGGTTTCGCAAATATGGCACGTTCTCACCCACCAGGCCACGTCTGCGTCCACGTATGGCCACCAGAAACGCTCCAACAGCATCATCCGCGTCGCGTAGACGCCTTTGTGTCCGACATCGTCATGAGCTGCTTTGAGGACCGCGATACGTCGGTCTCCTCCCAGCACGAGTTGGTGCCTGCCTTGGTGGTGCCTTTTGAAAAGGCGGTCCCCATCCTTGAAGAACTGGAGCGCGTATCGAGCGAAACGAGCGAACTGTTCGTCGGTCAAGTCCGCCGGCCGCGCCAGGGTCCCTAACCAGTCCCTGACTAGTTCCAGCCGCTTGTCAGCTTCATGAGCCTTGTCTGATCTGGGAACATCGCGATACGTCGCGTCCTGTACTGGTGCGGGTTGCATTTGGACCGTAGTTGCCCAGACGTCGGCCGGTTCATCGTGGGAGCGCCGGGCCTCCTCGCGACGTATCGCGTCCTGGCTTGAACCAGCCCCATGTTCGTCTGGTATGCGTCCTGGCCCCGTCCATCCATCTTGCCGTCGCGAGGCTCTCTCTTGCGCTGTCTTCGGGACTACCATGTTTACGATATGTGCGAAACCATACACCGCATCAACCCAGTCGTCGAAGTCGTCTTCCTGTTCCAGAGCGTCTCCTGGTTGCCTACGCCTCCTGGATAGGCCGTCGGGCCCGTGGAAGAGTCCCGGCACGTGCACTAGCTCAAAATGGAACATCAGGATGCCTATAATCCACCTGTTCATACTGGCCGATGGCTCGAGGTCAGGATTTTCCAGCATGCCTTTGATATACCTGGCGTCGACCTCAATGGTCAGGTTCCTCACCCCTATCAGGTAGACTTTAAGGGCCCGCAGGGCTCGAAAAAGACCATAGAGCTCCAGCTTGGGCTGCGAGAACCGCGCTTCGCGATCGTTTAGCGCGATGCTACCAAATCGAGAATATCGGCGTCTCTTCCTGTCTTGGGGAACGTTGGGGTCCGCCTGACTCAATAGGAAACCCACCGCGATGTACGAGGTGTCTACCGCTAGGATCACGGGGGCCTCCGACGTGTAATCAATCGGTAGGAGCGCTGGTGATGCGAGGACTGCCTCCTTGAGGTCCTCCATAGCTCGCGACTGTTCGGGTCCCCATTCGAACGGGACGTCCTTCCTCGTCAGGTGTGTCAAGGCATGGGCTCGGTGCGCAAAGTTACGGATAAAGATGCGCAGGACTCCGACAGTCCCCAAGAAAGCCCGTACGTCTGAGAGATCCGTGCACGGCCCCCAATTGCGAATCTTCGCGACCTTTTCTTCGTCTGCCATCCTTCCTTGCGGTGTGCAGCGGTGCCCTACCACGTAGAATTCTGGTACGCACAGCTGTGATTTCCATCCTGAGAACGTGCCATGACAGTAGCGCATTCGTTGGACTACCCTGTTAACGTTGTTAAAGTGTTCCCATACGAACCGCCTTATGCCGTTGTTGCCGGGGATCGTTTCGTATCCTCCGCCTTCCGTCCTGTAGTCCGAGTCCGGCCCCTTCAGGGGGACGTTGTCTATAAAAGGCACCGTAATATGCGGGATTTCCGGTTGGAGAATAAAGGTCACGTCGTCGTGGAAGATCGGGACGGAATTCGTCCACCCCATAGGCAGGGTCACCAGCCGTTTTGCGCCGTACGGCGTCTGGAAAGTCGTGAGGTCCCTTGAGGCTTCATCTAGTCTCCTTTCGTCATAGCCCACGTAGAGGTCCAGAATTCCCCCGCACGGCCGCCCCGCAAACTGCTCCGCCAAATGATCTGGGAAGGGGGGTACTCCTGAGTGCGCGATGGTCACCGCATTCAGGGGTTCCAGACTATGGACTATACGGAGGCTGGTCCCGTCCTTCTTAACCACACAGAACCACCTAGAGCGGTACGACGAGTTTGAGTCCTCGTAGACTCCCGCGGCGATCTTGGTCTTGATGAGCGCCATGACCTTGTCGTATATCCCTGGCGGAATCGGAATATTTCGCTGAACCCACGGCCGATGCGGAACTACTGGTATTGTGACGGGGGGGAAGAAGTCTTCTCGAAAGCGCCCCCGCTCCGAGTCGTCCCAGGCAAATGCCTCGTTTTGTGCGCACATAAACGCATGCATGAGCTTCCTTTCTTCCGGCCATAGGAAATCTCCGTCGTGGACTCGGTCAAATTGTTCGCGACGTTCCGCGGTGTACCTTCCCGTGGGTACGAAGTCCGGTGGCTTCTCTGGGAGCGGCGGCATATCCGCCAGGGGGTCCCCTCTGATCTCTCTGAGGATCCGGAAGTGCTCCGGCAGGTCCGTACGAATGGGCTTTACCTTGAGGTGTGCTGGCTTGTAACGCTTCTTCGTGGCCGCAAAGACTTCGCGCTGCATCGCGGTCGGCTGTAGCTCACCTCTGTCCGTTTCCTCCTCTCTTTCTCTCCCACTCTCGCCGTCTCCCCAGTCTGCCGCCGTCCAAATAAACGTCCCTGCTCTTGCTCGTTCCTCCTCTTCCTCTCCTTCTTCCGCTCGCTTCGCGAACACTCCCGCGTATTCCTCCGGTAGGTCGCACACTGACAAATAAGCTGACTGCACATCTTCGATTGTAGGCGAGGATTCGAGGTACACCAGGGATTCCATTCTAAGAGTATCAGGCTTATCGGGCTCGAACCCCACGACCAGCCCTACCTCCTCCTGGTCCTCCAACAAATCCTCTAGTCGCGAAAACCCTCCACCCCCTGCTTCTGGGTTCGCGAGATGCGCTTGCGGCCGCGTGGAATAGTGGGGATTGACGCCATGACTCCCGTGTTTGGGTCCGTGATCGTGATTGTCTGCCTCTCGTCTGCAAAGTTTTGCACGGTACTTCCCGTGAGAACGTCAAAGGGCCTCCCCAGGAGCATGTCGTACGCCGGGTTGCGGATGATATGCACCTGTACGTATAGCGTTATACCCCCAATCTTCATCGGGACGTTTCTAGCCAGGCCTAGCGACCTATCGCGACTTTTGTTGGCCGATATCATATCCAGGCGAACGTTCGGATCGTAATGCAGCCCGAGGTAATGGCATACGTCCTCGGACATGGAAATAATCTGCGACCCGGGATCCACGACTGCCTCGATGTGCGCTTGGTTGTCGACTAGTGGCAAGATCGAACGGAGGGCCAGCGATTCCTTGGCGACTTCCAACGGCTCAGGGTCTGGTTCCCCTTCTCCTGCTTCTCCTAGATCTCCCATCAGAACCTCCACAATGACTTCTCCTACACGCGTCCCCTCGGGCAACTCCGTTGGCTGGTGTCCCAGGGCTTGCAGAAAGGTTTCGGGCATATGGTCCGCGAATCCCCTCACCACCTTCTCGTCCTCTCCTTCCCCTTCGTCCTGGTCGAAGTCGAACGGAAAGAGCTCTGGTTCGCTTTCCACCATCGCCTGGACTACTGGTACTCTTGCCTCGTTTGGGACCCGCTTAGGGGTCACCACGTTGCGAACTTGAGCGCGTACTTCCGGGGCAATGGACATGAGCTCCCTCTGTGTCAAGGTGACCTCCGCATTCATGGCCCTCTCATAAACCTTACTTGCTATTACGGGGTCGCGGACCGGGGCGACCTTATTGTATGCTGGGTCCGCCTTGCGCTGCCCCGCGCTTCGTTGGTAACTTGCCGGCCCTATGTACGTCGCGTCGGGCACCTTCGCGAAAGGGTGGATCGGAGGTGTTAACGGCTCCTCACCCGCTGTGGTGTCTTCGTCGGCCTGCCTTGGTTTGTCTGCGCTGTCCCCAGTCTCCCCTGGTCGGTCGACGGCCTCCGGCTCGAAGGAAACCTGCTTCTTGGCTTGCGTAAACGGCTTCCTCTTCGGAATGACCACCTCTGGAACTCGTCGCGATCTTTCGCGCTCGCCAGGCAGCAGCCCTATTGCCTGGGGAAACTCGCCCGCGTCCAGTGCGGCCTGCCGGCGTTCCTTCTGAGCTTGCCTTTCCGCTCGGGCCGTCAGGAGCACTGCCATCTCCTGCTGGAGCTCCGTCATTCTGTCTTCGTCGGTCAATTGCGGCGTCAGTTGGATTAGGCCGGCGACCGTCTGCACTTTGGCCGGCACTGGCTCGTAGTCCATCGTCGTCAGCATCATGGCTTCTGACTGTCCGTGTTGATTCCCGGCGTAGTACGCATCCACACGCTGCTTCAGCGGGCCTTCTCCTAGCGGGATAAGTCCTCCACCCTTCAGAACGACCCGGTTGTTGTGGTCCCTAGATACGCGACCCGTCGCGATGTAGTCCTGGACCACCATACATTCCCTGACGAAGTGCCCCGTTTGGCCGCAGAAAAGGCATCCTGACGGCCCTCCCTGTCCGCCTTGATTTCCTTGCGTGGCGCGCGGCTGTTGAGTTCCCGAGGTACCCCCATAACCCCTCTGACCTCCGCCGTTCCCCTGGTTGACGAGCATCCGCGCGAACTGTTCGGCAACCGCGGCTTTGATTGCTTCTTGAAACTGTTCTATTTTGATTACAGGCTCCGTCGTTGCAACCGCCACTGCCGGTCCTGCGCTGACCGCTGGTACGATTGAGGGAGTGCCCCTCAGCTCGTACTCTCCTGCCTCTAGCACGTCGGCCATGGGGTACGGTGTTTCTTTATCGTGGTCCGGCAATTTGATCTGCAGTCTCGTCGCCACCCTGTTCATGAGGCTGTCCTGGAAAGCGCGAAGGAACGCGATATCGCGCTCACGGGTCGAGATCCTGCTTTTCTTAACCAGGAAGTCGGTGATCGCGAAGAACTGCCGATAGAATTCGCTGAGCTCGCCGCCGGACGCAATGCCCAGACGGTACCGACTGCCTACGAGCGCGTCCATGTCCGCGATGGTATACTTGCGGTCCTCATCGGCTCCCGGGTACAGTTTAACAATGGCGTCCTGAAAGTCTTGGTAGGTCTTGGTGGGATCCTTAAACTCCGGCCTCGCTTCCCACTCCTCAGCCGTCGCGACGTCTAGGTAACGCACTGCATGGCCCTTCTTCGCCGTATCATCCGCTAGTTGAGCCCGGGCAAAGAGATGGTTCAGCTCGTCGAAGTAACGCGGTAACTCGCGGGCCTTCTGATTGAAAGACGGTGCGTTGCGGTCCCCGCGGGTAGGCATTGCGACTGGCGCGACGTTGGGCTGAGGCGGTATTGCCTGTTGTCCGCCGCCTCCCCCTCCTCCACCGCCTCCGCCTCCGCCGCCGCCTCCTCCACCCGTTCCTGTTCCTTGTTGCTGTGTACTCATTCCTGACTGTGTTGGCGACTTTGGGTTGCTGGGGTTCGAACGGCTTGATGGCGCTTCTTGGGGATTGTTGCTAGCTTCCGCGACGTTTCGCGAAGTCCTATCTTGTAAGGAAACGGCCCGTCCCCATCCCGGACTGACCCGTTCGTTCCTCGAGCATTCCCCTTCCGGATCATGCCGTGTGTGATGGTCGCTATCGCCACCATCAGAATTCAGAAGCAAACCTTCTAGTCCCTCGATCGTGACGCGATCCCCTCCTGTGATCAGGGACCTAGGGTCCTCTCCGGCGCGTCGGATCTCCCTACTGAGGGTCGGTCCATGCGGATCCTCTTCTTCTGATGGCAGGCTTGATAGCGATGAGACTTCCCCCTGTTCGTCTTGTGGTTCCTCGATTTCTGCCTCTATGGCCGCCTGTCGCGACGTATTGCGAGCGTCCGCCCTCGTGGTCCTCTGCGGCTGTGTTCGCGTTGGGAGGTGGGCTATCTTGGGTTTCGGCGCCATGTTGATCAGCGACCGGGTGCCGTCTACGAGGCTGATTTTAAAGCTCGAACACGATCGTCATCACCATACCCCTCGCGGTGGGCTCCAAAATGATACGCTATCACCCGGGACGGACCCTAGCGGGGCGTGCGGCGAGTGCCTCACAGGACAACAACCACCAACACTGCCTCCTATACGTCGCGATCCAGTCCGGGTGACTAGTCTTGCCGAGGGGGGGAGGTGTTCGTGTCGCTGTCGCGCTTCGTGCCCTCCCCGCGGTCGTGCGGGGCCACCTCCTACCGCCTAAACACCAAACTAAACACTCACCTGCCTGGGGATGCCCTCTACGGGATCCTCCTCCGAGTGCTTCGCACCCGTGTGCGAAGCGTCCGCCTATGGGCCGTCGCACCCCCTCTTGCCTGTCCGCCTGCCTACCTGTTCCCACATCGGTGGGGTCCTTCCTTCCTAAGTCTGGTAGCGCCTCAGGCTACAGTTTCTGTGAGGTAAAGGGTGTGGGTGGCTTGCGCCGCCCACAGGTTGATTGGGTTGCTACGTCTCGCGCAGCTCCCTAAGTAGTGGCTCTACCTACGTCGCTAAGCCCTCCCGATCTAGCCCGTTCCGGTGATCCGTTCCGTCGCCAGTCCCGGTTGCTCCTGGGTCGCCGGACCACGTTCCCATCACCCCCGCTCCCGCGACCCTGCGCCTCGCATGCTGCTTCCCCGTCTCGCGACGTCTCGCTACACGCTTGCCCGCGGCCTGAACCTATCAGCGGATCACTGCGGACTAGCCCTGGCGACAACAAGGTTAAAATGGTATGGGTGAAGTAACCGGCCAGCAGATGGGCAAATTCGTTGCGTATCCCCGAGCGTGCCGCTGGACGCGACTGCGGCAGGTAAGATAGCGGCGCGCGCACCTAGCCGGTCCCTCTCGGTGCGGACATGGCGAATCGCAGGAGTGCCGGTGGTGACAGCATGCACCTCGTCAGCGGCAAATATGGCCAACAGACGGCGGCTTCAACGAGGCCATCCACAGATACAACCCCCTTTCTAGACTCGGACATTATATACCTTTACTGCCTTTCTATATTTCACAGGTCTTTGTCCTCGTATCTATGCATTTTGCAGTAGTCTGATGGCTCTTAAATGCGAGTATTTCACAAATGAGAACGGACTGCCAACCCTCTGAAATGACGGCTTTGCCTGGACACCTCTGAAATGCCCTGAACAAGCTGAAAACGGCTGAAAACGGCTGAAAACCCTATTTCAGGGCATTTCAGGGGTCCGACACAAGTACTGATGAAAGGTGCTGAGCGCGTTCGCGCGATTAGTTGTGATGCAGGATGATTGGTGCGGCATGACTGAAAGACGAAGTGGCCAGATGGGAAACGGAGACAACGCTAAATTCTAAATAGGGAGATCTCGACATGTGCACATAAGCGCTGGGGTACAAATCTTGTGATGTCGACTGTCGACATCACAAGATTTGTACCCCAGCGCTTATGTGCGCACAGCCACCGCTCCTAGGGTTAGGATTCATCCGACTCTTTGCGGGTTGCATCCTTATCCTCCTCTCCTATTATCCTTGTACTCCTCCAAAAGACTACTCAGCAAAATGGACAACTTAGCCGGTATCATGGATAGCATTTCCATCACCGGCATGCAAGCAGCTCAGAAATACGGGGACGCGTTAACACTAGTACGTTATCTCTAACGTACGATTGTGATTGGCTAGGCGGGCCGGGGTCTACTTGCTCGCAGGCTGCCCTCAACACGTGCGAGACGGCAATGGGTGCGCAGGCCGTGGGTCATAGCGCACCTGGAGGAGCAGATGCGCATGGCCGAGATTCTGCCAGACCGCTCGGTGGAGGATGCCGCCCCGGGGGCGTCTCCCGACTCCTCGCCTTCACGAACTCACCCATCTCCCGACACACACCTGTACCTTCTCGCAATGGCACTTTTATCACCACGCCCACTGCTTCCTCTTTGATAGACCCATCTCACTTCAACTGCGTGACGCGCACACCACGTCACTCTCTTGCGCAAGTCAGGAGAAAAGACTCACCGAACAATCTGCACGAAGGGTGGAGATGGAGAGCTGATATCGGTGAGCAGCATCGCAAATATGACCCTGCACCTCCTTCTTCTAACGAGTAATCGCGCATGGACACGCCCTCACCTCGCGCCGCGTTCGCCCACAACACCACCACCCCGAGACGCCGCGCCTGCTCTGCATCGCCGCTGCCTGCCGCCCCGCAACGCCACCACCCGTCTTGTGCGTCACCCACATCTGTCACCTCGTGCCGCCCTCGCCACACGCCTCATGCCGCCGCCACGCCGCCTGCAACGTATGCCCGCGCTGTCTACACCCATCTCCCCGCACAAACGCTGCCCTCTGCGTACACTTCGCCTCGCGCCGCCCATGCCCGCCGCCAACACCGCGTGAACACTGCGCTACCAACAACGCCTGTCCAGCAGCTGCCCGTGCTCGCTCGCTCGATGCCGCCTGTCACGATCTGCATATTCGACGCACGTACGTGCAAGTGCTCTACGCGCGCTACATGTTGTACTCATCGATTGTGTGCCCGCAGGCCGTCAAAGTTGCGCGCCGCGTCCACCAACCCTCGTTGGCACCCGCGCCGTGCTTGCCAACACGAACGCGCACGGCGGCATCCAGGCTGTCCCGCACACCTCCGCCCATCAAAGTCGCGCGCCCCCGGGAATACACCCACCGTGCGGGACACATCGAAAGCAGTGTGCGCACGCGTCCACCGATATGCGCGTGGCCGTGCTCGCCAACACAAACGAGTGTCGCGCCACGAACGGCCGCGTCCAGGTCGAAGGAAAGCGACGTGGGTGGGAGGCGTCCAGCGACGAATAAAGCGAGCGGGCGCGTCCAGCGCGGTGCAGAGGCGCGTAGGGGGCGTCCGGCGATGCGGGGAAGCGGAAAGGCCGCGTCTAGCGACACGGGTAAGCAGGCGGCCCGCGTCCAGCAGCTGCTGCGTACGCTCGATACATGAACGCCTCGCACGAACAGGACCTCGACGACGCGGCGGTGTCCAGGTTGAAGGAAAAGGCTGCGGGTGAGAGGCGTCCAGCGGCGAGGGAGGCAGGCCGGCGCATCCTGCATTGATTGTATATATCTCTATGTGTCAGTAGTCGTGGTAGCTACAAAATGTGAGGATGTGAGGAAACTGAGAAAGGGCTCAGGCCAACGCTCTGAAATAACTGCTTTGCCTGAAAACCTCTGAACTGCGCTGAACAGCCTGGAAAGAGCTGAAAAGCCCTGAAATTGCTATTTCAGGGCATTTCAGGGGTCGGACACAAGTACTGATGTACATACAAGGATATTCGAGGTCGGAGTTTTAGGCAATGGCAGTAGACAATTAACATATCGCATTCTGGATTGACAATCACTGCGTTCAGGGCCCGGATACTATAGATTAAAGTATCTCCGAACACGTCAGCTACTCGGAGTCCCGGAAGCGGCAAGTCAGATTCGGCAAGTAGACCGAACAAGATGGGATCGCGTCAAATACTAAGGGTTCGAGTAGACAGCCTGCTCGGACCTTAAGTAGGTAGCCCGCTAGCACTCAAAGTAGCTGGGACCAGCTCGTAGTAGGCTACAGCGGTGGAGGGCGGGCGCCGCGCGGGCGGGGGCGGGGATCTGAATGGTTATGAGAGTCATGATGCCTGTAATATACAACTGACTCGAATACATTTTGCTCTACCTGTCCAGTCAAAGCCTCGCGATGGTTATGAGAGTTATGATCCATCACAATATTTATGGCGATGGTAATGCCGGTGGCATGAGGCCTGTTGCTCTGGGCTGCTCATTGGTAATACTGTTCACACTTTGCCAAGGATTATGAGAATCATGATGCATTGCAAGCCGGGCACAGGATAATATACATTGTAATCGGTGGGTATCTAACGAGCGCGTACCATCGGGCAGCAGGCAGGGGGCAAACGAAAGCGATACGAGAGCAGGAGTGACGGAAAGCGTACGAGAGCATGAGCAGGGGGTCGTTGGGGCACAAGACACGAGAGGAGAGTGCCCTAGCCGCCTTTCACGGCCGAGCGAGTCATGCGGCGCGTGGTGACGGGGGCAGACGACGCCGTCGCTTTCCCCCTGGCGCGCTTCGGGGCACGCTTCGCCTTGCTGGGCCCGTCGGGGGCGTCGGTAGTCAGTTCTTCAGGCTCCTCGTCGGTCGTCGCCTTCCTCTTGGTGCCGACCTCGGGCGCACGGAGGCTAGTGTCGAGGGTCAAGGAGGGCGAGGAGGAGAGCGTCGGCGACGTCATGCCGTCCCCGGTGCTGATGGTTGGCAAAGTGGCGGCAGCGGGCGTTGGCGAAGCGAGGTCGGAGAGTGGAGAGCCAGGCGGCGTCGTGTCGCGCGTAGCTGCAGATGCAGCGCTGGTGCTGGTCGCGAAGGAGATGTCGGTCATGGTCTGCTCTGCGGAATCTGCACAACGTCAGACGCGCCGCCTGAGCCCGCAGAAGCGACGTACCTAGAGCAGGGGGCGGAGAAGGCTCGCGGGGCGTAGGAGCAGGGGTGGGAGGGATCGCGGCTGGGGAAGAGGGTATATCCGCGATGGCGGCCGCGCTGGTGGAGGCTGCGGCGAGCACACGCTCGAGCGGGACGTGGGCCGATGTTGCTGCATCTGCTTATGGTAAGAATCACCGGAGTACTGGAAGGACGCGGGACGCACCTGTAGCTCCCGTAAGAGCCATGTGTGCCGCAATACGAGCCGCTCGACGGCGGGCTAACCCATTGTTGACCGGGATTTCCTGGGGCTCTTCAACTGTCACCCTTCCCTCCGCGTTGCCAAAGATGTTTCTCAGGCAAAGTGAGCCCAGATGCAGACCGATATAGAACGGCACGTACTCGTTCCACCACCGGAGGGTGCCCTCAACGTGCGGGTCCGTTGGGCAGCTAAACCAATGAATAATTTGGTGGCGAAACACCTCGTAGGAGAATCGGCCGTCTTGGGCCGAAAACATCGTCTGCGAGCTCATCATATATCGAGTCTATCAAGGGTAAGTTGCGCAAGAAATCCATGCTGATGGAGACGTACCAATTCGCAAATGTATGCGATGAGGTACCCGGTGATATGCGTGATCCCATGGATCTCCGCGTTACTCCCAGCGAAGGAGACTGATTCCGTCGTCGGATCCGTCATCGCTTTGCTCTTGCCCAGGAGAATGTGCCGGCCGACCTGGACAACGTCAGAGACTGCGAGACTGCAACAAATTTGCACCTACGCGGATGATCGCTGCACTTCGGTACAAGCCCTCATCCGGATCTTCTCCATCCTTCGAGTGGTACCTGTAACCTTCGTACACTAGGAGCGGTGGTTCCGAATGCATCGGGAGAAGGCCTTTTTTGAAGTGTTCATACGTGCTGAAGGTGCTGGTCAGAGAGGATAATTCGATAGAGGATGGCAGGCACTCACCGCTCAGGGTCCGTTTCGAATGACTCGTAATAATCGACGGGGCACAGGAGCCGGCCGAGTGCCGGATGGAAGAACCCACACGTTGCCTTCATGCCTACCCCAACGGCTGGCTGCAGAGGCGAGTTGAGGTCGTCCGGCACGTATGTGTTCACCATGTCCCTGATGGCGTTGCGGTCGCTGGCGCGTACAGCTTTGATCTTCTTCATCATCTGGACAGTCGGCTGAGTCGTGAGTTGAACAAAGCACGTATATGCGCTCACCTCTTTTGCGATCATGGCAAGGGTTTTCTCGTCCCCTGCGGCAACGAGCTCCTGGAGACCGGGCACTCGTCGTTCGATTTCCTCATAGGCATGGAGCAGCTCGGTCTGTCTGGCCTCGGGCCTGGAAGACGTGTAAGACGGGAGCGAAGCCATCCGCGACACTCACAAATTGGGGTTGCTGTTGCCTGAGCCGGCGAGGAACACGTCCTCCATATGAGTTGTAGGGCCAATCAGGCCGCGCGCGGCAAACTTTGCCGCGATGAGGTAGCTATAAACCGGGTTAGCTCGCTGTGCGAAATGAAGTGGCGCGCATATATGCGTACCTTTCCTTTGTGCATACGATCGGGGCGCTTGGTGCTGCGGCGCCAGCGCTAGCGGGGTTCTCTACCGTCCTCGAGATCAGCTTGCGCCCAGGAGAAACGGTAAACGCTACCTTGAGGAGGGCTTGCAGACGACATGCCAGCGAGGACCCAGGCGAGGCTGGGGGAAGAGGGGAAAAAGCAAGCGACGTCGCAGCTGGAACGCATCCGTTTAAGAAGGCGCCCGAGCGATGACGTCGTTGCTGCGATCTCGAGGCCGGTCATGTGATCGCGTCGGTCCAAAATCAGCCAAGTCGCGACTAGGGCATTCGCAACGCGCTCGTCCTCCACCGCCCGCACCATCCGTCACCGTCGCCTTTGTCTCCATCGATCCGGACACCTGACGGCCACGGGAGGCAGGCACGAGGGGCAGGCACGAGGCCCTGCCGCTGCAGGGACACGCTTGGTCGTGTGGCCGGACTTGGTCTCGCCGGTACTCCCACCCCTGCCCTTTTTAACGCTGCTGGCCTCCACTGCGCTTCCCCCCAACTTTCTCCGCATCCGCCTTGTAGCGAGTCGACCCCGGCACCTCTTGGCTTTCTCGGCAGTCTCTTACCATCCCCACCCTTTCTCAGCGATTTGCCTTGCAGCGAGTCGGCCCCGGCACCTCCTGGCACACGCTGGTCTCCCCCTCTCATCGTGCCTAGCCATGAGTGCTGTACGTCCTGTGTGGTTCTGGCGATGCGTTGTATCTTCTAACGTCATGCCTGCAGACTCGTTCAGGAAAGCGTTACCAGCCACGATACATTGTTGCCGGAGGTTTCGACCTGCAGACAGCCCTTCAAACATCCATGGCAGAGGCTGCCACATCTGCCGACGCCGAGGAGGAAGAGAGCGACCTCGTCGAAGCAGCCGACGGCTCCGCCCACTCGATCTCGGTGCAGGACGCGGCACCCAGCAACGCTGCAGCTTCAGCTCTCTTCTGCATGGGCTCCGTCGGGCCCGTCGGCAATAAGTTGAAAGAAAAGGCGCAGAAAGGCTACCAGATGCGCCGTCGTGCCAAACGCCGGCTCGTGCAGGCCACTTCAGCTGGCGTCCGTCCCTTGCGGCCCGCGGTCGCCAGGAAATACGCAACACCTGAGGTTAAACCGGCGGCGTTCGAAGCCTCGGCGTTGCCAGTTGCTGGTGGGGCGTACATCGGCCAGCGCGACCTTCCCCCGGAGGTGCAGAAGCTCTCCAAGGAGGCGCTCGAGCTGCCTGTACTCCTGGAGCATTACAAGTTCGAGCTGGTGGAATGGGATGGCAGGCAAGTTGCGATAGCATCCAGGAAGTCGCGTTGCTCATGTCTGGCTCCACAGAAAAAGCCGGGCAATCGTTGACGAACAAGGCCGCATCCTCGTGCCGCTGGCAGGGCAGCCCGCTGAATCGAAGGACTGGCCTGATGTTATCCGGCAGGCCAACCAGCAGGCGGACGAAATACTACGGGGTTGCGATTTCGCCGCAGGGCAGCAGAAGAGCAAACGCGGCACTTATCCGCATCTCAGCATGGGCTTTTCCTTCGGAGGAGGACGAACGGTACGCACCATCGGCGCGGTGACGCGATGTACTCGAAGCCTGACATACCCTTTTGCCTCCAGGAGCCTACAAACTTGAAGCCCAAGACCGACAAGCAGGTTGGCGCGTTCACTTGCCTAGGTCGCAGCGTTGCTTTCCGCAGGTTCGCAGGCTTTGGAAGTGGTGCGTCGCAGCGTCGTCCGACGGTCCAGCTGATCTGACCGCTTCCTCATGCAGCGTCGTACAAGTTGTATGGGCCTCGGCTCTTCGCCAGCTGCAAGGAAACCGTCCAAGGCGTTCGCGATCAGGATCCGACGCTTGCACCCCCCTTCTCAAACTCCGTCTTCCCTACAGCCACCTTTAATTTCGGCCCTCAAGTCGCGACCCGTCTCCACCGCGACCACCTCAACGTCCCGTACGGGTGGTGCTCCGTAACCGCGTTTGGCAGCTACGACTACAAGCGGGGAGGCCACCTCATTCTTTGGGACTTGAAGCTGGTGGTTGAGTTTCCCCCCGGCTCGACAATCCTCCTCCCTTCCGCCCTCCTTATCCATGGAAACACCCCGGTGCAGCCTGGGGAGACACGGTATTCGTTCACGCAATATTGCGCCGGCGCCCTCACGCGTTGGCACACGTATGGCTGTCGCACCGGCCGGCAGCTGGCCCGAGAGGACCCAGTGCTCAAGGCAAAGTTGGATGCGGAGGTGGTGGAAAGGGCAGTGGATGCGCTGGGAATGTTCTCAAAGGCGGAGGCGTTGGAGGGGGACCACGGAATATGCATTCAAAAGTAACGTATTACACGAAATAAATGCAAGTCGTGCTCCCAGACGATGGGAAGCAGCGCCAAGCCTACATTCCTCCCTGTGCTCTATATCAGCGAGCGGGCGGCAGTCAAGGAGATAAGCACGTACCGTCGCAGGCCGTGCTGACTTCGTGGCGACGGCGCGGAGACGCGCGGTTTCGGTGACGGATGGTAGCCCTGTGGAGAAGACGTCGGTGATGTCAGTATGGTAGATTGCAGCAAAGAAAATTGCGCTGCACATTGGAGAAAAATTCGTGGGGGCGCTGTGGGACGTTGAGAACTAACCCGCGCTGGAGGAGGAATCCTATGGGTAAGACGAGATCAGTTGGACGTAAATAAGCAGCGCGACGCTCATTCAAACGTACCTTGCATTGCGCCTGCGCCTCTGGCGACAGGTCCGCGGTGAGTGTGGACTTCAGCTTGGGGAGGGGCCAAGTCGGCGCTGGGATCGGGGCCTTGATGAGATGCGACGCGTCCGACTTCGCAAGTGCAGCCTGTAAAGGCTGCACTCCAGGCGAAGCCAGACAAAGTAGCCTGTAAAGGCTGCTTCGTCGCGGGGAAGGGGGGAGTGGAGGGGGGGAAGGAGAGTGGGTGGAGGCGGGGTTGGTGGGCGGGAGCGACTTAGCGAAAACGCGCGGCGAACAGTGACGCGACACCGTGACGTGACGCTGAGTATTGGCGTGACGCGCGTCTGAGTATTGGCGTGACGCGCGTCTGACAGGTCACTTCGCCGCTCTCCACCATCCCCCGTCCCGCCCTGCATAGCCCACCGCCCAACACCACCCACCGCTTTCCCGCAACCTCACCACCATCATCATAGACCCTGCGGCCGCCTTCACCACACCCCACGCCTTCCGCTTCCCCCTCGCAGACCCCGCCTCCGCGTCTCCGCCGTCGCCCGCCCGGCCCCAGCATCCCCCATCCCCCGCGACGAAGCAGCCTTTACAGGCTACTTTGTCCGAGTGTCACGTTTGAGTGCAGCCTATACAGGCTACACTTGTGACCTTGGACACGTTGCTTTCGTCCCCTCAAGAACCCCGGTTCAAGGCGCCACATCAAGACTCTACGTGTGGCCACGGTGTGCCGTGCAGATTGTACCTTGTGAGTCCCCTCCTTTTGCATCCCCTCGTCCCTGTATGGCGCCAGACCTGGTACCTCCTGGACTGTCGGGTTGCGGCTCGAATATCCTGTGCTGACGAGCTGCAACTTAGATCCCAAACGAAATAGCGGTCGAGCAGGGAGCCTACGCGCACAATGACCGACAGCCCGTGAGTGCTCTCTTACCTATTTTTGTGGCAGCCGTTTTACCTTGTCTGCGCAGGCCAGCCGAGACTCTCTCGTACTATCGAGACGAGCAACAAGTCACCGCAGCAGTGTCGTCGGTTCCTCCGCAAGACGGTAACCGTGGCGCTGCCGACGCTTTATGCATTGCTCCTTTGCCTGGCAGCAAAGGCCAGCTGTGGGTCTCGTCGCCGAACGCCGACTTCGTGCCCGAAGTCCCCGTGCACAGTCGCGACGAAGAGTTCGGCTACTACGCCGACGGCATGCTTGGGTCTTTTGAGCACCTCAAATGGCCCCAGGTGTTCGACTCTATGGAGCCCCACACAGCAGTCGCGCCTGCCAACCCCATGCTTCTGCAATGCACCCGCAGCAAGCTCGCCGGACCCGACCCGCTGCCGCCGCTCAACTTTCTCACACGACAGCCGCGTGAGCGCATTTCTACGGGCATAAAAGCTCCCCTCGAGCTCGGTAGTTGGAAGGATGACGCTGCGCCGTGGTTCTCCTTCAACGAGCACGACTGGCGCGCCGAAACCTTCGGCCGTGATCTCGGTCGTCTGGACGTCTCCATCATCACCCGCCTCCGCGACGCGGCTGAGGAGGCCAACGGGGCATACTCCTACCACGGGATGTCAAAGGGTTACAGCGATTGAACGATGGCGTATGCGGACAGGCAGAGTGCGGCTCTCACCATGGCGCTCAACGGTCTCGACCGCACACTGCCGCTTGGACAGGCAATTCAGTGGTTCCGCGAGTGCCAACGCCTGCTCTTGGACCTGCGCGCATGGCACAACTACATGGCCATCTTCAAGCCGCGCATCGAGACCGCCCCTCAGGCTAAGCCCGCACCCGTCACGCCCGTCCGAGGCGTGATCACGGGGTCCTTGAACGTCCTTCAGACGATGTATCGCGTGGGCATCCCTGTCTGGTGGGTGCGGCCCATCAACACGCTCGACCGCACCACATGGATTCAGGAGGTCGTGGAGCCAACACCGTGGAAAGATGTCTTTGCGAAGAGAAAGACGAAAAAGCTCGGGAACATCACTGTGGAGGCCCCCGCGTGGAAAGACGGCGTGGCGGTCGACAATGCGCACACCGGATTCGCGCAGCAGCTTCGGCGCTACCAACTGAGCAGCAAGCCCGTCGTTGCCCCGCCACGACCCATCATTCCCGACGCACCCGATGACCCTCCTACGATGACGGCGACGCTGGAAGATATCCACGCGCCTGCGCCGGTTGCGCACGCCGGTCCTTCGAATGCCCCTGGTACGTGAATACACTGCGTGCACCGCAAAGTCTTGAACCTGACCGTTCACTTGTAGAGGTACCCGCGCCGCCTGCCAAGAAGGCCCGAAGCTCGCGCAAAGGCAAGGGCAAGGAGACAGCCAGCAGCGCTCCCACAGTGGTCAGTCGTGACGTCCCGACCCGTCCAAGCTGGCTGCCAGCTACCAATCTGCACTGGGCGCCGATCGAAGCAAAACTAGCTTCCCTTTCGGAGGTTCAAAACGCAAGGCCCATCCAATACAGCCTCCCCCCGTTCCACGCCTTCACCGGCAATGTCGCCCTGAAGATGCACAACTGGCTGCGTATCCGCCCGCATTGCTTCCTCGCCGTCCACTCGGAGGAGGAGCGGCCCACCACTCTCACGGCGTCGGGGTGGAAGGTGGCGCTGGACGGCAGTTACCACTCAATCGCACAGCGCCCAAATGCCAAACATCGGTCGATTTACTCTCCAGATCTCATCGCCCAACTGCCACCACATCCAGCGGATCCACCGACTTTGGGCAAGCGGCGTGAGCCGCACAAGTCATCTCGAACGCCTGGTGGGCATGATAAACGGGTCGCGGAGAAGTTAAATGTTGCCGTGCATTTTGCAGTGATGTGCGGTTTCCCTCCCTATCACCCTGACAACTGTCCGCTATGGAGGA
The DNA here is from genome assembly GCA_019915015.1 of Auriscalpium vulgare. Classification (NCBI taxonomy): domain Eukaryota; kingdom Fungi; phylum Basidiomycota; class Agaricomycetes; order Russulales; family Auriscalpiaceae; genus Auriscalpium; species Auriscalpium vulgare. Next base: position 792,647 of record JAHBBC010000004.1, on the reverse strand, counting down.
ATGAACCGGTCAGCGCCAGCCGGACCGCAAGCGACCAGGTGCTCTGGCAAGAGGTAGTCTGGCAACTCTCCATCAAACATTTCCGGCTGGAGCTCCTGCAGCTCGACGAGGAAATAATGGCGGAGATCGGTGAGCCCTCGACGTACCAGCGGTTTCTGGACTGGTTGGGTGTTTGGAACGGAGGGCTCGATGTCATGACGGACCCTGCGGACCTGGACTACATCCTTTCCGAGGATTGGATATGGCGGCGGGCAGGAGTGCTCCGTTTGCGAGCCCTGGTCCACGCATGGCCCGAGTTTGGGGACAGCGACATCGACAACATGGAAGTCACCGTCTCACCATCCGCCTTCAATGCGTACGAGGTGACACTTTACGAGGCTTACGCACGCTATTTCTACAAACGCCGTGGGCGACTGCCGACATTCCCTCTTGCGCGGCCCCCGTCTATTGCAGAGCGTAAAGTTTAGCAGCCATGTGTATTAGTGTACGACGATAATTTCAGACATCCTGTGTGTGCACTCCCCCCATTGGTATTCGTGCAACGCCGCAGGTGGTCACGGTCAGTGAATTAAGTACATATATCGGCGATGTGGCCTGTACCTCACTGATATGTTGACGCCCGTTTCGCTGCAAGAGCATAGCGGGCGCTCCGGACAATTGCGCACAGCCACTTCATATAGAAGAAGCATAGCCACAGCGATCCGGGTGCGCATAGCCACATCGCCGATCTGGCACCGACCAAATAGGAACACGGAGTGGACCTTGAGACATAGGATGTAGAATCCGGGACTCGTTCTGTGCGCCGTTGCTACATAATTCTATTCAATCTTTCTTGTGTGTGATGACGTAACAGCACGACTTGACGCGGTGCGGCGTGGCGCGGGCCCTGCGCGACTTGACGCGTCGCGTCCACGTTGTGAGCCTGCACTCTTCCTTGCCCTCGTCCTCCTCTCTCTATCTCAGCATTGTTTCAATACTACCTTGCCATGCCGATCCCTCTGCCTTCAAACGCGCCGCCGCTGCTGGTCTCCATTTGGCCCATCCTCGACGACAGGCAAAGGGTCGAGGCCCTTCGCACGACGCACGAGGATCGCTTTGGCCCGGGCGCGCCGCGAGGAGAGCCTTTTGGGCTGCAGGGTCAGGCGAGAGGGGAGGCTGAGGAGGTTGGAGGACACCGTAGCATCGAGAGATTCGCAGGTGGTACGCCGCCTGTGCAACCTGCCTCAGCACGCCGAGGCCGTACGGTGCGCCCTAGACAGACATCCAACCGTGGCGAGAACGCGCCCCAGCGGAGCCCCGAGCGCAGTCGTAGCCCGCCGCGACTCAACAGCAAGGATTGCGAACAGACTTTGCGCTACCCCCGCTCCCCCGCTCTGCACTCACGCCAGCCCTTGGCGATCCCTGTCGACCACGCGCTCACCGAGGAGGAGCTCTGGGAGATGGACGACGACCCACTTGCGGACGAGGAGGAGGAGGAGGTGGAGGATCTCCGCATAGATCCGCGCATACACTCTGCCGCACGCACAGCTGGAAGCTCCAGCAGCGTTCTGCGGGGTGCCTCCCAGAGCGCCGCGCACCGTGCACCTGACGCGGCAGACACCTCGCCGGTCGTCCCCAGCAATGAAAAGCGCGCCTCTGCAAGCCGCGTCCGTCGCACGGGGTCGGGGAGCAAGCGGGCGCAAAAGGCGAAGCAGAGGATGCTTCGACGCGGAAGCCAGGAAGAGATGAGCAGGGAGGAGGCCGCCGCAAAGCTGGCGGAGGCTGCAGGACCTCCCTTGGTCGACATTGCACGGATCAAGGCGGTGAGAGATTTGACGATAAATCAGTCGCGCGCGCGAATGGATATATCCGTACGTCGCAAATGCTCTTGATGGCATGTTGACTGATCTCTGTTCAGAAAGCAATTTCGGGCCAGTTCCGCGAGATCACAGGTGTCAAAGTGAACGAGGAATGGCCAGAGTGGACCCTTATGTTTCCCCCGCGGACGGACGAGGTTTCGGGGGAGGTCTACCTCACCCCAAATTTCAAGGCTGGCGTTGGCAATCGTACAAACAAGCTGGTGCTCAAAAGGGTTTCGGACTTAGTGTTTAGGGAGCTCGACGTGAGTGTCAGTCTATATGTTTCCGAGTCTAACTGATGGGCCACGGGACGGACGGGCTTAGCTTGACCAAAAAGACAAAGGCTGGAGGGAGGACCCTTCGTTTAAGGTGTCTTGGGATACCGTTCACGAGCTGGCCAAGATTACGTTTAATGGATTCAAGGCTCAATTCAAGTCCCAGCACGGCGACGAGGAGACCAAGGAGAAGGCTATTCTGGCCGATCAGAAGCGGCGAAAGGTGTCTCGACGCAAGGTGGTAAGTTGCGAGACCTGCCTGTTGTGCGCGATACCCAATTGACATCCCGCACACAGAAAGCCAGGCAATTATTGAGCGCAGTTCCTGCATACCAGAAGATACACCCGGGAGTGGATCCGTCCGCAATGCTGCACGCGGACTACATGTCCGATGAGGTTTCTGGCCCTGAGGGGTACAAGGCAGAATACGGCGCTACCGAGGAGTGGAAGGAGTGGAAGGACAGGATGAAGGATGCGATGGGCATGGGCGCCGTGCCAGACGAGATCACTGCCAGCTGGAAATTCTTTGAAGTCATCCGGCCGAACTACCGCTCGGTCGTGGTTCGTGGCACATTTCTCATGGGGAATATACACTAAACCGTCATTGCAGATTGACGAGCTCTACTCAGAGCTGCGGAGCCTACATGCTGCCTCGCTGACGTCTCTGGAAAAGGGTAGATCCAGCCACCGCGTCCGAACGACAGGACGGACGACCGACGAGGTGCCCACAGTTACGCCGTGGGACTGTATGATCGACCCTAGCTGGTGGGATGACCACAAGGACGACGGCGTCTTGTACGCCGACTGGTTCGAGGTCGGCGATCCAGAGCTCTGGGCACCGCCGGTCGCAGGGGAGGGCAGCGGAGAAGGCGACAGGCCGGGCAGTGGGACGCAGGAGGTCGAGGACGTTGCAGAGGAAGGCGAAGATTGAAGGGTATGAAGGCACAGGTTGACTTGCTCACTCTCGCATGGACACAGACGGACACACGCCGGTAGGTAATTACCTTGCGAGCTGGGACTCTAGGACTCGGCCTCGGACTCGGCTGGGAGATCAAATCATGCATTATTCAAATCACGCATTATTCAAGACGATCACGCGATGTTACAGTAGCTCTCGTATTTGCATGGACATGAACGGACATGTTCTCGTAGGTAGTGACTTTTCAAACTTATACTCTACGACGCGGCTTCATCCTCGGACTCGTATTCAGCGGTCCCCATAGCTCTAGCGTCCTGTTTGGCAGACTTGTCAGTGATGTATAGACTATACAATGACAAAACCTTACTCTCTCAAGCGTTACGGTGGCCCATAGCTTAGGCTTGGTCCATTGGCAACTACCTCGAGCCATCTGGCAGCGGATCTGAGACAGAGCGATGATGGCGGGTGGGGCGTCAGGCGAAGTGTCGCCATGATACGTCTTATACGACCAGAATTCGGTCTCAAGCTCTGGGCTTTGAGCATGGTTAGGTTCGTGTGACGAAAGGCTAGAGATAAGACTCACAAGTCCGACCATGGATCCCCTTCAACCGGCGATAGGCTCTGCCGAATCATCCAACGCATTTCGGCATATATATCGCTCGGGTTGGGAACGCCAGTCTGTGGGTGCTGGAATACTCGCAACACCTCTCCACCGTGCATCTTACCGTTGATCAGTACCTTGACGATGGCAGAGCTTGCTGACTGCTTTCTTGCTTCATTGACGGGTACTATCCGCCGACCATCGATGAGCACATGGCTGAAGCTCTGTATGTGGCTCTTGAGGACGATCGTATTTCTCCGTACATTTGCCTCGCCGGGGTAAAAGACCCTCTTGCCTGCGGCGTTATACAGCTTGTACAAGGCGCCTTTCACCCGGGCCGACGCCGCTTCAGGACGCCGTGCTGCAGGGCCAAGTTGGATGGGGAGCGGGGAGAGAGCTGTTTCCGACAATCAGAGAGCGGCCTGGAACATAAAAGCATTGGCGCACCGTCGTCCTGCGCTTCAACATTTTCCTCTAACGCCTCTGCTGTAGCCTCGACTGTGCCGCGCGCAGGGCCCTTGTTGAGACGCCTCTAGCAGGCGAGTCTCGAGATTCGGAGTAGGACGGGCGAGAGAAGGAACCAAAGGTGTGTCGTCCTGTCGGTACGGGGCTTCCCCGTGTTGACAGACCTCCTCCGTAGCACGGAAGGAGTGGAGGGCAAGGAGAGATGATCACGCCCGTAGGCGCAAGGCCCGAGCGGGAGCTCAGTCGTTAGGAGGCTTCCTCCTGGTGACTGGCTCGAGAGAGAGTTGGGTGAGGCGCCGGCGGCCCAAGTGCGTCGCGCGTGTGTGGTTCTGTGGGCGCACTGATGGCGCTCAAGAAGCTTCACGCGCTCGTGACTTGTCGCGTCGTCGCGTCGTCGGTTCTCGTAGTCGTCTAGCAACTACCTTACTTGTAGGAGACTTGAAGAGAGAAAATAGGAGACGATGAGACGAGGAGAGGAAAAAGAAAAAAAGAAACACGTTGTATTGATGATGCACGATGCTGTCAGTACACGACTTATATACTTACAGTCATCTTCAAACTCCGACTTAATCTAATCTATCATACCGTAATCTAATAGCGTCCTGCGTCGAGACTAATGACCTTCTGCCCGCGTTACCTCTGGGCCTCTTTCTCCCGTCACAAAGCCCCCCCAGTCTCGGCGTTGGAAGCTTCGCTCGAATTGTCCCAAGAGGCATGCAGCGCGCTCAAGTCGAGGATTCCCAGGGCTGCGATGTCGGGGTCTGCGTTGATCCTGCCCTCTGCGTGTGCCTCCGAACCTACCCCGTCCAGTGCACGTCGTTCAGCTGGGCGCAAGGCATTACGCAGTTCTTTAGCCCACTGTGTCGGCGTGAGGGTGAGGTCTTGCTTCGCCGCGGATAGGTTATTCAGACGCGTGGTGAACCAGACTTCGTTGGACCAGGACCATTCACCGTTCCAGGCGCGACTGTCCAAAAAGTCCTTCTGTCTCGGCCAAAGGCTCCTTCCGCTCTTTCCTCCATACAGTCGATCTACCTCCGATGGCGTCGTACGGTCGAAGCAGCTAGGGACTGGAGCTGTCGTCGGGTCGCCAATGCCATAATCCGTCACTAGCCGCGAAGGCCCCGTACCCGCATCCTCCAACAGGCTAGGAGGCCCAAATTGAAGGGCGAGTCTCCAAGAAATTCCACCCGCTTGGAGGAACATGCGTGCGTTAGGCTGTGTCATGAGATCGCGCACAGTCGCGAGGTACGCGTCCCAGATGTTGGCGCGTGCCTCCCACCAACGAACTTGGGTGAGGTTGACGTGCGCGTACGCCGCCCAGCTGTCCGGCAGGATTGGAAGTGGCCGCGGTAGACGACTCTTTGGATAGCTCCATCGGAAGGAAATGCCTTTGCTGAGCATGAAGGCAATCACGTCTGGCCACGGTGCAGTGCAGGCATCTCTCCACATCGCTACTCGCAGTTTAGAGCGCGACAGCAAGTGAATATGCCCGGTAAGGATGGGAGTGGTGGGCGGAATGGACAACGGAGTCTCCGAAGGACGTAAGATGGCCGCTGAGAACGTGGCGACCCCATGCAGCGGTGAAGATGGCCCGTATACTTCCATATTAACAGTGACGGGTTGCTCCTCCAAGCTCACGTTGGCCGGAGTGGGGGAAACAGGCTCAGTGTCTATGGCCGTCAACTGATCGCTGCTTGTCTCGGATATTCTGTCCATAAGTGAAGTTGTGGGCACTGTATCCATCCGCGACAACAAAGATGTGGGCCGAACTGCAATTCCTTGGGACATACGAGCGAGTAACGTCGGAACTTTTGGACTGTCGAGTTCCCTCGCTACACTTTCCACCACTGACGTAGGACCCGTCAGACGATCAAGAAGAGATCGAGCGATCGATCCACCCTCGAGAGAGCTGTCCTCTCGAGGTCTTTTACGTCCGCGTGTCTCGATGGGCGTGGTTGGTCCGCGGGAGGATGAAGAAGAGCTATCCTTCTTCGCAGAACCGGACTGTCCAGTTCTGTCCTCCATAACCACGTCCGATGAGGCACGTTGCGACGAACTTTCTCCAGGCCGGTGATGGAGAGTTTGGAGAGAGACACGAATGGCGGTTTGAACGTCAGCCTCTTCTTGATGTAGCTGATGCTCGACATCCGCGTCGCTGTCGCGGACTGGGAATGGTGGGTCGACGTGTGCTCTCTCCTTCCCTTTCCCGGATGGCAATGTGGCGCGCGGCTCGGCATTTGAAGGGGTTGGAGGATCGGCTGGTGGCCTCATGGGACCGATGTTCTTCCCGTATATAGACTCGATGAGGTCGTCTTCTTCGTCCTGGTCATAGGCGGGAAGCGGAAGCATCTCCCATTCGCCCGGCAGCTCCTTGGTCGTACGGAAGTCGGTTATGTCGACGAACACGGTACCGTCCCCAGGTTCGGGGTGATTCAACCGAACCGCACATCCCATGTACTCGCCATCCTTCACGTGCTTGGCTGCAATGTACCGCCTCGTGGAGGGGTCGTCCGAATCCATCTGTTCGTGCCAGCGACGGACTTCACTGACTTTTCGAATACGGTCTTTGCGGAGCAGTTCGTTTGTCCTATGCTTCAAGTTCTCGGCATTTTTCTCCCACTTGCGCAAGCGTTTGTCTTGTTCGCGTGTTACCGCTACGATTTCTCGTGCACCTAGATTGCGAGGGTTGAGCACTGCCAACTCCGGTTTCTCCAACCCGAAGTGCCACAGATACCGAGGGTTCGCGCCGTGAAGGTAGAGTTCTTGAACATTCGGCCAGGTGATTCGAGGGAGATGAAAGTCTATGAGGGTGCCCACGCGTTCTCCTGAAAGCCAAATGATGATTGTATTCGTCCAACCAGCTACGGGGAGGGGAATTGCTTCCCAGCCATGACCCGCATGAGTTGCGAGAAATACCACGAAAGCCATCCACTCGTGCATAGAACGACGAATGCTCGAGAGTTGTTTCTTGAGGTCGCCTTTATCTGCTGGCTCTCGGGTCATGGCAGGGATACGTAGTGGTGCCGCATCGTACCCCAAGTACTTCTGCATGGCCTCTCCGATCTGCATCATATGGCACGTATACTCCGTCAACCACGATAAGGCCTTTGGAGCGCATTGATACCGGTCATTGCCTACACGTACGAAGCCGTTCCCGTCCGCTTGATCGTTATACACCCACTCTTCATTGGTACTGTCGTTGGGCAACGGACGATAAGCGAGCCAAGGACGTTTGTAGTCCCACCATTCGATGGGGATGTCTGGTCCGTCCGATCGATAACGAAATGGGGGAGTCGCGTGTAAAGCAGTTCGTGAAGGTAGGGGCACCGGCGAGCGTCCGCTCGGCGTTGGATCCATTCCGAATCCGACCCATTGAACTCCTGGAACTGAAGATGTGTAGACTTCGGCGAGATATCCTCCTGACGTCACTATGTTGTATGGCTTGACTGATTCATCGTAAATCGCCTTGGGGTCTCCTGCGCGCCTTCGACGCGCAATGTCTCGCAATTTCCCTGCCGGCGGGGGCGTGGGAGCGGCTTCCGCTCCCCAACCATGCGATGGTTGTGCCCACGACGACATTTGGCGTTTGACGGAGTTGGGGCGAGGTGATGGTTCAAGACAAAGAAGTGAGTTCTGCATCGTCCGTCCTCCGTCTAAGCGCGCCTCGAGGCGGTGGCGCCCAGCGGGGTCACGTGCTGTCGTCGCGTCGCGTAAAATAGGTAAAATGAAAGAAAAAGGCTATACTCTGAACAATGAATAGTACAGAAAGAAATAAAATGGGAAGAAATTATATACATAAAAGGTGATTCCGCTTCACTGTTTAGCGGGACCGGCCAAGCCCGCGTCTCGTCTGTAAGAGAATAGCCGTTGGGGTGCGTTCCGCAAATCCGTGGTGGTGGCCCATGAGTCGTATAGCGGCGAATACCCCTCCCAGCGAATGAGGTAGAGCATTTGCTTCTTGCGCTTGTCGTAACGATGGCCGACTATCTTATCAACATGATACTCTTCAGAGGCTGGCTTGTCTGAACGGGTGTCTGGCAGCACCGTGCGATGCCCGAATTCAGGATCTGATGGTCTGTATAGACGTAGATGTTCGAGATTAAGAACGTTGGAACCAGGGTAATTGTCGGGAAGTCGAAGACGATAGACCTTGGGGTTAATACGCTCCTGAATCTCGAATGGGCCAACAGCGCGTTGTACTAACTTGCTGCCTTCTCCTTTGCTTTCCACCCATTCCAAAGAATGTGGATTCACCAAGACTTGGTCTCCGACCTTAAATTCTAACTCTCGTCGACCCTTGTTGTAGGATTCGCTCTGTTTCAACTGAGCTCGCGCGAGAGCCATCCTCGCGCTTTCCCGATGGTACTGCATTAATCGCACGAAATCGTCGGATCGGTCATTCAACAAAGCGTCCTGTGGAGCGGCTTCCGCTCCTTCCGCCTGTGCAAAATCCAAGCTGGATTTGGGTTGGTACCCATAGAGTACGAAATGAGGGCTCATCCCGGTGGACGAATGGGGCAGATTATTATAAGCGTGCTCGAGCAGCGGCAACCATTCAGCCCAACTTGTCTTGTCCGTAGCGACATATGCGCGTAGCATGATCTCCAGCTTCTGGTTTACGATTTCAGTTTGTCCATCATGCTGAGGGTGATGCGAGGATGATAGAGACATTCTAGTCTTGAGCGCTTTCGACACTCCTTTCCAGAAGTCGGAAGTCCACCTTGGATCGCGATCGGAAACGATGTTGTCTGGCACGCCGAACCTGCAGATGACATGATTGACGAAAAGTTTCGCGAATCCTTCAGCAGTTAGGCCAGTCGTGGTCGGAATAAACTGCGCGTGCTTCGACATTCGATCGACGGTAACCAGTACCGCATTGGATTCTAGCGACCAAGGTAGGCCGGTCACTAAGTCTAGCGAGACAGATTCGTAAGGGCGGCGCGGAATTGGATTCGGAATCAAACAACCGAACTTAGTAAAGTTCCTGTGTTTGATTTTCTGGCACACATCGCAGGTATCACAGAACTTTTGTACATCTTTCTTCATCGAAGGCCAAAAGAATTTTCCGCTCATAAGCTGCCATAGCTTCTCTGCGCCTGCATGAGCCGATTCAAACGGAGATTCATGAGCTTGAAGGAGTAAACTCGCTCGCAGAGATTTGGGAACACAAAGCCGGGTTGAAAATCCGCGTCTCTAAAATATAACAGTCCTTTCTCATCCTTGAAGTATCGTTGTCCCGCGTCCCAAGAATCTGGAGAGGTACTAGTAGTTTCCCATCTCTGCTTGAAAGCGGCATCCGCTTTATATCCTTGCAGGAAGGTTTGCAGATAACTCTTATCCATGTGGACATGGATAGTAGGAGGGGGATTTGCTATTTCCCAAACTCGCTGCCTGTCATACAGATCGGAATGCTCTGTCGATTCGGGCGTCCTGATTGTCCTTGCGTCGGCTTCCGACGATGGTTCCTCAGAGATGGAGTTCTCCTTCGCACGTTCCGAATCGTTGCTCTTACTAGCTGTCTTGTAGGAGCGGGTTGTGACTTGGAAACAATGATGGGGCGTAGCAGACAAGCTGTCATTCCAGTCCGTTAAAACCAACTGTGCGGACTTCTCCAATTCTCCTACGGAGTTGCCTTTCAAAGGAGATTCGGACAACTTGGCGAGCGTTAAAGCGGGTGAGTCTTCATCCTTCGGAGTTACATAGACGGGAACGGCCTCCAGCAAACGAGAAATGGGATCTACGTTGGAGTGCACCCTACCAGGACGATGAATGATCTCAAGGCCTGGAGCATATGCTGAGAAGACAGTTCCCCAAGCTCCCAACCGTCGATTATTGTTTTCATACGTCTTTGCCCATTGAAGAGCCGCGTGGTCGGTGACAAGTAGGATACGTTCCCCTTCAATGAACGGCTGGAATTTTACAAGCCCTTCTTTAGCAGCTAGAGCCTCCCTTTCTGTCGCAGAATAATTCCTTTCCGCCGGTTTGAATGTTCGACTCCAATATCCTACTACCCTTTCGACTTGTACTGCTGTATCCTCGAAGGAGCTTCCCCAGGTGCCCTCGTGATCACAGTCAATGATCTTACTCGATAAAGTGGTCGTGAGCTTGGGAACTGGCTTCCCTGACTCATATGCTCGACGGACACGTTCATAGGTCCTCGTTCCTTTCAGATCTTTCAAGGCCATTATTTGCACTTGTTGCAGAGTGACTCCTAGCCCGTCTCCGGAAGCATCCGTATATAACCGATAGGGCTTCCCCATCTCCGGATGCGCTAGTACTGGAGCACGCGATAGAGCTTTCTTGATCTCTTCGAAGGCTCTTTCATGTTCCGCACGCCAATTCCACGCAGCACCCTTACGAGTCAGCGAGAACAGAGGGGTTGCGAGTGTAGCGTAGTGTGGTATGAATGCCGAAAAGTACACGGCCATTCCCAGGAATGTGCGTAATTCAGCCACCTTAACGGGCCTCGGCATCTTCAAGATGGCTTCCACCTTTTGTTTGTGCGTCGACAAACCCAGCCGAGAGACTTTGTGTCCGAGTAGAATGATGGAACTATAGAAAAGATGACATTTCTTCGGGGATAACGTGATTCCTGATTTCTCGATGGCTCCGAGCACTTTGTCCAGATGTTCGATGTGTTCTTCGTAGCTTCTCGGCTAAACGACTATGTCGTCTATATAGACTAGGCAAAACAACCAGAGGTACGGAGACAAAATCTCTTGCATGACACGTTGGAAGATGGAAGGGCCGTTGCGTAGCCCGAAGGGCATCCTCAAAAATTGAAAGAGCCCTTTGTGAGTACGAAAGGCAGTTTTCTCTACGTCCTCCGGGGCCATTTCTAACTGAGTAAATCCGGCTAAAGCGTCCAAAGAAGACAAGACTTGCGATCCTGAGAGTGAAGAAAGAATTTCAGACTGGCGTGGGATAGGAAATTCGTCGGGAACAGTAACTGCGTTGAGCTTCCGATAGTCTACGCAGAATCTTGGCTTGTTATTTCGGTAGACGATGACGACTGGAGCACTCCAAGGGCTAACGGATGGCTCGATGACTCCTTGCTCAAACCACACATTAAGTTGCTCTTCAATCACTATTCGTTTAGCCGGAGAGCTCCCATACATGGGTACGGCTATAGGAACTTGTCCGTCCTCAGTACGAATATGTACCCGCGATTGATGCTTTCCCAATCTTCCATCAAATCCGAATGCTCGTTGTCTGCGTCTCAGCATTTCCCAAGCTCGTTCTCTCAGCTCCTCGGGAAGCTGCCCTACGTCAAGGAGCTCTTCCATGTCCTGGGATGGCCATATGGTTGGGTCAGGCACTTCAGCAGTTTTGGGCCCCCAAATCTCCTCTTCCTGAGGTTCTAGCTCGACGGCTTCCGTCGGCTTTTCGGGAGTAGCCCTGACTTCTGCATCTCCTACTTCAGATTGCAGGTCCAAGTTCGCGTGTACTAACTGCTTGAGGACGCTGGCATGATTTGCTAAGGCTTCGTAGTTTTCGGCGCTCCCGGGCGCGTCTAGGAATTTGGCAGGGTCGACCAGACGTCCTACGACTTCTCCTTTCCGCAGCATCTTAGGATGCGCGGACGTATTCGCTACGGGAACGTACGGAGACGATTGGTTCAAAAGAGTGTTGGGAACTACAAAGACGGGAGCTTTGGACGAGGCTACCATAGATTTCTCCACCATCCAAGTGCGCTCGTCCGTGAAACTAGCAGAGACTGGTACGCGCTTCACCGAATGTGGGGGAATTTTTATGTCACTGGACACCCGCACGTTTCGCGGACCTTCCGCGTCCTTTCTCAAGGCTCTGCGCTTCGCCTTGTTCCGACGATGAGCCTTAGCGAGAATGAATCGTGCTAGTGGGGCCCCCAATACCCTTTTAGCTATCCGAGCTTCTTTCCCATTTGACTCTTGGACTCTTTCCGCTAGAACCTCGTATTTTCGTCCTTCAAAATACACTCGAGTTCCTGATTCCAAGTTTCGTTCGACGGCCAACTCGTAAGCTTGATGGAAGTCCTCTCCGAGCAGAATAGGCACCGACATGTTCGATACTACGTATGCTTCGACTTCTAGCTGTAGTTCTCTTCCATCAACCGTGTGTACGAAAATGGGCAACATCACGTATCCATGCAGGGAAGCCTCCTTGGCGGTCAATTGCACGAGCTTCAGCTTTAACCCCTGTCTCAGGGTTGGCGGATTGACTAGTCGATCATAAGTTGATTTGGAGAGAAGAGAAATGTCTGCGCATGAATCTAATCGTAAATCGTACAATGGTCCAGAGGGGATCATAATTCGTCCCCTCATGGACACCACTGACACGCCTACTGCCGACATTCCGGGGATAGAAGTGCGCTTCCTCTTTAATTTGATGATCTCCATCTCAGGCGTCTCGGCTTGTAACACCTCAATTCGTTCCATGAGACTGCCGTCGCTTGGACTTGATCGACCGTGGAGCCTTAATTGAGTGTAATACTCGTCTTCCACTTCCTCTACTGAAGGCGAGGGTGTCCGCTCGATTTTCTCGAGGCTTCCTCGAGTGCGTGCTGTCAGCACTTCTCGTGCGGACGGAATTCCCTGCTCATTATCAATGGAATTACTCTCTATCGCTTCACGGTCGGCTTCCGACCATTCGCTCTCATGAGACACGATATAAGTGGAAGAAATAGCTTCCATTAAGTACGCTTCGAACAAAGTATTATACATGAGTTCATCCTCCGGAGATCTATCAGACTCTAACCCCGCGCTCAAGAGATTCACCTCCTTCTTCTTGACGTAAGTCGGCCAGTGAGGACATTCTCGGTCCCAATGATGTTTACTCCCACAAAGTTTGCACGGTGAAGGAGGTGGTTTGACGAGGGACTTCGTGCCATCAGCTTTAGGAAAAGGATAACCTCCTTTCGGAGGGGCCCTCTGCCGTTTAACTAGCGTAGCGAATACCTGCGCCGATACGGCAGGGTCAACCTGATCCGGGGCACTTAGAATCTCTTCGTCATCTTCGTTAACGATCGGGAAATCGGTTTCTTCAACTTCATCCCCATTCCCGGATGCTAGATGGACAGACGCTTGTCCTCGATCATTACGCCCGCGGAATGCTCTAGGACGGAAGGGCCTGGCATTCTCTTCACGCATTGCTTGTCGGACTAACTGTGGTATCTCTTCTTTCGATACTAAATCGCTGGAATTGCGTGAAGCTGCAATCAGAGCCAAGGCGTTATCCTGAGCCCTTCGAGTAAGATCGTCCGTGCTTAATGGTAACGGCACATTCAATGTCGTCATCCAACTAGATGGCACGTTGCGAAGGACGATCTGAGCTTCTTCGGGTCCTCCGTTATCCGTGTTCAGTAGAGCGCGAGCGTACATGATGCGCCTCTGAAGATAATCCTCGGGCATTTCGCGCTCATGTCCCTTCTGGCGGAAGAACATCTCCATGAATTCCATGTTCCGTTCCAGCTGCCATTGACGTCCTAGAAATACGGATTTGAGTCCGTTCAGCCAATTCAAATGATTGGACATCATGTAGATTTTCATGCGCCGTGACGCCTGAATCCACCACCGCTTCACCCGCGAGTTGTCTTTTAACTGCGTCCATAGCCAGCGTCCCATAGCCGCGGGAAGCGACTCATTCATCACGGCTAATTCCTGGACGTCGGCGAAGTAGGCGATAGCGGTATGTTTGTTTCCATCCCAGCTGGGCAAGTGATCGGGCCTCAGTTCTTCCTTTAACCTCGGTCCGAGGTTCAGGTTGCCTTGAGGAACGTTGGGATAGCCGTACCACTGCCAAGGGTAACCCCACCCTGGAGGCGGCCCTCCACCTCCAGGCGGTCCGTAGGGTCCTCCCGGAGGCATTCCTCCGGGATATCCTGGAAAATTTCCAGGTAACCCTCCTCCAGGTGGTCCGGGTGGTCCTCCGCCACCTCCAGGCATTCCAGGATATCCGCCGGGCGGCCCTCCGCCCGGAAATCCTGATGGTCCGCCAGGGGGTCCACCTCCCGATCCTCCTCCTCCTCCTAGTGGAGGAGGCCATCCAGGAGGTCCTCCTCCGGAAACTCCTCCGCCAGCTGGTTCCGCCGAGTCTTCGTGGTTCGGGTACCTAGCTGAGGGATCTTCAGGAAGCGGGTCAGGTTTAGAGGGAAACCCGGTTGCCGTGGTGTTCCGGCGAGACGCGAGCGGAAAATTACTGCCCCATGGCGGAGTAAGATTCTGTTGATCTGGTTTCATCGGCGAATTTCGAGGCCATTCTCCTTTGATGAGAGGTAGCGAACTGGATGGCCCAGTCGGGAATTCATCGCCATTGTCTCTAGCTATACGCTTGTCCCAAGGTACACGTTCTTCGAAGTTAACCGTGCGTTCCACGCGTGTAGATTGGGCCATGAAATTATTCAGGTTCGCGCTTCGGATGTGCGGGGGCGTTTGGCGGTCCGGCAGACCTTGAGAGATAGGCTGCGCTTTTACGCCCATGGCCTCTAGAGAGAACGCTGGCTGGAGCGCAGGTTGGGCGTAAAGGTTGCGCTTGTGTGGCATACTCGAGATGTTTCCCGCGTCCGCATTATACATCGATGGAGCGAGGTACGTGGCTACTTCTTTGGAGGAAGTATCTGCCTCGGGTGTCCGTTGAACTTGGGTCTGCTCGGCGACATCTTCAAGTTCTGAAGGAAGCGGGTCCGCTCCCGGTATACCCCCGGGAAGTCCCAATCCTTGGGTGATGTCGCCTCTAGCCATAGAAACCTGAGTGGCCGTACGTACTGGCGTATATGGTAGCACTTGTGACACATACGTTGCCGATGGCTTATTGAATCGCTCGAAGAAATCTCCTGCTTTACGAAAAGGCGGATGCTCCATATTTTGTAGAGATAATTGCGCGGGTAAAGAAGAACGTGGCCGACTCGAAGCCCCAGTTGCGAAGCTTTCGTACCGAGTATGCTGTTCCCCGATGATAGTCTCGTCCGCTCTTCCTTTACCCTTATTTCCCTGTCCCGAGGCTTCCTCGGGCTCGTCTCGTATACGAGGTGGGGTTATAAGAGTATCCTGTCGAGGAGAGGGCGCTAGATTTCTTGGAGGCGACTGCGATTCCGCCGCTATGACTTCATCAAGGAAATTGTCCGGGAGAGGCCAGACTTCATGGGGTAAAGCTTGCGCATTCGTTCGTAGTAAATCCATGATGAACTTGTCCATGCGCTCTCTCAGAGCAGGCCGTTGTAAATACTCTTTAAGAACGTCAAGAGTACTTAATCCATGGAGTCGCACTGTCTCGGATTGCGTTGTCGTGGCCGGCGAAGCGATCCTGACCGAACCTACTATTTCCTCTCGAGCTTTTTCCAAGTGTTTGACCGCTAAGGAGAGTCGGTGTACAAGAATTTCCCAAGCTAAGTCGAGCTCGTTCAATGTGCGGGATCCTCGCAGCGCAACGATTAGATGGTTATTATTGTCAATGATAAAGCTCGACCTTGGAGGATCCAGGAGTGCATAGAGTTGCGAAATTAAATCTTGAAGTTCTGCGGCTACTCCAATAGCAGGCCACAGCGCGTGAGACTTCAACGAATATTGCTCCGATCCTACGGGTAATAGAGGTCCATCTCGTAGAATGTATCGTTGTGACAGCGGAACACTGATCAAGGCTTCTACTCGCGCTTCTAGAGATGGTTCGTACTCGTCGGGAGAAGTGCGAAATTTGGCATAAATGCTGTCCGCAATTTCCGCACGAGATATATTGTCCAGAGTAATATCTTCCTCCGACTGAGGGGCTGCTGGCAAGTGACGTGACTGTGCTCTCACTTCTCCAGCACGCCTGGGAGTGAAAGAATAATTACGATTCCTACGAATCGTTTCTTATGTAATCTACATACAGCATTTTTTCGACCCATGCAACGACTATCTCCGTCGCCTTTTTTGGTAATTCCTTCCCACGCTGTGTTTCCACGTATCAAGCTGCTGCGTTTTCCCCCTCTCTATTCGATTGTACAGACATACACTTCATACATAGCTGTGGCGATGTTCTGTGCATGCTAGAGTATAGTACTTGGGAGGCATCAGAAGGGGATATGGGTAGATACCAAGCGTGGATTTGATGGTATCAGCAAGGACTGCGAGTAAGTAAATCTCTACGTGCCGGAGGTTGGCTTCCGTTTCCGCGATCATGTTCTCCACCTGCTTCAGAATCCGAGGGTCGAAACCTGATGTCTCGCTGGCCAAGTGCTTCTGCAGTGGGTAAGCACTCACCATATCCCGCAATACCACTAGCCAGCCCATCCTCCCCGTTACACTGTCCACGCTCCATGCCGGTGGCCGGTCCACACCATTGAAGAAAACAAATCGCTTCAAGAGCTCGCTCCGGGTGAGACTCGCGTGGACCTGCGCCAAGTCCCTCCCAACGTCTGAGCCACTAAGACCCAACTCTGCGTCCAAACGGGCAAGATCGAGGAGGAAAGAGTGAAGTGTGAGCTTGAAAATAAATGTTGCGCGGTTATCGACATTGTCGAACGTGTCGTTGACGGCCTGGCATCCGCATGCCATTGGCGTGATGGGTATGAGATGGCCTGCCTTGATTTTTTCGTTGTCTTCCGGTGTGAAGAAAGATGTTGAACCGAACTGATAGAACAGCTCATCGTTGAAAATATAGTCACTCGTCGGGTCGAACTTTTCGTTCATCTTCGGCGTCGCCTTCTTCCAGTATGTGTCGCTGAGAAAATCGCGCCAGCCTTGCGTTGTGAATCCTGGCTGTCCGGCTCGAATCCTTCGTTCACTCGATGCATACAGCTGTTGCGCACGGAGATAGAACTTCGTCTGCTGCGCCTCAGCGCGACCCCAGAAAAGGCGTGGGGGTGGTAGATCGAACTTGCGATGTTCTTTCTGGCTTTTAAGGATTCGATGGTCGCAAGCGTGTAGCATTGCTTGATCCCAGATGGATACCGGCTGAGGTAGGTATTCCGGCCGCTCACTAGGCCGGTCATCGAGCCAGCGCCGAAGCTCTGGATGTTGTACTTCACGTATCCATCTACGATCTTTGGTATATCCATCAGTTGCGGTCCATTCAACACATGTGTTGGTACTTACCTTTTCCCTTTCCGTGCATGCTCTGATATTGGGCGGACGGCTTCCATGTGTCTATACGCTCAGTATATCCTCTTGCTGCTGCCTCAAACTTGCCATGCGCGTCGGTTGTTGGCGGATAGAACCAAAGCGGGCCCTCGTGTTCTGATATAGCGCTGTGGCCTTCAATCAGAGCCTCTGTTTGGACGCGGGTTCCTCGTTTCGTCCCCCTGACCCTGAGATTATGGTCCAACGTGATTGTCGAAAGGTCCACAGGAAGGAATAACGGATAGCCGTGGCGTGCGAGGTTGCGGTAAATGAACCTGTCTGGCGCAATGCAGCCCCTCATTGCCCTCCGCGCGTTTCCTGTGATAGCATGGTCGTGCCCACCATGGTCGATGTCGCGCCACCAGAGGATGAACGCCGTCACCTCCAAGAGGCCTCGCTGCGCTGCTCTGACGCACATGAGGAGTTGGTTCCAACTTGGCAAGCCGTCACGAATGTCGGCGCGAGCTACGCGTGCGCGGAGGAGGGCGTCATACGGGACCGTGATAGTCTCTGCCAAGTCCGTTAATGCCGCGCGTTGAAGTTGGGCCTTCATGTCTTTTGCCCATTCGACGCGCTTATCGAGACGTCCTAGGAAGCCCGCTTTCAGCGAGTATAGGCGCGGCTTTGCCGATGTTTCCACCATCTCGCTTCGGAATGGCGTCTGCCACAAGATTTCCACATCCAATGAAATGTCGTGATCGCCAGTTGGGAGCGGGATGTATCCCAGATACGGTGCTGCGGCATCGTACAGTTGTGGGAAAGCCGTCCACTCATACTCGCCCCACCAGCCATCTGTGTGTATTCTTGCGACATCCGTCACGCGTTGCTCCATGATGGTTCTTGTATTCAAAGAAATGAGGCCTTGTTTAGAATTGGGCGCGCTTGCCCACGCATCATAGCGCTCCGAGAACATCGCTTGAGTCGACTGAAAACAGTCCTGCGGGGGTCGGCTCTGTTAGTTGATCGTGCCGAGTCTCCACCGTATACTGCACACCTGCTGCTTTTCGCTACGACTCTGCGGCGCAATTCTTCCTATCTGTCTGCCCTCCGAGTCCGAGTCTAATCTGGGCCGCCTGATTGTCTGTACGATCTGTCCGAGCAAGCACCACCTTATATTTGCCTCAAATCAGCTTTGTACGTGCTTTCATATCGCAGTACAACTTACTTGTCCCCCTCTGTCTCAAGAGCTTGCGGCCGCGGTACGTGCAGATCGCTCCTCTGCTTCCTGTGCTATCTTGATCTTTCAATCAGAGCCTATGATGAGCGCGGGCAAAGTTCGACACCGGGGAACGACTGTGGCTGAGATCCGTTGGATTTTGAACGCCAGCCTGATACCATGTTAGCAAGCATGAAAAGGGTGGACATTTTTGCGGCACACCGTACAATGATACTGTCCAAGGCGACTGATGAGGATGAAGGCCCAGGAGAACGCGATGGAAGTCGACATTCCCACGCTTTGCGACCAAGCGGGATGCAGGTCATGACGCGCTCTTTCCTCATTCCCTTCGTCAATCAAAAGTTACCTGCTATCGCTATCCTTCTTCTTTCATATGTCTTTGGTGTCGTCCTTGGTGCGTATGATACCCTAGAGCTACGTCTGCTTCCTCATTGTTCTTCAGTCTGGCCTCAGCGTCGTCAGATCTCTATCGCTATCTCAAGATCAAGACCTCACCTCAGCATTCAAGTCTACTCTTCCTCCTCCACCAACGAGCACCCTCCTCCACTAACGAGCACGTTCGCATCCGGACTGTGACCACACTCGACTTGCTGTCCGTGTGCTAGCATATGGATGCCCGTGTCTCGTTCTCCACGTGTCAAGATCATCCTCATGACTTCACGCACCTCCCGCGTTCAACTTCATCCATCTTCCCTGAATTGTCTACCCCATTTCCCCCGACATCTGTCCCCGCCCCTCCTTCGACACCCTGCAACCGTGTTCGCGTCTCGGCGGCGACCGCGCTCGACTTGGCGTCTGCGCGTTAGCTTACGGGTGCCCACGTGTTGTTCTCTGCATGCAAACACTCTGTCAAGGCGCTCCGTATCTCCCGCATTCCGTATGGTTGGATTGTCCTCGGAAAGGATGTCAGTGGATGATGATGAGGAAAGGGAGGGGTGAATAGCGTGCATGCCGGTGCGCCCGGCTGCACGTCGTGAAGGTGCGTATTGTGTTTGCCGTATTGTGCTCGCTTTTACACTGCAGACCACATCCCGGTGCCAAGTTGGTGTCAAATTCCACAAGTACTAGCACGGTCATTATCCTTACGCCTTGTGAGTTGCTTTCATTTTCCTCACAGATACCGCCTTGTCCTCACCTGCAGTGTGTAATGACGTCAGTCCGGCCACTTAATCTATGGTAAGTGACCGGAGTGATGTCATAATTTTCCCGTGTGTTATTAGGCGTCACCCTTCTATTTTGTGCTCCTGGTCAGCTCTTAATAGCTACTGACATGCATAGTTAGCTCACCTTTGCAATCCAGTGAGGCTAATTGCCCGCGCGTCTTCGGTGTCAGAGGGCAGAGAACAGACGAGGGTTTGAGGCTGCGCAACTCATTTTCATAGTCCGGTTATGCCCGTCCGCACCACATGGTCAGGAACGTTTCTTTGTCTGTTTAGGCTGCTTACCATCATGCTTTGTGTCAGCAGCGCCGAGCACCCGCTGCACAGTGCACCTCGACTTCACCTCAGCATTGTTGCTCGAAGTCCGCAGCGTCGTTGCTCGAAGTCCGCAGCCACGTTGCTCGAAGCCCGCAGCGTGCACAATGCCTGGCGGTATTCGTGTTCCGTAGGTACGTTGCGTTTTTCATGTCATTGCGCCCTGCTCATAATTCGCAAATCGGCAGCCACCGGCTTATCATTCTCATCGTGCACGCGCTCTTCACCCTAGGCTGCGGGCTGAAATCACTGATGGCAACATCGCGGGATACTCATCAGGGCAATAGCGCCAAGCTCGACGCAGAGCTGTGCATCATCGTGGTTGTCGAAGACGCCGACAACACTTCTGTCACAACAAGCCCAGCCACCCACCAGACGGTCGCCAGGCCATGATCCCTACTCAGATCGCGCCCGCAGCAACCGTACATGCGTGTGCGCTGTCCATGGTGACAGCACATGTTGCGGGGTGTTAGACAATGTCGACTTCACGCGGCCAGAGCGCTACGTCCGGTACATCGGTGCGTGTCTTATTTCACATCGCGCATACCTTATCTGACGCCATTCAAAGAACCGTTGGAAAGTGAGCTCGCCGTGCAGGTAGAGTATGATATGGATGAGCAAGGTGCGTAACCGCGTTGTGCGACTCTGAGCCGCAGGGCCTGACCGCCGCAGACCAGGAATGGCTCGACGTCGTCAATTCCGCGCGCAAGAAGGAGCAGATCGACGTAGTCTCATATGAACTTTCGGGATTATCATGGACAGGCTCGAGAAGAAGTGGTTCGACTTGGCACGCTCGCTTTTCTTCCGACCTCCATAGATACGCATCTGACAGGTGCGTGTCTAGACCAAGAACATACCAAAGTCATACAAGCCTGGTCCACCCATTGTCCCGGCACAGATCGTCAATCGGATTGACCAGTGCATTAACAAGATCAAAGTGCGCCGAAGGACCGAGTTCATCGAACTCGTGTGTCGGTACTGGAGCTTGAAGCGAGAAGCACGGCGTCGTGCGCCATTGTTGAAAAGGCTACATCTTGAGCCGTGGACGGCTTCTGCGAACGGGCGCATGCAGACCGAGGAGGAGAGGGCGATCAAGCTCGAGGTCAGATAAGTTCTACTTGAGTGCAGGCTTGGTTTAACGCCAGTATTCGCAGCACGTCAAGTGTCAAACAGGATCTGAAGACCGTACGTTTGCTCGCGGAGCTCACGCGGAAACGCGAAAGTTGGAAGCTCAAAGAGATGGAGATAATCCACGAACTCCTGACAACTTACATCTTTCCTCATGAATCTCGCCTCCGCGTTGCGTTCGAGAAGATCATGATGTATGTGGTATTTCGCGTGCTCCTGCTCGCTTGGTGTTCTGATGTACTTCCATGAAGCCTCGATCGGAGCTTCATCTGACTGAAATTTGCCGCCATTGGACTCGGACAAGTTTTGGGTTGGTGAGGTTGGTCGCGTCACGCTTGCGCTCAGAAAGCGCCGCGTGGAGCACGAGGATATGAATTGGTGACAGACTGAGCTGCAGGGAGTGCAAAAGGCACTGTCTTGTTTCGAGGTGAGCGCTCTGGAGTCTATATACAACGTGACGTGCATTGTTTGCTCACATATTGATCTCCAGGAAGGAACCTCGGCCTCCGCAGGACGAGAGGCCGCAACTGACGCTCGCGGGAACCAGGAACGCTGATGTTCGTGCACCTCATGTTGGCCCACGCACACGCTCTCACACACAGTCCAGCGCGAGCGTGGCCTCGGCACTACCACCGTGGCCCTCGTCCCCGCACTCTTGTAATCAGAGAAAAGATCACGTCCGTGCTCCAATCCGTCGCCATGTCCTTCCTCAAGCCCAAACAGAGTGTAGGCGTCCGCAAGTCCTCTGCTAACCTTGAAACGAACGACCGCATGTGCTTTTTGGTGGTCACGTCCTGCGTGCGTTATGGGGAATGTGTTGTCGCGGCCGGCGCAAAATTCTTCAGATGCGGCTGTATGCGCGCGTCGCGGATGTGGAAGAGCTGAGGGAGCGCGCGGGGGAGGTCAGGGCATTGAGAATTGACGAAGCTACATTCTCCACGAACGCAGGTACGCCGAGTTTCATTTCTATTTGGACATTATTGAATTATTCCGTAGGGGACAAGGCTTACGGCTGGGTGCTCGCGAAGGCCCAGGCAGTTTTGTACGACGTGGATCTTTCATTCAGCAGCCTGCTGACACGCAAGAACGCCGGGTTTGCAATGCTGGCGTCGTCGAAGGAGCCTGATCTATACTTGTGCGTAGCGCAGCTGGGCCGCCGCATGCACTCGTGCCTGCCACAACGGTCTGTGCACATGCATGCTCCTGATCTGAACATGTCGCTGACATCTATTTACTGATGCTGCATCACGATTCATCTCGCGTTCGACTCCCCGCGACACGCGGGTTGTACCCGCGTGCACGTAAGCTTTGCTTTGCTTCTTTCCTTCCCCACCCGCTGACCTAGTCGTACCATTAGTATCCCGCGCTGTCATGATCACTGTGCAGGCTGCTGATGCAAGGCAGCGTTGCATCAGGGCATGCGTCGCATCAGGGCATGCGTCGCATCAGGGCATGCGTCGCATCAGGGCATGCGTCGCATCAGGGCATGCGTCGCATCAGATACGCTGTGATGCGCCCTGCGCCCGTTGCCATGGCCAGGCACAGCTCGGTCTTTTTGTAGTTTGCCTATCTTTTGATGCCCATTCGCTTCCCTGGTCCCGCAGTATGTGTATGAAATCGTTTGTACAAAGCATCAGAACCCAGTTATCTCAGGCAAGTCGTGTTCTTAATTTACATTGTTATCGAACTATTCACCATTGGCTCAGCGTGAAGGTCGGTGGGGTTAAGGATCACCCGCAAACTCGGCATTGCATAAGCCTGCCCCGAGCAGAAAATGCCGATAAGACGCCGATGAGGCCTCGGCCGCGCAACTTCTATTGTGTCGCGGCTAATTGTTATTAGGCTAATGCCATGCAGAATGTCGATCTCGTACATATCGATCTAGTGCCTGTAAGAGAAGACATTCGCTCAGCTGGATGGCTTTCATAAGGCTGTGTATTGTTCTATCAAATTCGTCCGTGTTTTGCTTTCGTGCCTTGAGGCTACTAATCTTTTCCTGCACCTTGTCCTCAACCCATACCTCAGCCCGCTCTCACGCAGACGACATGCATCTGCACAGCGCCCTTTCCATGGAGACCTTTCCACTCGCAGGCAGAGATCCTCGACTGCCTTCTTTGCTGCTCGTGGAAGGCAGACATCCTCAACGCAGCGACCCTCGTCTGTCAGCATGCGTAGGGGAAGTCGGCCGAACCTTCGTATACCTGCAAGACATTTCAGAATCCGCCATGAAGAAAGAGTTGGAGTACACCCGCAATCTTCAAATCCCGAAGACTTTTGCAGGTGCGACAGTCACTTACACGGGCATGCGCCTGCTTGCACATTCTCACATACGGTCGTCAGGGCTCTTGGAACTACAACCGGGCGATGCAATCTTCGCACGTGCGATAGATGGATGTCCATGTGGGTGCGAGGATATCATTCAAGCCCTTCTTGTTGCCGAGTATGTCACTGTACTTCGTCGCATTTTCCTCAGTTCTGACTGAGCATCAGAAATCTCCTTCGTATGCTGCCCAACGGCGATGTCCTCTGCAACAATATGGACGCTGCGAGACAGCGCGTCCTCGGTCCCGCTGCAGATCGTACTCTGTCGAAATCCACGTGCAACGCCGACACCGGCAAGCCCGAGGGCGGAACTGCGTTTGAACGTTCGAGCAACGCTCACCCTGTTCGAGGGGCTAGGGCCTACAACCTTGGTTTGGGATACGAACGCCCTACACAACTCTTGGCGCCATCTGCGGGAAACAAAGGCTCGCCTGAGCAGGGCTGGACGGATGGGCTGGCGATGCGCGCGCAAATACATAAGGTCTGTCTCCTGCATTGTTCGAATATCTGAACTACAACCTAACTTTCATATCTCCAGGCCGCAATGGCGCTCACCACAGCTGGGTATTCCTTCCTGCCCCCTGCCCACTGTGCGGCCATGCGAACACAGGCAGAACTTGTCAATGCGCCTTCTATGGGTGTCGATGAAAATAAGTATTTCTTTAATTCGCAACTCAACGTATCGCCGAGCGTCCCCGCTCTTGACCGTGAGTTTCCTCGTTGTGATTGTCATAATTAATTAGTGCTCCTTTGTTGTTATCGTCATAATAATCAGCGCTGACTTCACGTGAAGGAAACACGGACTTGTCTTACGCATTGGGCTTCTTTGGCTTGGTCCATCGCGATCGGCAAGACCCCATTCCAGGACTTACTGGTATGGTGTCTTGGCCTGACCTGCCGCCTGGGTACGATCCGGGTACTTTTCACCTTGTCGAGCTTGGTGTCTTCGTCCGGTTGGACGGTCTGCGTCTGATGTACTTCAATGGCTTGCGTCGTCACGGTGGAACGCCGCCACGTGCCCCTGAAGGTCAGGAGGTTCAGAATTGGGCCTACCGCATTGTTGTTGTCTGCTATCCCCCAAGTGTTGTCCTCGAAAATCATGGCGTCACCGCTCTTGCGACACTCCGCTCCGCAGACACCGATACCCGCAACGAATCGCAGGGGAAGGCACACGGGATGTTAACTTTGGACATGAATGTGAAAAACAAGTAACTATGCGTCTTGCTCATTGTTCACCGGTCTTTCGCTGACATCTTCCGCAGTCCCGAGGACCGCCAACACCAAGCATGGTCGCGTCATGCCACATTTGCCGCAGACGGGCACGTTATCATGGAGGAGCCTGCATTACTGCGCTTCCATGCTCGATCTCTCTACCTCCTGTCGGTATATGTTCTTGCACAGCTGCCGCCACATATCAAGGTCAGTTGAAAGCTTTTTATGGACATGAAAAGATCTTTCACCGTTAACGCTGCACACGTCAGGCTACAATTGATGTCGACAAATTCATGGCGTCTTTCAGTATCAAATCTTCGGACTGTGACTATGTTGCGCCGCCGTGGCTCCTCGCGCCAGTGCTCAATGGTGAATATCAACTACTCAAATTGACATTCAGTGTCCAACTGATGAATACAGACTTCACAGATGCATACGCTGTCGCTCGGCGTGCGGCGGCTGACACATGGAAGCTGTACAGTAGCAAATGTGCGGCTTTCATTCCGTACTGCTATGACGCTGCAGCAAACATCAAGTCACTGCAAATCAATTCTGATTCTGCTCTGCCTTCGGGGCCCGTTGGTGGACGCCCTCCCGCTTACGCTTACAACTCTGGTACGGTGTCTACCTTTTGCATTCTTTCTTTCCTGATCCTGGCCATAGATACGACTGTGCTGGAGGACTATGACGTAGCTGATGATGAAGAAGAACAAGACAACGCCGACTCGGTAAGCGCAGAAGTTGGTGCCAATGGTACGCTGCCCTTTTTGCATTGCCTCACTTTCTCTTGACATGTTTCGATATAGGTGACGTCAACACGAGCACTATGGGCATTATGCGGTCTGCAGACAAACAGAAAATGTCAAATGCGCTCACTAAGTCCTCGGCTGCAACATCGGCATCCCTGCACAGCGCTAGCCGAAAGCGCAAACGTCTGACTGAAGAAGACCAATTTGAGGCCACGCGTGAGGATCGCAGACATGCAGCTCATGATCGAGTGCCTGTCATGCCGGATCAAGGTACAGGTACGTCTGTATTTGTGTTCAACAGTGCCTTTATCAATCACATCACTAGACCCGCTGAGAGACTACAAGGAACGCTTGCAGTCTCTGTCCTCGTTTCTTTCAACGTCTCCCGTCCCATCCGACTCTGTCGTTCCCAGCCCTGTCGAGTGCCTGGTCCAGCCGTGGGCAATCCCGCACAACATTACGACGAACGAACTCATAGATATGAGCACTTCACAGCTGGTCGTACATGGTATGTCGGCCTCAACCTGAGCTCTGACTGCCCTGACGTTTTCCTCAGACGTGTCCGTCTTTTCGCTGCCTGTTATGGTGCGGGACACAGTCACCGTTGCTTCAACACTTCAATGCGTCCGCTCTGCACACGCCCAAGCAACTGTACATCAGGCTTCACATTTTCTGGCCAACGCTCAACAGCAAATAGCGTCCCGTCGCTGGGCAACCCCCGACATACTCCCTGCAGTCGCCGCGGCATGGAACGGATGGCATGTATTGTCGCGTCCGATGTCTGTCAGTGACCTTGACGTGCGCCATATGAAGGCTATGCTCATGCAACATCACGCTGCTCTCTGGACGTGGCTGGAGTCCGTGTGCTACCACTGTTCTATCTCCATTTCAACGACACCCACGAACACGCTTCTCCGCCTGGCGCAGGACATCTCCACATCGATTTTATTGCGTCGTCCTTGCATCCTCACCCCCGCGCAATATCACTCTTCCTTCCCTGCCGATCCTTTCACTCTGCCTTTTGTTCGCAGACAGACCGATCCACTATCAAACGGTACATTCACGCATCAACGCCATGTCTTCAATGGCATGATAAAAGTTCTTTCTATATGGCTTGGCTTTCCACAAGAGCGTGCCAGCCGACCTCAGGCCTGGCTTATCTGCGCCATGCGCCTTCTTTTTGGTCCAGACGTCCTGTATACAGCGGCTGCTTTCAATCTCTATTGCGGCTTGGCCAGGAAAGTCCTCGATGTCTCTGTCATCCCCACTTCCATTTCTCCATCTGCGCTCGTACCTTTCCTTGCTAGCCTGATGGAAGAGCCGGTCTTCGCCCCGGAATCACAGGAGGCCACCACCATGCATATCATCGCATCTTTGACACGCTCGTTTGCGTCTGGTTCTCCGCCCGCATTGTCCGCTACCCAAGCCGCCTTTTTATCTTCCGCCACAGCCGGCCAAGTTACGATTCATGCCACACACGGAGCTGGCGACCTTGTTGATGCCGGTTCACCGTCCACCAGTCAGGCTTCAGACAGCAATCATAGCACGCCAGGATCAATGCTCGCTGGTGCTGGTGCTGGTGGAGACGGTTCGAACACTGGACACCGCCCTGACAATGACACGGGCTCAAGTGACGGCAACATTGTACCATCTTCATCATCGCTGATCACCTCCTCCGCTGCGACACCTCCCATCCCGCTGCCATTACCAGCAAACCACAATGTTACGCCGCGGCTGCAACGCGCCATCAATGTCTTGAAGATGATGGAGTACTTCATCGACGGACCGACACTTCACAAGGCGTCACTCGCGCCGCCTCCCATGACAGGCGTTTCCAACAAGGACCGGGAGTTGCTCACATTCGTTGCTGAAGACCTTGACAAGTTCTTGCCTTTCCGTGAAAAGGCACCGAGCGTCAAGCGCGCGCGCACAAGTGATGGGCCGTACGCTCCAGCACACCTGCGAACCAGAGCCGGCTTCTTCAGTGCGCTTGTATTTCGGACGATTCTTTTCAGCTGCGGGTACCTGTTTGACCATCCGTTCATTTTCAACGGCCCACATAAATTTTTGAACGACTTCAACGCCATGACCACGACCACACCCGCCACTCCGACCTCATATTTCTTCGACCCACGCTGTTATGGCGCAGCCATGCACAAACAGGTTTCCAATGCGGATAAGCTTTGGACCGCGACTGCTTCTCGAAACCCACTATCCCCGACGTCGCCTCCGCTACCCTTCCGTGCTTTCTACGCCCAAGTCATCAAAAAGCCCGGGTTTTTCAACGTCGGTCCGTTGATTGGATATTTGCTCACCGCGGACTATGTCCATGCTGGTGCTGTGGTAATGCCCTCGATCGACGAGATGGGCACTATCATCCACGTGAATGGCTTGGGCTCGCTTCGCGGACTGCAGCTACTGCACCTGTGTAATCGAAACCCTTCACGACAAGAAGTTTTGGTAGCATTCCGTCATTTCTTCACTATATTGTCCGACGGTCTTACAGCTGAACAGCGCTTGCATATGGGCTGGGATGTCATCACTGCAGAGCACTTCCTCTGCAAAATCAGTCGTCTTAAAAAGCTTATTTTCTGATTCATCCCATCCTTATGTCATATCCTATGTTACGCATTTGTCTGCTCATCCTCTTCCATCGTGGCTATCTCTGACGCCGTACTTTGCCTTACTTTTTTCCCTCCTACTGGCTCACTGTACCCTACTTTTCGCTTAACCGTTTTCTGCATCTGTACGCCTGTGTTTGCGTTCAAGCGTTTGTCAAACTGGTCCCGTTCGAACGCCTGCTGCCTGGTAAGTTCCATGAATGATGACTAGGACAGCACATGGCTCACATCCTGCAATTCACGGTCCAGAATGGCGATCGACCTTAGCTTTGACACCATACGATAGCTGCCCTTCTTTCCCCATAACGGCACGGATCCAAACGCCACTTGAAGTTGTACGATTTGGCCGACTCGCAGGACGGATGGGTCAATTGGGGTGTACACCAGGTTCCCAGTCCTAGTTAGAGAAGTGAGTATGCTGTCCCTCTAAACTCATCCCATGACTTACGCCTGATCCTTCAAACAGTCATAGTACAGCACCTGGTTGTTCCAGATGAGATCCAAAGCCGGCCATGGCGCTTGCAAGGAGCCCATGAGGGTCTACAAAATTGCCGAACGCAATTGGCGCCTCGCCCTTCACTTGACTGTGCGGAGTGATAAAGCGCGTCGCAAAGTTCAGTTCCATCGTGCATCCGGCCATATTCAATGCATGGTCCTCGAACGACTTGACCTTGTACATGGAGCTAATGCGTCGATGGATATCGCGTAAGCCATTGACTGCATTTGCGAACTCGGGAGCCCCAAATCCCATCAACTTCACGGCCTGCTTTGCCCAGAGCGGCTTAGCTCCAATCCTGTCATCGTTATGTCTTTCAGCTTTTTGCAACCATCTTGTTTGCTGACTCACTGCGCTTTTGTCGTGACCGGTGGGAGATCGTAGTCAACAAGGACACCTTGAACCTCGAGTGTCGCTTCAACCATCTCATCGCTGTCAGGTGTCATGACCGTCACAGTCCCATCCTCATGCTTGTGCATGACAAGCCTGAGATGGCCTCCTGCGGTCTGAGAAAATACATGCGGTCAGCAATTACTGAACAAGATGAAAGGCATACGTACTGTTACCTTGGCCGCAGACGCAAGCATGTAAGTTTCATTACGGTGCGCCACGAAGCTCTTGATCACATTGCTGATATGTTCTTCTGTTGACATACAAGTAAAGATCAGCGAACGCTCATGAATTATACACATGGTAACACACCGCATCTATTCCTCTCAGCAAATTCGATAATGTCGAGCACTGACATGTTCGCGTGTGGAGAGTCAGGGAGTGTGTGTGGATGGGTGGACGGGTGCCAGCCATCACAATTTAGTGTCTTGTCTAAGTATTCTCCTTTGCGTGGAGTCAACCTGCCGCTTTTGACTTGGACCGTGCATCGGCTGCGCACAGTGCGTCATCATTGCACTTCTTTGATGCCAGCCCTGCCATGTTGCCTTCGCAACATCTCCATTTCAACTCTGCGAGCCTGTTCTTGGAGCGCGGGGATTTTCCTTGGGACTTTCCATAGCATTCACCAGCTATTGCTGGCTTTGCATTCATATTACCATAAAAATGAAGGAGTTGATCCGGATTGCCCGGAAGAACACCGTTCCCCTCGCCTCCAATTCAGCATTCTAACCCATTTTTGTTTTAGGCAACGCGTATATCCTTGTGGCACTCTTGCTGCCCTTTATTCACCAGCTCCACTTGCCACCCAGTGGAGTACATTAACATGTGATTACAATGCCTATGCTGTTCACATGTTTGCCTCTTGGTCTCGGAGACGGCTGAACACTGCCTTTTGCTGAGTCGTGCTCCCTCTTTCCACCATACAACGATCTGTATTGACGACCTTCGCAATAGCTTACATGAACAGGCACGGCACGATATCATCTTCGTATTCCATCATTCCCCCAGTCTTCAGGACAAGATTGCGATTGCCGCTGCTTCCCTTCTTCATGTCCCTGAAGCAAAGTTAAATAAATGGAAGCGCGGATCTGTGGGGTAGGTGGGGCAAAGAAGGTCCCTGTAACGAAGCGTTTGATTATCGGTGATTGCGCTTACAACGCCTAACACTAAGTGGAGAATCTAAATTTATTTGTGCATTTCACGCTGACGCGGGCACCACTCTCGTAGCGAAGGGCAAATATTAATAGCACCACTGTGGTACCGAAACCGCTTCGCAAGTATTGGCGCTAAGATGCGGGTTCCGGGTTCTTCTTGACTTGGCGCCATCGCGACATTGAGATTGCATCACGTCTCAAGCTAAGCTCTCTGTCTTGGTGTCCTCTGCTCAGTCGTGAGGACGGTGATGCGCTGCCTTCTTACTGCTCACGACTTAGGCTATCCATCTTGTCCGCTTGTTACCCTCATTTTACGGCATCACGTTGTCTCCACAGTCTCCACTGCTTTTAGCCGTAGCTGCATTCAGGGCAGATCGTCTTCTTGACGCTGTAGCCGTCGCTACATGGAACTTGCGTCATTGCCATTCGGTTCTAGCATCTCTCAGGCGTGGCTGTGAATCTGGGGTGCCTCCTCTGCTTCGTCTTCAGAATGCCGACGAGCGGTCTCCTCGCTGTTCGGCTACTGCACTTGGTAACCAATTAGCTTGCTCGCCGCCCTCATTTGTGGACGCATCACACGGTTTCCGCAGTCTCCACGGTGGTTGACCTGTACGTGATGCATCTTGTTTGACTTGTCGAATAAGCGATTGGTCTTGCGAGTTATAAGTCGCAAACATTTCCTCACACCAACTTGTCCTTCTATCGACACACCATTTTATTCACCCGCATTTCTCGAAATCTTGCCTTAACACACCATGGTCCTCACACGCAACCAATCTGCTGCCGCCGGCCAGGGTCCAGCCCTCGTAAGTTTGTTTCTACCTCATCTCTGTCTTCATTGTATTCTAACTTGGCGCTCCCAGGTGCTTCCTGTTTCGACTGCGGAGAAGAAGCCAACCAAGTTGAGCGACAAGAAGCCGTCCAAGACCAGCACCAAGAAGTCGACCAGGAAGACGACCAGCAAGTCGAAGACGAATGCCAAGGTGGGCGGTAATGACACCGCCTCCATCACTCAGCCCGCAGCCTCGCAGGACTTGCCGACCTTCCAGCAGATCAATAGCCTCGGCGAGGACGTTGCCCAAGCCAAGGCTACTGCCGAACGGGCTCCCTCCGCGGACTCTGACGTCTTTTCTGGTCATTACACCTTGGCCTCCGAGCGTCTTGGCAGCGTCCCCGCGGTCTTTCCTCGTCAGCCCGACGGGTTTGTCTATCCTTTTCTTCAAGGGTTGTGCATACTAATAATCATACTTCAGTTTCCAGCCTCGCAAGTTGACTTATGCCCAGGCGGTATCCCGGTCCCCATCTCCAGTGTTCGTTCTCCATTTTTCATACCTCACTCTTGCGCTAAACTGCCCGCGTATAGTGAATCTTCAGATGCCGTCTACTATGACCCCAGCCCATTGGATCACAAGTCCCGAATTCATCAGCAGCCAATGTCCGCCGTACTGAACAATGGCGCTTCTGCTGCTAGTGACGGCAAAGTGCCGCTGCCATCAACTACTGCCCAATGTGTCATGTCACCCACAACGGTTCATAACACACCATCCAAGCATGTTCTCGCGCAGGACACAGTGTACTATTGTTCTCCTTGCATGTCTGCGTATGCTCATGTGAATTCCCAGTGCCCCCAAGGGTGTGCGTAAAGGCAACAACGCTTCAAAGCCAAAGGCGAAGACTTCTGGTGACGTCGCAGTCGTTATCACCAAGACAAAGCCTTCGACGAAAAAGCCCGTTTTGTCTCCGGCTGTTAACAAAACAGATTCCCGTGTTGCAAAGTAAGCATTCATTTCTTCTGGGCTTTGCCCGTGTACTCATATACCACGAGACGCACCGGTCCTCCGCCAAGGATGCGGACTGCCCCCTCAACAGGTTCATCTTCAAGTCAGCAGGGATCTTCTTTGTTGGAGGCAACGAATTCCTTGTCTACCGATTCCGACAGCGCATCAATGCCAACGTTTGTCTTTTTCGTCTTGCTCCTTCGCTGTCTTGCTCATTTCTTTACTAGGCCTGAAAGGATATTCTCAGTTCCCATCCGGTATGTTCAGGCTCTTCGATATCACAACCATGCATTTACTGGGTTCTGTAGGCTCGCCAGGCCGGCGCACATGTCTACAGGAGGCAAACGGCGCCCACCTGCAAAGTGCGTCACCATGTATTTCAAACACTGTCTCCGTCGTACTAACTGCTCTTCAGGCCTGTCACCATTGTGACAGCTGACCACGACATGGAAGATGTCCAACCGGAGTTACCGCCCAGTCCAATTGCGCCACTGCCTGATGTTGCTCATCTTTTTGATGACGATGTTCAGGTGGTCGGCGACACGCAGTGTTACGCTTCAGATTCAGAGCCGGATCGGCGCAACCCTGGCAATGCGGATTGTACCACCGACAGGGGCAACATTGTCGACGCAAACTCTTCAGACGGTGAAACTCCCAACGACGCAGCAGAACAGGTTAGCATGGATGTCGATGATGGTCACAAGGCGCATGACCATACTCAGTCGTCTCAACATATGTCTCCGTATGTGCCCACTAAACACCCTGTTTCAGCTTCGCTCATTATGTCTTAGACCGCCCTCAACGCAGCCGGGCAGCAAGCGCTCACACAATATGACAGACTCCGGTGATGAACCTCCAAAGTGCGCTCTTCATATTTTCCATTTGCATTGTGTGCTTACAATTGACACAGAAAGCGGCGAGCAGTTATAAACGAGGACGAGACACCTGCTGAGAGCTCTCAGGGTACCACACGGTCAGACTCCAGTGTTGTCCTCCTTTCACCTCCGTACGTAGTACGAAGCTCTCGCTTTCACGCACGTCATTCATTTTTTTTTTCATGCAGCGAACAGCAATATGATCAGGTCATGCGGGCGAACTGGCAGGAGGAGATCTTGAAGTACACGTACAAGTCTGTGCCACAGCTCCGGTAAGCACTCTGCCTGTTATTTGAGTATATGTTGCTTATAAACTACTCTTTAGGTACACTGAACTCATTGACGAAGAGATCTTTATGCCATACATGCTCGCACGTGTAAACAATCCTGAGTATCCGCGGGTCATCTTGAGGTAAGAATATGGTCTTCCTTTTGATACTCAATCACCTCACTCATTCTTGCCTCTTAGTGACTTGATCAAGCTCATCGAGTTTACTTCACACGCCGGAACCAACATATACAATCCATCGCGTGCCGACCCTTCGCGGTATAAGACGCGCACCAATCCAAATGCAAAGGCGTATACAGACATCTGTCGTGTTGGCAGTACTTTTGGCAAGAACGCCAAGCTCCCGTTGGCTTGTTCAATCGTGTGGAGTCATACATCTAGCATCAACTATCCAGAGGAATATAAGGGAAAGCTCTCAGCAACACTTTTCGGGCATGGCCTTTCTCAGGAGCTCTTCCGCTTGCTCGCGTTTTATTCCCAGGTCTTGAACGATGACCACCTTTCCCCAGTCGCCGGCCCAAATGGTACTTTGAGGTTTGGCACATACAGCGTCGATCCATCAGCAAAGCCCAGTAGTCCGTCCCCTTTCACCTGTCTCTTCGAGGCGTTTCTGACTGGTTCGCAGCCTCTACTCGTGGCAGTCGTGCCGCCAGAGCGATTGACAAGTCCGCTGTCATGCCATCTTCTTCGACAATGCAAATGAACGACACCTGCAACATGCTGTATCAGCGTCGAACGCAGGGGGCCAATGCAAACAGTATGTGATTTGTCTAATTGTTGTCATATCCTGGCTTAGATGCCGCCCTTTACAGTTCCGGTGTGGAATGCGACACATCGCTTGAAACAAGGTTCCAGAGATCGGATTGGGACCGTGCACAGTTTTCTGGCGCAATCTCCCCATGACCCATTGTACCATGACCCCATTCCTGACGATTCGCTCTGCGCTGTCTTATACACCACCACGCGTACGGTCCGTCGGAATGACGGAGACGAAGAAGAGTCTCGTCTTCTTTCGTTCAACATTGCAGGTGTCATCATCTTGGTGATGCCGGACGCCACGGCATAAATATGTCACTCTCTTGTACAATCAATACACCGTATCGTATGTTTGCCCGAATACTGTGTGGTGTTTCCATCATTCCTTGTCCTACCTGTTGATCCCGCCTATAATACATTATGCTGCATGTCCGACTCATATTATATTATGCTGCTTGTCCGACTCATGTTCATTGTGCACATAAGGCTGTTCTTGGAAAATATTTGACTCGTGTCTGTCACAGCAGGCCCAATGCAAGTTCCATGAATCACGCACCAGTTCCAATGCTCCTCCCACGGAGGGGTTGCATAATCAATGACATCACGAGCGCTTAATTGCCATGCACCACAGCTTATGCAAGCATGTTGGACTTCGTCCCTCGGCTACCATATCTGACTTCAACCACCATAAGTGATCAACACAATACAATCCTGTCATGAATATCAAAGTCCTTGTTCCGTTCAAAGCCATCGGGCAATTAGTTTTTGGGCAAAGGCCTTTCAACGCGACGTCGCTTGTTGCCCAAAGGGGCCTGGTCAATGGACATACCAGTGTATATGTAGTGCTTATGGCCACAATATATGTCTGTGCAACAATCTTACTTTTCACATCTGCATTGTCCTTCCCTACGGAAAATGCCAGTACTGGATTAGTCGGAGGCGGGTCCAGTCTCTGGACAGCGACAGAGTTGCTCACCTTCACCCCCACTGGTCTAGGACGCTTCCCAGACAATGCCAAATTCCAATATATTCAACACGGTGGTCGACCCAATAATGTATCACGAGATGATCTATTAGAGATTGACATGCCCATTATTGCCTTGATCAAACAGCCCAACAAAGACTTGCTAGCCATTTGTGACACACATGACATAATTGTTAATACACGTTTTACCCGTGCATTGCTAACGGCTGTCATTCAGTCTCATGACACTAGGTCTTGTGCGGCGTGTTTGGCCGCATCTACATATTTCAAATATGTGGGTGGTCCGAGTCTGACATCAACCGACAGGTCTAGGATCCATCGTGCTAATAAGGCATCAACAACCAACTTGCGCGCTTCAAAAGGAAAATCCAAGGATCATTCTCACATAGAATTTCCACCCCCACCGCCTTCTCATGACCTGCAACAGCATATTATCCAAGACTATTGTCGGGATATTCAGTTTGATATGATCAAAGAAGAGGGCTGTAAAATATGTGGCATTCTTACTCTCAGCAAACACCTCATTCCATGGACCGAGATTGAGCAACATGTGGATCTTGATTTATTGAATGGGGAAGGGGTTACTCGGGCACCACGAACATCTATCACAGACCCCATTTGTTCTGTGCCTGGCCCTGTCTATGCTCCAGGATGTGAACAGGTGTGCAAAAATTGTGCAAAAGGATTGAAAAATCAAAAGTTGCCCCTGCATGCTTTAGCAAATGGTAATTGGATTGGGCCTGTTCCTCCCGAATTACAGGGGTTATCGTTTGTTGAAAAACTTCTGATTGGGCGAATCAGTCACAATGCATGTGTAGTCAAAGTGCACACATCTGGGCACTACAAAATGCGTGCAAATACAGTTATGTATCAAGTCCCTATGCCAAAGGTATATCATGTTCTCCCACCCAAGCGAGAAGAGCTTGATGAGGTCATTGCCTTTATATATATTGGCCCTGTACGCCCAACTGAAAAGGAATACAGAAGAACACCTCTGTTAGTAAGAAGAAACAAAGTAGCAAAGGCATTGGAATGGCTAAAGTTGAACCATTATGACTATGCTGATCTATCAATCTCTTATGATAATCTTGCTGATTATCCTGAGGACATGCCTCCTGTTATTGTTGATTACAGACAGCCTCCAGCAGAGAATGACTCTGAGGACAAAGCGGTAAATAAAAATGATGAAGATGAAGGTACTCATGAAGGTGAATGTCCATTTGTCATTCATACTTTGACGGGAGAACAATTGGATAGCAAATCAGGTGCACAGAGAAAAATGCTCGCTATGAAATATCTCAAGGAAGGGGGCAAAGTTCTAGGTATCGGCCATGCTGAAGCGCCAGAGTCAATCTTTGGGAACCCTAAATTGTATCCTTCTGCATTTCCGTGGCTCTTCCCCTATGGCCTAGGTGGATTGGGAAATACAAATGGCGAGAAAGTAGTCAGTGATGTAGCACGAAAACGAGCTCTGCTCATGTATTATGACAAGCGTTTTCAACTAGAACCCCTATTCCCCTTGATAGCATTGAATCACAGTCAAATTGCAAACAGCTCAACAGGAGGTTATCTACTGGCTGCTCGTGCAAGCTTCTCGCAGGTAGCAGACAGGATAATGGCTGTTAATTCTGATTCGTTAGAGTCTTTGATTGCGCGACTTGAGGATGATGACAGATATAAACCACAGACAGACGAGGAAAAACAAATCTATCAGATGATCAATGATCTGGATCATGTGGCACACCATGTGCAGGGTTCTGCAACAAACAAGAAATTCATGCGTAATGAGATATGGTCTTTGATTATGTGGCTTGGTGCTCCTTCCTGGTTTATTACCTTTTCTCCTACAGATATTAAACATCCTATTGCTCTATACTTTGCTGATGATGATGTCCATATCTATCCAAAGGTTCTTACACAAAGTGAAAGGTACAGGCTGATTGCAAATAACCCTATTGCAGGTGCACGATTTTTCAAATTCATGGTAGAGCTCTTTCTCAAACATGTCCTAGGGGTGGGTTCCACTCAGCCAGGTCTATATGGGAATACATCTGGTTACTATGGCACTGTAGAACAGCAAGGGCGTCTGACACTTCATTTGCATATGCTATTGTGGATAAGGAATGCACTTACACCACAGGAAATCAAAGATAGAATCATCGCCAATGACTCTGCATTTCAAAAAGCTCTGGTTGAGTATCTGGAGGCTACTCACCAAGGAGAATTTGTAGATGAAACTATGCAAGAAGTTGTTGACAAGATGGACAAGAAGACTGCAAATGATCCCTCACGTGTTGACCCCACTATGACTTTACCTGAGACCGCGCCTACCCCTTGCAAAAAACATGTTGATATGGAAAAGGCAACACAGTGTTCTTCTTGTTCCACTTCTAAATCATGGTGGGCTTCTTTCAAGGATACAGTCAACGAAATATTATTTCGTTCCAATAGACATACATGTCATTCTGGCTGTAAAAATCGCCGTCATCCTTCATGCAAGTCAAGATTTCCTCGTGAGGTCCATGCACAAACAACGATCGACTCAGAAAATGGTCTGTTACAAATAAAACAAGGAGAAGCATGGCTCAATACGGTGACCCCATTAGTCTCATATGTGATGCGATGTAATACAGATATTACTAGTCTTCTTTCTGGCACAGCAATCAAGTCAAGTATTGCTTATATCACGGACTATATTACAAAAACACCATTGCGGACCAGCACAATGTTAGAGGCCATAAAGACAATATTCAACAGAAACTCAGAATTTATCAATGGAGATGCTACTAAAATTGAAAAGGCCAGGCGGATTATTGTAAAAATTGTCAATGCCTTGACTGTAAAGCAAGAGCTTGGTGCGCCCATGTCTGCCCTGTACATCTTAGGACATCCTGATCACTACACAATGTTTAAGTTTAAGACATTCTACTGGAAGTCATATATCAATGAAATCAAGAAATTCTGGTCCTTTGTTGATTCTGATGAGCCGAAAGAGGAGCGTGTTGTGTTAAATTCTGTTGAGGGCAATGTAGTTGCTCTGTCGCCAGTACTAGATTATATCTATAGACCAAAAGAGTTTGAAAATTGGCCTTTGCATGACTGGATTTCGAGAGTACACAAAGTCAAAATAAGTGCAGCACAAAAAAAGACCAACAAGATGAGCAGAGAAAAGACAGTCATTGCAGCAGTCCAACCACAGTCTCAGGCTGTTTCTGAAAGTACTCAATTAGATGGGGACATCACAATGCTTGATGTAAGACAGCTCGAGGAGGGCCTCAATGACAATGAGCATATGGACATTCAGGAAGATGATGAATGCAGCTCAATCAGTGGTGACACTTTGGTAGGAAGTCCTAAAAGACACACCAATAGTATGGCACACAAAGCTGATGATAGTGATGCTGAGGACAGTGAGGATGATCTAGATAGTGAGAGCATTGAGATAGACAGTGACGATGCAGACTATGTTTTTGAGACAGACAGTGATCTAGATGATGACTATGATAAAAAGAAGAATAAAAGGGGGAAAAGGGACACAACCATATACAGATTTTTGGAAGATCACCCTCAGGTAAAAACTCACACCATCAAGGTATACTCAGAGGCCAAGGCGCGTGTCCCATGCTTTGTGGGTGGTGTATTGCCAAGAAAAAATCATGGGAATGAAGAGAATTATCAGCTGACAATGTTGGGGCTCTTCCATCCTTGGCGATCTGGTGCTGATATAAAGACACTCGAACAATCATGGTCTGATGCATTCAACTCTTATGACTTCACACCTCGACAAAAACAGATAATGAATTTCTGCAATATAAAATATGAGTGCAATGATGCTCGGCATGACTTTGCAGCTCAGAGAAGAAAAGAACTATTAGAAAAGGAAGGTCATCCAATCTTTGGAAGGTACACTGATGAACTTGATGTTCAACATAGTGAAGATCTTGCCTTAGGGGTACCAGACCTTATAGCTCATCTTGAGACAGAATGGGATGACATTGGTCCTCAAACAGCCAATAAAATGGCTCAAATGGTACAGATTGAAAATTTGATGGAAGCTAGTGGATGGATGAAAAAATCAGATCTCATACCAGCAGATGACCTTCTGCCTGATTTTATCAATGGAGGTGAGAAAGAGTCATCTGCTTGGAAGACACTATTGGCTGATAAAAGGGCAGATGTTCTGAATAAAAAGCAGGATGATGTAACGAAGGAAATGACTGGACCTGAATCAGATAAACAGCAGGGAAATTTCAAGTTCCACAGTGCAGCAGCTAACACGGTCAAAGTTGTTGACTATGAGTACCTGTTCAAAGAGTTTTTACCTCAACAGAAAAAGGACAAAGATCTCATTACAGCCACTT
Organism: Auriscalpium vulgare; assembly: GCA_019915015.1. Classification (NCBI taxonomy): domain Eukaryota; kingdom Fungi; phylum Basidiomycota; class Agaricomycetes; order Russulales; family Auriscalpiaceae; genus Auriscalpium; species Auriscalpium vulgare. The sequence continues at coordinate 753,708 of JAHBBC010000004.1, read as the reverse complement.
GCCTTGAATTTACACTTAATGAAGAGCAAGAACGTGCCTTCACAATCATTGCAAACCACTCTGTTGATGGGAACGCATCTCAGTTAAAAATGCATATTGGGGGGATGGCAGGCACAGGAAAGTCCCAGGTTATTAAAGCACTAATCTCATTATTTGAAAAGCGAGGCCAATCATATTTGTTCTTGATTGTAGCCCCAACTGGTTCTGCCGCAGCACTTGTATCTGGATCTACCTACCACTCTGTGCTGGGCTTTAGAGGAGGAGGGGAGACACCTGGCAGTGGGGTAAGCAATTCTGCTGGGACAATGACTGCCATCAAAGATCGTCTTCGTCATGTCAAGTATGTATTTCTAGATGAAATATCTATGGTGGATTGCGGTGATCTATACAACATCAGTGCTCAAATGAGCACAGCCTTGCAAGTTGAAGAGGAGGCCTTTGGAGGCAAAAATATGATATTTGCTGGGGACTTTGCCCAATTACCACCAATCAGTGCCAAAGGACCAGCTTTGTTCAGTCACAAAGTTGGAACAGTGCTTAGCACAACAAACAGCTTACGTGACCAACGTCACACAATGGGCAAGGCACTGTGGCATCAAAGCACAGTGGTTGTTTTGCTCAGACAGAATATGAGGCAAAACACAATGTCAGAAGAAGACGCACAATTTCGCCTCGCATTGGAGAATATGCGTTACAAGTCATGCACTGCTGATGATATCTCATTACTAAAGTCTAGAATACCAGGTCCACAAAACCCAAAGGTAGATATCTCACATCCTAACTTCCGGCATGTTTCAATCATCACAGCTCTGAATTCCCAAAGAGATCAAATAAACACCCTCGGGTGTACAAAATTTGCACAAGATACAAACCAGTCATTGACTACCTTTGTATCTGTTGACAAGTGGAAATCACAGACAGTATCTAAACAAAGGCAAAGGAACTCTACTGACCCTCGCAGAACATCTGACATTTTGCCAGAACCTCTGCAAGACAAATTAAGGCAGTTGCCACATGCAGCATCTATGAATATCCCAGGTACTCTAAAGCTTTGCCGTGGAATGCCAATACTAATTAAGAGAAATGAGGCAACTGAAGTATGTGTTACAAATGGCGCAGAGGGGACAGTTGTAGGATGGAAAGCAGTCCTGCATAATAATAATAAAAGCACATTAGACACAGTTTTTGTTAAGCTCACAAAACCACCCTCTGTGGTACAACTTGAAGGTCTGCCTGTGAATGTTGTCCCAATATCTAAACAATGTCTGCCTGTGCAGTGTAAAATGGCGAATGATAGCATGGTACATGTCACACGGGAGCAAGTGCCCATACTCCCTAACTTTGCAATGACAGACTATGGGTCCCAAGGACGCACACGACCTTACAATGTGGTAGATCTGAAAAACTGCAGGACTCACCACTCTGTATATACATGTCTTTCTCGAGGTTCCAGTCTTAATGGCACAATTATACTGCAGATGTGTGATGTAACAAAAATCACAGGAGGCTTATCTGGATACCTTAGGCAAGAATTCCGCGAGCTGGAAATACTAGATGAAATTACAAGACTGCGGTTCATTGGTGAACTTCCTGGACACATCAATGCTACAACTCGATCAAGTCTAATCAAGCAGTATCAAGCATGGAAAGGGGCAGGGACAGTGCCTGACAAGGTTCATCCCTCAATAAGATGGTCACAGTCAGCACCTATGGTTGTTCCCTCAACAGAAGATGACACAGCTTGGAGAAAAGTCTCAACTATCAAGGAAACAGAGAAATCCAGTACTGAACAGCAAAAATCAAGGAAGAGAAAACTTGATGTGTTGCAACAAGACAACAGTAATTCAATGTTTGCTCCTGCCCCTGGAGCATCAACTCTCACAACTGTAAATACAGATCATGGGCCAACACGCATAGCAAAAAAGAGGCGAACTGTAGGAAACCATGACTCTACTCAGAGAAACAAAAGCGGGTTGATCTGGAATGGGAATACATGGAGTTGTGCATATGACAGTGTCCTGACCATACTGTTCCACATGTACAGCTCTCATAAGGACACTTGGGCAATGAAAGTAAATTCTATGAACGAAATATTTGATGTCCTAACACAGGATTGGGCTTTACTTAATAACCCTACACATGTTCTGTCTCAGTTAGAAACTACAAGGGATAAAATACAGCACATGTTACACACCTCCAATCCACAGTCCTTTCCTATGGATGGTCGAACAGGTACAGATATTTACAGTCTGTGTGAAGAGATATTTAAAAGTGATCATTTCCTATTCTCAGTGAAGACACAGTGTCCGCAGTGCAATACTATGGTTTCAGATAATCATGTCAATGTACCTTCTTGGAGACTGTACAATGATGTCCCTCAGACAGTGGCCACAGAACTCAAGAAAAAATTGTCCACAAAAAGCACACGCAAATGTCAAACATGCAATGGATATTTAACACGACTTGTCTCTTTTGACAATGTTGTACCCCCATTTCTGGTAATAATTCTGCCTCAGCATGTAGCACACTTGAAAATTAAACAATCATTGTCCATTGGAGAAGGGCAAGGCAGACTAATATACAAACTCAAAGGCATTGTATATTATGGAGATGCTCATTTTACTTCTCGTATTGTTTCTGACAATGGAGGCCTGTCATACCATGATGGAATAGCAACAGGAAGAAACTGTATTGATGAGGGCAGATTGACCACAATCCAAGACATCTACAATGTCAGGGGTAGAAAGGCAAGTGTACTTATATATTCAAATATTTTCTAAAAACAAATCAGATTAGCAATACTTTACACCAAACAGGAATCGTACTGCCGTGCCCTGCGTCGGCCCACTCCCAGCAAGTCCAAAGTAGCAGCTCTGGAGGGAGTCTGTAAATGACTCGGGCTGGGCGGCGGCATACTGCTGCACCCAACTGCAAAGAAAGTTCCTCAGGACCGGTCTTCGTGTCCTACGAATTTCCGGATGTGTCCACCTTTGAGACGCCTCTAGCAGGCGAGTCTCGAGATTCGGAGTAGGACGGGCGAGAGACGAGCCCAGGAAGGAACCAAAGGTGTGTCGTCCTGTCGGTACGGGGCTTCCCCGTGTTGACAGACCTCCTCCGTAGCACGGAAGGAGTGGAGGGCAAGGAGAGATGATCACGCCCGTAGGCGCAAGGCCCGAGCGGGAGCTCAGTCGTTAGGAGGCTTCCTCCTGGTGACTGGCTCGAGAGAGAGTTGGGCGAGGCGCCGGCGGCCCAAGTGTGTCGCGCGTGTGTGGTTCTGTGGGCGCACTGATGGCGCTCAAGAAGCTTCACGCGCTCGTGACTTGTCGCGTCGTCGCGTCGTCGGTTCTCGTAGTCGTCTAGCAACTACCTTACTTGTAGGAGACTTGAAGAGAGAAAATAGGAGACGATGAGACGAGGAGAGGAAAAAGAAAAAAAGAAACACGTTGTATTGATGATGCACGATGCTGTCAGTACACGACTTATATACTTACAGTCATCTTCAAACTCCGACTTAATCTAATCTATCATACCGTAATCTAATAGCGTCCTGCGTCGAGACTAATGACCTTCTGCCCGCGTTACCTCTGGGCCTCTTTCTCCCGTCACACTTGTCCGCCTGAATGCGCTTCGAAATCGCCTTCTCTGCGTCGGATGTGTGCTCGTTGCGGATGATGTCGGCGACCTGTGTAAATTATTACCAGTGAATTTGAAGAAGGTAGGGAGGTACGCACGATGTCGTCCAGGTTGCGACCGCGATGGAATGCTCGCATCATGGTAATCTCGAGCTGTCCATCGCCCCAGTTGTTCAGGTTGAAGCTCTTGAGCACCTTGTTCAGACGCTCGCCGGCGAATGCCCAGAAAGAGGGGACTGGGCCGTAGTCACGAATTTGATCGAACATGTGTCCTGCGAAATGGTGGTTCGGCTTCATGTCTTCAACTCCGTATATCTGAAGAATACATGAGCAGATGAGCAACGGGTGTGGTGGTCCAACGTTACCTCCTTGTACAGTAACAGGTATTCGGTCAATACCTCACGGCCTCTTTCCAGTTTTTCATCGTTTGAAGTGTAGGCAAGGATTAGCTTCATCGCTGTTGCCAGAAGCAGCGAGAGCCTAGTTTGCTCTGGATGGATACGACGCTGTGGCTCGTCGTCGTTTGTCGCCTTTGCCTTCCCCTTCTTGCCTTTGGATTTCTGCTTTGCCTTGCCAGGTGCAGGAACTGCGGCCTGCGCCTCCGCCGGCTGGGTGGTGGGTGGGATATTCGACGGGGCGGCTGCAAGAGGGGGCACAGCAGGTGGCGCAGATGGGCCAGCTTCGGTGGTAGCTTCGGTGGTAGAGGTCGACGGGGAGATGGATGGGCCAGCTGCCGCTTCTGCTGCTGCTGCTGCCGCTGCCGCTGCTGCCGCCGCTGCCGCCGCTGCCGCCGCTGCCGCCGCTGCCGCCGCTGCCGCTGCTGCCGCTTCTGCTGCTGCTGCCGCCGTTGCCGCTGCCGCCGCTTCTGCTGCTGCCGCGGCATTCTCTGCCTTCTTGCGTTCTTGCTTGAGCTTCTTGAGGGCTTGGTCATACTCCTTCGTCGCGTCTGGGGTGTACTCGTCCCATATTAACGGCAGCTGGTTGGCGACATGAGTGTGACAACAGGTTGAAGGATGTGATAGACTTACAAACATAGGCACCACGGTTGTGACGAGCATCTTGTATTCGTCAGCGCTGAGTGAGCCGCCCGAGGGCAATCCGACCATCGTTGGGACCCTGCCCACCCATGATGGCACCTCAAGCTGGAAGAACAGTAAGTATAACCGTTGCAAAGCAGACGGCGGGTCTTACCTCGCGGAGCATGTCATGCAGCGGTGCGAGCTCGCGGGCCACGCCACTCTCGGTCGTTCCTCGCAGGGCACCCTTTTGAATCCAGCAGCTGAACCACTGGTTTTTGACAAGGCCTGGAACTCATGTCAGACTATAGCAGACAAACGAACACGTGACGTACCTAGCAGCAGGTTGTGCATCGGATCTATTATCGTCATTCGGACCGGGTCGAAGTATTCGAGGCGCGCGAACTCCGTCCATCGAACGCCGTTCTTGGAGAAGTGCTCGTCGCGTTCCCGTGATGTAGGGAGGGAGAGCCATTCGTCTGCCAAGCGCTTGTGCTCTTCTCCTGTGCGAAGGGTAAATACTGAAAGAAACTGTCAGCAAAGTCGGCGGCTAGCGCGCCATGGGACGAACCTCCGGATAAGATGTCGTCGGTAAAGAACTCTTGGAGGGAGGCTTTGCATTTCGGGCATGGATCCTCTTTGTGGCCCTTGTCTGCCAAGCCAGACATCTTGCACATAGCCGGGTGGTCACAGATGATGGCGAGGAGCGCCACCCGTACGATCCTGCCTGTGCGCGGGTGAGCAGGGATAAAGCTGTGAAATAAGACACCCACCTTCAGGGTGGAGAGGAGTTTTTGCCACGAAGCCGTTGGTGAAAAGGTCCCGCAACTCATCGACGATGAGCGCGTTGTAGTGTTGGAGATCTTCGCCATTCAGCTCGTCAGGGCCTATCGTCAACATCGACACGAGGAAATTTTCCAGGCGGTACCTAGACAGCTTGGGTTTAGCAGTCCCAAAGAGCACAGGATACAGCGACCAACCGAAGGGCGGGGGGCAGGTTTGCGAGACCAAAGGAGAATACCCCAGCGGAATGACTTGGTGCGAACGGGCTCCGAACGCACGAGAACCTAGAGTACGTGAGCGAAAGCCATCAATGGAGTTGAATCGAAAGACTTACCAGTCGAAACCGAGAGTTACACCGATGCGAAGCTCGCCCGACTCGTCCTCCGTGACTGAGAAGAAAGGCTTGCCATCGGGCCCCTTCAGTAGCTTCCAAATATTCCCGTCCATGATGTCCTTGAGGTCTCCAGGGCGCCGGTCGCGCGTCTTGTACCGCTCGAGGGCCTCTTCAAGACCCGGGCGCGCGAGGACGCCTTCTATGAGCGTTCTGAGTGACATGTATGGAATGGCACGCTTCGGCGTTGCCTTCGGCGGTGGCGGCGGTTTTGCCTGGTTCGGCTCGACGGGTGCGGTCGGCCTCGGTCGGTTGAAGAGCTTGGCGTGGCATTTGCTGCACTTCTCTGTAGGTGGGACGTCCGGCTCGTGGATTCGACAGCACTTTACGCATCCTACGAGGATATGAAACCGGTCTTCAAGGCCGAGTCTTTTCAACGTGGTGGGAAGCGTGATGGGCATCGGGTCTTCTGCTTGAAGGAGCCCGAGGGCGGTGAATATGGTCCGCAAGGCAAAGAGGAGGAGGGCGCAGGCACGAAATGGGAGATTGAACTTTGAGTTGAGAGCGACAACAAGCACAAGGATTTGCCGGATAAACCACAGGGGGTGTGATGCAGCGTAGACGTTAGCAGGTGGCTCTCGAGGTGGAGGGAAGGGAAGGGTGAATTCCGACGTCGTGTAGATTTGCTCTGCCGTCTGGAAATGATAGGGCATGGGCTCATCGGCGAGTGGGCCCTCGTCGGCGTCGCCGGGAAGCACCCCCAGGGCGTCCACAAATAACTCGGCGTCGTCTTCATTGTCGTCTTCATCTCCATCGTAGAGACCAAATGTTGCCTCCGCTTGGATTGCTGGGCCTTCCGGAACGCGATCTGAAGGCGCAGGGGCAACTGTGGGGAGCTTTGTAGTAGTACTAAGTCCTATAATAGTAGGGAAATGGGTAGTGCTTTGTGTAATTGCCTAGTAAAGTGCTTAGATGCATGTAGATTTCACTATCAATCTACTCAACAGCATACAAATCACTTTCTCACTTGCAGGTGTAGTAATTCGCTGCGCTGCATGGAATAAATTACTCCGGGGCCCTGTTACAGTGTAGAAATCACTTGCAGGCGTAGTAATTCGCTGCACTGCATAGAATAAATTACTCCGGGGCCCTGTTACAGTGTAGAAATCACTTGCAGGTGTTGTAATTTGCTGCACTGCATGTAATAAATTACTCTGGGGCCCTGTTACAGCGTAGAAATCACTTGCAGGTGTAGTAATTCGCTGCGCTGCATGGAATAAATTACTCTGGGGCCCTGTTACAGCGTAGAAATCACTTGCAGGCGTAGTAATTCGCTGCACTGCATGGAATAAATTACTCCGGGGCCCTGTTACAGTGTAGAAATCACTAGCAGGCGTAGTAATTTGCTGCGCTGCATGTAATAAATTACTCTGGGGCCCTGTTACAGCGTAGAAATCACTTTCAGGCGTAGTAATTCGCTGCACTGCATGGAATAAATTACTCCGGGGCCCTGTTACAGTGTAGAAATCACTTGCAGGCGTAGTAATTTGCCGCACTGTATCTAATAGATTACTTTGGGGCCCAGTGTACGGCCTACAGCAGGCAATGAATTACTTCAGGGCTCTGTACAGCAGGCAATATTTTACATCGAGCCCTGATTGTGCTGCATTTCACTAGAAATACACTAGATGATGCTCAAATCACTTGCGGGCCTATTGAACCTGCCCTACTGCATATAATAAAATACTTTGGGCCCTGTACAGCAGGAATCAATGTATTTTGCGGCCTTGTACAGCAGGTGTTATTTTACTTCAAGCCCTGGTTGTGCTGTATTCCACTGCGGACTGACACCATGATCACTACGGGGCCCACATAATGCTTAAGTCGGCAGCTTTTCACTTCACCTTGACAGCTCTTCACTTCAAGTTCACCTCATGACAATTTCACCTATGTCCTCGAGTGTAGGGCTCAAATTACTTGAGGCTTTCTACTTAAAGTACTGATGAACTACAACAATCTAATATTTCACTACAGACACAGAAAACAACGATAAGTACGAATGCGTTGACATGAGCCCCGATCCCCGAGTCACTGGCCACCATCCACCGCAACGCTGAGCATCTCAAAGCAGGCGTGGGTCCTCGTCCTCGTCTTCCGGCATAATCTCCCCATCAGACTCCTCCGAATCCGACAATTCCACCGTTCGGGCGTCGTCATTGAGGGCAGCGTCGGCATCGAAAGTGTCATTGAGGGAGTCGCCTGGTGCTACGTCAAGGGAAGAGCCCACCGGTGGGCTGGCAGTGCCTCCATCTCCGGTGGGGCCGACATCCTCGTTGATGTCCACGTCCATCACATCATCCGTGTTGATTACCTCACCCGGCGACATGTCAAAGTAGATGGGGAGGTCGGAGTGACTGGACGACGGTGAAGGCCACGGAATAGACAGGCCATGCACTGCAAGTGCTCGAGTCCATCGCAAGCGAAAGGTGTTGGCAAAGCTTGAGTAGATGCATGCTTGTCTGGCGGCGTAGGCGGCCAAGCCTTGGAGGATGTCCGTTGGTGCACCGGTCCGTAGTTCAGCGCGGCCCCACCACCAGTCCGACTTCCAGAGCAGGAAGCGGACTGTACGATGCATCTCCACTTGAAGGAGTGTTATTTCCTCCGCCCATCGGCGCACGCGCGCGCGGCACTTCATCCACTCAACACGTAAACCTGATACAATCCGCCAGCTTAGAAAATGCATGCATATTACAGATGATATTCGACGTACTCTCGTGGACTTCTTCTTGAGATGCTGGATTAGCACCACCTGGGAGATCGCGGGCGTCGTGCTTCAGAACTCTCCAGATCCACGGCATCTCGCGATGACCTTCGCCAAGATGCAGACGTGAGTCTTGGAGCCTGCGATGTCGTGTGCCTCGAAGTGCTTGATCACTGTCCTCCACATCGCCCTTGGGTGCACGGATATCTTCTTCGCGGAGCTTACGGAGATGTGTCGTCCATGCACCATCTGGATCAAGGACCTCCAAGGCACCGTGCGCGCCTCGATAACGCGAGACATGCATGCGTAGTTTGTCGTTCAACCGTTTGACGCTTTCGCGAGCACGAGTGTTTGATTTCTGGCCAGGACCGTCGACGTGGATATGCTTGTAGTGGATCAGCCCCATGCGCACGCGCAAATGACGCCTGACTTCGTGTAGTGCATCTTCGGCTTGCGCTTGTCGCAAACGGATGGCCTTGCTGATGACGCCGAGGGTGAGACCCGCTGACCAAAGCTCACGCGGAACCTCAGACGGCAGCCAGAGCTGCTCGTCTTCAACTGCCGTACACGGGGGGATATCAGGTGCGGCCTTCTCGATTGCAGCTTGCTCGGCCTTGGCACGCAAGACCGCTACGACCGGCATGTAGACGAGCTGGACCGCACGCCATGCCGAAAGCCTGTGCCGCAAGGAATTGCGCTTGTTCTGCAGTGCAACTTTGCCGGCAGCGGTCTTTGATTCTTCTGACAACGCTTTTGCACGAAGAGCTCGCCTGTAGAAGTATCAATATATGCAAGAGTATATGGCCAAAATGAAAGACTCACTGCTGATCTTGAAGGTCAAAGCCAGTTGACAGGAAGGCGCTTGTCGAGATCTCGTGGACGGATAGTGAGCGATTCCGCGCCATGTCGTTGGCCTCTTGGCGTGCAAGATCAAGTCGTACATCAGCAAGAGTTGTCGCTGTGAGGAAAGATTCATCAGACGGGGATGCGTGCAGGACCGCATGGACACGTACAGCTCACGGGCTCGTCATACGGGTTCGGTTTGGTGCTGTCCGCATCCCATTCCTTCACCATCGCTTCCCATTTGATGATTACTGCTGCTGGGAATGTTGCGGTGGAGTCTTCAAGGTTCTTGCGTTGCTTGATGTATGCCGCGACTGCAATCTTGAGTGAGCGAGCGAGTTGAGCCCCTAGTTGACGATGAATACCGTATCTGTCCTGCATCAATGATCACGGCGCACCAAGTGTTGTCACCTTTCGCCAGTTGATGGCTCCGAAATGGTCATCCAGCGCTTCACGCCGTCCATCGCCGGACATCTCACGTGTACTGAGCGATGCGCCGTTGGTTTCGGCCCAGCCGGCTTCAACACCTTCTCCGCATGTGCGCGCCGTGCCCTCGCCGAAGTTAAGGTTGAGTCCGATTTGACAGGGCAGGCCGTGCGCGAGGAGATGGAATTTAGGAATGAAGAATATGATGAGCATCTCGGCGATATCAATTTGGAACTCTTCGGGGAACTGGGCCATGCGACGATAGAAATTCTTCGAGTATTGACAAGCGATGTCGTATGTGAGAATGACTCGCTTCATGCGCGAGGCGGTACCGGTGATGGTCGAGAGAAACAAGTAATCCATGTTGCAGTATCTGTTGACACAACGCATTAGATTGAACTAGACGCGCGGCTAGATGAGCGTCATCTACCGTTCTCCCTTGGAAAGATCACCTATTCCATTCTTGCGATAGAAAAGATGACGCGCGCAGATGACGGCACCTACACCATTCACAGAAAAGCGTTTTTGCGCAGGGATATTTGCAAGGTCGACCGCGGCAAACGAAGAGCCGCACGCTTTCATCTACGTCTCTGAGGTCAGTACAATCGTTGGCTGATGTTCAAAAAGAAGAGTACTACCTCTACTTCATCCTTGTGCTTCTCGATGTGCGCTTCAAATGGCTCTCGGGGAACAAAATATGACCAGCCTGGGGCGAGCTGAGTGTCCTTGAGGCCTCGATTCTTCAGCTTCAACTTGAAATTAGCGTCCATCGACAGAAGCGTCGCATGCTTCCATCTGAGATAATACACCCCGGTTGGGTTCAGCAACGGCGCAACATAGGGTTAATACACTTACTGCTCGCTTTCTGGGTCATTTTCCCAGCCATCGTCCATGTTTCTCCCAGGTTGCGGACAAGCCGGGCATTCCACAACAAGCTCGCCGAGTGCTGTTCCATTGATGCCTGTGGGATCGTGTGCGCGTCCGGCACGTTTGCAAGCCCGTACATTCCGGAAGCAGCGGACAGATCGGATGAAGTCCTTATAGTGATTCTGCTTGCTGTGATTAGTGTTTTGCCCTTGGTGATAACACAGCCGCACGAACCTTTGGTTCAAACAGACCAGTTGCGTCGGTCCTCCTAGCCAGTCCGGACCAAAAATCGTACGCGTTGAGCTTCCCTTGGATCGTCATGGCGTGAAAAAGCTCCAGTGTTCGCAGCGTAGTTACAGTCCGGGGGCGCGCCACCGTGGCTGGCCACCATCCCGCGCGAAGAAACTGAACGTACGTGTTTGCGGTGCGCTCATTCCCGCAATCACAGAACCGGACGCGCACGGTACGGACTCCCGAGATGTCGATGACTGTCACTGAGGTCGACTGGTCCCGCGGGCAGGGACACGGAAGGCCGTCGTGGCCGAGTTGAATATTGAGACCAGCGTCGGCGAGTGAGTACTTGGCGAAGAAGTGACCATTCCATTTCTAATGCGGCTGTCAGCAGTGCGTAGGTGTGACAGAGAAACTCGTACCTTGATGCGATGGAGAGGCTGCTTCTGGTGAGCCTTGCAACAGCAATCTTCACAGACGATATCTTGGCCGACACAATCCTGACACTTGATCACTGCGGGTTCGGTATTGCACGTCGGGCACAGTGAGTCAGGCTCAGCAGAACCCCAGCCGTCGTGCCAGCGGATGATTTCGTCCAGATAATGGTCGCGCACGGCCGTCCACTCAACAAGAAGATCAACCTTGAGGTGCCAACGACAGGTGTGAGCTGAGAATCATGAGCAGATACGAGATACTGACCCTAGTCTTTTTCTTTTTTTTCTCGCCACGAATTCGTCTGCGAATACGACGGCCAAGTCGGACCAATTCATCGTTGATGTAAACGTCCGTGTCAACTGCGGCGGGGATGTCTTCGAACTCATCATCTGCATGCGTGGAAGCGGTGGGTAGCGGTGGGTTGGGAGAGACATTGACGTTTGGCGGTGGGACGAAGAAATGTGAAGTGGTGTGCCGAGACTTGCGGCGCCGTAAAGTAGCAACAGAGAGAGACGTGTGTCGAATTCGGGGAGGTGGGACAGACAGCTGCTTGGAAGAGCTGATGACGACCCCTTTCACCGTCTTCGGTGTGTACTTGCGCACCATGGTGCATGAGGCATGAGAACGGAGCTGAGAGACGGGAGATGGCTTGTTGACAGAGTGCCAGCTGGCACGTGATCGCATACTCCCATTTTGTGCAGACCGGGGCATCTACGGCTAAGCTTCAAATTTGTGTCCAGAGCATATATGTACTACTGAATCTTTATCCTAGGCTCTCATACCATAACAAAGGCACATAGTTTCCGCCCGAGGTGATGTTGCATGTGAGAGGCGCCGTGCAACCCTATTGTGGGGTTAGCTCTCAGGCGGATTGGGCACTCTGATTTCATGCAGACCGGGGCATCTACGGCTAAGCTTCAAATTAGCATCCAGAGCATATATGTACTACTGAATCATTATCCTAGGCTCTCATATCATGACAAAGGCACATAGTTCTGCCTGAGGCAATGTTGTGTGCAAGAGGCGCTGTGCAACCCTATTGTGGGGCTGTGCAACCCTATTGTGGGGTTAGGTCTGATGGCTCTCAGAAGTGTCAACTGTCAAGTCGCGCAGGATCAAAACAAGTACTATTCAAAAACAATACAGCGACGATGGTCACAGTTGAATACAGTATGCAATGTCATAAGTAGTTACTTGCTGGGAGTGGGCCGGTGCTAAGCACGGCAGGTACGATTCCGTTTCTAGCTTTGTGTGAATATTATTGTGTAGAATATGTAGGATATGTAGTTACTGTGCTCTTTGACCCTCCAATCTCACAACAAACATGGACCCAACCATGCCCCAATCAATACCTGGCCGGCCTCACTCGCAAGCTCGTGCAGGCCGCCAGGTATTGAATTGGGACACTTAAGCCAAATATCCTGAGTGCAATTTTATGGGGGGAGTCTTGAGAATACAGATATTTGAGTTGGGCAGTACATTGGTAGTCAAGAGACATGGTGTCATTTACGGATGCACACCATAGTAATTCTGAAAACGATAGGAAAGAAATGTATACATAGTCTAGTGGTAAGTAGAGATGCTATGTTTCTCTTGTAGCTAAGGGAACTAGGGTTCAAATCCCACTAAGGACCCCTTGAAAAATATTAATATTTTCCGGCTATGTTAGCCGGAGTAGAGAGACATGACGTAGTTTTCCGGGTACACCAGCTACAAACTACGTCATGCTTCACGTCGACCGTGGGAACTTTTTACCAAAAATGGAATTCATAAAGCTTTTGCGTCTGATACTAGAACAACTGGAATTTTACTCATATCTATTCTCCTTAGCTTACAAAATACAAAATACTGACTGAAACGAGAGTCTTTGAAAAGGTCATGAGGCAGAAAAACACGGGATTGGTGAAAAATAGACCGTGGGAACAAAGACCTATATATGGGGGGGAAGATGAAAGTTGCATGGGGGTCCAAAAACCGCGACTGGTGCTTACATAAGAAACGATTCAAGGGAATCGTAAATAAATGGATGGATGACCTGGGGTCAAAAATGGTACAGGCGACGAAACACGGCCGTGTTGAGGCTAGAACATTGGGAGAACCTGATTAGCGGGTAAAGAAGAAAGTGAGGATGCGACGCACCGGCAACCTGTGAAGACCAGAGCCCTGTCCATGGCCGCCCCCGCGACTGCAAAGGAACCCTGTGCGTGGAGCTCGATTTCTTGATGAATGGCAGCAACAAGACGACGCTGAGCGTGGATTGCTGCGAAGCCTGTCTTTAGATTCTCCACGCCGTGATCGACCACCCTTAGCGCATTTTGAAGGATTTCAGCTTTGAGAGGTTCAAGAGCCTTGATGTACTGTGGGATCCAGTCGCCGGATGCGTTGTCGCCATAGTCTTGATCGTCACGGATGTTGGCTTCAATGAGTTGGCACCGTCGCCAGAGGGCACGTTCTTGCTCTTGCATGTCTGGAGTCAGGGCAGGGTCCTGCTCTAAGCTCTTGTAGACTATGCTTGAAGCATACGCGTATCTGTGAGATGGGTATTTTAGTCCGGAGTTTGCTCCGCGCAGAAAAAGTGAACGCACTGGCTCGAAAGCGGGCAGTCTTCTGTTAACTCCTGTTCCTTGTCCTTCCTCTTGGTCTTTGAGACCTTCCTTCGTCCCACTCCGCGTTTGACTGCATTGTACCGATTTTGATATATCTTCAGTCGCGTCTTGTTTCTGCATGACCGTCAGCATGACGCAGCTTGCAAATAGCACGCAAAGCGCACCTGTCATAGTAAGAGAGCATGGTGGGTTTGTGGTGGACGGGCAGAATGGAGGTTGAGCAGAAAGGTGGGGTGGAATGATTGGGAAGAGCAGGAGCTGAGAGATGTAAAGACGCGTTGCGGCGTCACAATGAGCACTCTCAGCCACGCGTCGAGCTTCATGTCCCCTGCACCTGTCTTCTACCAAGTAATCCATGAGTAAATTATCACATCTCGGGGCACATGTTAGACATCCAATGCCAAAGTATGGTATTTATTGACCGCCACTGTGTTCTGTGTTTCGATTTGCACGATGTTTTATTCCTCGCCTCAAGCGGCAACAATGAACGGTCTGGGGTTCTGTATTGTCAACATACTCGCATATCATATTTGCCCACGAAGGCTACTATAGGCTGTTCAGGCGTTCAATGCAGTCGAGGAACACGGTATGTCATTCAAGAAATAGCGCACAGTAATTACTGGCACAAGAGATACGGACTACACAAAATATGCAACACCTCCAAGAACACACCAGGATGCGCACGCTACGTATCAAAATCGTTCATGTGCAAGATATACCACTCTTCCGCTGCGCGAAACTGATGGAAACCGCGGAAAAAGGCGCGGGGGTGGTCCAAGACCAAGTGGCGGATGTTCTCCCTGCACAGACATGAGCGGTGAAACTGTAAGGAAAAGGAAGAAAGTGACGTACCAGGGTCCCAGAAACACTCCTTCGTCATGGCCGTTCGCAATGGCGTAGTACCTGTCGCCATCTGGCGCTGATTCAATGCGGATGCGCTCGCGGCGCTGCTCCTCCGTTTCTCCGCCGGCACGTGCAAACCTCATGGTGGAGAGAGAAGATACGGACGAGACTGAACCCAGTGTTGACGTTGAGGCTGCACTGGATGGTCCAGCGTTGGCAACCCACGACGACGTAGCTGGATCAACCCAGATTGGGCTGCTCTGCGGCGGGGCAACGCGCGTAGCAGAGCCGGTTGCGATGACTGGACGGCGGACCTCGGGTTCCGTCCTCGTGGTGCTGGGGGCTTGGCGGCGAAGCTCCGCGGTGCTCGGCGCATGGGATTCGCGAGGGGATTCGCGTTCCTGGGGAGATTCGCATTCACCTGGAGATTCACGTCGGGCACGCTCAGCAAGAACACGCTAGATAGCGGTCAGAAAAAGCAAAAGTCTGAGTACGTGGGACTAAACATACCTGCCAGCCCATCTGGACACGTAACTCGCAGTCATTGCCTGGGGCGGCAGGGGGCGACGCCAATTGCAAGGTGAGGCCGACAGAGTTGGAACCAGTCACCGGTGTGTTGTGGGGCGCACGAGGTGCCGGCATGTTCGAAGGCGTTCCGGGCGCCGCGTGAGCATTCGCCGGAGACAAGGGCAAATTGACGCGCACGCCATGCTCCCCGACAACGGAGGGTGTCGCATCCATGTGGGCATGACCTTCCTGATGGGGGAACGGCAGGCCAGTCTGGTGATTCAAGGGTGCCACCGTGGGAGAAGAGACATCGACGAGATCAGGCTCGACTGGAGGGGAGCGCGAAGATGATGAGGAGCCAACAGATATGGCAGAGCTAGTGGAATGTACAGATATCGCAGAAGAAGAGGACGCTGTGCGCAAGTTGGGCTGGATCCCGTGGGGACCGAAGGGGCCGCCACGAATTTGAGGAGCACCATTGCCAAGGTGCGTGGTGCCCGTGTTGGTGTTGCGACGTGAGGTAGCAGATTGAAACGGGCGAGTGCCAACCGAGCGAGAGGACGCTTGTACACAGTTCAATGGAGGGGAGGATGAATTGCCCTCCATTTCCGGGGAGGGAAGTAGAGGGTAGAGCGGGCGTTGGACACGTGGCGCAGTGGGCGTCACTGACTCGGGCATTGCCCCAGGCATCGCACCAGGAGACGTGGGAGGAAGGGCACGCGGCGGTGTGGAGGCCGCAAATGCCGCACGTGGAGACTGAACAGCAGGTGGGGGCGAGGACGTCGCCGCACTCGGAGACGACACGGCGGGTGGGGGCGTGGACATTGCGAACGACGCGGTGACCAAGGTGTTGTCACTGGGAGCATGATGATAGGGTCCGAACGAAGGAGTGAGGGGGAGGAGGAGAGTTCCTCGGTAGTAGGCTGGCTCGCCGTTGCCGCGGTTGCCACTGAAGACATTTTCGCCCGTGTTGTAATCGGCAGGCTGGGGTCCAAACGCCTCCCAGTGCTCCACGGCTTCACCCCAAGTGTTGAAGCCCTGCTGGACAGCTCCAGATGCGCCGCTAGTAGCGAGGCTGGCTTCAATCCTAGGCAATATGAGTCACTTGCCACACGACACTGCGTGAACACACGTACCAGCTGCTCGTTATGCCTATAGCATGTCCTACTGGCACCACATAGAAGGCACGGCCATGGCGGGTACGAGGGGACGCTTGACGAGGCTTTGAAGGAGGCGGACCAAAACGCTTCATGGCGAGCAGGACGTGGCGGGCGATGGAGGCGAGAGTGTCCTATCAAATATGGTCAGAGGGAGCCGTTCAAAGCGGCGCGTTCACACGGTGCGGGCAAATCTGTCATAAAAGCATATCATGTCAGGCTGTGGGAACTGATTCCACCATGTTCCGCGCAGGGATATGTTTGCGCTCGATGCAATTTGCACGCATGGTAGGCTACAAGAGAAGAAATTGGATAGATGATTGTGGTTGAGAGACGCATGTATACACCCGGCGTTAGAAGCTACATCGGCACGGGAAAGAAACGAGGCCGAACAGAGTTGAAGTCACCTGTAGTAAGTAAAACCGCGCGGGCAAGACGCACCGTGACCCTTGATTTCACCGCTAGTAATCTCTTGACGCCCACTACAATGGTCTGGACGACAAAGGCGCAAGGCGAGTTCCTTGGCGCGTTGGTACCCAAGTACAAGGAGTACCAGGCGAGCGGGAACACTGCGAAGTTTTGGCCTATTCTCAATGCCGAGTGGTTCAAGCAATGGCCGGAAGTTCAGCATGCGGCTGAGAGCGCGACCGTAGATGGCCGTCCTGTCCTCCCTATCCGAAAGGTAAGTCTAAGTCATTCACGTCAGGATATCTGACTTACTGGAATCCTGGCAGCGCCTTCAGCAATGGTTCAATAACCACGGGCGAGGCACATCAAGCAGTGACGCCTCCGGAGGTCGTCAGATCATCGACTTCAGGGAAAAAACGAAGCGCAAACGCAAGCTGCAACCTCACCAAGCGTATCAAGTCCTCTACTGGGACACGAAACTCAAGCAAATCGTTGATCCTGAGTGGCAGAAGCTCGTTGAAGCCAACGCGCCAGAAGTGAAAAAAGGTGTGCTCGCCTTTCGCAACAAGCAGTGCAAGCAGCTCTTGGAGGCGGCCGAGGACGATATCAAGGCGGAGGTTGCGCTCGCGGTTGAGATGGGGATTGACGAGAATGGCGAAATGGACCCGCTGAAAATCAAGGAGAAGTGAGTCACGCTCTCTTTATCAATGCGCTGACTTGTTACTTACCTCGATTTCATTAGTTCAATCAACGCTCTCACGCGGTCACTAGCCTTGGTGATGCGTGGCGTCTACGAGCAAACCGGTTGGGTTGGCACCATACTCTTGGGGGGACCGCGACCCTCGAGCAAAGGCGCAATCGAGTCTGTCGCGTGAGTTAGATGCTGCATATTCATTGACACAAGATATGCTTACCTTGGTGTTCCAGTATCCACTATACGGTAGATGGTGGTATCGACTTCGGCACCCAATACAAGGCCTTCGAGACGGCGGTGTCAGAGCCATTTACGAAGTACCTAAATGAAATATTCCGTGAGTGGGACTGCGCTCTGAGGAAGACACAGCTACTCACCTGTGTCTCCTTCATCAGCGCCTGACGTCCGAGCATTGGCATCGCTTGACAATACAAAGGAGAATGCAACGGATGGGGCGGGCGAGATGTCGGCAACGGGTGGGGCGGGCGAGACGTCGGCAACGGCCGTGGCGGGCGAGACTTCGGCAACGGCCGGGGCGGCGGCTATCGGCCTGGTGGAACCAACGCCTGTCAACCCTCATCCAGGGAGTCCAATCGAGGGGTCAAAGGGGAAGAGCGGGCAGGGGGTGTCGAAGGAGCAGCAGAAGAGCCGCGGAACGGCGTACGAGCAGAGACGCCAGAAGAACATCGAGCGCAACAACGCGCTGCTCGCTCAGTTCAAGTTACCGCAGCTTCGCGACGCCATGTTTGCTGACAAGGGCGAGATGTTTCGCGCTCTTGCGGAAGCAAGTCAATCCCAGGCTGAAGTGATCAATACCGGCGACCCGGTAGAGGACAGCACGAGCGAAGACGATGAGGAGGATGAGGATGTCGGGTTTGGTATTGATGGTGACGAAGTTGACACAGCTCCCGCGCCTGTTGACAACGCTGCTACCAGCGCTCCTGCGGTGTCCGGCGCCGCCGCCGCTACACCTGCTGCCAGCTCTCCTGCACTGTCTGCCGCCGCTCCCGCGCCTGATACCCGCGCTCCTGCGGCATCGGGCACTGCCGCTGCACCTGCTTCCAGCCCTCCTGCACTGTCCGCCTCTGCTCCCGCGCCCGATACATCCGGAACCAATGTTCCCTTGCCCTCCCTCGTGCCCGATGCTGGCCCACCTGCGCTCAAAGACATGTTGTCGGAGAGTCTTCAGGGCACATCGTTGGAGGTGCCGCCAGCGCAGACACCCGAGAAGCCCGCAAGCAAGCGCGAGACCGGAGAGCCTACGTGGTTTGCAGAGGCATTGGACTACTTGATGGACGTAGTGCAGGATGAAGATTGGCAAATCTGTGTCGAGCTGTGGGGTGAGCTCGAGGCCCAGCTCGGCTACCCTGACAGACGTGTACGTTCTGTTCCCAATATCATTGTTAGTCATGAAACTGATTATCGCACAGGATAGGACTCACTGGATCAAAAGCTCCGAGAGACCTGACGTCTTCACTGAATGGCTGCGGCTGCGCCGTGTCTATACATATGTCCCTGACATCCCCGACGTGGCCCAGTATGGGGATGCCTGGAGAGGCTGGTGGTGCTCACTCCAGCCATCCTGGAGGTGTGAGGATCCGGAGGTATGGCCGCCGCTGCGAGTAGAGGGGAAGGAGACCGAGTGGCGCCAGGTGCGCAAGGGAGGCATGAATGGCCTCGTGACCGTGCTGATTGGACTGGGCTGGTGGGCGGCTGCGGAGGGGGATGATGATGAAGGCGAGCGCACGAAGATGCGCGAAGTGGCGTCAGCAGTCGAGGACGTTGCCTGGGTCCTGACGCAGCTGCTGGGGACCAAAGGGGACCTGCCGGGGACGGTCGTGACTGAGGCTGAGGACACGCCCGTGATCCCTGTGAAGCGAGCGGCTGAGGATGAAAGCGGACTGGCGAAGACAAAAAGGTATGTGCACCTTCGAGTGTCGGATACTGAGCTCATTGTGTATGCCCAGGGTGACTCGGAGCGATGCAAAACATATCGCTGAAGCAGCCCCTGCTAAGCGAGTGGCGAAGGCTGGACGGACAGTCAAGACTACCCCCGCCAAGACAGACAGGTATGCGCACCTTTGTATTTGAATCTATGCGGCACTGGTCTAATGGCGCACATGTATAGGGTGACCCGAAAGAAGAAGGCTTGAGAAAGCGATCTTCATGAGGACCCAACATGCCGCTGATACCGCTGCCCGCTGCCCGCTGCCTGCTGCCCGTCGTCCGTCCCCTGTCGCCCGCTTCGCAGCCCATGCGTAACCGCCTGCCGTGTGTTGGAGCCTTGATATGTATTGTACAATAGTGATTTCTTGAGCATTGAAGAACAGATTTGAGCATGCCAGCAGGGGGAGGACAGGGAAAAATGCGTGGACAATGGGAGAGGCGCGCAAGAGAGGCGTGTTGATGCCGTCACCCAAATCCGGAAAGCGCGCGCGCATGAATGCCCCGCATGCATCCCATGCTGGCGCTGTGGAACATAATGTATTCTGGTACCGATACGAAGCACACAAGGCTACAGATGCTTGTTTTCAACCCAGCCTCCAGCCATAGCAATTCTGCATAAGAGGAATGTTGAGTGCCTGAGCCGGCAGTGGCGCCTATGCCACCGGCACAATGCGGCAACAGGCGCTCAGTGAATACTTGATCCTGCATCCAGTAGAGGTGAATATCAGTACACAATGGTAAAGTAGATAGTAGTGCTGAAAGATCAGTAGGTAGTGAAAGCATTATTCTATTGAAATACAAGCATCGTAAAGTGAAACCTGTAGGAGGGTCCAAAATACCAAGAATAGTGAAATAATGCGGGGGTCAGAATATCAAGCAGCCCGGTGAAATTTCAGGAAATAGTGAATCAGCAGCTGTAGTGAAATCCAAGTATATTAGTGAAAATGGAGGATATAGTTAAATCGAGGCCTGCATTTGGTAAGTAGTATCTCTCCAAGACGTAGTGAAAAGTGAACTGCAATAGCTGTAGTGAAAAGGCAATAGTCCAAGTATTCTAGGAGCACAGTGAAATAGGAGGATTTAGTGAAACGGAGGCCTGCATTTGGTAAGTAGTATCTCTCCAAGACGCAGTGAAAAGTGAACTGCAATAGCTGTAGTGAAAAGGCAATGGTCCAAGTATTCTAGGAGCTCAGTAAAATAGAAGGATATAGTGAAATGGAGGCCTGCATATGTAAAGTAGGATCTTTCCAAGATGTAGTGAAAAGTGTCTTGTTTGTTGATGTGTCACAAGTCAT
The DNA here is from genome assembly GCA_019915015.1 of Auriscalpium vulgare. Classification (NCBI taxonomy): domain Eukaryota; kingdom Fungi; phylum Basidiomycota; class Agaricomycetes; order Russulales; family Auriscalpiaceae; genus Auriscalpium; species Auriscalpium vulgare. The sequence goes on along the minus strand of JAHBBC010000004.1, from coordinate 732,926 downwards.
GTGACTGTGACGCTTCGCGTGTAACTGGGCAGTTAAACGCGCTTGTGGCTGAAACTTTGTCAGCTTTCCCACCAACTACTACAAGTATTATTGCAGGGTCAAAGTATTTTGTAGCCTAGTGAAAGGACAGGATATTCCTGTAGTAAAATAGGATGTAGTGAATAGAGGCCTACATATGTAAAGTAGTATCTTTCCTAGATGTAGTGGACTGCAATGGCTGTAGTATTATTGCAGAGGTCCAAGTATTTTGTAGGCTAGTGAAAGCACAGGATATTCCTGTAGGAATATAGGATGTAGTGAATAGAGGCCTGCATATGTAAAGTAGTATCTTTCCAAGGTGTAGTGAAAAGTCGACTACAATAGCTGTAGTATTATTGCAGAGGTCCAAGTATTTTGTAGCCTAGTGAAAGCGCAAGTTATACCTGTAGTAAAGTAGTCTAGCAACTGTATAGAGCACTATCCTTTCCCTACTATTACAGGACTTTAGTAATTAAAGTAGGGCCCACGGCTCGCAGGGGATGGCGACGGTGGGTCTGGAAGCGGGGCGTCATAAGTCGGGATAGCAGCAACCCCAGGTAGGTGCTCGTCGGCAGGATAATTCTCTTCCAGAGAGGGAATCTGGTCTGCGGTGAGTACAACAATACAGCAGTGATTTGCGGCGAGATGCACCTCAATGTCCACGTCCCCCTCTGTCCGCGGTCGCTTCTCCCTAGCCTGGATGGATGGCCCTGCATCGCCCGCGCGCTTTCCCGTGGATGGGCCAGCAAGAGCAGGGGGCAGGGCAGTTGTGAGCGCCGAGCTGCTTTTTTTCCTGGCAATGGTCGGGGCCTTTGGGGCAGACGCCGCTCGATGTTTATCCCTTAGCCACCGAGAAACGGTCTTCCCGTTGCACTCTTTACAAGAACAGGCCGGCATGGCAAGCGAGAGGGACACGGGCACGACAAGAGGGACGCGTGCGGGCAGACGAAGGCAACGTGTGGAATCTCACAAGTGTAGCCTGTAAAGGCTGCACTGAAGGCGAGATTCACAACAGAACAGCCTGTAGAGGCTGTTTCGCTGCGGGAGAGTGGGGGTGGGGAGTCGAGAGCCAGGTGGTGCGAGGGAGATGGTCGAGGTGCGGAGGAGAGCCGGGCCGTAGCGCGACTTAACGAAATTTGTCTGAAGGGTCGTCTGGGTGTCAACTTAGCTCTGATTCAAGTAAAAGCAGACGGGATACTCGTACCTGCTTGGAGAATGTGCACACCGGGAGCAGCTGGGCTACTTGAAGTCGAAGGAGATCGTAGCTCTGCGCCTGCTTGCCTTTGCCGCGTTCATCTACTTTGATTCCGTGTACGTAATCTACTCCGATCTACTACCGAGTCCTTTTACTCTGAGTAAACTATCTACTTCACCCGCCTCGCACACCTCAAGTAGCTCAGCTTCTTTATATTAGGGAATTCGGGCCCTGAACGCAGTGAATGACACTCGGGCACCGAGAGGCCCGTTCTGCGAATAGAGTGGGATTTACCGTCGGTTTTTTGGCTTCCGTGCTAGACTTGTCGAGGGCGCTCCGTATACTCCGCCCCAAGTCCTTGCGGATTCCCCACGTACCGCGCGGGCTCAGGCGCGCCCAAGACAACCTCGCATGTTCAGCACGCTGCTGCCGAATACACCGTGAGCCTGAGGGTACTGCATCACGCTCGGAAATGCAGCTTCGCGCTTCCCAGTGTTTGATGAGTTCGATTATGTTCTCCTGCACCTTGAAGCGGACCGGAGATGGGAGAAGGGGTCAAAGAGCTGCGCGAGGCCAATCAGGCCCCACGACACCGGAGCCCAGTCCCCGGGGTCCTGTCGGTCCGGCGCCCCTCGAGTCGCCGGCGCGTCTCCGACTCTCCCGCGTGCTTTCGACTCAGGCCTTTTGCAATCTCAAGTACTTCCAATCCAATGTTCTCCTGATGGTCTGCCAGGCGAGCTTCCTTCGAATTTGTGGCTGCGAGCAAGAGGCTGCCAGGTGGACGACAGCCTCCAAATGATCGCGCTGGCACATGGTGGGGATGCGGGTTGACATTGCATGAATTGCAGCCGGACTGGAGCAGCTCGGTGTGGTCCATGGTGCGCAATCCGTCTCTCCGTCCAGCTTTTTGACTGACCTTAACCTACTGCCAGGTTCTGTTGTACATGATATCCCGGAAACCCAACTGTACCCCTCCCCGATCTTATGCCTGTCCTCCTCGCACACTATGCTATCATTCGTCCAGAGCCTCAGAAGAAACCTTTCACCGATAAACGGAATTGCCATTGCCAACGCATCAGTGATAGGCAGGGGTATCGTCGAGGCTGTCATGGGCGTGCTTTCTGTCGAGACGGTCAGTTAACGTCCATCGCAGCTCATCCCTGCGGACATATCCTCCGTGTTCCCCCTCTTCCGAGTTATCTCCGCACCTCCTTGTCCTCCCACGGGCCGTATTTTCCGAGCCGCCGCCATCAACAATGGCAGCGCGTCTATTCCTTGTCCTCCGCATCCCGAATACAATAGCGCGCAGCACGCCTCACCACCCGCCATCGTGTTGCTAGCAACTCGCCGGTCCACTATAAAGCCCTCTGTGCGTCCCGCCCGCGTATCCGCTGCTCTATCACCAACTAACTTATACCCTTTTCCTCTGTCATGCTGTCTCCCTGCCATTCCAACTTCCTCGACCTCGAATCTCCGGCTTCAGATACAGAGAAGCACGAATCGTCGCTGCCTGTTGAAATCTACATCGATGTAGCCCGCGTATGCGACGTGAAGCCCGTCCAGCCCTCATTCAGCTCGCGCGCCACGCTGCTCGCTCTGCCGCCGCCGCCCAAACCACTTGCAACCCACGTAGTCGACGGAGGACGGAGGGCTTGGTGTACTCTTGTCGGAGCGTGCGTCGCCACACATGTTTGCAATTTTCTGTCGTACTAATGCACGCAAACTTAGCTGGCTCGCGTTCGCTGCGACATTCGGATACACGTACTCCTTCGGCGTATACCAAGACTTCTACACGCGCTCGCACGCCGCATCTGCGTCCCGCATCAGCTGGATCGGCTCGACGCAGTGCTTCTTGATTATCGCGATCGGGCTGCCCGCAGGCAAGCTGTACGATATGGGTTACTTCCGCCACGTTGTCCTCACCGGGTCGATCATCTACACATTCTCGTGAGCATGCGCACTTTTTTTCCTGCATATGCATGCTTAACGCCGTCGTTGGCAGACTGTTCATGCTTTCTTTTGCACGTCCAGAGAGCTATTACCAGCTCTTCCTGTCGCAAGGCGTCGGTATGGGTATCGGCGCCGGTTTGGTGTACGTCCCGTCGCTCGCGGTCCAGGCACAGCATTGGCGCGCACGCAGGAGTCTCGCTATGGGAATTGTGTCCAGCGGTGCGCCTCGCATCTACTTCAGATTTTGGTTTGCTCTGAAGACAGCTCGGCCTAGGCGTCCCCGCGGGCGGAATCATCTTCCCGATACTGCTGAACCAGGTCTTCCGAACGTCGGTGGGGTTTGGGTGGACTGTGCGCGCGTCGGCGTTCCTTGTCCTCGGAATGCTGGTCGCGGCGAATTTGCTTATGAGCTCCTACCCGCCGGTCGCGAAGGTCGGACAGGTGAAGGCGGGCGTGCTGTGGTTATTTAAGGATGTTCCATATATGCTGCTGGCATTCAGGTGCGTCATGTTGACGATTCGACGTAGCGCGCGTACTGATGGATCCGGGTCAGTGGTCTGTTCATGAATTGGGGACTATTTTTCCCATGTATGTTACTCATGTCAGAGTTCTGCTTCTCTCCTCTGACTTCGTCCAATAGATTTTTATTTGCAGTTATTCTCTTTTCTCCACGGTATGAATGCGACGTTCTCTTTCTACACGGTACGCGTCCTATTATCACCCAGGCCGCTTGGCCCGACGCTAATGTCAGCCGGTCGACAGCTGGCGATCTTGAACAGCGCCGGCGTCCTCGGAAGAATCATCCCAAATCTGTTTGTGAAGCAGCTCGGTCCCGTCAACCTCGCGGTCGCCATTAGCGTCGGCTGCACCGCGGTGACGTTTTCATTGCTCTGCATCACCTCTGTGGGCGGTGTCGTAGCGTTCGCGCTACTGTACGGTTTCTGTGCTGGCGCATGTGAGTGCCTACAGGCAGCGTCTCGAGGCGCTTATTCACTGTTTATCTTGGACAGATGTTTCATTAATCTCTCCTGCGCTGTATTCACTCAGTGAGAATGAGTGGGAAGTAGGGTCCGTCCGTCTACAGCTATCACGATTTTCACCAGCTGACCAGTGGCAGGATTCGTCTGGGCCTCGCGCTCTCGCTAAGCTCGGTGGGTGCGCTGACGGGGCCGCCGATCGACGGAGCACTGCTCGGCGATACATTCCAGTGGTCGGAGCCTATTGCATTTAGTGGGGTATGTACATTTTTTTCCGTCGGTGCATCGTGGCCTGATCACCCACACGCTTGTGCAGCTCATGATTTTAGTCGCTACTGGGCTGCTCATCGCAGCGCAAATCCTTCTCGTAAGGAGAAGAAAGACCGTCGTTGTATAGGTATACTACGCTCATGGTAATTTATGTTTGATGTTTTGGAGACTGCCAACCTGCCCTGCGCTGGCAGTGCTCGCCTGTCCATTCTGAAGAGCCCTGCCGCTCCTTGCCTCTATCCTGAAGGCCTGGATATCGATGCGCTCGGCCGTCGTCTCGTTTTGTGAATTCCGATTACGACGACAAACAGCGCCTATCAACGCCTCTTCTCCTCAGCGCTGTCGGCGGCCCGGCTCTCCGCGCGTCGATGCTATACCGTGGGTACGTACTGTTCGTCTTCTCCATGCGTGTTCTGCTGAGCCTTCTTAGCTGGCTAGCGATTTCCGCGATCTCAGGCTGCATCTGCACCCTCCGAGAATGCCAGGACTTGTACATGCGAGAACACGACGCGTCCGCGATAAGTGTCCGCCGGATCCGCTCGATACAGCTTCAAATCTTATTCGTCTTTCCTACAATATTAATTATTTCGAGCCCATCCGCTATTCGAGCGGCGCTTTCTCGACACGTAAGTTATCAGGGTCTTTACGATATGACACTGACAGCGGTGAGCGCCTGTGCGCGGATGCAGCGCTGACAGACCTCATCTGCTCCACAGGCACCTCGAAGGCGTTTCTATACTGATACCCTAGCAACCGCCGGCTGTCAATCCGAGGCGTTGAAGCCAGCGACTGCAAGCGCTACTTGTCTTCAGTCCTTGCGCTTACGCCGGTTAGGGAAGGTTGTCTAGCTTGAAGAGCTACGGCGCACCTCTTGTGGTTCATTCCAAACACGATTCTACGCTCGCTCATGACGGTCGCGTACGCTTGGCCGTGAGATGGTCTGCCGGTGGCGACGGTGCCCGCTCGGGCTGAGGCGCACTGTCACATCGGCAATCTTGCCGTCTCTAACGAGCACCAGGGGTCAGGAGACGACTAGGAATGGTACGCAACGCATCGCTATTTCTGAGCTTCCGGATTCGATTCAAACTTCACACATCGCCGGTAGATTGCTCGGCGCCGTCTGCTTTTGCCAAATCATGATCTCTATCTCGCACTCAAAGTTCGACCTTGAGCTGCCTGCGGTTGTACTCGCTCAAGCTCGCTCCGGTTCAAGTCAAATGTAGGGGGCTTTCGGTCCGACTGCGTGCATATGAGGGTGCGGAAAGTTTGGTGATAGCTGTGCGCTGGCTGTAATCTTTATCTACTCAGGTCTGATCTCTGTGCGTGGGCGTCAGTCTGCACCCGCCGGTGCCCCACCCGCGCCACCTTGGGTCAACAAGTCTGATGACCTGAGCGCCTCGCGACGCTGGCTCTCGTCATCCCAGGCTGAATTCATATGGTGAAGCTACCGGGTACGCATTCTCTGTTCTCTCCCACGCCACGCATCTCAGATACTGTATAGAATCGGTCGTTCCATTTTACGATGAGCCACCAGCCGCGATACCACACTCGCATCACTTTCTGTGCAGAATTCACCAAATCGCTTCACACTGACCGCGGGTTACGTTCTGGTGTCAGGACAGGTTAGTTTCAGCGGCGCCGATCGCCTGATCTCGCGCCAAGCTCTAGCACAGAGCGCGCTGGTTTGGTCTTCGGATGCCACATATAAGGAATCCATACACGAATAGCATCGCCTCCCCCGCAATTCTGCATCCCCACCCGTCGTCCTCGCGGCAATGACCAACTGGAAGGACCCTGTCGTCGCTGCAAAAACCGATGGTACGTTTCCTGAAGCCCACCGTCAGTCTCACTGCCCGAGACTGACTTGCCATCGTAGAGGCGTATGTCAAGCTGACGCATGCCTTGCTGGGTCTCACCGTGTATGTGCATTTGCGCTCGTGCAATATCGGCCGTGCTGATACCTATTGTTTTGTGGAAGATGGGAAATTGCGACGACATGCGACTATGAGATCGACGTCCTGCGTCGGAAACGGCCATACAGATGGACGATGTGGATTTACCTCTGCTGTCGTCTTTCTGCCCTAGGGTGCTTCACAGTCCTTGTAATCGAGAAGGATATCAGCGGGCAGCAGAAATGCAGAGTTGGTTCATTCGTAGTTTTCTAAATTCGTCGTGCTGAGGCCATCATCACAGGCTTGGGCCCTCTCAGCTTACGTGTGTCATGCATTTGACGTGGCTTACTGGATCTGGAGTTGATTGTTCACTAGGTCTTGGGATACTTCGCCCTGGACTCTGGCTCGTTACTCATGCTGCTTCGCATGTGCGTACATTCGTCGACACCATTGTAACTGATATTAGACTTCACTTGCCAGAGCCGCAATCTGGAAGCGGAATCCCCTCATATCAACAGCATCCTTCGTTGTGTGGCTCACAGGCGTCGGGCTCAACATATGGTGTGCGTTGCGTTTCTTGTCGATCGCAGCGCCGTCTAATTACCTTTCACAGATCTTGTCATCGTACGCTTCCAATTACTCTCTACGCGGCGTATGCATTGACTTCCTCGCACACCAGATACGCGCGCAGTACGACCCCCTCGCGGGCGAATGCATCCCCATCGACTCTGCAAAATCCAGGCCTAGCATCATCAGCGTCTTCATGGTCGACACTATCCTCTTCCTCGTCATGTTCGCGGGAATCCTCCGACACCGCGTCCGCGGGATTGGGACCACGGGTCTGTGGAGCGTTCTGTGGCACCAGGTGCGTCGCTGCTGCTCGTTTGCTCAGCCTGCAGCTTGTGCTGACGGCGGCACAGGGCCTGGTGTGGCTTTCACTGGCGATCGTTTCAGAGCTGCCGGCGATGGTAAGCATATGTCGTGCTTGGTGCGCGAGACGGAGGCTTACCGGGACCTGTTTTTATAGGTCTTGATATTGCTTGACTTGAACGGTGCGTGTCGAGGTATCAACCCCTACGTAGGCTAGCCGTCTCACTTGGGGCCACGTAGATGCATGGGACGTGGTATGTCACATGCCTCACTGTCTTCCGCCAAGAACTTACCGCGAGTTATCATTGAGATCTTTGAGGTTGTCACAGGTACGTGGAGCTCACCAGACGTTACATATGATATATGACTGGCTAATGTTCCTTGCCAAGTCTTTACAATGGCTATAGGTTCAACCCGCATGCATCGTATCCTCACGGATTATTACTCCACTGATGAATTCTCGTGCGTATCGTCGCGTCTCTTCATTCCACGCATCTCTCTGCGTCTGCGCTGGTTTTCCTCTTCTGATTGACGACGTGTGATCTTTCACGCAGGCCGGCGCACGCCATGAGACCGCCCGTAATGGCCGTGCGCGTCCGGCAGACTACGACAACATATGGCGACAGCGACACACTTGCACAGAACATTGCGGCGGAGCTTGGGAATTCAATCCCGATGGTACCGGTGGGTCTGAATGCATGGAACGCGCAGCAGAAAGGGTGGGAAGAGCGTCCTTAATCCTGTACAATTAGTTAAGCAGCATAAATATATTGGTTGGTATGCGGCGTCGGGGCATATTGAAGCATTGCGGGAGGTGGACCGGGCTAGACCAGTTGTCAGGTTGGACGAGCGCACTATGATATCGTGACGAGAATGATTATGAGAAGTCCCTTCCAGGTGTGTCCGATTTCCACTTGATTAAATGCTCGAAGCAGACTACCTGATATGAGTTCAGTGCCATCGTGATGTAACACTCGTTGTAGTGTATACCGTATTTATTCGCTGTGGAATCCGCTCGGAATGTCTAGTGTGCCGAGGGCACGTTCTCAGAGCGGTGGCCGTACAACGAGATGGAAGGTGTTCGCCCGGCCTTGTGCCGTGTTTCTCCCCACTGTCGCGAGCGCGGTGCCTCGCAATTCAAACCGCGTGGCGTGTTCCTCTGGAGCATGGCGCAACACTCATCGTAGAAGGTGATGGATGCTGCGTTGGAACGACGCCAACATCACGACATGCTGCGCCCAGATACGCGGCCGCTACATATTCACAAAGAGTCCGACCACAGACCCGATGCAATGCACCTCTGCCCCGCGAACCCTGGCATTTTCTGGCATCCTCTCCCTCCCCGGGTCCTCACGCTTTCCTCCCCTCCCCCGCCCCGCCCCGCGCTCTTCGCGTGGACAGCGCGCCTACTCGCAATGTCCAGTGTCGTTTGTGCACGAAGGCGACGCGCCTGATCGTCGGGTGGGCAGGTTCCACCACATTCGAGGTGCCTCTGCATCACAGCTGGCTGGCGGATTGGTTGGGGTGTTGGAATCGAGGACCTCCCAGAGTCGGACATGTGCGCCTCACCTTCCATCTTAAACCGCCATATCGGACCCCAGCGCGCCATCCACCGCGGTGCCTTGACCCGCCCTCGCCCGCCCCAACGGCAAGCTCAATCTCGACTGCGGATGAGGCATCCTCCGCGCTAAGAACGTACTCGATAGACGCGCTCTGGGCCTCAGTTCCAGCAAGTTGGCGTACGCGCCTTGCGGGTGCTGCATTGCATAGTCAATCTGCGTGAATCAATATGACAGAGAAAGGACTGTAACGTACTGGCGTCGGTGAGGTGGCGCATGGACCACAACCCTAAATAGATGATGCGTCAGAGACAAAAGAGAGGAGCGGCTACGTGAGACAGCGGGCGGACCGCCGCGCGCGCCGCCAACTGCAGAGCGCGATACTTCCCCGAGGGTTTGTAAAGGAACCAAATCCTTCGCATCTGAAGCGGCGCATGGGCGACGTGGAGGGTGGGAGGGAAACGCTCCTATACAAATCTCGGGGGGCGAGGCGTGTGTACTATCTGGGCTTGGCGAGAGCGGGAAAAGAGTGCGAGTGGGATTGGACTGTATGCGCATCAGGATGAGTCCCTCATAGCCTCTGAATGCAACGCACGATGAAAACGCCCCACGATGATGCGGATCGATGACAGGCGATGGGCAGCATCACTGGCGCGCGCGCACCGCTCGCAGAGGTGTGCAGCCCGCCCCCGGTCTTCATCTCCTCCCTTGCGTGAGCTGGACAGAGAAAGGAGAGACAGGAAGCATAGACCGTGGGAGGGCTGCGGGTGTCGCTGAAAGTATACGAGCATGAGAGCGCCGAGCGCGAACTCGAGGTTTGTGTGACGATCGTCTCGGAACTGATCAATGCGTCAACCAAGCAGACACGTACACACGACAAGCAAACAGTACTTCGTGGAGTAAGCAAATATCTCCTCCTCTGCCTAGCGTCGTGCAGGCCGCATGCGCAGGTATCGGTTGCCAACGATGGGAGTACTTGAAAGCTGACGGAGGGTGGGCTAGGGTGGGTGGGTTTGAGCCGGCGTCGAAAGAGGAGCTCCAGTGGAAGGCGGCCTGTATGAAGCAGTACTGTGCTTGCTCGTCACTTAGCTTCATAAAGACTTGCTTACCAGTCTGGGCGGCTTGTATAGATCCATTTCAGAGAACGAGTTCAGTGGGATGCAAGTAACCGGACGAATTGACAATGAACGACGCACGCATTGCCCAAGCAAATTTCCCAAATTTTCCCAAAATGATTCGGTCACGGACCAATATGCAAATGGAATTAGTCGGTCCGGCAGGGCCGCGGGTCGTTGCCAGGACAACTTCAACTGCGACGACGGTCGACAACGACATGGCTCTTGCAAGGCTCTATGTTGGCTCTATGGGCTGGCTCGCCCACACGATCGCAGCGAAACCACGGTGGCAGCACAACCCGGTCCTCGTCCTCCCCGCGCGCACACGCCAGTGTTGCCGCCATTGGCTGATGCGTCGGAATCCGCATCAACTCACGAGCTGCTCGACGACATATCCTGTCAACACTCGACATATGGGGAATGTCATGCGCGAGGAGGTATCACTTGTTGCCTTGCGACCCTCACCCGCGGACATCTTGGACGGGGCTCCGATAGAGCCGGTAGACGCTCAAGTGACAAGCGCTCACATCCAGCGCGCCTTCTCGCAGCCGGTCTCGTCTCAGCGTATGTTCTATTTGGCGACTATCTGACGCGGTGGGCATGGTGAGCCTTGTACTTACTGGGGGCGCTCAATGATCGATCTAATCAATAGAGAGCAACAGTCGTCGTCTCAATGTTTCCGCAAGCCTTACTAGTGACGCAGTGAGTTCTAACAAGAACGACAACGTCGCCTCCCTAACGTCCTATGTCGCTGGTATCAGGGCACATAACTGTTTTACCCGCTATAATGCAACTATTCATCGTACATGCCTTACCGCGGCCCATGCGCGCCGCCGGGAGGTCACCGGCGCCACTCGCTGATGCATGATAGCTCCGTGTAGCCACGCTGCTTCTCCGTCAAAATAGGATCACCCTGGTCTCCCTGGCTGACCTTGGCACAGAAGACAGTCGTTCACAGGATTTTACTCCAGAGCGGCCTGCGTTTCCTTGATGGATGTCGCGTACAGGCGGTTGTCCGGAACCCGAGCGTCGGCGGTCGCGACCGGTCCACTATAAAGAGTCTTGGTGGAGGACGAGGATTCCTCAGCCCTTGCTCACTTCGTTTATTCCACGGTACTGGTTGGTGAGTCCTCGCAGCCGTCCGCTTTCAACTGTATGCGCTTCTAACATGCATGACGCCCTCGTAGCCTCAACGTTTTTTGTTCATCACGAGCCACTCTTTTGCACTCACGCCCAACTACTACTTCAAGTTATCTTTTAACGTATCCATAAAATGCACTCATCCACGACTCTCGCTGTTGTCCTCCTCGCTGCCTCGGCCGCGTCCCCCGCCATCGCGGCTCCCCTGAAGTAAGTGCCAGTCTTCTCATACGCACCTATCAGCTTCTGATCATCCACATATCCAATTCTTGCAGTGTCAAGCAGGCCCGCGAGCTGGATCCGACCTTCCTCAAGGCGTTGAAGGCGCAACTCGACTTGGAGAAGGGTCACGGCCCGGTTCAGTTCAACCCTCTTGCCGCGCGCGAGCCCGGCGTGGTCGACCTCCTGAAGCCCCTCGGCACCGGCCTGCTCGGCGGCGGTGCCGTCGCGGCGCTCGACCACTTCTTCAAGGGTGGCAGCGCGTCTTCCCGGGCGTTCGAGTTCACCTCTGCCAACGGCTTCGACCACGGCCCGGAGCGGATTACTCCGGACGAGCTCGAGGCGCTCGCGCGCCGCAGCGTCGTCGGAAAACTGCTTGGCGCCACGGAGGACTCCCTCGGCACGGTCCTCAAGACCAGCGCCGCGGGAGGCCTTGCCTCCGGCGCGGTCGCCGCTGCGGGCGGCGCGCTGGAGCACCTGTTCGGCAACAAGGACGCGTCTTCCAAGTCAGTCGAACTCACTGTTATTTTGGTGAATTGGCACTGAGTCATGCGCGCAGGCGCGAATCGACCTTCGTCGAGAACCTGAAGGCGCAACTCGCCTTGGAGCAGGGCCATGGCCCGGTCCAGTTCAACCCTCTTGCCGCGCGCGAGTCGACCTTCGTCGAGAACCTGAAGGCGCAACTCGCCTTGGAGCAGGGCCATGGCCCGGTCCAGTTCAACCCTCTTGCCGCGCGCGAGTCGACCTTCGTCGAGAACCTGAAGGCGCAACTCGCCTTGGAGCAGGGCCATGGCCCGGTCCAGTTCAACCCCCTTGCCGCGCGCGAGCCCGGCGTGGTCGACCTCCTCAAGCCCCTCGGCACCGGCCTGCTCGGCGGCGGTGCCGTCGCGGCGCTCGACCACTTCTTCAAGGGTGGCAGCGCGTCTTCCCGGGCGTTCGAGTTCACCTCTGTCAACGGCTTCGACCACGGCCCGGAGCGGATTACTCCGGACGAGCTCGAGGCGCTCGCGCGCCGCAGCGTCGTCGGCAAACTGCTCGGCGCCACGGAGGACTCCCTCGGCACGGTCCTCAAGACCAGCGCCGCGGGAGGCCTTGCCTCCGGCGCGGTCGCCGCTGCGGGCGGCGCGCTGGAGCACCTGTTCGGCGACAAGGACGCGTCTTCCAAGTCAGTCGAGCTCACTATTATCTTGGTGGATTGGGGCTGAGTCATGTGCGCAGGCGTTTCTCTCCCGAGGTTGAGGAGTCCCTCGCCCACATCATCCAAGGATTCGGTGGCGGCGACGGCCGGGAGCCCACCCCGCGCAGCGTCGTCGGCAAGCTGCTCGGCGCTACCGAGGACTCCCTTGGCACGGTTATCAAGACCAGCGCCGCGGGAGGTCTTGCCTCCGGCGCGGTCGCCGCTGCGGGTGGCGCGCTCGAGCACCTGTTCGGCGACAAGGACTCGTCTTCCAAGTCAGTCTGAACGTCTATTGTTTGTTTGTCTTCATACTGACTCGCCAACGCAGGCGTGAGCTTGCGGAGCGCCTCAACTTGGGCCCCATCGAGAAGGGCCTCATCGGCACTGTGACCAGCCTGGGTGTCTCCAGCGCTGCGTCCGACCTCCTCGGCAAGGTCTTCGGCAACAAGGACAGCCGTGATGTCACGTATGTTTAATGCTTCCGTCATGTCTTCGAGCTCGTATATTGACCTTTCTTCCTGCAGCCCTGAGCAGGCGCTGGCTGCGGTCCTTCTGTCCGGCCGCTCATTCGACGAGCTTGATTAGTGTATTTTATGACGCATGACGCATTCACGACCTTCATTATTTCTTGTTAGTATGTTGGGTGTCGAGTGTAGTGTTTCTTGTTGTAGTTCATTGGCAGCGGAAATCACAAAGAGTGTTTTAGGGCCACATATTTAGGCAACGAGTGAGCATGCGCAACACGCCGACGATCTTGATTTATATATATACGAGTCAGCGAGGGCCTAAAAGTCGGAGTATCGTCTCTATAACACGGTAGCGTCGGAGATGCAGCAGACACGACAAGATGGTAGCGAAGTATTCGTACACGGCCTGGTCTCGGATGTAACCCTTAGCCAGCCACCTAATGACAGATTACCCATAGTCTACGGCCATTGTGGCGTCCGCGGTCATGTCTAGTTTGCTGTTGCTCACATAAATATATCAGACGACCTGTCGTGTCGTTGCCTAGCTTCTGGGCGTCGATTCTTGCGCTAGATGGACGGGACGTACGATGGTGAAGACTCGATCGATGTCGGGAAATGGTCACCTTGCGCGTCGAGCACACTGATCGCAGACGCACGTCCCGCTCACCCTACTGTACGACTCCTCACTGCACACCACTCTTCCGCTGCCAAGCGTGGATGACAACACGCGAGCATTACGAGGGAGTGGACGGCAAGTCAATGCGGAGGGTTGGGCAGAGAGTGTGCGCTGGAGCCTGCAGTGGGGCGGACGACGGAGTGCGGGATAGTCACTGCGAGCGTTGAGAGGATGGATGCGATGACCACTTGAGCTCGACGGCCCACGAACCCTGGAAACTGCTGGTTCCCGGGGTCAACTTCCGACCACGAGACACATGCTCTATTCTAGCAACTATACACTCCCAATCGACTTTGCCAGCTTCGTGACTTATTCGGGGCGGCTCGTCACGCGCTGCGATGGCTTCGCCCTGCTCCAAGTCTCCCTGTGCACAGCCGGCGCTCCGCCGCAGAGAATCAAAACAGCTGAATGCTTGAATTCATACCGCAGACTGATCAATATCCGCTACGTTACCCTATCAAATGCTCCACTACCGTTTGTGCCCCTCCTAGGCGGGCAGCTCGCTTTCACGGTACACGGATGTTGCGTTCTTGAGCGCAAGGACATCTTGATTCCATTTTCCAAGCGAACCTGCGAGGACAGCATCAGAACCTATTTATCATGGTGGAGAACGACGGGCTGACCGCATGATGCCGTCACGAAAGTAGCGAGCACTAGACACGGGGGAGGCATGAGTTGTAGACTCGACGGGGCCGACACACCTTGGACGATAGGGATACATCGATGACGCATGGCTATATGCGCATCGATATCAATTAGCGGATGACTGCTCGACGAAGACTACCGTACTGCCCCATGGACTGCGGCCATCTGGTCTTGCAGTGCAGAGTCGGCGGTTGTCCGCAAAGTTCCGTTGAACGACTTGGCGTGTGGACGAATAGCTTTTGAAGCGCCGCTTCCTGCGCGAGATATATGGGACGTTGATGGTAAGAATCCGATTGGTGTCTCCAGAGGAGGCGTAGCCGTGCAAAAGCCAGAAATGCGGCGACGGAGCGACGGACGGGCAATAGCCACCTGGTACACCTTGACACCCTGGTCGCCGACGCACGTTCCGCTAACCCTCTATACGCACGGTGGTTGGGGCGTACTCTTCCGCTGCACAGCGTCGTGGACAACACGCGCGAGTATTACGGGGGAGGAGGGCGACCCATCGACGCGGAGGGTTATGTGGAGGGCGTGCGCTGGAGACAGAGGGCGGCAGGGCGTATATGAGCTAGTCGGGGACGAGTCGAGCGATGAGACTCAGTCACAGTGAAGAGGACGGACGATGACTCATGAGAGGCACGGACCCTGGACACTGCCAGTTCCCGGGGTCATTGTCCGAGCCGCCGCCTCCGCGCTCTATCCCTTCAGCTTTCTAACCATGCGCTCCCAGTCGACTCTCCAACTTTGCAATTTATACCGGGGCCGCACATTGGTCGACACCCAGGCCAGACACTACACGCCCATTGGTATCGAGAGCTCAGAGTGTAGGAGACGACTTATGCGCCATCATGGCCCGGGTGAGTCTTTGGGCGGAAGTTCTCATTGGCTGAGGTTGCGTTATCTCGGACAGCCAGGCGCGCAGCTGCAGCGCGCATGGGCACAGTAGAAGCGAGCGACGAGCAGGCGGTCAGCAGGGATACCTAAGGTCGTGACTGGGTCAGACGAGTTCGGTGTGTCTGCCATTTCCCGCCCCACAGCAGGTACTCAACTCACGATGCCGTGGTGCTTACAGATTGAGCAAAGCATGCGCGCCAGGGTTTGCCCGTCATTGGCAGCCATGCATAGGCGCGGAACGAGGCACATAATTACCTCAGGCACGCAGACGGATGGCCGGCAGGTGATACGGCGCGCTTCCTTGTCGATCCTCGGCGCTGCCCCGCGCCGTGATTGGGGCATGCGGGGACGCACAGAAACCCACCCCCGATTAACGGCCTTACCGGTGACGATGAGGACTAGGGCAGGATACGATGCGTGAGTGTCTGCGGCGTCGCTCATGGTGCGAGAGCTAATGGTCATTATGGATTCGACAACTTTGCCATGGCGCTACTTGGCCGCGCGCGGAACGGCACGACCCATTATACCGTCGGTACGTACCCTCCCTGTCGATATGGTGGGGAAGCGAATATCAGTGACGGGTGATTTGCAGGCAAGGCAACTCCGATGGCGGATTACTGATGGAGGGATGGCTGGTTTGTGTACTTGTATGTAGGAAACGGAATCTTCCTGGGTTCATGAAGCTTATATTTACCCGATGCCGCATAGTGCGACCAGCCGGACAACGCGCAAAGAAACGGGGCAACATTGTAAGACTACAACGAACATAGCTCACATCTAACACGTAATGTCTTCTAGGAACGGGTACCGCGGGTCCTGTGGGAGACACGCTATCGTCAGAATCTGCAATCTCCAAAACATCAGAATCTGTGAGCCGCCTATATTTGACTTGCAATCGCCCGTGCTCTATTGCCTGACGGAAACGGTGTTCGTCGGAGACCCTGAGGCGACTGAGCGCTAGCATGAGCGACGCTGATGTGAAATGACTTTCGTCACAGCTAGTTGGAGTCGGCTCTCCCGTTCTCTTCAATGTTAGTCCTCAGCAGCAAATAGCCAGACATACATTGCTCAGACGAGGCGCGAGCAACAGGACGAGCCGGTTGGAAGCCGCCAAAGTCACGAACGAGGTCCGGCGTCGCTGGCAGTATTCATGCCTGAAACACCGTACTCCCCGAATCCGCCGGCGTTTCGTTTGTGCGTTGTCACATCATCCCTTCCTATTCTGAACTCGAGCTCCGAAGGCCTTCATCATTAATGCACGGCATGGCAATTGATATTGATCTGCAGAGTACAGATGGCAACAGGATTTTACGTCCCGAGTTGTCTATTTAATTCGGTCTTCGCTCAGAACGTCAAGCTGGCGAGTATATCTCCCCCCTACTAATTCCGAATAACCCATGCATTCTACGTCTCGTCCCTCGCTGTAAGATCATGAACTGGAAAGACCCCAGTGTCGTTCTAGCCACGGAGCGTACGCAAGGCACGCAGCTTTCTGACACTCGTCTCGCTCACGTCTGTCCTGTCCTCCAGGGGCCTTCGTTCGGCTTTCCCATGTCTTGCTGGGCCTAGTCTTGTGAGTCGCTTGCCCTGCCGAATAGCTGACGCTGACTACGCTGCTGCCTCTGAAGGTGGGAAATTGCCACGACGTGCGACTACGATATCGACGTCTTGCGTGGGCGGCGGCGCTGCCCGCTGACATATTGGATTTACCTCGGGTGTAGGGTCACCATGGCCGCTGCGATGATTATGTTGATCATAACCAAGGATATCGTAGGGCTCGACAACTGTACGGTGCGTGCTATCTTTGTGCATCAGCGGTGTATTCTGCAAACTAACGTGCTCTTTGCAGGCTTGGGACGTCTCTATTTACGTGCGTGCATCCGTCCCGCTTCCAGCGCTAAGTCCATGACAAGATGCGCACGGCACTTCCAGATTTTGGGTTATCTCAGTCTCGGCCTTGCCTCTTTCCTCATATTGCTCCGAGTGTGAGTGCTCAGTTTGGAAGCCCGCGGGCGTAATGTTCATGCATCTTGTAGCTTCGCTGTATGGCAAGGGCAATTGGCGGTCGTGCTCGTATCGTCCGGCATGTGGATCCTAAGCACTGCGCTCAATATCCGATGTACGCCGTCTTTCACTGTTCACACCACAATCAATTCTCACAAACCACGTACCAGACATTTCCATCGTATGTGGCTCCTTGCCGCCGTTAGTCCAGTACGCTCGCTGATGAGCTGGCCGCGGCAGCTGCGCGCGGTGTACGTGCCGCAGCTGGGCGAATGCTCACCCGTCGACTCCGCCCTGTCCATCCCTAGCAACATCAGCGTCATCGTCTCCGACTTCGGCCTCCTCGCGATCATGCTGGTTGGCATCGTGAAGAACAAGAAGGAGTTGCCCGAGGCAGCGCGTGACTTCGGCGGGGTCTGGAACGTGCTGTGGCAGCAGGTACGCACGCGTGTCGGATTGCGCGGGGCTGCGGGAATACGTACTCACGGGGTAACGTCAGGGGATCGTATGGCTTTGTCTGGCGTCTTTAGTTGAGGTGCCGACACTGGTGCGTTGTTCGTGGATCCATTGCGAGCGCCCCGGTATGACGGTGCCTCATTACCACAGGCGCTCATCATCCTGAATCTCAATGGTATGTACGGATTATCCTTGGAGACGGCGGGTATCTGACTCTCTCGGTCCGACAGAGCCATGGGACGTGGTGCGTTCATTGCCTCTTTTCAAGCACCCGTGATACTCAGGCCCAGCAAATTGATTCAGATGTTTGAGATTGTCACGCGTGAGTTCTTACTGCCCAGCTTGAGGTCTTTCGCTGACCTGCTGATGTGTCTCCATCCCAGTCGTCACCCTGTCCATAGGCGCGACCAGAATGTATCGCGTACTGGCGACTTATCTGCCGCGCACGGACGAGTCCATGTGAGGCTATCTCAGTTCCCTGGACGTTGTGTGATTTAATTCTGACGTTGCGTTGTGTCCAATCACAGGCCGCAAAATGCGACGGATGGCACGCCCGTCATCGAGATCAACGGACCGGCAGGCCACACTTGGACCAGCAATCTCGCCCCAACGACTCCCATAACCATCGACTCGCGGAAAGATGATGACATGGAGAAAGATGCCGATTGGGGTAAGGCGAAAGAGAGCTACGTCTGAGCTAGAGGAGAACACCCGGATGTGTAAGTAATAGATGTGGTGCATGGGCCATTGGGAGGACTGGAAAACACGGAGCCGAGCCTTCTCTGCAGCCAGATGCCCACAAGCGTGCGCCAGTTCCAGCGGTACTCGTGGAGTCCGGGCAGACGGGGGCACCTGCGGCAGAGCTATTGAGGAATATTCGATCAATCGGAAGGCTCTGGCGAAGGGCAACGGGCCAAGGAGCCCTACTGCATGCTAGACGAGAGTGGGTTCGCCGACTCGCCGACCGCGTGTACAAGGTCTGCCGCGAGTAATGACGACAGCAAGATAGTGATGGTCATAGGCTGATCTAGTTCCTGTTGGCGCGTTGAGCAGCGGTGTATTCAGCGTCGGAGCGTCACGCCAGCAACGCATGGCACTCAGCTGAGCGTGCATATCGCGTCGTCTCGATCTCCACGAAACTGGCCAATGGGAATGAGATATGCGGATATATGGGCGAGTGGATGCCATATGCACATCGAGATAGCATCGGTGCACGCTGATGACAGACACTGCAGAATAAAACTCCTACTTGCAATCAGCATGGTACTGCGTATATAATATGACTTGCTTGCACCCTTACATCCCTTCCAAGTATCCCGATAACATCGAGAAAGCTCACTGAGCCCGGCTGGTAGAGCCACGGGAGCAGCGCTTATTGATTGTTGAATGCATGGGTTGTGAGAGGCAGGGCGTTCTGCAGAGAAGTTGCGCGATGAGATGGCTCGAGGTAAGTAGCGCGCAAGCCTGAGGCGCATTACTCGCTACGCGCCGGACCGGCGCAATTCCCACGGATGCACGGAGTCCTGTTCTTTTTACCTATCCTCTATCACCTATCTGCTCAAGCGCGACCAACGGATTCTACCTCTCACTATACTTTCCTGAACGTCGTTGATCAAGAAGGACCATGTATAATCAAGACATACCTGCCGGTGAAGGTCAGGCCTCTCAACAACTCGGAAGCGGAACTCAGGCTGGCGAAGAAATGACGTCTCGCGAATCGGTAAAAGAGACTCAATCATGTCTTCCAAATAAGCAGGCAAGCGCATTTGCCCGGCATGTAAGGGTGGTTGCATTCCGATCACAGACTGCCGGCCTTGACGAAATATGCTGCGGCGACTCGGAGCGGGGTAGGCGACGAAGAGAGACGACGGCGCTCCATTCAGCATCGGGGTGGCCGTTCAGATGCAGACGATGTCCGAGATCAAGATTAGATGACCGGTCGATGGATTGAGAGCTTTCACATACGAGAGCGGGTGCGATAGGTAGAATGAGCTCGACGATGGTAAGTGTGCTGTCGTTGCCATCGCCAAGAGAGACAGAGGGGGCCGGTGTCTGGTCCCGTATCGCTTGCGTGAGCTTGACGCCGCCGAGCGCTGCGCAACGGGTGCGTTCAGCGCTTCAGCTCTGGGTCCGCGATGGTGAGCGTGCTGGTGGAAACGCCCCGTTTGGTAGACGTCGAAGAGGGGTGAGCAGACCAGGAAACCGGTGTCTCGGTAAAGGCGCCAATGCTTTGAGGCCGCATTACCTACCATGATGACGGCGCGAGGAGGCTTATGCGAGGCCGCGGTGTGCTGTTTGGAACGCACAACACAGATAAAGTGAGGCCGGCGCGTCGCCGGACGTGCCGACTCACGTGCGGATGGCATCGTCAAACGGCCTGTACGAAGTCAGTTGCCTGCGACATATACAGCACGGATTCTACCTCTCACTATACTTTCCTGAACGTCGTTGATCAAGAAGGACCATGTATAATCAAGACATACCTGCCGGTGAAGGTCAGGCCTCTCAACAACTCGGAAGCGGAACTCAGGCTGGCGAAGAAATGACGTGTCGCGAATCGGTAAAAGAGACTCAATCATGTCTTCCAAATAAGCAGGCAAGCGCATTCGCCCGGCATGTAAGGGTGGTTGCATTCCGATCACAGACTGCCGGCCTTGACGAAATATGCTGCGGCGACTCGGAGCGGGGTAGGCGACGAAGAGAGACGACGGCGCTCCATTCAGCATCGGGGTGGCCGTTCAGATGCAGACGATGTCCGAGATCAAGATTAGATGACCGGTCGATGGATTGAGAGCTTTCACATACGAGAGCGGGTGCGATAGGTAGAATGAGCTCGACGATGGTAAGTGTGCTGTCGTTGCCATCGCCAAGAGAGACAGAGGGGGCCGGTGTCTGGTCCCGTATCACTTGCGTGAGCTTGACGCCGCCGAGCGCTGCGCAACGGGTGCGTTCAGCGCTTCAGCTCTGGGTCCGCGATGGTGAGCGTGCTGGTGGAAACGCCCCGTTTGGTAGACGTCGAAGAGGGGTGAGCTAAGGCTCCAACCATTTCATTTATTTACTGTGTATACACGGTTTTTACCATTTGTATATACTATTTGTGTAGCGGATGTAGGGTAAATGTTTAATATACAGTTTCATACACAGTAAATGGTTGGTCAATATGTGTTGCTGAACCATTGGGCATGCTGCCACGGATCATGGGGCGCAACTCGGAGGTGTGACACACTCAAGTCACAGATGAGTTGCAGCATGACATCACGGTCTGTGTGATGCGTATACTGACTCACGCAGGTCGGGGCATCTACGAATAAGGTAACTGAGGTCGTTCAAAGGACATCAATAGTACCCAAACAATATATTTTGAGCTTATGACATCACAAAAGCTCATACCTTCTGAGCAGTCAAGGTTTTGTTGTAAGACACCGGTGCACGTGACTTTGTCCGACACTCATATGTGAGTCATAACACGACCTTATTTCATGATGTTCTGCTCCGATCCCACATTTGAATGGTTCAAAACCCTCGGCGGAATCAAATATGCAAGAGCCTCGAAAAGTTTTGACCACATTCTCAGAATAAGTACGGCACTACAAATTCAGTCCCTTAAGACCTTCCCTCAGATCCGACACCCTAGGACGACCCGGACAACTTCCTTACCCAGGTTGCTCAAGTAATGTGAAGCCTGCCTCACGAGGAACAGGGAAATTGTAGTCCCATTGCGGTCAGACAAGGCAGCAACAATCACGGAGCTTATGTGCGCAAAACACTGGCTGCACACTGGCATCATGCCCTTGGTTTGATTACCTCATCTCATGTCCCTTTGAGAACCGTTTAAACCGTTTATTTACTGTGTATATACTCTCTACTTACTGTCTACCGTGTATTTACTGGATTTCAGTAAACGTAAACTAAATGGTTGGAGCCTTAGGGTGAGCAGACCAGTGTCTCGGTAAAGGCGCCAATGCTTTGAGGCCGCATTACCTACCATGATGACGGCGCGAGGAGGCTTATGCGAGGCCGCGGTGTGCTGTTTGGAACGCACAACACAGATAAAGTGAGGCCGGCGCGTCGCCGGACGTGCCGACTCACGTGCGGATGGCATCGTCAAACGGCCTGTACGAAGTCAGTTGCCTGCGACATATACAGCACGGATGGAAACCGAAGGGGTCATACAACGCGAAGATGGGCCGCTCGTATCGCTTGATGTTTGACTGTGAGAGCGCAGGACCCGAGGCAGTGAGCTGCTGAAGCTATGATAGAATGCGATCAAGCACTGATTCTCGGCGACAGCGTTATACTACCAGAGGCATGATGAAAAACGGGGCTTTGCCGTGTGAAAGGACGGCTTCAGGGCGAGTGTCACGCTATGGTAGCAATGGTTCGGATCTCGTGAGCAGTTTATCATTTCCCATTCTAACTGATAGCATATATCTGATTCTATGTACGAATGATCTCCACTTACCTAAGAGACTCTCGACATTCCTGGGAGCCCTGTGAAACTATTACGCCCGAGACTGAGCACTCGTGCAAGGCCTGCACAACCCATTCTGCCAGATCCCTGTAGTATAAATCAGCCCAAGTGCTTTTCTCCGCGGACTCAGCGTCAGGAATGAACTTACTCGTGGGAACTTTTGCAGGCTCCATACTGCGGAATACAGCATTAAGTATGAGACGGCAAGCAAGGTATGCCATAGAGGATGTATAGGTATAAATGAGGGACTTGTCAGTTCGAGAGAGTTGTTAGGGAAAAAATGATGACGTACTTTTGCGTGCACCCTGTGCATGAGTTACAATCGTCTGGGTGCGTTGAACTCCAGCGGCACCTTCGGTCAAAGCACGGCACCTTTGGAACACGTTAGGACACAAATTCATGAAGGCAAGTGATTAAGACGTGCCACATGCTTGCCCTGCAGAATAAATATGGCTTCAGACACAGCGATAAAGCTGATAAAGGAAGCACAAGACTCACCATCGGCACTTCGTGCCCGCACCGGTACTTGTGGACGACGCTATTATAATAGATTGAGCAGACATACAGCGAGAATGTCATCGTTAAACCATACTCGATCTCCCGGCACATGTTGAGCACTAGATCCCTGCTTGATAGTCAGTATTGCAGAGGGAGCGCTGAATAAAACGGAGCAGATTGAGTGCAGGTCAAGGGTGCAGGACATACGGCCTATATACCTCCAAACTGGTGCCTCCAACATCGTCTCGACACCTCTTCTGAGCTCATCGTGGCACACCGTTCGACAACGGGATCAGAGGGTGCCATCCTACCAGCCCGTAGTGCGGCCCTCGAGAGCTGATGTCGAGCGCTGGCTCCCACTGGCAGTCACTCTGCCGCCAGTGGACACCATCAACAGCGGCCCTCGTCCAAGCCCTCGTCGACCCCACTGTCTCGAGGCATCGGAACCCGATGCAGACTGAAGTGGGCCGCAGATAGAGGGTTTACCTGCACCTGCGCGCGCCGTGGAGAGCGTAGAGTAATTAGCGCGCGGCTCGGGCGCCAAATCCCGTTCATCAGCGCGCACACTGCCATAGCAAAACATACCCAGGAACGCCGCTCTTCTGAGGTGGGTCGCGCCGCTAGGGCAGAATGTCTCCAACTGCGACACTCGTCCACGCACACCTCAGCCACAGACTCGCAGCAACACAGGATTCGAGCAGGGCCGCATCTATCCATCACCGGAGACACCGTCCGAATGAACACATCCCAGGACTCTCGACGTCCCAGACCGAGCAGCACGGAAACGACGGTGGCCAACCAGAAGTCCAATCACCACAGCAGATGATCACCACCACCGCGGCCGTCGTCCACATCCCTCGTCATCCTCTCGGCCATGTACTTGAGCCATAAGGTCCGCATATCCGCTGTCTACAGCCGCTGAGAGATGAGCACAGAGTGACAGCATTCTTACCACACAGTGTCCACCGGTTTGCCGCCGCCTCGCGCTTCGCCATCAATGAACCCAGGCCAGTTCGAGAACTGAGGATACGCAGGTTGCTGTTTTCGCACGCCGCTCCCCGTCCATCAGCATGGACCGCAGCACAAAAGGCACAGAAGGTATATAGCCTCCGTACATACCACTTCGTCCGCCGCCATTATCGTCGTCGATATCGAGCAGACGTGGTGCAATTTTCAGTGGAATGCATCAAGCGCGGGCGCCCGTTAGCCGTTTGCCAGCGCGCAGAATGTGTCGGATCATAGCCCTTCGAGTGGCCCGCCGCGTAGTACAGTGCCGAGACAGCAATCAAAACACCGTGTCAAACGCCGCGTTGACCGCTGCATCTGGCCCGAGTAGTGGCGGGAGAGCAGAGCAGAGAGCAGAGCGGCAATACAGGTATGTGGTCGGACGGAGCCATGAGCTCGGACCTCTCGCGGCGACGATCAGGCGGCGCAAAGGCTATGTATCCCCTATTGTGTCAATGTGGCAGTCAGCACGGTTCAATGGCGTGACACAGACGGCACGGTCTGAGACACGGTGCTTGCGGCGGCTCCCAAAAAGTGAATTGAGTGCGGCCGTTGAGCGGAGAGAATGTCTGAGCTGACCGTCGTAATGAGCGCTCTGCGGCATTGAGATACGTTCACTACTCGTGAGGTAATGATGACCAGAAAGTCGACGAGAGCGACATCTCCGAGGCAACGGCACGAATGTCCGCGCTGGAAACATTAGCCGAGGGACGCGGTACACGTAGCGTGCGGCGGCCTGAGAAACAATGGAAAATGAGATCCGTATCCGCCAGGCAACGGCGCGTGGCTTGACGCCACCGCCGACCCTGTCGTAGTGGCAGCTTTTGGTGGCTTGCCACCAATATTCGATGACCACAGAGGCCGCAAATCGGTATCGCGGCCTGCCCACGATGCACCGAGTCCAGGGGCCCAGGTAGTTGAATAATGACTCGAAGGATGCTGTACATGCGGCGTGGAATGCTGCGGCCTGCTCAAGACAATTGTGGAATGAGAAACACGCGGAGCACTCGTGTCACTGCGGACTGCCCCCGGATCTCGGTTTCAGTCAGACTGCACGACACAGAGACTGCAACAAAGAAATCGCGGTACGAAGCGACCGCCGCCCCGACCTTCCCGAGCGACATGATGGCGACGCTTTCAGAAAACATAGAGCAAGCTGGACGCCGACGTGCCCAACCTTTTCTGTGTTAAGTTACGACCGGTGCGATGTGAGGCATGGAAGCCTGAAAATAACTCGATGAGCTGGGAGCAACACGCAAGGGAAAAAAAACCCCCGCCTCCAATTTGACAGACTAGACGGACGAACCACGGACCCCGGACCGGTGTCCTCAGGCGCCTGTTATCTCCTTCTCCGCTCGCGACTTTCATTCCTACTCTACGTACGAGAGATTTTCGATTTCGGTTGCGACTTCAGGACAAGTCTGCATTGTGCGCTATCAAAATGGATGTGATGATGCGTGCGAGCACTTGCCACGTGCTGTGTTCCGCGCTGGCAGCTGTGTTGCTCCACCGAGGATGTTGGAAGTTCTGGCATATGTTGCGTTCTGGCGGTGTTCCCGGTGATGAATTCGGCCCTCCTCGACTTCTCTGTAGCTGCGAGGCTGGGTGACGATGTGGCTGACTTGTGGGTGGACACGTGCCGCGATGGGAGACGTTCTGCGCGGAAGGTGCTGGTGGTATGCCAGCGTTGCGGTCTCCCTTGTGTATGGCCCGCGGTCTCCCTTGTGTATGGCCCCTTGGATCAAGCGCGTTAGCCGCGAGCGCGCACGTTACGAGTGTTGTCGTGATTGGGTATGTCGTGATTGGGTATGTCGTGAGGTCTCTCTTGTGCAATAACAGTGCAGGCTGACGCTCGGGCCACGCTGTCGCGTCCTTGCATCATCTGAGGATAGGATGGGACGAAGCTTGGGCTGCAGAAGGGCAACTTATCAGTCTTCGTCTCGTTCTCCAGCCGCTCCGCCGGTTAGTCTCCCTCCGTTAATCATTGTTTCTTGGTCTGCCTTCAGTCTTTCAATCTGCTCACAGGGAGTTTCAAGAAGCCTCAAAGGGGTCATACACTGTCAAATGGGTGCCTTAGTTTCCGCGGCGCGGTAGACCACGGCTGTACGTAGCTCTCGAATGTACGATGTTGAAATTTCGTACATACACGCGCACACATGCAGGCTGCATACGGCTCGGCACACGCTGAACTGCGCGAGGTGAGAAAACAGTACCGAGAGGGCGGCTTGTCTCACTGCGAGAATGCTGTCAGCCAGAGCAGCCAGGCAGGGTAGATGCTACGTACGGAGCGAGCGAGCGCGCCCGCGACGTTATGACGCGATATTCACGTTCGCGTCCGCGTCCGCACGAGGGCCCGCGCGTTACATTCATGGCACCACGAGCGAGGGAACGTGGCCTTGTCGATGCTTGAGGAGGTCGTGTAGATATGAACACGGTAGCCTGGGTCTGTCGACCGAGCATCAGCGCGAAACGGTGATAGAGCTCCGGAGCGTCTAACTGCGAGCGCGCCTAAGCTCGGCCTGTGAAAAGAACCACGATCTTGGTACTTAGGCCCGGACATTTAAGGCGCTGATGCGGGCGCCGGTCGTGCCGAGATTTAGGGCGCGGCGAACAGGTCGGTTCGCGCCAGGGCCAAGGCGTGCGGTTTGAATTGAGATGAATTCGAGCGCACCGCCTGCGGACCGGCTGTCTGAAAACGCAATCTCGGGTGTGAACGTTCTACTGTGTGAAGTTCCAACGGCGTGAAGGTCCAACGGCGTCCGAACATTCCCCCTCCCCCTCCGCGCCGCCGTCTGTGTAGGAACGATGTCATCGGCAAAGGCAATCTGGGTGATGTTTGGCAGTCAGTGAAGGTCCAACGGTCCGCCCTCCGCGGCCACGGCCTCCTCCTCCTCCTCCTCCTCCTCCTCCTCCTCCTCCTTCTTCGCGCCGTCGGTGTGGGAATCCCACAGCGGAGCGATGCCTGCTCCAGTTGTTCGTGTGCGCGTTCCACACCTCGCAGGCCTTTCGCGCCGCTGGCAGGACCGCGGCTGATGGCCCTGGTGTGATAACGGATAAACCCCTGTGAAACAAACAGTCCGCAACAAATCAACAGACGTGAGGGGTTGCCAGAACTCCACAATAAATATCGCCCACCCGCCCGCCTCCCGCGCCTGCTCCGCATCCTCCTCCGTTGACCGCCTCACCATGTCTCAGACCATCGCCGATCTCCAGAAGAAGATGGACCTCATGAAGGAAGAGCACAGCGCCGCCCGCAGGGAGCAGTATGCGTGGATGCAAGCTGTGAACAAGCGGGACAAGGTGCGGGCCGTGCGGCTGCTGCCGAGCGACTACGCGAACCGGCCCCCCGCCGGCGAGTATTCCGCGATCTGCGCTTTGGCCGATGCTGACGAGCGCGGGTCAGCAGAGTACACGAAGTTCCTGAAGGGCGTGATCGACGACCGCAGGAAGCAGCTCAACAAGCTGCAGCAGCAAATGAAGGTTGCCCAGCAGCAAGAAGAGGACGCGATGGCCGTCGATGAGGCCGCGCAGCCTGCGCCGCATGGCACGCGGACCAGCTGTAAGTGAACCCGTGCGCTCCGCCCCCGGCTCCGCTCGCTCAAGGACCTCCCAGCTCCCTTGACCCAGCCTCCGGAGTCGGACGAGGAGGAGGACGCGGCGTGCGCGATCGAGTCGGGCGCCGCACCTGTATCCCCTCCCCCCATGGAGACCCCCGCATCTGACCGCCCGGCGGAGCGCACAATCAGTGAGTGTTTTGTAACGCACTTCGCAATTTTTTTCGCACCGCGACGTTCTGCACCGCTTGGTGTGTGTTTCTTACGGCGTATCACTTTCGGTGTGCCGTTTTCACACACTCGTTGTGTATGGTGTGTTTTCCTCACGGCACAATGCTTTCGGGTGTTTATATTTTACCCCTTCGTTTCGCGTGGTGTGTATGGTTCACAGCATATACCACTGGGTGTATGTATTTCACGGCCTGTCGCCCTTCGCTGTGTTCTTCACATGGCGTAGGGTTTCGGCTTGGTGTGTATGCTCCACGCTACGATGGCCTCCAGCGTGTATATTCCACGTTTCGCGGACGGTTACTTTCGATGTGTGTCGTTCACGTTTAGAAGCCACATATGTGTCGAACCCTCTGCTAAACATGACCGTGTCCACAGGTCCTGCGCTGGCAACAGGGGGTGCTGGGGGAGTCACCGAGGGTCAAGGCCGAGGGGATGACAGTGGCCCGGCGCCTGCCCGGCGCTCCTCCCCCGCACCAGGTGCGGACCTCCTGTCCACGTCATGCAGCCACCCACTGACGACGCTCGCTCGCAGCTCCAACGCTTGCAGGCTTGAAGCTAGCGTTGGCCGTGGCGCTCGACACCTCCGACTTCTGCGCAGCAGCGAAGATAAAGACAGAGGGGATTAGGCAGCAACGCAAGCGCAAGGCCTCAGCCCACCTGCACATCGCCGCTCTTGACGCGGCAGAGGACATGGGCCGTCCCTTGGCCGACTTCGACTGGCCCCTGGATTACACCAGGCAGGCTGTCAGGGCCGACATTACGTTGGCCGACTACGTCAAGATCCGGCAATGGTTGGACAACGTAGCCGACACTCTAAGCGAATACGGGGATCCTGCCGACAAAGACGAGGGCGAGGGCGCTGAAAAGAACAAGAACGGCAAGGGCAAGGCCCCCGGTTCGTCCTCCTTTGCTAGGTGTCGCAGAACCCTTCCTGACGCAGTGAAAGCAGCAACCAAGGAACGCAAACACTTCCCCCCACAGTATCAGCGATGCTTCACGGACTCCACCGGCGCTAGCCTTGAGGTGACCCCGGGGGTGGCGACTGAGGCCCGTCGCGACCCTGCCGCGTACATGGGCACTGTCCAGTCTGGCAGAGACGTGGCGCTCGCCGCCCTGCAGCTCAGTGGCAGGGTGTGTGTTTCTCCATTGCGTCCCCCATTTGTCATCGGGCAGCTGATAAGAAATCTACAGAAGGACGGCGAGAAGCCCTTCACAAGGTGCTTGACCTGTGAACATGCGGGGCGGGGGCACAACAAGACCCAGCTAGGCTTCACCTTGAAGCGTCCCGCCGACCCGCCGGATGCTGCAGGGGACGATGCAGGGGACGATGAGGCCTACCTCAGTTGCAACTGTCCGGCAGACTCCGCCCTGCTCCAGCTCTGGATCTTCAAGACTGCGCAGGAACATGGCGTGCCACTCCTTTCCAACCCGGAGCTCAAGGGCAAGTACAACAGGTTGGGCTTTAATCTGTTCAATCTGGCCTATGTGGCTGCAGCTATAAAGGAGACATCCGGGCTGAGGGCGGACACCCTCCTCCAACCCCGCATTGACAGAGTCAAGACGACACTGGCGTGGGCGCTGAGCGAGCTGGAGGGTGTGGTTGACGCAGGGCAACGGGAGAGGGTTGAGGCGCTGCACTGGCAGCTCTTAGAGGTGGTCAACAATCGCCCACCAGCAGCGCAGGAGGCAGACCCATCTAACAGTGAATAACTAGTACATTGAAGACGCTGAATATATGTATTCATTCAACATGAAGCGATGTTAGAAGATGGGTGAACAGCAGGAAGAGAACGTGTTTGTTTCTGGGCCACTGACTATCTGCAAGGCGGTGGCTGCACACAAGGAATCGGTTTATTGCATTGCGGCTCATGGCTCATGGCAGCCTGATAGACAATATATTGACATATATATATTAGGCTATACGATCTCATCGTCGCTTTTTTGGCTGATGACTCAGAAGCTAAAAAGCATCGGAGTCTCAGATCTTGGCAGCCACAGACGCGTTCTGGGATCCCAGAACGCGCCTGTGGCTGAAAGGATCCCAGAATACGAGATCCCACGGCCCCACGCGTCACGCACCTCAGCCACACTCTCTCCCCCGCCCTCACTAGCACTCCCTGCTTTCGCCCGCCGTCCTCGCTCGCCGGACTGGCCTCAAAACGCAGGCTTCCGAGGGTGACGTGGCAGCGCGTATCGGGCCAGCAAGACGAACACGATGGCGTGCCGCGCATCGGCGCTATGCCACCGCGCCGTGCCGTGCGTGCTGGACCGGATGGAGACGGTGGAGGAGCGGGGGCAGGGGGAGGAGGAGGAGGACCAGGAGAAGGACGAGGAGGGGGAAATGCAGGTGAGTCGCCCGCCCCCGCACACATCCTCCACCGCCGCCCACCATCGCCCACCGCTCGCGGACACCACCCACGGTCGCCCACCGCCGCCAACGCCACCTACGCGCTCACGGCCGCCGCCCAATGTCGCCCACCAGCACGCACGCACCCCGCCCACCGCTCCGCCACGTCGCCAACCGCCCAGGCACGTCGCCCCCGCCACGTCACCTGCGCGTCCGAGTCGCGCTCGCTGCCCACCGCCCGCGCACGCTGCCACTACCCACGCCGTCCCCCGCCGCCGCGCGCCGTCTGGCGGCCCCGCACCACGTCCCACGCCCCTGCACGTCGCCCACACGTCGACCACGGGCCACCCCCACTGTTTCCCGCCCCCCGCATGCCACGCTTTGAGCGCGCCCCGGCACAAAATCTCCCGACCACGCACGTGAGGACTTTCCTCACGCTTGCGGGCGAGAGATTTTTGTAGGACGTGCGGCTCCGTCGCCCGCACAACGCCGCCGCCGCGCGCTGCCCATCCCGCCCGCGCATCCCGCCGTTGTCACCGCCGTTGTTCCCCCGCCCACGCTCCCCGCCAGACGTAGCGCACCCCCGCGCAGAACACCACCGCCACGCTGTCCCGCAGAGAACGCTGCCGCCCCCTGCACACGCACACACCTCCGCTGCCCCTGCGCGCTCACGCTCGTCGCCTGCGCCCTTTCCCCCGCTCAATCTCTGGTCCGTGGGCGCAAGGAATTCCTTGCATCTTACAGCGTGCGGGAGCCCTCTGCCACCTCAGGAGAGTGTATTGCTCTGTGCTAACCACCATGTCCTTCCCCTCACCACCCCCACTCCCCATCGAGCTGATCGTCAAGATTGCCAGGGAGGCCTCAGGCCGCAATGCAGGTCTCCATAATGCAGAAGCTCGTCGAGCAGAGCGCTTTGCTGTGGGACAAGTCCGGCTGGCATCCAGGCTGTTTTGGATGGAGACGAGTCTTCCGCTCACTGCTGTCAAAGTCTCCTGTAGGGAAGGGGGCCCTGGGGAACTCACAAACCTGTTCACCATGGTGTGTGCCACTCTTTTTCCTTGTAAAAATGTCCTCAATTGTATCCTCACAGATCAGGGACTATTATGCAGAATTCTCCAAGCCGGCTGGAAACACCCACACGGATGATGCAGCAAGGCGCTTTGGCAATATCTATCTCATCCATATTGACCTCTTTGATCCCCCAAACGTCAATCATGAGCTGGCGTCTTTTGCTATCAAAAACCTAACCACCCTCAAGGAGCTCAACATCTACTGGAGCTTCAATCTCAAGATCAGGCATCTCCAGGAGATGGGGTTCTGGTGGACAGAGAGAGTGGCAGGTGGGGGAGGAATTGAGAAATTGCGCCTGATGTGCGAAGATGACGATCATTCGGTGTGTCCCATCTGATTTCAGTTGCAAGTCTTTATTTAACCAATGCAACAGGACGCTGAAAATCTCACCTATCCCTGGCTGGATCGACGGTGGTCTCAGACCGCACCCCTCTTCGGCCCCCTGCGCATGATCGATCTGGAGTGCATGTTCTTCCCCTTCAACTGGCCAGCAGGATTCTCACTTCAAGACGATCCAGACTCAGATCACACCCGCAACATTTTCTGGCGGTTAGAGCCCCCCTTGGCAGGCGCGCGAACTGCCGGGCCCTCAGGCTCTGGGGCACGCACGTATGCCTACATCACATGGGAGCATGAAATTGTCACCCGCTCCCAAACGCATCTCCCCACTCTTCGTCGGTTCCGTTTTTCTTATGGATGTGAGAGCGGATTGGCGTTTGGGAGGGACATGGGTGAGGACGCTTTGTGGAGACGGGGAGCAGCCAATGAGGACTGGACACGTCATGGGGCTGAGAATTATCATAGGTGGGGACGAGTGACAAGGTGAGCCTCAACATCTCTGAGGAGGTCCGTCCTGATTTGTGTTCATCAGTGACCCAAGTGATACAAGAGAGGAATATGATCTATGGCCTGACTCAGACCGCCGTACATCTGCCTACCTCCCCTATTGCCCTGATCCAACTGATTCAGAGGCAGACACTGACATTGATATACCTGTATTTGTGACTGTAGGGGAAGTATAAATAAACTCCAGGGAATTAAATGGGGGCAGACTGCCTAATTGTTAGTAGCTGGGTGGCAGTGCTACCTAAATGTTACATCAGGAAAACAGGTCAAGAGAATGGACTACAGTCAAGCGCTCTCAAGAGCTCTCAAGCGCTTGAAGCTAGTCTCCCTGAGGCAGAGTAGCTAGATTCAACCATCTCGCAAGCTCAGGAATCATCTATCTGAAGCACGCTTGATGTGTCTCGAGAGTCGCGCCGTTGACAGCGCGTATGCACGCGCTCTTGAGTGCTCTCTCTCGCTCTCTCGAGCCGGCTCATCTATGATATATATTGTAAGTGACCGGGTCCTTGTGCTCAAAAATTTACGTTGGCAATTGCTTGTTGTAATGATTACACGTGGACTTTTTGTGAACACTGCACGTCCGAGAAGACACTTTGGCGGGTACAGAGCTGCGTCCATTTTGTTCAGGACCTCAAGGACATTACACACGGGTGCATAATCTACTAAGTGCTGTGGAAAGACAGGCGCCGACGTCGAAGACATACCCGTTCCGACAGCGAAAATGGCGGCAAGCACGCGAAGGAGTCAAGCAGTCACTCCGGCTCTCGCAGCCCGAGCCGCTCCAAGACGAACAGAAGAGCGGCTGTGCGCTCGCAGACACCGCGAAGGGAGCCCGTGCGTAAAAGGCGTCGAGATCTGGCCGATTTGATTTATCAGCTCTAGACTCGTTGGGAATTTGGGGAGACGTCTCACCGAAAGATAGCTGCACGGCTCCGCAGGGAGGCTTTGACGTGGCTGACCGAGCATGCGACGCGCCGGCAAGATCTATCGAGTAGGTAGAAACGGGGATTAGCACGACGGAACATATTTATGAGGGAGAAGCACAGATGTGACCTACGAATAACAAGTTCCACTGAGCGCGCGGCGGTCTGGAGTCCGGACTCGGGGTGAGCACACTCTTGACTATGAGAGTACACGATTGAAAGTCAGCGCGAGGTCCAATGGATAATGATAATGATAGACGTATACCGACGAGAACGCCATCGGCCGCATTTGTGATTGGCTGGCCGGGTCGCCGCCGCCGACGGTGACGACGACTCTTCGATATGCCGGGCTGAGTAAGAGCACGTCGCAAGCATGCCAGCCTCCGAGGAAGAGACGAGGCTGTGTCAAAGAGAGCGATGACCAGACGAGGGAGGGGGGAAAATCGCGAAGAGGAGGGGATGATGGGGGTAGGAAGAAAGAGAGGGTGGGAAGGCGACGGGAAATGGGAACCTGCAGTGGGTCGGGCATGAGGATGCTGCAGGCGTTGTGGCCGGGGCGTACCATGGATGTTGTATGATAGCTAGTCCCTTGAATTCATAAGCGACGTTTTGCGGCCTCTCTCTGTTGGATGATGCGATGGGCGAAGAGTGGGAAAAGGCATGAGCATGCAGCCTGAGCTGTGGTGGGTCTTGACGCGATTTGCGCGCGAGACTGGAGCGCAGGAAGGCCAAGGCAGAAGGACGAGGCGGCTTCAGCGTGAATGGCGCGCGAAGCCGGCCACTCGTCGTTGCTGCATGGTCTCGCGGGCTGGCCAGCTGGGGCGGGTGCATACAGTCGACGTCGTGGCAGGCGCAGATTGCTGCGGCGTCTTCGCGGCTTCTCGACTCCACCAGCCGGCCTCTCATCGTTGTCGCGCTGCGTCCATCGCCCGTCGGCAGGCATGCGTGTTCTGTTCGTACATGGCTCGTTCTCGTCGCTGAACACGACTCGGAGAGCCCACATTGGGTGCGCACTAAGGTGTGTCAGTCCTGTACTGCTGTTAGTCAAGATGATTGCTTACCGTGTTGCGTCGTCTTCTGGACGTGTATGTTGCATGCATGGGCGTCGACATCGGCACGGTGTGATGAGAGCAAGACTTGAGCGTGCTGGGAGCGACGGTTGAGCGTGCTGGGAGCGACGGTTGAGCGTGTTGACTTGCGGTGGGCGTGCCAGTGGACGCCATTGGGAACGTCGGCGAGGGCGTTGGCGGCATTATCGGCGAGGGAGCAGTGGTCAGGACGTGCGGAAGGCGAAAAAAAAAAGGCAGGCAGAAGAGACAAAACTCACCTGACGTGTTTATGTGAGAGACAGTGGGTAAGAAACCGGTGGATGAGACCATCAATATTTGTCTGACCACGCCAGGAGGCTACGTATACACGCAAGCCACGTTATTCCTGGCGGGTTTACGACAGAGGGAAGAGGGAAGGAGCAAGTGCCAGCAAAGGGCACGCGGCGCGCGAAAAAGCACAGGGCGTGGGAAGTTGTGTTTGGCTGGCTCGCGCAGAAATTGAGATGTGCCACCTGCACTCGAACATGTCGAACATGCTTGGGCCATCTGTATGTATGCCAACAATTTCACCCGGTTTTGATTGACGGAAAGCTTCCAGGATGCTCAGCCGATGAATTATGCCAAGAACCGTCCTTTGCCAGGGCGACGAAGCAAATACTGCCCTGAGGTGGAGGACGGTGAGATCGTGGAGGAATTATCACCTGCAGCACTGGTATGTGCACCTAACTTTCTGTGCTCATGCTCTTACAATGCTCCCTCACAGCTGAAGAAGTTTAAGAACAAAGGCAAACATAAACGCTCCAAAGAGTCGACTAAGAGACACAATGAAGAATGGGCTAAATCTAAGAGGCGCAAGGTTTGCCTGAGAGTACATAGGAAAAAAACCGGTAATGCCTTACCTGTCAACATCTTTATTCAGCTGCTAATGTAGACTTGGACGTGTTGCAGCGTACTCGTCTGTGCCAGGCAACTTTGTCGACCGCTTCCTTCGCCGACCTCGGTCTGGTGCACGCGTCATCAAACTGGTCAAAGAGCACTATCCAACGCCCGCTGCTGACCTTCCTCTGGATGCGGAAACGCGTCCTATGGTCGTGGAGTATGGGCAGGATCACGAGGCGCTAGTGGTGAGGATAGAAAAAGCCGTCAAAGCCAAGCGCCTTAAGATCGTGGAGGACGCACTCGTCGCGTTTTTGGCCACCGACCCAAAGTTCCCAAAACCGAAGGGCGATCAGAATCGCTCCAGCACCCCTGCTCTCCACCTTGGCGCGTGGAGCGTGCAGGGTAACCCTCTGTGTATCACGAGGGACTCCTATGTCCAAAAGCCAGAGACGCTAAAGGCTATGGACGTCTTCTTGGAGGCGTTCAAGAAGTACGTTGCCCCTAGGATCAGACAGAATTTGCGCTGGCACAATCTTGAGCAGGCGGCCTCTGTCGAGCGGTAATGTGATTTTCACGTTCATGTGAGCACATGGTTGACCTGGCCGCAGATGCGCTGAGTACGTACGCCACCTGCCCAACTATCGCAAGGCATTGGACTTCGGTGGGGCATGCTTGTGCATTGCTATCAAGAAAGGCAGCAGCGAAAGAATTCACATCGACTTCAATGACCACCCGCGCTTCCTCACCCACATTGTCCCCATGGGGAATGCCAAAGGCGCGCACGTCGTCTTACCCCAGCTTCGCCAGAGATATGCAGTGGAGCGGGGCACCATGTTTGCTTTCAAGGCCAGACGGCTGGCACACTACACCACGCCCCCAACCTCTGGGACTCGCTTGGTGCTCACCTGCTTTACGGATTACATTACTGTAGGAAGGGTGGAAAAGGTGCGCAAAGGTGATTTGTCAAAGGCCCTACGGAGACGCACCGTGCGCATGTATCCTAATACACGCAGGTTCCCGCTAGTATAGTGAATTTACGTTTCTTGAATGTATTACATGCAACTACTTGTTATCAGGAAACTCCTCCATGATGCCGCAGAATTGGCAACAGGAAGAACGCAACCGTCTGCGCCGTCTCACGCGAGCACTCGTACTTATCGCACGGCCAATAGCGCAGCTTGTTGATGTGCCGGAGCTCACCTGCACGGCCGTGCGTGAGCGGGTGCGTGCCGGGAAGATGGAGCCGAAGACGCACCTTTGCCTGTAAAGAAGCCGGAGTTGTACTTCCCTTGGAGTGCGGGCATCTGCGGAAACTCGCCTATGAGCTCGATGATCTGGGCGATATGGTCTTTGTCCTTGATGTACCAAGAGCCCGCTTGAGGGTTGAAGAGGTAGTCGCCGCCAGCGAGGAGTTCGAATAGCTGAGGGAACGTGAGCATGCAAGCAGGGGAGGCGTATGTGCCTGCTTACCACACATGATGTCGTCGATGCAGATGAGGACGTTCTCTGCCAACCGTAATGCCGCCCACTATTGTCGAGTCGCCTGCACCGGGCGGCGGCTCGCTCCCAGAGGGGGAACTCCGGTGGTCTTGCGGTGTTGAGAGCGGAGAGTGTGCACATCAAAAGTGGGCATGACGCTGGATGCACAGATGAGCGGGAGAGGGCCGACTGTGATGGGCGGGGAGAACGTCGGTGGGGTGGGGTTGGGCAGGAGCGCAAGCGACACACACCGGTCGATCGTTGAGCACAACGTCGTCGGGGTGTGCCACTGACTCGACGAGCCGCCGCAGACGGGCGCGGTGAGGAGTGAGCAACAGCGCAACGCAGTCGGTAGAGCAAGCGGGCCGCGCGTTGCAGGGCGATGGTCGTTATTTATATCATAGTATTTGTCAGAATTGAACTGACACTAGCTACTTGAAGGGTAGCTGTATGGCGCACGCACAGTTGCTGCGTGTCTTCTGCACGCTTGAAGCTGCATTAGGGTAATGGACGTGATGATCCGGAGCGCGATCCCTGTCGCGCACGAAGAGCGTGTCGGCGCAGCGTGGCATGTTCATGAGTCATTGAAGGGACAAGCGCAAGGTGAGGAAAATCAAGGAGGAATTGGGAGAAAGGGTGCGCGTTGTGCGAGTCAGCTTCTGCCCGCCACAGCTGACTTTCAACGTTCAGACTCCGACATAAGACGTGTAAAGGGCGCGTATCATATCTCTCACTTGACCACCACCACCTTCCATCCACTTCATGTCCAGGACCTGAGCTCTGCGGGCTACGCTGTGCTCCCGTAGCCGGGTCTGCACGCGTGGGTCCGTAGAGTCTCGGCGGTTGCACATGGTGGATGAGCAAGAGGTGGCTAGGGGGTATGCCCGCGCAGAACACGGCGAGCGTCTGGCGGCACGCCCAGACAACATAAAAATGCGCAGAGAGCACGCAGAGCTGTGCATTGCTGTGGTAGACCATGTGGTCACGGTCGCACAGCAGCGCGAGCAGGTCCATGTTGAGCGCGTCGCCTGTGAGTGCAGCAGTCAGTGCTGGCGTCCCGGACGCATCCGATCTTGAACACTTTGAGCTTGAGGTGTCTGGCCTTCTTCATGAGCTCTGCGGTTCAAATTCAGAAGCCGCAGGAGCGCGCAGACTTAGGAGAGACGTGCAGAGCTGGAGGTGGCTCGCAGGCTCGCATTGGGACTAGCGGGGGTAGATGTTGAATATTCAGTTGTGGTAATGGCCATGTGGAACCCCGAGGCGTTTCAGGATGGTGAGGGTCAAAAAATGTACTCGGCATCAATGGCGGGTGGGGTGCGATGTCTGGTGTGCGGCTCGTTCGGCACCCAGTGTTGATGCGCTGGTGTGCTTTAAGGCGGCAGTGCTCATTGGAGCATATTGCTGCAAGCACGCTGTGATGCTGAGCACGCCGTCCCCACATGCTCTTGTTGCGTGCACCAAGCGGGCACAAGCCTGACGCAGCGCGGGGACTGTGCGCATGGTAGATAGTGTTGTTTAAATTATCCTAAGCATACCTGGACGTTTGAAACGACTCGGGCCTTGTGGTCCATGAGCAAGCCATTGCGGTGGGAGCTGTGAAAGTGTGACAACTGACTGTGACACATTCGCAGTGACTTTGCAGGGCGTCTCTGTCTCGCCGTTCTTGTTCTCATTGCCATAGATCACCACCATGTTGCATCCTCGTCCTCTCAATCCCCCGCGCACGGCACGTAGCTTGCGATCACTAGTGGAGGCACCCGAAAATGCTTGGGATCCAACTACACAATCCACAGATCCAATGCTGGATCACATCTATCAGCTCAATCAAACATCATATCCATTCACCCTCCTTGCACGCGCGGATGATCTCATTGTCGCCACACTGTTTTCATCCAAAAGCGGTCTCAACCGTTACAATGCGCTCTTTCCAGAGCCGTCCCTGCCATTTGGGAGCCATGCCATGCCAACAACATCAAGGGCGGTGTTGCCACCGGCAGGTGCTTGCATCCTCTACCCTGCGATGACGCGCCGACAAGAATTGAACGTCTCAGATGTCCCATTCAATGAGCAGCTTAGGCAGGGTGCAAAAATATGTGCACCTCTGTTTAACCGTCTGGTTGGAGTTACCAAGGAGAACGTCAACGACACCGTGCGCACCCTCATGTCAAACATCCCTGCTTTTCAGGATGCATCCTCACAGTGGTTCGGACTGCTGGAACAGTGAGTCTGGTTTCCGAAAGTATAATGAACTTGCCTGATCTCCTTAGTTTGTTGTTCCGGTATGCCGTTCTATACAGTGAGCGCAGCCGCCTTCAAATCACGCGGGTCGCATTTGGATCCACCGTGGGGCTGGGCCTCAAATCGAGAGTACGTATTGAAGCAGGCATTGTGCTCTTTGAGGCGTGTAGCTCGATGAGCTCCGACAGCGTCCCGGCCGGAGGTCCCTCCATCATAGAGCGCACTTCATCCCACATCAGTACTTTCGGCATGTCCTGAGGTCCTGACAGGCCCTGACAAATCACTGTCAGGATTGCCAGGACCCGTCAGACTCTCAGGTTACCAGACTCAATCCTTGCGACAACGAGTAATCCAGATGTTATTTTCTATTTTCTATCGCTGCCACTGAAACTTATGCGCAACATACATACAGCAAGTAGAACAAGCAGCACTACAGATTATGATAGTGCACCAAGTCCGCGGTAAGGCTACGCGCTCTGAACGAAGTGCACACTGAGCGACTCGTACGAGCCGCCCGAGGATGCCGTTGTTTGAGGACGAGTACCCTTACGGGGGCCTGCGGGTGCGCGCATCAGAACCCGCGCAGAAACGTGAAGCGTGTGAGCAGTACTTACTGCAGCAGGTCATTGAGCTCCTGCACGCACTGCATGATCGCGCACGCGTGCCCGGAGTGCTCGGGTAGCGCGCACAGTACGTCAAGCACGTGGCGCAGCTGCTGCACGAGCGCGGCCATCGAGTGGCCCGCGGTGGGGTTCGCGCCGCACAGGCAGAACGCGGCGTCGCCGCGCACCGTGCACGTCGCTGCACGCGTGCGCGCGGTACGCGTACGCGGCGGCGGCGGGCGTATGCGTGTACGGGCTATACAGCAACGAGCCGGAGCCCTCGCCGAACAAGCCTGCGCCGTACTGCGTGTGGTGCTCGTGGTGCGGCGCGGCGGCGTCGGGCGGGGACGCGTGGTACGACGACACGTCGGCGGAGTCGGGCGACGTCGAGAAGCGGTTGGGGAGCTGCTGCTGCGCCATGTCGCCGCCGGAATTGGCCTTGATGGGTGTGAGCCCCGCAGCGGCGTCGTCGTAGTCGGAGCCCCGGCAGCGCTGGAGGTTCAGGGGGGCCGCTTGGACGCGTGCAAGTGCCACTTGTCGTTCGGATCGCCGTCGGAGAAGTTGGCGTCGGCCCAGCGCGGGTGCGGCTTGTCTGGCAGTGCGTGAGTGGACGACGCGCGAGGGGAGATGGAAGGGGGCTCGCCGCGCAGCTCGCACACGAGACTCTCGAGCTCCGCAATGCGGTTGCGCAGGTGCGTGCCCTCGTCGACATTGGGGTCGTCTCTGCGGTGATGTCAGCGATGCGCGCCATCTTACCCATACATCCAGTCCTTGGATGTTGTGGAAGGAATTACCCGGAGACGAGACTGGAGACGAGACTCGGTGGCCGCGCAGGGCCGCAGCTGCTTTGCTGGCGTTGTCCCGCGGTCATGTGACAGATCAACTTGGTTCGAATTCGACTGCTCTACCCTTCATGTATGCACTCAGCACCCTTCCACCATGTTTTGCAGCTGACAACTCGGGCACAGCACCAGCGCCTTCTGGCACACGGCATCCCAGTTTTCCACCATTCACATGGTCAGCGAGTCTTTGCACAGGACCCGCTCTTTGATCACGAAGGCGACGCAGCACACGGCGAGAACTACGTGCTCCTCGACCAGGCCGCCCAGCACCCGCCGTCTCGGCTATCGGCTCCGCGCCGTACGTCGAGCGCACGCCCGCGCAGGCCGACGAGAACGTTGCCCTGGTACTGTCCCTGGCCGCCGCGCACGGGCTCCTCGCGGACCTGCACCTAGACTACAACGTGCGCGCCGTGTCGCCGCTGCTCATCCACGCCGTGCCCGCACACATGGACCGCCTGCGCTGGAGCACACGGCGCGCGGGCCCGTCGCGCTCGGCCACGCGATGCGCTACTCGCTATTCACCGCGGCGAAGTGGGCGGACCTTCACCGCGGCGAAGTGGGCGGACCTGCGCGCGGCGGTCGACGCTCGCATTCGTCGCGCTGCCGCAGAGCGACCTGTACATGATGGGGCGGCCCGCCGATGCGTCGCGGCTCGCGCCGCGCGGCATTCCTGCACCCATCAAGTGTTGTCGTGCACAGAGTTCACATACAAGGGCGGGGCATTTTAGCAGCACGACTACTGATCGACGCTTCACTGAGTGCGTGCCAGCAGTCTCCTTTTTCCCCATGCATATGATCACGCTTTTCACAGATCTCTTCAGCAGGCCATCGCGACGCCCTGCAAATACCATGCCGCCGCGCAACCGCCGCGCCGCTTAAACTGTTGTCGTGCCTGCCATGCGCGCCTCACGGACAAGTAGAGCAGGTTTGCGCCCGATGGCTGAGCGGAGCACATATATAGTTTTACCGTACTTGCATAGTGAATAATATATGTATTGGGTATGAATAATCTGAGTGTCTGAGAGACCTGAGGCGACCTGAGAGCTCCTGAGAGGTCCTGACGCAAAATAAGCGAGCATTCCTGACAACGCAAATGACGTTGTCTGACTGCCGACGGCTGCGCCTTCTCAGGGCGTCTCAGGAAGATGCCGGGAATGCTGATGAATCACCAGACGTCCACTCTTACACCCGCACGGACGCACACGCCGGCCGCCGGCGATGTAAATTTAGCCAGACACAGTCTACCACAATTTGTATCACGATATTCCTCTCCTCTGGGAGGCAATATACCATCTGCAGGCCCTGCCAGTGGTCGGCGCAAATTCCCGCCGGGAATTCACAGCGGAAGTTACCGTGGAAAAATCCCACGGCGGAAATTCATGGCGGAAATTCACGGCGCAAATTCGAAGCGGAAATTCACGGCGCAAATTACCGGCGCAAATTCCCGGCGCAAACTTTTCCCGCCACAGCAGCAGCACTTTGTATCTGGTATCTACCAACCATCCTCCATCCCTTCTCTGCGACAACCATGGTGAAGCGCTTATTTGTTGTCCCTGTTGAGGACCCAGCTCTTGCTATCGCTCTGCCACCTGGCACTGTTGTCGATGCTCGTTGGTTCAGGGTCGTTTCAGAGAGCAGCGCACCTCAGCCGCACTTCAATGCCGTCTACTCCGGTCCTATTGGTCCACAGCCTGGAGTTTGCAATGGGCCTGGCGATGTCTGGGTGAGGACCACTGACCCGAAAGGAGTATGGGTCTCTCAGGTCAATGGTTCATGGGCACCATGGACCCTTCTTCATGGCAAAGGCAGGGAAGTACCTGGGGACGCAGAGCATCCGCTCCATGTCGGTACCTATTTGTCGTACAACGCGACTAATGGCTGGACCTATGTCAAGAAGGCCTGTCTTCCAAGCAATGCACACAAGTTGAATAACAATAACCTGAAGGCGACAACCGAAGATGTCATTGACAGATACAAACAGGCCATAGCTGAAAACATCAACAATAGTGAGTGCCCAGTCCCAGATTGCATCTTGGTGGACTTTGCGATATCTCAACAACCACCTCTAGTGAACCCCAAAATCCCGATGAATCGGAAGCGGAAGCGCACATCCTCATCGCCACCACATGGTACAGAAAATTGTCAGTGTTTCTTATACTGCTGTGCGACCTCCTTTCCCGTCTTATATTTTACCCTACACAGTGGAGAGCAGCCCTGCACTTGAGCACACTGCGACTACCAATGACAACGAATTTCCTGTCGATCATCGTCTTATCTTGGCTTTGTCGACACCGCACCTACACCCACCGCCCGTCTTCCCGCCCTCCCCATTGCCACCAGCCCCTGTGCAGCCACAGCAAGGCCCATCACCTCCTCTGTCCCCGCTGTCCCGTCTGTCCTCGCTTGAGTATGAGGAACACGTATCATCCCCCACCTCAACCACCGCCATTCTTCCGGTCGACGCTGACGCTGACGCCGACGCCGACAGCACAGATGCCTCATGCACAGAACCTGGACAAGGGTGCTGGCCAGCCGATGTCGAGTAT
Organism: Auriscalpium vulgare; assembly: GCA_019915015.1. Taxonomy (NCBI): domain Eukaryota; kingdom Fungi; phylum Basidiomycota; class Agaricomycetes; order Russulales; family Auriscalpiaceae; genus Auriscalpium; species Auriscalpium vulgare. The sequence goes on along the minus strand of JAHBBC010000004.1, from coordinate 690,821 downwards.
CACACGTGGAACGGAAAGTTCAGAACCATTCTGCCGTTCATCGGTAACGTTCTTCACATGGTATGACAATATCTGCTTTGTTGTAAGGGTGATGCTCATTATTCGTCAGCCTGACCGGGACAAGGCTGCAGTCCTGGAGATGGCCAACGCTCCGATTGGTACAGACCATGACTCCCCATACGTGCACATGGACTGGAACATCGCCACACGCACGTCATTCCAGGCCACAATGCGTGCATGCCTGGCCGCGAACCACCCAGTTGTGGTCACCAATGCTTATCGCGAGCAAGGCAATGCCCATAAGCTCACATTTGATGATGACACCCTGTTTATGCTTGTGGGATCTCCCCAAGTTTTTGTTCAAGCGCACTGTGAGTTCTTTGTTCGTGCATATGTGCATCTCGTTTTCTTACGCTGATTTTTTGCATATTCGACTAGGCATGCGAGAGCGAATGCTTAATCCTGGAGTGAACCCAACGATCACAATGACGTGTCAAGAGTTCGCGGACAAAATGAAAGATCCCACCCAGTGCGTCAACCTCCTGGACCTTCCACGATCGATTGGTCCCCGTCCCACATTCTTGGAGTAAGCTTCTCACAGCAGAATTCCGTTACCCCTCATACTGAGACAAGCCCAGTGATCTCCAAGACGACATATGGGGGTGGAACGTCACATCAAGACTGGGTTACTCGACTCCAGGGCAGCAGCTCCACGCTGAAGCTGAGCAGGCGCGGCAGCAGTTCGAGGCACAACAAGAGCAGGCGCGACAGCAACAGCAACGAAAAGCATCCAAGAAATCGCGTGCCAAGGCCAAGTCGAGCACTTGGTGTGCTGACCTCATACAAGAGTGGGTGTTGAGGGAGGAAGACCCTGTTCCGGATGACAGCGGTCCGGGGATGAGGGCGGCGGACAACTATGAAGGATGGCACATTGTGTCAGGCGCGGGTGCCTACACGCGTACTCATCATGATTCCAACGGCCTGGTCACTTGGGCAGCGCCGCGATGCGGAGTGAAGATATGGGGGGTGGTCACCATCCGCAATGCAGGCGCAATCAGGAGCAAGGAGAAGATCCTTGCGTTATTCAAGGAAATCGTCTTCTCTGGGGCGACTGGGGAAGTCGTGAAGGGTGACAACTTTTCGCTGCATGTCATCAAGCTCGAAGTTGGGATGGTGTTGTGAGTGCTTTATCTGCGTTTCCCGCACAACAGCTAGTGACCGAGTTATGCCGTTTTTGTGCACAGAGTGATGCCACCGGGGGTTTGGCATATGGTGTACACTCCGGTAAACAGCATAATGTACGGGGGGCACTTCATGTGCTATGACGCACTCCACCTTACCCTCTGGTCTCGCCGCAACGACCAACGCACCGGCAAGTACGCCACTAATGCCGACCACGTTGGGGTGAAAAGGAAGTTGGCGCGAATGGCAATGGCCCTTCAGTTGCGAGCGAAACGTGAGCACATCGCACTCTTGTTTGACATAGGAGGATAGAGTCCTGATACTCTGTCAGCATTGACCATGACATCCTTAATGGCCCTCGCCGAGATGATCATCCATCCGGATGCCTACGTTGCGACGGCTGCCCCGGCACCACCTCCGGGTGCCAAGTACGAAGACGACGTCGAGGTGATTGTTGCACATCGCATCCTGAAGGCGATATGCATCGCCAACGGTATATCACTCTCCCAATTGCCCAGGTGGCAGGATAGTACTTTAGCATGGGACCAGCCTGGTACGCTCACAGTCGATCTGAGCATACTTGGAGAGCAAATGAATGTGCAGCGACGTGAATACCTTGCGCGGCCGGTTTGGTAATATTCGAAGGTGTAGTGGTAGTTATTTATGAGCATGTAAAAGCCATCTTATTACTTGTCCTTTTTCCTGGCTGGTCTCGAGATCAATGGGTACCTGCGATTTGGCTCATATGTGATGTTATTGGCGTGTAGCTAGCTAGCTACATTGTGTATGGTCCGTTTATGTAACCCTGTTCACTGCCCGTACCCATTGCTGACCGTGCCCACAGCACTCATGCGCCGGTATCCTAGCATCAACACGCTGTTGCGCGCGTGATCTGCGTGATGCCTCCGTCGTGCAACGACTGCACCGCTGCACCTCGAGGACCAGTTGCAGTTCACCGAGATCCGTCGTATCAAAGGCGAATGGCGGTGCCATGTTGTCCGCCTCGCAGCGCGGGAGATTGGGAGACTTTGTAGGTGCAATGTGAGATCAAGCAAGAAAGGCAGAGGTCTGAGACGCACCATGAACGGCACAAGTCCAACAAGTACATCAACCGTTTCAGGCTCTGCAGACCCTAGCGCTGAGCTCACACTAGAACTTGCGGTCGGCGCCGCAGCAGTGAACATTGATCCGCTGTCACTGTCAGGCGCAGCAGGGCGGGGGCGGCGAGTCTTTGCAGCGTTGCGCGCGGGGGCACGCGTGTTAGGGGCAGGGGTTTGCGAGAGGAGTGCTGCATGTTGGTTGACCTGCGTGGAATGATTTATACGACGGTCGTTGGTCGCGTTCCCCTGAGACTTTGTTGCAGGCCCACGGGCGAGGGCAGGCACCCCTGTGAAGGCGGTAACAGGAGGTGGCTGGTTGAAGCCGATGGCGGTAGCAGTTCCGGCAGCCGGAGGCGGTACCATGGCCGGAGTCACCGTCACCGTCGTCGGTGAGGGAGAGCGCGGAGTGCCGCTGCTGTTTCAAGGTTGGTGAGACATGCTTCTTACGTCCAAAACCGGCTCACTTACCTCCACTGCACCGGAGACACTGCGCCGTTCGCCGCAGGAACGGCATGCGCGGACCACTTAGAATTGCAGACACAGAGAGTGCCCCAGGCCCAGGTGGACGGATGCTCAGGCTATGGCATGAACTCTGATGAGAAATGCATGGCTCCCAATGAAAGGTGTCGAGGTGGGGCGTACCGAGAAGAACCCTGCACATCTGGTAGCGGCGAGAGCGCCCCTTGCTTTTGCGTGAGCCACAGCGTCTACCGCTAGGTTGTGAGACAGCCAGGGGTGGCCGCATTCACATTTCTCAGTGGCAAATGACGCGTGCTGTAACATCGGCTATTAGTGTCTACTAGCGAGCGGCAGAAAGGCAGCCCAAGTGAACATACATAGGTCGGCGTGTCGCCCTTGAAGACTGTATAACCAACACAGTCACCGACAGGACAGCAAGCGCAGGCGGCGCGAAACGGCAGTCTGGAAGACGAGAGAGAGGACATGATAAAGACAACTGAGTGCTGACAGAGTGAGAGTGCAAAAAGTGACTAGGAGCTCGGAGAAGCAACAAGTCAGAGAATTGAACGCAGTCGGGACAGGTTTTAAGAGAGCAAGGCAGAGAGTCGAACACAGGGAGCACATGGTGCAGTTCCTGGTCAGGACGGGTTGGGACTGGGTCGGGATAGTGCAGCGACTGCAATTGCAGAACGAAAATCTGGAGCGGGACAGTGTCGGGACAGTGTCGGGATCCCGCGGGATCCCGAGGGGCATGCATGGGGCATGCATCTACAAAGAATACGCAGGCGTGCCTGGATCCTGCGGGATCCCGAGGGAGCATGAGGGATCCTGAGGGATCCTGCATGATCCCGTTCAGGCAACGTTGTCACACGAGAATTAGTGCCCGTATAATATTGTCCGATAAATGCCTTCATAGACGACGCCGCTGGACGAATCACCGTGGGGCTGCTCGACGACATGCGGAAAGCGGGCCGTCAACGGATGCGGTGTGGCGCTGCAGAAGCAGAAGTACGTACATCTCTTTTTTCGCGTCGTCTCGACGTATGCGCGCGAGCCACTCGCGAGCGTCGAGGGACCCGCGCATCCATCCAGCCATTTGACTGACCATCTTGCCTTGTGTCAGAATTGCTGGACGGCTGCGCAGGCGCAGGCAGACCGCGGTCACCCCGACGATGCTGCGCGCGCTGGATCAGGACTAAGCAGGATCACCTCACACGCAAGAGCCAAACTTACGGGAACCTCGTCACGATAGGGCCGACGACGCCGCTGGACAACCTGCGGCCGTCAATGGATGCGGTGTAGCGGAACAGAGGCAGGACTCACCGTACGTCATTTTCTTGCAAGTGGTTTTGACAGATGCGAGCGCATGCGCTGCTCGCGCGCAGCGCCGCGATGGCGCCGCGAGCGAGCTCGTCAAGCGACCCGCGCCTCGATACAGACATCGAACTGACGATACGCGCCAGACACGCTGGACGACTCGACTGTGTGCCACAGCCTCTGAACGCAAGTGCTGTGCCGCGTCGGTGAAGCTGCGCGCGCTGCGTCAGTGAGAGGATGTTCTCGACAAGTCTCCAGCAAGACTCACAGGCTCAAACGGCCACCTCTGGATGGAACGCGGCGGGAAAAGCCAGCGCGTGCGCCGACTGCACAGCCGCTCCCCGAGGCACCGCCCGCGGCCCGTCTGCGCCGGTTGTAGTTCTGGTAAGGCGACGGTCCTTCGAAGAGGATGGCGGGCTTGCGGCGCGGGCGAGACTGGGCACACGACGTGCGGCGGTAGGCGCAAGTTGCGGCGCTCGGCGCGTTACCGTGAGATGCGGGCTCGCTGGGCGGAGCAGGAGGGACATGTTGCGGCCCGGTGGAGGGATGTGGTTAACGTCGCTGTCGCGGCAGGACGACCACAACACTGGACGACGCGACGATGATGCCGGTACGAGACAGCCGTCCGCAGTGCGTCTGTGGAGTCACGCGCGCTGCGTCAGCGCAGGGTTCTACTGGCGACAACAAAGCTTACTGTTACTGGACGCTGGGACGACAGCCAGCGGAACGCGCGTGGCCGGCCAGCTCGCTGCGTCGCTCGTGGAGCGGAGATTCTGCGAGCCGATGCCTTGCGACGAGAACGCTGGACGCGCGTCGGGCGAGTGCGCACAACACCGATAGGTAGCAACTAGGACGGGCACGCAGCGGGTCAGCTCAGCTCAGCGGGCAAGCGATAGGCAAACGTACCGTATGTCGTAATGTTTTGTGACCCGCACCATCTGAACGCAACGGTGTAGCTGGTGCTTTCAACGCGACCGTGACGAGCACCTCGACCGCAGTGCGCAGGCCTCAGGCTTCCTGCAGCGACGATGGGAGTGAGCGTGGGGGTGATGTGCATGTCGAGCGGAGAAGAGGACGATGACTTGGGGAATCCATTCTGAACGCTCTGACAATGTGCGCAATCAGATCCAGGTCTGGAAGCGAACAAGTGGGAAGCCGCGGATTCTGAGGTTGTCTGGGCCTCATCTCATTTCCGCTCTGGTGGGAAGGTGTCAGGCTTGGTAAGCCTCTTTTTTTTCTTTGCAAATTTGGGGCCCTTCCTGCATGGTCCAGAGGATGAGCAGTGCGATTCCAGGTCTGTGGAATCTCCCTGCTCATCCTCAGGAACTTGCAGGAAGGGTGCACCTTGAGCTCACCTTGTCGGAGCTGCAGCGAGTGGACTGAGCTAGACCCTGGAATAGGAAATCTCGAGGTAACAGCATGGATTACGAGTCGTTTACGACACAAACACGCGCCTCTCGGCACCTGCCCTTTCAGGTTTTGGATTTTCCTGCGTTCGTTTGATCTACTGATTGCACGATAGCCCACCGCTATTGCTTTGATGGAGCGAGGACTCGGTTGTCGCGCTCAAAGTGAACGGTGCCGTCTCAGGGAACAGCGAGCAGCGATAATACAGCGGATCACCGTTTCTGACTGCAAAGCCCAAGAAATAGCATTCGCGCGACAAAAAAGTCTACTCGACCCACTCTTCGACGTCGTCGACTTCATGGCGCACAGCGCGCCGCTTCTCCGACTCCGTATCGACTTCCCACTCCTCGACGGTATCCTTCTCCGCCGCCTCGCTCCGGTTCTCGGTGAACTCGGACACGGCGTCGCTCTTGTCAGCAGCGTCGCTGTCGCTCCAGTCCGAGTCCGACTCAACCATCACGGGGGTCAACGTCGCGACGAGGACCTTCTCTGGACGCGGGCCCCGCCGGTCGACGCGCACCCGGTCTTTCCCCACGTCCGACCGCGGCTTGCGAGCTCGCAGCGGCGTGATGTCTCCTCTCGTAATACCGGCGCGGCGCTCCTCCTCGAGGTCGGCGAGCTTCTGCGGCGAAAGCACGACAAAGTGAGTCTTGCCGCTCGTCCAGTGCTCGAGAAGGACCGTGAGTTTTCTAACGGAGTTCGTACCGTGGCTTAGGTTGCGGAACGGCACGACGTCGCTCGGCCAGCCTTCAATGACAACGCTGCGACGGCGAACAATCAGTTCCCAGTAGCGGTCCCACTCCATGCGCGCATTTGCGTCGCCGGTGGCCTCCACTGTGGTCGTGCAAACACAGCGGCGTGAGGATGCGCACGCGGAGGTAGAGGAGGCACCGACGACGTACCCAGGGCTGCTTTGATCGCGTTGCGGACATCCGCGCGCACGTCGTTCGCCCGCTTCTGGCCTTGCACCTTGGTGAGCTGGGCCATCTGCACGACGAAAGGTCAGGATTCTGCCATGGACCTGCGAGGCTCGTCGCTCACTGTACTCGCAGGAAGTCGGGGCGAAAAGTTGATGCGTTCCGCACGGTGAGCTTGGACATGATATCATCCTCGCGCCAGCGCCTTCTGAATTGGCCGTCCGGCTCATCAGATGTGCCTCCGCGCGGCGAAGCCCATGCAAGACGTATTGTGTTCGCTCCTGGACGTGTTGCGTTGTTTCGAGTTGATCTAATTTCTGCCCGGTCAAATTTGTTTCACGGTGACAGTGCTCTCCGCAGCTCACCAGATATTCCACCAGCTTCCCATAAACGCACCTCGGCGCATCTTTCGCGGACTGAGGGTGCCGCGACGTCGCGAGCTCCGTCAGTGCCTCCCAGCCCACTTGAAAAACGTTCATAGCAGCTACATATTGCGACGATCATGTATCGTCTCCTGCATGTATACTATCCGGCGTATCTAAGGCTCGGCCGAAGGAATTGACACTGCATGCGCCCAGTCGTGCAAGGCGAAATACAGCCGCACAAGACCGCACCGGGACCCTGGTACGCTCTCTCGCCGTTGCGCCCGTTTTGGCGTCCTGACAATACCCTAGATTTGTACGTTGACACTGTCATCATGTCACCGCTCACCGCTAAGTGTACGCACATCGAAATGTACAGGTAATTGCTGCTGCCCGCATTTGCACTGCCTGGCTGGCCAGATGTCTCCATTTGTGCGTGCCGGCCTGGCGATCGCGCGCTCGTCGAGTGCTCGTCTCATGCATCATAGCTCCGCGCACCGCCCGCTACTGCGATTTCGCAGCAGCGTCGACACCGTCTTTGTTCCATAGTGATATTCAAATTCGTAGAAGGCCCTGCCATCTACAGGGCCTCAATTCTGCCGAGCCTCATACCTTCGTGGCGCGGGGCGACCGCACTGAGGCAGCATCCCATCTCGAGAACGCGCGGGGTTCTGCGCCGCAGTCCAGGTGCGTCAGCTGTTGCTTCTCTGGGCTCATTGATTGTTGCTCTAACGACCGCGGTGGACAGACGAATCCCGCGCAGGTTCTGCGCTAGAACGCCCGCCATTGTCGCGATTCGCGGCCGCGTCCTTTGCTGTCAACACGAGCCAATCAATGCGGCACAGCGGCCGGACCCACGCTGTCAGTTCGCATCGTTGCGCAGCTGCGAGTCGTCCACGGCTTCAGGCAGCCACGACACCAGGTGCACCACATACTTATATTCATACAGGCATCCAGATTCTGACTACGCTATTATAACGACTCAAATGGATTGTGCTTGCGGTCGCAGGGCTCGAGGAGTCGGAGCAGCGTTCTCAAGACCCGGCTCGAAGGGAAAATCTCGTTGACGTCCACCTTGTACGAGATGCACGGACGCACCACAAATTCGGTCGATCTTTACTCTGTGTCACGCGGTAGTATGGTCACGCCGCGCCGTGTCCCCTGTCTCCCGGTGTGTTCCTTGTAGAATTTCCATAGTATGCAGCGTGGAGTTGCGCGCTGACGCTCTGGGCAACATGAAGGCGCTGCGCGTCGACTCGCGCGGATTCCACAGAGCCTGTAGTAGGCAGTGCCGCACCAAACTGGTATGTCGCTTTATTTATTTTCCTGTCAAGTCACTGAACAGAACGCAGGAGCCACAGCGACCTGCACTTCAATCCAGCAACGCGCGCTGCGTCCGGGCTGGATGGCCGAGATCCAGGTATGTGCGTATTTCCATTCCTCTCGGACTAGGTATGTGTCTGACAGCTTCTGCAGCTCGAACGTAATCCTGTATCCACGAATCCCGTCTGCCCGTCCAGACTCTGCATCCTCTGCATCCATCGCGCGGACACCTCGCCCTGCGCAGCAACGCGTCAGCACGCACACGAGCACATACGCGAGAAAGGAAATCGCGCCGCACTGCGCGCCGACTTTGGGATAATTGGGGGAAACGCACCGAGAACGTGGTCAGCTCGACAGCTCCCTAAATCGCGCGCCTCCGAATCTCCACGACGCGGGGTTCTCCTGTCGCTCACACGCCACGCGGAAATTACTTGGTGCGCGCCATTTCTAGTCCACGTACGTGTGTGCGAGCAGCACGTGGGCAGCGCCTGGAGGGATAAAAGCCGCACAGCTTTCCGCACGACCTGCATTCCTTTTCTCGCCCCTCATCCACGCCCTCTCCCTCCCGCTCCCGACCTTTACCGCACGACCGCACGACCGCCGCTCATGGACGGTTCTTTCCTTGCCCGTCGGGCTAGTGGCTTGTTCTGTAAGTCCGCTACCCATTTGTGTGACGACTGTCTTGTTGACTTGTCTGCGCAGAGCCTTCTCAAGACTCTACGCTGCGACGCTAATCACTTGCTTTTCATTCCTTTTGCCCGTACGTACGCTCCCTTGCTCGCCCGCTCTATCTCGCTGAACTTGCATTTCTAGCGCTCCTGAAGTATACTTTACATATGCAGGCGTTCGCAGGTACGTCCATATGTTTGATGTCTTCATTCGCAGTGTCGGTGAATGCATTGTCCCCCTAGCGCGACGCTCCCATCTTGACTGCGAGGTTGCCGTTTGGACATTTTGCGCTCAGTATCCACGATTCCTACGTTCCCTGTCTCGTTTCGTACGCCCACCATGCACATCTGTTTCATCTACCCTCCCTGCGTTACCATTTACTTGCCCTATGTGCCATTGCGCTTTCTTGTTATTCGGAATAAGACCTACTGCACATACATGTCGGACGAATACAAAGTTTGTTGAGTAATCCAACACCCGCTATGAGTTTGATTTCCGTGTGTCTGCGAGAGTCTACATGCGCGTTCTAGGCTCTCTGTAGCGCGTGTATATTTATGGCTGTAACCCTTCGCCAGATCCTGTAGAGTAACTTATAAAGCTACTACCAGCCTGGCGTGCATTAGTTTGCTTGCCAGCGCTGGTAACGGGGTACCAATCACAGTGCGAGGGCTGCTGGCGGTCGAATGGGCTCCCAGCAGCTACGATGGACAAGCACGCAGTCGACTGGAGAATATGGCGATTTCAGTGCACGCAGGAGGAGCGTGTCCTCCCGCGTTTCAGTCCAACTGCACGCTTCAAAAAGAACAGACCCTCCGTTGGACACGGGCTTCAAACAATCTGATATTAACGTATCTACCTGGCGCTGGCTCGCCCTCACATCCACCAAGCACTCCGCGCCGTCCGCGCAGCCGACCTCGAGCATGCAGCGGGACCCAGGTGCACGGGAGCGCGACGACGCTCTCCTCGCCGGGCACGACCTCGAGCGAGTCGAACTTGGGCTCGCAGCACGGGCGCATTTCCAGCGGGTGTCAAACGGGTACAGCGCGTCGAGCGCGCAGACCTCGAGTTGGCTTTATGCTGGTCATTGATACATCTTACAAATACTAGAATATCATGGTATTAGGTTGCTGCGACAATGAGTACGGCCCCGCTTCAACGTTGGCCATCTGATAGGTAATATACAGTCAGCCACGACATCCAATGCTTACGAGGCAATGAAAACTCACAAGACGCGCTCTCGTACTTGCCTGTTGACCAACACGCATCGTCAGATCACCTCCGAAGATGTCAAGCCCGGAAGGCACTCACCGACGCCGACGATCACGTTGCCCGGATCCTGCGGCTTGTTCTCGAAGTAGTTCTGCAGGATTTGTTTTGTGCCCTCGGCGTAGCGCTGCTGCGCGTCGAGCGTCGTGCCCGAGTAATGCGGCGTCATGCCGTTGCCGCCGCCGAGCGGGTTGCGCATTGAGCGCCAGGGGTGGTCCGCCGGTGCGGGCTGCACATTCCACACGTCGCCCGCGTAGCCGCGCAGCTGCCCGGACTTGACGGCCGCAGCGGCGTCGTCGGCGTTGCAGATAGCGCCGCGGGCGGTGTTGACGAGCCATGCTCCCTGGGGGCTGGGGTCAGCGGATGCGCGTGAGCGGGCGGAGCAGATTATACGTACTGGCTTGAAGTGCTGGAGGAGGTCCTTGTTGATGAGGCCCTTGGTTCCCTCGTGAAGGGGAGCATTGACGATGACAACGTCGCGCTGCGACACAAATTCCTGTAATTCCACGAGTTTAGCATCCGCGATGAAAAAACCACCTCTCCATCACTGACCTTGAGATCCTCAACCCTCCACGCACCGACGGCCCTCTCCGCCTCCTCCGGCAGCCCCTTGTAGTCGAAGTACAACAGCTCCTTCGTGTTGAACGGCACGAGGCGCTGCAGGACGCGGTAGCCGATGCGCCCCGCGCCGAGCGTGCCGACGACCTTGCCCTCGAGGTCGAATGCGTTGCGCGCAATGTCGGACACCTGCCAATTGCCGCTCACGGCTTGCTCGTGCGCCGGCACGAAGTTGCGGACGAGGAGCAGGATGGACATCATCCCTTTCTCCGCGACGGAGACGACGTTCGAGCCCGAGACCTCGAGCACTTGGATCTTGTGATCCACGGCGGCGTTAAGGTACAAAGTCCTCGTTTGATCGCAGTTCACATCTACTGACGAAATCCAGTTGACAAACCAAGCACACAGTCACGGTTATATGTCTGGAGAAACGCACCGAATGGGCTGCGCGATTCGCATATACCAAACAAACTCTTCAAGTTATCCCAGACGCACCTGCAGCGCATATGTTCGGTGCTGTCACTGCTGTGTCCCCAGGAGAGCATAGGAATCTCAAAGCTGTCAGAATTTTCCCCGCATACCAACAGAAGAACTTGGACAGAGACAGAGCATGAACTAGGAGGCAGGAATTATAGTCAATAGACAGGTGATGAGTCGAGATGAGAGGCGCGACGCGACGCGCAGCAAGTGCAGCTTTACGCGCCGATTCAAATTCTTAGGATCGTGGGTGCCCTCCCAAAATTGCAAGGACGCCCAGCAAGTTCTTGACTTTACTCTGAGCGTCGGCAGTCTTTTTCGCGCAACCCGCCATCTAAGGACTTGAACGACAGGAAACAACGAAGAGCTCTCGGCCAAAACTCGGCACGAGCGCGCGGACAGTGGTGTCCGGGGTCTGGCGCAGCGCTCTCGGGTCTCATCACCAAACTCCTCGCAGACTCTGACTAGGCAGTATCCTATACCTCCAGCCTCGACTTTACCCTTCGTTCGAACATGGCGACCCATCGCTGCACCGAGCATGCCCACTATCTAGTCGATGCATACTCTCCTCGTCCCACTTGACGGCCGCTGCCCTGCACCACGCTGTGAAGGCCGACTGTGAAGACATCAAGAGGAGATGGTGCGCCCGGCGTGCTTCTGCGAGGAGGGAGAATGCCATGATCTACGTTCGAGTTGATTGAGGCGACATCGTCGGACCTTGGTTGGTAAGTTGGAGGTTACATTCCCTCTCGAGGACATCCAGCTGACCCGATCTTCATGCATACCACCGCATTCATTGTAATCTTCGCGTACGCCACCCAGCTCCTCACCAACTACCGTACTCCTGCTCTCCTGCTCTCCTGCTCTCCCCACCCGTCCCAATCAGCACAGCCTGCATCTCCAAGCTCTATTTGGCGGTGTCTCCCTCCCATTCTCCTTGGCGTAGATGCGCCGCTACGAATTGGGATAGATCTCCGTATGGATTCGTAGCTGGGGAAGGTCGCGGTGTACAGGTCGCGGCGTCCGTGTCCATCCTAGTTGCTCGGATTCGCTGCGTACAGCGCCAGCACTCTGATTTTGGGCCTCAACACGAGTGGACATGCGCTCCGAGCGTCTTGTAGACTTGTACTCGGCCGTAATGCAGAAAATTGTAGCGCTGCCTAACATCCGATTGATGCATGATGGTTGATAATCTGCTACGGGACACCCAAGCCCACAGACCCATAGCGTAGTGTTGCCTGCGTGCACAGTTGGCCTTGACGATACTTGCCCGCGACCAAGATGTCCGAACTGCTCATCGCAAGTCCGGCAACATCCTACCTATAAGCGGTACATTGTGAGCGTCTTTATCGTTCGTTACTCGAGTTCTAGACCCATGGATATTGAGCCAGCTGTAGATTATCTACCGGACGCTACGCTTGCGCTCGACCGAGGCGATTCAACCGTGCGCCTCTCCCGTGTTACGCCTGGAACGCCATTTCTGGGAAGCATTGCTTAGTGCAAGCTTCACTGTTTCTCTAAGCACGGATGCTGAACTTCGGTCTCTGCCCCTACTGTACGCATATACTATGCGCGTTCATGCTTGGATCTGTGGAACGTGGGCGATCCGAAATGTGCACCCTTCGCCACGTATACTTACACCATAATACGAGACAACTGTACTCATCCGCCGCGCTGCGGCCGTTTGCGCAAAAACGATCGCACGAAATCTGAATAAATTATCCTATAGTGTCATTTGAGTTGCTACAAGAGGCGTGAGAAGACAAAATCGATACTAGCGCGGCCTCTTCGTCAACCGATCCGACATCGAATACCCCTTCGTTCTCTCGGAAGACAAGCCTACCATCGAATCTTCAGTTGTTCAGAACAGCATAAGGACTAAGGGTTCGTACATCGAGATCGGCTGCACAGTCTTTCTGACCAACCGTCACAGCACAGCGCGTATGTCTCCGAGTCGACGCAGTGCGGCACGTCCTGGCACGAAAAAGCCGGCAAACTCTCAGCCCGATGAAGCTCAGCAGGATTTCAGTGCCGTACTGTCATCCCAGAGAAGAACTCGACACGCAGAGGAGTCCTGTGTCTCTTTGCGCACGCACCTGCGATCGCGACCGCGTTCTATCCTCATCATGCGCCTGCCGCCCGAGATTCTTACCCTCATCTTCCACGCCCTCTCTCAAATCGACGAACCCTGCGCGGCCCAAAAACTTTGGCATAGGACTACTCCGCCGGCACTTGGATGGCTAGCAGTCACGCACGTCTGCCAGCGCTGGCGGTACGTTGCCCTACAAGACCCTTCTCTTTGGGCGGCCAATATCACGATCCCTTTCACATTCGGCGAACGCTGGGCCAACACGCTTCTCTCCCGTGCCCAGTCCATGCCCCTCACCATTCAGTCATCCCCCGATCCCCTCGATGTGCCGCTGCGCCCGAACGAGCTTGCCCATATCCGCACCAACCTTACTCGGACAACCTGCCTTCACCTCCACACCACCAGCACCGTGTTCCCTGCGCTGCGCGGTCGCGCGCCATGCCTGCGCGCTCTCATGCTCGACCTCACCACCCCGGAGGCGCCAACGGACGACCTCTTTGTTAATGGCACAGGCGCACCGGCCCTGCGGTTCCTGTATGTGACCACGACTCGCCACCTGCCATGGACGTCGCCGCTCTTGGCGAATCTCGTTGTCCTCAGCTTAACATCGCCAATAGATCTTACCTTCGGTACCTTCGGTACGCGGCGAGGCGCCGTCCTTGATGCGTTGGAGCGTATGCACGCGCTAGAGGAGCTTCGACTCTACCTCGACATCCAAACCGAGGATCCATTCCCGAATGCACCGCTTCGCATTGTCACGCTTCCCAAGTTGCGCATGTTCTGCCTTGGAATGAACATCATGCGCGTACGGGGCATCCTCGCTCACCTTGCGCTTCCGTCGGCCTCGATCTTAGTGGAACTCGTCCACGAATATGCCGACGCTATCTTGTGCAACCAAGTCTTCTCAATGGCCTTTGCCTGCGCCAACATGGCATCGAAACAGGTAACGTACCTCAGAGCAATGGAAACCGCGAATCCGTCAAAGGAGGAGAAATATTATGCCGCGATGATTGCCCGGTGCGACAAAGAAGAGCCCACCATCTCTATCTCCGTTGTATTCCGTAAGCCACGACACCCAGCCTGGGTTCAAGAGGGGCTTGTTCAGATGGCTCTCAAGGCAGCACCATTAGAGCACGTGGAGGAACTAGTTGTGAGGTCCGTTTCGGACGCCTGGTTGGACTCGTTGGGTTCCACGCCCAAGGTACAGAGCGTCTTCGTGGAGTACAACGCAGCCATTGCGCTGTGTGCTGCGCTATCGCCCCGTCCCGCCGCCGTCGACGCCGACCGCGACCGCAACTGCGACCCGCCCGCCGATGACGACGCTCCACGGTGCTTCCTCCCAACGCTGTCGACCTTGACGATTGGTGAGGTTGATTTCGGGACACTAGGAAAAGGCGGCAAGACGTTGGCTGAGGCGCTGCCGCTGTGCCTGGCCGAACGCGCGCGGTGTGGTTACGTGTTGGAGGTGCTCGATTTGTCGTGGTCGACCGTGGACGAGGAATGTGTACGCGTGCTGGAGGAGGCGGTGCCGGGAATGGAGATATGGTGGGGAGGTGAGGATGCGGGAGACGAGGATGCGGGAGACGAGGACGCGGAAGAACCCTAAGGGTATGCAGCTCCGACGTGCAGCAAAAAGCCGACAGCGACTCCAGGACTCGTAGCGGCAGCTACTAAAGCGCATCGCGCATCAGTCGTTATTTTTCTTCTGCTCATTCTGTCCTATATTGTGTCTGTTGACATTGTATGTATAGCGGCCAATATTTTGCCTTGTCCCGTGCGGTCACTATATGTGGGTAATAAATAAACTGAGCGCCCTCGACGAGTGTGGCGCGGAAGCCAAGATCAGGACGGTCACCCGCTCTATTTGCAATACGGGCTGCGGTTTCTGCGACTCGCCACCCCCAAGCCGTCGCGCGACGGGGTGCTAAATATCAGATGAAGCCGCTCGCGCTTTGCCCATGCGTGGATCGACCAGAGCCAAATCTCAATCTGGCATGCTAGACGAATTGTTTGTTGTTACATAAAATTCGCTACTAAAATCCTCTTATTCCGTATCACCCTAGCGACATCCTGGAATCTCAAACCGATACGAGCTCAGCCATCTCGAACTCGTTTGATTGCTGCGGGGAGCCTTTGTCGCGTTCCGCATCCAGCGCGCCGTCGAAGCCCACGTGTATCCTGCTCATCGGCAGGCCCGTCGCCGCACCGGAGTCAGCGACGGACGCGCTGTCGTCACGGTGCACGGTCTGCGTGCGGCGGAAGCGCACTGCCTCTCCGATTGGCGTGCGCTTGCTCGTGTTTGTGAGGCTGCGCGCAGAGTAAGAGTGAGTGGGGACGAGTAGGCCGGTGAGACGAGTGGATACGCACTGAAACTCAGTGACGGGCTTGTAGGTATAGAGTGACCTGTACATCCGTGTTGCGCCTACAGACAAAACTGCGACTGTTGTCGCCACGACGGGTACGGAATATGAGCTGGTGGCGTCGTTCTGCGCATCGACGTGTGCTTACCCATGGTCGTTGGGAGCATCTACAACGTACATCAGGCATCATCGACAGGGCTTCCGGCGTTCAGAGTACGCACCAGATTTATTGCATCTGGTTCCGCGAGCAGGATAATCAGTATCTCTTGATATCAAAGTTGTCCGGTGTGCGCACCGTTGAGATTCAAGCCCACAAGCACCTAGGAAAGCGCGTACAGGCATATTAGGGTGCGTGCAGCGTTGCATCATCACGGAGGTCACCCACCAGAGCAGGGATTTCACCTAGCGAGGCAAACGCGAGCCACGTCAAACTCTGCGCCAACCCGTCAACGCTCGAGAGTATGCTCATCGGACAAGATGTCTGCCCACCTGGTGCCACAGAAGGCCCCATAGGCTGTGTGGGCCCAAGAGCTTTATTGCGCCAAATGGGTGATGTTGCAGTATGCCGGCGAGCATAATGGCGAGGAGGCCAATGTCGGAGATCAGGATGCCGATGCCGTTAGCCAAGCTGTTGTCCGTGTCCCAGGGTAGGCAGACGCCGCCCAGAGGTTGGAATGTTGAGCGGACCTGATGTATATGCATCACAATTGAATGACTCAGATGAATAGACGTCATGCGACTGACACTCACTATTGTGATGTCTAGTATAATTTGAGCATGCAAATATCGAGGAATGAGAGCAGCAGACGTACGGTGGATATTCAGTGCACTACTCCCAAGCCAAATAGCGATTGCAAGTCCACATATGAAGACCCTACGTTCCCAGATTGCCATTCTGTCATAATCATCAGCATGTTCAGGCCATAAGGATATGCGAACTCACATTCGCAGGACAATGATCAACGAGGCGAGGCCCTGGCTGGAATATCCAAATGACTGCACAGACTCGTCAATATCGACTTCCACGGGTGTGACATCGAACAGCGAATTACTGACGAAGATTGCTATAGCCCACTCCTAGCATATATAACGTTAAAATCACAAGGAAGGAAGGGTCTAGCAAAGTCACGCACTCTGCAATTCGTGGTTACGGGAGTGTCCCATACTATGACGATGCATACGAAGCTGAGGACCGCAGTTATCCTGCACCACACGTATATCCAAATTGTCCATCGGTACTGTCGGCGCCCGAAGAGAACGGCGAGCTCGAAATGACATGTCACGACGAACTCCCAGCTGCAAGAAGTCGTCGCTACACACGTCAGCGGGATGACGGTTACTAGTAGATAGCTGGGTAGTGCCTACATAACAATGCCCATCAAGACGTGGGCCAATTTGAGGTATGCCACTTTGCGAGCGTGTCAAGTAAGCGATGGGCATTGGGAATCTAGAGAGTACGCACAGTAGTCCTCCACGAGAGTGGTAGGGTTTTTCCAGTTCGTCATTGCAGGTAACCTTGGATAAGTCCGCAGAGACGGGTGTGGGTTGAGCTTGTAAGAGGTGCCGTTGCTCCATTTAAGACAGGTGGGCATCTGTTAGTCATCTTCTGCGATGATATCTATCCGAAGACGCTAGCGCTAGTGTGGAAAACAGCAGGCCATGCTCCCAGGATGAGGAAGACCCCGGAGTACACCACGAGGTTTCAATTGCGAGACGCCGCCCTGGTGATGGCTGGGATAAGCAAGCGCTCGCGATGGTATTCGTCATGTTTGAACGTACAGGGAAGTTCGCGACCATGGTCGTGGTCGTTTGCATCAACTACTGGGTCTGCTGTTCAGAATCGCCACCCAAAAGCGCTGCTCACTGTACCCATTCGGTCTGTCGTGATTCATAAGCTCCGAGCAGATTTCTGTGCGGCCTATCCGACGGAAGCGACAAGGTAGCCGACTGTGAGAGCCCGAAGCTATGAGAAGATGATGTTCCGCAGCAACGGCCAACAACGCACGTCTTCAGTTATCCTGCAGACTTTTCGGGGTGCTCAGAAGCTAGTGCGTGCCGCCCAGCTCTGGAAGAAGCCCACACGTACCGCCCGGGATAGGCTTACGCTCCCAGGATCACTGGTGCACCTGACGCTCGGGCAAGTACTGTGTGAAGGATACCGCCTGAGCCGTGCGGGTTCCGAAAGCCTGAGGCGTGCCCGCAGCGCGCTCCTCACACGCACCGCTCCCAGCATTGCGGGTCCAGAGGTTGCTGGCGCGCTGTGCACTTTTGCTGCATTACGCGCTTGTCACCGTGACCGCCGGCCCGCACCAGCACCAGCAGCCGTCGCTGTGCCTTTGTAGAGGACCACCGCAACCAAGAATTTAATTGAACGAGTGACCTGCTGTAAAATCGTAGCACGAGGGGTGTCGAAAAGCAGAAACAAGCGCGTGGTAGGGCAGGGCACGATGCCGTTGAGCAGGACGCGGCGGTGGACCGGGCATGAATTCTCACCAGCCTAGATACCCAGGTGAAACTTCCTGCCCATCCCATCCCTCCTTCGACACTATCGCTGCGACTCTGCTCCTCGAATGTGCATGGCTGGACGTCGTCGATAAGGGCATGTAAATGCGAGAGCGGTGTCGACGTCGACGAGGCCATATGAATGCGACTTGCGAGGGAGTTGGTCGCCTGAAGTCGAGGGAGGTGGTGGTTGGTATAGAGCTGCTTGTCCTATCGCACCCGTCGGACTTACTACCGGACTTACTTGTGCAGGCGTGGGAACTGGTAGCTTTCGCTGCTCTCACCTCTCCCCCACGTCCACCTCCCATCCATCTTCCGCATCCCTTCCACCGTCCAACCGGCCAACGCGCCTCACGTCCACCCCAACCACTCGATAACTGCGGTACTCCCTTCGTACACTTACAGTTGCGAATGCGACGATGGGCCGAGGAGGAGCTTTCCCAGATGCGAATGGTTGGGGGCGGGCCGGGCGTGCGTCTGCGAGCGCGAGGTGCGATTCGATTGATGCCATATCTGTTGTTTTCTTCTGCATTCTGGTCTTTTCACGACGCGTTGATCTGGCCCCAGGTCATCATCGTCGCTGGCATGCACAGCCCATCGTAGACTTTGCACCCTCCGACGTGCCCCACGCCCAGCCCCCCATTCGAATTCTGCGGTACGCTCCTTCGCTACACATGACGGAAATGCTCGCACGTGCGACGCTAGGCAGAGCAGGAGCTTCCCAGATGCGAATCGGGGGCGAGCGAGGCGGGCGTCTGCGAGCGCGCTTGCCTGCATGCATCTCTGGGGTTTTGCCCGTATGCGTCCCTTTTTTCCCCTCATCGATCGGATTCTCCGCAGTGTGCACAGATCCCCGTGCCCCCTTGCTTGATCGTGCAGGCCACGTTACCCCCTCTCTATAACTGCGGGTCCTCCTCGTTGTTTGCGCGTGCGGCCATGCACGGCGATAGGCAGCAGAGGAGCTCCCCTGGGCAGATAGCCGGTTAGACACGGCGGGCGCGCAGGTACCAATTTTTGCATCGTCTTCATCCCAGCGCCTTTGCGCCGCTTCCTTTCCCCCCTTTTTGTTTTATTTTGTTTCGAATGCATGGATCACATCTAGGTCGATTGACATCGCTGATCCCATAGTTTCATATTGCTCTCATGCCCGTGTCCTCTCGAACATGCCCGACGCCTATCTCGCAGTTCTTGTTCGTGTCTGGACCAAGGCGGTGAGTACCTCCGTTGTCTTCTTTGCAGGCGGGGCGCGCAGTGAAGGTCGTGTCCATCTGGATCATCAAGTCCGTGTCGGCGCTGCCCCGTCCCCTTATGCCCCTTGAGCGCCGCCCCAGTTTCCCATTCGGCGTGTGCGGTGGTGTGGCACGGCGCAGCATTTGAAGTTGCACAGCGGTCAGGGCGAGGGCCGTAAACTCCTGTCTGCTCATCAGCAGCTTAGAGCTGTGCCACAACCTCCTAGAGCCCGGACTTTACTGCCGCCAAATACAAAGGCCGGTGCAGCACGAATATCGTCGACAGATGTAAGAATTTGCTCACAGCGCAGCCCTGGCCCCCGCATGCCCCTTGAGCGCCGCCCCAGTTTCCCCCGCGTCCCGACTGTCCCCGCCTCCGCCCTGGCCCCCCATGCCCCTTTTGCGCCGGCCCAGTTTCCCATTGTCCCGCCTGTCCCCGCCTCCGACTCAGCGCTGCCCCGGCCCCCCCATGCCCCTTGCGCGCCACCCCAGTTTCCCTCCGCCCGACTGTCCCCACCTCTGACTCAACTCTGCCCCGGCTCCCCAGCCTCTGACTCAGGGCCACTCCGGCCCACCATGCCCCTTGAGCGCCGCCCCAGTTTCCCATTGTCCTGACTGTCCCCGCCTCCGACTCAGCTCCGCCCCGGCCCCCCGCCATGCCCCTTGAGCTCCGCCCCGGTTTCCCCCGCGTTTCGACTGTCCCCACCTCCGACTCAGCGAGCTCGGGGATACGGTGAGACTGTTTGATTTGGGTACAACAACTGTGTATATTTATAAGTAAAATGACTGACGTGTCTTACAACAATGACCTCCATCGTTGTGCTGATGCATGATAGAACCCTGACACTCATGATTGGTACACAATCTCTGAACAACAATGTCACTGCCAGGAGCGCAAATCACTTCTTTCAAAGTTGTATCTGCTCAATATGTGAGACTCAGCGAATCTAGAGGGCTGACAAGATGTGTGCAGCACTCACGGTGTTTTTCAGCTTCATGTGTTCAAACATCGAGAACCCCCTTGCCATCAGCGCGCCGCCGACGCAGTCCAAACTTGCTGGTAGTGGGCCGGTGCTAAGCACGGCAGGTACGGTTCCATTTCTAATTGTTTCTGAATATCATTATGTAGTTAATGTTAGTACACCCTACTACATGTGGGTGCCCATCTTTGCTATGCAAGAACTTGCTCAGCAACTTTGTGCATTTCTCTGTGAAACATGGACACAACCATGCCCCAATCAATACCTGGCCGGCCTGGCTCACAAGCTCGCACAGGCCGCCAGGTATTGATTGAGGGCACGGTCTGCAATTCCATTTCTGATCGAAACGCTTACATGTATTTCAGTCCGGGTAGTACTTTGGCTAGAGCTCAGACATGACATAATTTCTAGATGCACGAATGGGGAGGCGACAGACTTAGAGGCTTTGAAAAGCCTAAAGGAATAGTTTATAGGATATGTAGTATATTGTCAAAGGCTCTGTAGTCTAGTGGTATCTTACAGTCTTCAAAACTTGGAGGCTTGCAGTTCAATTCCTGTTATAAAAAGTTTTGAACAGATTGGTAATCGAGTCCGGGTAGTACAGTAGCCGGAGTAGAGAGAAATGACGTGGTTTCCGAGTGCACTTGTGCTGTGCATCCGAGACTGACGTCATGGGGTCGAGCATGGGAATTATTTACTGGAAATAGCAATTACAGAGCATTTTTATCAGACTTAGGAGCAACTGTAATTATATGCATATCTATCCTAGTTAGCCTACAAAATGCAAAATACTGACAGAATCGAGAGTCTTTTGAAGAGGGAAGAGGTAGAAATGGGTTTACAAATGAAAATGAATCGTGAGAACATATTTGCATTTGGGGGGACAAGATGAAGGTCACAGGGGGGTCAAAAACCGCAACTGGTGCTTACATAAGAAACAATTCAAGGGAATCGTAACTCACATCCACTTGCACTTTCACCTTCCTCTCATTTGCCCGGAATGATTCGCATACATTGCTTCATTTGCAGTATATTTCAGACCATAGAGCACCTACAGAAGCCGCAAAACAGTGATATATTGCAGGGCTTGAACAGCGGTAGCAGAAAGACGATGACATCACTCCGGGTTTTAAACACAATTTACGACCCCGGAATGACATCATCGCTGACATTATCACACATGATCATGTTGATATTATGTTGTTTACTCAAAACGTGCCCCAGCCTAATGCGGGGAGAGGGTATCGGGGTCACGCACTAACAAAGCCGAGAGGAGTTGTAGTGGTGCTTGCTGGGAGTGGGCCGACGTGGAGCGCGGCAGCACGATTCCGCTCAAAGTGGTTTCTGGTTACATAATCAAATATATACATCAAATAATAGTCTTGAGACACAATTGGATACTAAACCACAACTGGGTGGCCCTAGGGGTACCAAACAATGGTGGGCAATAATGTGCACCATTGGGCGACACCGGAGGGCATGAAATTGGGCGTGCAGTTGCAGCCTGAGGTGGTCATTGTGGGATCAAGGGCGATGACATCATTCCGGGTTCTAAACGTAATTCAAACCCCCGGATTGATGTCATCGTATTTCTGCCTGTGTTGTCTGGTGCTGCTTAGTTCTGCCAACATTACTGTTCTGCAACTTCTGTATGTGTTGCATGGTCTAATAAATGGCGTATGTAGGCAATCATTTGTGTATGTTGTGTGGAGCGAAAGTGAGGAGGGGTAAAGCGTGAGTAGACATAGCGTGGGAGTGAATTCCAAAAAGGCGACACAGACTGTCGTTGCATGGGTCGAAAAAAATGCTGTATGTAGATGACATAAGCAATGATTCGTAGGAATCGTAATCGATGCAAGTCTAGATCGACCTGTCTGAGGGCGAGGGTACAAGATGAGAGGAGGTAGCCCTGCGCCGTTCTAGCACGCACTTCAGAGTATCAGAGGGGAGCAGATACAAATGAATAGGCTGAAGAGTCGTCGTATGTACATGGGGTTTATATAGTAAAGGGAGTCTTCCGTATCAGCCAATCAGTACGTGCGGGATATAAGTACCACAGCTGTTGGGATGCATGCAGGAGGCCTGCAGGCATATCAGTCATGGATCAGTCATCCATCCGTCACATGATAAAGTAAGGTGTTAGGGGATAAGAGAAAGAAAGTCATACTATGTCCGTGCCGTTACCAAGCGAGGCAGTGCGGCGTGTAACAGGTGACCCATTTCAGCGTGGTGACCCACGACGCAGTATATGACTGTATGTTTCACAGCGATATACCATTGGGTGTGAGTATTTCATGTGCTGTCACCCTTCGGTGTGTGTTCTTCCCAGTGTGTAGGGTTTGGTGTGTATGTTTCGCTCTCACATGATATCCGGTGTGTATATTTCACGGACGATGCCATACGGTGTGTATATTTCACGACCGATTACTTTTCATGTGTGTTTTTCACGTCCCATCCGATGTGTATATTACACGGCCGATTGCTTTTGGTGTGTATCTTTTACGTTCAGAGGCTTGGTGTGTTTTCCTTCCTGTATCATATCAGTTTCAATGTCCCGTTTTCACGAGGGCGCATAGATTGGTGTGTTTTCTTCATGGACTATATTCAGACGTTACACTCTAGCCCGCACGCGGGATGGGTCGTAACCTTGCTCTGATGCTGGCTCAAGGCTGGCCAGCAGTGACAACACCATTTGGTGCTTAGTACCGGTGGCTTGAGAGAGCACGCATATTTCCGAAGTGTTTCAGGGATAGTGTTATAGCAACAATTAAGTAGTCTTCATCATTATTTCCTGTACTTGCAATTGTACAGAGTTACAGGATCATCCATCCAGCCCTGTATTGAGCTTGGAATCGTACTGCCGCGCTAAGCGTCGGCCCACTCCCAGCAAGTCTGTCCTGCAATCGCATCAACATCCAGCAAAAGCATATACGTATCAAATAAGTTGGAGGCCTTTCACTTTGAGTTGTCCGAGGTCGCAGACGCTATGAGAAGCCCTCAGGTACGCTGCATTGAAGGTCCGGCTTGCTTTGTCCCTGACGACGAGAACGTCGCCCCAGATTGTCACGGCTGCAAGGGAGGGTTGTGTTGTCTCTGTCCAGGCCCACGCAACAGTGGCGATGATGGATCCATATGAATCCCGGGGCTTCATCACTATGGACATATTCTGCAACCATCTTGCTCCATTAAAGATGCCACACCCCTTCACAGATCCCGACCCCGCTACTCTCTCCGCTCTCGGGTGCGCGCATTGGAGTCTACGCGGCATGCAATGCCTTGGTGAACCCAAGAAGAAGAGGCCTACCTCTGACTTTGACTCCGAACGCTTCACAGCCCTGCTCGCGACCGCCTGGGATGGGATGTATCACTGGTCAACTTTCTTTCTGGAACTCTTCCCTCGAATGACACCGGAGGAAAGACGCACTGTTCACCAACTCATCACACATACAGTTTCTGGCATTCAACACCCAGCGCAAGAATATACGGTCGCTACCGATGGCATCGCGGAGCTCGCCGCCCGGCTCTGGCTCAAAGAGATCCCAACTGATGCTCATTCAACAACGTTGGCCTGGCGACTTATCACCTCAGACACATTGCTTCTTCAGCAATTCGTAGAGATTGCTGGGTTTCCTGCCCGCATTGCACGAGTCGCGCTGTCCCACATCCATGCCGTGCTCTTTTTTTTTTTTGGACAAGCGATATGGTTATTCAGGTGCTAACTACCAGTCGCGAAGTGCTAAGGGGGTACGAAGTATTACTATACCTATGGTAGAGCAATATCATCTCCTATACCGTTAGTTCCTTCCAACCCGCTAAAGCAGACCCAGGGGTCCGTCCGAGGAAAAATGCATTTACACACACTGTGTGGGACTCGGTACTCCGCCCGCTCACATCCGTTAAATAGGGGGCCTGGGCGGGACAATACCCACTAAAACCTCTTTTGCTTTTGCCCATTCGAAGGGGAGGAAGCGTTCGTCCTTCAAAGTTCCCTTCCATGTGTCTTCCACGCACTGGTAATTGCTCTCTGTTCTGATTATGTTTCGTGCTGCAATCTGATCTATTACTAGTCTGTCATTGATGGCTTGATGCCATCTCCTCGTGATTGAGGTGGCAGTGTGTGTGCAGCCTCCGATTTGTCTTTCGCATCGGAGCCGCCAGATTAGGTGAGCCGATTCGGATATGATGATCTTGAGTAGGCGTGTTGCGCCCGAGTCGCGCTTCCGCTCTTGTTCCTCTTCCTCTTCACCCCCATCTCCGGTCCTTTGCTTGACAGTGAGGTTACCGCATGCTAGGATTGTTCCTAGTGAGAGGTGCAGCCACGTTTCATCTCCGTGTGGCCAGAGGTCTCTTGCTAATTTCCAGATGATGTTTCGCGGGTCGGAGTCGCATTCAAAAAGTATGTGCGAGAGGGACTCCTCTGGGTCGTCGCACACCTCACATCGTGCCTTTTTGTGGTCTTGTATTTTAATCCAGAAGTCTCCTAATTTGTAGCTGTTATGGTAGGCGCGGTATAGGAAGGTTTGGATCGGTTTCCTGATGTCGCGGTGTGTGATGCCCTTCCACAGTGTCGCGTCGGTCTCCTGACTCCCTGTGAAGGCTTCTAGGGCGTCGCGTGCGAGGTTCAGTTTCGCTTGGGGCCCTGATCTGTCATCCTGGCCTGCCCTTTCTCTGATGCCTTGGTACGCTATGGCCTGCGTCAAGGTGGCTAGTTTTGCTCCTGTGAGGTTCCACTCCGGCTTTATATTAAGGTCAATTATCGTTGGTATGTCTTTACGTGCTCCCATGTCTGCGTATTCATCAGCCCCGTCGTTCCCAGGGTCCCCACTATGTCCCTTGATCCATTCGAACCAGGTTGGGGCAGAGCGGCGGCGCAAGAGGTCCACCGCTTTTTGGAAGAGGTCTCTATGCTCGATGCGGATCCATCCGCGGTCCTCCCATGTTTGAAGATGTTCCGTGAGTCCTTTTTTTACATATTCCGAGTCCGTTTTGAAGTGAATTGGTCTGAAGTTGTCGACGCGCAGCAGTGCCAGTATGACTGCCGCTAGCTCGCCGACCTGGTTTGTTTTCGTGTTTCCACCTATTCTGGCGGCAAGGTTAAGTGGGCTGTTCTCGTTGACCCATATGCCGCTTCCGCAGCGTGAGTTTAATTTGCCATTGTTCATGCATGAGCCATCTGTGTAGATCACTAAAGGGTCTTCTTGGAGGTTTAGGCCGTTCTGTGGTCTCGTCAGTTGGTATGCCGGGATTGGTGCGGCGGCTGCCGGGTCTGTGAAGACTCTGAAGCAGTCCGCTAGCAACTTTGACGCTGTCACGGAGGGGTTGAAGAGGACAGCACTTGTCTTGTTTGTCATCGCGCGGATGTTTTTGTCACGGCGTCGCTTTGTAAGTGTTAGTCCGTCTTTCAGGGATTCTGCCAAGGGGTTTGTTTTTTGGTTGTGCCTGCGCAGGATCTCTTTTGCTTCAAGGGCACACTTGTGGGGGTTGTCGCATCCCGCCCTTACATCTTCCTTGCATTGTGGACACGCGCATCGGGCCATCGGGTAGTGGGGGCGACCTGTTCTGCCAGGTGGGAGTCTTTCGATTACTTTGGTGAGGTCCCCCGCATTTCTTACTTTGTGTGTGTACATGAGGCACTGCAACTTCGCTGCTATCGGTTTGGGTTTGTCCGTGTCTAGGTGGTACCAGGCTGGGAGTTGTCGTCTGAGCTCCTTCGATAATTTGAGGACCGTAAACTGTGCGTTGTACGTTTTCGCCGTTTGTAGCATCCTGCTGATTTCAGTTGGTAGTCTCGTGTTATCCGTTCTTCCTCGTAGCGGGGGTGACCAGCGTTGCAGGAAAGTATTTAGTTGCGCCACTGTGTGCACGTTCGGTAGCGTTCGGTTTATCAATGTGTCCGTCAGGTATGCCCACGTGGGCCGGGTTTCGGTGAGGTCGAGGTAGTCTTTGAGCCACATGAGCTCAATGGCCTCGTTTCTAGCCTGAATGTCTAGGAGGTTGATCCCTCCTTCAGCTTTCGGCCGGTACAGGGGCTTTAGGTCAATCGGCGCCGTTCTGGTGTCTTCTGACCAGATAAAATTCTTAATTTGCTTTATTAGGGCACTCTCTATGTGTTTCGGCACGCCTTGGGCTTTCGCAAGGAATTGGGAGCATCCCCCAGCGAACATCTGGACCACGTGTTTCTTGGCCATGATTGATGGGAAGGTTTGTTTCCATCTTGTGAGGTGCGTGTTGACTTTATCTAATACTCGTCCCCAGGGGACAGAGTCGTCGCCGCCATTTCCTACCCATGATCCAAGGTATCGAGTTACCTGGCCGTCTTCTGTGATGCGGATCTCATCTCCGATTCGTGAGTCGTTTTCATTTATCTTTTGTGAGGATACTACCTCTTTCCTGTATTCTGGTTTTCCTATCGGTATGATCTCGGTCTTTGTTATATTGAATTTTGCACCAGATGCTGCGCACCATCGCGATAGGATTTCTGTGACATCCTCGTAGTTGTCTTCCTTTGACAGGTAGAGCAGGGTGTCGTCTGCGAAAAGATTTATCACCAGTTTATTCACTAGACCTGGGATTTCAAAGCCTTTTACGTTAGGCGCTTTTCGGAACATACAAGCGAGGGGCTCGATCGCCAGGTCGAAAAGGAGGCACGAAAGTGGGTTGCCCTGCCGTACTCCTCGTGTTATGCGGATATCGTCACTGAAGTGCCCGTTTTTATTCACTTTGGTGTTTGCGTGCTTGTATAGGGATTTTACCGTGGTAATGAAGATCTCTGGCAGACGGAATTTCCGGAGGACTTTCCAGAGATAGTCGTGTTTTATTTTATCGTACGCTTTTTCTTGATCCAGTGCCATTATCACACCATCTTCGCTCATTGCTTCTGCGTAGTGGATCATCGTTTGGGCCAGCCTAATATGGTTGAAGATTGAACGGCCCGGGACAAATCCCGCTTGGTCTGTGTGGACCATGGAGCTTACTTCGCGTCTCAGATTAACTGCCAGGGCTTTTGTGAGTAGTTTGTAGTCTGTGTTTAGTAGCGTTATAGGGCGGTAATTTGCGATGTCCGTGCGGTCTCCCTTTTTATAGATCGGGCACATCCACCCTTCGGAGAAGTCCGTTGTTGGGTCGACTCCGTGACGCTGTATGTCTTGGAAGACTGCCGTCAAAGTCCCGACTATGTCGAAACTGGGTTTGTCGTTTCTGACTTGTTCGATGTGGATCTCATGGAGCTTTTTCCAGAGCTCGTATGGACATCCGTCCAGCCCCATTGCAGAGCCTGTTTTTGTTTTTTTCAGGGCGTTTAGGACGTCTCCGTAGGAGACCATGCTGTTGAGTACCGATTGCTCTGGTGTTGGCAGCATTTGTTCGGGCGGGATCGCCGCGATGACGTCGTCCTCGTTCTGTTGCGCTTCTTCCGCCGTTTGTTGGCGTTCTGCGGGGGCGTTCTGGAGGTCCCTGTGGTATCTGGCTGCTATCTGGGCCATTTCTTCCGAGTTTGTCTCGTATTCCGGGGCGTGCCTGGTTCTCTGGTTTTGGCTCGGGTTGTCTCCCCCATTTTGCGGTTGTGGCTTCCTGAGGCGGTACATAATGTCTCTGGGTTTTGCTTCCTGGTTCATTTTAGACCAGAGTTTGTTTACCTGTTCACCCTTTACTTGCCATCGGGCTTGGCTTGCGCGCTGTGCAGCTGAGCGTTGTTTTTGTTGCAGGTGATCGAGTTCTTCTACGATCAGAGATTCGGTAACACGTAGGTCTTCATCTATATCGAAGTCCTTCTGCTTTAATATTATCATTTTGAAACGGGCCCACATTCTTTGTGGGTTGTTGATTTCTCGGTCCTGTTGAGGTGAGCTTAATTTCTCCTCGTATCTCA
The DNA here is from genome assembly GCA_019915015.1 of Auriscalpium vulgare. Lineage (NCBI taxonomy): Eukaryota > Fungi > Basidiomycota > Agaricomycetes > Russulales > Auriscalpiaceae > Auriscalpium > Auriscalpium vulgare. Next base: position 662,757 of record JAHBBC010000004.1, on the reverse strand, counting down.
TGCCCGTTCTGATGACGTCTTCGAGTAGGGCCTTGTTGCTCACTAGGTGGAGGGGCCACGTCCATCTTCCGTCTCCAATATCAGGCGCTTGGTCTGAGGCGTGTCTGACGGAGACCAGGTCGTGATCTGTTGGTAGGGTCCTCGGGGTGATGGACCATTCGTACGTGTGCGGTATTCGGTTGTCAGCCACGTAAATTCTATCGAGGCGCGACTTGATCATTCCTTGGTTATGACGGTAGGTGAAGGTTTGCGTTTTTAGGAACGCCTCTCTCCACGCATCTCAGAGGCTAAACTCGTGTCTGAATTCTTGCAGCGCTTCTACCCCTCGTTCGTCGTCGGCGCGTTGTGGTGCCCTGTCTCTGGCGTCCTCCACGATGTTCATGTCGCCCATCGTGTAATCTATTGTGTGTACTCCGAGTTCTGTTAGCCTCGTCCTAATTTGTTCCCAGAAGTCCGGATGGTCGGCAGCCCGGTTAGGGCCATATATATTTATTATGTTCAGTGTTTCATGGGCGTTCCAGTTTATTGTCAAGAGAGCCGCCCTGCCCGGAACTAGTTCCCTCATTGTGCATTGGTCTGTTTTGATCATGTTTTTATTCAGGACGAAGCTTACGCCTGCCGACCCCGTTGGGTTCTCTGGTAGAGGCGAGTTTAGGATCACCATCTTCTTGTTGTACCTGCGTTGGAGGTCGTTGAGCTCGGTGTCTGATAGATGCGTTTCCTGCAGTGCCAGAATGCCAATTTTCTGTTCTCTTATCATTCGGGCGACCTCTGGCCACATGCTCTGTGAGGTCCCTTTCCTGGTGTGGAAGGTGCGTCCGTTCATGTTCTGGCAGGCCAGTTTTACGTTGGCTTTGAACTTCTTGCCGGCGCGCGGTTCACGGCGTGTTTGAGGGATGTCTCGTGGCTGTCTCTCCTCTGGTGTGTCGGGTCTTACACCGGGTGTTCCCTCCTGCAATTGCATTGGAGAGGGGGGCTGTTGGGTCCCTGGGGCATGGCATGCCTGTAATGCTGGTACCGCGTGTCCACCTGCGCTCTCTCCGGACGCATCATCTGGGGGTGTCCCGGCGGCTATGGACGACCTCCCTCCGCTCCCGGAGAGGTTCGGACCGTTCGACGACAAAAACCCGGTATTGATAGATGGATGTGTAGATTGTGCAGCAGTCGGACTCAGACGCACCGCGTACGACTATTTGCGGGCGTGTTCGGCGTGACCCGGCCGACGCGGGTGGACGTATGTCGATTTTCCTTTCCTTCAGTCCCTCGGCTACCGAAGGCAGTACTTTGTCAACTTAAGCCTCTCGGCATGGCTGGTCCATGATCTAAACAGATCTCCGTGGTCTTTGGCTCTTTGCCAGGCAACGAGGTGAGTTCGCGTCTCGCTTTCCTGTCCCGCGTGCGGTCAGTAAATGTGGGCGGTTCGCAATTTTGTGTGATCGGGTATTTCCCCGTGATCCCCGATCACAAGAATTTTCTGAGTTCGCAAGGGGGGTCCGCTCAACTTACGTCCGGGCGTTAGCAGCGGTGCGTACTCTTATTTTGAGAGGTTCTCGTGGTTGTGTGAGATAGAAGTAAGCATATGCATCTTATTCATTATACTGTGGCCCTACTCGTGCATCGAGCGTCGTACGTATGTATCAGTACGTGCGGGATTCTATGGGCTGATTAGTCTTGGGTAGGACTTGGGTTTAGTAGCGGCGGCCCCGGCGGGACCCATCGCGCGAGTCGTCGTAGGGCGTAGTCCTGGCCCGTCCACGCGAGCCGCCTCGCGCGCCCCCACGTCCCCTAGACGCCTTCGGGGCGTGTTCTGCCTTGCTCCCTGGTCCATGCCGGCCTGGGATGAGGGGGAAGGGGCACAGGCCGCGGGGGTGGTCGCAGCCGTGGCAGAGTGGGCAGTCGAAATAAGGGATCACAGATCCTGTACCTATCATGTTCGAGCGATAGGTGAGACTCGCCAAGTGATCGCGGACCGTGATCCAGTGCTTCAGGGAGGTGATAGTCTCGGAGTCGGTGATGGCCGCAAAGTGTGGGATCAGGATAGCTCCGGTTCCTTTCATGTCGATGCGGGTGACCCGGAGCGACGAGAGGAAGTTGGAGACTTGCGTGACGGTGAGAGGGGATTCGTCTTCCTCCTCTGACTCTTTGATGAACTCCGTGAGGCGGGTGCCCGAGGCGTCGCTGCACCAAGTCTTGTCAATGACATCGCGGATGAGCTCGATTCTCGTCGTGGAGAAGCCTTCAATGAGTAGGACGAGGGCGGGGTTCCGTAATTTGAAGGGCAGGACCTGGACCAAAATCTCTTTCGTGTCCAGGATCTCCATGCCCAGGGCTGTGTTGGCCGTCTCCTCCGCGATGCCGTGTAGGAGGAAAGTGGAGGGAGCGGGGGTGCTCGAGTTGCCTTCTACCGCCGGGATCGGTGACGCAATGAGGGGGTCACTCTCTCCGAAACCCTCGGCGACCATCACTGACATCTTGGCGGCCAGGGTGGCCAGGGCTTTCGGGTCCCAGGCTGCTTTGCCGAGGACCCGGGGTAGGACCTTGAACCCGGGTATCGACCACCATTCCGCGACTTGGTCCTTGTCAATGTTGTCGAGGGGGGCGGCGGCGTGGGAGTCGTAGATGGTGGGGAATGGTCCGCCCGTGAAGATCTCGACTGGGGGGTCGGGAGTGTGGCTCGAGGCTTTGAGTGGGGCGCTCGCCTTCGAGAGTGACATTTGGTCGAGGAAATCTTGCGCCGTGGCTGTCGTCTTCGTTGGGCCTTGTTTGGCGGCGCCAGGTTGGGAGGGGACAGGGCGGCGACGCGCCGGCGGGGTCGGTGTGTCAGGAGCGGTGGGTGGGCTAGATGGCCTTTCGGGCTCGGGGTCGGGACGGGCACGCTTCTTTGGGCGCAGGGTCTCTCGGCCGTGATGATCTCCTCCGACGGTGTCTGAGACAAAACATACTTCCCCGTCTGGGGTGAGTCCTACACTGGGGGCGTTCATGAAGTGTTCCGTGTGTCCGAAGGTGAATTGGGCGCTCTGTGCCTCCGTGAAGTGCTCGCGCGCCCCTTCCGCCCAGTTGCTCGAGTCCACTCCTCCGAAAGATATCTTCGGATCTTGGGGCGTCGCGTTATGGGAGCGCGTTGGGGTCTCGGGGATGTCTGCGGCCGGCGTGGAGGCCGTGGCCGTGTCTTGTCCGGGGGCGCGCCTGGACTCGGCCGTGCCGGTGGGGGATGGGGCAGGTGGTTCCCTGCCCGTTGGGGTGTCTCCATCAGTCCTCCCGGCGTTGCCGTTGAGGGCCTCGAAGGGGTTCTTGGACGCATAGGCTATGAGGGTCGTCGCATTAACGGCGTGGAGGTGGAGAGTGTGTATGAGCAGGTGTGTACCCGACGTGTACTGCGTGTTGTCCTCTTTGGAGGGAGGCATGTTTTCCTCGTGGCTGTCTGAGGTGCCCTTGGGGTCTACCTCCATGTTCTCGTCCTCCGGGTCGGAGAGTGGGGAGAGGGGGCGCTCCGGGGGCGACGGGGCCGTCTGGGTCTCCGTCTGCACTTGCGTGTTCGCAGGGGTGTTATCTGTCGTTCGTGGTTATTATATTGCGTGGAGAGGGTGGAGACCCTGGTGGTTGCTTACTGCTCGTATTGGTCGACTGCAAGTTCTTTGTGGCCTTGGTTTCGGCGGGTATGTTTACGCTGGCTGATTTGCGCGTGGTTCTACGGTTTCCGTTGGCCATTAGGTTTGTAGGAAAGGGGAGGGGAAAGAAACAGATGTGGGGGGCTGCTGAGGGGTTGTTGGAGTGCGTGTAGACTTATACGCCTTCGTGTCGTGAAGACTGCGAGTGTTGGGGGGGAGGTGTTTGCCTTATATGTGCGTGCGTGTATTGCGTCATGTTGTCTTTGTTCGCGGCTTGCCGTCTTGCTTTGTCCGTCAAATGGAGACATGTTGTTGTTATGGCTGCCCCGTGAAAGGGGCCTTGTTCTTTCAGTGGCGGGGTGGCGTGGCGGTTAGGGCTTTGTTTTCTCTAGCGACGGGTGGCGGGCGCTTTGTTCTTTCGGTCACACGTGACCGCGCTCTCGCGCGTATGGGTTCAGTGGCTCAGGTGTTCATAGTATTGGGGGATGGTGCGTGGAGGGGGGGGCACTGGCCTACATGACAGCTAGTGGAGTGTATGTACGTGTGGGTCGCAGGGTGAGTGAACACTCTAGGTGGCTTGGGGTGGGGTTGCCGTGTGGGCATCGTGGTAAGGGGTGGTGTGTGTGCCACTCTGCGTTGGTTTGGCTGCTCTGCCGCGGTGTCTGTAGCATCGAGTAGCTGCCGTGCAGGGGGAGCCAGACGGGGGTCTGTCAACGTTATCACAGGCTGGCTGGGCGAGCTAGTCGTCCCTAGGCGCAGCTGGTCATCGAAACCTCCCCACGCCGAAGCGTGGGAAAAACCGACCATGATGGTGGTTGCGGTTCAAGGTGCTCTCTTGATCCATGCCGTGCTCAAGGACCGCGATTGCTCAGCCACGACAATCGGCATTCATCTACTCCTACTTTACACTCTGGCACGTAAATGGGACCCGATGCCGTTTGCGATAGTCGACCAAAGCGGAATATCAGTGGTCACACGGACGGCCGTTGCCCTCGCAAACAGGCGCGACCACGAGGATTCCACCATGCGCCGCGCCGTGTCTCCGACCTTTTCCATCCTCTCAAAAATCGTACAAGTTGGTAACATCTCCCGTCGGCTGAGGAGTTCCGTGCGTGAGGGCCTCCTTCAAGCATGCGCTGCTCTTTGTCCAGTGCTCGATCAGTACAATGCGGAGGAACAGTGGGAACTACTCCGGCCTCTCAGCACCATGCCATATTATTTATTCAACCGGTCCCTTGTCGGTGTCATTGATGGTAGCTTCCGCGCTCTCAACATGGATATCGCACCGGAGACCTTCAAGGATGGTACAGCGAAGGAGGCATGGCTTCACTTGCAGAGAGAGATGGAGTTCTCCGCCCGTATCAAGGCACGACTGGATCGGAAATCACAGGCATCATGCCAGCATGTGAGTGGTATTTGGTGATGAGAGTATCAACCTGATCGTGCCCTCCAAGTGTTGCACATCCTTCGAGAAAACCGCCATGAAAAGATGCTCTCGGTGCAAATTTGCCCTCTATTGCTCGCCAGCCTGTCAGATCGCGGAATGGAGTGAACATAAGAGGTGTTGCTCTGTCCAACTCCAACTCTGTACGTGTCCTCCCGTTTTTCTTCGCCGCAAATGTAAGTCAACTAAAAGAAGACAGCCCTACGCCTTGGAAACAACGTCCCGACCAGATCGGACATCATGTTCACACTTAACCTTGCAGTGCAGAACACTCTGAGTGACGCGGAAGATATCCGCTCCCGGGCCGCGCGACTGCATCCCGGTGTCCCTCTCTCCCAAATTGCCATTTGCGTCTCTTTTGATACCGCTCCTCCTTATTGCTATGCACTTCGCTACGTCTACATACCGGCCGAGGCTGGTAAAGCTCAGGAAGAGGCGACCCGCCTGATTCGATCCGCTCGGGATAGGGGTAAAACACTGCTCCAGTTCATCACCCCACTGGCCGGAAAGATGTTGTTGGTCTTTACTGCGTTTGTTTCTCCGTCGATATGTGATGTCTCGCATGATAATAAGCTGCCGGAGATATCCTACGGAAATGCTACCCTGATGGGAGCGGTTTTCGGAGAGAATGAAGTCAAGGAGTATGTGCTCCACTGATGCAGACCTTCTTGTACTTCATACTCATACACTACCCCTTTTTTTGATTCTCTTCTTCGCAGATGTACAGATAGCCCTGGACCGGCTTCATGTCATATATTGAACCGAATGAATTCCTTCTTGAGTCTGTGCGCCTTCTCGCCTCCAAGTCCAAAGCTACATTCATCTTATCAAACGAGCAGAGGCTAGGTGGTGTCCTATCTGATGTGCTAAATGCGTGAGGCTGCGGCAGCAAGAATGGCGTCCAAGCACGCACACTCGATAGCACACTGCGATTAGTCTCGGGATGACGAGGCCGCAGAGGAGTACAAGCGATCTACTTCGCTCGCTACTACTGCCTCACCGCACTCAGCTCTCGTGCAATATACGCCTTTAATGATATCGGCTCCCGTCCAAGCAGCCAACGCAAAATATTCGTGTTCCCAGGAAGACCTCTGGCTCGGGACGGTCAGCCCCAACCCACTTGGCCTCTTGCTCGACCGACGCACCTTTCGTCATAGTACTTCATCATGCGCCCCAGCGCGTTGCGCCCATAATCGTCGCGGACTATTCCCTTATCGTGCATGCCCTGCAGCGCCGTTACGATTCCTTTGAATCATTGCTTATGTTATCTACATCCAGCATTTTTTCAACCCATGCAACGATCATCTGTGTCGCCTTTTTTGGGAATTCACTCCCACGCTATGTCCGCTCACATCCACTTGCACTTTCACCTTCCTCTCATTTGCCCGGAATGATTCACATACATTGCTTCATTTGCAGTATATTTCAGACCATAGAGCACCTACAGAAGCTGCAAAACAGTGATATATTGCAGGGCTTGAACAGCGGTAGCAGAAAGACGATGACATCACTCCGGGTTTTAAACACAATTTAAGACCCCGGAATGACATCATCGCTGACATTATCACACATGATCATGTTGATATTATATTGTTTACTCAAAACATGCCCCAGCCCAGGGGTCGTAACCTTGTTCTGATGCTGGCTCAAGGCTGGCCAGCAGTGACAACCCCATTTGGTGCTTAGTACCGGTGGCTTGAGAAAGCATGCATATTACCGAAGTGTTTCAGGGATAGTGTTATAGCAACAATTAAGTAGTCTTCATCATTATTTCATGTACTTGCAATTGTACAGAGTTACAGGATCATCCATCCAGCCCTGTATTGAGCGTGGAATCGTACTGCCGCGCTCCACGTCGGCCCACTCCCAGCAAGCACCACTACAACTCCTCTCGGCTTTGTTAGCGCGTGACCCCGATACCCTCTCCCCGCATCCCGCGTGCGGGCTAGAGTGTAACGTCTGAATATAGTCCATGAAGAAAACACACCAATCTATGCGCCCTCGTGAAAACGGGACATTGAAACTGATATGATACAGGAAGGAAAACACACCAAGCCTCTGAACGTGAAAGATACACACCAAAAGCAATCGGCCGTGTAATATACACATCGGATGGGACGTGAAAAACACACATGAAAAGTAATCGGTCGTGAAATATACACACCGTATGGCATCGTCCGTGAAATATACACACCGGATATCATGTGAGAGCGAAACATACACACCAAACCCTACACACTGGGAAGAACACACACCGAAGGGTGACAGCACATGAAATACTCACACCCAATGGTATATCGCTGTGAAACATACAGTCATATACTGCGTCGTGGGTCACCACGCTGAAATGGGTCACCTGTTACACGCCGCACTGCCTCGCTTGGTAACGGCACGGACATAGTATGACTTTCTTTCTCTTATCCCCTAACACCTTACTTTATCATGTGACGGATGGATGACTGATCCATGACTGATATGCCTGCAGGCCTCCTGCATGCATCCCAACAGCTGTGGTACTTATATCCCGCACGTACTGATTGGCTGATACGGAAGACTCCCTTTACTATATAAACCCCATGTACATACGACGACTCTTCAGCCTATTCATTTGTATCTGCTCCCCTCTGATACTCTGAAGTGCGTGCTAGAACGGCGCAGGGCTACCTCCTCTCATCTTGTACCCTCGCCCTCAGACAGGTCGATCTAGACTTGCATCGATTACGATTCCTACGAATCATTGCTTATGTCATCTACATACAGCATTTTTTTCGACCCATGCAACGACAGTCTGTGTCGCCTTTTTTGGAATTCACTCCCACGCTATGTCTACTCACGCTTTACCCCTCCTCACTTTCGCTCCACACAACATACACAAATGATTGCCTACATACGCCATTTATTAGACCATGCAACACATACAGAAGTTGCAGAACAGTAATGTTGGCAGAACTAAGCAGCACCAGACAACACAGGCAGAAATACGATGACATCAATCCGGGGGTTTGAATTACGTTTAGAACCCGGAATGATGTCATCGCCCTTGATCCCACAATGACCACCTCAGGCTGCAACTGCACGCCCAATTTCATGCCCTCCGGTGTCGCCCAATGGTGCACATTATTGCCCACCATTGTTTGGTACCCCTAGGGCCACCCAGTTGTGGTTTAGTATCCAATTGTGTCTCAAGACTATTATTTGATGTATATATTTGATTATGTAACCAGAAACCACTTTGAGCGGAATCGTGCTGCCGCGCTCCACGTCGGCCCACTCCCAGCAAGCACCACTACAACTCCTCTCGGCTTTGTTAGCGCGTGACCCCGATACCCTCTCCCCGCATCCCGCGTGCGGGCTAGAGTGTAACGTCTGAATATAGTCCATGAAGAAAACACACCAATCTATGCGCCCTCGTGAAAACGGGACATTGAAACTGATATGATACAGGAAGAAAACACACCAAGCCTCTGAACGTGAAAGATACACACCAAAAGCAATCGGCCGTGTAATATACACATCGGATGGGACGTGAAAAACACACATGAAAAGTAATCGGTCGTGAAATATACACACCGTATGGCATCGTCCGTGAAATATACACACCGGATATCATGTGAGAGCGAAACATACACACCAAACCCTACACACTGGGAAGAACACACACCGAAGGGTGACAGCACATGAAATACTCACACCCAATGGTATATCGCTGTGAAACATACAGTCATATACTGCGTCGTGGGTCACCACGCTGAAATGGGTCACCTGTTACACGCCGCACTGCCTCGCTTGGTAACGGCACGGACATAGTATGACTTTCTTTCTCTTATCCCTAACACCTTACTTTATCATGTGACGGATGGATGACTGATCCATGACTGATATGCCTGCAGGCCTCCTGCATGCATCCCAACAGCTGTGGTACTTATATCCCGCACGTACTGATTGGCTGATACGGAAGACTCCCTTTACTATATAAACCCCATGTACATACGACGACTCTTCAGCCTATTCATTTGTATCTGCTCCCCTCTGATACTCTGAAGTGCGTGCTAGAACGGCGCAGGGCTACCTCCTCTCATCTTGTACCCTCGCCCTCAGACAGGTCGATCTAGACTTGCATCGATTACGATTCCTACGAATCATTGCTTATGTCATCTACATACAGCATTTTTTTCGACCCATGCAACGACAGTCTGTGTCGCCTTTTTGGAATTCACTCCCACGCTATGTCTACTCACGCTTTACCCCTCCTCACTTTCGCTCCACACAACATACACAAATGATTGCCTACATACGCCATTTATTAGACCATGCAACACATACAGAAGTTGCAGAACAGTAATGTTGGCAGAACTAAGCAGCACCAGACAACACAGGCAGAAATACGATGACATCAATCCGGGGGTTTGAATTACGTTTAGAACCGGAATGATGTCATCGCCCTTGATCCCACAATGACCACCTCAGGCTGCAACTGCACGCCCAATTTCATGCCCTCCGGTGTCGCCCAATGGTGCACATTATTGCCCACCATTGTTTGGTACCCCTAGGGCCACCCAGTTGTGGTTTAGTATCCAATTGTGTCTCAAGACTATTATTTGATGTATATATTTGATTATGTAACCAGAAACCACTTTGAGCGGAATCGTGCTGCCGCGCTCCACGTCGGCCCACTCCCAGCAAGCACCACTACAACTCCTCTCGGCTTTGTTAGCGCGTGACCCCGATACCCTCTCCCCGCATCCCGCGTGCGGGCTAGAGTGTAACGTCTGAATATAGTCCATGAAGAAAACACACCAATCTATGCGCCCTCGTGAAAACGGGACATTGAAACTGATATGATACAGGAAGGAAAACACACCAAGCCTCTGAACGTGAAAGATACACACCAAAAGCAATCGGCCGTGTAATATACACATCGGATGGGACGTGAAAAACACACATGAAAAGTAATCGGTCGTGAAATATACACACCGTATGGCATCGTCCGTGAAATATACACACCGGATATCATGTGAGAGCGAAACATACACACCAAACCCTACACACTGGGAAGAACACACACCGAAGGGTGACAGCACATGAAATACTCACACCCAATGGTATATCGCTGTGAAACATACAGTCATATACTGCGTCGTGGGTCACCACGCTGAAATGGGTCACCTGTTACACGCCGCACTGCCTCGCTTGGTAACGGCACGGACATAGTATGACTTTCTTTCTCTTATCCCCTAACACCTTACTTTATCATGTGACGGATGGATGACTGATCCATGACTGATATGCCTGCAGGCCTCCTGCATGCATCCCAACAGCTGTGGTACTTATATCCCGCACGTACTGATTGGCTGATACGGAAGACTCCCTTTACTATATAAACCCCATGTACATACGACGACTCTTCAGCCTATTCATTTGTATCTGCTCCCCTCTGATACTCTGAAGTGCGTGCTAGAACGGCGCAGGGCTACCTCCTCTCATCTTGTACCCTCGCCCTCAGACAGGTCGATCTAGACTTGCATCGATTACGATTCCTACGAATCATTGCTTATGTCATCTACATACAGCATTTTTTTCGACCCATGCAACGACAGTCTGTGTCGCCTTTTTTGGAATTCACTCCCACGCTATGTCTACTCACGCTTTACCCCTCCTCACTTTCGCTCCACACAACATACACAAATGATTGCCTACATACGCCATTTATTAGACCATGCAACACATACAGAAGTTGCAGAACAGTAATGTTGGCAGAACTAAGCAGCACCAGACAACACAGGCAGAAATACGATGACATCAATCCGGGGGTTTGAATTACGTTTAAACCGGAATGATGTCATCGCCCTTGATCCCACAATGACCACCTCAGGCTGCAACTGCACGCCCAATTTCATGCCCTCCGGTGTCGCCCAATGGTGCACATTATTGCCCACCATTGTTTGGTACCCCTAGGGCCACCCAGTTGTGGTTTAGTATCCAATTGTGTCTCAAGACTATTATTTGATGTATATATTTGATTATGTAACCAGAAACCACTTTGAGCGGAATCGTGCTGCCGCGCTCCACGTCGGCCCACTCCCAGCAAGCACCACTACAACTCCTCTCGGCTTTGTTAGCGCGTGACCCCGATACCCTCTCCCCGCATCCCGCGTGCGGGCTAGAGTGTAACGTCTGAATATAGTCCATGAAGAAAACACACCAATCTATGCGCCCTCGTGAAAACGGGACATTGAAACTGATATGATACAGGAAGGAAAACACCAAGCCTCTGAACGTGAAAGATACACACCAAAAGCAATCGGCCGTGTAATATACACATCGGATGGGACGTGAAAAACACACATGAAAAGTAATCGGTCGTGAAATATACACACCGTATGGCATCGTCCGTGAAATATACACACCGGATATCATGTGAGAGCGAAACATACACACCAAACCCTACACACTGGGAAGAACACACACCGAAGGGTGACAGCACATGAAATACTCACACCCAATGGTATATCGCTGTGAAACATACAGTCATATACTGCGTCGTGGGTCACCACGCTGAAATGGGTCACCTGTTACACGCCGCACTGCCTCGCTTGGTAACGGCACGGACATAGTATGACTTTCTTTCTCTTATCCCCTAACACCTTACTTTATCATGTGACGGATGGATGACTGATCCATGACTGATATGCCTGCAGGCCTCCTGCATGCATCCCAACAGCTGTGGTACTTATATCCCGCACGTACTGATTGGCTGATACGGAAGACTCCCTTTACTATATAAACCCCATGTACATACGACGACTCTTCAGCCTATTCATTTGTATCTGCTCCCCTCTGATACTCTGAAGTGCGTGCTAGAACGGCGCAGGGCTACCTCCTCTCATCTTGTACCCTCGCCCTCAGACAGGTCGATCTAGACTTGCATCGATTACGATTCCTACGAATCATTGCTTATGTCATCTACATACAGCATTTTTTTCGACCCATGCAACGACAGTCTGTGTCGCCTTTTTGGAATTCACTCCCACGCTATGTCTACTCACGCTTTACCCCTCCTCACTTTCGCTCCACACAACATACACAAATGATTGCCTACATACGCCATTTATTAGACCATGCAACACATACAGAAGTTGCAGAACAGTAATGTTGGCAGAACTAAGCAGCACCAGACAACACAGGCAGAAATACGATGACATCAATCCGGGGGTTTGAATTACGTTTAGAACCCGGAATGATGTCATCGCCCTTGATCCCACAATGACCACCTCAGGCTGCAACTGCACGCCCAATTTCATGCCCTCCGGTGTCGCCCAATGGTGCACATTATTGCCCACCATTGTTTGGTACCCCTAGGGCCACCCAGTTGTGGTTTAGTATCCAATTGTGTCTCAAGACTATTATTTGATGTATATATTTGATTATGTAACCAGAAACCACTTTGAGCGGAATCGTGCTGCCGCGCTCCACGTCGGCCCACTCCCAGCAAGCACCACTACAACTCCTCTCGGCTTTGTTAGCGCGTGACCCCGATACCCTCTCCCCGCATCCCGCGTGCGGGCTAGAGTGTAACGTCTGAATATAGTCCATGAAGAAAACACACCAATCTATGCGCCCTCGTGAAAACGGGACATTGAAACTGATATGATACAGGAAGGAAAACACACCAAGCCTCTGAACGTGAAAGATACACACCAAAAGCAATCGGCCGTGTAATATACACATCGGATGGGACGTGAAAAACACACATGAAAAGTAATCGGTCGTGAAATATACACACCGTATGGCATCGTCCGTGAAATATACACACCGGATATCATGTGAGAGCGAAACATACACACCAAACCCTACACACTGGGAAGAACACACACCGAAGGGTGACAGCACATGAAATACTCACACCCAATGGTATATCGCTGTGAAACATACAGTCATATACTGCGTCGTGGGTCACCACGCTGAAATGGGTCACCTGTTACACGCCGCACTGCCTCGCTTGGTAACGGCACGGACATAGTATGACTTTCTTTCTCTTATCCCCTAACACCTTACTTTATCATGTGACGGATGGATGACTGATCCATGACTGATATGCCTGCAGGCCTCCTGCATGCATCCCAACAGCTGTGGTACTTATATCCCGCACGTACTGATTGGCTGATACGGAAGACTCCCTTTACTATATAAACCCCATGTACATACGACGACTCTTCAGCCTATTCATTTGTATCTGCTCCCCTCTGATACTCTGAAGTGCGTGCTAGAACGGCGCAGGGCTACCTCCTCTCATCTTGTACCCTCGCCCTCAGACAGGTCGATCTAGACTTGCATCGATTACGATTCCTACGAATCATTGCTTATGTCATCTACATACAGCATTTTTTTCGACCCATGCAACGACAGTCTGTGTCGCCTTTTTTGGAATTCACTCCCACGCTATGTCTACTCACGCTTTACCCCTCCTCACTTTCGCTCCACACAACATACACAAATGATTGCCTACATACGCCATTTATTAGACCATGCAACACATACAGAAGTTGCAGAACAGTAATGTTGGCAGAACTAAGCAGCACCAGACAACACAGGCAGAAATACGATGACATCAATCCGGGGGTTTGAATTACGTTTAGAACCCGGAATGATGTCATCGCCCTTGATCCCACAATGACCACCTCAGGCTGCAACTGCACGCCCAATTTCATGCCCTCCGGTGTCGCCCAATGGTGCACATTATTGCCCACCATTGTTTGGTACCCCTAGGGCCACCCAGTTGTGGTTTAGTATCCAATTGTGTCTCAAGACTATTATTTGATGTATATATTTGATTATGTAACCAGAAACCACTTTGAGCGGAATCGTGCTGCCGCGCTCCACGTCGGCCCACTCCCAGCAAGCACCACTACAACTCCTCTCGGCTTTGTTAGCGCGTGACCCCGATACCCTCTCCCGCATCCCGCGTGCGGGCTAGAGTGTAACGTCTGAATATAGTCCATGAAGAAAACACACCAATCTATGCGCCCTCGTGAAAACGGGACATTGAAACTGATATGATACAGGAAGGAAAACACACCAAGCCTCTGAACGTGAAAGATACACACCAAAAGCAATCGGCCGTGTAATATACACATCGGATGGGACGTGAAAAACACACATGAAAAGTAATCGGTCGTGAAATATACACACCGTATGGCATCGTCCGTGAAATATACACACCGGATATCATGTGAGAGCGAAACATACACACCAAACCCTACACACTGGGAAGAACACACACCGAAGGGTGACAGCACATGAAATACTCACACCCAATGGTATATCGCTGTGAAACATACAGTCATATACTGCGTCGTGGGTCACCACGCTGAAATGGGTCACCTGTTACACGCCGCACTGCCTCGCTTGGTAACGGCACGGACATAGTATGACTTTCTTTCTCTTATCCCCTAACACCTTACTTTATCATGTGACGGATGGATGACTGATCCATGACTGATATGCCTGCAGGCCTCCTGCATGCATCCCAACAGCTGTGGTACTTATATCCCGCACGTACTGATTGGCTGATACGGAAGACTCCCTTTACTATATAAACCCATGTACATACGACGACTCTTCAGCCTATTCATTTGTATCTGCTCCCCTCTGATACTCTGAAGTGCGTGCTAGAACGGCGCAGGGCTACCTCCTCTCATCTTGTACCCTCGCCCTCAGACAGGTCGATCTAGACTTGCATCGATTACGATTCCTACGAATCATTGCTTATGTCATCTACATACAGCATTTTTTTCGACCCATGCAACGACAGTCTGTGTCGCCTTTTTTGGAATTCACTCCCACGCTATGTCTACTCACGCTTTACCCCTCCTCACTTTCGCTCCACACAACATACACAAATGATTGCCTACATACGCCATTTATTAGACCATGCAACACATACAGAAGTTGCAGAACAGTAATGTTGGCAGAACTAAGCAGCACCAGACAACACAGGCAGAAATACGATGACATCAATCCGGGGGTTTGAATTACGTTTAGAACCCGGAATGATGTCATCGCCCTTGATCCCACAATGACCACCTCAGGCTGCAACTGCACGCCCAATTTCATGCCCTCCGGTGTCGCCCAATGGTGCACATTATTGCCCACCATTGTTTGGTACCCCTAGGGCCACCCAGTTGTGGTTTAGTATCCAATTGTGTCTCAAGACTATTATTTGATGTATATATTTGATTATGTAACCAGAAACCACTTTGAGCGGAATCGTGCTGCCGCGCTCCACGTCGGCCCACTCCCAGCAAGCACCACTACAACTCCTCTCGGCTTTGTTAGCGCGTGACCCCGATACCCTCTCCCCGCATCCCGCGTGCGGGCTAGAGTGTAACGTCTGAATATAGTCCATGAAGAAAACACACCAATCTATGCGCCCTCGTGAAAACGGGACATTAGGGGAGCTCAGAGTAGACCGTTTTCGTTTCCGTTTCGTTTTCAAACGCCTTTCGTTTTCGATTCGGCCCGCGGCATAAGTGACCCGATGTGTGACAATCGTGTGACTTTAGGTGACGCTCGCGTTGTGCGGCGTCTTCGTGTCTCACACACTCATTCCCTCGCGATACCTCCTTAATCTACACTCTCCTACTCTCTTAATGCCCCGGAAACGCGGCCGCTCGGACTCCGACCAGCCTGAGACAGCTCCGGGCAAGAAATCCCGTGAGGAGAACATCAGCTGGGGCACAAATAAGAAGCCAAATGAGCTGCTCCTGCAGCTCATCACGGAGCTCGAACAGCCGCAAAATCGCAAGGTTATGTTTGGTAACAAGCGTGGTGAGGTATGCAGGTGGCCACGCATCATCTGGGCTTGTTACTGACATCTTTCCAGAAGAAAAGCGGAGAAAGTAAGGTCGCAGCGGGTCAGCGGCTTGCTCGCATCCTCTGGAAGGATGCTCCGACTCGGATTTCGTCAGTCTGGGAGCAAAGGTGCTCGGAAAATAAATCAGTATGTCCATACCCTTATTGGATGCCTCATACGTGCTCACAGGCTTGTGTAGGCTACGCATCACCTATCACTCCAAGGTTCGGCGCATTAAGTGCACGGGTGGAGGTGTCCTCACTGGGAATGAGGCCATCGTCGACACAGGTGATGCCGACGATGGTCCAGATGAGTATTGGTCTGCTACATAGGGCCAGATGGCCCATCCGAGGATACCGATGCACGCCACAAGAATATCTGGCGTAAGTTCATTTTGTGATCTCGATGAGCACGCTGGAGGCTAACACATCCTGTGCAGAGGAGATCGAGGCCGAGTTCGCTGTCTTCCCCGAATTCACGCGATCCTTGCCACCCGCCCAAATGAAAACCGATCATCATCACGACTGGGGTTGGTCCGGACGGTCACCGCACAGTGCACTATCAGCCTCCCGACGACGCGCCACCTGTGCGGCAACCGCGCGAAGAGGACATAGACCCCGTCCTACGCGTTCACGATGGCCGGCGCCTCTCGCGCAAGACTCTTCTGCGACCGCACCCGGCCCGGGATCGCCACCGCAGACGCCACACACTCCCAAAGAGAACCGCGTGCCGCCCTCGTCGCAAGCAAGTGCGAAGAAGACTCCCGCACACCTGTCGGAAGAGAAGCTGGAGAGCTTGAAGGGTCGCTTCAAGCCCACGTCACGCACCGGCATTCAAGACATACTGAAGGAGTCCATCGAGTAAGTAATACTAGTTGGTTGTAATGCACGTGGACTAATTCATGTGGCAGGCGTAGCTTTGCGGTGTCAAAGGAAGAGAACATCCGCAAAGCTGTCGACAGGCTGCGCGATGACATGAATAGTCTTCGCCAAGACGCTCGCGATCGCCACGACCGCCTCTTTCGTGAGCTGCAGATTGGCTTGTGGACGAACGATGAGTATCGCCGCAAGTCGGAAGCACTTGACGATGACCTTCAGCTGCAGCTTCAAGATCTCCGTGAAAATATATCGCGCCTTCAGAATCCTCCTCTGGTTGTCGCCGCCGCTACGCCCGCTCGTTCCATCTCACGCACGGGCTCTATGTCAACCGCTGCATCGACGCCTTCATCTCTGCCGCGCGCATCGACACCTCCGGATGATGAGCCCGAGAGCGAGATGACAAGCCAGAGAGAAAATAGTCCTCCCTGGGATGAGAGCCAGTTGGACAGAGATCTTGGACGAGGATCATCTGTGTTCCAGACGAGTTGGAGCGAGGCTTAGTCTGATCATTTGCTTTTGTCCTTTCTAACTGCAGCCTCTCATTTAATGCTACACAGTCCTTTCTTCTTCTGATTATATCTCTCTTACTCTTTACAATCTCAGATTTAATCTTGTTCATTTATACAAGTCCTGCTCGTTGAGCGGCTACTATTTCTGCCACAAGGCCACGTCTCCTAGCCTCGCAATCATCATCCTCTGTGATATCATCATCTTAGGATCATCTGGCTCCCCCCTATCGTCCTCTTCCTGAGCACGTGAGTGCAAGTCGCAAAGCTTGTCCCACTCGCCCATCCTTCGATGTCGAGCACTGCGTTGTGCAAGATGATGCAACATGAAATCCACCGACACGCTCGTATATGGTCCCGATTGTAACGGATATTGAGCCGTAAGCCACGAAGGGATTGCCATCGGCCCTTGAGTGCACCATGGTGTGTTCAGAGCGAACGCGTAGGCGAGCTACGTGTTGTCGAATAAGGCATTTGAGCGGTCTAACGACGCTGGTTTCTTGTGAACTGGGATGGTCCGCGAGCTGACAGGGTACGCAGAGTCACCCCATGCAAACTCGTCACCTCTGAAGAACCAGTCGGTATGCTTGACAGCTGCAGTATGCTCAAATGCAGATGCATCATGAGCAGAACCGGTCATGCCAAGCGAATAGTCAACGATTCGTAGATTCGACGGTGTATTGCCAATCTGTGTACAGATATGTCAGTCAGGAGCTATTAGAAGATATCCAGCATACCTGGACGTTGAACCCATAGTTGCACTTCCTTGTGTAGTACGCGTCACCGTCGAGGCCGGGGCGACTGTACAGGACAACAATTGTCCCGTCGTACATCACCCATCCTCCCTCCAGGTGGATCCCGTGAAACCAAGCTGCTCATCAATCCCTTTTCTCGACCTCTTTCTCCTCCTCTGTTAGCGGCCGTACAAACATCCCATGCAAGGACATCAGCGCCTCCTGACATCTCTCCGTGTATAGCTCCACAGCGCCCTCTGAACAGCCCGCTGCACGGCTGATATCCTCGAGAGATGCGCCATTGCCATAGCGACCCATACGGTACAGGGTCACCGCTAATTGCGTTCGGATATCCTCCTGCGGGGTGTTCGAGTTGTTCTGGAATACGGGATGACCCTCGATGAGGCCAAGGATAGTGTCGAAGACGTGGGGAGAGACACGGAGCATGTTGATAAAGCGGTGGTGATGGGCAGGATCCTGTGCATACTCCCATGCAAGCTGGAGATTGCCGGCTTTAACGACGAGGACGGGGGTGATGTAGCGGGAGGATAGGATGGTGTGAAGGATTGAGCTATCGCGTTGGAGCTGCTCCATCATAGCTGTGGCTGAAGATGGAGGCATGAGTGCCATCTGGATAGCCATATATGTGATGTATGCGTCGATAATCTCATCGTGGTAGGTAGCACGGGCCATGGCTGGTGGAAGAGCTCGAAAGCAATGGCGGCGGTGTCGCGCAGCGGCGTAGATTGAGTGACATTATGTAATATCACGCCGGGGCGCCGAATCGAAAACGAAAGGCGTTTGAAAACGAAACGGAAACGAAAACGGTCTACTCTGAGCTCCCCTATTGAAACTGATATGATACAGGAAGGAAAACACACCAAGCCTCTGAACGTGAAAGATACACACCAAAAGCAATCGGCCGTGTAATATACACATCGGATGGGACGTGAAAAACACACATGAAAAGTAATCGGTCGTGAAATATACACACCGTATGGCATCGTCCGTGAAATATACACACCGGATATCATGTGAGAGCGAAACATACACACCAAACCCTACACACTGGGAAGAACACACACCGAAGGGTGACAGCACATGAAATACTCACACCCAATGGTATATCGCTGTGAAACATACAGTCATATACTGCGTCGTGGGTCACCACGCTGAAATGGGTCACCTGTTACACGCCGCACTGCCTCGCTTGGTAACGGCACGGACATAGTATGACTTTCTTTCTCTTATCCCCTAACACCTTACTTTATCATGTGACGGATGGATGACTGATCCATGACTGATATGCCTGCAGGCCTCCTGCATGCATCCCAACAGCTGTGGTACTTATATCCCGCACGTACTGATTGGCTGATACGGAAGACTCCCTTTACTATATAAACCCCATGTACATACGACGACTCTTCAGCCTATTCATTTGTATCTGCTCCCCTCTGATACTCTGAAGTGCGTGCTAGAACGGCGCAGGGCTACCTCCTCTCATCTTGTACCCTCGCCCTCAGACAGGTCGATCTAGACTTGCATCGATTACGATTCCTACGAATCATTGCTTATGTCATCTACATACAGCATTTTTTTCGACCCATGCAACGACAGTCTGTGTCGCCTTTTTTGGAATTCACTCCCACGCTATGTCTACTCACGCTTTACCCCTCCTCACTTTCGCTCCACACAACATACACAAATGATTGCCTACATACGCCATTTATTAGACCATGCAACACATACAGAAGTTGCAGAACAGTAATGTTGGCAGAACTAAGCAGCACCAGACAACACAGGCAGAAATACGATGACATCAATCCGGGGGTTTGAATTACGTTTAGAACCCGGAATGATGTCATCGCCCTTGATCCCACAATGACCACCTCAGGCTGCAACTGCACGCCCAATTTCATGCCCTCCGGTGTCGCCCAATGGTGCACATTATTGCCCACCATTGTTTGGTACCCCTAGGGCCACCCAGTTGTGGTTTAGTATCCAATTGTGTCTCAAGACTATTATTTGATGTATATATTTGATTATGTAACCAGAAACCACTTTGAGCGGAATCGTGCTGCCGCGCTCCACGTCGGCCCACTCCCAGCAAGCACCACTACAACTCCTCTCGGCTTTGTTAGCGCGTGACCCCGATACCCTCTCCCCGCATCGCCGCGTGCGGGCTAGAGTGTAACGTCTGAATATAGTCCATGAAGAAAACACACCAATCTATGCGCCCTCGTGAAAACGGGACATTGAAACTGATATGATACAGGAAGGAAAACACACCAAGCCTCTGAACGTGAAAGATACACACCAAAAGCAATCGGCCGTGTAATATACACATCGGATGGGACGTGAAAAACACACATGAAAAGTAATCGGTCGTGAAATATACACACCGTATGGCATCGTCCGTGAAATATACACACCGGATATCATGTGAGAGCGAAACATACACACCAAACCCTACACACTGGGAAGAACACACACCGAAGGGTGACAGCACATGAAATACTCACACCCAATGGTATATCGCTGTGAAACATACAGTCATATACTGCGTCGTGGGTCACCACGCTGAAATGGGTCACCTGTTACACGCCGCACTGCCTCGCTTGGTAACGGCACGGACATAGTATGACTTTCTTTCTCTTATCCCCTAACACCTTACTTTATCATGTGACGGATGGATGACTGATCCATGACTGATATGCCTGCAGGCCTCCTGCATGCATCCCAACAGCTGTGGTACTTATATCCCGCACGTACTGATTGGCTGATACGGAAGACTCCCTTTACTATATAAACCCCATGTACATACGACGACTCTTCAGCCTATTCATTTGTATCTGCTCCCCTCTGATACTCTGAAGTGCGTGCTAGAACGGCGCAGGGCTACCTCCTCTCATCTTGTACCCTCGCCCTCAGACAGGTCGATCTAGACTTGCATCGATTACGATTCCTACGAATCATTGCTTATGTCATCTACATACAGCATTTTTTTCGACCCATGCAACGACAGTCTGTGTCGCCTTTTTTGGAATTCACTCCCACGCTATGTCTACTCACGCTTTACCCCTCCTCACTTTCGCTCCACACAACATACACAAATGATTGCCTACATACGCCATTTATTAGACCATGCAACACATACAGAAGTTGCAGAACAGTAATGTTGGCAGAACTAAGCAGCACCAGACAACACAGGCAGAAATACGATGACATCAATCCGGGGTTTGAATTACGTTTAGAACCCGGAATGATGTCATCGCCCTTGATCCCACAATGACCACCTCAGGCTGCAACTGCACGCCCAATTTCATGCCCTCCGGTGTCGCCCAATGGTGCACATTATTGCCCACCATTGTTTGGTACCCCTAGGGCCACCCAGTTGTGGTTTAGTATCCAATTGTGTCTCAAGACTATTATTTGATGTATATATTTGATTATGTAACCAGAAACCACTTTGAGCGGAATCGTGCTGCCGCGCTCCACGTCGGCCCACTCCCAGCAAGCACCACTACAACTCCTCTCGGCTTTGTTAGCGCGTGACCCCGATACCCTCTCCCCGCATCCCGCGTGCGGGCTAGAGTGTAACGTCTGAATATAGTCCATGAAGAAAACACACCAATCTATGCGCCCTCGTGAAAACGGGACATTGAAACTGATATGATACAGGAAGGAAAACACACCAAGCCTCTGAACGTGAAAGATACACACCAAAAGCAATCGGCCGTGTAATATACACATCGGATGGGACGTGAAAAACACACATGAAAAGTAATCGGTCGTGAAATATACACCACCGTATGGCATCGTCCGTGAAATATACACACCGGATATCATGTGAGAGCGAAACATACACACCAAACCCTACACACTGGGAAGAACACACACCGAAGGGTGACAGCACATGAAATACTCACACCCAATGGTATATCGCTGTGAAACATACAGTCATATACTGCGTCGTGGGTCACCACGCTGAAATGGGTCACCTGTTACACGCCGCACTGCCTCGCTTGGTAACGGCACGGACATAGTATGACTTTCTTTCTCTTATCCCCTAACACCTTACTTTATCATGTGACGGATGGATGACTGATCCATGACTGATATGCCTGCAGGCCTCCTGCATGCATCCCAACAGCTGTGGTACTTATATCCCGCACGTACTGATTGGCTGATACGGAAGACTCCCTTTACTATATAAACCCCATGTACATACGACGACTCTTCAGCCTATTCATTTGTATCTGCTCCCCTCTGATACTCTGAAGTGCGTGCTAGAACGGCGCAGGGCTACCTCCTCTCATCTTGTACCCTCGCCCTCAGACAGGTCGATCTAGACTTGCATCGATTACGATTCCTACGAATCATTGCTTATGTCATCTACATACAGCATTTTTTTCGACCCATGCAACGACAGTCTGTGTCGCCTTTTTGGAATTCACTCCCACGCTATGTCTACTCACGCTTTACCCCTCCTCACTTTCGCTCCACACAACATACACAAATGATTGCCTACATACGCCATTTATTAGACCATGCAACACATACAGAAGTTGCAGAACAGTAATGTTGGCAGAACTAAGCAGCACCAGACAACACAGGCAGAAATACGATGACATCAATCCGGGGGTTTGAATTACGTTTAGAACCCGGAATGATGTCATCGCCCTTGATCCCACAATGACCACCTCAGGCTGCAACTGCACGCCCAATTTCATGCCCTCCGGTGTCGCCCAATGGTGCACATTATTGCCCACCATTGTTTGGTACCCCTAGGGCCACCCAGTTGTGGTTTAGTATCCAATTGTGTCTCAAGACTATTATTTGATGTATATATTTGATTATGTAACCAGAAACCACTTTGAGCGGAATCGTGCTGCCGCGCTCCACGTCGGCCCACTCCCAGCAAGCACCACTACAACTCCTCTCGGCTTTGTTAGCGCGTGACCCCGATACCCTCTCCCCGCATCCCGCGTGCGGGCTAGAGTGTAACGTCTGAATATAGTCCATGAAGAAAACACACCAATCTATGCGCCCTCGTGAAAACGGGACATTGAAACTGATATGATACAGGAAGGAAAACACACCAAGCCTCTGAACGTGAAAGATACACACCAAAAGCAATCGGCCGTGTAATATACACATCGGATGGGACGTGAAAAACACACATGAAAAGTAATCGGTCGTGAAATATACACACCGTATGGCATCGTCCGTGAAATATACACACCGGATATCATGTGAGAGCGAAACATACACACCAAACCCTACACACTGGGAAGAACACACACCGAAGGGTGACAGCACATGAAATACTCACACCCAATGGTATATCGCTGTGAAACATACAGTCATATACTGCGTCGTGGGTCACCACGCTGAAATGGGTCACCTGTTACACGCCGCACTGCCTCGCTTGGTAACGGCACGGACATAGTATGACTTTCTTTCTCTTATCCCCTAACACCTTACTTTATCATGTGACGGATGGATGACTGATCCATGACTGATATGCCTGCAGGCCTCCTGCATGCATCCCAACAGCTGTGGTACTTATATCCCGCACGTACTGATTGGCTGATACGGAAGACTCCCTTTACTATATAAACCCCATGTACATACGACGACTCTTCAGCCTATTCATTTGTATCTGCTCCCCTCTGATACTCTGAAGTGCGTGCTAGAACGGCGCAGGGCTACCTCCTCTCATCTTGTACCCTCGCCCTCAGACAGGTCGATCTAGACTTGCATCGATTACGATTCCTACGAATCATTGCTTATGTCATCTACATACAGCATTTTTTTCGACCCATGCAACGACAGTCTGTGTCGCCTTTTTTGGAATTCACTCCCACGCTATGTCTACTCACGCTTTACCCCTCCTCACTTTCGCTCCACACAACATACACAAATGATTGCCTACATACGCCATTTATTAGACCATGCAACACATACAGAAGTTGCAGAACAGTAATGTTGGCAGAACTAAGCAGCACCAGACAACACAGGCAGAAATACGATGACATCAATCCGGGGTTTGAATTACGTTTAGAACCCGGAATGATGTCATCGCCCTTGATCCCACAATGACCACCTCAGGCTGCAACTGCACGCCCAATTTCATGCCCTCCGGTGTCGCCCAATGGTGCACATTATTGCCCACCATTGTTTGGTACCCCTAGGGCCACCCAGTTGTGGTTTAGTATCCAATTGTGTCTCAAGACTATTATTTGATGTATATATTTGATTATGTAACCAGAAACCACTTTGAGCGGAATCGTGCTGCCGCGCTCCACGTCGGCCCACTCCCAGCAAGCACCACTACAACTCCTCTCGGCTTTGTTAGCGCGTGACCCCGATACCCTCTCCCCGCATCCCGCGTGCGGGCTAGAGTGTAACGTCTGAATATAGTCCATGAAGAAAACACACCAATCTATGCGCCCTCGTGAAAACGGGACATTGAAACTGATATGATACAGGAAGAAAACACACCAAGCCTCTGAACGTGAAAGATACACACCAAAAGCAATCGGCCGTGTAATATACACATCGGATGGGACGTGAAAAACACACATGAAAAGTAATCGGTCGTGAAATATACACACCGTATGGCATCGTCCGTGAAATATACACACCGGATATCATGTGAGAGCGAAACATACACACCAAACCCTACACACTGGGAAGAACACACACCGAAGGGTGACAGCACATGAAATACTCACACCCAATGGTATATCGCTGTGAAACATACAGTCATATACTGCGTCGTGGGTCACCACGCTGAAATGGGTCACCTGTTACACGCCGCACTGCCTCGCTTGGTAACGGCACGGACATAGTATGACTTTCTTTCTCTTATCCCCTAACACCTTACTTTATCATGTGACGGATGGATGACTGATCCATGACTGATATGCCTGCAGGCCTCCTGCATGCATCCCAACAGCTGTGGTACTTATATCCCGCACGTACTGATTGGCTGATACGGAAGACTCCCTTTACTATATAAACCCATGTACATACGACGACTCTTCAGCCTATTCATTTGTATCTGCTCCCCTCTGATACTCTGAAGTGCGTGCTAGAACGGCGCAGGGCTACCTCCTCTCATCTTGTACCCTCGCCCTCAGACAGGTCGATCTAGACTTGCATCGATTACGATTCCTACGAATCATTGCTTATGTCATCTACATACAGCATTTTTTTCGACCCATGCAACGACAGTCTGTGTCGCCTTTTTTGGAATTCACTCCCACGCTATGTCTACTCACGCTTTACCCCTCCTCACTTTCGCTCCACACAACATACACAAATGATTGCCTACATACGCCATTTATAGACCATGCAACACATACAGAAGTTGCAGAACAGTAATGTTGGCAGAACTAAGCAGCACCAGACAACACAGGCAGAAATACGATGACATCAATCCGGGGTTGAATTACGTTTAGAACCCGGAATGATGTCATCGCCCTTGATCCCACAATGACCACCTCAGGCTGCAACTGCACGCCCAATTTCATGCCCTCCGGTGTCGCCCAAGGTGCACATTATTGCCCACCATTGTTTGGTACCCCTAGGGCCACCCAGTTGTGGTTTAGTATCCAATTGTGTCTCAAGACTATTATTTGATGTATATATTTGATTATGTAACCAGAAACCACTTTGAGCGGAATCGTGCTGCCGCGCTCCACGTCGGCCCACTCCCAGCAAGCACCACTACAACTCCTCTCGCTTTGTTAGCGCGTGACCCCGATACCCTCTCCCCGCATCCCGCGTGCGGGCTAGAGTGTAACGTCTGAATATAGTCCATGAAGAAAACACACCAATCTATGCGCCCTCGTGAAAACGGGACATTGAAACTGATATGATACAGGAAGAAAACACACCAAGCCTCTGAACGTGAAAGATACACACCAAAAGCAATCGGCCGTGTAATATACACATCGGATGGGACGTGAAAAACACACATGAAAAGTAATCGGTCGTGAAATATACACACCGTATGGCATCGTCCGTGAAATATACACACCGGATATCATGTGAGAGCGAAACATACACACCAAACCCTACACACTGGGAAGAACACACACCGAAGGGTGACAGCACATGAAATACTCACACCCAATGGTATATCGCTGTGAAACATACAGTCATATACTGCGTCGTGGGTCACCACGCTGAAATGGGTCACCTGTTACACGCCGCACTGCCTCGCTTGGTAACGGCACGGACATAGTATGACTTTCTTTCTCTTATCCCCTAACACCTTACTTTATCATGTGACGGATGGATGACTGATCCATGACTGATATGCCTGCAGGCCTCCTGCATGCATCCCAACAGCTGTGGTACTTATATCCCGCACGTACTGATTGGCTGATACGGAAGACTCCCTTTACTATATAAACCCCATGTACATACGACGACTCTTCAGCCTATTCATTTGTATCTGCTCCCCTCTGATACTCTGAAGTGCGTGCTAGAACGGCGCAGGGCTACCTCCTCTCATCTTGTACCCTCGCCCTCAGACAGGTCGATCTAGACTTGCATCGATTACGATTCCTACGAATCATTGCTTATGTCATCTACATACAGCATTTTTTTCGACCCATGCAACGACAGTCTGTGTCGCCTTTTTTGGAATTCACTCCCACGCTATGTCTACTCACGCTTTACCCCTCCTCACTTTCGCTCCACACAACATACACAAATGATTGCCTACATACGCCATTTATTAGACCATGCAACACATACAGAAGTTGCAGAACAGTAATGTTGGCAGAACTAAGCAGCACCAGACAACACAGGCAGAAATACGATGACATCAATCGGGGGTTTGAATTACGTTTAGAACCCGGAATGATGTCATCGCCCTTGATCCCACAATGACCACCTCAGGCTGCAACTGCACGCCCAATTTCATGCCCTCCGGTGTCGCCCAATGGTGCACATTATTGCCCACCATTGTTTGGTACCCCTAGGGCCACCCAGTTGTGGTTTAGTATCCAATTGTGTCTCAAGACTATTATTTGATGTATATATTTGATTATGTAACCAGAAACCACTTTGAGCGGAATCGTGCTGCCGCGCTCCACGTCGGCCCACTCCCAGCAAGCACCACTACAACTCCTCTCGGCTTTGTTAGCGCGTGACCCCGATACCCTCTCCCCGCATCCCGCGTGCGGGCTAGAGTGTAACGTCTGAATATAGTCCATGAAGAAAACACACCAATCTATGCGCCCTCGTGAAAACGGGACATTGAAACTGATATGATACAGGAAGGAAAACACACCAAGCCTCTGAACGTGAAAGATACACACCAAAAGCAATCGGCCGTGTAATATACACATCGGATGGGACGTGAAAAACACACATGAAAAGTAATCGGTCGTGAAATATACACACCGTATGGCATCGTCCGTGAAATATACACACCGGATATCATGTGAGAGCGAAACATACACACCAAACCCTACACACTGGGAAGAACACACACCGAAGGGTGACAGCACATGAAATACTCACACCCAATGGTATATCGCTGTGAAACATACAGTCATATACTGCGTCGTGGGTCACCACGCTGAAATGGGTCACCTGTTACACGCCGCACTGCCTCGCTTGGTAACGGCACGGACATAGTATGACTTTCTTTCTCTTATCCCCTAACACCTTACTTTATCATGTGACGGATGGATGACTGATCCATGACTGATATGCCTGCAGGCCTCCTGCATGCATCCCAACAGCTGTGGTACTTATATCCCGCACGTACTGATTGGCTGATACGGAAGACTCCCTTTACTATATAAACCCCATGTACATACGACGACTCTTCAGCCTATTCATTTGTATCTGCTCCCCTCTGATACTCTGAAGTGCGTGCTAGAACGGCGCAGGGCTACCTCCTCTCATCTTGTACCCTCGCCCTCAGACAGGTCGATCTAGACTTGCATCGATTACGATTCCTACGAATCATTGCTTATGTCATCTACATACAGCATTTTTTCGACCCATGCAACGACAGTCTGTGTCGCCTTTTTTGGAATTCACTCCCACGCTATGTCTACTCACGCTTTACCCCTCCTCACTTTCGCTCCACACAACATACACAAATGATTGCCTACATACGCCATTTATTAGACCATGCAACACATACAGAAGTTGCAGAACAGTAATGTTGGCAGAACTAAGCAGCACCAGACAACACAGGCAGAAATACGATGACATCAATCCGGGGGTTTGAATTACGTTTAGAACCGGAATGATGTCATCGCCCTTGATCCCACAATGACCACCTCAGGCTGCAACTGCACGCCCAATTTCATGCCCTCCGGTGTCGCCCAATGGTGCACATTATTGCCCACCATTGTTTGGTACCCCTAGGGCCACCCAGTTGTGGTTTAGTATCCAATTGTGTCTCAAGACTATTATTTGATGTATATATTTGATTATGTAACCAGAAACCACTTTGAGCGGAATCGTGCTGCCGCGCTCCACGTCGGCCCACTCCCAGCAAGCACCACTACAACTCCTCTCGGCTTTGTTAGCGCGTGACCCCGATACCCTCTCCCCGCATCCCGCGTGCGGGCTAGAGTGTAACGTCTGAATATAGTCCATGAAGAAACACACCAATCTATGCGCCCTCGTGAAAACGGGACATTGAAACTGATATGATACAGGAAGGAAAACACACCAAGCCTCTGAACGTGAAAGATACACACCAAAAGCAATCGGCCGTGTAATATACACATCGGATGGGACGTGAAAAACACACATGAAAAGTAATCGGTCGTGAAATATACACACCGTATGGCATCGTCCGTGAAATATACACACCGGATATCATGTGAGAGCGAAACATACACACCAAACCCTACACACTGGGAAGAACACACACCGAAGGGTGACAGCACATGAAATACTCACACCAATGGTATATCGCTGTGAAACATACAGTCATATACTGCGTCGTGGGTCACCACGCTGAAATGGGTCACTGTTACACGCCGCACTGCCTCGCTTGGTAACGGCACGGACATAGTATGACTTTCTTTCTCTTATCCCCTAACACCTTACTTTATCATGTGACGGATGGATGACTGATCCATGACTGATATGCCTGCAGGCCTCCTGCATGCATCCCAACAGCTGTGGTACTTATATCCCGCACGTACTGATTGGCTGATACGGAAGACTCCTTTACTATATAAACCCCATGTACATACGACGACTCTTCAGCCTATTCATTGTATCTGCTCCCCTCTGATACTCTGAAGTGCGTGCTAGAACGGCGCAGGGCTACCTCCTCTCATCTTGTACCCTCGCCCTCAGACAGGTCGATCTAGACTTGCATCGATTACGATTCCTACGAATCATTGCTTATGTCATCTACATACAGCATTTTTTCGACCCATGCAACGACAGTCTGTGTCGCCTTTTTTGGAATTCACTCCCACGCTATGTCTACTCACGCTTTACCCCTCCTCACTTTCGCTCCACACAACATACACAAATGATTGCCTACATACGCCATTTATTAGACCATGCAACACATACAGAAGTTGCAGAACAGTAATGTTGGCAGAACTAAGCAGCACCAGACAACACAGGCAGAAATACGATGACATCAATCCGGGGGTTTGAATTACGTTTAGAACCCGGAATGATGTCATCGCCCTTGATCCCACAATGACCACCTCAGGCTGCAACTGCACGCCCAATTTCATGCCCTCCGGTGTCGCCCAATGGTGCACATTATTGCCCACCATTGTTTGGTACCCCTAGGGCCACCCAGTTGTGGTTTAGTATCCAATTGTGTCTCAAGACTATTATTTGATGTATATATTTGATTATGTAACCAGAAACCACTTTGAGCGGAATCGTGCTGCCGCGCTCCACGTCGGCCCACTCCCAGCAAGCACCACTACAACTTCTCTCGGCTTTGTTAGTGCGTGACCCCGATACCCTCTCCCCGCATTAGGCTGGGGCACGTTTTGAGTAAACAACATAATATCAACATGATCATGTGTGATGATGTCAGCGATGATGTCATTCCGGGGTCGTAAATTGTGTTTAAAACCCGGAGTGATGTCATCGTCTTTCTGCTACCGCTGTTCAAGCCCTGCAATATATCACTGTTTTGCGGCTTCTGTAGGTGCTCTATGGTCTGAAATATACTGCAAATGAAGCAATGTATGCAAATCATTCCGGGCAAATGAGAGGAAGGTGAAAGTGCAAGTGGATGTGAGTTACGATTCCCTTGAATTGTTTCTTATGTAAGCACCAGTTGCGGTTTTTGACCCCCCTGTGACCTTCATCTTGTCCCCCCAAATGCAAATATGTTCTCACGATTCATTTTCATTTGTAAACCCATTTCTACCTCTTCCCTCTTCAAAAGACTCTCAATTCTGTCAGTATTTTGCATTTTGTAGGCTAACTAGGATAGATATGCATATAATTACAGTTGCTCCTAAGTCTGATAAAAATGCTCTGTAATTGCTATTTCCAGTAAATAATTCCCATGCTCGACCCCATGACGTCAGTCTCGGATGCACAGCACAAGTGCACTCGGAAACCACGTCATTTCTCTCTACTCCGGCTACTGTACTACCCGGACTCGATTACCAATCTGTTCAAAACTTTTCATAACAGGAATTGAACTGCAAGCCTCCAAGTTTTGAAGACTGTAAGATACCACTAGACTACAGAGCCTTTGACAATATACTACATATCCTATAAACTATTCCTTTAGGCTTTTCAAAGCCTCTAAGTCTGTCACCTCCCCATTCGTGCATCTAGAAATTATGTCATGTCTGAGCTCTAGCCAAAGTACTACCCGGACTAAAATACATGTAAGCGTTTCGATCAGAAATGGAATTGCAGACCGTGCCCTCAATCAATACCTGGCGGCCTGCGCAAGCTTGTGAGCCAGGCCGGCCAGGTATTGATTGGGGCATGGTTGTGTCCATGTTTCACAGAGAAATGCACAATGTTGCTGAGCAAGTTCTTGCATAGCAAAGATGGGCACCCACATGTAGTAGGGTGTACTAACATTAACTACATAATGATATTCAGAAACAATTAGAAATGGAACCGTACCTGCCGTGCTTAGCACCGGCCCACTACCAGCAAGTTTGGACTGCGTCGGCGGCGCGCTGATGGCAAGGGGGTTCTCGATGTTTGAACACATGAAGCTGAAAAACACCGTGAGTGCTGCACACATCTTGTCAGCCCTCTAGATTCGCTGAGTCTCACATATTGAGCAGATACAACTTTGAAAGAAGTGATTTGCGCTCCTGGCAGTGACATTGTTGTTCAGAGATTGTGTACCAATCATGAGTGTCAGGGTTCTATCATGCATCAGCACAACGATGGAGGTCATTGTTGTAAGACACGTCAGTCATTTTACTTATAAATATACACAGTTGTTGTACCCAAATCAAACAGTCTCACCGTATCCCCGAGCTCGCTGAGTCGGAGGTGGGGACAGTCGAAACGCGGGGGAAACCGGGGCGGAGCTCAAGGGGCATGGCGGGGGCCGGGGCGGAGCTGAGTCGGAGGCGGGGACAGTCAGGACAATGGGAAACTGGGGCGGCGCTCAAGGGGCATGGTGGGCCGGAGTGGCCCTGAGTCAGAGGCTGGGGAGCCGGGGCAGAGTTGAGTCAGAGGTGGGGACAGTCGGGCGGAGGGAAACTGGGGTGGCGCGCAAGGGGCATGGGGGGGCAGGGGCGGCGCTGAGAGAGAATTGTTCCATCTGTTGATGATCTTGGATATGTTTGCCTGAGTAATACCACTGAACTTGCACCCAAACCTGCAACCCATGGTGAGGACGGATATATGCAGAGCAACAAGTCAGCCCACATCTTCAAATTGAAAGGCCCCTCTGATGGACATGATGGTTGCTGCCCAGAGATCTTCCAGCGGGGGTGCCTGCGCTCCGAGGGCCAATGCCGGTTGGAGGCGGGAACGGGCGGGACAATGGGAAACTGGGTCGGCCCTCAAGGGGAATGGGGGGGCAGGGGCGGCGCTGAGAGAGAATTGTTCCATCTGTTGATGGTCTTGGATATGTTTGCCTGAGTAATACCACTGAACTTGCACCCAAACCTGCAACCCATGGTGAAGACAGATATATGCAGAGCCTGCCCCGGCCCCTTATGCTCCTTGAGGGCCGACCCAGTTTCCCATTATCCCGCCTGTCCCCGCCTCCGACTCAGCGCTGCCCCGGCTCCCCATCCCCCTTGAGCTCCGCCCCAGTTTCCCGCCCGTTCCCGCCTCCAACCGGCATTGGCCCTCGGAGCGCAGGCACCCCCGCTGGAAGATCTCTGGGCAGCAACCATCATGTCCATCAGAGGGGCCTTTCAATTTGAAGATGTGGGCTGACTTGTTGCTCTGCATATATCCGTCCTCACCATGGGTTGCAGGTTTGGGTGCAAGTTCAGTGGTATTACTCAGGCAAACATATCCAAGACCATCAACAGATGGAACAATTCTCTCTCAGCGCTGCCCCTGCCCCCCCATGCCCCTTGCGCGCCACCCCAGTTTCCCTCCGCCCGACTGTCCCCACCTCTGACTCAACTCTGCCC
This sequence comes from Auriscalpium vulgare, assembly GCA_019915015.1. Taxonomy (NCBI): domain Eukaryota; kingdom Fungi; phylum Basidiomycota; class Agaricomycetes; order Russulales; family Auriscalpiaceae; genus Auriscalpium; species Auriscalpium vulgare. The sequence goes on along the minus strand of JAHBBC010000004.1, from coordinate 630,129 downwards.
CGGCTCCCCAGCCTCTGACTCAGGGCCACTCCGGCCCACCATGCCCCTTGAGCGCCGCCCCAGTTTCCCATTGTCCTGACTGTCCCCGCCTCCGACTCAGCTCCGCCCCGGCCCCCGCCATGCCCCTTGAGCTCCGCCCCGGTTTCCCCCGCGTTTCGACTGTCCCCACCTCCGACTCAGCGAGCTCGGGGATACGGTGAGACTGTTTGATTTGGGTACAACAACTGTGTATATTTATAAGTAAAATGACTGACGTGTCTTACAACAATGACCTCCATCGTTGTGCTGATGCATGATAGAACCCTGACACTCATGATTGGTACACAATCTCTGAACAACAATGTCACTGCCAGGAGCGCAAATCACTTCTTTCAAAGTTGTATCTGCTCAATATGTGAGACTCAGCGAATCTAGAGGGCTGACAAGATGTGTGCAGCACTCACGGTGTTTTTCAGCTTCATGTGTTCAAACATCGAGAACCCCCTTGCCATCAGCGCGCCGCCGACGCAGTCCAAACTTGCTGGTAGTGGGCCGGTGCTAAGCACGGCAGGTACGGTTCCATTTCTAATTGTTTCTGAATATCATTATGTAGTTAATGTTAGTACACCCTACTACATGTGGGTGCCCATCTTTGCTATGCAAGAACTTGCTCAGCAACATTGTGCATTTCTCTGTGAAACATGGACACAACCATGCCCCAATCAATACCTGGCCGGCCTGGCTCACAAGCTTGCGCAGGCCGCCAGGTATTGATTGAGGGCACGGTCTGCAATTCTATTTCTGATCGAAACACTTACATGTATTTCAGTCCGGGTAGTACTTTGGCTAGAGCTCAGACATGACATAATTTCTAGATGCACGAATGGGGAGGTGACAGACTTAGAGGCTTTGAAAAGCCTAAAGGAATGGTCTATAGGATATGTAGTATATTGTCAAAGGCTCTGTAGTCTAGTGGTATCTTACAGTCTTCAAAACTTGGAGGCTTGCAGTTCAATTCCTGTTATAAAAAGTTTTGAACAGATTGGTAATCAAGTCCGGGTAGTACAGTAGCCGGAGTAGAGAGAAATGAGGTAGTTTCCGAGTGCACATGTGCTGTGCATCCGAGACTGACGTCATGGCATTGAGCGTGGGAATTATTTACCAGAAATAGCAATTATAGAGCATTTTCATCGGACTTAGGAGCAACTGTAATTATATGCATATCTATCCTAGTCAGCCTACAAAATGCAAAATACTGACAGAATCGAGAGTCTTTTGAAGAGGGAAGAGGTAGAAATGGGTTTACAAATGAAAATGAATCGTGAGAACATATTTGCATTTGGGGGGACAAGATGAAGGTCACAGGGGGGTCAAAAACCGCAACTGGTGCTTACATGAGAAACGATTCAAGGGAATCGTAATACTTTTTGTTCATCTCGGCTAATCGATCCTAGGTCTGCAACCGATTTGATCCCTTCGGACAACATGATGGTGTATTGATTTTTATCCAAGCCCAAGCTCCGCGTAAAGATTCATACTTCCCTCTACGTGCTGCAGCCGCGAAGGCCTACTGCGCACTGAAAATGCCAAAAGCTGGCCATCGGGCGCGGGAAATTCCCCAGCTGCGGGTTGAAACCGGCTCAACGTGCTTTGGCTCAAATTTTCAATTTGCAGTTTGTCGTCTTGCTTTGCACCGGCTGGTCGAACGTATGGCAAGGCCAAGGCCCTCAACTTTCCAATGGGTTAGCTTCGTGCTGATCATTGATTTGTGTGACTTACCTTGCAGGATATCTGCCGCCGGATATTTAATATGGTCGCAGTCCCAGACCGCAGACGTGAAGACTCGGTCCTTGGGGTACGAACATCTTCAGCACCGTTCTTCAAACCGGAGATTACCATAGCGAGTGGGCTACTCTTGCCTGGTACAACCGCACTATTGCCTGGCACAGCGCTATTCAGCTTGATATCACTGAAGCGCGGAGGGAAGTAGAATCTAGCTGAGTTTCCGAGTTGCTAGTGGGAGCTGTATCTCGGTTGCCTTTAGAAAAGAGTCAAGACGTACTGTAAGCACGGACTTTATTGGGTCAGCTGTACCTTGATCCTGTATGACCTTGGTCCCCTTCTGCTTGGCAGCTGCGTGCGTAATCACTGAGGGCTGAAACACGGATGGGTGGGGGGGAGTGACGGTACTAGTTGATGGTGTCGTCTGTTCGGGGCTCCATCGTGGCGTGATTGAGGTTTACACGATGACCCTCGCTGAGGTTGATGTCGTCTGTGTCGCCTTTGCTTGGCGACTCTTGTTTGAGAGGTAGGTGATTGGGCAAGTCACCTGACGCATACGAAACATCATCACACGTGTCATCGTCCTGCATGTTCTTGAGAGTGTATTGTATAGCACTCATAGAGACGCCAAAGAAGGTGGTGAGGGATTTTTGAGTACAACCCTTACCCTTCCGTAGGCGGATCAGAGCGCAATCACTGCGAGATAGCTTGCCAGTCCTTCCACCACCCTTCGTGTTTCGTTTAGGACGTGAAGGCCTAGGTGTGTGATTAGACTATATTGAGCGATAAAGCCAAAGAAGGACAACACGAACTGGGTGACCATTGCTCTTGACGGTGGTGTGGTAGGTGAGGTGCAATCAACAGGAGGGGACGGGCACACTTCCGAGTCAAGACACCTTAAGGCAAACCCCGACTTCCCGTTGTGTAATGATATTTAATACTGTAGACCTTACATGTTTCCGCCGCCACAGCCAACGTCATGCTCGCTGAAGCCGCCACAGCGGGACCTTCGGCATCAGTCAAAGCTAAGTGGCTCGTAGAGGCCCGCGCCTTCATCAGCGGAGCAATCAACGAGCCAGAATGGATCTCCTGCGTCACCAACTGGCTCGCGCTCGAGCAGGAGGTGGGCGACGTGCACAGCCGCGTAAGTTGCGCTCATATAGCGCTATCACCGCAACTAATGTCTCCAATGAACAGGACAAATCACATTGGCTGAACGTCGACATGCGTGTCAGGCCGAAGGAGGTGCACGAGTGGTTCAAGAGTGGTCGCAAGCTTGTAAAGCCGCCCCACATCTCCAATGTCAAGATGTTCGCTATCCGGTGGCGAGCATGGTGGACCTCGATGCAGCCTACCTGGCGCCTGCCTGACGAACACGACGGCTGGCCCCTGCTGAGGGCCGAACACCCCGACGAGGCATGGTCCGGCATCCGCAAGGCGGGCAAGAACAGATTTGTCTTGATCCTGATCACGCTGATGTGGTGGACGAGCGCCGCAAGGACCGATGGCCATGCACGCGAGGTCTTGTCCGCCCTTGAAGATGTCGAATGGGTTTCGATGAGGATAGCGCCGCGTGCTAGCGGAGCGAAGCGCCCGACATCCGAAGGCATTGAAGAACCTGCCACAAAAAAGTAAGTACGCCTGGACGGAGGTTTTGCAATCGTAGCTGACCTCGCTGCTCCCACAGGGTAAAGCTCTAGGTTGGACGTCGCTCAAAGCCGTGTCGTGCTGTTGTGCGCGTGTATGTATATCTTGTGTATTGATTGCGCCCCTTTCTTGTCCGATATCTGACATCCGTGTTTGATTGCCTGCCCTTCGTCCCATTCCTTCGTGTGTGATACCTGTGTAACCCTGCTTTGATGTGTGTGTGCCCTGCTGTGATACTTGTATATTTTGCTTTGTTGTGTTTTGCCTTGTTGTGTGTGTGCCCTGCTGTATGTATCTTGACCCCGTACTGTACGTTTGATAATAAAATAATATGTAAAATAACGCGGAGGAATCTAGCCTGCCGCTGTCGCGGTGTACTACAGTACATGGCGGCTGCGTTGTACTACAGTACGTGGAGTACGTGGTGCCGCGGTGTACTACAGTATTTGGCCGGCACAATGTACAGCAGTACGTGGCTGCCGCTGTGTACGGTAGTATATAGCGGAATAATATGTACAGTATTGCATTGCGGCAGGGATTCCGCTGCCCTCGCCAAAAGGGGGCTATATACAGGGCCCCATCCAGCGCTGCGGCCGCCGGCGTGAAGTACTGTAGTACGCGGGGGACCGCCGGGTGCACTGTAGTATACAAATGCTGCTGACTTTCACATGCACTACAGTAAAAAGAGCGTACATACTATAGTTCAAAAGTATATGGACTGTAGTCAAAATGTGCTATTGAACACTAGCTAATGGTACATACAATAGCAATAGAGGCTTTGAACACGATACTAGGCTGACCTACTACTTGAGTACTATAGTCATGTCGAGAGATTCACTATAGTGAACATATGAACTTCAGCCCTACAACGAACAAATAGGCTGCCCTACACTGTAGGGAGATAGTGAATAAAATGGGGCCCACGATCGACCTGTCTGAGGGCGAGGGTACAAGATGAGAGGAGGTAGCCCTGCGCCGTTCTAGCACGCACTTCAGAGTATCAGAGGGGAGCAGATACAAATGAATAGGCTGAAGAGTCGTCGTATATACATGGGGTTTATATAGTAAAGGGAGTCTTCCGTATCAGCCAATCAGTACGTGCGGGATATAAGTACCACAGCTGTTGGGATGCATGCAGGAGGCCTGCAGGCATATCAGTCATGGATCAGTCATCCATCCGTCACATGATAAAGTAAGGTGTTAGGGGATAAGAGAAAGAAAGTCATACTATGTCCGTGCCGTTACCAAGCGAGGCAGTGCGGCGTGTAACAGGTGACCCATTTCAGCGTGGTGACCCACGACGCAGTATATGACTGTATGTTTCACAGCGATATACCATTGGGTGTGAGTATTTCATGTGCTGTCACCCTTCGGTGTGTGTTCTTCCCAGTGTGTAGGGTTTGGTGTGTATGTTTCGCTCTCACATGATATCCGGTGTGTATATTTCACGGACGATGCCATACGGTGTGTATATTTCACGACCGATTACTTTTCATGTGTGTTTTTCACGTCCCATCCGATGTGTATATTACACGGCCGATTGCTTTTGGTGTGTATCTTTCACGTTCAGAGGCTTGGTGTGTTTTCCTTCCTGTATCATATCAGTTTCAATGTCCCGTTTTCACGAGGGCGCATAGATTGGTGTGTTTTCTTCATGGACTATATTCAGACGTTACACTCTAGCCCGCACGCGGGATGGGTCGTAACCTTGCTCTGATGCTGGCTCAAGGCTGGCCAGCAGTGACAACCCCATTTGGTGCTTAGTACCGGTGGCTTGAGAGAGCACGCATATTACCGAAGTGTTTCAGGGATAGTGTTATAGCAACAATTAAGTAGTCTTCATCATTATTTCCTGTACTTGCAATTGTACAGAGTTACAGGATCATCCATCCAGCCCTGTATTGAGCTTGGAATCATACTGCCGCGCTAAGCGTCGGCCCACTCCCAGCAAGTCTGTCCTGCAATTGCATCAACATCCAGCAAAAGCATACACGTATCAAATAAGTTGGAGGCCTTTCACTTTGAGTTGTCCGAGGTCGCAGACGCTATGAGAAGCCCTCAGGTACGCTGATACGCCTGCCCAGCCGTCTAGCGGAGAAACACCCGAATTTTGGCATTTTCGGCATCTTCCGAAATCACGTGACCTCGGCCTGCCGGCCTCGGTCCGCACCATCAGGTTTCACTACCACCCCGCAGCGTCTATCGAAAGCGCCCCAAACGCACTCGAAATAGCCTACACGCCCCACCAAGCGCCCCGAGCCACACGCCACAATCCTACGGCCCCGCACAACAAGTCACACAGCGGCTATCTGACTCGGAGCCACACGCCACAATCCTTCCCCGCCGTGATGCGCCGCTGTCAATCATACTTCCCTTCTGCGTTCCCCGATTTCTCGATATTCCCCACATCTCGATCCACGATACGGTCCCGCCTACGTTAATCCACAGCCGTCCGAGATAGGCAGGAGCGCTACACAACGAGCCAAGACCGCCCGTCGTACGTCCCTCCCTTCAATTTACACTCGGAATACATCGGATACCCCGCTCGACTTTACGATACACCACCAGCCTCTTACAATATAAGCGCTAGCGCGCTAAACGCACTTCGCCCCCTAGCGGCGATCGTAAGTCGGAACTAAACCTAAATCCGTCCGTAATTCAACGATCCTCTCTTGCCACATCCCTCGTATACTCACTCCCCCGCGTCCACTTCGTACACCCCGTGATATCTGACCCACGTCTACCGCGTTTTAGATCGTATTTGTCTTCACCATGTCACGTCCGTACGATACGGATTTCTGACTCGCTTGTCGTACAAATAGTTCTGAGTCGCTAGACAGACGGAAGAACAAGTTACTATTCCCCCTCGTACTCAGGATCTCGAAAGAGCGCCTGAAGTGGTCTGACTTCACCACAACCCGTCGCTCTAGTTCTTAGACGCACGAAACTTCGACACCAATACCACGCCGCAATATCAATACGAATACCAATACCGCGACCCTCGACAAACCCCCTCTTGCCCTTTGAAATCTCCCTACGCCTCGCTACTCTCCCCCTCGACACCCCGCACCTTCAACGCAGAGATCAGGCCTATATACGCCCCTCTGTTCCTTCGTCACCGCCTCATACTTCGTCCCTCTCACCCTCGATATATTCCCCCGACCATTGCCACCGCTGCGTAATTCCCCTTCGACTCTCGAAATAGTCCTCGCGTCCCCTCCGACATTCCTAGCTTCCGTGACACATTCTTGGGAGCTCGCCCGTCGCGTCTCCAGCACTGTATCATTTCGGTGATCCATGCCGTGTCTAGCTCTCGCACTATCGTCCTCTCCCCCAGCCTCTCGCGCCCTCCGATTCAAGTCCTAGTCACTGTGTCCCACTCGTACACCGAGCAGGATTTGCCGTGCGTAGTCTCGGGACCCTGACTGCACTCCCTCAACTCGATACGTTCACTACTGCGCTCTGAGGATTGGACATCAATATATATCCGCCTCACTACCAGTTGGACGCCCATCAACTTTGGAGCCCACCGCGAGGGTCAAGTCAGAATTCCTCCGCGACTTCCATCCGCACCTGCTCCCTTTCGAACCTATCATCTCCGGTCGCACGCAGACGACGTACGACAAACCCATATCATCTACCCAGCCCCCCTCTCCGACGACACAGCCGAAGAAGAGGATAGTCCGGAAGCCGCAGACGTTCCCCTCCCCTCAAGTCCGGAGCCGATCGTCCCTGTAGCCGAAGAAGAATTCTCTACCCGGTATCACGTACCAGGCGGATTTCGCACACCTTCCCCGCAGCTTCCACCTCTTCCCCCACTTTCCGATCTCACCCCGCTACACCCGAGTAATCCTCCAACTCCACGCACACCTCCCTCGCCCTCGCCTGTTATTTCGAAACCCCTCTCGATCACCCATCTAATTCCGATCCCTCGAAATATCCCCGTACCCCCACGCAATATCCCAGCCCCACCAGCACCTCTCCCAATCATGGCCGCAATCATTCCCATGCCCGCTCGCAAGTCGCGTACTGCACCCGTCTTCGACCCAGCAAAGTCGCGCGAAATTTGCCGCTACTGGGAAGATCTCGAGCCCGCACTCGCGCAAGCTGGTATCACCGGAAATCGGGAGAAGAAGGACTGGTCCAAATTCTACGTCCCCTCGGGCGAGGCAGACATGTTTGACTCGATGCCAGAGTTTACGGGCAACAACACGTATGAGGAATTCAAGACCGCAGTTGGCAAACTGTATCCAGGAGCCGAAGAAGACCGAGCGTACACATTAGCGGACCTGGAGTCACTAGTCCTGAAGACGCGCACCAAGACGGACCTGACGTTGGACGACTTTGCCGTATACCACCGCGAATACCTGACCATATCCGGGTTTCTTGTACGCAAAGGACGGCTCTCGACAATGCAACAAAATCGAGAATTCTCCCGCGGCATTCCCGACTTCGTCTGGCTCACTCTAAATCCGCGTCTGCAGATTAAGAAGCCAGATGTCGAGCCTGGCGAGGCGTATGAGATTGCCGATGTTCACCAAGCCGGGAAATTCGTCCTCGCCTCGGCCACCGACACCTTTCGAAATGTCGGTCACGTAGCTGCGGTCAACATACCCATCCCCACCGTCCGAATCACCTCTCCTACGCCCCCGCCGAGCATCAAAACAGAGGATATCCTTGCGCAACTAGTCCGCACCCTCATGCAGGGTGGCAATTTACCAAGCGTCACTCCCACTCCCACCAGTGCGGCACCTGTTGCAAAGGCCTCAGCAACTCCCGCAGCTACTACAGCAGCCGAGGATGCCAAGTCCGCCGCTATGACCCGCCTAGCCGGCCGGTGTCTTCATTGCGGATCGTTGGACCATCGCATCAGCGCGTGCACCATTGTGGAAGAAGACATACGCACCGGAGTTGTCGTTCGCAATGGAGAAGGAAGGGTCACGCTCGCCAATGGTTCCTACGTCCCCCGCACAATTTCGGGTGACTTCCTGCGCGATCGCGTGCAGGAATGGTACAGGCGCAATCCTAGCGTCAAACCAGTTGCCCAGTTGATGATCGAAACAAGCACCACCCGAAACCCCAACATCCTTGAATTATCCAAGGTCGATCGGATTCAATTCCTAGAGGAGGAACTGGCCGCTTTGCGCGGAAGAGAGAGTTACGCGCAAGAGACCTACGCGCAGATCTTCGACGGGGTCGAAATCACCCGCGCAGCCCGAGCAAAGCCGCGCGACGTGGTACCCGCACCTTCAGTCCCTCCTCCAGCTCCCGGCCCAGCAGCAGAAGTCGAAGCGCCAGTTCAGTCGCCTCAGCACCCATATCGAAATGCCAAGGATGCTACAGGCGCACCGGTCAAAGCCAAGACCACGCCTGCCGATCCACCCAAAGCTAAGGCACCAGAACCCGCATTTCGACACGCTGCCCCCATCCATCGACCAGAGATTGCCGACACCATCTACGCTCGCGCTATGAAGACAGCCCAAATCATGCTCACGCCGGAGGAACTACTGTCACTTGCGCCAGAAGTACGCGCCAAGTTCCGGGACGCGGTCACGCCGCGTCGCGCTGCTACCACTCAAGCTGCAGTACCTCCGCGCAAGGCCTCAGTTGAAGAAGTGCCGGATGAAGAATTTGTTTCAGCAGCCGCAGCAACTGAAGCGGCTGAGAACAAAGCATTCCTCCACTATCTGCCCGACCCACGCACTGCTACCAAGGAGGACCTCTGGACAGAGAAGGAAGGCGATTTCTACATGGCCGACCCTATCGAAATGTACCTCAACGGAGTAGGAGATGCGAACGACAGCGACGATGACTGCCTCATCGTTGCTAGAGAGTCTCACGCATTACGCTCCATCGACGGACTCATTGCCAACCGAGTGGCAATAGAATGTCTCCTCGATCCCGGGTCTCAAGTTATCGCCATGTCGGAAGAAGTCTGTCATTTTCTAGAGCTCCATTATACCCCGGACATCAAGATTAGGCTTCAAAGCGCAAATTGTCAATATTCAGAATCCCTAGGACTTGCGCGCAATGTCCCCGTTCGCTTTGGGAACATGACGATTTACCTCCAGATTCACATCGTCCGAAATGTCGCCTACGACATCCTATTGGGCAGACCCTTCGACGTCTTGACCGAGTCGGTCGTCCGCAACTACGCCAATGCGGACCAGACAGTCACGATGGTCAACCCAAATGGAGGCGCTACGCTCACACTCCCGACATTCCCTCGAGGCCACCATCGGTTTCGCGACGAGCAAATTAAACAACAATGCGCTTGAAGACTTAGAGGAAGGAGAATCCATTGCCATGATACTCGAAGGCAATGGAGACGACGTCCGCGTCCTCGCATATACCCCCATAGATTCCTCGGACGAGTCAGCGGTTAAACACGCATACATCACCGCTTCTGAAGCTCGATCCCATCTTCCCGAATATGTCGCCCCCGCTTTCTTGCAGAACATATGCCCCGCACCCCCTCGTAATCCTCCAGCGACTCCCGACTCTTATCTTGGACCTCAACAGAATATTCCGAAGACCTCAAGGCCCGCGGTTCCCATTTCGACTCAACATCTTGACACGCCCACTTCGAAATTCAGTGGGCACGCTACGGACTCGCCGCATAATTCCTGGGAACCACATACGACAAATTCCCCTCACTCAGAACCCCAGTCTCGTGCTACGTTTATAGGCAAGAAGAAGTACAAGCCAGTTGCACTCAAAGTGCGCCCAGTTCTCGGAACGCTCCCCGACGGATTCAGGATCGAGCGCAATATTCTTGGAGACCCGCTAGAATCAATGCCCCCACTTGCCACACATCCCCCCGCATTCACGCCGACTGGTCGATACACACAGGAACGCCACGACGTCATGGATAACTTGCCCAATTTCGAATTCCTCACCCCCACCGAACGCGACCTCCTTCACGATGTCATTTCGAAACAAAACAAAGTGTTTGCTTGGGACGACACCGAGCGCGGCAGCTTCAAAGAAGAATACTTCCCTCCCATCAAAATTCCAGTCGTCTCCCACGTCCCGTGGGTAGAGCGGAATATCCCTATTCCCCCTGGAATCCACAATGAGGTCTGCGGAATTATTAGGAAGAAGATTGCCGCCGGTGTCTATGAACCCTCCAACTCCTCATACCGTTCGAAATGGTTTTGCGTTGCGAAGAAGGACGGGAAGCTCAGGATCGTCCACTCCCTCGAACCGCTCAATGCCGTCACGGTCGCACACTCAGGAGTCCCGCCCATTCAAGAACACCTCGCTGAACAATTTGGCGGACGTGCTTGCGGCGGTATTCTGGACCTTTACGTCGGTTATGACGAGCGCGTTATTGACGAGCGATCCCGCGACTTCACCACCTTCCAAACCCCATACGGCGCGCACCGACTAGTCACCCTACCAATGGGTTGGACGAATTCCGTTCCTATCTTTCACGACGACGTCACATTCATTCTTCAAGACGAGATCCCGGACTACACCATCCCCTTCATCGACGACGTGCCTATAAAAGGCCCAGCTTCCGACTATAGAAATCCCGACGGCACCTACGAAATGATCCCAGAGAATTCCGACATACGGCGCTTCGTCTGGGAACATTTCCAGAACGTTAACTGTATCCTGCAGCGCATGCGTTATTCTGGCGGTACATTCTCCGGCACCAAGTCCATCCTCATCTCGCGCGAATTCACCGTCCTCCGCCACCTTTGCACACCCGAAGGTCGCAAAGCAGATCCTACCACCATCTCAGCAATCACCAACTGGGGTCCGTGTAAAGATCTGTCGGACATCCGCGCATTTCTAGGGACTGTCGGAGTCTGCCGCATATTCATCAAGGATTTCGCCAAGCACGCATGGCCTCTCACAAAGCTCACTCGCAAAGGCGTCGAATTCGAGTATGGCCCAGCCCAACTTGAGGCTCAAGAATACCTCAAGGACGCTCTAGTGCATTCCGGAGCACTGAAGGCCATCGACTACCAATCCCCTGCTCCAGTTATCCTCGCCGTCGACACTTCCTATATTGCTGTTGGGTATATCCTCGCCCAACAGGATCTTGACAACGCCAAACGCCGCCACTATTCACGTTTCGGATCCATTTCGCTCAACGACAGGGAACGCCGGTTCTCCCAACCCAAGCTAGAAATCTACGGCTTATTCCGAGCCCTCCGTGCGCTCAGAGTATACCTTATTGGACTTCGAAATCTCATCGTCGAGGTCGACGCATCTTCCATCAGCGGTATGCTGAAGAATCCGGACCTAGTACCCACAGCAAGCATCAATCGCTGGATTATAGCGATTCTAGCCTTCAAATTCCTGCTGCGCCACGTCCCCGGAATTTTTCACGGCCCCGACGGACTTTCTAGACGTGTCCGACAACCCGGCGATCCTGAAGAACCACTCGACGGCAATTTCGACGACTGGCTCGACAACTTATACGGTTTTCTAGTTGCCACCATCACCCCGAATGATCCAGAACCAGTCCCGCACTCTCCCATTTCCTCCCCCACAAGCCTCGCAGTTTTCGCCTTGACCGAGGACGGTCAAGAGTTCAATAAGGAGGAGGAGCCAGGGCTCGAGTACAGCGAAGTACCACGCACGGAAGGAGCGCGAAAAGCAGATCGCCGCCTCCTTGAAGTGCAGCAGTGGTTAGACAACCCAACTCGCCCCAGCAATATTTCCGACACCGCCTTTGGCACCTTCGTCCGCTACACCACACGCTTCTTTCTCGACGGAAATCGACTCTGGAGAAGATCTGGAGACGGTGCACACAAACTCATTCCCCATCCCAATCGCCGCATTGCTATCCTCACCGACTATCATGACAAAGTCGGCCACCGTGGAGTATTCGCTACCCGCTCTCTCATCGGGGAACGCTTCTGGTGGCCCTCCTATGAAGCCGACGCAATGTGGTATGTCCGGACATGCATCGTCTGCCAACATCGCCAAAAGCTACAGATCTTAATGCCGCCCACCGTCGCAATGCCCGCCTCATTATTTGCCAAAGTCTACGTCGACACTATGTTTATGCCCGCGTCAAACGGCTACCGCTACATCGTCCAAGGCCGTTGCTCTCTTACGGCCTGGCCCGAATTTCGACTACTCAAGAAGGAGAACTCTGCACAAATCGCCGATTTTGTGTATGAGAATATCCTCAGCCGATGGAACTCACTATGCGAAATAGTCACGGACAACGGAGGACCTTTCGTCAAAGCGCTGGTCCAGCTAGAGAAGAAATATCACATCCGTCACATTCGAATCAGCGGCTACAACTCACGCGCCAACGGCATCGTGGAACGCTCGCATTACGACGTACGGCAAGCACTCGTCAAAGCAGCGGACGGAGACCAGACTCAATGGGCACGCCATGCTTATTCCGTATTCTGGTCCGACCGCATCACTACGCGCAAGCGTATGGGATGCTCGCCTTACTTTGCAGTCACCGGATGCCACCCGCTTATTCCACTCGATATTTCGGAAGCCACGTATCTCCAGCCGCCGCCCACCTCCATTCTCTCCACGACGGACTTAATTGTCCGACGCGCCGTCGCACTCCAGAAAAGATTCGAGCAGCTCTCCCGCCTACGATCCAACGTCTACGCCACTCGCCTCGCCAACGCACAACGCTTTGAAATAGAACACGACGCCAACACGCGCCAATCCCTTTTCGTAATACGCCACGCACATCTTCCTTCATTGCCGAAGCTCGGCATGGTCGAAGGCGGTTCAGTATGCCACCATGTACAACCTGGCGCCGACGACTTTCGTATTCCCTCCCGCCCGCGTATTCCTTTCGAGGCGTCACTCCCTCTACATGCTGACCGAGGACGGTCAGTATTTCAATAAGGAGGAGGTGATACGCCTGCCCAGCCGTCTAGCGGAGAAACACCCGAATTTTGGCATTTTCGGCATCTTCCGAAATCACGTGACCTCGGCCTGCCGGCCTCGGTCCGCACCATCAGGTTTCACTACCACCCCGCAGCGTCTATCGAAAGCGCCCCAAACGCACTCGAAATAGCCTACACGCCCCACCAAGCGCCCCGAGCCACACGCCACAATCCTACGGCCCCGCACAACAAGTCACACAGCGGCTATCTGACTCGGAGCCACACGCCACAATCCTTCCCCGCCGTGATGCGCCGCTGTCAATCATACTTCCCTTCTGCGTTCCCCGATTTCTCGATATTCCCCACATCTCGATCCACGATACGGTCCCGCCTACGTTAATCCACAGCCGTCCGAGATAGGCAGGAGCGCTACACAACGAGCCAAGACCGCCCGTCGTACGTCCCTCCCTTCAATTTACACTCGGAATACATCGGATACCCCGCTCGACTTTACGATACACCACCAGCCTCTTACAATATAAGCGCTAGCGCGCTAAACGCACTTCGCCCCCTAGCGGCGATCGTAAGTCGGAACTAAACCTAAATCCGTCCGTAATTCAACGATCCTCTCTTGCCACATCCCTCGTATACTCACTCCCCCGCGTCCACTTCGTACACCCCGTGATATCTGACCCACGTCTACCGCGTTTTAGATCGTATTTGTCTTCACCATGTCACGTCCGTACGATACGGATTTCTGACTCGCTTGTCGTACAAATAGTTCTGAGTCGCTAGACAGACGGAAGAACACTGGCAAGTTACTATTCCCCCTCGTACTCAGGATCTCGAAAGAGCGCCTGAAGTGGTCTGACTTCACCACAACCCGTCGCTCTAGTTCTTAGACGCACGAAACTTCGACACCAATACCACGCCGCAATATCAATACGAATACCAATACCGCGACCCTCGACAAACCCCCTCTTGCCCTTTGAAATCTCCCTACGCCTCGCTACTCTCCCCCTCGACACCCCGCACCTTCAACGCAGAGATCAGGCCTATATACGCCCCTCTGTTCCTTCGTCACCGCCTCATACTTCGTCCCTCTCACCCTCGATATATTCCCCCGACCATTGCCACCGCTGCGTAATTCCCCTTCGACTCTCGAAATAGTCCTCGCGTCCCCTCCGACATTCCTAGCTTCCGTGACACATTCTTGGGAGCTCGCCCGTCGCGTCTCCAGCACTGTATCATTTCGGCGATCCGTGCCGTGTCTAGCTCTCGCACTATCGTCCTCTCCCCCAGCCTCTCGCGCCCTCCAATTCAAGTCCTAGTCACTGTGTCCCACTCGTACACCGAGCAGGATTTGCCGTGCGTAGTCTCGGGACCCTGACTGCACTCCCTCAACTCGATACGTTCACTACTGCGCTCTGAGGATTGGACATCAATATATATCCGCCTCACTACCAGTTGGACGCCCATCAACGCTGCGTTGAAGGTCCGGCTTGCTTTGTCCCTGACGACGAGAACGTCGCCCCAGATTGTCACGGCTGCAAGGGAGGGTTGTGTTGTCTCTGTCCAGGCCCACGCAACAGTGGCAATGATGGATCCATATGAATCCCGGGGCTTCATCACTATGGACATATTCTGCAACCATCTTGCTCCATCAAAGATGCCACACCCCTTCACAGATCCCGACCCCGCTACTCTCTCCGCTCTCGGGTGCGCGCATTGGAGTCTACGTGGCATGCAATGCCTTGGTGAACCCAAGAAGAAGAGGCCTACCTCTGACTTTGACTCCGAACGCTTCACAGCCCTGCTCGCGACCGCCTGGGATGGGATGTATCACTGGTCAACTTTCTTTCTGGAACTCTTCCCTCGAATGACACCGGAGGAAAGACGCACTGTTCACCAACTCATCACACATACAGTTTCTGGCATTCAACACCCAGCGCAAGAATATACGGTCGCTACCGATGGCATCGCGGAGCTCGCCGCCCGGCTCTGGCTCAAAGAGATCCCAACTGATGCTCATTCAACAACGTTGGCCTGGCGACTTATCACCTCAGACACATTGCTTCTTCAGCAATTCGTAGAGATTGCTGGGTTTCCTGCCCGCATTGCACGAGTCGCGCTGTCCCACATCCATGCCGTGCTCTTTTTTTTTTTTTGGACAAGCGATATGGTTATTCAGGTGCTAACTACCAGTCGCGAAGTGCTAAGGGGGTACGAAGTATTACTATACCTATGGTAGAGCAATATCATCTCCTATACCGTTAGTTCCTTCCAACCCGCTAAAGCAGACCCAGGGGTCCGTCCGAGGAAAAATGCATTTACACACACTGTGTGGGACTCGGTACTCCGCCCGCTCACATCCGTTAAATAGGGGGCCTGGGCGGGACAATACCCACTAAAACCTCTTTTGCTTTTGCCCATTCGAAGGGGAGGAAGCGTTCGTCCTTCAAAGTTCCCTTCCATGTGTCTTCCACGCACTGGTAATTGCTCTCTGTTCTGATTATGTTTCGTGCTGCAATCTGATCTATTACTAGTCTGTCATTGATGGCTTGATGCCATCTCCTCGTGATTGAGGTGGCAGTGTGTGTGCAGCCTCCGATTTGTCTTTCGCATCGGAGCCGCCAGATTAGGTGAGCCGATTCGGATATGATGATCTTGAGTAGGCGTGTTGCGCCCGAGTCGCGCTTCCGCTCTTGTTCCTCTTCCTCTTCACCCCCATCTCCGGTCCTTTGCTTGACAGTGAGGTTACCGCATGCTAGGATTGTTCCTAGTGAGAGGTGCAGCCACGTTTCATCTCCGTGTGGCCAGAGGTCTCTTGCTAATTTCCAGATGATGTTTCGCGGGTCGGAGTCGCATTCAAAAAGTATGTGCGAGAGGGACTCCTCTGGGTCGTCGCACACCTCACATCGTGCCTTTTTGTGGTCTTGTATTTTAATCCAGAAGTCTCCTAATTTGTAGCTGTTATGGTAGGCGCGGTATAGGAAGGTTTGGATCGGTTTCCTGATGTCGCGGTGTGTGATGCCCTTCCACAGTGTCGCGTCGGTCTCCTGACTCCCTGTGAAGGCTTCTAGGGCGTCGCGTGCGAGGTTCAGTTTCGCTTGGGGCCCTGATCTGTCATCCTGGCCTGCCCTTTCTCTGATGCCTTGGTACGCTATGGCCTGCGTCAAGGTGGCTAGTTTTGCTCCTGTGAGGTTCCACTCCGGCTTTATATTAAGGTCAATTATCGTTGGTATGTCTTTACGTGCTCCCATGTCTGCGTATTCATCAGCCCCGTCGTTCCCAGGGTCCCCACTATGTCCCTTGATCCATTCGAACCAGGTTGGGGCAGAGCGGCGGCGCAAGAGGTCCACCGCTTTTTGGAAGAGGTCTCTATGCTCGATGCGGATCCATCCGCGGTCCTCCCATGTTTGAAGATGTTCCGTGAGTCCTTTTTTTACATATTCCGAGTCCGTTTTGAAGTGAATTGGTCTGAAGTTGTTGACGCGCAGCAGTGCCAGTATGACTGCCGCTAGCTCGCCGACCTGGTTTGTTTTCGTGTTTCCACCTATTCTGGCGGCAAGGTTAAGTGGGCTGTTCTCGTTGACCCATATGCCGCTTCCGCAGCGTGAGTTTAATTTGCCATTGTTCATGCATGAGCCATCTGTGTAGATCACTAAAGGGTCTTCTTGGAGGTTTAGGCCGTTCTGTGGTCTCGTCAGTTGGTATGCCGGGATTGGTGCGGCGGCTGCCGGGTCTGTGAAGACTCTGAAGCAGTCCGCTAGCAACTTTGACGCTGTCACGGAGGGGTTGAAGAGGACAGCACTTGTCTTGTTTGTCATCGCGCGGATGTTTTTGTCACGGCGTCGCTTTGTAAGTGTTAGTCCGTCTTTCAGGGATTCTGCCAAGGGGTTTGTTTTTTGGTTGTGCCTGCGCAGGATCTCTTTTGCTTCAAGGGCACACTTGTGGGGGTTGTCGCATCCCGCCCTTACATCTTCCTTGCATTGTGGACACGCGCATCGGGCCATCGGGTAGTGGGGGCGACCTGTTCTGCCAGGTGGGAGTCTTTCGATTACTTTGGTGAGGTCCCCCGCATTTCTTACTTTGTGTGTGTACATGAGGCACTGCAACTTCGCTGCTATCGGTTTGGGTTTGTCCGTGTCTAGGTGGTACCAGGCTGGGAGTTGTCGTCTGAGCTCCTTCGATAATTTGAGGACCGTAAACTGTGCGTTGTACGTTTTCGCCGTTTGTAGCATCCTGCTGATTTCAGTTGGTAGTCTCGTGTTATCCGTTCTTCCTCGTAGCGGGGGTGACCAGCGTTGCAGGAAAGTATTTAGTTGCGCCACTGTGTGCACGTTCGGTAGCGTTCGGTTTATCAATGTGTCCGTCAGGTATGCCCACGTGGGCCGGGTTTCGGTGAGGTCGAGGTAGTCTTTGAGCCACATGAGCTCAATGGCCTCGTTTCTAGCCTGAATGTCTAGGAGGTTGATCCCTCCTTCAGCTTTCGGCCGGTACAGGGGCTTTAGGTCAATCGGCGCCGTTCTGGTGTCTTCTGACCAGATAAAATTCTTAATTTGCTTTATTAGGGCACTCTCTATGTGTTTCGGCACGCCTTGGGCTTTCGCAAGGAATTGGGAGCATCCCCCAGCGAACATCTGGACCACGTGTTTCTTGGCCATGATTGATGGGAAGGTTTGTTTCCATCTTGTGAGGTGCGTGTTGACTTTATCTAATACTCGTCCCCAGGGGACAGAATCGTCGCCGCCATTTCCTACCCCTGATCCAAGGTATCGAGTTACCTGGCCGTCTTCTGTGATGCGGATCTCATCTCCGATTCGTGAGTCGTTTTCATTTATCTTTTGTGAGGATACTACCTCTTTCCTGTATTCTGGTTTTCCTATCGGTATGATCTCGGTCTTTGTTATATTGAATTTTGCACCAGATGCTGCGCACCATCGCGATAGGATTTCTGTGACATCCTCGTAGTTGTCTTCCTTTGACAGGTAGAGCAGGGTGTCGTCTGCAAAAAGATTTATCACCAGTTTATTCACTAGACCTGGGATTTCAAAGCCTTTTACGTTAGGCGCTTTTCGGAACATACAAGCGAGGGGCTCGATCGCCAGGTCGAAAAGGAGGCACGAAAGTGGGTCGCCCTGCCGTACTCCTCGTGTTATGCGGATATCGTCGCTGAAGTGCCCGTTTTTATTCACTTTGGTGTTTGCGTGCTTGTATAGGGATTTTACCGTGGTAATGAAGATCTCTGGCAGACGGAATTTCCGGAGGACTTTCCAGAGATAGTCGTGTTTTATTTTATCGTACGCTTTTTCTTGATCCAGTGCCATTATCACACCATCTTCGCTCATTGCTTCTGCGTAGTGGATCATCGTTTGGGCCAGCCTAATATGGTTGAAGATTGAACGGCCCGGGACAAATCCCGCTTGGTCTGTGTGGACCATGGAGCTTACTTCGCGTCTCAGATTAACTGCCAGGGCTTTTGTGAGTAGTTTGTAGTCTGTGTTTAGTAGCGTTATAGGGCGGTAATTTGCGATGTCCGTGCGGTCTCCCTTTTTATAGATCGGGCACATCCACCCTTCGGAGAAGTCCGTTGTTGGGTCGACTCCGTGACGCTGTATGTCTTGGAAGACTGCCGTCAAAGTCCCGACTATGTCGAAACTGGGTTTGTCGTTTCTGACTTGTTCGATGTGGATCTCATGGAGCTTTTTCCAGAGCTCGTATGGACATCCGTCCAGCCCCATTGCAGAGCCTGTTTTTGTTTTTTTCAGGGCGTTTAGGACGTCTCCGTAGGAGACCATGCTGTTGAGTACCGATTGCTCTGGTGTTGGCAGCATTTGTTCGGGCGGGATCGCCGCGATGACGTCGTCCTCGTTCTGTTGCGCTTCTTCCGCCGTTTGTTGGCGTTCTGCGGGGGCGTTCTGGAGGTCCCTGTGGTATCTGGCTGCTATCTGGGCCATTTCTTCCGAGTTTGTCTCGTATTCCGGGTGTGCCTGGTTCTCTGGTTTTGGCTCGGGTTGTCTCCCCCATTTTGCGGTTGTGGCTTCCTGAGGCGGTACATAATGTCTCTGGGTTTTGCTTCCTGGTTCATTTTAGACCAGAGTTTGTTTACCTGTTCACCCTTTACTTGCCATCGGGCTTGGCTTGCGCGCTGTGCAGCTGAGCGTTGTTTTTGTTGCAGGTGATCGAGTTCTTCTACGATCAGAGATTCGGTAACACGTAGGTCTTCATCTATATCGAAGTCCTTCTGCTTTAATATTATCATTTTGAAACGGGCCCACATTCTTTGTGGGTTGTTGATTTCTCGGTCCTGTTGAGGTGAGCTTAATTTCTCCTCGTATCTCATGCCCGTTCTGATGACGTCTTCGAGTAGGGCCTTGTTGCTCACTAGGTGGAGGGGCCACGTCCATCTTCCGTCTCCAATATCAGGCGCTTGGTCTGAGGCGTGTCTGACGGAGACCAGGTCGTGATCTGTTGGTAGGGCCCTCGGGGTGATGGACCATTCGTACGTGTGCGGTATTCGGTTGTCAGCCACGTAAATTCTATCGAGGCGCGACTTGATCATTCCTTGGTTATGACGGTAGGTGAAGGTTTGCGTTTTTAGGAACGCCTCTCTCCACGCATCTCAGAGGCTAAACTCGTGTCTGAATTCTTGCAGCGCTTCTACCCCTCGTTCGTCGTCGGCGCGTTGTGGTGCCCTGTCTCTGGCGTCCTCCACGATGTTCATGTCGCCCATCGTGTAATCTATTGTGTGTACTCCGAGTTCTGTTAGCCTCGTCCTAATTTGTTCCCAGAAGTCCGGATGGTCGGCAGCCCGGTTAGGGCCATATATATTTATTATGTTCAGTGTTTCATGGGCGTTCCAGTTTATTGTCAAGAGAGCCGCCCTGCCCGGAACTAGTTCCCTCATTGTGCATTGGTCTGTTTTGATCATGTTTTTATTCAGGACGAAGCTTACGCCTGCCGACCCCGTTGGGTTCTCTGGTAGAGGCGAGTTTAGGATCACCATCTTCTTGTTGTACCTGCGTTGGAGGTCGTTGAGCTCGGTGTCTGATAGATGCGTTTCCTGCAGTGCCAGAATGCCAATTTTCTGTTCTCTTATCATTCGGGCGACCTCTGGCCACATGCTCTGTGAGGTCCCTTTCCTGGTGTGGAAGGTGCGTCCGTTCATGTTCTGGCAGGCTAGTTTTACGTTGGCTTTGAACTTCTTGCCGGCGCGCGGTTCACGGTGTGTTTGAGGGATGTCTCGTGGCTGTCTCTCCTCTGGTGTGTCGGGTCTTACACCGGGTGTTCCCTCCTGCAATTGCATTGGAGAGGGGGGCTGTTGGGTCCCTGGGGCATGGCATGCCTGTAATGCTGGTACCGCGTGTCCACCTGCGCTCTCTCCGGACGCATCATCTGGGGTGTCCCGGCGGCTATGGACGACCTCCCTCCGCTCCCGGAGAGGTTCGGACCGTTCGACGACAAAAACCCGGTATTGATAGATGGATGTGTAGATTGTGCAGCAGTCGGACTCAGACGCACCGCGTACGACTATTTGCGGGCGTGTTCGGCGTGACCCGGCCGACGCGGGTGGACGTATGTCGATTTTCCTTTCCTTCAGTCCCTCGGCTACCGAAGGCAGTACTTTGTCAACTTAAGCCTCTCGGCATGGCTGGTCCATGATCTAAACAGATCTCCGTGGTCTTTGGCTCTTTGCCAGGCAACGAGGTGAGTTCGCGTCTCGCTTTCCTGTCCCGCGTGCGGTCAGTAAATGTGGGCGGTTCGCAATTTTGTGTGATCGGGTATTTCCCCGTGATCCCCGATCACAAGAATTTTCTGAGTTCGCAAGGGGGGTCCGCTCAACTTACGTCCGGGCGTTAGCAGCGGTGCGTACTCTTATTTTGAGAGGTTCTCGTGGTTGTGTGAGATAGAAGTAAGCATATGCATCTTATTCATTATACTGTGGCCCTACTCGTGCATCGAGCGTCGTACGTATGTATCAGTACGTGCGGGATTCTATGGGCTGATTAGTCTTGGGTAGGACTTGGGTTTAGTAGCGGCGGCCCCGGCGGGACCCATCGCGCGAGTCATCGTAGGGCGTAGTCCTGGCCCGTCCACGTGAGCCGCCTCGCGCGCCCCCACGTCCCCTAGACGCCTTCGGGGCGTGTTCTGCCTTGCTCCCTGGTCCATGCCGGCCTGGGATGAGGGGGAAGGGGCACAGGCCGCGGGGGTGGTCGCAGCCGTGGCAGAGTGGGCAGTCGAAATAAGGGATCACAGATCCTGTACCTATCATGTTCGAGCGATAGGTGAGACTCGCCAAGTGATCGCGGACCGTGATCCAGTGCTTCAGGGAGGTGATAGTCTCGGAGTCGGTGATGGCCGCAAAGTGTGGGATCAGGATAGCTCCGGTTCCTTTCATGTCGATGCGGGTGACCCGGAGCGACAAGAGGAAGTTGGAGACTTGCGTGACGGTGAGAGGGGATTCGTCTTCCTCCTCGGACTCTTTGATGAACTCCGTGAGGCGGGTGCCCGAGGCGTCGCTGCACCAAGTCTTGTCAATGACATCGCGGATGAGCTCGATTCTCGTCGTGGAGAAGCCTTCAATGAGTAGGACGAGGGCGGGGTTCCGTAATTTGAAGGGCAGGACCTGGACCAAAATCTCTTTCGTGTCCAGGATCTCCATGCCCAGGGCTGTGTTGGCCGTCTCCTCCGCGATGCCGTGTAGGAGGAAAGTGGAGGGAGCGGGGGTGCTCGAGTTGCCTTCTACCGCCGGGATCGGTGACGCAATGAGGGGGTCACTCTCTCCGAAACCCTCGGCGACCATCACTGACATCTTGGCGGCCAGGGTGGCCAGGGCTTTCGGGTCCCAGGCTGCTTTGCCGAGGACCCGGGGTAGGACCTTGAACCCGGGTATCGACCACCATTCCGCGACTTGGTCCTTGTCAATGTTGTCGAGGGGGGCGGCGGCGTGGGAGTCGTAGATGGTGGGGAATGGTCCGCCCGTGAAGATCTCGACTGGGGGGTCGGGAGTGTGGCTCGAGGCTTTGAGTGGGGCGCTCGCCTTCGAGAGTGACATTTGGTCGAGGAAATCTTGCGCCGTGGCTGTCGTCTTCGTTGGGCCTTGTTTGGCGGCGCCAGGTTGGGAGGGGACAGGGCGGCGACGCGCCGGCGGGGTCGGTGTGTCAGGAGCGGTGGGTGGGCTAGATGGCCTTTCGGGCTCGGGGTCGGGACGGGCACGCTTCTTTGGGCGCAGGGTCTCTCGGCCGTGATGATCTCCTCCGACGGTGTCTGAGACAAAACATACTTCCCCGTCTGGGGTGAGTCCTACACTGGGGGCGTTCATGAAGTGTTCCGTGTGTCCGAAGGTGAATTGGGCGCTCTGTGCCTCCGTGAAGTGCTCGCGCGCCCCTTCCGCCCAGTTGCTCGAGTCCACTCCTCCGAAAGATATCTTCGGATCTTGGGGCGTCGCGTTATGGGAGCGCGTTGGGGTCTCGGGGATGTCTGCGGCCGGCGTGGAGGCTGTGGCCGTGTCTTGTCCGGGGGCGCGCCTGGACTCGGCCGTGCCGGTGGGGGATGGGGCAGGTGGTTCCCTGCCTGTTGGGGTGTCTCCATCAGTCCTCCCGGCGTTGCCGTTGAGGGCCTCGAAGGGGTTCTTGGACGCATAGGCTATGAGGGTCGTCGCATTAACGGCGTGGAGGTGGAGAGTGTGTATGAGCAGGTGTGTACCCGACGTGTACTGCGTGTTGTCCTCTTTGGAGGGAGGCATGTTTTCCTCGTGGCTGTCTGAGGTGCCCTTGGGGTCTACCTCCATGTTCTCGTCCTCCGGGTCGGAGAGTGGGGAGAGGGGGCGCTCCGGGGGCGACGGGGCCGTCTGGGTCTCCGTCTGCACTTGCGTATTCGCAGGGGTGTTATCTGTCGTTCGTGGTTATTATATTGCGTGGAGAGGGTGGAGACCCTGGTGGTTGCTTACTGCTCGTATTGGTCGACTGCAAGTTCTTTGTGGCCTTGGTTTCGGCGGGTATGTTTACGCTGGCTGATTTGCGCGTGGTTCTACGGTTTCCGTTGGCCATTAGGTTTGTAGGAAAGGGGAGGGGAAAGAAACAGATGTGGGGGGCTGCTGAGGGGTTGTTGGAGTGCGTGTAGACTTATACGCCTTCGTGTCGTGAAGACTGCGAGTGTTGGGGGGGAGGCGTTTGCCTTATATGTGCGTGCGTGTATTGCGTCATGTTGTCTTTGTTCGCGGCTTGCCGTCTTGCTTTGTCCGTCAAATGGAGACATGTTGTTGTTATGGCTGCCCCGTGAAAGGGGCCTTGTTCTTTCAGTGGCGGGGTGGCGTGGCGGTTAGGGCTTTGTTTTCTCTAGCGACGGGTGGCGGGCGCTTTGTTCTTTCGGTCACACGTGACCACGCTCTCGCGCGTATGGGTTCAGTGGCTCAGGTGTTCATAGTATTGGGGGATGGTGCGTGGAGGGGGGGGCACTGGCCTACATGACAGCTAGTGGAGTGTATGTACGTGTGGGTCGCAGGGTGAGTGAACACTCTAGGTGGCTTGGGGTGGGGTTGCCGTGTGGGCATCGTGGTAAGGGGTGGTGTGTGTGCCACTCTGCGTTGGTTTGGCTGCTCTGCCGCGGTGTCTGTAGCATCGAGTAGCTGCCCGTGCAGGGGGAGCCAGACGGGGGTCTGTCAACGTTATCACAGGCTGGCTGGGCGAGCTAGTCGTCCCTAGGCGCAGCTGGTCATCGAAACCTCCCCACGCCGAAGCGTGGGAAAAACCGACCATGATGGTGGTTGCGGTTCAAGGTGCTCTCTTGATCCATGCCGTGCTCAAGGACCGCGATTGCTCAGCCACGACAATCGGCATTCATCTACTCCTACTTTACACTCTGGCACGTAAATGGGACCCGATGCCGTTTGCGATAGTCGACCAAAGCGGAATATCAGTGGTCACACGGACGGCCGTTGCCCTCGCAAACAGGCGCGACCACGAGGATTCCACCATGCGCCGCGCCGTGTCTCCGACCTTTTCCATCCTCTCAAAAATCGTACAAGTTGGTAACATCTCCCGTCGGCTGAGGAGTTCCGTGCGTGAGGGCCTCCTTCAAGCATGCGCTGCTCTTTGTCCAGTGCTCGATCAGTACAATGCGGAGGAACAGTGGGAACTACTCCGGCCTCTCAGCACCATGCCATATTATTTATTCAACCGGTCCCTTGTCGGTGTCATTGATGGTAGCTTCCGCGCTCTCAACATGGATATCGCACCGGAGACCTTCAAGGATGGTACAGCGAAGGAGGCATGGCTTCACTTGCAGAGAGAGATGGAGTTCTCCGCCCGTATCAAGGCACGACTGGATCGGAATTCACAGGCATCATGCCAGCATGTGAGTGGTATTTGGTGATGAGAGTATCAACCTGATCGTGCCCTCCAAGTGTTGCACATCCTTCGAGAAAACCGCCATGAAAAGATGCTCTCGGTGCAAATTTGCCCTCTATTGCTCGCCAGCCTGTCAGATCGCGGAATGGAGTGAACATAAGAGGTGTTGCTCTGTCCAACTCCAACTCTGTACGTGTCCTCCCGTTTTTCTTCGCCGCAAATGTAAGTCAACTAAAAGAAGACAGCCCTACGCCTTGGAAACAACGTCCCGACCAGATCGGACATCATGTTCACACTTAACCTTGCAGTGCAGAACACTCTGAGTGACGCGGAAGATATCCGCTCCCGGGCCGCGCGACTGCATCCCGGTGTCCCTCTCTCCCAAATTGCCATTTGCGTCTCTTTTGATACCGCTCCTCCTTATTGCTATGCACTTCGCCACGTCTACATACCGGCCGAGGCTGGTAAAGCTCAGGAAGAGGCGACCCGCCTGATTCGATCCGCTCGGGATAGGGGTAAAACACTGCTCCAGTTCATCACCCCACTGGCCGGAAAGATGTTGTTGGTCTTTACTGCGTTTGTTTCTCCGTCGATATGTGATGTCTCACATGATAATAAGCTGCCGGAGATATCCTACGGAAATGCTACCCTGATGGGAGCGGTTTTCGGAGAGAATGAAGTCAAGGAGTATGTGCTCCACTGATGCAGACCTTCTTGTACTTCATACTCATACACTACCCCTTTTTTTGATTCTCTTCTTCGCAGATGTACAGATAGCCCTGGACCGGCTTCATGTCATATATTGAACCGAATGACTTCCTTCTTGAGTCTGTGCGCCTTCTCGCCTCCAAGTCCAAAGCTACATTCATCTTATCAAACGAGCAGAGGCTAGGTGGTGTCCTATCTGATGTGCTAAATGCGTGAGGCTGCGGCAGCAAGAATGGCGTCCAAGCACGCACACTCGATAGCACACTGCGATTAGTCTCGGGATGACGAGGCCGCAGAGGAGTACAAGCGATCTACTTCGCTCGCTACTACTGCCTCACCGCACTCAGCTCTCGTGCAATATACGCCTTTAATGATATCGGCTCCCGTCCAAGCAGCCAACGCAAAATATTCGTGTTCCCAGGAAGACCTCTGGCTCGGGACGGTCAGCCCCAACCCACTTGGCCTCTTGCTCGACCGACGCACCTTTCGTCATAGTACTTCATCATGCGCCCCAGCGCGTTGCGCCCATAATCGTCGCGGACTATTCCCTTATCGTGCATGCCCTGCAGCGCCGTTACGATTCCTTTGAATCATTGCTTATGTCATCTACATCCAGCATTTTTTCAACCCATGCAACGATCATCTGTGTCGCCTTTTTTGGGAATTCACTCCCACGCTATGTCCACTCACATCCACTTGCACTTTCACCTTCCTCTCATTTGCCCGGAATGATTCACATACATTGCTTCATTTGCAGTATATTTCAGACCATAGAGCACCTACAGAAGCTGCAAAACAGTGATATATTGCAGGGCTTGAACAGCGGTAGCAGAAAGACGATGACATCACTCCGGGTTTTAAACACAATTTAAGACCCCGGAATGACATCATCGCTGACATTATCACACATGATCATGTTGATATTATATTGTTTACTCAAAACATGCCCCAGCCCAGGGGTCGTAACCTTGCTCTGATGCTGGCTCCAGGCTGGCCAGCAGTGACAACCACATTTGGTGCTTAGTACCGGTGGCTTGAGAAAGCATGCATATTACCGAAGTGTTTCAGGGATAGTGTTATAGCAACAATAAGTAGTCTTCATCATTATTTCATGTACTTGCAATTGTACAGAGTTACAGGATCATCCATCCAGCCCTGTATTGAGCGTGGAATCGTACTGCCGCGCTCCACGTCGGCCCACTCCCAGCAAGCACCACTACAACTCCTCTCGGCTTTGTTAGTGCGTGACCCCGATACCCTCTCCCCGCATCCCGCGTGCGGGCTAGAGTGTAACGTCTGAATATAGTCCATGAAGAAAACACACCAATCTATGCGCCCTCGTGAAAACGGGACATTGAAACTGATATGATACAGGAAGGAAAACACACCAAGCCTCTGAACGTGAAAGATACACACCAAAAGCAATCGGCCGTGTAATATACACATCGGATGGGACGTGAAAAACACACATGAAAAGTAATCGGTCGTGAAATATACACACCGTATGGCATCGTCCGTGAAATATACACACCGGATATCATGTGAGAGCGAAACATACACACCAAACCCTACACACTGGGAAGAACACACACCGAAGGGTGACAGCACATGAAATACTCACACCCAATGGTATATCGCTGTGAAACATACAGTCATATACTGCGTCGTGGGTCACCACGCTGAAATGGGTCACCTGTTACACGCCGCACTGCCTCGCTTGGTAACGGCACGGACATAGTATGACTTTCTTTCTCTTATCCCCTAACACCTTACTTTATCATGTGACGGATGGATGACTGATCCATGACTGATATGCCTGCAGGCCTCCTGCATGCATCCCAACAGCTGTGGTACTTATATCCCGCACGTACTGATTGGCTGATACGGAAGACTCCCTTTACTATATAAACCCCATGTACATACGACGACTCTTCAGCCTATTCATTTGTATCTGCTCCCCTCTGATACTCTGAAGTGCGTGCTAGAACGGCGCAGGGCTACCTCCTCTCATCTTGTACCCTCGCCCTCAGACAGGTCGATCTAGACTTGCATCGATTACGATTCCTACGAATCATTGCTTATGTCATCTACATACAGCATTTTTTTCGACCCATGCAACGACAGTCTGTGTCGCCTTTTTTGGAATTCACTCCCACGCTATGTCTACTCACGCTTTACCCCTCCTCACTTTCGCTCCACACAACATACACAAATGATTGCCTACATACGCCATTTATTAGACCATGCAACACATACAGAAGTTGCAGAACAGTAATGTTGGCAGAACTAAGCAGCACCAGACAACACAGGCAGAAATACGATGACATCAATCCGGGGGTTTGAATTACGTTTAGAACCCGGAATGATGTCATCGCCCTTGATCCCACAATGACCACCTCAGGCTGCAACCGCACGCCCAATTTCATGCCCTCCGGTGTCGCCCAATGGTGCACATTATTGCCCACCATTGTTTGGTACCCCTAGGGCCACCCAGTTGTGGTTTAGTATCCAATTGTGTCTCAAGACTATTATTTGATGTATATATTTGATTATGTAACCAGAAACCACTTTGAGCGGAATCGTGCTGCCGCGCTCCACGTCGGCCCACTCCCAGCAAGCACCACTACAACTCCTCTCGGCTTTGTTAGCGCGTGACCCCGATACCCTCTCCCCGCATCCCGCGTGCGGGCTAGAGTGTAACGTCTGAATATAGTCCATGAAGAAAACACACCAATCTATGCGCCCTCGTGAAAACGGGACATTGAAACTGATATGATACAGGAAGGAAAACACACCAAGCCTCTGAACGTGAAAGATACACACCAAAAGCAATCGGCCGTGTAATATACACATCGGATGGGACGTGAAAAACACACATGAAAAGTAATCGGTCGTGAAATATACACACCGTATGGCATCGTCCGTGAAATATACACACCGGATATCATGTGAGAGCGAAACATACACACCAAACCCTACACACTGGGAAGAACACACACCGAAGGGTGACAGCACATGAAATACTCACACCCAATGGTATATCGCTGTGAAACATACAGTCATATACTGCGTCGTGGGTCACCACGCTGAAATGGGTCACCTGTTACACGCCGCACTGCCTCGCTTGGTAACGGCACGGACATAGTATGACTTTCTTTCTCTTATCCCCTAACACCTTACTTTATCATGTGACGGATGGATGACTGATCCATGACTGATATGCCTGCAGGCCTCCTGCATGCATCCCAACAGCTGTGGTACTTATATCCCGCACGTACTGATTGGCTGATACGGAAGACTCCCTTTACTATATAAACCCCATGTATATACGACGACTCTTCAGCCTATTCATTTGTATCTGCTCCCCTCTGATACTCTGAAGTGCGTGCTAGAACGGCGCAGGGCTACCTCCTCTCATCTTGTACCCTCGCCCTCAGACAGGTCGATCGTGGGCCCCATTTTATTCACTATCTCCCTACAGTGTAGGGCAGCCTATTTGTTCGTTGTAGGGCTGAAGTTCATATGTTCACTATAGTGAATCTCTCGACATGACTATAGTACTCAAGTAGTAGGTCAGCCTAGTATCGTGTTCAAAGCCTCTATTGCTATTGTATGTACCATTAGCTAGTGTTCAATAGCACATTTTGACTACAGTCCATATACTTTTGAACTATAGTATGTACGCTCTTTTTACTGTAGTGCATGTGAAAGTCAGCAGCATTTGTATACTACAGTGCACCCGGCGGTCCCCCGCGTACTACAGTACTTCACGCCGGCGGCCGCAGCGCTGGATGGGGCCCTGTATATAGCCCCCTTTTTGGCGAGGGCAGCGGAATCCCTGCCGCAATGCAATACTGTACATATTATTCCGCTATATACTACCGTACACAGCGGCAGCCACGTACTGCTGTACATTGTGCCGGCCAAATACTGTAGTACACCGCGGCACCACGTACTCCACGTACTGTAGTACAACGCAGCCGCCATGTACTGTAGTACACCGCGACAGCGGCAGGCTAGATTCCTCCGCGTTATTTTACATATTATTTTATTATCAAACGTACAGTACGGGGTCAAGATACATACAGCAGGGCACACACACAACAAGGCAAAACACAACAAAGCAAAATATACAAGTATCACAGCAGGGCACACACACATCAAAGCAGGGTTACACAGGTATCACACACGAAGGAATGGGACGAAGGGCAGGCAATCAAACACGGATGTCAGATATCGGACAAGAAAGGGGCGCAATCAATACACAAGATATACATACACGCGCACAACAGCACGACACGGCTTTGAGCGACGTCCAACCTAGAGCTTTACCCTGTGGGAGCAGCGAGGTCAGCTACGATTGCAAAACCTCCGTCCAGGCGTACTTACTTTTTTGTGGCAGGTTCTTCAATGCCTTCGGATGTCGGGCGCTTCGCTCCGCTAGCACGCGGCGCTATCCTCATCGAAACCCATTCGACATCTTCAAGGGCGGACAAGACCTCGCGTGCATGGCCATCGGTCCTTGCGGCGCTCGTCCACCACATCAGCGTGATCAGGATCAAGACAAATCTGTTCTTGCCCGCCTTGCGGATGCCGGACCATGCCTCGTCGGGGTGTTCGGCCCTCAGCAGGGGCCAGCCGTCGTGTTCGTCAGGCAGGCGCCAGGTAGGCTGCATCGAGGTCCACCATGCTCGCCACCGGATAGCGAACATCTTGACATTGGAGATGTGGGGCGGCTTTACAAGCTTGCGACCACTCTTGAACCACTCGTGCACCTCCTTCGGCCTGACACGCATGTCGACGTTCAGCCAATGTGATTTGTCCTGTTCATTGGAGACATTAGTTGCGGTGATAGCGCTATATGAGCGCAACTTACGCGGCTGTGCACGTCGCCCACCTCCTGCTCGAGCGCGAGCCAGTTGGTGACGCAGGAGATCCATTCTGGCTCGTTGATTGCTCCGCTGATGAAGGCGCGGGCCTCTACGAGCCACTTAGCTTTGACTGATGCCGAAGGTCCCGCTGTGGCGGCTTCAGCGAGCATGACGTTGGCTGTGGCGGCGGAAACATGTAAGGTCTACAGTATTAAATATCATTACACAACGGGAAGTCGGGGTTTGCCTTAAGGTGTCTTGACTCGGAAGTGTGCCCGTCCCCTCCTGTTGATTGCACCTCACCTACCACACCACCGTCAAGAGCAATGGTCACCCAGTTCGTGTTGTCCTTCTTTGGCTTTATCGCTCAATATAGTCTAATCACACACCTAGGCCTTCACGTCCTAAACGAAACACGAAGGGTGGTGGAAGGACTGGCAAGCTATCTCGCAGTGATTGCGCTCTGATCCGCCTACGGAAGGGTAAGGGTTGTACTCAAAAATCCCTCACCACCTTCTTTGGCGTCTCTATGAGTGCTATACAATACACTCTCAAGAACATGCAGGACGATGACACGTGTGATGATGTTTCGTATGCGTCAGGTGACTTGCCCAATCACCTACCTCTCAAACAAGAGTCGCCAAGCAAAGGCGACACAGACGACATCAACCTCAGCGAGGGTCATCGTGTAAACCTCAATCACGCCACGATGGAGCCCCCGAACAGACGACACCATCAACTAGTACCGTCACTCCCCCCCACCCATCCGTGTTTCAGCCCTCAGTGATTACGCACGCAGCTGCCAAGCAGAAGGGGACCAAGGTCATACAGGATCAAGGTACAGCTGACCCAATAAAGTCCGTGCTTACAGTACGTCTTGACTCTTTTCTAAAGGCAACCGAGATACAGCTCCCACTAGCAACTCGGAAACTCAGCTAGATTCTACTTCCCTCCGCGCTTCAGTGATATCAAGCTGAATAGCGCTGTGCCAGGCAATAGTGCGGTTGTACCAGGCAAGAGTAGCCCACTCGCTATGGTAATCTCCGGTTTGAAGAACGGTGCTGAAGATGTTCGTACCCCAAGGACCGAGTCTTCACGTCTGCGGTCTGGGACTGCGACCATATTAAATATCCGGCGGCAGATATCCTGCAAGGTAAGTCACACAAATCAATGATCAGCACGAAGCTAACCCATTGGAAAGTTGAGGGCCTTGGCCTTGCCATACGTTCGACCAGCCGGTGCAAAGCAAGACGACAAACTGCAAATTGAAAATTTGAGCCAAAGCACGTTGAGCCGGTTTCAACCCGCAGCTGGGGAATTTCCCGCGCCCGATGGCCAGCTTTTGGCATTTTCAGTGCGCAGTAGGCCTTCGCGGCTGCAGCACGTAGAGGGAAGTATGAATCTTTACGCGGAGCTTGGGCTTGGATAAAAATCAATACACCATCATGTTGTCCGAAGGGATCAAATCGGTTGCAGACCTAGGATCGATTAGCCGAGATGAACAAAAAGTATTACGATTCCCTTGAATCGTTTCTCATGTAAGCACCAGTTGCGGTTTTTGACCCCCCTGTGACCTTCATCTTGTCCCCCCAAATGCAAATATGTTCTCACGATTCATTTTCATTTGTAAACCCATTTCTACCTCTTCCCTCTTCAAAAGACTCTTGATTCTGTCAGTATTTTGCATTTTTTAGGCTGACTAGGATAGATATGCATATAATTACAGTTGCTCCTAAGTCCGATGAAAATGCTCTATAATTGCTATTTCTGGTAAATAATTCCCACGCTCAATGCCATGACGTCAGTCTCGGATGCACAGCACATGTGCACTCGGAAACTACCTCATTTCTCTCTACTCCGGCTACTGTACTACCCGGACTTGATTACCAATCTGTTCAAAACTTTTCATAACAGGAATTGAACTGCAAGCCTCCAAGTTTTGAAGACTGTAAGATACCACTAGACTACAGAGCCTTTGACAATATACTACATATCCTATAGACCATTCCTTTAGGCTTTTCAAAGCCTCTAAGTCTGTCACCTCCCCATTCGTGCATCTAGAAATTATGTCATGTCTGAGCTCTAGCCAAAGTACTACCCGGACTAAAATACATGTAAGCGTTTCGATCAGAAATGGAATTGCAGACCGTGCCCTCAATCAATACCTGGCGGCCTGCGCAAGCTTGTGAGCCAGGCCGGCCAGGTATTGATTGGGGCATGGTTGTGTCCATGTTTCACAGAGAAATGCACAATGTTGCTGAGCAAGTTCTTGCATAGCAAAGATGGGCACCCACATGTAGTAGGGTGTACTAACATTAACTACATAATGATATTCAGAAACAATTAGAAATGGAACCGTACCTGCCGTGCTTAGCACCGGCCCACTACCAGCAAGTTTGGACTGCGTCGGCGGCGCGCTGATGGCAAGGGGGTTCTCGATATTTGAACACATGAAGCTGAAAAACACCGTGAGTGCTGCACACATCTTGTCAGCCCTCTAGATTCGCTGAGTCTCACATATTGAGCAGATACAACTTTGAAAGAAGTGATTTGCGCTCCTGGCAGTGACATTGTTGTTCAGAGATTGTGTACCAATCATGAGTGTCAGGGTTCTATCATGCATCAGCACAATGATGGAGGTCATTGTTGTAAGACACGTCAGTCATTTTACTTATAAATATACACAGTTGTTGTACCCAAATCAAACAGTCTCACCATATCCCCGAGCTCGCTGAGTCGGAGGTGGGGACAGTCGAAACGCGGGGGAAACCGGGGCGGAGCTCAAGGGGCATGGCGGGGGCCGGGGCGGAGCTGAGTCGGAGGCGGGGACAGTCAGGACAATGGGAAACTGGGGCGGCGGTGCTCAAGGGGCATGGTGGGCCGGAGTGGCCCTGAGTCAGAGGCTGGGGAGCCGGGGCAGAGTTGAGTCAGAGGTGGGGACAGTCGGGCGGAGGGAAACTGGGGTGGCGCGCAAGGGGCATGGGGGGGCAGGGGCAGCGCTGAGAGAGAATTGTTCCATCTGTTGATGGTCTTGGATATGTTTGCCTGAGTAATACCACTGAACTTGCACCCAAACCTGCAACCCATGGTGAGGACGGATATATGCAGAGCAACAAGTCAGCCCACATCTTCAAATTGAAAGGCCCCTCTGATGGACATGATGGTTGCTGCCCAGAGATCTTCCAGCGGGGGTGCCTGCGCTCCGAGGGCCAATGCCGGTTGGAGGCGGGAACGGGCGGGAAACTGGGGCGGAGCTCAAGGGGGATGGGGAGCCGGGGCAGCGCTGAGTCGGAGGCGGGGACAGGCGGGATAATGGGAAACTGGGTCGGCCCTCAAGGGGCATAAGGGGCCGGGGCAGGCTCTGCATATATCTGTCTTCACCATGGGTTGCAGGTTTGGGTGCAAGTTCAGTGGTATTACTCAGGCAAACATATCCAAGACCATCAACAGATGGAACAATTCTCTCTCAGCGCCGCCCCTGCCCCCCCATTCCCCTTGAGGGCCGACCCAGTTTCCCATTGTCCCGCCCGTTCCCGCCTCCAACCGGCATTGGCCCTCGGAGCGCAGGCACCCCCGCTGGAAGATCTCTGGGCAGCAACCATCATGTCCATCAGAGGGGCCTTTCAATTTGAAGATGTGGGCTGACTTGTTGCTCTGCATATATCCGTCCTCACCATGGGTTGCAGGTTTGGGTGCAAGTTCAGTGGTATTACTCAGGCAAACATATCCAAGATCATCAACAGATGGAACAATTCTCTCTCAGCGCCGCCCCTGCCCCCCCATGCCCCTTGCGCGCCACCCCAGTTTCCCTCCGCCCGACTGTCCCCACCTCTGACTCAACTCTGCCCCGGCTCCCCAGCCTCTGACTCAGGGCCACTCCGGCCCACCATGCCCCTTGAGCACCGCCCCAGTTTCCCATTGTCCTGACTGTCCCCGCCTCCGACTCAGCTCCGCCCCGGCCCCCGCCATGCCCCTTGAGCTCCGCCCCGGTTTCCCCCGCGTTTCGACTGTCCCCACCTCCGACTCAGCGAGCTCGGGGATACGGTGAGACTGTTTGATTTGGGTACAACAACTGTGTATATTTATAAGTAAAATGACTGACGTGTCTTACAACAATGACCTCCATCGTTGTGCTGATGCATGATAGAACCCTGACACTCATGATTGGTACACAATCTCTGAACTTGCTGGGAGTGGGCCGACGGGTAGCGCGGCAGTACGATTCCGCTCTGAGGGGGTTTCTGGTTACATAATCAAATATATACATAAATAATAGTCTTGAGACAGTATGTACTAGACACCAAAACGCGACTGGGAGTGGCCTTGGTACCAAATTTAAGTCATGGTGGGCAATACTGTACACTGGAGGGCATTAAAATTGACATAAGTTGGGTGTGCAGCTGCACCTGAGGTGGTTGTTGTGAAATCAAGAGTGATGACATCATTTCGGGCTCTAATTGTAATTTAAAACCCCCGAGTGACATCATCGTATTTCTGCCTGTGTTGTCTGGTGCGTCTCAGTTGTCGCAACATCACTGTTCTGCAACTTCTGTATATGTTGCATGGCCTAGTAATCAGTGTATTTAGGCAATCATTTGTGTATATTGTGTGGAGCAAATTTAATGAGGAGGGGTAAAGTCGTGAGTTGACATAGCGTGGGAGCGAATTTCCAAAAAAGGCGACACAGATGATCGTTGCATGGGGTCGAAAAAACGCTGTATATGGATGACATAAGCAACGATTCGTAGGAATCGTAACAACAATGTCACTGCCAGGAGCGCAAATCACTTCTTTCAAAGTTGTATCTGCTCAATATGTGAGACTCAGCGAATCTAGAGGGCTGACAAGATGTGTGCAGCACTCACGGTGTTTTTCAGCTTCATGTGTTCAAACATCGAGAACCCCCTTGCCATCAGCGCGCCGCCGACGCAGTCCAAACTTGCTGGTAGTGGGCCGGTGCTAAGCACGGCAGGTACGGTTCCATTTCTAATTGTTTCTGAATATCATTATGTAGTTAATGTTAGTACACCCTACTACATGTGGGTGCCCATCTTTGCTATGCAAGAACTTGCTCAGCAACATTGTGCATTTCTCTGTGAAACATGGACACAACCATGCCCCAATCAATACCTGGCCGGCCTGGCTCACAAGCTCGCACAGGCCGCCAGGTATTGATTGAGGGCACGGTCTGCAATTCCATTTCTGATCGAAACGCTTACATGTATTTCAGTCCGGGTAGTACTTTGGCTAGAGCTCAGACATGACATAATTTCTAGATGCACGAATGGGGAGGCGACAGACTTAGAGGCTTTGAAAAGCCTAAAGGAATAGTTTATAGGATATGTAGTATATTGTCAAAGGCTCTGTAGTCTAGTGGTATCTTACAGTCTTCAAAACTTGGAGGCTTGCAGTTCAATTCCTGTTATGAAAAGTTTTGAACAGATTGGTTACGATTCCCTTGAATCGTTTCTTATGTAAGCACCAGTCGCCGTTTTTGGACCCCCATGCAACTTTCATCTTCCCCCCCATATATAGCTATTTGTTCACACGGTCCAATTTCCCTAGCAAACACAATTCCCCCTCTTCGCACTTCAAAAGACTCCCGTTTCAGACAGTATTTCGCATTTTTTAAGCTAACTAGAATAGATATGCACATAATTTCAGTGGCCCTGAAGTCAGAAGAAAATGCTCCATAATTGCCATTTCCGGTAAATCATTCCCACGCTTGATCCCATGACGTCAGTCTCGGATGCACAGCACAAGTGCACTCGGAAACTACGTCATTCCTCTCTACTCCGGCTACTGTACTACCCGGACTCGATTACCAATCTTTTCAAAACTGTTTATAACAGGAATTGAACTGCAAACCTCCAAGTTTTGAAGACTATACAGTGCAGATACCACTAGACTACAGAGCCATTGACAATATATACATCAATACATATGTTATAGACTATTCCTCTAGGCTTTTCAAAGCATCTAAGTCTGTCACCTCCCCATTCGTGCATCCAGAAATCATGTCATGTCTGAGCTCTAGCCAAAGTACTACGCGGAGTGAAGTACATATAAGTGTTTCTATCAGAAATTGAACTGCAGACCATGCCCCTGATCAATACCTGGCGGCCTGTGCAAGCATGCGAGCGAGGCCGGCCAGGTATTAATTGGGGCATGGTTGAGTCCATGTTTCACGGAGCAATGCACAATGTTGCTGAGCAAGTTCATGCACAGCGATGATGGGCACCCACATGTAGTATAGTGGTAATGTGTCAGATAGTACCAGATCCCTTGAGCGCTGAAGAGGGTACTGCAATGTGTGCGAGCGAGTGCCAGGCTCCCGAAGATGATCAGAGCGCGTCTCCGATGAGAGTAGGGAGGTGTGCAATCAGAGGTGATGGTTGGAATGCGTGATCAGTCGGAGAATCATCAACGAGGGGTTGGAGGAGAGGATGTGTGTTGCAAGCAACTGGGAACGACTGCACACTGCACTGTGTGCACAATCATCGAAATATGGTCAGAACAACAGAGAGGAGTGCAGACAACAACACTGAACCATTGCACTCATGTGACTAGTCAGAAGAGCAAGGGCAATGGTTGGAAGACTAGGATGAGTAGTGCGACACGAGCGAGGGTGCAATCACTGCGGGACGAGAGCAATGCAACTGTAATAGCCGGTGTTGCAAGACAGTCAGAGCAACGTAGAGCTCGCACAACGGCTAATGGGATGACGATGGGACAAGATGAGACCCAGGAGAATAATAAGCTGACTGTGAGACAACTGTGACAGTTGTGTCACTGACATGTTGGATATCCTACTTATATTGTTCTCTTCCTACTCTTGTGATACCTTTGAATACCTTTGATTGCAACCCCACAGTGTTACTGGTTCCTTAGTCTGTATTTGTATTTACGCACCGCGGTTGCTTACTTAATATCATCCTTCTTGCCTTACACCCTCACCCAGCGTACTTCATCGAGACACTCCGAAAGTACACATGAGGGATTAGGCATAGGACCCAGCTTCCTCGAGAGACAACGCCTGTCTCTCGTACCACTCACACATCCCGTCGTTCTGAAAGGACGACTCCCGGACAGCTACATGTTGCCTTGCCCGGACGATGTTGGAATATCACGTGCATGTCGAGCTCAACGCCGCACCGGCATCTTCCGGGTACTGTACAGTACATACGAACCTTATTCCGTGGACATGTAGCTAGCTCTTTTGCTACGATATCCCTTACGGATTACGCCCAGCTTCGTATACGCTACCCGGCGCTAATTCGAATATCCTTCGTTGTCCCTCATCGTCCTTGTGCGTGGAGCCGATCCTCAACATAATCCGTCTACCTTGGTCGTTGGGAATATCGACCGGCCTCTTGCCTTGACAGTGGACACCGGCTGTCCTGTCTCAGCCGTGCGTCGTGGGCACGTAACTGGACCTCGTGCCGCAGCGCCTTCGCGTAACCGAACCTCGTGTTGTAGCCCAGGTGGGCATAACACTTGTCTCGTCATTGGGCCTTAAATCCCTTCCCCCTTCTTTGACGCTCCTTTCCGATTCCCCCCCTCACTCGATGTTCCGCCGTCCTCGCTGTCGTCGTCATCCGTTGTCCGCGCTACGGGACATGAGGCTCACGCCTCACAGAGCATCGTCTGCTCTCGAGATAGGTGGCATCCAGCCACACAGAGAGAGTCCGGCTTCGGGGCTTTAGGTGTGCAATCGCATCACCGAGTGGTTGGTTGGCTGGCAGGGAGATGAAGACATGGGCTTGGAAGTTGGTCAGGTTGGACAGGCTGGAAGTGCGTCCAGAGCCAGGGAGTGGCAGGATCAGTCCAGGAGTTGGGTCAGGCGCTAGGATCTCCTACTGTCTGGGGTTACTAGGCATGTCATCATCTTCTATCTCTTCCTTCTGCTGTTATGCTTTTCCCATCCCCCTTTGAATCCCCCTTCCCATTTTCTGTCCCTGTTTCCTGTTGGCGTTTTCGCTCGAGGGAGTGTGTTGGAATATCACGTGCATGTTGAGCTCAACGCCGCACCGGCATCTTCCGGGTACTGTACAGTACATACGAACATTCCGTGGACATGTAGCTAGCTCTTTTGCTACGATATTCCTTACGGATTACGCCCAGCTTCGTATACGCTACCCGGCGCTAATTCGAATATCCTTCGTTGTCCCTCATCACCCTTGTGCGTTGATACGCCTGCCCAGCCGTCTAGCGGAGAAACACCCGAATTTTGGCATTTTCGGCATCTTCCGAAATCACGTGACCTCGGCCTGCCGGCCTCGGTCCGCACCATCAGGTTTCACTACCACCCCGCAGCGTCTATCGAAAGCGCCCCAAACGCACTCGAAATAGCCTACACGCCTCACCAAGCGCCCCGAGCCACACGCCACAATCCTACGGCCCCGCACAACAGTCACCCAGCGGCTATCTGACTCGGAGCCACACGCCACAATCCTTCCCCGCCGTGATGCGCCGCTGTCAATCATACTTCCCTTCTGCGTCCCCCGATTCCTCGATATTCCCCACATCTCGATCCACAATACAGTCCCGCCTACGTTAATCCACAGCCGTCCGAGATAGGCAGGAGCGCTACACAACGAGCCAAGACCGCCCGTCGTACGTCCCTCCCTTCAATTTACACTCGGAATACATCGGATACCCCGCTCGACTTTACGATACACCACCAGCGCCTTACGATATAAGCGCTAGCGCGCTAAACGCACTTCGCCCCCTAGCGGCGATCGTAAGTCAGAACTAAACCTAAACCGTCCGTAATTCAACGATCCTCTCTTGCCACATCCCTCGTATACTCACTCCCCCGCGTCCACGTTGTACACCTCGTGATATCTGACCCACGTCTCCCACGTTTTGGATCGTATTTGTCTTCACTATGTCACGTCCGTATGATACGGATTTCTGACTCGCTTGCCGTACAAATAGTTCTGAGTCGCTAGACAGACGGAATAACAAGTTACTATTCCCCCTCGTACTCAGGATCTCGAAAGAGCGCCTGAAGTGGTCTGACTTCACCACAACCCGTCGCTCTAGCTCTTAGACGCACGAAACTTCGACACCAATACCACGCCGCAATATCAATACGAATACCAATACCGCGACCCTCGACAAATCTCCTCTTGCCCTTCGAAATCTCCCTACGCCTCGCTACTCTCCCCCTCGACACCCCGCACCTTCAACGCAGAGATCAGGCCTATATACGCCCCTCTGTTCCTTCGTCACCGCCTCGTACTCCGCCCCGCTCTCCCTCGATATATTCCCTCGACCATTGCCACCGCTGCGTAAATCCCCTTCGACTCTCGAAATAGTCCTCGCGTCCCCTCCGACATTCCTAGCTTCCGTGACACATTCTTGGGAGCTCGCCCGTCGCGTCTCCAGCACTGTATCATTTCGGTGATCCGTGCCGTGTCTAGCTCTCGCACTATCGTCCTCTCCCCCAGCCTCTCGCGCCCACCGATCCAAGTCCTAGTCACTGTGTCCCACTCGTACTCCGAGCAGGATTTGCCGTGCGTAGTCTCGGGACCCTGACTGCACTCCCTCAACTCGATACGTTCACTACTGCGCTCTGAGGATTGGACATCAATATATATCCGCCTCACTACCAGTTGGACGCCCATCAGCGTGGAGCCGATCCTCAACAGACGACATGTCGCGTCACTGAATAGGTGACCCCAACGCCCCCAGTTGCTCACTTGGACGGCTCTACGTTCCATCCAATCACACGACATCTGTGACAAGTGGTTGGAACTCTGGTCCAAGCTTGCGAGCATTTGGAGAGACTAATCGGATGGTCGGAACACTGCTGTGCGATGCTGCGACTCTGAAATTGTGTGAATGTTGACTTGTCAAAAGTGCGAAAATTGGCGAACGATTGCCTCGTAGCGCAGAGCGAGGAGTATCAGGGCTACCCATGATGCCACAGATTGAACTTTAGATATGACTGAGACAGGTCAATCTTTCACTTGCATATCACTACCTTCAACACCATTCACTATTCTCAGTACATGCAGACTCTCTACTGCATTTCAAACTCACATCAAGTAGAGGTTGTAGCCGCAGCAAATGGATACTAACATTAACTACATAATGATATTCACAAACCATTAGAAATGGAATCGTACCTGCCGTGCTTAGCACCGGCCCACTACCAGCAAGTAATCGAGTCCGGGTAGTACAGTAGCCGGAGTAGAGAGAAATGACGTGGTTTCCGAGTGCACTTGTGCTGTGCATCCGAGACTGACGTCATGGGGTCGAGCATGGGAATTATTTACTGGAAATAGCAATTACAGAGCATTTTTATCAGACTTAGGAGCAACTGTAATTATATGCATATCTATCCTAGTTAGCCTACAAAATGCAAAATACTGACAGAATCGAGAGTCTTTTGAAGAGGGAAGAGGTAGAAATGGGTTTACAAATGAAAATGAATCGTGAGAACATATTTGCATTTGGGGGGACAAGATGAAGGTCACAGGGGGGTCAAAAACCGCAACTGGTGCTTACATAAGAAACAATTCAAGGGAATCGTAACTCACATCCACTTGCACTTTCACCTTCCTCTCATTTGCCCGGAATGATTCGCATACATTGCTTCATTTGCAGTATATTTCAGACCATAGAGCACCTACAGAAGCCGCAAAACAGTGATATATTGCAGGGCTTGAACAGCGGTAGCAGAAAGACGATGACATCACTCCGGGTTTTAAACACAATTTACGACCCCGGAATGACATCATCGCTGACATTATCACACATGATCATGTTGATATTATGTTGTTTACTCAAAACTTGCCCCAGCCTAATGCGGGGAGAGGGTATCGGGGTCACGCACCAACAAAGCCGAGAGGAGTTGTAGTAGTGCTTGCTGGGAGTGCGCCGACGTGGAGCGCGGCAGCACGATTCCGCTCAAAGTGGTTTCTGGTTACATAATCAAATATATACATCAAATAATAGTCTTGAGACACAATTGGATACTAAACCACAACTGGGTGGCCCTAGGGGTACCAAACAATGGTGGGCAATAATGTGCACCATTGGGCGACACCGGAGGGCATGAAATTGGGCGTGCAGTTGCAGCCTGAGGTGGTCATTGTGGGATCAAGGGCGATGACATCATTCCGGGTTCTAAACGTAATTCAAACCCCCGGATTGATGTCATCGTATTTCTGCCTGTGTTGTCTGGTGCTGCTTAGTTCTGCCAACATTACTGTTCTGCAACTTCTGTATGTGTTGCATGGTCTAATAAATGGCGTATGTAGGCAATCATTTGTGTATGTTGTGTGTAGCGAAAGTGAGGAGGGGTAAAGCGTGAGTAGACATAGCGTGGGAGTGAATTCCAAAAAAGGCGACACAGACTGTCGTTGCATGGGTCGAAAAAAATGCTGTATGTAGATGACATAAGCAATGATTCGTAGGAATCGTAATCGATGCAAGTCTAGATCGACCTGTCTGAGGGCGAGGGTACAAGATGAGAGGAGGTAGCCCTGCGCCGTTCTAGCACGCACTTCAGAGTATCAGAGGGGAGCAGATACAAATGAATAGGCTGAAGAGTCGTCGTATGTACATGGGGTTTATATAGTAAAGGGAGTCTTCCGTATCAGCCAATCAGTACGTGCGGGATATAAGTACCACAGCTGTTGGGATGCATGCAGGAGGCCTGCAGGCATATCAGTCATGGATCAGTCATCCATCCGTCACATGATAAAGTAAGGTGTTAGGGGATAAGAGAAAGAAAGTCATACTATGTCCGTGCCGTTACCAAGCGAGGCAGTGCGGCGTGTAACAGGTGACCCATTTCAGCGTGGTGACCCACGACGCAGTATATGACTGTATGTTTCACAGCGATATACCATTGGGTGTGAGTATTTCATGTGCTGTCACCCTTCGGTGTGTGTTCTTCCCAGTGTGTAGGGTTTGGTGTGTATGTTTCGCTCTCACATGATATCCGGTGTGTATATTTCACGGACGATGCCATACGGTGTGTATATTTCACGACCGATTACTTTTCATGTGTGTTTTTCACGTCCCATCCGATGTGTATATTACACGGCCGATTGCTTTTGGTGTGTATCTTTCACGTTCAGAGGCTTGGTGTGTTTTCCTTCCTGTATCATATCAGTTTCAATGTCCCGTTTTCACGAGGGCGCATAGATTGGTGTGTTTTCTTCATGGACTATATTCAGACGTTACACTCTAGCCCGCACGCGGGATGCGGGGAGAGGGTATCGGGGTCACGCACTAACAAAGCCGAGAGGAGTTGTAGTGGTGCTTGCTGGGAGTGGGCCGACGTGGAGCGCGGCAGCACGATTCCGCTCAAAGTGGTTTCTGGTTACATAATCAAATATATACATCAAATAATAGTCTTGAGACACAATTGGATACTAAACCACAACTGGGTGGCCCTAGGGGTACCAAACAATGGTGGGCAATAATGTGCACCATTGGGCGACACCGGAGGGCATGAAATTGGGCGTGCAGTTGCAGCCTGAGGTGGTCATTGTGGGATCAAGGGCGATGACATCATTCCGGGTTCTAAACGTAATTCAAACCCCCGGATTGATGTCATCGTATTTCTCAAGAGGGGGGCAGAAAAAAATTCCCCGACACAGACCTCTTTGCTAAGAGGGTGAAAACTGGTGGCTGGGGTCCGACCCGCACCGTATTCACGCTTTGGCACGCGTCTTTAGTTTACTTTGCACCTACGAGTTGTTGTGTATGTCATTGAGCTGCAAAAGATCGCGGATTACATTCCGAATATACGTCTCTGTGAGCCCACCAAAACGCAGCGCCGTCAGCTGAGTCTAGCTATGCTGACGGCCCAGAGAGTTTCGTCGTACGAGGTGGCGCGGCACGTGACCAATCGCGGAGATTAACTGCAAGGCGGCTCTCCTCTGCTGCTCGACGATTCTCTTTCCTTCCCCCCATCTTACAGCGCAAAACGGGACCCCATCGGTGAGGATACATGGACCAGACTTGACTACTACGTGTTCTGTGTCTGGTGAGTGTGCTTTCTCATGAAACTCAGTAGTTGTGCATATGCTGACTTCCCTGCTTCGCGTAGGTGCTTCGTACTTCCCCGCTACGGGCTGCTAATCCTCAATACACATCATATAATCTATTTTATGTCCTTTCCAACCGAATTCGATCTTCCAGAGGGGCCTGAACATGGGCCCTCGAGCAACAATGAAGACATGTACTCCGAGGGGTTCCCTAGCAATCTACGCGACAGCCTCTTCGACATTGCCATGTTGAGCGAAGATCTCGCGGCCACAGAACCACCGTTGGTATTTGCAGAGCCTCCCATCTCGGGCCACAGACCTTCCTATCCTACACTCTCATTTGAATCCCCTGCCCCGACCCCGCCTCAGACGCCATTCCCTTCATCAGCACACTCCCTTAATGCAAGCTTCAACTCAGACGAGTTCACCTTCTTTACCACTCCGACTGCGAGCACACAGCAAGCACCATATTTTCCAGTCGATGCCCATCATGAGTCCTGGGATCAAAATGGCGGAAACGGCGCATGGAGAGTACTGTGCCGCCGCTGCTCAACATGGATCTCGACAAATTCACATGCCAGCTCCCACCCAACGTCTCTGGCCTCGCTAATCAACCATATTGGGGGCCGTCGTTGTCGCATACCGCCAGCTCAGGCTACCGAGCAGAACATCGAGCGACGCGCAGCGAAGCGCGCACGCACTCAATTATTTGTTCCCCGTATGGCGGCTCCCCATTCCCCGCCTCGCCGAGCAGCATCTGCACCGCCAACATCACCGTCCAAAACACCAGGCCGCGGAATTATTTCCATTGATGTAGAGACTCCGTCAAAGTACCGAGATCGCAAGTATACTTAGTACGTCATTCTCTGTTCTCCCTCTCGTTGATGACTAATTCAATTGTGCCCGCAGCGACTCATA
Source organism: Auriscalpium vulgare (assembly GCA_019915015.1). Classification (NCBI taxonomy): domain Eukaryota; kingdom Fungi; phylum Basidiomycota; class Agaricomycetes; order Russulales; family Auriscalpiaceae; genus Auriscalpium; species Auriscalpium vulgare. The sequence continues at coordinate 586,036 of JAHBBC010000004.1, read as the reverse complement.
CGAGTCAGACTCAGATTCCGATGCTGAGGAGTCCCCGACCGCACTCTTCCCTCGGCCCGCATCTACAGTGCCACCTCTCATTCGCGCGGACACGCCCATCATCTTCCCGGACCCCCGGCCCGCTACTCCACACCTGCGGCCAGCCAACTCGACAACGGATACACTCAAATGTGCCGGTGTACATTTGACCTGGGCCCCCGGAGATATATGGAGCACATATCCGTGGCAGCGTCACGCTGCGGACGGTGCGCTTGACTACAACATATGTGGTGTCGAAGGGTCGGGTTCAGACGCGCGCCTTCATGTACGAGCCACAGCATGCTCGGGGTCCAGTCACGACGATGGCCCCTGTGCGGCGTGTCTCAAGATCGAACAGACGGCTCTGCGCCTCAGCAACATGGCCGCACATGCGGAGCTTCATACGAACCACCGGTATCTCAATCACGCGCAACTGAGCGAGCGAGTGCACGAGCGCGACGTCAGCTTGAACCGGTGGAAGCTCAAGGCAAGTACTTAATGGTGCTGACGGGTGTGTCTACTTACACATATGGTTTTTTACAGGCATTGAACCTCGGGCGCAAGGTTGCAAATGTCATGCGGAAGCTCGATGACCACCGTCGCTTCTTAATGGCCGTGTCAACAAATGATGTTCCGCGGCTGCAGCAACTCGTCCAGCAAGGCCTGAAAAACCACGCATCGCTGTCCGCCATCATCAGCAAAGTTGAGGACGCTTGCACGGGAGTGTATCACGCGCGCGGTTACAACTCCACTGATCTCGACATCGCACTTATGGTCCTCCGTCTTGGTGGCCGCAAACTACTGTATGCACTCAACCATCATATTTCCCTGCCTTCCATCCGAGCCCTCCGCCGTGCCCATGTCTTTATCAAATTGTTGCCCAGTGTCGGCACTCCAACTATAGGAGAGATTACCTTCAATGTCGAGTCAATATTCGGACCAAAGGCAGCTGCTCTTGATACAGCCCGTCCATTTCATTGCGGAATGTCGGTACTCTGGGACGAAGTAAACGAGGAGAACGCGGCCTGTTACCTTGAACATATTGACTCCGTTGGCGGCCTTTGCCGTGAGCATTCCCATCGTGTTGTCCTCCGCCTCAATACGTACGACAACGCTATTTCTCTGGCCACTGCACTTTCGGAGGGTGTCGTGCATTACGGGAAGGAAGCATCAGTTGTTGCTGTGGCGTCATACGGACGTCTTATCCGTGGTGCATTTCCTGTCCTTGTCTCGCCGACATGCAAGGAAGAGACACCACAGGAGTCGGCTACACTCTTGCAGACGGTGCTCGATGCATGGAAGAAGGCCGGAGCAACATTATTTGGTCCAATCTGGTCCTCTGCTTCCGATGGAGACGCGGGCCGACGCGCCATGGTGTATAACATGTTCCTCAAACGTGCAATCGACAAGAGTAGTCCTCTATTCAAGTACCTGTCGCGACTCCCCGGACTGAACCTCATGGTCGGCGATGACGATATCACGGGTACCTTTGACTGGAAACATGAAATCAAACGTGCGTGGAGCCGCTTCATGTTGCTTGGTAGAATGCTAATGGATGCTTGCCCAACAGGATGGGCACGACTCCTGCGCACATTCGAGGGTGTAGTAATTCAGCGTACGATCATCAATCACGAAGTTATACGGAAAACACTCATTCGCTCTGGCATTTCGGAGACGAAGGTCAATCTCTTGATGAACACCGGAGACTCCCAGGATGTGCCTCGTGCAATTGATCTCATAAATGCACTTCACGCTGCTGTATCAAATCCTGCCGTCGTCTCCACCGGAAGCCCATTCGAGCAGCAAGAAATTGTGGTCATCACACTCTTGGTTGACCTCATCACCTCATTTATGCACGCGTACATCATGCCACACTGGAGTCTCACCGAACAGGTTATATCGCTCAGCAAATATGCACACATTGCGTTCACTCTCTTCCGCGACAGCCGAATCAACCTCATGCCGCACCAGCTCTATGGCGACACACAGACCACCGTGAAGGACGTCATCATCACGATTGCCAAGCAGCAGGAGCTAGATGGAACTCAGCCGTTTTACCTGTTCTGGACAGGCGACGACCGCCTCGAGATCTTGTTTGGGCTAGTCCGTATGATGGGGGGACACAATCCCAATTTCACTTTCACTCAACTGCTCGACCGTCTCGCTGCCGCGATGGAGCTTGATGGTGTCATGACGCGACACCCGGAACTCAACTCCGGCCACCGCAGGCTGAAGATCACGCGAACGGAGAAAGTGGATCATTTGAATCCCGAGTCATGGGCTGGCACGGTTACCGCGAACAGTGTCGATCTTGCCTCTGCCTGGCGGGCAGGCAGATTACAAGCACAGGAGTGTCTGGCCCGAGTCGGGTTCACTCCCGACTTTGATTCTCTCTTTGACAGCGAGCGCGTGCTTGACATGCTCAAGCCGTTCGGAGATGGAGTTTATCCAGGAAAGTCCACGGAGCCTGACAGCCTGTCGGAAGGAATCAAGTCTGCCGCAAACAGGGTTGCCGAGGTTGCGGAGAATGCGGATGATGCGGACGACGCAGATGACACCGATGAACCCACAGGCATTCCGCCACCGGCGTGCATCCCAGTCGCGAGCCCCGCAAACCTCACTGCGGGTTTCGGCACAGCTCTGTCAGATGCAGATCCATTCACTACGACTGCACAGCTAGGCAGTGAGGAGAGCCCGGGAGTGAGCGCCGTCATGCCGGATGAAACTCTCGAAGACGTATTGGACGATATGGATGCACATAAGCTGCCGTCGCTACTCTCTGCTGCGGAGCGGATCCCTTGGCTATATCAAAATGGCCCAGACGGTGGACGTGTCCACAAGGCTACTGTTGCTCGTGTTGTCATAACCCCGGACTACATCAGAAAATCACACGAGAGGATCTGGCGTGTCCGGGGTTACACAACCGATGCAAAACCGAGGCTTAATTCATCAGGCGACATCATAGACTCAGAGGCTTTCCTTGTTGGCGATCTATTCACAACCCTCATACGCTGCGATGCTGTGATCGTACTTGCTGTTATGAAGTGTATTGCAATTGTGCAGAAAGGTGACCGAGTAGAGCGTGTCAAGCTTGACGGACTTCCCCATGCGGCAAGCGGCATCCAGCTTACAGGCCAGATACTCCACTTACGCTGTCGAGTCGGTGCGTCGCAGCCTGCTTCGAGCGCTACAGATACCGGTTCTCTCCCCAACAACCGTGAACCACAGTGGATCTGGGGTGGTGCATTTGTCAAGCTTGCCTTGGACTCGTCAAAGCCTGCACCTGTTGGAAAAGCGGCAAGGAAGACAATTGCGGTCAAAGTCGCAAGTCACCTGTGCGAACTCATCAACCCTGACGTCATCCCACGGCCTTCTGCGCAACACTCGAGCATGGCCGGCGAAGTGTCCCATCCACTAGACGCCTTCGACAGCTTGCCTGTCACTTGGATGTTCTCGGAGCCCGATCTCGACATCATTGTAGAGAAGCTCTGGGACACGGTAAAGCGAGGTGACACAATCAAATCATTACCACATTTCAAGTCCAATGATGAATTCCCGTACCGAGCACACAATGGTAGGTGTCGATCTGCTGCGACTAATGAGTGGCTCTCACATCCATCGCAGATTCACATCCAGCCATGATATGTGCAGACGGCTCCCGGATTCTCGCCCTTGAACTGGCCAAGGCAACTGGCGGTGCGCGCGGTGTCAGCATGTACGAGTGCTATCAATGCCGACGCAAGATTGATCCCAAGAAGGCACGGACACATGTTGGAGAACATATACTACGAAAACTCCGCGGGATAGATGAAGAGCTATACCAACAGGTATGTGTACGATTTCCATCTATGAACCTCCGGCCCGCATAACTAACAGCTAGTTGTAGGTCGGAAATACAATGCCTTGCGGATTCTGTGGAAGATCAGGTCTTCCTGGTTGCAACGAAGTCTACCTAACGAAGGGCAAAAACCCGCAAGCAGTGACACGCTGCCCGCACTTTGAGAAGTTCCACTATGGGCCAGCACTCAAGTCGACTGACACTACCCCTTCCACCAACGTACCTGTGATATGCTCGATACCGGGATGTATGGGAGCCACTCGCGAGCACCACACAGCTGTCTGGAAGTACAACCTTCCCGAACATATCTCCTTGTTTCATCCAGGGTATTCTACAGGAGGCTATCACGATGGAGCTCCGCTTCCACCCGACCTTGCTCGCAGTATGTTCATATCACATGCAGAGGAGGTCCGCATCGGCATCCCAGCTGAGAAGATCCCGCCAAAGCCTCTTATGGAGCAGGTAGCACCACCACCCGCTCAGGGGCCAACCCGTCGTGGTCATAATTCTGTGTAGTCACGTAGTCGTATACATATTGATAAATATACGATTCGATTGAGCGGCGAGCCTATTGGAGCTCGTCGCTGGGCTTCGGGGAAGCCGACTCTGTCCTCCTAATTTTCCTCGGTGGCTCCTCTTCGTCATCCTCTTCGTAGTCCTCTCGTGAGCGTTTGGCTGACGACGTGTGAGCACTCCCGACATCGCTGACCTCGGTAGCTTGATACCCGCGCGAAGAGCTCCCAGCGTGGGCCCACTCTTGAACACGGCTGAGTGGAAGATATGAGTAATGTGGACGATGGAAGAAAGACGTGCAGTACACACCCTGCTCGGAGAGACGGCTCGTGCTCGGAGCCGGTCTGCAGCATCGCTTCCATGTGCTTATGATAGCGCAGCGGGGAATTCACGGGATCTGGTGAGCGCGCAGAAGCCACCCATGATTCCACTGAGACACCGGGTTTCACGCTAGGATTGGGGGTGTGGGTGGGGACGTGACATCCGGGGTTGACAGTGATCGCGACATTCACAACCTAGGATAGAGCATTAGACAAACTGTAGGGTAAACCAGATGTAACTCACAAATGGGGTGCAATTGTTCTCGATGTGCACCATTGGGAACACGATAGGAGGGACATTGATCGTGTAGAATTGCTGGTGCTCGTCAGCGAGGTAGCTGGCCGAGTACTTCTTCTTGAACCCGTCGCGGCGAACACGCTCCGACTCGGAAGGCTACGAAAAGGTCAGATCATCTACACAATTCTGAATCAAGAGAACAAACCGATGGCGAGCGTCCATGGACAGACATTGCTGTTGTTGACGAGATGCGAAGAGAGTAGCTTGAACGATAGCGACGGGCGACGCGTCGAGAGTATTGATTGCACTCATGCGGATCTTTCCGGTGTCCTGATCAGGAAGTAGGGTGGTACCTACCCAGTTCCCGGGGTCCTCGTCGGTTTGAGAGGACGGTGTCGGGGATTTTATTTCTGCCCCCCTCTTGGTATTTCTGCCTGTGTTGTCTGGTGCTGCTTAGTTCTGCCAACATTACTGTTCTGCAACTTCTGTATGTGTTGCATGGTCTAATAAATGGCGTATGTAGGCAATCATTTGTGTATGTTGTGTGGAGCGAAAGTGAGGAGGGGTAAAGCGTGAGTAGACATAGCGTGGGAGTGAATTCCAAAAAAGGCGACACAGACTGTCGTTGCATGGGTCGAAAAAAATGCTGTATGTAGATGACATAAGCAATGATTCGTAGGAATCGTAATCGATGCAAGTCTAGATCGACCTGTCTGAGGGCGAGGGTACAAGATGAGAGGAGGTAGCCCTGCGCCGTTCTAGCACGCACTTCAGAGTATCAGAGGGGAGCAGATACAAATGAATAGGCTGAAGAGTCGTCGTATGTACATGGGGTTTATATAGTAAAGGGAGTCTTCCGTATCAGCCAATCAGTACGTGCGGGATATAAGTACCACAGCTGTTGGGATGCATGCAGGAGGCCTGCAGGCATATCAGTCATGGATCAGTCATCCATCCGTCACATGATAAAGTAAGGTGTTAGGGGATAAGAGAAAGAAAGTCATACTATGTCCGTGCCGTTACCAAGCGAGGCAGTGCGGCGTGTAACAGGTGACCCATTTCAGCGTGGTGACCCACGACGCAGTATATGACTGTATGTTTCACAGCGATATACCATTGGGTGTGAGTATTTCATGTGCTGTCACCCTTCGGTGTGTGTTCTTCCCAGTGTGTAGGGTTTGGTGTGTATGTTTCGCTCTCACATGATATCCGGTGTGTATATTTCACGGACGATGCCATACGGTGTGTATATTTCACGACCGATTACTTTTCATGTGTGTTTTTCACGTCCCATCCGATGTGTATATTACACGGCCGATTGCTTTTGGTGTGTATCTTTCACGTTCAGAGGCTTGGTGTGTTTTCCTTCCTGTATCATATCAGTTTCAATGTCCCGTTTTCACGAGGGCGCATAGATTGGTGTGTTTTCTTCATGGACTATATTCAGACGTTACACTCTAGCCCGCACGCGGGATGGGTCGTAACCTTGCTCTGATGCTGGCTCAAGGCTGGCCAGCAGTGACAACCCCATTTGGTGCTTAGTACCGGTGGCTTGAGAGAGCACGCATATTACCGAAGTGTTTCAGGGATAGTGTTATAGCAACAATTAAGTAGTCTTCATCATTATTTCCTGTACTTGCAATTGTACAGAGTTACAGGATCATCCATCCAGCCCTGTATTGAGCTTGGAATCGTACTGCCGCGCTAAGCGTCGGCCCACTCCCAGCAAGTCTGTCCTGCAATTGCATCAACATCCAGCAAAAGCATACACGTATCAAATAAGTTGGAGGCCTTTCACTTTGAGTTGTCCGAGGTCGCAGACGCTATGAGAAGCCCTCAGGTACGCTGATACGCCTGCCCAGCCGTCTAGCGGAGAAACACCCGAATTTTGGCATTTTCGGCATCTTCCGAAATCACGTGACCTCGGCCTGCCGGCCTCGGTCCGCACCATCAGGTTTCACTACCACCCCGCAGCGTCTATCGAAAGCGCCCCAAACGCACTCGAAATAGCCTACACGCCCCACCAAGCGCCCCGAGCCACACGCCACAATCCTACGGCCCCGCACAACAAGTCACACAGCGGCTATCTGACTCGGAGCCACACGCCACAATCCTTCCCCGCCGTGATGCGCCGCTGTCAATCATACTTCCCTTCTGTATTCCCCGATTTCTTGATATTCCCCACATCTCGATCCACGATACGGTCCCGCCTACGTTAATCCACAGCCGTCCGAGATAGGCAGGAGCGCTACACAACGAGCCAAGACCGCCCGTCGTACGTCCCTCCCTTCAATTTACACTCGGAATACATCGGATACCCCGCTCGACTTTACGATACACCACCAGCGTCTTACGATATAAGCGCTAGCGCGCTAAACGCACTTCGCCCCCTAGCGGCGATCGTAAGTCGGAACTAAACCTAAATCCGTCCGTAATTCAACGATCCTCTCTTGCCACATCCCTCGTATACTCACTCCCCCGCGTCCACTTCGTACACCCCGTGATATCTGACCCACGTCTACCGCGTTTTAGATCGTATTTGTCTTCACTATGTCACGTCCGTACGATACGGATTTCTGACTCGCTTGTCGTACAAATAGTTCTGAGTCGCTAGACAGACGGAAGAACACTGGCAAGTTACTATTCCCCCTCGTACTCGGGATCTCGAAAGAGCGCCTGAAGTGGTCTGACTTCACCACAACCCGTCGCTCTAGTTCTTAGACGCACGAAACTTCGACACCAATACCACGCCGCAATATCAATACGAATACCAATACCGCGACCCTCGACAAACCCCCTCTTGCCCTTTGAAATCTCCCTACGCCTGGCTACTCTCCCCCTCGACACCCCGCACCTTCAACGCAGAGATCAGGCCTATATACGCCCCTCTGTTCCTTCGTCACCGCCTCATACTTCGTCCCTCTCACCCTCGATATATTCCCCCGACCATTGCCACCGCTGCGTAATTCCCCTTCGACTCTCGAAATAGTCCCCGCGTCCCCTCCGACATTCCTAGCTTCCGTGACACATTCTTGGGAGCTCGCCCGTCGCGTCTCCAGCACTGTATCATTTCGGTGATCCGTGCCGTGTCTAGCTCTCGCACTATCGTCCTCTCCCCCAGCCTCTCGCGCCCTCCGATTCAAGTCCTAGTCACTGTGTCCCACTCGTACACCGAGCAGGATTTGCCGTGCGTAGTCTCGGGACCCTGACTGCACTCCCTCAACTCGATACGTTCACTACTGCGCTCTGAGGATTGGACATCAATATATATCCGCCTCACTACCAGTTGGACGCCCATCAACTTTGGAGCCCACCGCGAGGGTCAAGTCAGAATTCCTCCGCGACTTCCATCCGCACCTGCTCCCTTTCGAACCTATCATCTCCAGTCGCACGCAGACGACGTACGACAAACCCATATCATCTACCCAGCCCCCCTCTCCGACGACACAGCCGAAGAAGAGGATAGTCCGGAAGCCGCAGACGTTCCCCTCCCCTCAAGTCCGGAGCCGATCGTCCCTGTAGCCGAAGAAGAATTCTCTACCCGGTATCACGTACCAGGCGGATTTCGCACACCTTCCCCGCAGCTTCCACCTCTTCCCCCACTTTCCGATCTCACCCCGCTACACCCGAGTAATCCTCCAACTCCACGCACACCTCCCTCGCCCTCGCCTGTTATTTCGAAACCCCTCTCGATCACCCATCTAATTCCGATCCCTCGAAATATCCCCGTACCCCCACGCAATATCCCAGCCCCACCAGCACCTCTCCCAATCATGGCCGCAATCATTCCCATGCCCGCTCGCAAGTCGCGTACTGCACCCGTCTTCGACCCAGCAAAGCCGCGCGAAATTCGCCGCTACTGGGAAGATCTCGAGCCCGCACTCGCGCAAGCTGGTATCACCGGAAATCGGGAGAAGAAGGACTGGTCCAAATTCTACGTCCCCTCGGGCGAGGCAGACATGTTTGACTCGATGCCAGAGTTTACGGGCAACAACACGTATGAGGAATTCAAGACCGCAGTTGGCAAACTGTATCCAGGAGCCGAAGAAGACCGAGCGTACACATTAGCGGACCTGGAGTCACTAGTCCTGAAGACGCGCACCAAGACGGACCTGACGTTGGACGACTTTGCCGTATACCACCGCAAATACCTGACCATATCCGGGTTTCTTGTACGCAAAGGACGGCTCTCGACAATGCAACAAAATCGAGAATTCTCCCGCGGCATTCCCGACTTCGTCTGGCTCACTCTAAATCCGCGTCTGCAGATTAAGAAGCCAGATGTCGAGCCTGGCGAGGCGTATGAGATTGCCGATGTTCACCAAGCCGGGAAATTCGTCCTCGCCTCGGCCACCGACACCTTTCGAAATGTCGGTCACGTAGCTGCGGTCAACATACCCATCCCCACCGTCCGAATCACCTCTCCTACGCCCCCGCCGAGCATCAAAACAGAGGATATCCTTGCGCAACTAGTCCGCACCCTCATGCAGGGTGGCAATTTACCAAGCGTCACTCCCACTCCCACCAGTGCGGCACCTGTTGCAAAGGCCTCAGCAACTCCCGCAGCTACTACAGCAGCCGAGGATGCCAAGTCCGCCGCTATGACCCGCCTAGCCGGCCGGTGTCTTTATTGCGGATCGTCGGACCATCGCATCAGCGCGTGCACCATTGTGGAAGAAGACATACGCACCGGAGTTGTCGTTCGCAATGGAGAAGGAAGGGTCACGCTCGCCAATGGTTCCTACGTCCCCCGCACAATTTCGGGTGACTTCCTGCGCGATCGCGTGCAGGAATGGTACAGGCGCAATCCTAGCGTCAAACCAGTTGCCCAGTTGATGATCGAAACAAGCACCACCCGAAACCCCAACATCCTTGAATTATCCAAGGTCGATCGGATTCAATTCCTAGAGGAGGAACTGGCCGCTTTGCGCGGAAGAGAGAGTTACGCGCAAGAGACCTACGCGCAGATCTTCGACGGGGTCGAAATCACCCGCGCAGCCCGAGCAAAGCCGCGCGACGTGGTACCCGCACCTTCAGTCCCTCCTCCAGCTCCCGGCCCAGCAGCAGAAGTCGAAGCGCCAGTTCAGTCGCCTCAGCACCCATATCGAAATGCCAAGGATGCTACAGGCGCACCGGTCAAAGCCAAGACCACGCCTGCCGATCCACCCAAAGCTAAGGCACCAGAACCCGCATTTCGACACGCTGCCCCCATCCATCGACCAGAGATTGCCGACACCATCTACGCTCGCGCTATGAAGACAGCCCAAATCATGCTCACGCCGGAGGAACTACTGTCACTTGCGCCAGAAGTACGCGCCAAGTTCCGGGACGCGGTCACGCCGCGTCGCGCTGCTACCACTCAAGCTGCAGTACCTCCGCGCAAGGCCTCAGTTGAAGAAGTGCCGGATGAAGAATTTGTTTCAGCAGCCGCAGCAACTGAAGCGGCTGAGAACAAAGCATTCCTCCACTATCTGCCCGACCCACGCACTGCTACCAAGGAGGACCTCTGGACAGAGAAGGAAGGCGATTTCTACATGGCCGACCCTATCGAAATGTACCTCAACGGAGTAGGAGATGCGAACGACAGCGACGATGACTGCCTCATCGTTGCTAGAGAGTCTCACGCATTACGCTCCATCGACGGACTCATTGCCAACCGAGTGGCAATAGAATGTCTCCTCGATCCCGGGTCTCAAGTTATCGCCATGTCGGAAGAAGTCTGTCATTTTCTAGAGCTCCATTATACCCCGGACATCAAGATTAGGCTTCAAAGCGCAAATTGTCAATATTCAGAATCCCTAGGACTTGCGCGCAATGTCCCCGTTCGCTTTGGGAACATGACGATTTACCTCCAGATTCACATCGTCCGAAATGTCGCCTACGACATCCTATTGGGCAGACCCTTCGACGTCTTGACCGAGTCGGTCGTCCGCAACTACGCCAATGCGGACCAGACAGTCACGATGGTCAACCCAAATGGAGGCGCTACGCTCACACTCCCGACATTCCCTCGAGGCCACCATCGGTTTCGCGACGAGCAAATTAAACAACAATGCGCTTGAAGACTTAGAGGAAGGAGAATCCATTGCCATGATACTCGAAGGCAATGGAGACGACGTCCGCGTCCTCGCATATACCCCCATAGATTCCTCGGACGAGTCAGCGGTTAAACACGCATACATCACCGCTTCTGAAGCTCGATCCCATCTTCCCGAATATGTCGCCCCCGCTTTCTTGCAGAACATATGCCCCGCACCCCCTCGTAATCCTCCAGCGACTCCCGACTCTTATCTTGGACCTCAACAGAATATTCCGAAGACCTCAAGGCCCGCGGTTCCCATTTCGACTCAACATCTTGACACGCCCACTTCGAAATTCAGTGGGCACGCTACGGACTCGCCGCATAATTCCTGGGAACCACATACGACAAATTCCCCTCACTCAGAACCCCAGTCTCGTGCTACGTTTATAGGCAAGAAGAAGTACAAGCCAGTTGCACTCAAAGTGCGCCCAGTTCTCGGAACGCTCCCCGACGGATTCAGGATCGAGCGCAATATTCTTGGAGACCCGCTAGAATCAATGCCCCCACTTGCCACACATCCCCCCGCATTCACGCCGACTGGTCGATACACACAGGAACGCCACGACGTCATGGATAACTTGCCCAATTTCGAATTCCTCACCCCCACCGAACGCGACCTCCTTCACGATGTCATTTCGAAACAAAACAAAGTGTTTGCTTGGGACGACACCGAGCGCGGCAGCTTCAAAGAAGAATACTTCCCTCCCATCAAAATTCCAGTCGTCTCCCACGTCCCGTGGGTAGAGCGGAATATCCCTATTCCCCCTGGAATCCACAATGAGGTCTGCGGAATTATTAGGAAGAAGATTGCCGCCGGTGTCTATGAACCCTCCAACTCCTCATACCGTTCGAAATGGTTTTGCGTTGCGAAGAAGGACGGGAAGCTCAGGATCGTCCACTCCCTCGAACCGCTCAATGCCGTCACGGTCGCACACTCAGGAGTCCCGCCCATTCAAGAACACCTCGCTGAACAATTTGGCGGACGTGCTTGCGGCGGTATTCTGGACCTTTACGTCGGTTATGACGAGCGCGTTATTGACGAGCGATCCCGCGACTTCACCACCTTCCAAACCCCATACGGCGCGCACCGACTAGTCACCCTACCAATGGGTTGGACGAATTCCGTTCCTATCTTTCACGACGACGTCACATTCATTCTTCAAGACGAGATCCCGGACTACACCATCCCCTTCATCGACGACGTGCCTATAAAAGGCCCAGCTTCCGACTATAGAAATCCCGACGGCACCTACGAAATGATCCCAGAGAATTCCGACATACGGCGCTTCGTCTGGGAACATTTCCAGAACGTTAACTGTATCCTGCAGCGCATGCGTTATTCTGGCGGTACATTCTCCGGCACCAAGTCCATCCTCATCTCGCGCGAATTCACCGTCCTCCGCCACCTTTGCACACCCGAAGGTCGCAAAGCAGATCCTACCACCATCTCAGCAATCACCAACTGGGGTCCGTGTAAAGATCTGTCGGACATCCGCGCATTTCTAGGGACTGTCGGAGTCTGCCGCATATTCATCAAGGATTTCGCCAAGCACGCATGGCCTCTCACAAAGCTCACTCGCAAAGGCGTCGAATTCGAGTATGGCCCAGCCCAACTTGAGGCTCAAGAATACCTCAAGGACGCTCTAGTGCATTCCGGAGCACTGAAGGCCATCGACTACCAATCCCCTGCTCCAGTTATCCTCGCCGTCGACACTTCCTATATTGCTGTTGGGTATATCCTCGCCCAACAGGATCTTGACAACGCCAAACGCCGCCACTATTCACGTTTCGGATCCATTTCGCTCAACGACAGGGAACGCCGGTTCTCCCAACCCAAGCTAGAAATCTACGGCTTATTCCGAGCCCTCCGTGCGCTCAGAGTATACCTTATTGGACTTCGAAATCTCATCGTCGAGGTCGACGCATCTTCCATCAGCGGTATGCTGAAGAATCCGGACCTAGTACCCACAGCAAGCATCAATCGCTGGATTATAGCGATTCTAGCCTTCAAATTCCTGCTGCGCCACGTCCCCGGAATTTTTCACGGCCCCGACGGACTTTCTAGACGTGTCCGACAACCCGGCGATCCTGAAGAACCACTCGACGGCAATTTCGACGACTGGCTCGACAACTTATACGGTTTTCTAGTTGCCACCATCACCCCGAATGATCCAGAACCAGTCCCGCACTCTCCCATTTCCTCCCCCACAAGCCTCGCAGTTTTCGCCTTGACCGAGGACGGTCAAGAGTTCAATAAGGAGGAGGAGCCAGGGCTCGAGTACAGCGAAGTACCACGCACGGAAGGAGCGCGAAAAGCAGATCGCCGCCTCCTTGAAGTGCAGCAGTGGTTAGACAACCCAACTCGCCCCAGCAATATTTCCGACACCGCCTTTGGCACCTTCGTCCGCTACACCACACGCTTCTTTCTCGACGGAAATCGACTCTGGAGAAGATCTGGAGACGGTGCACACAAACTCATTCCCCATCCCAATCGCCGCATTGCTATCCTCACCGACTATCATGACAAAGTCGGCCACCGTGGAGTATTCGCTACCCGCTCTCTCATCGGGGAACGCTTCTGGTGGCCCTCCTATGAAGCCGACGCAATGTGGTATGTCCGGACATGCATCGTCTGCCAACATCGCCAAAAGCTACAGATCTTAATGCCGCCCACCGTCGCAATGCCCGCCTCATTATTTGCCAAAGTCTACGTCGACACTATGTTTATGCCCGCGTCAAACGGCTACCGCTACATCGTCCAAGGCCGTTGCTCTCTTACGGCCTGGCCCGAATTTCGACTACTCAAGAAGGAGAACTCTGCACAAATCGCCGATTTTGTGTATGAGAATATCCTCAGCCGATGGAACTCACTATGCGAAATAGTCACGGACAACGGAGGACCTTTCGTCAAAGCGCTGGTCCAGCTAGAGAAGAAATATCACATCCGTCACATTCGAATCAGCGGCTACAACTCACGCGCCAACGGCATCGTGGAACGCTCGCATTACGACGTACGGCAAGCACTCGTCAAAGCAGCGGACGGAGACCAGACTCAATGGGCACGCCATGCTTATTCCGTATTCTGGTCCGACCGCATCACTACGCGCAAGCGTATGGGATGCTCGCCTTACTTTGCAGTCACCGGATGCCACCCGCTTATTCCACTCGATATTTCGGAAGCCACGTATCTCCAGCCGCCGCCCACCTCCATTCTCTCCACGACGGACTTAATTGTCCGACGCGCCGTCGCACTCCAGAAAAGATTCGAGCAGCTCTCCCGCCTACGATCCAACGTCTACGCCACTCGCCTCGCCAACGCACAACGCTTTGAAATAGAACACGACGCCAACACGCGCCAATCCCTTTTCGTAATACGCCACGCACATCTTCCTTCATTGCCGAAGCTCGGCATGGTCGGAGGCGGTTCAGTATGCCACCATGTACAACCTGGCGCCGACGACTTTCGTATTCCCTCCCGCCCGCGTATTCCTTTCGAGGCGTCACTCCCTCTACATGCTGACCGAGGACGGTCAGTATTTCAATAAGGAGGAGGTGATACGCCTGCCCAGCCGTCTAGCGGAGAAACACCCGAATTTTGGCATTTTCGGCATCTTCCGAAATCACGTGACCTCGGCCTGCCGGCCTCGGTCCGCACCATCAGGTTTCACTACCACCCCGCAGCGTCTATCGAAAGCGCCCCAAACGCACTCGAAATAGCCTACACGCCCCACCAAGCGCCCCGAGCCACACGCCACAATCCTACGGCCCCGCACAACAAGTCACACAGCGGCTATCTGACTCGGAGCCACACGCCACAATCCTTCCCCGCCGTGATGCGCCGCTGTCAATCATACTTCCCTTCTGCGTTCCCCGATTTCTCGATATTCCCCACATCTCGATCCACGATACGGTCCCGCCTACGTTAATCCACAGCCGTCCGAGATAGGCAGGAGCGCTACACAACGAGCCAAGACCGCCCGTCGTACGTCCCTCCCTTCAATTTACACTCGGAATACATCGGATACCCCGCTCGACTTTACGATACACCACCAGCGTCTTACGATATAAGCGCTAGCGCGCTAAACGCACTTCGCCCCCTAGCGGCGATCGTAAGTCGGAACTAAACCTAAATCCGTCCGTAATTCAACGATCCTCTCTTGCCACATCCCTCGTATACTCACTCCCCGCGTCCACTTCGTACACCCCGTGATATCTGACCCACGTCTACCGCGTTTTAAATCGTATTTGTCTTCACTATGTCACGTCCGTACGATACGGATTTCTGACTCGCTTGTCGTACAAATAGTTCTGAGTCGCTAGACAGACGGAAGAACACTGGCAAGTTACTATTCCCCCTCGTACTCAGGATCTCGAAAGAGCGCCTGAAGTGGTCTGACTTCACCACAACCCGTCGCTCTAGTTCTTAGACGCACGAAACTTCGACACCAATACCACGCCGCAATATCAATACGAATACCAATACCGCGACCCTCGACAAACCCCCTCTTGCCCTTTGAAATCTCCCTACGCCTCGCTACTCTCCCCCTCGACACCCCGCACCTTCAACGCAGAGATCAGGCCTATATACGCCCCTCTGGTCCTTCGTCACCGCCTCATACTTCGTCCCTCTCACCCTCGATATATTCCCCCGACCATTGCCACCGCTGCGTAATTCCCCTTCGACTCTCGAAATAGTCCTCGCGTCCCCTCCGACATTCCTAGCTTCCGTGACACATTCTTGGGAGCTCGCCCGTCGCGTCTCCAGCACTGTATCATTTCGGTGATCCGTGCCGTGTCTAGCTCTCGCACTATCGTCCTCTCCCCCAGCCTCTCGCGCCCTCCGATTCAAGTCCTAGTCACTGTGTCCCACTCGTACACCGAGCAGGATTTGCCGTGCGTAGTCTCGGGACCCTGACTGCACTCCCTCAACTCGATACGTTCACTACTGCGCTCTGAGGATTGGACATCAATATATATCCGCCTCACTACCAGTTGGACGCCCATCAACGCTGCGTTGAAGGTCTGGCTTGCTTTGTCCCTGACGACGAGAACGTCGCCCCAGATTGTCACGGCTGCAAGGGAGGGTTGTGTTGTCTCTGTCCAGGCCCACGCAACAGTGGCGATGATGGATCCATATGAATCCCGGGGCTTCATCACTATGGACATATTCTGCAACCATCTTGCTCCATCAAAGATGCCACACCCCTTCACAGATCCCGACCCCGCTACTCTCTCCGCTCTCGGGTGCGCGCATTGGAGTCTACGTGGCATGCAATGCCTTGGTGAACCCAAGAAGAAGAGGCCTACCTCTGACTTTGACTCCGAACGCTTCACAGCCCTGCTCGCGACCGCCTGGGATGGGATGTATCACTGGTCAACTTTCTTTCTGGAACTCTTCCCTCGAATGACACCGGAGGAAAGACGCACTGTTCACCAACTCATCACACATACAGTTTCTGGCATTCAACACCCAGCGCAAGAATATACGGTCGCTACCGATGGCATCGCGGAGCTCGCCGCCCGGCTCTGGCTCAAAGAGATCCCAACTGATGCTCATTCAACAACGTTGGCCTGGCGACTTATCACCTCAGACACATTGCTTCTTCAGCAATTCGTAGAGATTGCTGGGTTTCCTGCCCGCATTGCACGAGTCGCGCTGTCCCACATCCATGCCGTGCTCTTTTTTTTTTTTTGGACAAGCGATATGGTTATTCAGGTGCTAACTACCAGTCGCGAAGTGCTAAGGGGGTACGAAGTATTACTATACCTATGGTAGAGCAATATCATCTCCTATACCGTTAGTTCCTTCCAACCCGCTAAAGCAGACCCAGGGGTCCGTCCGAGGAAAAATGCATTTACACACACTGTGTGGGACTCGGTACTCCGCCCGCTCACATCCGTTAAATAGGGGGCCTGGGCGGGACAATACCCACTAAAACCTCTTTTGCTTTTGCCCATTCGAAGGGGAGGAAGCGTTCGTCCTTCAAAGTTCCCTTCCATGTGTCTTCCACGCACTGGTAATTGCTCTCTGTTCTGATTATGTTTCGTGCTGCAATCTGATCTATTACTAGTCTGTCATTGATGGCTTGATGCCATCTCCTCGTGATTGAGGTGGCAGTGTGTGTGCAGCCTCCGATTTGTCTTTCGCATCGGAGCCGCCAGATTAGGTGAGCCGATTCGGATATGATGATCTTGAGTAGGCGTGTTGCGCCCGAGTCGCGCTTCCGCTCTTGTTCCTCTTCCTCTTCACCCCCATCTCCGGTCCTTTGCTTGACAGTGAGGTTACCGCATGCTAGGATTGTTCCTAGTGAGAGGTGCAGCCACGTTTCATCTCCGTGTGGCCAGAGGTCTCTTGCTAATTTCCAGATGATGTTTCGCGGGTCGGAGTCGCATTCAAAAAGTATGTGCGAGAGGGACTCCTCTGGGTCGTCGCACACCTCACATCGTGCCTTTTTGTGGTCTTGTATTTTAATCCAGAAGTCTCCTAATTTGTAGCTGTTATGGTAGGCGCGGTATAGGAAGGTTTGGATCGGTTTCCTGATGTCGCGGTGTGTGATGCCCTTCCACAGTGTCGCGTCGGTCTCCTGACTCCCTGTGAAGGCTTCTAGGGCGTCGCGTGCGAGGTTCAGTTTCGCTTGGGGCCCTGATCTGTCATCCTGGCCTGCCCTTTCTCTGATGCCTTGGTACGCTATGGCCTGCGTCAAGGTGGCTAGTTTTGCTCCTGTGAGGTTCCACTCCGGCTTTATATTAAGGTCAATTATCGTTGGTATGTCTTTACGTGCTCCCATGTCTGCGTATTCATCAGCCCCGTCGTTCCCAGGGTCCCCACTATGTCCCTTGATCCATTCGAACCAGGTTGGGGCAGAGCGGCGGCGCAAGAGGTCCACCGCTTTTTGGAAGAGGTCTCTATGCTCGATGCGGATCCATCCGCGGTCCTCCCATGTTTGAAGATGTTCCGTGAGTCCTTTCTTTACATATTCCGAGTCCGTTTTGAAGTGAATTGGTCTGAAGTTGTCGACGCGCAGCAGTGCCAGTATGACTGCCGCTAGCTCGCCGACCTGGTTTGTTTTCGTGTTTCCACCTATTCTGGCGGCAAGGTTAAGTGGGCTGTTCTCGTTGACCCATATGCCGCTTCCGCAGCGTGAGTTTAATTTGCCATTGTTCATGCATGAGCCATCTGTGTAGATCACTAAAGGGTCTTCTTGGAGGTTTAGGCCGTTCTGTGGTCTCGTCAGTTGGTATGCCGGGATTGGTGCGGCGGCTGCCGGGTCTGTGAAGACTCTGAAGCAGTCCGCTAGCAACTTTGACGCTGTCACGGAGGGGTTGAAGAGGACAGCACTTGTCTTGTTTGTCATCGCGCGGATGTTTTTGTCACGGCGTCGCTTTGTAAGTGTTAGTCCGTCTTTCAGGGATTCTGCCAAGGGGTTTGTTTTTTGGTTGTGCCTGCGCAGGATCTCTTTTGCTTCAAGGGCACACTTGTGGGGGTTGTCGCATCCCGCCCTTACATCTTCCTTGCATTGTGGACACGCGCATCGGGCCATCGGGTAGTGGGGGCGACCTGTTCTGCCAGGTGGGAGTCTTTCGATTACTTTGGTGAGGTCCCCCGCATTTCTTACTTTGTGTGTGTACATGAGGCACTGCAACTTCGCTGCTATCGGTTTGGGTTTGTCCGTGTCTAGGTGGTACCAGGCTGGGAGTTGTCGTCTGAGCTCCTTCGATAATTTGAGGACCGTAAACTGTGCGTTGTACGTTTTCGCCGTTTGTAGCATCCTGCTGATTTCAGTTGGTAGTCTCGTGTTATCCGTTCTTCCTCGTAGCGGGGGTGACCAGCGTTGCAGGAAAGTATTTAGTTGCGCCACTGTGTGCACGTTCGGTAGCGTTCGGTTTATCAATGTGTCCGTCAGGTATGCCCACGTGGGCCGGGTTTCGGTGAGGTCAAGGTAGTCTTTGAGCCACATGAGCTCAATGGCCTCGTTTCTAGCCTGAATGTCTAGGAGGTTGATCCCTCCTTCAGCTTTCGGCCGGTACAGGGGCTTTAGGTCAATCGGCGCCGTTCTGGTGTCTTCTGACCAGATAAAATTCTTAATTTGCTTTATTAGGGCACTCTCTATGTGTTTCGGCACGCCTTGGGCTTTCGCAAGGAATTGGGAGCATCCCCCAGCGAACATCTGGACCACGTGTTTCTTGGCCATGATTGATGGGAAGGTTTGTTTCCATCTTGTGAGGTGCGTGTTGACTTTATCTAATACTCGTCCCCAGGGGACAGAGTCGTCGCCGCCATTTCCTACCCATGATCCAAGGTATCGAGTTACCTGGCCGTCTTCTGTGATGCGGATCTCATCTCCGATTCGTGAGTCGTTTTCATTTATCTTTTGTGAGGATACTACCTCTTTCCTGTATTCTGGTTTTCCTATCGGTATGATCTCGGTCTTTGTTATATTGAATTTTGCACCAGATGCTGCGCACCATCGCGATAGGATTTCTGTGACATCCTCGTAGTTGTCTTCCTTTGACAGGTAGAGCAGGGTGTCGTCTGCAAAAAGATTTATCACCAGTTTATTCACTAGACCTGGGATTTCAAAGCCTTTTACGTTAGGCGCTTTTCGGAACATACAAGCGAGGGGCTCGATCGCCAGGTCGAAAAGGAGGCACGAAAGTGGGTCGCCCTGCCGTACTCCTCGTGTTATGCGGATATCGTCGCTGAAGTGCCCGTTTTTATTCACTTTGGTGTTTGCGTGCTTGTATAGGGATTTTACCGTGGTAATGAAGATCTCTGGCAGACGGAATTTCCGGAGGACTTTCCAGAGATAGTCGTGTTTTATTTTATCGTACGCTTTTTCTTGATCCAGTGCCATTATCACACCATCTTCGCTCATTGCTTCTGCGTAGTGGATCATCGTTTGGGCCAGCCTAATATGGTTGAAGATTGAACGGCCCGGGACAAATCCCGCTTGGTCTGTGTGGACCATGGAGCTTACTTCGCGTCCCAGATTAACTGCCAGGGCTTTTGTGAGTAGTTTGTAGTCTGTGTTTAGTAGCGTTATAGGGCGGTAATTTGCGATGTCCGTGCGGTCTCCCTTTTTATAGATCGGGCACATCCACCCTTCGGAGAAGTCCGTTGTTGGGTCGACTCCGTGACGCTGTATGTCTTGGAAGACTGCCGTCAAAGTCCCGACTATGTCGAAACTGGGTTTGTCGTTTCTGACTTGTTCGATGTGGATCTCATGGAGCTTTTTCCAGAGCTCGTATGGACATCCGTCCAGCCCCATTGCAGAGCCTGTTTTTGTTTTTTTCAGGGCGTTTAGGACGTCTCCGTAGGAGACCATGCTGTTGAGTACCGATTGCTCTGGTGTTGGCAGCATTTGTTCGGGCGGGATCGCCGCGATGACGTCGTCCTCGTTCTGTTGCGCTTCTTCCGCCGTTTGTTGGCGTTCTGCGGGGGCGTTCTGGAGGTCCCTGTGGTATCTGGCTGCTATCTGGGCCATTTCTTCCGAGTTTGTCTCGTATTCCGGGGCGTGCCTGGTTCTCTGGTTTTGGCTTGGGTTGTCTCCCCCGTTTTGCGGTTGTGGCTTCCTGAGGCGGTACATAATGTCTCTGGGTTTTGCTTCCTGGTTCATTTTAGACCAGGGTTTGTTTACCTGTTCACCCTTTACTTGCCATCGGGCTTGGCTTGCGCGCTGTGCAGCTGAGCGTTGTTTTTGTTGCAGGTGATCGAGTTCTTCTACGATCAGAGATTCGGTAACACGTAGGTCTTCATCTATATCGAAGTCCTTCTGCTTTAATATTATCATTTTGAAACGGGCCCACATTCTTTGTGGGTTGTTGATTTCTCGGTCCTGTTGAGGTGAGCTTATTTTCTCCTCGTATCTCATGCCCGTTCTGATGACGTCTTCGAGTAGGGCCTTGTTGCTCACTAGGTGGAGGGGCCACGTCCATCTTCCGTCTCCAATATCAGGCGCTTGGTCTGAGGCGTGTCTGACGGAGACCAGGTCGTGATCTGTTGGTAGGGCCCTCGGGGTGATGGACCATTCGTACGTGTGCG
This sequence comes from Auriscalpium vulgare, assembly GCA_019915015.1. Lineage (NCBI taxonomy): Eukaryota > Fungi > Basidiomycota > Agaricomycetes > Russulales > Auriscalpiaceae > Auriscalpium > Auriscalpium vulgare. The sequence continues at coordinate 564,985 of JAHBBC010000004.1, read as the reverse complement.
GTATTCGGTTGTCAGCCACGTAAATTCTATCGAGGCGCGACTTGATCATTCCTTGGTTATGACGGTAGGTGAAGGTTTGCGTTTTTAGGAACGCCTCTCTCCACGCATCTCAGAGGCTAAACTCGTGTCTGAATTCTTGCAGCGCTTCTACCCCTCGTTCGTCGTCGGCGCGTTGTGGTGCCCTGTCTCTGGCGTCCTCCACGATGTTCATGTCGCCCATCGTGTAATCTATTGTGTGTACTCCGAGTTCTGTTAGCCTCGTCCTAATTTGTTCCCAGAAGTCCGGATGGTCGGCAGCCCGGTTAGGGCCATATATATTTATTATGTTCAGTGTTTCATGGGCGTTCCAGTTTATTGTCAAGAGAGCCGCCCTGCCCGGAACTAGTTCCCTCATTGTGCATTGGTCTTTTTTGATCATGTTTTTATTCAGGACGAAGCTTACGCCTGCCGACCCCGTTGGGTTCTCTGGTAGAGGCGAGTTTAGGATCACCATCTTCTTGTTGTACCTGCGTTGGAGGTCGTTGAGCTCGGTGTCTGATAGATGCGTTTCCTGCAGTGCCAGAATGCCAATTTTCTGTTCTCTTATCATTCGGGCGACCTCTGGCCACATGCTCTGTGAGGTCCCTTTCCTGGTGTGGAAGGTGCGTCCGTTCATGTTCTGGCAGGCTAGTTTTACGTTGGCTTTGAACTTCTTGCCGGCGCGCGGTTCACGGCGTGTTTGAGGGATGTCTCGTGGCTGTCTCTCCTCTGGTGTGTCGGGTCTTACACCGGGTGTTCCCTCCTGCAATTGCATTGGAGAGGGGGGCTGTTGGGTCCCTGGGGCATGGCATGCCTGTAATGCTGGTACCGCGTGTCCACCTGCGCTCTCTCCGGACGCATCATCTGGGGGTGTCCCGGCGGCTATGGACGACCTCCCTCCGCTCCCGGAGAGGTTCGGACCGTTCGACGACAAAAACCCGGTATTGATAGATGGATGTGTAGATTGTGCAGCAGTCGGACTCAGACGCACCGCGTACGACTATTCGCGGGCGTGTTCGGCGTGACCCGGCCGACGCGGGTGGACGTATGTCGATTTTCCTTTCCTTCAGTCCCTCGGCTACCGAAGGCAGTACTTTGTCAACTTAAGCCTCTCGGCATGGCTGGTCCATGATCTAAACAGATCTCCGTGGTCTTTGGCTCTTTGCCAGGCAACGAGGTGAGTTCGCGTCTCGCTTTCCTGTCCCGCGTGCGGTCAGTAAATGTGGGCGGTTCGCAATTTTGTGTGATCGGGTATTTCCCCGTGATCCCCGATCACAAGAATTTTCTGAGTTCGCAAGGGGGGTCCGCTCAACTTACGTCCGGGCGTTAGCAGCGGTGCGTACTCTTATTTTGAGAGGTTCTCGTGGTTGTGTGAGATAGAAGTAAGCATATGCATCTTATTCATTATACTGTGGCCCTACTCGTGCATCGAGCGTCGTACGTATGTATCAGTACGTGCGGGATTCTATGGGCTGATTAGTCTTGGGTAGGACTTGGGTTTAGTAGCGGCGGCCCCGGCGGGACCCATCGCGCGAGTCGTCGTAGGGCGTAGTCCTGGCCCGTCCACGCGAGCCGCCTCGCGTGCCCCCACGTCCCCTAGACGCCTTCGGGGCGTGTTCTGCCTTGCTCCCTGGTCCATGCCGGCCTGGGATGAGGGGGAAGGGGCACAGGCCGCGGGGGTGGTCGCAGCCGTGGCAGAGTGGGCAGTCGAAATAAGGGATCACAGATCCTGTACCTATCATGTTCGAGCGATAGGTGAGACTCGCCAAGTGATCGCGGACCGTGATCCAGTGCTTCAGGGAGGTGATAGTCTCGGAGTCGGTGATGGCCGCAAAGTGTGGGATCAGGATAGCTCCGGTTCCTTTCATGTCGATGCGGGTGACCCGGAGCGACAAGAGGAAGTTGGAGACTTGCGTGACGGTGAGAGGGGATTCGTCTTCCTCCTCGGACTCTTTGATGAACTCCGTGAGGCGGGTGCCCGAGGCGTCGCTGCACCAAGTCTTGTCAATGACATCGCGGATGAGCTCGATTCTCGTCGTGGAGAAGCCTTCAATGAGTAGGACGAGGGCGGGGTTCCGTAATTTGAAGGGCAGGACCTGGACCAAAATCTCTTTCGTGTCCAGGATCTCCATGCCCAGGGCTGTGTTGGCCGTCTCCTCCGCGATGCCGTGTAGGAGGAAAGTGGAGGGAGCGGGGGTGCTCGAGTTGCCTTCTACCGCCGGGATCGGTGACGCAATGAGGGGGTCACTCTCTCCGAAACCCTCGGCGACCATCACTGACATCTTGGCGGCCAGGGTGGCCAGGGCTTTCGGGTCCCAGGCTGCTTTGCCGAGGACCCGGGGTAGGACCTTGAACCCGGGTATCGACCACCATTCCGCGACTTGGTCCTTGTCAATGTTGTCGAGGGGGGCGGCGGCGTGGGAGTCGTAGATGGTGGGGAATGGTCCGCCCGTGAAGATCTCGACTGGGGGGTCGGGAGTGTGGCTCGAGGCTTTGAGTGGGGCGCTCGCCTTCGAGAGTGACATTTGGTCGAGGAAATCTTGCGCCGTGGCTGTCGTCTTCGTTGGGCCTTGTTTGGCGGCGCCAGGTTGGGAGGGGACAGGGCGGCGACGCGCCGGCGGGGTCGGTGTGTCAGGAGCGGTGGGTGGGCTAGATGGCCTTTCGGGCTCGGGGTCGGGACGGGCACGCTTCTTTGGGCGCAGGGTCTCTCGGCCGTGATGATCTCCTCCGACGGTGTCTGAGACAAAACATACTTCCCCGTCTGGGGTGAGTCCTACACTGGGGGCGTTCATGAAGTGTTCCGTGTGTCCGAAGGTGAATTGGGCGCTCTGTGCCTCCGTGAAGTGCTCGCGCGCCCCTTCCGCCCAGTTGCTCGAGTCCACTCCTCCGAAAGATATCTTCGGATCTTGGGGCGTCGCGTTATGGGAGCGCGTTGGGGTCTCGGGGATGTCTGCGGCCGGCGTGGAGGCCGTGGCCGTGTCTTGTCCGGGGGCGCGCCTGGACTCGGCCGTGCCGGTGGGGGATGGGGCAGGTGGTTCCCTGCCCGTTGGGGTGTCTCCATCAGTCCTCCCGGCGTTGCCGTTGAGGGCCTCGAAGGGGTTCTTGGACGCATAGGCTATGAGGGTCGTCGCATTAACGGCATGGAGGTGGAGAGTGTGTATGAGCAGGTGTGTACCCGACGTGTACTGCGTGTTGTCCTCTTTGGAGGGAGGCATGTTTTCCTCGTGGCTGTCTGAGGTGCCCTTGGGGTCTACCTCCATGTTCTCGTCCTCCGGGTCGGAGAGTGGGGAGAGGGGGCGCTCCGGGGGCGACGGGGCCGTCTGGGTCTCCGTCTGCACTTGCGTGTTCGCAGGGGTGTTATCTGTCGTTCGTGGTTATTATATTGCGTGGAGAGGGTGGAGACCCTGGTGGTTGCTTACTGCTCGTATTGGTCGACTGCAAGTTCTTTGTGGCCTTGGTTTCGGCGGGTATGTTTACGCTGGCTGATTTGCGCGTGGTTCTACGGTTTCCGTTGGCCATTAGGTTTGTAGGAAAGGGGAGGGGAAAGAAACAGATGTGGGGGGCTGCTGAGGGGTTGTTGGAGTGCGTGTAGACTTATACGCCTTCGTGTCGTGAAGACTGCGAGTGTTGGGGGGGAGGCGTTTGCCTTATATGTGCGTGCGTGTATTGCGTCATGTTGTCTTTGTTCGCGGCTTGCCGTCTTGCTTTGTCCGTCAAATGGAGATATGTTGTTGTTATGGCTGCCCCGTGAAAGGGGCCTTGTTCTTTCAGTGGCGGGGTGGCGTGGCGGTTAGGGCTTTGTTTTCTCTAGCGACGGGTGGCGGGCGCTTTGTTCTTTCGGTCACACGTGACCACGCTCTCGCGCGTATGGGTTCAGTGGCTCAGGTGTTCATAGTATTGGGGGATGGTGCGTGGAGGGGGGGGCACTGGCCTACATGACAGCTAGTGGAGTGTATGTACGTGTGGGTCGCAGGGTGAGTGAACACTCTAGGTGGCTTGGGGTGGGGTTGCCGTGTGGGCATCGTGGTAAGGGGTGGTGTGTGTGCCACTCTGCGTTGGTTTGGCTGCTCTGCCGCGGTGTCTGTAGCATCGAGTAGCTGCCCGTGCAGGGGGAGCCAGACGGGGGTCTGTCAATGTTATCACAGGCTGGCTGGGCGAGCTAGTCGTCCCTAGGCGCAGCTGGTCATCGAAACCTCCCCACGCCGAAGCGTGGGAAAAACCGACCATGATGGTGGTTGCGGTTCAAGGTGCTCTCTTGATCCATGCCGTGCTCAAGGACCGCGATTGCTCAGCCACGACAATCGGCATTCATCTACTCCTACTTTACACTCTGGCACGTAAATGGGACCCGATGCCGTTTGCGATAGTCGACCAAAGCGGAATATCAGTGGTCACACGGACGGCCGTTGCCCTCGCAAACAGGCGCGACCACGAGGATTCCACCATGCGCCGCGCCGTGTCTCCGACCTTTTCCATCCTCTCAAAAATCGTACAAGTTGGTAACATCTCCCGTCGGCTGAGGAGTTCCGTGCGTGAGGGCCTCCTTCAAGCATGCGCTGCTCTTTGTCCAGTGCTCGATCAGTACAATGCGGAGGAACAGTGGGAACTACTCCGGCCTCTCAGCACCATGCCATATTATCTATTCAACCGGTCCCTTGTTGGTGTCATTGATGGTAGCTTCCGCGCTCTCAACATGGATATCGCACCGGAGACCTTCAAGGATGGTACAGCGAAGGAGGCATGGCTTCACTTGCAGAGAGAGATGGAGTTCTCCGCCCGTATCAAGGCACGACTGGATCGGAATTCACAGGCATCATGCCAGCATGTGAGTGGTATTTGGTGATGAGAGTATCAACCTGATCGTGCCCTCCAAGTGTTGCACATCCTTCGAGAAAACCGCCATGAAAAGATGCTCTCGGTGCAAATTTGCCCTCTATTGCTCGCCAGCCTGTCAGATCGCGGAATGGAGTGAACATAAGAGGTGTTGCTCTGTCCAACTCCAACTCTGTACGTGTCCTCCCGTTTTTCTTCGCCGCAAATGTAAGTCAACTAAAAGAAGACAGCCCTACGCCTTGGAAACAACGTCCCGACCAGATCGGACATCATGTTCACACTTAACCTTGCAGTGCAGAACACTCTGAGTGACGCGGAAGATATCCGCTCCCGGGCCGCGCGACTGCATCCCGGTGTCCCTCTCTCCCAAATTGCCATTTGCGTCTCTTTTGATACCGCTCCTCCTTATTGCTATGCACTTCGCCACGTCTACATACCGGCCGAGGCTGGTAAAGCTCAGGAAGAGGCGACCCGCCTGATTCGATCCGCTCGGGATAGGGGTAAAACACTGCTCCAGTTCATCACCCCACTGGCCGGAAAGATGTTGTTGGTCTTTACTGCGTTTGTTTCTCCGTCGATATGTGATGTCTCACATGATAATAAGCTGCCGGAGATATCCTACGGAAATGCTACCCTGATGGGAGCGGTTTTCGGAGAGAATGAAGTCAAGGAGTATGTGCTCCACTGATGCAGACCTTCTTGTACTTCATACTCATACACTACCCCTTTTTTTGATTCTCTTCTTCGCAGATGTACAGATAGCCCTGGACCGGCTTCATGTCATATATTGAACCAAATGACTTCCTTCTTGAGTCTGTGCGCCTTCTCGCCTCCAAGTCCAAAGCTACATTCATCTTATCAAACGAGCAGAGGCTAGGTGGTGTCCTATCTGATGTGCTAAATGCGTGAGGCTGCGGCAGCAAGAATGGCGTCCAAGCACGCACACTCGATAGCACACTGCGATTAGTCTCGGGATGACGAGGCCGCAGAGGAGTACAAGCGATCTACTTCGCTCGCTACTACTGCCTCACCGCACTCAGCTCTCGTGCAATATACACCTTTAATGATATCGGCTCCCGTCCAAGCAGCCAACGCAAAATATTCGTGTTCCCAGGAAGACCTCTGGCTCGGGACGGTCAGCCCCAACCCACTTGGCCTCTTGCTCGACCGACGCACCTTTCGTCATAGTACTTCATCATGCGCCCCAGCGCGTTGCGCCCATAATCGTCGCGGACTATTCCCTTATCGTGCATGCCCTGCAGCGCCGTTACGATTCCTTTGAATCATTGCTTATGTCATCTACATCCAGCATTTTTTCAACCCATGCAACGATCATCTGTGTCGCCTTTTTTGGGAATTCACTCCCACGCTATGTCCACTCACATCCACTTGCACTTTCACCTTCCTCTCATTTGCCCGGAATGATTCACATACATTGCTTCATTTGCAGTATATTTCAGACCATAGAGCACCTACAGAAGCTGCAAAACAGTGATATATTGCAGGGCTTGAACAGCGGTAGCAGAAAGACAATGACATCACTCCGGGTTTTAAACACAATTTAAGACCCCGGAATGACATCATCGCTGACATTATCACACATGATCATGTTGATATTATATTGTTTACTCAAAACATGCCCCAGCCCAGGGGTCGTAACCTTGCTCTGATGCTGGCTCAAGGCTGGCCAGCAGTGACAACCCCATTTGGTGCTTAGTACCGGTGGCTTGAGAGAGCATGCATATTACCGAAGTGTTTCAGGGATAGTGTTATAGCAACAATTAAGTAGTCTTCATCATTATTTCATGTACTTGCAATTGTACAGAGTTACAGGATCATCCATCCAGCCCTGTATTGAGCTTGGAATCGTACTGCCGCGCTCCACGTCGGCCCACTCCCAGCAAGTACCACTACAACTCCTCTCGGCTTTGTTAGTGCGTGACCCCGATACCCCTCCCCGCATCCCGCGTGCGGGCTAGAGTGTAACGTCTGAATATAGTCCATGAAGAAAACACACCAATCTATGCGCCCTCGTGAAAACGGGACATTGAAACTGATATGATACAGGAAGGAAAACACACCAAGCCTCTGAACGTGAAAGATACACACCAAAAGCAATCGGCCGTGTAATATACACATCGGATGGGACGTGAAAAACACACATGAAAAGTAATCGGTCGTGAAATATACACACCGTATGGCATCGTCCGTGAAATATACACACCGGATATCATGTGAGAGCGAAACATACACACCAAACCCTACACACTGGGAAGAACACACACCGAAGGGTGACAGCACATGAAATACTCACACCCAATGGTATATCGCTGTGAAACATACAGTCATATACTGCGTCGTGGGTCACCACGCTGAAATGGGTCACCTGTTACACGCCGCACTGCCTCGCTTGGTAACGGCACGGACATAGTATGACTTTCTTTCTCTTATCCCCTAACACCTTACTTTATCATGTGACGGATGGATGACTGATCCATGACTGATATGCCTGCAGGCCTCCTGCATGCATCCCAACAGCTGTGGTACTTATATCCCGCACGTACTGATTGGCTGATACGGAAGACTCCCTTTACTATATAAACCCCATGTACATACGACGACTCTTCAGCCTATTCATTTGTATCTGCTCCCCTCTGATACTCTGAAGTGCGTGCTAGAACGGCGCAGGGCTACCTCCTCTCATCTTGTACCCTCGCCCTCAGACAGGTCGATCTAGACTTGCATCGATTACGATTCCTACGAATCATTGCTTATGTCATCTACATACAGCATTTTTTTCGACCCATGCAACGACAGTCTGTGTCGCCTTTTTTGGAATTCACTCCCACGCTATGTCTACTCACGCTTTACCCCTCCTCACTTTCGCTCCACACAACATACACAAATGATTGCCTACATACGCCATTTATTAGACCATGCAACACATACAGAAGTTGCAGAACAGTAATGTTGGCAGAACTAAGCAGCACCAGACAACACAGGCAGAAATACGATGACATCAATCCGGGGGTTTGAATTACGTTTAGAACCCGGAATGATGTCATCGCCCTTGATCCCACAATGACCACCTCAGGCTGCAACTGCACGCCCAATTTCATGCCCTCCGGTGTCGCCCAATGGTGCACATTATTGCCCACCATTGTTTGGTACCCCTAGGGCCACCCAGTTGTGGTTTAGTATCCAATTGTGTCTCAAGACTATTATTTGATGTATATATTTGATTATGTAACCAGAAACCACTTTGAGCGGAATCATGCTGCCGCGCTCCACGTCGGCCCACTCCCAGCAAGCACCACTACAACTCCTCTCGGCTTTGTTAGTGCGTGACCCCGATACCCTCTCCCCGCATTAGGCTGGGGCACGTTTTGAGTAAACAACATAATATCAACATGATCATGTGTGATAATGTCAGCGATGATGTCATTCCGGGGTCGTAAATTGTGTTTAAAACCCGGAGTGATGTCATCGTCTTTCTGCTACCGCTGTTCAAGCCCTGCAATATATCACTGTTTTGCGGCTTCTGTAGGTGCTCTATGGTCTGAAATATACTGCAAATGAAGCAATGTATGCGAATCATTCCGGGCAAATGAGAGGAAGGTGAAAGTGCAAGTGGATGTGAGTTACGATTCCCTTGAATTGTTTCTTATGTAAGCACCAGTTGCGGTTTTTGACCCCCCTGTGACCTTCATCTTGTCCCCCCAAATGCAAATATGTTCTCACGATTCATTTTCATTTGTAAACCCATTTCTACCTCTTCCCTCTTCAAAAGACTCTCAATTCTGTCAGTATTTTGCATTTTGTAGGCTGACTAGGATAGATATGCATATAATTACAGTTGCTCCTAAGTCCGATGAAAATGCTCTATAATTGCTATTTCTGGTAAATAATTCCCACGCTCAATGCCATGACGTCAGTCTCGGATGCACAGCACATGTGCACTCGGAAACTACCTCATTTCTCTCTACTCCGGCTACTGTACTACCCGGACTTGATTACCAATCTGTTCAAAACTTTTTATAACAGGAATTGAACTGCAAGCCTCCAAGTTTTGAAGACTGTAAGATACCACTAGACTACAGAGCCTTTGACAATATACTACATATCCTATAGACCATTCCTTTAGGCTTTTCAAAGCCTCTAAGTCTGTCACCTCCCCATTCGTGCATCTAGAAATTATGTCATGTCTGAGCTCTAGCCAAAGTACTACCCGGACTGAAATACATGTAAGCGTTTCGATCAGAAATAGAATTGCAGACCGTGCCCTCAATCAATACCTGGCGGCCTGCGCAAGCTTGTGAGCCAGGCCGGCCAGGTATTGATTGGGGCATGGTTGTGTCCATGTTTCACAGAGAAATGCACAATGTTGCTGAGCAAGTTCTTGCATAGCAAAGATGGGCACCCACATGTAGTAGGGTGTACTAACATTAACTACATAATGATATTCAGAAACAATTAGAAATGGAACCGTACCTGCCGTGCTTAGCACCGGCCCACTACCAGCAAGTTTGGACTGCGTCGGCGGCGCGCTGATGGCAAGGGGGTTCTCGATGTTTGAACACATGAAGCTGAAAAACACCGTGAGTGCTGCACACATCTTGTCAGCCCTCTAGATTCGCTGAGTCTCACATATTGAGCAGATACAACTTTGAAAGAAGTGATTTGCGCTCCTGGCAGTGACATTGTTGTTCAGAGATTGTGTACCAATCATGAGTGTCAGGGTTCTATCATGCATCAGCACAACGATGGAGGTCATTGTTGTAAGACACGTCAGTCATTTTACTTATAAATATACACAGTTGTTGTACCCAAATCAAACAGTCTCACCGTATCCCCGAGTTCGCTGAGTCGGAGGTGGGGACAGTCGAAACGCGGGGGAAACCGGGGCGGAGCTCAAGGGGCATGGCGGGGGCCGGGGCGGAGCTGAGTCGGAGGCGGGGACAGTCAGGACAATGGGAAACTGGGGCGGCGCTCAAGGGGCATGGTGGGCCGGAGTGGCCCTGAGTCAGAGGCTGGGGAGCCGGGGCAGAGTTGAGTCAGAGGTGGGGACAGTCGGGCGGAGGGAAACTGGGGTGGCACGCAAGGGGCATGGGGGGGCAGGGGCGGCGCTGAGAGAGAATTGTTCCATCTGTTGATGATCTTGGATATGTTTGCCTGAGTAATACCACTGAACTTGCACCCAAACCTGCAACCCATGGTGAGGACGGATATATGCAGAGCAACAAGTCAGCCCACATCTTCAAATTGAAAGGCCCCTCTGATGGACATGATGGTTGCTGCCCAGAGATCTTCCAGCGGGGGTGCCTGCGCTCCGAGGGCCAATGCCGGTTGGAGGCGGGAACGGGCGGGACAATGGGAAATTGGGTCGGCCCTCAAGGGGCATAAGGGGCCGGGGCAGGCTCTGCATATATCTGTCTTCACCATGGGTTGCAGGTTTGGGTGCAAGTTCAGTGGTATTACTCAGGCAAACATATCCAAGACCATCAACAGATGGAACAATTCTCTCTCAGCGCCGCCCCTGCCCCCCCATTCCCCTTGAGGGCCGACCCAGTTTCCCATTGTCCCGCCCGTTCCCGCCTCCAACCGGCATTGGCCCTCGGAGCGCAGGCACCCCCGCTGGAAGATCTCTGGGCAGCAACCATCATGTCCATCAGAGGGGCCTTTGAATTTGAAGATGTGGGCTGACTTGTTGCTCTGCATATATCCGTCCTCACCATGGGTTGCAGGTTTGGGTGCAAGTTCAGTGGTATTACTCAGGCAAACATATCCAAGATCATCAACAGATGGAACAATTCTCTCTCAGCGCCGCCCCTGCCCCCCCATGCCCCTTGCGTGCCACCCCAGTTTCCCTCCGCCCGACTGTCCCCACCTCTGACTCAACTCTGCCCCGGCTCCCCAGCCTCTGACTCAGGGCCACTCCGGCCCACCATGCCCCTTGAGCGCCGCCCCAGTTTCCCATTGTCCTGACTGTCCCCGCCTCCGACTCAGCTCCGCCCCGGCCCCCGCCATGCCCCTTGAGCTCCGCCCCGGTTTCCCCCGCGTTTCGACTGTCCCCACCTCCGACTCAGCGAACTCGGGGATACGGTGAGACTGTTTGATTTGGGTACAACAACTGTGTATATTTATAAGTAAAATGACTGACGTGTCTTACAACAATGACCTCCATCGTTGTGCTGATGCATGATAGAACCCTGACACTCATGATTGGTACACAATCTCTGAACAACAATGTCACTGCCAGGAGCGCAAATCACTTCTTTCAAAGTTGTATCTGCTCAATATGTGAGACTCAGCGAATCTAGAGGGCTGACAAGATGTGTGCAGCACTCACGGTGTTTTTCAGCTTCATGTGTTCAAACATCGAGAACCCCCTTGCCATCAGCGCGCCGCCGACGCAGTCCAAACTTGCTGGTAGTGGGCCGGTGCTAAGCACGGCAGGTACGGTTCCATTTCTAATTGTTTCTGAATATCATTATGTAGTTAATGTTAGTACACCCTACTACATGTGGGTGCCCATCTTTGCTATGCAAGAACTTGCTCAGCAACATTGTGCATTTCTCTGTGAAACATGGACACAACCATGCCCCAATCAATACCTGGCCGGCCTGGCTCACAAGCTTGCGCAGGCCGCCAGGTATTGATTGAGGGCACGGTCTGCAATTCTATTTCTGATCGAAACGCTTACATGTATTTTAGTCCGGGTAGTACTTTGGCTAGAGCTCAGACATGACATAATTTCTAGATGCACGAATGGGGAGGTGACAGACTTAGAGGCTTTGAAAAGCCTAAAGGAATGGTCTATAGGATATGTAGTATATTGTCAAAGGCTCTGTAGTCTAGTGGTATCTTACAGTCTTCAAAACTTGGAGGCTTGCAGTTCAATTCCTGTTATGAAAAGTTTTGAACAGATTGGTAATCAAGTCCGGGTAGTACAGTAGCCGGAGTAGAGAGAAATGAGGTAGTTTCCGAGTGCACATGTGCTGTGCATCCGAGACTGACGTCATGGCATTGAGCGTGGGAATTATTTACCAGAAATAGCAATTATAGAGCATTTTCATCGGACTTAGGAGCAACTGTAATTATATGCATATCTATCCTAGTCAGCCTACAAAATGCAAAATACTGACAGAATCGAGAGTCTTTTGAAGAGGGAAGAGGTAGAAATGGGTTTACAAATGAAAATGAATCGTGAGAACATATTTGCATTTGGGGGGACAAGATGAAGGTCACAGGGGGGTCAAAAACCGCAACTGGTGCTTACATGAGAAACGATTCAAGGGAATCGTAATACTTTTTGTTCATCTCGGCTAATCGATCCTAGGTCTGCAACCGATTTGATCCCTTCGGACAACATGATGGTGTATTGATTTTTATCCAAGCCCAAGCTCCGCGTAAAGATTCATACTTCCCTCTACGTGCTGCAGCCGCGAAGGCCTACTGCGCGCTGAAAATGCCAAAAGCTGGCCATCGGGCGCGGGAAATTCCCCAGCTGCGGGTTGAAACCGGCTCAACGTGCTTTGGCTCAAATTTTCAATTTGCAGTTTGTCGTCTTGCTTTGCACCGGCTGGTCGAACGTATGGCAAGGCCAAGGCCCTCAACTTTCCAATGGGTTAGCTTCGTGCTGATCATTGATTTGTGTGACTTACCTTGCAGGATATCTGCCGCCGGATATTTAATATGGTCGCAGTCCCAGACCGCAGACGTGAAGACTCGGTCCTTGGGGTACGAACATCTTCAGCACCGTTCTTCAAACCGGAGATTACCATAGCGAGTGGGCTACTCTTGCCTGGTACAACCGCACTATTGCCTGGCACAGCGCTATTCAGCTTGATATCACTGAAGCGCGGAGGGAAGTAGAATCTAGCTGAGTTTCCGAGTTGCTAGTGGGAGCTGTATCTCGGTTGCCTTTAGAAAAGAGTCAAGACGTACTGTAAGCACGGACTTTATTGGGTCAGCTGTACCTTGATCCTGTATGACCTTGGTCCCCTTCTGCTTGGCAGCTGCGTGCGTAATCACTGAGGGCTGAAACACGGATGGGTGGGGGGGAGTGACGGTACTAGTTGATGGTGTCGTCTGTTCGGGGGGTCCATCGTGGCGTGATTGAGGTTTACACGATGACCCTCGCTGAGGTTGATGTCGTCTGTGTCGCCTTTGCTTGGCGACTCTTGTTTGAGAGGTAGGTGATTGGGCAAGTCACCTGACGCATACGAAACATCATCACACGTGTCATCGTCCTGCATGTTCTTGAGAGTGTATTGTATAGCACTCATAGAGACGCCAAAGAAGGTGGTGAGGGATTTTTGAGTACAACCCTTACCCTTCCGTAGGCGGATCAGAGCGCAATCACTGCGAGATAGCTTGCCAGTCCTTCCACCACCCTTCGTGTTTCGTTTAGGACGTGAAGGCCTAGGTGTGTGATTAGACTATATTGAGCGATAAAGCCAAAGAAGGACAACACGAACTGGGTGACCATTGCTCTTGACGGTGGTGTGGTAGGTGAGGTGCAATCAACAGGAGGGGACGGGCACACTTCCGAGTCAAGACACCTTAAGGCAAACCCCGACTTCCCGTTGTGTAATGATATTTAATACTGTAGACCTTACATGTTTCCGCCGCCACAGCCAACGTCATGCTCGCTGAAGCCGCCACAGCGGGACCTTCGGCATCAGTCAAAGCTAAGTGGCTCGTAGAGGCCCGCGCCTTCATCAGCGGAGCAATCAACGAGCCAGAATGGATCTCCTGCGTCACCAACTGGCTCGCGCTCGAGCAGGAGGTGGGCGACGTGCACAGCCGCGTAAGTTGCGCTCATATAGCGCTATCACCGCAACTAATGTCTCCAATGAACAGGACAAATCACATTGGCTGAACGTCGACATGCGTGTCAGGCCGAAGGAGGTGCACGAGTGGTTCAAGAGTGGTCGCAAGCTTGTAAAGCCGCCCCACATCTCCAATGTCAAGATGTTCGCTATCCGGTGGCGAGCATGGTGGACCTCGATGCAGCCTACCTGGCGCCTGCCTGACGAACACGACGGCTGGCCCCTGCTGAGGGCCGAACACCCCGACGAGGCATGGTCCGGCATCCGCAAGGCGGGCAAGAACAGATTTGTCTTGATCCTGATCACGCTGATGTGGTGGACGAGCGCCGCAAGGACCGATGGCCATGCACGCGAGGTCTTGTCCGCCCTTGAAGATGTCGAATGGGTTTCGATGAGGATAGCGCCGCGTGCTAGCGGAGCGAAGCGCCCGACATCCGAAGGCATTGAAGAACCTGCCACAAAAAAGTAAGTACGCCTGGACGGAGGTTTTGCAATCGTAGCTGACCTCGCTGCTCCCACAGGGTGAAGCTCTAGGTTGGACGTCGCTCAAAGCCGTGTCGTGCTGTTGTGCGCGTGTATGTATATCTTGTGTATTGATTGCGCCCCTTTCTTGTCCGATATCTGACATCCGTGTTTGATTGCCTGCCCTTCGTCCCATTCCTTCGTGTGTGATACCTGTGTAACCCTGCTTTGATGTGTGTGTGCCCTGCTGTGATACTTGTATATTTTGCTTTGTTGTGTTTTGCCTTGTTGTGTGTGTGCCCTGCTGTATGTATCTTGACCCCGTACTGTACGTTTGATAATAAAATAATATGTAAAATAACGCGGAGGAATCTAGCCTGCCGCTGTCGCGGTGTACTACAGTACATGGCGGCTGCGTTGTACTACAGTACGTGGAGTACGTGGTGCCGCGGTGTACTACAGTATTTGGCCGGCACAATGTACAGCAGTACGTGGCTGCCGCTGTGTACGGTAGTATATAGCGGAATAATATGTACAGTATTGCATTGCGGCAGGGATTCCGCTGCCCTCGCCAAAAAGGGGGCTATATACAGGGCCCCATCCAGCGCTGCGGCCGCCGGCGTGAAGTACTGTAGTACGCGGGGGACCGCCGGGTGCACTGTAGTATACAAATGCTGCTGACTTTCACATGCACTACAGTAAAAAGAGCGTACATACTATAGTTCAAAAGTATATGGACTGTAGTCAAAATGTGCTATTGAACACTAGCTAATGGTACATACAATAGCAATAGAGGCTTTGAACACGATACTAGGCTGACCTACTACTTTACGATTACTATAATCGTTTATTTAATCCACAGGTCAGGCTTTTCGTCGCACATTTTTATGAGTCGCTCTAGGAAGTTGGCTCCCACGGTCAAGTCACGTCGTGACTCCTGCCTAATATGGTATATCTCTGTCAGCTTTGATTCCTAGGTCTCTCTTGCATATATGAATTATGAAACTTGGTGTGAAATGGCCAGTGCACGCATGGCAGTACAATTACTCTTAATCGTTGGGAGGGAGGAGGGCAGGTATCTTCTTGATTTGAAGATAGACTGAATTACAGATTATCAACAAAGGCGTTGTGTCAGCCATAAGGTAGATGTTGTTTGGGTTAACACGTGTCTTGTCTGGAACAACAAGTTTGTTATGTCCTTCTTACCCCAGATCTTCTTCCCCTTTGTGGAATTAGTGAGGATATTCTCAATACACGAAAGGGGTAAGAGTCTGGGACAGTTTTGGCATTGAGCACACTGTAGTTGTTCACCTCCTGTGGGAGGGTGGTGAAGTCTGCCTTCAGGATGATAAAGGCGGGCGAGCGACGTCAGGCAAACTGCATGGAGCTACTGTGCAAACAGCTACAGAGCTAGCTGTCGTGTGAGTGGGTGAGTGAAAGTGATAGCATTGGGGATACCTGGTGATGATAGGAGCTGCTGCATAAGCGCCGCAGTGCATCAAGAGACTTCAGTTCCGTGGGGCACCCTCCGGGCCCACTCGGTATACTCCGCGGGGACCCTGCGGAGTCCCACATGCACCCCGCAGGTGCAGACCCGCCCAGTCATTGCTGGAGCGGCTGGAGCTCGTGCGCAGCGCATGAGACGCCGCGAGGTCCTTGCGGGAGCCGCCAGGACCGTGTGCGGCGGGGGCTCAGCGGCACCGTTGAGCAGGGGCCCTGCACAACCGACAGAACCCCGCGCCGCAGGAGTCGAGCGGCACTCACCATTGCTCTCCCGAGGGACTCCGCCGGCTCGTTGTTCGCTCAACGCATGGCACGCAGGGTCCCCGCGGGGCGCAGGCGGCGGCAGCGTGGACGGTGTTTGGCCTGTCAGCTCCCGCGAGGACCTCGCAACATCTCGTGCGCTGCGCGCGAGCTCCAGCCGCTCCAGCAATGGCTGGGTGCACCTGAGCCGGCGGGGTGCATGGCGTGCGGGACTCCGCAGGGTCCCCGCGGAGTACACCGAGTGGGCCCGGAGGGTCCCTCACGGAATTGAAGTAGTACGTGCATCAGAATTGTGTAAATGGTAGCCACCCACGTAGGAGGCATATCACTATGTTCGAAGCATATCAGCGGAGCAAGGTGTATCAACATACCACTTTGCATATTGCTCACATAATCAAATGATCTGAACACAGGTGAGCAATATAAAAATGTCTCGTACTTTGCAAATGATCCAGACTCTGGGATCCTGGCCATTGTGTTTACATTAATTTTACCATTCTACAGATATATAATATGTATATATTGTATTGGGGAAAGGAAAAGAAAGTGATGAGAAGAGCAAAATGTATTGTAGAGCAAGAGTCAAGATAATGTTGGTATAGACTATACACAGCTTAACTATACCCACTGCACTGTAGTCTAATGGTTAATGCTCTTATATCGTATTGTGTAAGCGATGGGTTGTAGGTTCAATTCCCCCCCTTTGCACATTTTTAATAATATAGATATTCAGCCCGGGTATTGTAGTAGCCGGGTTAGAGAGGCATGACGTAGTAAACCGGCTCAACCACTCGAAAACTACGTCATGCTTCTCTACACCAGCCGTGGGAACTTTTTACCAAAAATAGAAATCCAGGAGCTTCTTTTTCTGATCATAGAACAATTGGAATTATATGCATATCTGCGCTAGTTAGCTTGGAAAACATAAAATACTCGCAGACACGAGCGTCTTTTGAAGCGCAAAGATGTGGAAAGACATTAGGCAGAAGCTACTTACCTAAGAATTATTGAGTTAGACAGGTGGGACAACGCAACTATCTATTTCCTTTTGTGACTTTCCTGATGTGCACTTTTTGACCTGACTGGTTAGAGAAAGAAACAATTGAAAGTAGTTGTAACACGGGAAGCTCCTTTCATTCGACTGATTGAAGAAGTTAGAGCCAACAGCAAAACTACATGCAGTACTAGTATTATTTGAAGTGCAAAGAGCCTGCAACGCTTAGGGCAGGACCTGCTTAGCTAAGAATTACTGAAAAAGGCAGTTGGGACGGCGCAACTTGACCGTGGGATCTATTTCCTAAAGCGACTTATAATGTGTTCGCATTTTGGCCTGACCTGTTGGAGAAAGAAACGATTAAGAGTAATCGTAAAGGAAGTCCCTGCCATCAGGAGGCGTCATGTGAGTAACAGGTGCCCAAAGTTTGCACCTGTATTGTACTGAATGATTTCATTCATATTCAGGTTATGAATGGTGTTTATCAGGACAGAGTACTGAACCTGCCAGACTCGCAGGCCGAGGCCGACTTTAAGGCGGAGCATTTGAGGGCATTACGTTACATGCACCCGGATCGCATCTATATGACGCGCAACAATGCCGTCTCCGGTCCAATGTGGGAGTTTTTCCTCACCCATCCCCATTTGCCCGACAGCGCAGTCTACCGATGTGTGGTTGGTTTCTGCTCGCACGCGATTGATTTGCTCAAGCTCGGGGAGAAGGATGTGGAGGGCATGGAGGCAGATGATGTGGCTTTTTTGAAGGCGGGCAGGTGGTATTGGAAGGAGGCGAGCTTTTTGAAGGCATTTGCAGCCGTTGTTGCTGTGCATGAGAAGTCGGAACACCCTGACCGTTTTGTATGTGGCATTCGAAGGGTGAGTGATTTGTTTCCTATGTGCATGGCTAAAGCTCATATTGTATGCGTAGCTCACCTTGGAATGGTACCATCCCACCAAACTGGGAAAACTGGTTCAACATGTTTTTCCGACTACAAACAAACTCATTGGAGAGAATCACGACGCAGAGTTCAATACTTACATTACTGATATGTAGATAATGGATGCCTGTGCGGGCAGAATTGGGGCGTGGAAGATGATGGAAGACCTGTATTGACTGATGGCAGTGAGACATAGTGTGGCAGAACCTTTGAACCCGGCACAAAGTTTGATTGATAGACGCATAAAAAAATGGGAGCAAACACATGACTACTAGTCTGAGGTAAGAGACGTAAGTGAAGACATTGGAGAATCAGAATGAGATGTGATGCCATGCCGCGAGCAAGGGCTGTGGGGCTTAGTTTATTCACTATGTCCCTACAGTTGTAACAAGTGGGTGGTGTCATAGGCAGATAGGATAGTGAAGTGCAAGTATAGGGCAGTATAGTGCACTCTAGTGCATATACCAGTACTATAGTGTCCTTGGATGCACTATAGTAGTAGCATGACTGTAAGGACCATTGTATTTTTGCACCAATATAATGGGCTTTGAAAATGTTATAAATAATGGTGTAGATGCACAGGTGAAACTGCTATATAGAGGTCATTTAGCCGAATATATCTGGCTAATGGTAGAGAGCTGTAGGGCAATCACTGGCCAATGGATCCCATGGATTTATGTACTATAGTGAATCAATAATATGTTACAGAAATGCTGGGATATATGCACCTTCTCTCCTTTCAAATGAGCTCTATAAATTCGGATAATCTTACAGCATGTGGCTTAGTAGAGTGCATATGTGATCTGAATTTACAAGAATATAGGGGGTCAGTTCTGAGGAGTTGTGCAGTCCACACTGTATCAGATATTTATCTACTATACTGATGTTATACTCTTTAAAGCTTTCTTAATCTGTTATGGGATGACTGGGCATTCATAAATCATGACAAAAAAGGTGAGCATATGTACTACACATGCCACTGCTGTCAGAATTTATCATAATATCTGAAGCCATTGGTGAGCCACACCAAGGCATATAGATTTGTGCACTATAGTGGTGATCTAATTGGTTGGCCACAAAAGCATATGATGTGTCCAATAGCTCTCCAGTACTTGGTCAATATAATCCAGAGATTTATAGAGCATTCACAGACCATGCCCCACCCAATGCTCAAAATATGGGAATTCTATCTAGAGTTGGCAGAAAGTGCTGTACTTACACTCTCATACAGCCTGTAATGTCTGAGGTATCCTTGTCCCAGGGTGATCCAGTTTATGATCAGGCATATGAATATAAATGGCTATTTCTTTTACAGAGGATGAGCTTGTGCTCAAGTAAGCTTCATGGATCATGGCTCATTGAAAGATAAATAATCATTTCAGTTCACACATATGCTTGGATAGATGGGACAGGGACATATGGATCATTTAGGCTGTATCAAAGGATCAGAAGTATGGTACTATATACCAATTGCATGCAAGGACACAAAACTTTCAGGGATGGAAGGGGCATTACGATTACTCTTAATCGTTTCTTTCTTCAACCAAGTCAGGCCAAAACGTGAACACATTATAAGTCGCTTTAGGAAATAGATCCCACGGTCAAGTCGCGTCGTCCCAGCTGCCTTTTTCAGTAATTCTTAGCTAAGCAGGTCCTGCCGCACCTTGCAGGATCCTCACACTTCAACTATAGCACTAGCATGGTTCTCATTACTAGTACTCTTAATTATGATTCCTCCTAATCATTTATTTTCTCCATCAGTCAGGCGAAATGCATGCATTAGAAAGAATGCTATAGGAGATATGTCCCAAAGCTTGGACTAAAGTCAAGTCGTGTCATCCCATCTGCCTAATTCTGTAATTCTTACCTAAGTAGCTCCTGCCTGCCCTGTGATTTACATACCTTTGCACTGCAAAAGACACTCGTGTCTGCGAGTATTTTGCATTTTCTAAGCTAATTAGCATTGATATACACATGATACCAATTGTTCTCAGGTCAGAAGAGAAGGCCTTCTAACTTCCCTTTTTGGTAACATGTTCCCACGGGGTGACAATGGTGAGGTTGGCAATTGGGAGGGCTCTAGTTGCTAACTACCATGCATTATATATACCAGAAGTGTTGAGAGGATGTTGATCATGTGAATAGCCAATGATATAATTCCTCAACAAGCGTGGGAAAATGACGCAGTTGAATCAGGCAGACTGGGATTTTTGCCGGTCAATGAGTCATTGCTTACTAATCCCGGGGATAAAGTACCCGGTTACCCGGCAATTGAGCAATTTTTAGCTAAGTAGCTCCTGCCCAATGCTTTTCAACACCTTCTCACTTCCAAAGACACTCATGTCTGCAAGTATTTTGCGTTTTGCAAGCTAACCAGCAACAATATGAACATGATTTCAATTGTTCTCGAGTCAGCAAACAATACTGCACAGTTTCCATTTTAGGTAAAACTTTCCCACGGGTAGCCAAACACGCACCATGACGCATCAACCGGCACTTTCGACTGTGTGCATATTTAAACGCGTCATGGTGCACAAACCCGGCTACTACAATACCCGGGCTGAATATTTATATTAATAAAAAGTCGCACAGAGGGGGAATTGAACCTACAACCTCTTGGCTTTTTATATCAACCAATAGTATTCACCACTACACTACAAGGCCATTTAGCTTTACAGGATATGTGCAGTAGTTGTTGACCTTCTATCTTCTCCTGCCCTACAAGACAGTTTGCTCTTTGCATCAATTTCTTTCCCCTTCTTTGGTACTTTGGGACAATATATATATATATATATATATATATAAAGCTACAATTATTGTGATTTGCAAAATGGAGGAGAATCACTGGAAAAGAAAGAGTTCAGAGGTCCTCGACCTGTGGGCTGCGGCGCCACCAGGTGCCGTGGCTTCGCTCTTGACTCCAACGCTTACACATTGCCGCTGCTTCCCACAACATGTGGCGCGTCGTCGCTGTCGTGCTGACGCGCCACGCGACATCGACAACGTGTATCTCAGCTTCTACTGCGCCTGTGGAGGCGGTTATGGGCTCAATCGAGATATCCTATCATGACTGATTCACATATACATGCAATTCTATGGTGCTACTGTGGATAGAAATTACATACATGTGAAAATGAAATACAACTCTTTTGCCATGAAATACAGCATCAGATAAAACTCTTGGGCATCATAGAAATACATGACATCCAAGCCCTCGATTGAGCCCGGAACCGCCTCCATAGGCGTAGTGGAAGCCAAGACACACATTGTCGATGTCGTGTGGCGCGTCAGCACAACGGTGACGACGCTGATACACCTTGCTCCATGCTGCGAAGCAATCATTACAGAATTTTCACACTTTCATCAAGTCGACAGACACACAATTCCGAAGATTGCAGCATCGCACAGCAGTGCTCCGACCACCCAATTAGTTATTCTGACCGCTCGCAAGATTGGACTCTTGCAGAGCAGTCACGCAATCGGAATCATACCTTGGACACCACACTCGCGCCAGCAATACCGTTGCACACAGCACACGCAGTCATCCAACCACTTGCTCGTTGTTCCAACTGCCGCCACACGACCTCAAGCACAGCATCTCCCACAGCTGTCATAACGCACCGGAATTCCATCAGACATTTTGATTCTTGGGATCGTTGTTTCAGCACGTGCGCCACGTATCTGCGACGTCTCTGCGACTTCCGAGTACCCCCACAGTTGCGCCATTGTCCGCCAACCATTGTCCAGCTCAGTGCTCAAGTTTGCACTACATATATTCGATCCCGATCGTTCTGCGGTTGGACCAGCACTCCGATTATCCCTCCACTGCTCTGACCATTGCACACGCAATACCAGAGCATTCTTCCGACCGTTTGACGAGTCGCAAAATCGCAACACTTACCTGCAGCCCCCTCACACGTCGGAGTGTATTCTACCACTCGCCAGCCACACCTCCATTGTCTCCTTTTCTAGTCGTAATGTCTTGTTCGACTCTGTAGGATGTCTCTCCCGCACTCCTTGATAGCGCAGATTGTTTTCCATGTGCTTGCACTGTCCTCCTGATAAGCGCTGATCACTTGCTCTACATTGTTCTATACAGCCTCTTGACTCTCCTCCATTGTCTGTACCATGTGCAACTTGCGCACCATTGTTTGCTTTTGTTCCGACCATTTTCCTTTATTCCGACTTCATTCTTGATCGGACTTGTACTGCAGCGGTCGAAACATATAAATAGCGGTCGCATCCATACTGCAATACAGATTCGGTTCCCCCCCATGGTTCAGATCTCATTCGGAGCACAGCATCTCTGTCTCTATTGTATAGTTAGCTCGAGGCAAGCTCTGTCACCTTTGCCTTTGCCTTTGTCTTCGTCGTCGTCTCGCGCACTCAGCTCATTGTTCTCCTCCCTCTCATCTTATTCCATCATCATTGCATCCGCTGTTGCCCTCGCACTTCATCGCTCCGAGTGTCTTGCAACATCGGAGATCACAATTGTGTTCCGCTCGTCCCGCAGCGATCGCAACATGAATCGGTGTACTTGCACCACTCATCCCTATCTTCCGCCCATCGCCCCCGCTCCTCTGACCATCCACACGGTTCTGCATCATTGCCTGCACGACTCATTGTTGCTCCTACCGTCTTGGGACATGAGAGATCCCAGCCTCGCTTCCATTTGTCCTGTCGCGGTTGCACCCTCGATCGCACTTATGCTGTGACATGATACCCCATCTTGCATTGCACCCCACACCTACCACCCAATGATAGAGACAATCCCCAAGCCTAAACTGTCAGCAATTTTGCTTGGGTATATTTAATGGCCAAGCCCCTCTCCCCCCTGCCTCCTAAATGATTAAGAGTAATTGTACTGCCATGCTTGCACTGGCCATTTCCCACCAAGTGGTGTAATAGTGCTCTGGAATATCTAGGGATTTGTTTCCCCAAGTATTGAGGAGCTATTCAGTGCTGAAAAAGTTTGAGGATAGAAGCAAGCTAAATAACACTATAGTGTATAAGTATATATGCATTGGTGCGGCTTGCCATTAGTCTTAAATATTATGATAAATTCAGACAGCAGTGGCATGCGTGGTACATATGCTCACCTTTTTCTTCATGATTTATGAATGTCCAGTCATCCCATAACAAATTAAGAAAGCTTTAAAGAGTATAATATCACTATAGTAGATGAATATCTGATACAGTGTGCACTGCATAACTCCTCAGAAATGACCCCCTGTATTCTGGTAAATTCAGGTCACATATGCACTCTACTAAGCCACATGCTGTAAGATTATCCGAATTTATAGAGCTCATTTGAAAGGAGAGAAGGTGCATATATCCCAGCATTTCTGTAATATATTATTGATTCACTATAGTACATAAATCCATGGGATCCATTGGCCAGTGATTGCCCTACAGCTCTCTACCGTTAGCCAGATATATTCGGCTAAATTACCTCTATATAGCAGTTTCACCTGTGCATCTACACCATTATTTATAACATTTTCAAAGCCCATTATATTGGTGCAAAAATACAATGGTCCTTACAGTCATGCTACTACTATAGTGCATCCAAGGACACTATAGTACTGTTATATGCACTAGAGTGCACTATACTGCCCTATACTTGCACTTCACTATCCTATCTGCCTATGACACCACCCACTTGTTACAACTGTAGGGACATAGTGCACTAAACTACTCCCCAGTGTTGCGAGCAAGGCATAAGCCAATACTGTGTAGAGTGAGGCTCAACAAGAAGCGCACTGGGATGCCAACCAAAATGAATCAAGAATAACTCTACATAACAAGTCAAAAGCTGTAACTCTACATTCAGAAAGCCTTGATGATCCAAAGAAGGAATTTTTGCAGATCGAAGGTCAATAGGAAATCGCGAAGTATACTGCTCATAGCCTATAAACTCAGGCAGCATGTCTTGCAGGCTCTGAAGCCAATCCCGGCGTGCCTCCCAAAATTCACAAGGACCCGGAAAAGAAGGAACCTTCTTCCAAAAAGCAATAAAGAGCCCCTCCCTTTCCTCCTTATAGCCTCTCAGTTCAGTGGTTGCCCGCAGCATGTAATAGAGGTCATCCCGCAGTTGGTGGCGTTTGATATTGTACAACATCAACCGTCAGAAGGCTGGGTCATCCCATACACTGTTGTCTGGCAAGCATCCACAGCTGTGTTTTGAAGGGCCGAGCTTCAGCTTGCCTTCAATCGCGTCCTTCTCGTACTTCCCAAAGAACTGCTTCCCACCATACTTCCAGAAGACAGCAGGGTCATACGCCTCATCCACAGCAGGGTTGAACTTGTAGGGATCCTTGGTAGGCCACTGCTTTTTCCAGTACACATCACCGAGAATTTCCTTCCACTCCGCAGCAGTGTATTGATGGAAGTCCAGGTCATGACTGTCCCGGATAACCAAGAAGCTGGAGAGAGAGTCGATCCGTTTATAGAATGCTGTTTGTCGTTCAGGAGTGCCGCTCCAGAAATGATATAGTGGAGGAAATGCAAAACGCCGAGACTCAGTTGTAACTTTTGCCTTCATTGGGTTGACATGATTCAGGGCTTGTTCATAGAAGGGAAGGTGTGGTGGGAAGATGTTTGGAGGAGGTGGGGGAGTGCTGTAAGCGCGTCGATAGTCTTGAAGTTCATGGAACAAGAAATTGAATTCTGATAGGCCAGTTAGTTATCTATTAAGGCTCAAAGCATGCAGGACGTACTTCGAGGGGCATTTTTTTTGTTCTGCTTTTTCTGCAGGGCTGCAGCGTATTCGTGAGTGGGATTGAACTCATCATCACGGCTGGACATCCCACGCGCAGCGCTCTCAAACCATGAGCTATCGAGAACGGCTGGGGGATAGCACCAAAGCTCTATGCTGTGCTCCTGCTTGGCACCCATGGGCCGCGGATTATTCGTCATGCACAGGTTTGAGCGCGCCGTGAAGGGCACACAGGGGACTGAATTGATATTGGGCAAGAGGTTGGCTGGAATGATAGGATTACGATTCCTACGAATCGTTGCTTATGTCATCCATATACAGCGTTTTTTCGACCCCATGCAACGATCATCTGTGTCGCCTTTTTTGGAAATTCGCTCCCACGCTATGTCAACTCACGACTTTACCCCTCCTCATTTGCTCCACACAATATACACAAATGATTGCCTAAATACACTGATTACTAGGCCATGCAACATATACAGAAGTTGCAGAACAGTGATGTTGCAACAACTGAGATGCACCAGACAACACAGGCAGAAATACGATGATGTCACTCCGGGGTTTTAAATTACAATTAGAGCCCGAAATGATGTCATCACTCTTGATTTCACAACCACCACCTCAGGTGCAGCTGCACACCCAACTTATGTAAATTTTAATGCCCTCCAGTGAACAGTATTGCCCACCATGACTTAAATTTGGTACCAGGGCCACTCCCAGTCGCGTTTTGGTGTCTAGTACATAGTGTCTCAAGACTATTATTTATGTATATATTTGATTATGTAACCAGAAACCCCCTCAGAGCGGAATCGTACTGCCGCGCTACGCGTCGGCCCACTCCCAGCAAGTATGACGCCACTTTCATGCGCGCAAAGTATTCGTAGAGATCTTGATTGGGAAACAATGAGCCACGGGTTGGCGCTCGAGAAGGGGCTTGGTAGTTTGTATGTTGTCGAAAGCCCTTGAGATCTTGCCACCATGCAGTGAATGCGATAAATTCTAGTAATGCGCGCTGGGCATTTCTAAAGTAGTCGACAAAATCGCGCCACGCTCGAACCCCATCCTGTTGTAATGTGTAGAAACACACGCGCAGCCTGCGCAAAGCTTCTTCGGGAAGAACAACATTTTGTAGCAGAGGTGATGACTTTGCGTGTTGATGGAAGGCAGGAAAGTCTTTTTGTGTGACCAAAGTGGCCCACTCCATCGCCGAGTGCAGGGTCTTAGCTATTTCTTTTGCCAGAACATGCATTCCGCTGCTGTCAGGGTGTGGCGCCCACATTTCCTTGCGCACAGAGCAAAGATGAATAGCAAAGGTGCTGGAGGCAATAGGAATGTATGCAAGATATGGAGCAGATGGATTGAAGGGTTGCGGGAATGTGGTCCACTCACACTCGCCCCATAAGCCATCCTCTTGAATTTGCGGCGGAACCTCGAAGCTGAAAGATGACGGTAGAGGGGCAGGGATACATTGCGCATTGCAAGAGATCATGATGTGGCTGTTAGACAGCCATGAGAACATGTCGATGAAAGGTGGTGGGGCCATGACACTACGGGAACACAGGATCGAGTTAGTCACTTTTTATCATCACACCTCTTCATCTGTACATACATTGGGTGGACTGTGTAGGGTACACAGCAGGTAGCAGAGGCAGCAAACACCAGTCCAGAATCCAAAGCAGTAATTAATATACGAAGTGCAAAAGTGATGGGCAGCACGCCGTATCACTATGCTCTATGCAATCAATCACAGAGTGTGGCCACTAAGCCCCAGCAGTATCAAGTAGACTATACGGAGCACGGTCAATGAGCAATGGCACACAAGATGGGCAGCACGCCGCTCTGATGCACTAAAGTCACGACAAACAACAATTTCGGGCTGATGGTGGTGCGGTAGGGGGCAGAGCTCGCGACGCAGCTCACGTAACAATTAGGTGCCTGACCGCGAGGCGCAGGGATGCTACGAGATGGTGTGCACGACGCCGCAACGCAAAAGGCAGTGTTTCGTGACGGTGGATGACCGAGTGTGATGGGCACGCACGCTGTGGCCCTGACGGTGGCGGTTTGAGACGGTGGTGTGCTCTGTGGAACGCTTAGCGAGTCGGTGCGCTGTGCGAGCGAAGCGGTCGGTGAGCGGCACGCAGAGCTCTGCGGGAGCGAAGTGATATGTGCGCAAGGCACCGGGCGAGCAGGCCGTCGGTGAGTGGTGGGTGTGCGGTTTTATGGGCGCAAGAGATGGATCAGTGGGCGACGCGCAGCGTTGTGTGTGCGCGGCGTGGAGCGCACTGGGCGAGCAGGGCAGTGGGTGGTGAGCAACCTGCTGACTCTGCAAGGTAGACTGCACGCACGTTGCTTTAGTCGACAGCGTCAAAAATCAATATTTGGGACCTACCTGGCACTTCAAGAGAGCAAGGGCGGTGGGTGGGCTGCACGGTAGCCGCTGAGCGAGCCAGCGAGGCGGTGGGTGAGCGACGCTCGATGTTGTGTGAGCGAGCGTGGACGGTGCGGCGGGCAGGACGGCGGGCGAGCGAAAATGGATGGGGGATGAGTTAGGCGGGTTGTGCGCAGCGCGCGGGATAGTAGGCCAGCAAAAGAGAGGCGTGCTTGACTCGCAGGACCTTGGGCGAGCGACAATGGCCTGTCCGCAGGACAATGGGCGCCTCAGAATGGACGGTGTGCGAGTCAGGCGGGGTCGTGGGTGGCACGTGGGTTTGTGTGTGAGCGAGCGCGTGCGGTGCGGCGAGCAGGACGGCGGGCAAGCAACAATAGGTGGTGCGTGAGTGAGGTGTGGTTGCGTGCAGCGCGTGGCATGGCAGGCAAGCGGGTTTGGACGGTGGGCGGCTGACACGGAGGCGTGGGTAGCGCACGGGACGTTGGGTGAGCGAGCGCGGGCGATGTTGCGGGCAGGAGAGGACGTGGTAGCGAGCACGGGCGTTGCTCGACATGGAGGGTGCATGCAAGCATGAACGGGCGGTACACAAACGCGCGCGCCCAGCGTGCGGGATGGCAGGGGACAGCATTTGGACGGCGTGGGAATGAAGCGGGAGCGTGCACGCCGCGCGGGACGGTGGGCACACCCAAATTGACGGTCGGTGATTGAGACGGGTTCGTGCAAGGGGAGGGGGACATTGGGTAAGCGATTGTGCGCGATGGGGCGCGTAGAACGACGTACAAGAGCGATCAGATGGGGCGCGAACGACACGGGGGCGTGCGGGGAGACAGGGATGTTGTATGAGCAAATGCGCTCGATGCGGCGCGCAGGAAACGGCGGGCGAGTGAGCGCGGGCGATACACAACGCGCAGACCGGCTTGCGACCGCAAACAGACGGTGGGCAAGCGTCATTGGGTTGGTCGTGCGCGGCGCGGCGCGCGGGGGACGAGCAAGAAATTGCGATGGATCATCGAGACGGAGTCGTGCAAGAGGACGGGGGCGTTGGGTAAGCGAGCGTGGGCGATGAGATGTGTAGGACGACGTACGAGGGCAAATGGATGGTGGGCGAGCATCGTTGGGTCGTGCGCGGCGCGCGGCGCGGTGGACGAGCGAAAAATTGCGATGGATCATCGAGACGGAGTCGTGCAAGAGGACGGGGGCGTTGGGTAAGCGAACGTGGGCAATGAGGCGTGTAGGACGACGTACGAGCGCGGATGGACGGTGGGCGAGCATCGTTGGGTCGTGCGCGGCGCGCGGCGCGGTGGACGAGCGAGAAGTTGGGATGGATGATCGAAGCGGAGTCGTGCGAGAGGAGGGGGACGGTGGGTAAGCGAGCGTGGGCAATGAGGCGTGTAGGACAACGTACGAGCGCGGATGGACGGTGGGCGAGCGTCTTTGGGACGTGCGTGATGCGCTGAACGGTGGGCGAGCGGGAATTGGGGATAAGTGATAGAGACGGGGTCATGCGAGGTGAGAGGGACGTTGGGTAAGCGAGCGTGGGCGATGAGACGCGTAGGACGACGGACCAGAGTGACCAGACGGTGGGCACGCTTCGTTGGGTCTTGCGCAGCGCGCGGACCAGTGGGCGCAAAGAAATTGACGGTGGGCACTTGAGACGGGGTCGTGCTTGGTCCTCGGTGTGTGCGGGGTTGTGCGCAGCGCGCTGGAATGAATGGAGGAGGCCTTGCAGCGGGCGAGCGCAGTTGCTAGTCACTGCTAAGGAGTCCCGCGTTCGCATTAGCTTACAGACCCTCCAGCAAAATGTAAAGCACGACGTGCCATGCAACGAACCCCGCGTTGGTGTGCTGTGAGCACCGCAAAACAGTCAGGAAGTCGAAGAACAAAAGACAGAGGAGGAAGTGGAAGGGGGAATGCGTCGCGCATTCAACAAGCGCTCATGGCCACGGATCCCGAGGGTT
Source organism: Auriscalpium vulgare (assembly GCA_019915015.1). Taxonomy (NCBI): domain Eukaryota; kingdom Fungi; phylum Basidiomycota; class Agaricomycetes; order Russulales; family Auriscalpiaceae; genus Auriscalpium; species Auriscalpium vulgare. The sequence goes on along the minus strand of JAHBBC010000004.1, from coordinate 536,078 downwards.
GACTCGGAGGGTTCCGACAAGGTTCGAGCACAGCTGCTGAACTCTCCAGTCATGCATCTGCACTCAAACTTTGTTACTTACACCCCACAGACATGCAAGAAACGCAAGGCCACGCAGCGCGAACCACGCGGTCGCGCTTCCTTCATGAGTGGCAGCTATTCTGTGTCGTACCGGTACTGACTTGCTCTACAGCCTCTTCCACCTCCGCTCAACCCGTCAACCGGCAGGGTGACTACATTGTGGGTTCCTGGTGCGCAATTTGCGCTCTCTGCTGGTTGTGTACTGAACATGCTCATAGAGGCTTCATCTGTGTCCTGGCGAGATCCACCCTTGATGCCCCAACTATCCGCGCTCGCGCCAGCAAAGCCTCGCCGCCGCCCTCTCGATGCAACGCCCAGTCTCAAGGCCTTACCACCGGCCCTGTCGCCTCCGACACTGCACGGGCTCGCACCGCCGTCATTTTGCTGCCCCGCTGCCACAGCCGCCATGCCACCTGTTCAACATTGCGACACCGAGCTCTCAATGCCGCGCATGCCGTGTTCTCAATGCCGCGGACGCCGTCGCCACCCAGGACGTCGGCTTCAAGACTATGCGTCCCACGTAAGGACTGCTCGTGTGGTCGCCTCGTCAGCAACGTGCGCCCTCACCACTTCCCAAATCCACGCACTCTCACCAACACCCACGCGCGCGTTGGCGCGCGCTCTCGCCACGTCACCAATGCGCGCGTGCCGTCGCCACCCAGCACTTCAAGACAGCGCGTGTCGCGTAACCACCACACGCGCGTACGCCTCGCCACCAATGTACGCGCTCACCACTTCCCAAACGCGCGCACTCTCGCCAACACCCACGCGCGGCGACGCGCGCGCTCTCGCCACGTCACCAACACGCGCGCGCTCGCCGCGCCGTCGCCGCCGACAACGTCAGCCCACCCCAGCACCCGCTCCCTGTACACTGGTGAGCAGATATGTTTTCATTTATTTGCACTTGCGCTTACATTAAGTTTGCCTGGAGGCGGTGCCTCCACGTCAGCACACCGGCCTTGTCCCCTTGACTCTGGTCTGTGGTCGACCCTTCGGATGTTGCGGACGGCATGCTGCCCACGCAATATTTGTTGTGGCTTTGACAATGTTATCCCAGTACTTGACATGCTTGCGATTGGGGGTTGCGACCGTGTTCCCAATCCTTCGGGATCTCCGTGGGGCACCACTGCAACCCCTGTGAGTGTGACCTGCCAGGCAGTACGGCGTGCTGCCCGCTGCTTCGCGTGTCATTACTTACTTAGGATTGGTTATATACTCCTCGACATGCTTGCGATTGGGGGTTGCGACCGTGTTCCCAATCCTTCGGGATCTCCGTGGGGCACCACTGCAACCCCTGTGAGTGTGACCTGCCAGGCAGTACGGCGTGCTGCCCGCTGCTTCGCGTGTCATTACTTACTTAGGATTGGTTATATACTCCTCGACATGCTTGCGATTGGGGGTTGCGACCGTGTTCCCAATCCTTCGGGATCTCCGTGGGGCACCACTGCAACCCCTGTGAGTGTGACCTGCCAGGCAGTACGGCGTGCTGCCCGCTGCTTCGCGTGTCATTACTTACTTAGGATTGGTTATATACTCCTCGACATGCTTGGGATTGGGGTTGCGACCGTGTTCCCAATCCTTCGGGATCTCCGTGGGGCACCACTGCAACCCCTGTGAGTCTGACCTGCTAGGCAGTACGGCGTGCTGCCCGCTGCTTCGCTTGTCATTACTTACATGTGCTCAATTTAATCTGAAAAACCGCCAACGATGCTTGCGGTCTGCGTGTTAGCGATCAGTGCCCATGTCATGTTCCTGCACACGCACCACCTCCTCCTCCGTTCCAAATGCCGGAGCACTTCGTTGCCCTAGGATTGGCCATGTCTCAATGCACGAGAAGGTTCTCATGGCCAGCGTACGTGCTCTGTACAATGCTAGCTAGAGCTCATGCTTACGTATTCATGTGGTCCAGCCGCCGGCGTCGGGCACATTTCCAGCCGGAGAGGCGAAGCATGACGTACTTTCTGGTTTGATTAGCCGGAAAACTACGTCATGCTTCGCCTGAACACACAGCCAAGATACAGCGCACCTTATCATCAGTGATTCATCAGCCAGCGAACAGGCCGCTAATGAGGCACGTAATTTTTAGCATGTGTGATGGTAAGTGAAGCTGACCATCCTCACTTTCATAGGAAGCGTTCAATCCACCGAGGGCGGCACATCAACCGTAAGCACTCTTCACGCATCCATCCGTCATGTCTTCTCGTCCACCACCCAAGCAACCGCTTTCCGATCGCACCACAACCAGATTGCGTGCTCATGACGCTGTTTGAAAGTGGGTGGCGGGCTAGCGGCTGACGGCGTTGTCTTGTGGACAAAGCGGGTAGCGTCTTGTCGAGTCGTAATGGGTGCGGTGTAGGAGCGGTCAAATTTCGTGGTACTGCAAGACAGGAGACACTGATGCTGACAAATGTGAAACCAGTGTAGAGCACACGAGTCAATTTTCATGCACGTGTCCTCCTTGCGCTCCGAAGACGAAAACCCTGTACGCCAGCTTCGACCTCCATTCCTTTCACTTGCTGCCATTCAGCGGGCAGAGAAGCAACTCAAAGAAGCAGTCAACAACACCGATTCGCACGCTGCCATGTTGATAACCGCCCGTCGCTTCTTGTTCCTTGCCACGACTCTTCCTCCGCCACAGCTGGCCCTGACCTCCAGTGTGGCGTCATTGCTTTGAGCGGGTGTTCGCGGGGCCAGCAGGTACCTTGATTTAACCTCGTCTTGTGTGACTTGGTCTCATGTTTGGCTTTGGCATCAGCATTCTGATTTTCAATCTTCATCTTCAAATCACACCCGCCCTAAGCGCAGTACACAGATCTGCCAATGTAAGTGGGTGCACCCCATTGCATTGGATGAATGTACGTGCGATGTCTTTTTATGTACAATGCCGAGCCCCTGCAAGACCGAGCGCTCGAGGACACCCCTTCCCCTCATCATACATACCGCCCCATTTCCCCCTCGCCACGCCTCACTCTTCAAGCTTCCAAGACCACGAGCGCGTTTGCGCCCCGGCTGCGATCACGATTGACTTGCAGTCTGCGTGTTAGCGATGGGGTGCTCGTGTTGTTCCTGCCCACACACCAAGGCGTCAAGCTGCCTCATTCGTATCAAGTGATGGATCCATCTCTTGGCAATGAAACACCTATCTTCAATGCACAAGAGGACGCTCGTGCCCGCTGTACATGCTCTGGGCTATGTTGCCTGGAGCTCGTACTTATGTAATTGCTTTCCTGCCCACCGGCGCCGGGTACGTCTGCACCCGGTGTCCTAAAGCATGACGTACTTTCTGCTCTGGTTAGCCGGAAATCTACGTCATGCTTCGCCTGCCCTAGTCAGGGGGGCTGCAGCCAGCTCTCATGCACCGCTGATTCTTCGGTCGAGGCGAGTGTTGTCGTGCTGTGCTCGAACTACTGTGAGTTTCCTTTCTGATCTGCTCTGAACTGGTCCGCCGACTCACAAACCCGTCCAGCCCTCGCCACATCCTGCGGCCATCGAGCACCGACCTCGGCGCAATAGGCTCGCTCGTAAACGGCTGCGGCGCAGCTGAGCATCGGCCGGTCCTCTGACGCGGCACATGAAGCGCTGCGCAGACGAAGGGACACGCTGCAAAGGCTTTTCTTAGCGGCCTTGTCTCACGCGCCGTCTGCGTACGCGAATACTGCCACGACGCCACGGAACGACGCCACGGACGTGGAGCATTTTTGCTAGCAGCTGGGCTCGCACAGACACATGTCAAACCAGCTGCAAGATGGGAAGTCAGCCCAAGGATCGCAAAACGAACGCCGTCGACACTCGCCTTGACAGTCGACTCGGCACTGTACGGTTATTGTACCGTTATCCTCTGGCAGCTTGCTAGTTTGCGACACCGTCGCTGCTGCTGGAAGCGGACTGTGCGTTCTATTTAGCGCTTGCGCTTGCTTATACTGTACTAAGACAATGTATACAGCCACGAGCCACGAGGCTCGTCTGTGCAAGTGCGTTAAGTGGGCTCAGCGTCGCCCTCAGAACGTCCCGCGGCATGTCGCCCGCACGCCCGCGCTCGTCCAAGGCGCAACACCTCGCCTGCGGACAGCCCGCACGCCACCAAGATCTCAAGAGATACTCGATTTCCGGGGTCATCGCGCATTCGCGGTTGCAGAAAAATGAAGTTTCTGCAAGTGCCACACCAACACCACAGGCACCCCCAACCTCGGCGCGCCCAGCAATGGAGTGCAAATCGATCGCACGCCCCGTCACCGGAACGCCTGCGCTGCGCGCGAGGCGAGCACGTTGCGCTGCTCGACGGCACTGGCATCGCCCGAGGGCGCATCGCCACACCGGCGGCGCGTGACTGCAAGCCCCGCGGGGGATCGACAGCGCCATGGCGACGACGGCGCGTGATGCCATGCACGGTGAGCTTCGTCCATCCTGCTGGTGACCGTTGGTGTTGACCATGTGTTCCTGCAGGCGAAGTTGCCTGTCGCTTGGGAGCTCAGGCGGGTCGCGCGCGAGCTTTGAGCGCCGTCCGGCACCCCTGTAGAGTGCCCCTGTTGCGTTGATGAGCACTCTGCGCCCGAGATTGCTGGCCCGCTCCCTCAATGCAGACAAGGTCAGCTCCACCGGTGGTTTGAAGAGCACACTGCAACGTACCGCGCGCGCGCGTGTCGGACCCAGCACGCATCGCAACGGTGGCGGCCCTGGCCCTGCGTTGGCAGGATCCTTGCCCAACGCCATCCTGCCCGATGCAATCCGCGCAGCGACAAGTTTGGCCCGGCTGCGTAAGATTGATTCCATTCTGCTTTGCGACGGTCGGTGTTGATGCGTGTCTTCCTGTAGACGACGATCCAGGGGTGGTCATGCGCGGGATTGGCGAGATGTGTGGTCGACTGCCGTTGCGCACTTCGTCCCAGGTCGCTGGCCGCGTGGCTGTACGTCAAGATACGGCCACCGGCGATTTGAGGAACACGGCGTGACGTACGTCGCACGCGTGTGCGAATCGGAGCAGCGGTGGTGCCCGCAGTGCGGTGTCTCAGCACTGGCTCCTCGCCATCTCGTGTGCCGCTGGCCAACGTAATTCTGCAGCGCGTATTGGCCACCGCCCGCTCTCAGAGTCGTCCAGCAGGCGCCCACCTGTGCTCAGCAACATGTTGTTTGGGGTCCTGCCGGCGCCGGGTACGTCTGCAGCCGGTGCTGAGAAGCATGACGTACTTTCCACTTTGGTTAGCCGGATTTCTACGTCATGCTTCAGGTGCTCGGCCCTACTCTTGTCCACCTCCACATCTTCGACCGGTGTCCTCTATATTGCCTCGATATTGCCTGAGCTGTAAGTGCCTGGCTTGTCAATTAGCCCACACATTGCTAATAGACTCATACAGCTCAGAACAAGCGTCCTGACGACCGCGGTTGACCATTCCTCGACAACCCTACGCCGCTTCCAGCTTGCCCCTGAGGCGCACATTGCGAGGCCACCACTGAGTAGTGAGGTCAAGGTGAGCAGTTGTCAGCACAGTCCAACGACAGCGAGGCTGACGGCCGACTGGTGTCGCAGTCTGCTTGTACGTGCGTCCAACCTGCCCATCCACGGCGCAGACAGTGCGTCCAGCTCGCACCGACGCTGTAGCTCGGCCACTTGTCATCGTCCAAGCCTGGACCGCCCTGCCAGCTGCCGTTGCGGCGTCGTGCTGAGGGTCTTTGCCGTGTGGACTCCCCTCTTCCTCCCTTGCCACCAAGTGCACTGGCTCGGCGTCCACTGCTCGGTTGCCCGCAACTCGGCGCATGCCGACATCCCACGGAGCCGGCGCTGCTGCGCTCCCGTTGGCATGCCAGACCCTTGCGCACCGAGTCGAAGAGGATCTGAGAATCAGGTAAGCAAGCAGTTGTCATTATGGTGGGACGACAGCTGACACTGTGTACTTTGCAGGGGGCGAGTACTGAGACGCCTCTAGCAGGTGAGTCTCGAGATTCGGAGTAGGACGGGCGAGAGACGAGCCCAGGAAGGAACCAAAGGTGTGTCGTCCTGTCGGTACGGGGCTTCCCCGTGTTGACAGACCTCCTCCGTAGCACGGAAGGAGTGGAGGGCGAGGAGAGATGATCACGCCCGTAGGCGCAAGGCCCGAGCGGGAGCTCAGTTGTTAGGAGGCTTCCTCCTGGTGACTGGCTCGAGAGAGAGATGGGCGAGGCGCCGGCGGCCCAAGTGCGTCGCGCGTGTGTGGTTCTGTGGGCGCACTGATGGCGCTCAAGAAGCTTCACGCGCTCGTGACTTGTCGCGTCGTCGCGTCGTCGGTTCTCGTAGTCGTCTAGCAACTACCTTACTTGTAGGAGACTTGAAGAGAGAAAATAGGAGACGATGAGACGAGGAGAGGAAAAAGAAAAAGAAACACGTTGTATTGATGATGCACGATGCTGTCAGTACACGACTTATATACTTACAGACATCTTCAAACTCCGACTAATCTAATCTATTGTACAGTAATCTAATAGCGTCCTGCGTCGAGACTGATAACCTTCTGCCCGCGTTACCTCCGGGCCTCTTTCTCCCGTCACAAAGCCCCCCCAGTCTCGGCGTTGGAAGCTTCGCTCGAATTGTCCCAAGAGGCCTGCAGCGCGCCCAAGTCGAGGATTCCCAGGGCTGCGATGTTGGGGTCCGCGTTGATCTGGCCTTCTGCATGTGCTTCCGAGCCTACACCGTCCAGTGCACGTCGTTCAGCTGGGCGCAAGGCATTACGCAGTTCCTTAGTCCACTGTGTCGGCGTGAGGGTGAGGTCTTGCTTTGCCGCGGAGAGATTGTTCAGACGTGTGGTGAACCAGACTTCGTTGGACCATGACCATTCACCGTTCCATGCGCGACTGTCCAAGAAGTCCTTCTGTCTCGGCCAAAGGCTTCGTCCGCTCTTTCCTCCATACAGCCGATCTACCTCCGATGGGTCATGCGGTCGAAGGAGCTAGGAACTGGAGTGGTGGTCGCGTCGCCAATGCCATATTCCGTTACTAGCCGCGAAGGCCCCGTACCCGCATCCTCCAACAGGCTAGGAGGCCCAAATTGAAGGGCGAGTCTCCAAGAAATGCCACCCGCTTGGAGGAACATGCGTGCGTTAGGCTGTGTCATGAGGTCGCGCACAGTTGCGAGGTACGCGTCCCAGATGTTGGCGCGTGTCTCCCACCAACGAACTTGGGTGAGGTTGACGTGCGCGTACGCCGCCCAGCTGTCCGGCAGGATTGGAAGTGGCCGCGGTAAACGACTCTTTGGATAGCTCCATCGGAAGGAAATGCCTTTGCTGAGCATGAAGGCAATCACGTCTGGCCACGGTGCAGTGCAAGCATCTCTCCACATCGCTACTCGCAGTTTCGAGCGCGACAGCAAGTGAATATGCCCCGTAAGGATGGGAGTGGTGGGCGGGATGGACAACGGAGTCTCCGAAGGACGTAAGATAGCCGCTGAGAACGTAGCGACCCCATGCAGCGGTGAAGATGGCCCGTACACTTCCGTATTAACAGTGACGGGCTGCTCCTCTAAGCTGACGTTGGCCGGAGCGGGGGAAACAGGCTCGGTGTCCATGGCCGTCGACCGATCGCCGCGCGTCTCGGATATTCTGTCCATCAGTGAAGTCGTGGGCACTGTATCCAACCGCGACAACAAAGATGCGGGCTTAACAGAAATTCCGTGGGACATGCGAGCCAGCAACGTTGGAACTTTTGGAGTGTCAAATTCTCTCGATATACTCTCAACCATTGATGTGGGACCCGTCAGACGATCAAGAAGAGACCGAGCGCTCGATCCACCCTCGAGAGAGCTGTCCTCTCGAGGTCTTTTACGTCCGCGTGCCTCGATGGGCGTGGTTGGTGCTCGGGAGGATGAAGAAGAGCTATCCTTCTTCGCAGAACCGGACTGTCCAGTTCTGTCCTCCATAACCACGTCCGATGAGGCACGTTGCGACGAACTTTCTCCAGGCCCGTGATGGAGAGTTTGGAGAGAGACACGAATGGCGGTTTGAACGTCGGCCTCTTCTTGATGCAGCTGATGTTCAACATCCGCGTCGCTTTCGCGGAGTGGGGATGATGGGTCGACGTGTGCTCTCTGCTTCCCTTTCCCGGATGGCGATGAGGCGCGCGGCTCGGCAGTTGAAGGGGTTGGAGGATCGGCCGGCGGCCTCATGGGACCGATGTTCTTCCCGTATATAGACTCGATGAAATCGTCTTCTTCGTCCTGGTCATAGGCGGGAAGCGGGAGCATCTCCCATTCGCCCGGCAGCTCCTTGGTCGCACGGAAGTCGGTTATGTCGACGAACACGGTACCGTCCCCGGGTTCAGGATCATCTGGAAACCTATACTGTGCTTATTTGTGGATAATTAGGTCTCATAAGACCTTCTTTGCATTAGACTTAGCTAAGGTTGGGCAAGTCATATTTGTTGCTAAGTAGTATCTTAAGTAGCATCTTATTTGAGCCTTACTGAAAGCACATGGTAGATATGCACGAATGCAGGACATCTTATTAGACACATATGAGACATAAATAAGACACGCAGTAGGACATAATAAGTACTACAGGTCATTGAAGGGCCCTGAAATAAGAGCATAATTAGACGCATCATATGAGCAACAATATGATGGGAAACGCACCCCCAGCACCGTTGAATCACCGCGCGAAATTTGCTGCGAAACCGTCATTGTCAACGACGACGTCATCGTCGTCATCATCGTTGTCGTCCCCGTCGCTTTCGAGCGGTGGCTCAAGGGAGTCTGGGTCGACAGACCCCTTCCTAAGATATCAGGTGCAGTCAGAGGGGCGAGACTCGGAGCCACACCACAGAGTCGTAATGCTCACGACGCTTTCGAGTACAGGAGCCCCAGCAGGCCCCAGAAACCGTTCTCGCTCCTTTTTTTGAGCCTCCGAAGGCGGTGGATGTGTTCTTTGTACACGACCTTGAACTTGTCGGCATGGAAGTCGACCTTGGTGGCAGGGCCTGGTGACAGCGAGTGTGAAACAAGACCAGCATCAATCTGTGAAATCAGGCGGTCAGGACCGTGGCAAAATGTCAGGGTAGTTAAAGAGGTATACTATGGTAGTGACGAGCGCCAGCATAACCGGCGGGATGACTGGAGTGTCGCCTTTCGGGGATACCGCCTTGTAATCGGCGGTAGGGAACCGGTGCACCGCGCGCGCGCCGAAGAATTTGTCGTGTAGGATGTCAGTGATCGCTTTGTGGCAGAATGGACTGCTTGTGTCGAATGTCATCTTCTAGACATACATAGCGTAGGCAAGTTAATTGAAGAGGGACGCGATGGAGTAGCGGATCTGTGCTTACAGATATGTCGGCGGGGAAGACGTACAGCCGGCCGTTCAATCCTTCGGTCAGCACGCGCTTCATGCTCTTGACGTACACGGAGTCCGGGATGCGGTTGAGGTGGTACGCGCGCTTCACGGTATCGTCGGCGCCGCGCTTGACATCCCCGCGGAAAATGGATATACGGGCCTCTGGCTGGTGGTCGCTCCGTCACCAATCAGTTACAGTGCAGGCGACCCAAACGAGTGCACGTACGATTTTGATGAGGAGCTCGTGATATGCCGGCTCCTGCTCGAGCCTCGCCAAGATGTCGCTATAGCCGAGCGCCCGCGCCGCATTTTTGAGACCGTCGATGAGGTAGAAGGTGCGCGCGCCGTCCGATGGGTAGGTGTTGCGGAAACACATGATCCTTGGCACCTCCTTAGCACATGTGCGCTTCAGAACCGCCTGGACCTGCTCAGTCTGGTCGCCCATGGTCATACGGCGGCCCTTTTCTGGGGGCACGACGTTCGTCCACGCAGGCCACTTGCCACCGCGGTCCGCCGATGCGCCCGTGCCAGGCGTGTTGGCCTTGCTCTGGATCCCGCGCGCGTCGACGTGGAGTGACTCCTCGACCTCGAGAGCCGCCGGGGACGTGTCGACAGAGGGCGACAGGCGGACATGGGAAGCCCGAGGCTAGGATTCATCAGTAACTGGCGGCCCTCAAGCGCATGGCCACGCACCTGTCCGTCACTGGAACGCCCCCCATTGGAATTAGCCTGGCCTTCGTCTTCCGAGCCGTCCGATACCTCGACGACGCGCGGCGCGCCCGCATGGCCGTCGTTGTTGCGTGGCTGTAGCCCAGTGCACCCGAGCGTCTCTCAGTCATGCGCGCCATCGACTGACAGCGTGCCACGTACCTTACTCGCCAGTGTCTTGGAAAAAATAGGACCCTGCTGTAGCTCCTATGTGAATGTACGAGCAGAATGAAAGAAGAAAAGGGACGTGCCTCAGGTGCGACACCGACACGGCTGTTGCTGAGAGTGGCGGTCTGCGGCACAGCGGCGCCTTTGCCCTTTGAGCGCGCCGATATAGATGTGGCCTTGGAACGCGGAGCTGAGGATCGAACGCTCGTGGTCCGATCCGGCGCGGGGGCAGGGTCGTCAAGGTCGGTGAAGTTGAGGTACTTGTCCACAGCACTCATTAACTCGCGCTGTTCAGCGTCGAGCGTCACGGGTTCGGCGTCTGTGGAATCCCATTGTGGAACCTCCGGTCCCACGCATGCATGAGTGCCTCAAACAGCGAAGTCGACGCGAGAAAGAGGACTGACCGCCTTCTTGAATTGTGCGTTGATAGTCCTGGCCCCTTTGCTCGCGCCCTCGCCACCTGCGCCCTCCGGTTCATCATCCGGCACCCATTGCTTGTCTTTCTCAGGCTCCTGGTCAGTACCTTCCGAGTCGTCCTCAGACCTCTCGCCGAACAGGTCGTCACGCGCGAAGGACTGGGCGGATGCGGTGGGTTTGGACTTGTGCACGGTAGACGAGTCTGTGAGGGGTCGTGAAGCAATGGACAACCAGCATCAGTACGCGTTCGATTTGCGGGCTGTGTACTCACCATTTCCATGTACCAAGGGTGCCGAGGCAACAGCCTGAGCCGACTCGCCAGCAGCCGAGCTGACGCCTTGCAAAGAAGGCTGTGAGTTGGCATCCACTACAGTCATCCAGAAGCCGCTTGTCAGTGCGCACACTTACAGGTGAGCTTCACGGTTGTGCTCACCGGGCGTCTTCTTAGCTTTCTTAGCTTTCTTAGCTGCCTTCGTTGACGGCGGCTCGGCGGCGGACGCGGCTCGCTTGCGCGACTCAGGGACCACGTTGTCGGTCCCACCGCCAGCGCGCGGCGCTGCGCGTACCAGTGAGGTCAGGAATTGACAGAAAGGTAAGCGACGCAACGTTTTGTCGATTTTCCTGCCTTCTGACGTGCGGACCTGCGTGTTTCTATGGGACAGCGGTCAACACAGACCAGCAGTCACGGCCTCGGAACTCACTGGGCATGGACTCGTGCTCTTCGCCCCCGTCGGACTCTAGGCTGGCTGGCTTGTGTTGCGCCTTCTGCTTTTTCCCGGGGCGCCTTCGCTGTTCTCCGCGGGCTGGTTCTCCTCGTCATCATCGCTAACGACCCTCTGGCTCTTGCGCGTCCTGGTCATGAGAAGTGGCCTGCGAGCGGGCGGTATGGGCTGCTGGGTAAGTGGGCGGGAGATGGCAACGATCGGCCGCCATTACTGATGCAGCAAATTTTTATAGGTATTTTTCCGCGGACCTACCCGCCGGACCCGTCGTATCCACGCGCGGTATCACGGATCGGCGGCCATACTACGGGTTTCAAATCAACCGGGCCTGCAGTGCACAAGTCTGAAGACCCTCTCCTCCCTTCCTACCGCCTTCCCCGCGCCACCATGTCAAGTCGCGCTGGCCCATCTTCACAACGCCACGCTGGCCATGAGCTGTGCCACGGATGTGGCCAGTGGTTTCAGCCGTCAGCCCTCACCAAACACTTGCGCCGCACGTCAACTCCACGATGTGTCAAGTACCGCACGCAGCGCCTCTCGGACGCCAACGATGCAGGCGGATCGGCGTTGCTCCCGTCCGCTCTCCTCCGGTCGCACAATCGGCTCCCCATTCCCCAAGACGAACCGCCCGCGTGGTTCAAGACTGACGCCACCATATCCGATAGTGAGTGGGACGATGGGGCTTCAGGTACGCGGCCATTCTTTCATGACCTTTATTTCCTTGCTGACGGCCCCTCAGATTGTGACCTACCCATCGACGCGTGGAGAGCCGACCTTGATCCCGAGGAGCTTGTCTGGGGCGATGAAGACGAGCAGGGTGTCGACGCCACAGCCTCCCAGGGCGCAAACGAGCAAGAAGAGGACGATAGCGACGACGAAGAAGGCGGCCCTGGCGGTGAAGAGCACGACATTGCTGCCATGCATGAGGATCGGCCGCGCGCGGACCAGTTGCGCCCAGACGCTCCAATGGACGACGCCTACGAGTTTCCTGCAGTCGGCGAAGAAGAGGCCCGTCGCATGGAGGACGAGCAGCGGCGAGACGACGAGGAGGCCCTCCATGAGCCGTCCACGGTGGTTCACTTTGGAGGCCGAGCAGGCGAGACTATCCCACAGGTCGACACGCGCTCAACGTTCGAGGCATACCGCGACACCCTCGACGCCGGCGACAATCCCGCAGCGAACGTCTGGGCACCATTCCACTCCAAACTGGAGTGGGAGATCGCGCGCTGGGCGAAGATGCGAGGCCCCACGTCCACAGCCTTCACGGAGCTCCTTCAGATCGACGAAGTACGTTTTACTGAGCGCCCCACGTGCATGCAGAGCAGCGCTTACATTCCCGCTCTAGGTTCGCGAGCGACTCAACCTGTCATTCAATTCCTCGAAGGCGCTGAATGCCATCATCGATTCAAGCATGCCTAGCATCCCCGCGTTCAAGTGCGACGAGATCACTGTCGACGGCGAGACATACGAGCTGTTCTACCGCGACATCATGCAATGCGTCCGCCACCTCTATAGCAACCCCGAGTTCCTACAGACCATGGCCTTCACCCCCGAATGTCACTATGCCGACGACGCTGCTGAGCCCGCGGATGAGGCTGCGCGGCCGAGGACTCGCGTGTACGGCCAAATGAATACTGGGAAGTGGTGGTGGCACATACAGGTGCGTGGCACAGCAATTGATAGCAACGTGTAGCTCATGCTCCGCGCACAGACCTTGCTCGAAGACAAGACGCCAGGCGCAACCGTTGTCCCCCTTATCTTGTCCTCTGACAAGACCCTCGTCACCAACTTTCGGAACAACTCCGCGTACCCGTTGTACCTTACCATAGGCAACATCTCGAAGGAGAATCGTAGGAAGCCGTCAAAGCAGGCTCAGATCTTGATTGGCTACCTTCCGACCGCCCGTCTGACGAGCATCAAAAATCAGGACACGCGCCGCCGCGCTGTTGCCAACCTCTTCCATGCGTGCGTTCGAAAGATCGTGTCGCCCACCATCTCACCTGGTCTGCACGGCGTTGAAATGGCGAGCGGAGACGGCGTCGTTCGGCGCTGTCATCCGATCTTTGCCGTTTTCATCGGAGATTACCCTGAACAGGTGCTCGTCGCATGCGTCAAGTCCGGCGAGTGCCCCAAGTGCGTCGTTTATCCTGATGCGCTAGGGGACCATACACCCTCTCTGCCATCCCCTCGGAGCATAGCTGCAGCGCGCGAGGCGCTATCCGTTATTGACCGCGGGCCAGAGGCATACATCGCGGCCTGCCAAGAAGCTGGGATCAAACCGGTGTATCATCCGTTCTGGGCAGATCTTCCCTACTCCAATGTCTTTGTTGCGATCACGCCCGACGTCCTCCATCAACTCTATCAGGGCATGGTGAAACACCTCCTGGGCTGGCTTACTGATGCCTTTGGAGCTGCCGAGATTGATGCGCGCTGTGCACGACTCCCTCCCAATCACAATGTCCGCCTCTTCAAGAACGGAATCTCTATCTTGTCGCGCGTATCCGGGCAAGAACATAAGGATATCTGTCGCATTCTACTCGGCCTTATCATCGACCTGGATCTTCCCGCCCGAACGCCCGTCACCGACGTCATCCGCACGGCCCGCGCTCTCCTCGATTTCCTCTATCTCGCGCAATATCCATCGCACAGCGACGCTACTCTAAAGTACCTCGAGAAGGCTCTGAAGCGCTTCCATGCCAGCAAACATATCTTCGAGGCTCTCGGCATACGAGAAGGCTTCAACCTCCCCAAGCTCCACGCACTCGCGCACTATGTCGACTCCATCAAGCTTATTAGAACAACGGACAATACCAACACCGAGGCCACCGAACGACTCCATATCGACTACGCGAAGGACGCTTACCGATCGACAAACCACAAGGACGTCTATCCGCAGATGACCAAGTGGCTCGTGCGCCGCGAGCAGGTCCTTCGGCATTCAAAATTCGTCGAATGGCGGCTCAACAACACGCCGGGCCTGCTGGCTGCTCCTCCGGCCCCTGTCGCTCTCAGGCCACGTATTCACATCGCTCGGAATCCCTCTGACAAGTCCGTCACCTTCGCGCAGCTCGAGTACCGTCACGGCGCCGAAGGCTTTGAGCACGCGCTTGCCTGCTATATCCTGGCAGCGCGGAACCCTCGCCATTCCAGCGTCCAGATCGCCAATCTTGCCAAGGGTCTCAAGCTTCCCTTTCGCACCGTCGCAACCTACAACAACATCAAGTTCTGGCTGCCCGACCCTCAAGATGTGGACAGCGCACCAGAGACTCGCGATGCCGCACACGCTCGACCTTCGTACATGGGCACCCGGGGCCGCGCCGTGCCAGGCAGGTTTGATACAGTTTTGGTGGACACGGGCACAGGCGACGAAGGGCAGGGTGTTCAAGGTATGTCGCCCTTTGAAAGCACACACTCAGCGACTGACACGTTCTTTTGCGAGCAGGCTATCGCGTTGCACAAGTCCACGCCATCTTCAGTCTCCCAATCAAAGCTCACGCTGCCGTCTTCCCTCCGCAATACGACGGTCCAAAACATCTAGCGTTCATAGAGTGGTTCACTCCTTTCACGCGCACAGCAGAACCGGACCATCTCCTTTACCGTGTAAAACGCGTGTACTCGACGGGCGGTGCGAGGAAATCGGCGGTGATCCCGGTGGGAGATATACGACGGAGTGTACATCTATTCCCTCGGTTTGGTCCCTCGGCGCCGCGTCACTGGTCGTCATCCAATGTTCTTGATTACTGTGATACATTCTACGTCTCATCCTTCGTAGATAGACATACCTACATCACAATATACTAAGAGTACACTGCCCACACCGACGGGACGAGGGAATGCATGAATTGACGCAGGCCGGAAGTAGAACATACATGAAACAACTAAACTATGACAGCGCGCCGCCGGTGCCAGGATCCTGCAATGCTGCAGCAGGGGTGGCCATCTCGCCTCAAAATTTAAGGCCGCATCCATGTTGGCTACGCACTGCGGCAAATGAATACACGGGTGGGAGATGTGATCGATGGATGGTACTCACTGGTCTGCCTCAACAACCCCTTCGTCCTCCACACACAGCGTCGCCTCTCCGGCCTCATCCGTACAGATGGCCACGGTCAACTTGACGGTGCAGGTGGCATGGGCCGTCGGGTTTGTACCAGCCGCGCGCGGGACGTAGGCGATGATTCTGTCGATGTCCCGGGCCTGGATCGAGGCAAGGGCAACCTTCATAGAGCGCAGAGGAGGGTAGGGCTTGAATGGGGGCACTCCGTGTCCGTCAACTTCTTCCACGGGAGGGCCCGGCGTTGCAAACGATACAACGCCGTTCGGCGCGACGACGAGCCTCACGATCTGGCCGGGCGCGACACGTCAACGCACAGTACTAATGGTTTGCCATAGTACAGTCACTCACAAAGCGCGTAGAAGGGGGCAGGGTGACATAGAAGGCGAAGCCAGTGGGCATGGTTGTTGTTGAACAAGGCGCAGAGGGCGAGCGAGGCCGGCATGCCCGATATGGTAGTACGCTGTGCGCCGGCGGGCATCGGTCAGAGCAGCGCCCGTGGCGCTCACCCGGTCTAGCTTGATCCTCCGGCTCACCCGACTTCTCAATACACCTCTACCGGCCGTCAAAAGTTGTTGGACACCGCTGCGGCTGCGTTTGGTGGGGCACGGATGCACAGAGGCAGCCTACCAGGTCTCCAGATAACTTGTGAGTCCGGAGCTCAGCTGCTGACATAGTTCATTTTCGTTTGCCCTGCAGGCACACGCTCGCTACACCTCTTATCCCAAACCTCCATGTCGACCATCCAAGTGATCCTCGATGTTACTCTGAGCGCGCCTGGCCGTTATGTGCGTATCAAATCCCAACGGTATATTCGCGCGCTGACTCTACTGCCCATACAGGAGCTTGACGTAGCGATCCCTGGCTTCCAATACGCAGGGACGGCAAGCGACGCTGGAGGTCAACCACCGCTCACCCCGGCGCCGTCGCCCACGGCGTCCCCCCGAGCTCACCCACCGACCTGGGACTCAAAGGAGCGGGTTCTGTTCGTCCGCACCCGCCATATAGGGCACGCGTCGCCAGCTCCGTGCGCTCCCGCCGTCCTCCCGCCTGTGGAGTCGGACATTGTCAATGCCTCCGACGGCTTCGTGGAGGTGCCGCTCGAAGGCTGAACGCACGTCGCTCGTGAGTGTGCCGTTGTCTTGCGTGCCATCGTCTGTGCTCAATTGTGTCTAGGTCCGTCTTGACAGCCCGTAGTTTGGACTCTCTAATAGTACCCCGTGGCGCCGGCAGTTCTTGTGTAGGCCTCAGCACCCCATTACCCGTCGTTACTCCTGCATAAGATTAGATTGGCTTCCTTTGCGATGGTCGGACAAGCTGTAGATGAGACATGTGTGCAGCGCCGTCGGGCTGGCAGCTGGCAGCATGTTGGCTTAGGGTAGGCGCTCTCAAGGATGTCAGGCATGCATCAGTCGGGCACTCCGAGGCCGTCAGCTTCAGACAGCGGTGAGCAGCACGCAAACGGACGATAGAACACAGATTCATTGGGACAAGCAAGAAGATGACTACGGAAATAATAAAGAGGGCTAGCTTGAGTACGTCGCGGGGAGGTGACGCGTGTTGTAGCTGGTGGATGAGCGCAAGTCCGGGGGTCGCAAGACTGGCGCTAGGTAGCACGCTAGTAAGTGCGGGCCGGAGGTTGACAGCCGGTGTGACAGTGCCACCGTTACCGTCCCCGCAGGCGCCGTGCACGGGCTTCTTCAACAACCAGTCGACCTCTCCCCATCCCACCACCGAGTCTAGGACAATCCCACCCCGCCGAAGTGTGCATAAACCGTCTTTTGTGAGTTGCAGGCCCATTTTCCCCCGCCTCTGAGGACTTCTACGGCGCGCGCACCGTCCCGACGCGTCTGGCACTGCACGCGTTGTCGGGATGCGTCTGCGCAGCCTTGTATGATGCCAAACCAGGCTTCTCTGGGTTGCACAGACGCGTCCCAACAACACGCACGGTGTCGGGCGCGTTTTGCATGTGTTCCTTTATTTTTGGCCAAGCCGGCGTGTTCCTCCCATCGCGCGCGCCATCTCGACGCGTCTGGAACGGCGCGCGCCGTCGAGATGTGCCTGCGCAGCCTTGTATGACGCCAAACCAGGCGGCTCCTGGCTGCGCAGACGCGTCCCGACGACGCGCGCGGCGCTGGACGCATGTCCTGCGTTTTCTAATTCCGTGGCCTTCTCCTCGCCGCAGACGCGTCCTCGACGCGTCTCGCACTTCGCGCGCCGTCGAAATTCACCTGTGTAGCCTTGTATGACGCCAAACCAGGTGGCTCCTGGCTGCGCAGACGCGTCCCGACGACCTGCGCGGCGCTGGACGCGTGTGTTGCGTTTTTTTTTCTATTCCCCTTCACCTCACCGCAGACGCGTCCTCTCGAATGAGCGGCGCCTACCCCTCCACAGTTAGCTCTCTCTCGAAGAATCCAGACCCAGCTAACGAGCTTCAACAGGGCAGATATTTCCCAGGCAAGCGCTGCGCAGCCTTGCTTGCTTCTGCGCCGCGTTTGCGCGCTGCTGGGAACCCACCGCAAAGCCGTCAAGGCCCGCGTCTCAAACGCTGAAGTGCGGGTAACTTTACTGGATTCCTAGGTGCGTTTCGCTCAGTTACTAGAGTGCTGCGCGAGTCTGACCGTTCCGTTCCACAGGCAGCTTGCTGTAAGCCGTCAAAACGCACCGCTGCAAACGCTGACGGGTGGACAGTGCATCTAGATTCTGAGGTGCGCTTCGGTTTGCTTGGTCCATGCTCGCGTCCGCCCATCCCATTCCACTGCCCGTTGCAGGCCAGTTAACCGGAACGCGGTCTGGTGCGCTGTGCGGCTAGTGCAAGAAGCTAGGACGCTATGGGTGGCAACCGGACGGTACGCTACCGTTCCGCTGTGCACCGGGCGATGGGCTGACTTGTTCCGGCCACTGCAGACGCGGTCAAGCAAAGCGTACTACTCGGAGTACTCATCCGCAGACTTCGACCTGGCGGCGGCAATAGCAGAGTCCGTTTCAAGGCTACGCCGAGGTGCGCAAGGCATCAACGACCCAACAGAGGAAGAAGGCGCTGCGTCGGCTGCAGCGAGCGGATTGCAACGTGAAGACGATGCCAGACTTGCGGCGCGAAATCTTGCCCGTGAAAAGCAGAGGCGCGAAGACGCGCTGAGGGAAGACCGGGGCGGCGACGACTCGGACGCGAACAACGGGCACCCCCAGAAGGCGAGGAAGAAGCGGAAGCGGCGCGGCGACCGCGAGTACGCTCGGCCTGTGACGGCCTCGGGCCTACCACTTCCCACACAGTTCATGGCCGAAGCTCACGCCGGATCAATTTCGCATGCAATCCCAACGAGGGCCGCCGACTTTCAGGTCACAAGCGGTAGCTGGACGGGATCTTCTGATCTCGACGAGCTCGCGGCCGCGTACCGCGACGAGCTCGTCCCTCCTGATGAGCTCGTGGCCGAACATGGCTTCGAGGTCAAACACTGGGACGGAGTGTAAGTGCCACAAGTTTTGGTTGGTGCGATGTGAGCCTGACAAACGTGATGTGTAGGGAAAGCCGGTCAATTGTGGACTGCGAGGATCGCATCCTCCTACAAATGGCGGGCCGCCCGCGGAACGATAAGTCGTGGCCAGATATAGTGAAGAGTATCAGCCAGGAATATGACGAGGTCGCGGAGATCGCCGATTTCAAGCCGGGCGAGCTCAAACATCAACGCGGCGAATACCCGGTCATGCATGCGGGCTTTACGTTCGGAGGAGGGTCAAAGGTGCGTGCTTATTGTCTTGGAGCAGAAACCACAGTGCTCATCCGACACCGTCCTTCCTCGCCGACGCAGGAGCCACACAATGTGAACAAAGGGAGTGATGATCACCAGATGGCGAGAGCACGTCTTCTGCGGCACCGTGGGTTGAACCGCGTGGCAGGATTCCAGAGCAGTACGTGCTGCTGCCTTCCTCTACATATGAAGCGAAAATTGACATACCCTCTTAGGCGCAGCATCACTGAATGCACCGCGCATCTTTGGGAAGATCGATCAAGTTGTGGAAGACGTCCGTGAGCGCAACCCATCGCTTGAGAAGCCTTTCGCGAGGAGCGTGTTCCCTGTCGCCACCTTTAATTTTGGCCCCAGGGCGCTGACCACCCCCCACCGCGACTCGAAAAATGTGCCGTGGGGGTGGTGTGCTGTAACGCCTTTCGGAGACTACGACTACACAAAGGGAGGGCACCTCATCCTGTGGGAATTAAAAATGATCATCGAATTCCCACTTGGATCCACAATTCTTCTTCCATCCGCCCTCCTCACACACAGTAACACACCGATTCAAGCCGGTGAAAATCGTCAGTCATTGACGCAATGGTGTTCAGGCGACCTCGTCCGCTGGCACGCATACGGTCAGCGTACGGAGGAGACGCTGGGCCGAGAAGACCCTGACCTCAAAAAGCGGCTAGCAGAAGAGCTAGAGGGTCGTTGGGAGCGATCGGTGGAGTACTTCTCAAAGAGGGAGGGGCTTCAGGAGGATCTGAAGGCCATGCATGAGGGCAGGTAAGCTGTTAACTGATACTTCAAATTGGAATGGTTAGTTTGGTCATTTTGATGTAAATACACGGTATATTGGACTTGAAATATGTGTTCATTATGTGTTCTCATTGGCAAGCTACTCAGGAATGGTTGCTATTGCGATAGAGAGTGGGTGTGGCACTAGAGGTGACATGTAGGTCACGCGCTGACAAGCCCCGTCCCGCGCTGGGAGGGGATCTCGACTGTCTTTTCGCATTTTCGACCAAGTCCTCGGTCACGTGACCTCGGCCTTCCTGCGCCACGATCGGAACGCCCCGCCGACTCCCACGCTGCTCGCACCACGCGCCCACAGTCGCCACACGCTTGCCAGCACAGCATTTCCCATGCCCGTCACGACGCATCAGATTTCCATCAGACTCGCACAGCCTGGTCGCACGACAGCCACGCTCGGCGCTACGCAGCTCCGGAGCTCTCACGCCATCCGAGTACCGCCTCAGTCGCTCATTGTCCGCTTGCCCATTGTCCGCCACACGAGTCCGACTACCCCGACGTCCTCCGATTCAGCGCTACCGACTCGCCCGCTTCCCTCCGATGCGTACTAGCGCCTTACGACCCGCGCTACGCCCCCGCAGTCACGACGCGACTTGCGAACGACACGTGACCCAGTCGCGACCGCGTCGAGAGTGGTGCACTCCGAATGTTCGCAATCGGAAGGCGCAGCCTCGTGCCCACATCATCGGACCACCGCTATCGCGCTCGATATGGCGCGCATTGTCCGTTCCCGCGCTTCCCGACGCTGTTTCCCACAGTCGACGACAGAGAGGATTGTTTCCCGCGCCGTTTCCTTTGTCCCTTGACAGCGCTGATCGTTCGCTCGACATCGTCCCCCGCCTCGTTCCTCGTCGTCTGACCGTCGCATGACTCTCGCACATTGTCCGCACCATTTGACAAGACGCCGCTATCTTTTCTTTTGTCTTTCCGATGTTTCCGTACTTACTCGATCGGACACGCACTGTACTCGTCGCAACGTATAAATAGTCGTCGGATACTCTGCGAAATGCAAGTTACGTTCCCCCCTCATCGCTCCGAGCACAAGTCGTGCACTCTCGCCCTCGTCGTATCGTATAGCGGTCAACATCGGTTGACTGCTCTCGCGCCTCAGCCTCAGCCATCGCCTTAGCCTTTGTTCTCGCTTCCCGTCTTATCGCCCTCATCTTGTTCCATCGTTGTTGCCCCTTTGCCCGAGTCCTCGATCGCAGTCGCGTCGCAGCCTTCCGACGTCGTACGTCGAAGCCTCGCTTTCCGATCGGTCGGAGAGTCGATCGATCGCCTCGTCGTTGCTGCGCTCTCGATCGGATCGCAGTACGATTGATCGGAGACGGTCGTCGCTTACTCCGGGACTCCTGACGCTCGCTCGCACACACACCGACATCTCTGCAGCGCTCTAGGGATTGGTGCTACGTTACGCATTCTGCCCTACTACCTGGTTGTGTCCATCAGCGCGACTTGTTGTGTGACATTTCCCTTAATATCTAAGGATAACTTTGTAAATGAGATTGCTCATTGGTCTGCAGCCCAATCTGCTTCATTCTTTGTGTGTGTGATGTCCCCACTTGGACCTACCCACACGCCAAATTTGAGATTCAGATTCTGACATTTTCATTTTAGGGAGGGTTAGACCCTGTAAGACAAATAATTAGAGAGGGGTAGGTTTCCAGATGATGATTCAACCGAACCGCACATCCCATGTACTCGCCATCCTTCACGTGCTTGGCTGCGATGTACCGCCTCGTGGAGGGGTCGTCCGAATCCATCTGTTCGTGCCAGCGACGGACTTCACTGACTTTTCGAATACGGTCTTTGCGGAGCAGTTCGTTTGTCCTATGCTTCAAGTTCTCGGCATTTTTCTCCCACTTGCGCAAGCGTTTGTCTCGTTCACGTGTTACCGCTCCGATTTCTCGCGCACCTAGATTGCGAGGGTTGAGCACTTCTAACTCAGGTTTCTCCAACCCGAAGTGCCACAGATACCGAGGGTTCGCGCCATGAAGGTAGAGTTCTTGAACATTCGGCCAGGTGATTCGAGGGAGATGAAAGTCTATGAGGGTGCCCACGCGCTCTCCTGAAAGCCAAATGATGATTGTATTGGTCCAACCAGCTACAGGGAGAGGGATTGCTTCCCAGCCATGACCCGCATGAGTTGCGAGAAATACCACGAAAGCCATCCACTCGTGCATAGAACGACGAATGATCGAGAGTTGTTTCTTGAGGTCGCCTTTAACCGCTGGCTCTCGGGTCATGGCAGGGATACGTAGTGGTGCCGCATCGTAACCCAAGTACTTCTGCATGGCCTCTCCGATCTGCATCATATGGCCTGTGTACTCCGTTAACCACGATAAGGCCTTCGGAGCGCATTGATACCGGTCGTTGCCGACACGTACGAAGCCGTTCCCGTCCGCTTGATCGTTATACACCCACTTGTCGTTGGTGCTATCGTTGGGCAGCGGGCGATAAGCCAGCCAAGGTCGTTTGTAATCCCACCATTCGATGGGAATGTCTGGACCGTCCGATCGATAACGAAATGGGGGAGTCGCGTGTAAAGCAGTTCGCGAAGGTAAGGGCACCGGCGAGCGTCCGCACGGCGTTGGATCCATTCCGAATCCCACCCATTGAACTCCTGGAACTGAAGACGTGTATACTTCGGCGAGATATCCTCCGGACGTCACTATGCTGTATGGCTTGACCGATTCATCGTAAACTGCCTTGGGGTCTCCGGCGCGCCGTCGACGCGCAATGTCTCGCAGTTTCCCTGCCGGCGGGGGCGTGGGAGCGGCTTCCGCTCCCCAACCATACGATGGTTGTGCCCACGACGACATTTGCGTTTGACGGGGTAGAGGCGAAGTGATGGTTCGAGACAAAGAAGAGGGACCCGAGTCGTCCGTTCTCCGTCTAAGCGCGCCTCGAGGCGGTGGCGCCCGGCGGGGTCACGTGCTGCAGTCGCGTCGCGTAGAATAAGTAAGATAGAATTAAAAGGTGGTGCTCTTAGCGATGAATAGTACATCAAGAAATAAAATCAGAAGAAATTATATACATGGAGGCGATCCTGCTTCATCGTTTAGCAGGACCTGCCAAGCCCGCGTCCCGTCGGTAAGAGAATAATCGTTGGGGTGCGTTCCGTAAATCCGTGGCGGTTGCCCATGAGTCGTATAGCGGCGAATACCCCTCCCAACGAATGAGGTAGAGCATCTGCTTCCTGCGCTTATCGTAACGATGACCGACAATCTTATCGACATGATATTCTTCAGAAGCTGGCTTGTCTGAACGGGTGTCTGGTAACACAGTGCGATGCCCGAATTCGGGATCTGATGGTCTGTACAGACGCAAATGTTCGAGATTAAGGACATTGGAGCCAGGGTAATTGTCGGGAAGTCGGAGACGGTAGACTTTGGGGTTAATACGCTCCTGAACTTCGAATGGACCAACTGCACGCTGTACTAGCTTGCTCCCTTCCCCTTTACTTTCCAACCATTCCAAAGAATGAGGATTCACCAGGACTTGATCTCCGACCTTGAATTCTAACTCTCGTCTACCCTTGTTGTAGGATTCGCTCTGTTTCAACTGAGCTCGCGCGAGAGCCATCCTCGCGCTTTCCCTATGGTATTGCATGAGTCACACGAAATCATCGGATCGGTCATTCAATAGCGCGTCCTGCGGAGCGGCTTCCGCTCCTTCTGCCTGCGCAAAATCTAAGCTGGATTTGGGTTGGAACCCATAGAGTATGAAATGAGGACTCATCCCCGTGGACGAATGGGGAAGATTATTATAAGCGTGTTCAAGCAGCGGCAACCATTCGGCCCAACTCGTCTTGTCCGTAGCGACATAGGCGCGTAGCATGATCTCCAGCTTCTGATTTACGATTTCCGTCTGTCCATCGTGCTGAGGATGATGCGAGGATGATAGAGACATTCTAGTTTTGAGCGCTTTCGACACCCCTTTCCAGAAGTCAGAAGTCCACCTAGGATCACGATCGGAAACTATGTTATCGGGCACGCCGAACCTGCAGATGACATGATTGACAAAAAGCTTCGCGAATCCTTCGGCTGTTAGGCCAGTCGTAGTAGGGATAAACTGCGCATGTTTTGACATTCGATCGACTGTAACCAGGACAGCATTGAACTCTAGCGACCAAGGTAGGCCAGTCACTAAATCCAGCGATACAGATTCGTAGGGGCGTCGCGGAACTGGATTCGGAATCAAACGGCCGAACTTAGTAAAGTTCCTGTGCTTGATTTTCTGGCATACATCGCAGGTGTCACAGAACCGTTGTACGTCTTTCTTCATTGAAGGCCAAAAGAATTTTCCGCTCATGAGCTGCCATAGTTTCTCTGCGCCGGCATGAGCCGATTCGAATGGAGATTCATGAGCTTGAAGGAGCAGACTGGCTCGCAGGGATTTGGGAACACAAAGCCGGGGTTGGAAATCCGCATCTCTAAAGTATAGCAGTCCTTTCTCGTCCTTGAAATATCGCTGTCCCGCATCCCAAGAATCCGGAGAAGTACTAGTACTTTCCCATCTCTGCTTGAAAGCGGCATCCGCTTTATATCCTTGCAGAAAGGATTGCAGATAACTCTTATCCATGTGGACATGAATAGTAGGAGGGGGATTTGCGGCTTCCCAGGCTCGCTGCTTGTCGTACAGATCGATATGCTCTGACAGGTCAGACGCCCTGATCTCTCCTGTGTCGGCTTCCAACGATGGCTCCCCCGAGATGTAGTCCTTCGTCGCGCGTTCCGAATCTAGGTTCTTACTAGCCGTCTTGTAGGAACGGGTCGTAACTTGGAAACAATGATGTGGCGGATTAAACAAGCCGTCGTTCCAGTCCGTTAATACCAATTGTACGGACTTCTCTAATTCTCCTACGGAGTTGCCCCTCAGAGGAGACTCGGACAACTTGGTGAGCGTTAGAGCGGGTGAGTCTTTGTCGTTAGGAGTTACATAACTGGGCACGCCTTCGAGCAAGCGAGAGATGGGATCTACATTGGAGTGTACCCTACCCGGACGATGAATGATCTCCAGGCCCGGAGCGTAAGCCGAGAAGACAGTTCCCCAAGCTCCCAGTCGTCGATTATTGTTTTCATACGTCTTTGCCCATTGAAGAGCCGCGTGATCAGTGACGAGTAAGATACGTTCGCCTTCGATGAACGGCTGGAATTTTACGAGCCCTTCTTTAGCGGCTAGAGCCTCCCTCTCCGTTGCAGAATAGTTCCTTTCCGCTGCTTTGAAAGTTCGACTCCAATATCCTACTACCCTTTCGACTTGTACGGTCGTATCCTCGAAAGAGCTTCCCCAGGAGCTCTCGTAATCACAGTCAATAATCTTGCTCGATAAAGTGGTCGTGAGCTTGGGAACCGGCTTCCCCGACTCGTATGCCCGACGGACACGCTCATAAGTCCTCGTTCCTTTCAGATCTTTCAAGGCCATTATTTGCACTTGTTGCAAAGTAACTCCTAGACCGTCTCCGGAAGCATCCGTATACAACCGATAGGGCTTCCCCATCTCCGGATGCGCCAGTACCGGAGCACGAGATAGAGCTTTCTTGATCTCTTCGAAGGCTCTTTCGTGTTCGGCACGCCAATTCCATGCAGCTCCCTTCCGGGTCAGCGAGAATAGAGGAGTTGCAAGTGTAGCGTAGTGTGGTATGAATGCTGAAAAATACACCGCCATCCCCAGGAACGTGCGTAATTCGGCCACCTTAGTAGGCCTCGGCATCTTCAAGATGGCTTCCACCTTTTGTTTGTGCATCGACAAACCTAACCGAGAGACTTTGTGTCCGAGTAGAATGATGGAACTATAGAAAAGATGACATTTCTTCGGAGATAATGTAATTCCTGATTTCTCAATGGCTCCGAGTACTTTGTCCAAATGTTCAATGTGTTCTTCATAGCTCCTCGAATAAACCACTATGTCGTCTATGTAGACCAGGCAAAACAACCAGAGGTACGGGGACAAGATCTCTTGCATGACGCGTTGGATGATCGAAGGGCCGTTACGTAGTCCGAAGGGCATCCTCAAAAACTGGAAGAGCCCTTTGTGCGTGCGAAAGGCAGTTTTCTCTACATCCTCCGGGGCCATCTCTAACTGAGTGAATCCGGCTAGAGCGTCCAGAGATGACAAGACTTGAGATCCTGAGAGTGAAGAAAGAATCTCAGACTGGCGTGGAATAGGAAATTCGTCTGGGACAGTGACTGCGTTGAGCTTCCGGTAGTCTACACAAAATCTTGGCTTGTTATTTCGGTAGACGATGACGACCGGAGCGCTCCAAGGGCTAACGGATGGTTCAATGACCCCTTGCTCAAACCACACATTAAGTTGCTCTTCAATAACCATTCGTTTGGCCGGAGAGCTCCCGTACATGGGCACGGCTATAGGCACTTGTCCGTCCTCGGTACGAATGTGCACCCTCGATTGGTGCTTTCCCAATCTTCCATCAAATCCAAATGCTCGTTGTCTGCGTCGCAGCATTTCCCAAGCTCATTCTCTCAGCTCCTCCGGAAGTTGCCCTACATCGAGGAGCTCTTCCATGTCTTGAGATGGCCATATGGTTGGATCGGGCACTTCAGCAGTTTTGGGCCCCCAAATCTCCTCTTCCTGAGGTTCTGGCTCGACGGCTTCCGTCGGCCTTTCGGGAGCAACCCTGACTTCCGCATCTCTTACTTCAGATTGCAAGTTTAAGTTCGCGTGTACTAACTGCTTGAGGACGCTTGCGTGATTTGCTAAAGCTTCCGAATTCTCGACACTCCCGGGGGCATCCAGGAATTTAGCAGGGTCGACCAGATGTCCTACGACTTCTCCTTTCCGCAGCATCTTAGGGTGCGCTGACGTATTCGCTACCGGGATGTACGGAGACGATTGGTTCAGAAGAGTATTGGGAACTACGAAGACGGGAGCTCTGGAAGAAGCTACCATAGATTTCTCTACCATCCAAGTGCGCTCGTCCGTGAAGCTAGCGGAGACTTGTACACGCTTCACTGAATGTGGGGGAATTTTGACGTCACTAGATACCCGCACGCTTCGTGGACCTTCCGCATCCTTTCTCAAGACTCTGCGCTTCGCCTTGTTCCGACGATGAGCTTTGGCGAGAATAAAGCGTGCCAGTGGAGCCCCCAGTACCCTTTTCGCTATCCGAGCTTCCTTCCCATTTGACTCTTGAACTCTTTCAGCTAGAACCTCGTATTTCCGTCCTTCGAAGTATACTCGAGTTCCTGATTCCAAGTTTCGTTCAACAGCCAACTCATAAGCTTGGTGGAAGTCCTCTCCTAATAGAATGGGCACCGTAGCGAATACTTGTGCTGATACGGCGGGGTCGACTTGGTCCGGGGCACTTAGATTCTCCTCGTCATCTTCATTAACGATAGGGAAATCAGCTTCTTCAGCTTCATCCCCGTTCCCGGAAGCTAGATGGACGGATGCTTGGCCTCTATCATTACGGCCGCGGAATGCTCTAGGCCGGAAGGGCCGGGCATTCTCTTCACGTATCGCTTGCCGGACTAACTGTGGTATCTCTTCTTTAGATACCAAATCGCTGGAATTACGCGAAGCAGCAATTAGAGCTAAGGCGTTATCCTGAGCCCTTCGAGTGAGATCGTCCGTGCTTAATGGTAACGGCACATTCAGAGTCGTCATCCAGCTAGAGGGTACGTTGCGAAGGACGATCTGGGCTTCTTCGGGTCCTCCGTTATCCGTGTTCAGGAGAGCGCGAGCATACATAATGCGCCTCTGTAGGTAATCCTCGGGCATTTCACGTTCATGTCTCTTTTGACGGAAGAACATCTCCGTGAATTCCATGTTCCGTTCCAACTGCCATTGACGTCCCAGGAATACGGATTTGAGACCGTTCAGCCAATTCAAGTGGTTGGCCATCATGTAGGTTTTCATGCGCCTCGACACCTGGATCCACCACCGCTTCACTCGCGAGTTGTCCTTGAGCTGCGTCCATAGCCAACGTCCCATGGCCGCGGGAAGCGACTCATTCATTACCGCTAATTCCTGAACATCGGCGAAGTATGCAATAGCGGTATGTTTGTTCCCATCCCAGCTGGGCAAATGATCGGGCCTTAGCTCTTCCTTTAACCTCGGCCCGAGGTTCAGGTTACCTTGAGGATTGTTGGGATAACCGTGCCACTGCCAAGGGTAACCCCACCCCGGAGGCGGCCCTCCGCCTCCACCGGGTGGCCCTCCAGGTGGTCCTCCACCTCCAGGCGGTCCATAGGGTCCACCCGGAGGCATTCCTCCGGGATATCCTGGACTTGGTGGGAAATGGCCAGTGCAAGCATGGCAGTACAATTACTCTTAATCATTTAGGGGGCAGGGGGGAGAGGGGCTTGGCCATTAAATATACCCAAGCAAAATTGCTGACAGTCTAGGCTTGGGGATTGTCTCTATCACTGGGTGGTAGCTCAACATCCTGCATGCTCCGATGCACTAGGTGGTCGGAGGTGAGTGTTGCAATGTTGTGACGTTGTGATTATTCTTCCGGTAAGAATGCTCCGGAATGGTGGTCAGAATCCTGAGGCAATAATCGGGACGCTGATAAAAATACAAAACAATTGGGATCAGAACGATGCAGTGTGAGTACAAGAACTGAGGTGAACAATGGTCAGAGGACAATAGTGCGACTGCAGAGGAATACAGATGTCACAGTGACTGGAGTGGCATCGTGCATACATTCTGATGCCAATCTCAACAGTAAACATGTCTGATGGAATTCCGACGCATTGTGACAGCTGTGGGAGGTGCTGTGCTCAAGGTCACATGGTGGCAGTTGGAACAACGAGCAAGTGGTCGGATGACTGTGTGTGCTGCGTGCGACAGCGTCGCTGGCGCGAGTGTGGTGTTCAAGGTATGATTCCGATTGCGTGACTGCTCTGCAAGACTCCAATCTTGCGAGCGGTTGGAAGAACTAATCAGGTGGTCGGAGCACTGCTGTGCGATGCTGCGATCTTCAGAATTGTGTGTCTGTCGACTTGATGAAAGTGCGAAAATTCTGTAATGATCGCCTCGCAGCATGGAGCGATGTGTATCAGTGCCGTCACCGTTGTGCTGACGTGCCACACGACATCGACAATGTGTATCTTGGCTTCCACTACGCCTATGGAGGCGGTTCCAGGCTCAATCAAGGGCTTGGATGTCATGTATTCCTAAGATGCCCAAGAGTTTATCTGATGCTGTATTTCACGGCAAAAGAGTTGTATTTCATTTTCACATGTATGTAATTTCTATCCACAGTAGCACCATAGAATTGCATGTATATGTGAATCAGTCATGATAGTATACATCACTATCTCGATTGAGCCCAGAACCACCTCCACAGGTGCAGTAGAAGCTGAGATACATGTTGTCGATGTCTCATGGCACGTCAGCACGACAGCGACAACACGTCACATGTTGTGGGAAGCAGCGGTGATGTGTAAGCGTTGGAGTCAAGAGCGAAGCCACGGCACCTGGTGGCGCCGCAGCCCACGGGTCGAAGACCTCTGAACTCTTTTTTTCAGTGAATCTCATCCATTTTGCAAATCACAATAATTGTAGCTTTATATATATATATCTTTTCCCAAAGTACCAAAGAAGGGGAAAGAAATTGATGCAAAGAGCAAATTGTCTTGTAGGGCAGGAGAAGATAGAAGGTCAACAAGTACTGTACATATCCTACAAAGCTGAATGGCCTTGTAGTGTAGTGGTCAATACTATTGGTTGATATAAAGAACCAAGAGGTTGTAGGTTCAATTCTCCCTCTGTGCGACTTTTTAATAATATAATTATTCAGCCCGGGTATTGTCGTAGCCGGGTTTGTGCACCATGACGCGTTTAAACCTGCACACAGTCGAAAGTGCCGGTTGATGCGTCATGGTGCGTGTTTGGCCTACCCGTGGGAAAATTTTACCTAAAATGGAAATCGTGCAGTATTTTTTGCTGACTCGAGAACAATTGAAAACATGTTCATATTGTTGCTGGTTAGCTTGCAAAACGCAAAATACTTGCGGACATGAGTGTCTTTGGAAGTGAGAAGGTGTTGAAAAACATTGGGCAGGAGCTACTTAGCTAAAAATTGCTCAATTACCGGGTAACCGGGTACTTTATCCCCGGGATTAGTAAGCAATGACTCATTGACCGGCAAAAATCCCAGTCTGCCTGATTCAACTGCGTCATTTTCCCACGCTTGTTGAGGAATTATATTATTGGCTATTCACATGATCAACATCCTTTCAACACTTCTGGTATATATAATGCAAGGTAGTTAGCAACTAGAGCCCTCCCAATTGCCAACCTCACCATTGTCACCCCGTGGGAACATGTTACCAAAAAGGGAAGTTAGAAGGCCTTCTCTTCTGACTTGAGAACAATTGGTATCATGTGTATATCAATGCTAATTAGCTTGGAAAATGCAAAATACTCGCAGACACGAGTGTCTTTGCAGTGCAAAGGTGTGTAAATCACAGGGCAGGCAGTAGCTACTTAGCTAAGAATTACAGAATTAGGCAGGTGGGATGACACGACTTGACTTTAGTCCAAGCTTTGGGACATATCTCCTAGAGCAATCTTTCTAATGCATGCATTTTGCCTGACTGATGAAGGAAATAAATGATTAGGAGGAATCATAATGAAGAGTACTCGTCATGAGAACCATGCTAGTGCTATAGTTGAAGTGTGAGGATCCTGCAAGGTGCGGCAGGATCTGCTTAGCTAAGAATTACTGAAAAAGGCAGTTGGGACGACGCGACTTGACCGTGGGATCTATTTCCTAAAGCGACTTATAATGTGTTCACGTCTTGGCCTGACTTGGTTGAAGAAAGAAACGATTAAGAGTAATCGTAAAAATTTCCAGGCAACCCTCCTCCAGGTGGTCCTCCGCCACCTCCAGGCATTCCAGGATATCCGCCGGGCGGCCCTCCGCCCGGAAATCCTGGGGGACCTCCAGGGGGTCCACCTCCCGATCCTCCTGCTCCTCCTAGTGAAGGAGGCCATCCCGGGGGTCCTCCTCCAGGAACTCCTCCGCCAGCTGGTTCAGCCGAGTCTCCGTGGTTTGAGTACCCGGCTGATGGATCTTCAGGAAGGGGATCAGGTTTAGAGGGAAAACCGGTTACGAGGGTGTTCCGGCGAGGCGCGAATGGGTAATTACTGCCCCATGGTGGAGTAAGATTCTGCTGATCGGGTTTTGACGGTGAGCTCCGGGGCCATTCTCCTTTGAGGAGAGGTAAAGAACTGGAAGGCCCGGTCGGGAATTCGTCACCATTGTCTCTAGCCATACGCTTGTCCCAAGGTACACGTTCCTCGAAGTTCACCGTGCGCTCAACGCGTGTAGGTTGAGTCGCAAAATTATTTAAATTCGCGCTTCGAAGGTGTGGAGGCGTTTGACGGTCCGGTAAGCCTTGGGTGATAGGCTGTGTCTTTACGCCCATGGCATCTAAGGAGAAGGCCGGCTGAAGCGGAGGTTGAGCGTAGAGATTGCGTTTGTATGGCATAGCCGAGACGCTTCCTGTTTCCGCGTTGTACATCGATGGAGCGAGGTACGTCGCTACTTCTTTGGAGGAAGTATCTGCCTCGGGTGTTCTCTGCACTTGAATCTGCTCGGCGACATTTTCCGGTTCTGAAGGGAGCGGGTCTGCTCCCGGTATATCCCCGGGAAGCCCCAATCCTTGGGTGACGTCGCCTCTGGCCATAGAAACCTGAGTGGCCGTGCGTACTGGCGTATACGGTAACACCTGTGACACGTACGTAGCCGATGGTTTATTGAACCGTTCAAAGAAATCTCCAGCTTTTCGAAAAGGCGGATGCTCCACATTTTGAAGAGTTAACTGCGCAGGTAGAGAAGAACGAGGCCGACTTGAGGCTCCTGTCGCAAAACTTTCGTACCGAGTATGTTGCTCTCCGATGATAGTCTCATCCTCTCTTCCTTTACCCTTATTTCCCTGTCCCGAGGCTTCCTCGGGCTCATCTCGTATACGAGGTGGGGTTATAAGAGTATTCTGTCGAGGAGAGGGCGCTAGAGTTCTTGGAGGCGGCTGCGATTCGGCCGCTATGACTTCATCGAGGAAATTGTCTGGGAGAGGCCAGACTTCGTGAGGTAGAGCTTGTGCGTTTGTCCGTAGTAAATCCATGATGAATTGATCCATACGCTCTCTCAAAGCAGGCCGCTGTAAATACTCTTTGAGAACGTTAAGAGTACTTAGTCCGTGGAGTCGCACTGTCTCGGATTGCGTGGTTGTGGCTGGCGAAGCGATTCTGACCGACCCTACTATTTCCTCTCTAGCTTTCTCCAAGTGTTTGACAGCTAAGGAAAGCCGGTGTACAAGGATTTCCCAGGCTAAGTCGAGCTCGTTCAATGTACGGGATCCTCGCAGCGCAACAATTAGATGATTGTTATAGTCAATGACAAAGCTCGACCTTGGGGGATCCAGGAGCGCATAGAGTTGTGAAATTAAATCCTGAAGCTCTGCGGCTACTCCAATAGCAGGCCACAACGCATGAGATTTCAACGAATATTGCTCCGATCCTACGGGTAATAGAGGTCCATCTCGTAGAATATATCGTTGTGACAGCGGAGCACTGATCAAAGCCTCCACTCGTGCTTCTAGAGATGGTTCGTAGTCGTCGGGAGAAGTGCGAAATTTCGCGTAAATGCTGTCCGCAATTTCCGCACGAGACACATTGTCCAAAGTAATGTCTTCCTCTGACTGAGGGGCTGCTGGCAAATGTCGCGACTGGGCTTTCACTTCTCCAGCGCGCCTGGGAGTGAAAGAATAATCCAATGTAGCCGCTCTGGAGGGAGTCTGTAAATGACTTGGGCTAGGCGGCGGCATACTGTTCCCGACTTGCGAAGAAAGTTCCTCAGGACCGGTCTTCGTGTCCTACGTTCCGGATATGTCCACCTTTGAGACGCCTCTAGCAGGTGAGTCTCGAGATTCGGAGTAGGACGGGCGAGAGACGAGCCCAGGAAGGAACCAAAGGTGTGTCGTCCTGTCGGTACGGGGCTTCCCCGTGTTGACAGACCTCCTCCGTAGCACGGAAGGAGTGGAGGGCGAGGAGAGATGATCACGCCCGTAGGCGCAAGGCCCGAGCGGGAGCTCAGTTGTTAGGAGGCTTCCTCCTGGTGACTGGCTCGAGAGAGAGATGGGCGAGGCGCCGGCGGCCCAAGTGCGTCGCGCGTGTGTGGTTCTGTGGGCGCACTGATGGCGCTCAAGAAGCTTCACGCGCTCGTGACTTGTCGCGTCGTTGCGTCGTCGGTTCTCGTAGTCGTCTAGCAACTACCTTACTTGTAGGAGACTTGAAGAGAGAAAATAGGAGACGATGAGACGAGGAGAGGAAAAAGAAAAAGAAACACGTTGTATTGATGATGCACGATGCTGTCAGTACACGACTTATATACTTACAGACATCTTCAAACTCCGACTAATCTAATCTATTGTACAGTAATCTAATAGCGTCCTGCGTCGAGACTGATAACCTTCTGCCCGCGTTACCTCCGGGCCTCTTTCTCCCGTCACAAGTACGCACGCACTCACTCATGCACGCACGCACGCACGCACGTACACAGGCACGCAGGCACAAGACGGCGCCTTGTACGCACTCGACTCATCCCCCGCGCACTCTCCTTCACCGCCCGCCGCCATTGCCTGCCCATCCACGGCGCAGACAGTGCGCTGTGTCCCACAGTCTCCCTGATCCTCCTCATCGTTGAACCGTGGGCTCCGCCGCCAACATTTTGGTCGGCCCGCACCGAGTCAGCCTAGTCTTGAAGGCCGTGCTGCGCGGTCCTTGCGCTGTGGTCGTTACCCTTCGACACGCCACTCAGCGCGTACTCCCGCACGCCCACCTCCCACGTCCCCGGTTGCGACACGACAACCTCCTCCAGGCCCTTGAACATGGCCAGTAGCTGGCCATGATAACGACTGTCCAAGTCCCGCATGCTCGCGCGCTGACATCAAGGCGAGTAGGTGTCACCGTGGTGCGATGCGAGCGAGGCTGATGACCCACCGTTCTCGCCGTAGAATGCTCGCCGGCACTCGCTTATCACACGCCCCCAGCACACTCCTCCACTGTCTCGACAATCTCCACGGGACCCGTACGGTGGACACGCCGGCTTTGTGCCCTGGCAGACTTCGCCCGCGCACGCGCTGTCCAACAGACGCTGACCGCGTCGGCGGATGTTGTGCGGCCTCGCCCGCAGGGCACGCGCCGCGAGCCATCGCCGGCAGGATTTTGCGGCGTCCACAGGATATGCAGGTGACGCTCGCGACCGACGGCCCCGACAAGGTCAACCCACCCAATGGGATGGTCCTCGTCCTCGGCGCCGTGCGCCACGCAGGTGAGGCAGCCGTGCCCTTGCTCGTGCGCGGCGTCATGATCAATACGCTCGTGCGCGATTGTCGACCGTGGCGATGGCAACGGCGAGCACAGCCTGAA
Source organism: Auriscalpium vulgare (assembly GCA_019915015.1). Classification (NCBI taxonomy): domain Eukaryota; kingdom Fungi; phylum Basidiomycota; class Agaricomycetes; order Russulales; family Auriscalpiaceae; genus Auriscalpium; species Auriscalpium vulgare. The sequence goes on along the minus strand of JAHBBC010000004.1, from coordinate 501,692 downwards.
GATGGGTGTGAGCTGCACGCTCTCCACCCCGACGGGGCACTACACGCCCAAGGCCGTGGACACCACTCCGTGTACGCCCACGCATGCCATCTCAAGCACCTCGCACACCTGCACCGCCAGGTGCCCAGTGTGCTGACGCCCGCGGGCTTCCCGTGGCGCGGCGGCATGATCACTGTGTTGAATGTCGGCGCGCTCGGCGCAGGCGAAGCCGCCATGCCCTTGCGCATGCCCGGCATCGAGATTGTTGCGCTCTGGCGCATGCGGGACATCCACCATGGGGACGCGTGCGGCGATTACAGATCGACGATGGGTGCAAGCTGGGTGGGGCCCGCGGCAGGGCACAGAGCTGGTGGTGTTCATCGAGACTTGGAGGGGGTACTTCGAGCACCCGGAGAGGACGATAGTGAAAGGGGAATGGGAAGCCACGGTATATTGTATGCTAAGATAATACAGCAGCGTGAAAGTGGCGGATCTGCACCGTCGCCAGATAGGTGTGGGCTTGAGATCCATGTGTAGTGATCACCTACATCTCGCATCGGGACAAGCTCCATGTTTCCTTCCTCCAGCTCTATTGCCACGCACCAATTCGTTGCAGCTATGCATGCCATGCGGAAATCCATGATCGAGGCTGCCAGGTTCAATGCCGCACGCAACGTACCTGCTCGATTCGTGATGCACAAGTCGGCTGTGTCCTCGTCCTTGTATCTTGGTGTCTCCGCGCTGACATGGGGCATTCAATGGCCATGAGTTGGTTGGAATAGCATGGGTGGGGGTCGTTCTTGCTGGATGTAGGGTGTTCAACAGAAAGGAGAGGCAGCGACATCATCATGCACAGCAACGGCTCAGCTGAGTCATGCGTTTCCGCCTCCTGTCTTATCAGTGCAATTTTCAGTGCTCCTTTCTCCCTCCCTTCGTGATGTCCTCCCCCATGCAATCTGCAGGTCACTCTCAGTCTGGTCCCATGGGCTCTGCTCACGGCTCTTCGAGCCCTGATCCTGCCCCACCACATGTCCCTTTGCTCATGGATGAATTACCTATCGACAACCGCGACCCTCGTCTCCCTGCGTTGCATCTCGTTTGTGGTCAACATCCCTTCCGTGAGGACCCTAGGACAGGCCTACGTGATACACAGAGCCTTGGCCGCTGCTTTGTGTATATCCAAGACACATCAGAGAAGGCGATGAAGGAGTTCAGAGAGTATACAAGCCGTCTGGAGATCCCGAAGGCGATGAACAGTTTGTTGGACGATGGAGGTGTCGGTGTGTATTGCCTGCGATCCATACAGATGCATCCTCTAATTCTGGTCATTCCTTAGGACTGGTGAAGATGAAGGAAGGCGATGCGTTCTTTGCTCGAGCATTGACAGGGTGCGCTTGTGGTTGCGAGGACGTCCAGCAAACGATGCTGGTTGGCGAGTACGTGCATACACTGCGTCTGATCTACTAGTGCTAAATCGATGGCAGAAACCTCCTGCGGGCCTTGCCCGATGGCGACATCTTGTGTGATGAACTCAATGCAGCAAGGCAGCAAATTCTTGGTCCTCACGCTGAACGCACACTATCCAGGCCTGTCCTTAACCCGGACACTGGTCGCTTCGAGGGTGGGACTGCGTTTGAGCGGTCGGGCAACGCCCATCCCGTCCGGCGTGCTCGTGCCTACAACCTGGGCATCGGCTACGAACGACCTACGCAGCTGATGGCGCCGTCCGCGGGCAACAAGGGCTCGCCAGATCTTCCCATGTCTGAGGGCCTTGCCATGCAACAAGAGATACAGAGGGTGCGTAACACCACACTTTGACTTGGTGTGAAATGGCCAGTGCACGCATGGCAGTACAATTACTCTTAATCGTTGGGAGGGAGGAGGGCAGGTATCTTCTTGATTTGAAGATAGACTGAATTACAGATTATCAACAAAGGTGTTGTGTCAGCCATAAGGTAGATGTTGTTTGGGTTAACACGTGTCTTGTCTGGAAGAACAAGTTTGTTATGTCCTTCTTACCCCAGATCTTCTTCCCCTTTGTGGAATCAGTGAGGATATTCTCAATACACGAAAGGGGTAAGAGTCTGGGACAGTTTTGGCATTGAGCACACTGTAGTTGTTCACCTCCTGTGGGAGGGTGGTGAAGTCTGCCTTCAGGATGATAAAGGCGGGCAACACCTAGGGACTCAACAAGGGGGCAAATCCTCCCCGTGGCCACATGCTAGTTGAGGAGGGTGCACCATGCTTTGTAGTCCTTGCAAGGACAGCTGTATGATTGTGTTGCAATTTTCTGCATAGCATCCTTGAGTCAGATGCGGTGATAGAGGGCTAAGATTCAAGGGCTATGCATTGCATTTGGTGGACTGCTCTAGATGCTTGGGTGAGTTGGGTGAGCCATGCGGTAATGTGGCTGGCTGCGTGCGGACAGGTGATGCAACTGCATAGGGATGCTAGGGCAAAGCTGTGGTATTGACTGCGAGTGTGTGCCAGCTTGTCTAAATATATAGCGAGTTGGTGCGACCTTGGGCAAATATTGCAAGACTGTGGCAAACGTCATCTGACAATGTGCAAGTGTGAGCGAGCGTCAGGCAAACTGCATGGAGCTACTGTGCAAACAGCTACAGAGCTAGCTGTCGTGTGAGTGGGTGAGTGAAAGTGATAGCATTGGGGATACCTGGTGAAGATAGGAGCTGCTGCATAAGCGCCGCAGTGCATCAAGAGACTTCAGTTCCGTGGGGCACCCTCCGGGCCCACTCGGTATACTCCGCGGGGACCCTGCGGAGTCCCACATGCACCCCGCAGGCGCAGACCCGCCCAGTCATTGCTGGAGCGGCTGGAGCTCGTGCGCAGCGCATGAGACGCCGCGAGGTCCTTGCGGGAGCCGCCAGGACCGTGTGTGGCGGGGGCTCAGCGGCACCGTCGATGCAGCCGCCGTCCGCCCACGCAGGGGTCCTGCGCAACCGACAGAACCCCGCGCCGCAGGAGTCGAGCGGCACTCACCATTGCTCTCCCGAGGGACTCCGCCGGCTCGTTGTTCGCTCAACGCATGGCACGCAGGGTCCTTGCGGGTGCGCAGGGTCCCCGCGGGGCGCAGGTGGCGGCAGCGTGGACGGTGTTTGGCCTGTCAGCTCCCGCGAGGACCTCGCGACATCTCGTGCGCTGCGCGCGAGCTCCAGCCGCTCCAGCAATGGCTGGGTGCACCTGAGCCGGCGGGGTGCATGGCGTGCGGGACTCCGCAGGGTCCCCGCGGAGTACACCGAGTGGGCCCGGAGGGTCCCTCACGGAATTGAAGTAGTACGTGCATCAGAATAGTGTAAATGGTAGCCACCCACGTAGGAGGCATATCACTATGTTCAAAGCATATCAGCGGAGCAAGGTGTATCAACATACCACTCAAGTTGCATATTGCTCACATAATCAAATGATCTGAACACAGGTGAGCAATATAAAAATGTCTCGTACTTTGCAAATGATCCAGACTCTGGGATCCTGGCCATTGTGTTTACATTAATTTTACCATTCTACAGATATATAATATGTATATATTGTATTGGGGAAAGGAACAGAAAGTGATGAGAAGAGCAAAATGTATTGTAGAGCAAGAGTCAAGATAATGTTGGTATAGACTATACACAGCTTAACTATACCCACTGCACTGTAGTCTAATGGTTAATGCTCTTATATCGTATTGTGTAAGCAATGGGTTGTAGGTTCAATTCCCCCCCTTTGCACATTTTTAATAATATAGATATTCAGCCCGGGTATTGTAGTAGCCGGGTTAGAGAGGCATGACGTAGTAAACCGGCTCAACCACTCGAAAACTACGTCATGCTTCTCTACACCAGCCGTGGGAACTTTTTACCAAAAATAGAAATCCAGGAGCTTCTTTTTCTGATCATAGAACAATTGGAATTATATGCATATCTGCGCTAGTTAGCTTGGAAAACATAAAATACTCACAGACACGAGCGTCTTTTGAAGCGCAAAGATGTGGAAAGACATTAGGCAGAAGCTACTTACCTAAGAATTATTGAGTTAGACAGGTGGGACAACGCAACTATCTATTTCCTTTTGTGACTTTCCTGATGTGCACTTTTTGACCTGACTGGTTAGAGAAAGAAATGATTGAAAGTAGTTGTAGCACGGGAAGCTCCTTTCATTCGACTGATTGAAGAAGTTAGAGCCAACAGCAAAACTACATGCAGTACTAGTATTATTTGAAGTGCAAAGAGCCTGCAACGCTTAGGGCAGGACCTGCTTAGCTAAGAATTACTGAAAAAGGCAGTTGGGACGACGCGACTTGACCGTGGGATCTATTTCCTAAAGCGACTTATAATGTGTTCGCATTTTGGCCTGACCTGTTGGAGAAAGAAACGATTAAGAGTAATCGTAACACATCATCTAGTAACGTTTGCTCTGCATAGACCTCAGTCGCTGCGGCGAGTGCTGGCGTCTCCTTCCTTGGAAGGGCCCATCGTGAGGCCATGCAGATGCAGGCCGAACTCGTTAATGCTCCGGCTATCGGGGTATACAGCAACAAATATTTTGGCAATACTCAGCTGAACATCTCGCCTGCACTGGCCAGCTGGATTGGTTCGTCCCTTACAACAATGGATGCTCTATCTACTGACACCAATCTCAGAGGCGACAAACCTATGGGCCTCGCTGGGAGAATTTGGGCTCCTGCATATCGACAAAGGAGACGACGTGTCTGGACTGTCGGGCATGGTATCGTGGCCGGATCTCCCCCCTGGCTACGATCCGGGTACCTTCCACCTCATTGAGCTTGGCGTGTTCGTTCGGCTAGAGGGTCTTAACATCCTGTACTTCAATGGACTTCGCCGCCACGGTGGGACGCCACCTCGTGCACCGCGCGGCCAGGAAGTCGACAGCTCGGCATATCGGCTTGTTGTTGTATGCTATCCCCCAAGTGTCGTTCTCGAAGACGGCATAACTGCACTGGCGACTCTTCGTTCTGGCGACAATGCAGCTCAGAAGGCTCATGGGATGCTCACCCTGGATCCAGCTGTCAAGAACAAGTACGTTGTGCTTTTTTTCCCATCGCCGCTTACATTAACGTGCGTTCGCTTGACAGCCCGGAAGACCGCAGCAAGCAAGGATGGTCGCCTCATGCGACGTTCGCGGCCGACGGTTCTGTGATCATGGATGACGAGGCGCTTGTCAATTTCATGGCACGTTCTACGTACCAATTGAGTGTGTACGCTCTCGCCCAGCTGCCTCCACACGTCAAGGTGATGATGCCTGGTCCTATTGGCGTTGCACTTGCTGATTGGATGTTCCACCAGGCACATATCGACCCGGACAAATTCCTGTCCGCGTTCAGCTTTGAGCAAGGTGACGGGCTTCGTGACGTGCACCCTTGGCAGGTAGCACCAATTCTTAACGGTAAGCTTTCACTTTTGGATCGTCTTGTTCGAAGGCTCATTTTGTAGATCCCGATCATGAATATGCTATTGCTCGCCGCAGGGCCGCGGCGGTATGGAAGGCCTACAATGACCAGTGTCGTGTGTTCATCCCTTATTGTTATGACAAATCCGCGAAGATCAAGACACTCGCCATCATGTCCGAGCCAAATGCAACATATGATCGTGTTAGTGGCCGGCCTGCGGCGTATGCTTACGCATCTAGTAAGTAATACAATCACCTGCTCTCTGTATTTGCTTACATTTCCCTCAGAAAATGGTAAAACTCCATGGCACCGCGATGACGATGAGGACAATGATGACGATGGCGCCGGGGGCAGTGCCCAGCCGGGTACGTCCTGTTTCTATGTCACGCACACTTCTTGTTAAGTGTTTTAAGGTCCATCCACATCAATCGCCGGTGGGATAATTGCCCGCAGGGATCGTAACAAAATGACGACCGCTCTTGCAAAGACTACCACAAAGACACGTGAAACGTTCTCTGCAAGGCAGTCAAAGCGAAAGCGTGATGAGCGTGACGATGAAGATCAAGATCAAGATGAAGACGAGTTCAGCGGTGAGATTCCGCGCAGGAGCAAGCGGCTTGCTCGTCGGGCCAGTATTGACAACACTCAAGGTGTGTTTCCCTGCCACGTTTATTTCGACGTCGCTGAATTTTCGCCAGATCCTACGTCTCCGACTTTGACGCCAAGTCTTGGACAGCAACATGCACGCCGTCTCCGCTCTTTGCCAGCTCTTCTGTCTACCACCACTGTTCGTGCACAGTCTGCCCTTCCAACTGGCGTCGTGGGGCTTATTCAGGCTTGGGGAATTCCTTTCAACATCACCAGCACCGAGGTTCTCGAAGTCGAACCAAGTGTCGTCGCTGGTATGTGCAGCTGTTTCTCATCACTACCCGCTTCTTTGCTGACATTTTGCGCAGATGAGCCCATGTTGTCATTGCCGAGTCTTATCCAAGAAGCAATGTCCGTTGCTGTAGCATTTCGATCGAGCAGATTAGCGTCTGTTGGCATCACTGTGCACCAAGCATCGTCGCGAATGACAATCGCACATCGTGAAATGGCATCGGCGCGCTGGAATGACCCTGATACATTCGACAAGATCGCGGCAGCATGGCAAGGCTGGCAGCACTTATCAGCTCTGCACGCTGGTAGTGACCTTGATGTGCGACACATGCAAGCGCTGCTCATGAAACATCATGCTGCGTTTTTCACGTGGCTGGAATCATTATGCCTTCGTTACGCACAAGATATCAACACGCCGTCTACAGACCGCCTGGCTGTCCTTGCTAGCAGGATTTCGACCGTGATCACAACACGTGCCTCGTCAACGGTTACGCCGCGCAGCTATCACCCATCCCTCCCCGCGACACCTTACATCCTCTCCGTGCCGAGGCGTCAAACAGATCCCCATCCTGACTCTGACAGCCCGTTCATCCATCAGCGGCGCGTCTACCATTATATGGTCGACCTTCTTTCCAAATGGCTTGGCTTCCCCCAGGCCCCAACGTCTCGACTGCAGGCGTGGCTCGTTACTGCCATGGTTCGCCTCTTCACTGAAGACATATTGTATGTCTCTGGTGCTTTTGAACTCTACGCCAACAGTCTGTCAAGATTTGGCCCGAGCCGTGCACGTAATGCACGTCCATTCACAGCTGTCGACCTGGTGCCCCTTCTTTCCGGCCTTGTCGGCCAACAACTCTTTGTGACATCGTCGCGTGAAGCTATGGCCATGCGCTTCATCGCTGACGTGACACGGGGCGCGGCTGGAGGAGATGTTCGCTCGCTCTCCACAGAACAAGAGGCATTCCTTGCCAGTTGCGGATCAACAAGTAATTCCTCAGAGTTCTATTGCGTTGGTGCTGCGTCTGCGGGCTCAAGCAATTGGCAACACGAGGATGCAGAATTTGTGTTGCATGAAGACGACGCAGAATTTGTACCGCATGATGATGGCGCGGAATTTGTACAAGGATCGTCCACGCACACAGGCCTAGGCCCGTCAACTAGCAGCTCAAGCTCTCATGCCTCTGTCAATGATCTTTCACACTTGTCTATTTTCGCCATGACGCAGGGCACATCGTCCTCGTCAACGCATGTCTTCCATCTTGATCATATTCCCGACACAATCGACATCTTCCCCCTCATCGAGCGCGTTGTCAACGTTCTGAGGATGATGGACTATCTCATTGATGCTCCTACTCATCGCAGCGCATCGCTCGCGTCCGTTCCATCTGGGCTCTCGAGACGTGACACTCGGCTGCTTCGGAAGATTTCCTCCAACCTAGACAAATTCCTGCCCTTCCGCGAGAAGGCACCTGGTGTCAGGCGATCACGAACATCTGATGGCCCATACGCCCTAGATCATGTGCGCACCAGGAGAGGGTTTTTCAGCTCACTTGTCTTCCGGACTATACTGTTTGGCGGACGGTATATGTTTGAACATCCACTCATCTTCAACCACCCGACCGAACTCACGGACGACCATGCAACCATGTCATCGCAACTTGATGAAGACTCACTGCACAACTACTTCACCGACGTGATGATCTATGGTCCCCCTACGCACCGTGCAGTTGACAATGCCCTCCCCCTGTGGAACGCCACCGCATCTCATGTTCCCTTCAACTTTATCAACGCCCCCACACAGGCTGCTCCCATTCCCTTGATCGACTTCTACCGGAAAATAATAAAGAGAGAAGATGGCGCCCACGTGTATCCTTATTGCGGTGACCTCATGGGTTATCTCATTGCTGCTGATTATGTCTACACTGGGGTTGTCGCTATGCCCACAGTTGAAGAGGCAGGCCGAGTCATCTGGATGCTTCGCAGAGGCGCACTTCGTGGCCTCCAACGCCTGCAACTCATAGATTCAAGCATTCAAAAGTTCAGCGCCAAAAAGCCTCTACTGCAGGAAGTTCAGTGGGCATTTCGTACGTTCTACAATGTTGTCTCTTCTGCCCTTACTCCGGCGGAACAATCTCACATGGGGTGGGACGTTATTACCGCTGAGCATACACTTTGTAAAATCAGTCGATTGTATAAGATGAACTACCTCGACTTATAGTATATATGATGCTGCCTTTCAAGCCCTGGCTTTTTGCGCCAAGCACAATTGACTCTTCCTCTTCACCTAGCATGTCTTATGCTCTGGTTACACTGATCTCTTCTGTGTGTCACACTTGATCCCCATAGAAAGTAAGTGAACATCCAGTCTGTGACCTCGTATACTGACAATGTGTTCATAGATTCACTGAGGCATACTACGCGAACACGGGACTGTTCTCCTTATCATGCCCCAGCGACAACCCAGCCATATCATGCTCGACTGCCATCGGTGAACTACCATCTAATGGAGAACCTCTAGTCTTTGCACGCTTGACTATGCCCGTTGCATACCCGACCCTGCGTTTCGGCACTGCAGGGATGCGTTCCGTCGACGTTCGATGCACGTGTGCATGTAGAGATAACTGGAATGCCTGACAACACAAGTCAGGCAAGGCAAAAGGCATAGATAGCCACACACACCTCTTGAACATTGCGATTGAGTATCACAATTGACCTCAGTTTGCACGCCAGTTGATGCTGACCCTTTTTCCCCCATAGTGGCACTGATGTGAAAGCAACCTGGAGCTGCACAATCTGCCCAATGCGCATGACGGCTGGGTCGATCAGGTGATAAATGACTTTGTTATCTCTGCATGCAGGTGAGCACCAGTGATAAGAAGAAACCGCAACAACGCAACAACGTACTCATCTTGTTGTGCCTCATAATACAACACATGATTGTCTTCGAGATGAACGCCCACTGATGAGGTGGTCTTCAAGAGGAGCCCTTGCGGGTCAACATCCTGGGAGAATGGGACGGCATGTTGACCTTTCGCAAATGCGTGAGGTGTCACATAGCGAGTCGAAAAATCAAGGCTTGGCCACTCTCCAATGGCTGATGGAGACCACTCCTGTAGAGCGCCAACCTTGTAGAGAGACGCAATCCTACACTCAAGAGTTCTCAGACCGCGAATCGCTGAGTCAAAGACTTGCGACCCGAGACCACAGATCTTGACAGCCTGCTTTGCCCAGGCTGGCTTCGGCATGAGTCTAAAGGTGCTTTGTGAGTTTCGCTTTAACCAATTGACTGTGAATGATGAGCTGACTGATTCTTATCGGTAACCGGCGGCAAGTCAAAGTCCATGAGAACACCCTGCACTTCAAACACAGCCTTAAACATCTCTCCTGTTGCGTCTTTCTGCAAGATGTACGAAATGTCGCTGCCATTTCTAGTAAATGTGAGCTCAGGTGCGCTGCTCCCCTATGAAACAGTATGAGTATGATCAAAAATAGGTCCAAAGGTCGCATGACGCACTGCTGTCAACTGCTCGTTGGCATCACGTAGGCGGTGGAAGTCCGTTAGCATTGCATGGATGTGCTTCACTGTGTGGATGTGTAAGCTCATGCGCAGATGAATGACAATGAGCGCACAGCAGTCCGGATCGGCTAGAAAGGTTGTCAAGTCGCTGGTGGACATTGTGTGGAGAGTTGGGCAAGGGATGGATGGACGCGGGTCGGCTGAGGGATAGGCAATGCAAGTGACGAACGTTAAGTCCCCTTTGCCCAGGGAATTCCTATGCTGATGAGCCAAGCACAGGGATACGGCACATCTTGGACATAGTACCTGGCTCCGGCCGCCGATGACCGAACATTTTTCCATTCCCATACATTGGGTGAGACGTGATCCACTCAGCATGAGGCCCTGAATTGTTTCAGTCCTCGCCCCTAGAACTGCCATGCTAACGTTCAGTTCTCAGTCCGATTCCATCCAAGTGAATAAGATAGATCTCATCTGGCTGCCGCTCCTTCTTTCTCCGGGTCTTGCACGTTCTTTGTCATTTTTGGATATACTGAATTTCAACTACACCCATGCAGACATGGTCCAGTTACCAGGCAACTCTGGGAAGTGAATATTCCGCCATTCCCAATAATCGTATCCGACAAGATCGGTGGGGCGATATGTTCTAGCTCTGCTCTGTGTATGTGACTTGCCCTTCCTGTGGGTCTCATTTGCGCGAGATATTGTCCGTGTTGAGCTGGTAAAGTGTATTTGCCTTATGTGGCAAGCTGCGATGCTGATATGAGTCATTTCTTTGGATGGCTTTAGGTTGTCATCCTTCTACCGCAAACAGGGAATATTACGTGGATGTTCCTGAGGCTGGTCTAGGTCAATATTGCCGGACGAATGAATGTCTTCGTACCCTGCCCAAAATGGGACGACGTGTCAACCCTGCAGTGCATTGATCTCCTGACCGTGTTCAAGGGCCGAAAGCCTTTCACGCCATTTGTCCGTTGCGAGCGGCCGCCGGTCCCTTGGCATTGACCATACGTATGTGGATCGCTGGTCTCTCCCATTGCGTATTTGGATAGCCTGATTCCTCTTGCACCCTGCATGCATGGTCTAGTTACCAGGCAACTTCTGCAACATGGATACTCCGCCACTCCCAACAACCTAACCGACAAGATCTATGGGGCGATGGCCTTGAGCTCTGGATTGCCGAGTGTCGCTTGACAAATGCGAGTGTCGCTTGACAAATGCGAGTGTCGCTCTGTGTCGCTTGACAAATGCGCGCTCCTTGTCTGCATGGTTGTTCTTGTGGGTCCCCCTCGCTCAAGATATTGTGCGCGCTCACCGGTTACAGTGTCATTGCCTTACCTGGGAAGCTGCGATGATGAGACGAAGCATTTCCTTGGATGGATTTAGGTTTGTTCTTCTTCTCCCAGTGGAAAGGTAATATTACGTATGGGTGCTTGATACGGAACTAGCCCAATCTTCAGCAGACAAAGATCGTCGACCCCGGGCGGAAATGGGAGGACGTTTCAACTCCGCAGTGCATGGGTCTCCTGACCGCGTTCAAAGCGAGATCCTCTTGCGCTCTAATTTTCCGGTGCCAGCTGCGGCCACTCCCTTACGAAGGACTGTCTCCGGGCACATCGGCCGTCGGGCATGTAGCCGAGATTTGACATCCTATACGCGTGGCCGTCCCTGGACCATACTTTGTCGTGTCCCGTCCCTGCATCATACTTTGTCGCGTCAATCTCCTGACCGCGTTAAACGGAACACTCTTCGTCCGGTTTTATCGGCCGTCGGTTAACTGGCCAAAAACAGTACCAGGTCTGTCTCCTTGCAATCCGTAGTCTCAAACTGAAGATGTGCCTCTGCAGTTATTCTCCGTTGTGCACCCCAAATCGTAGATGTTACTCGGGCTAATCTACCCACCGGTCGGTAATAACAATGCAGGTCAGTGCGCCCGTCCTCTGGGCCATGCCGTATTCATTGCTCTGGACACGGTGCACTCCGGGTCCATCCCCAACGGATCTCTAGCCAATGAGTACTCTGCCTCAGCGTAACACTGTGTAGTAAGCTTGACATGTAGAACGCCGGTTGTGTCTGCAATTTTCTACAAGTCGATATTCTCACAAAGTCGCTCAGCTGTTGCTTGCTGTATATAAGAGCATCGCGGCCATCCATGAGTGTCAGTTTGCCCCCACACGCAGACTACCTCTTTGACTACTTGCTTCTCATTGACTACTCACTGCTCTTCTCAACCCTCCCTTCAATTCATCATTTCAATGGCGCCAACCACCAGATCCACCCAGTCCTCGAAGACTTCTACTGCCCGTTACGTCAGGCAGCCAGTCCTTGCGCGTACAAAACTGTAAGTTATTGATTGTCTATGTACTGTCGTCTTTACTAATAATTTGCCTTGTTTTAGCGGCGCTCTTGTTGGACAGAAAACTACGGGGTCGCCGGCCCTGCCAAAGGTGTCCGAGGCCTGGTCAATCATCGACATTGACAGCGACAGCTCGGACAGCGGGCTGGCATCTACGCCTACGCCTACTCTCAAGCGTGGCCCACCCACTGGCAAGAAACAATCAATTGTTCCGGCTAGGTCTGTGCTCTTTTACACTCCCTTGCTTACTTACTGACATCTTCATGAAGGCCACTCAAGAAGGCCAAGGCTGCTCCTGCCCAGGCCAAGGAGACGCTACTCCCTGTGGAGTTCAATATGTGCGTTTGTCTTCTCTGCTGGTGGACTTACTCTGACCTCAGCACAGGGTGCAAGCGCAGGCTGGAGACGACTTCGTCACCGTGACTCCACAGTACGTCTGATTAACATCTACTCTTTGATATGACATTCACCTAGTGTATAGGACCTCAAAGGCGCAGCCTGTCGAGTTTGGAACGCCTCAGAAGGTGAAGGCCTTGCAGGCTGGGCCTAGCAAACTTTCGTAAGTGTTGCACAGATGCCGTGCATTTCCGATAACTAATTACATACATTAGCAGTCCCTTTGCCTTGAAGCCAGACCTTTTGGGTGCCAACGCGCTCAATGAGCAGGTGGGCATACGGTAAGTATTGTTTCTTTATTGTCTACATTTATATGGGCTTATATCAGTGGCAGGACTGGTGGTCGACCGCAGGGGACAAAGAGCATATTTGTAGACGACACGGCTGATGAGTCCGGCGATGGCTTGAGCGACATCGACCTTTCCGCCTTCGAGGACGCGGACTTCCTGGACTTCAACGATGGCTTCATCTCTGACAACGATGACGTGTACGTTTCAGTGGCTCTGACTCTCTGTCTTGTCGCTAAACTTGTTCTCATTGTTAGCTTCATGACCTCCTCGAGCACAGTCCATGTTGAAGAGGAGGACTCCTCGGGCATAGTTCATGTTGAAGACGAGGACCCCTCCGGCATGGTCCACGTTGAAGAGGAGGACTCGTCAGGCATGGTCCACATTGAAGAGGAGATGAAGCAGAAGTCTCCCATGTACGTTCCTCATGCGCATGGATACCTACACTATGCAACTAACACTGGCACACTCCTGTAGCAAGAAGACGCTTGCCAAAACCCCTGTGGCCAAGTCCATTCCAGCCGGACCTGCCAACAGTGCCAACACAACGTCAAAAGTGGATCGCGCCATGGCCATTAAGCACCTTCTCCTGAAACAGAAGCTCATCAAGCAACAGCTTGCCAAGGAGAAGGCCATATTGGCGCGCGTTCGTGAGGCAAAGAAGGGCAAGAAGAAAGCAGTTGCGCCAGCTATGTGTGTTCTCTTTTTTCTCCTTTGAACGCTCACTCACCCTTGCACATTGTAGCCTTCCCTCGTCCCCTGTGTTACAGGACGAGGTCATTGATCCCATTCCCTGGTTGCCGAGTCCATTCTCCCCCTCTCAGGCCCCCTACATCTCCGCCGAATCAGATACGTTCCCAGCCAACGACACACCGTCGTCAAGTTCCAACGAGACGCTTGAGACAGACGGGGCGCCGGCGACAAATGAGACCCCCGACATGTTCACGACTGTGAACCCTCATTCCGATGTCGCTCCCAATAGTCCTGCTGAGCAGTCGGACCAAGATGCGTAAGCCGCATTTTGTTGATGTCCTTTTGCTTGTCCTCATGCCAATATTCCCCAGCTTTGCCTGGATGGATAGCGACGCGGTCACGAATCTTGAAGATATACCCCAGGGCATAAGGGACCTATTCAAATTCCTGGTCGCCATTCAGCAGTGAGTTATTCTTTAATATCTTGGATGCCGCCATTTTGTTTATGTACACATGCAGGAATGTGGAAATGAATAACGGGCAGCTCACAGAGGGGGATTTGTCTGCCTTCAGTCATGCTGACTACGGCACGGTGAACATGAGGTATGTGCAATGTCTGCTCTGTTTGAATGCTGATGCTGATGTGTGCTTTGCAGCTCCGTGCATGACATGGTGTCTTATGGGTCGGATGATCAAGCCAACATCCAGAGCCCCATCCGCATCTCTGACCCCAGTCGGATCAGAACCATCAAGATCGGGTTCCGCAAGGGCATGGAATCTTGGGGTCTATGGGATCCTATCAGCAGGACTGTTCCCATCTTCCGGGTGGTCGGTGTACTCGACGCGTCTTTTCTGCTTGGGCTTGGCCAGACCTTTGGCAACAGGTCGCAGCGTGGGATTGAGGTCTTTGGTCTGGTGGCGGAGCTTCGCCACATGTTGGCAATGTTTGGGGTGTTCTTCGATGACAGGACAATGTCCTACTGGTCATCCCCGAGTGGTGCGTTGCGGTTCACCACCACTACTGGCAATGTCGAGGCCCAGCCAAGCACCAAACGTGTTGGTATGTGCTTGAGATATTCTCTGGCTATATCCTACTCACATTATGGTGGAATAGATTGCGGTCCCAATCGTGCAGCGGTTGCCACAACGGCAACTGGGCCAAATGCATTGGTCAATAAGGAAGTCTCCCGCACTGCCCTGAAATGTACCGACAAGGGTAAGTGCACAATTCTCTTTTCAAGGCAAGCTCTCATATATCTTGTATAGTGCCCATCTGGGACTCCCGTCGTCACTTCTACCACCAGACAAATGGCATTATCCGTCCCAACGTTCTGCCACCCATGATCGCTCGGCAGAAGGGCCGCCACATGCCTGACCCTCTTTGGGTGGGTGAGATCCCAAGGGAGTCGCTGGTCAATATCCTGTTCACCGCCACGCGGTTCATGCGCAGCGACGGCACCTGGGGCCTAGGCTTCAACATTGTTGGTGGGCAGGTTATGGCCACCCTTGGTGGCTATGTGTATCACGGCTAGGTGGTTGTTGGGGGATGGATTGCAAGGCGAGTAAGGCTTAGTTATGTGTCCGTTGGTACTTTGTATTGGGTCATAGCATGTGCCCTGTTATGAAAACCTCTCTGCTCATCTCCCCCTTATGTGTGAAAGCATTCTTCGTCTAAGTCTTCTTGAATAGAATGCAACCAGGTTGCTCAGGATGACTTCATCTTAGGCCCAATATTCTATGCCTCAACACTAATGCCTCATTATCATCACTGCACAATGCCTAAACGCAATGGGTATGTATTCAAGACTGTTCGATTCCATGCTATATATAACACTCAGGGTGTAAAAGTAATGACAGCGTCCCCAGTTATGGGATGAGCAACAGAGTCTATGTCTAAAGGTAGAATGGGGAACTGACGTCTACGGATGCAAGACTGTGTGGATGGGCACCAGAAAGTAATGAGCTCTGGGCTCATAACCATGTCTTCGTCAGTCTGCTCCACTCCATCCGACTCAGGTATATAACTGTACGTAACGGTGTCCGGTCCAGGTCCAATCTCCTTGATGCAAATGTACCGTGCTGGTGACGTCAATTCTGCGCGAAAAGTGTTTGGATAAATGCAGTATATTGTGCGGGGGCGGAGGTGCAAATAGCGAGGTGGGGGCGCCAGGTATGTGATCTTGTTGGCATGCCTGTGAACACGCACCCGGTGATCCGTCGCATTTGCAACGTCCACATTGTGGTCTTGTGCAATGTAGACCATGGCTGCAAGGTCTGCGTACTGTAACCGGGTCAGAGAGCCCATAGCGATGCGCAAGTTCTAACGCACCCTATGCATGTTGTTAGCATACATGTTTTTCCAGAAGGTATAGGACAGCGTACATGTCAAATTCCAACTCCTGGGTCTGACCCTCGAAAGGCTTCTGCTCCCATTTCCATACGTCTCTGTAATGCGATCAGATGTAGGAGATGCAGTATATTCTCGGACCGCGGAGAGGGGCCATCTTCGACCGCCGAGATCCCCTCAAATGATGCTGTCCGAGAGAATGCAGGCGGAGCTGGATCACCAGCACAACAACCTCAGCCCGATCGCGGGCGTCCTCATCGCCAGGACACGGGAGAACACCCGAATACACTAGGACTTAATAGAGTAGACCGAGCAAAGATAATCAACCGCTCACAAAAGAAAAAGAAAAACGTCAAAGCGCATGTCAAGATAGCGACACAAAACTTGGGGTCAGTGGCCATTGCAAGCATGGCAGTACAATTACTATAATCATTCTTATTATATCTAGTTTTCTTACATATTTTATGTGATAACAACAGATGCTAAGCCATTATATTCTCTACTTACTGTATTAGGCTCAGTTCAATTATAGCTATGACACATGCTGTTAGGTTTCTATAAATAGAGCACAGGCTCTAGTATGGCTGTATGTGGAACTAGAATTGTGATGTGTGACATATGCTGGTATATATTTTGTGGGGTACTTCATGTACTCCACCTGGTGCTAACAGATCCCACCTATATAGTTTTGACTAAGCATGCTCAGCAAGAGACTAACACCTGTCCATCTATAATTCTGACAGCTCAAAGACTTTGTAAGGTCCAGAGAGGTAATCTATGCTGCATGGGAGCTTCATCTACTCTCATAAAGTCTGGGAGACGCAGTGAAAGATATATGGCAAAATATTCAATCAAAAGACAAAGAGAAGATAAAATGTATGCAGTTCTAACAGAATATTGCTTGAATTTATTACATACTGTTGCCTAAGTGTACCTTTGACCTACCTAAAAATGGTAAAAATCACACAGATAGAGTTGGTACATTGACTTATTATACTGAGGAATTATGATCATTTTACAATGGCAATTGACATATTAACTCTATATATGCTGTATACGAAGTGATAAACATCTGAAATGAAGGCTATACAACCCTCATGTGGACTCATGTAATACATGATAAAATAGAGCTGATTTTTAGGAGTCCAGCGATACCAAGATTGTCCTGATTGAATAAATATTGGCCAAGATATGGTCTGCTCTGAACCCGTGGGAATAATATACCATCTTTGGTCCTACCTCGGGTATTTACGGCCATCCAGGTGTCGCACTTTCACAAGTGCGACACCTGGATGGCCGTAAACACCCGGGTGGCCATTCCTATGCCCATATATGGTAACTCAAATGGCAATACATACATATATACCTTTTGAAGCTGCTTCAAAGGATCTTCTACATTGTCATAGGCTATTCTATGAGGTCCCTTCATATCCTATGGGCTTGGGCATTTCGGTTGTGCGTAAATTTATTCCCACGATCAGTGGCTGAGTGAAATTGCACGGCCGGCGTCCTCCATACGGCACTCCGACTTGCGGTCTCACTCTGCGCGATGTGCGCACTCTCCACATCAATTGGAAGCAATGATAAACCTTAGAATATTGTAAAGTAGTATTTGGATAGAGGGATAGTCTGGGATGTCCTTTCTCGTAGAGATCGAGACCACTAAGCACCTGTAGAACACCTTCCTTCATTATTCCTCTATCCAAAATGCCGTGTATGATGACCTCTTCAATACTGCCGCTTCAAATTTTCTGTAGCCTTTCGAATAGATAATGCAATGAGGTACCTTTGCAAACATGGGCTATTGGCTGTACCACGATCACGTGTTCAGCTCGTGGAGCACACCGACGCGTCTCCACGATCAACAGAAACTCGCAGCACCGTCGCAGCGACGACACAGCCGTCTCAAAACACCAGCGGTACAGCAATATATTACTACAAATATCCTAGAGGGCTGGTTGACACATCCCGATAGGAACATGAAGTCCCCAGAACAGCTGCAGAATGCAGCTCGCGCTCGAGCTGCAAGACATGGGCACCCTTCCAGCCCTCTCGTCGGGAAGGAAAACAAACATCCAGCTAGACACAGTGGCCCATCTGGAACGCGGTCTGGTACTGCCTGTGCTCGGGAAGTCGAAAGCTTGACAGTCTCGCTCGAAATCACTCGAGGCCTACTGGCAGAAGCACGGGCAGCTGCGGAAACAGCACAGCTGCTTCACAGGGCTGCTGAAGCCGTCAAAGTGAGGACGGAGGCCACTCTTGCTGTTACCCGTGATGCGCTGGGTGTTGTGCAAAGTCGGCTCTCGAAGAAAGATCAATTGCTCAGGAACGAGCGGAAGAAGCTTACCAGGGCTTGCACAAGCACCAATCGTGCGAAGGAAGCTTTCAAGATTAAGCTTGCGCGCAAAATTGCTGATCTGGATGGCCTGCACAATGAGATACAGTCATGCGCTGCAATCAAGAAGGAGAGCGAACGGCTTTCAGATGAGCTCAAGGTCAAGCGAGCTTCAATCGAGAACCTACTTGTCGAACAGGCCGCGCACGCAATCGAGCACCGCACCGTGCGGACACAGATGCGCAACTTGAAAGCTAAGCTCTACAGGGTACCAAAACGCATACAAAAGGCCCTTGAGAGCGGGCGGAAACGTGGCATCGCAAGCGCGCGCACGATCACCATCAAACAAGGTCGCGCATATATCCCAGCGATGCGGGCACTCGCACGGTTCCTGGTGAAGTCGGGATGTTCCCAAGAGCACATTGGGAAGGCAGTAAATGCTTGTTCAACGATGGCCGGGATCAAAATGAAGGGAAGTGGGATGAGCCGAAGGACTGTTGGCCGAGCAATTAAGGAAGGCGGTGTCGCGTCAAATATTCAACTTGGGTATGAGATATCTAGGGCATCAAGTGAGCATTGATCAGTACAGCAGAAGCACTCATAATTGAATACAAACCTATCAGGCTTTACATTGAGCTGCGATGGCACGTCGCACAAAGACTTGCAGTACGAATCACGTCATATTGCTGTGACGGCGCCTTCTTACGGCGTTGCGGCCGGCAACACAGACAACTCCAAGTCGGCACCTGCGCATAAAGTCCGATTGCTGTCTGTTCAAACGACTGTCAATCACACCAGCGAAAGTCAGCTCGAAGGCATCAAGGAGAGTCTCACTGCTGTAGCAACTGCATACACACAGAGCCCGCTGGCAAAGCGCGCGTCGATCACTCTTGAGGCCGAGGAGATTATCCGCAAGTGGACGGGCATGAACATGGATCATGCTGCAGATCAGCAGAAGTTGTACAGGCTTGCATGCATGTGGAAAGCCGAATGCATGCATGCGGAACTCGGACGTACCTCACTTATTGCGCGGCCAACCGAGGACCTGATCGCGACGTTGCTGGAGACCAACCGGAAGAAGATCCTTGACGCCGGCGGCGAGGCCGCATGGGAATCGTTGAGTGCCGAACAGAAGACCGTCCGCGAGGTGTCCGCAATGAAGGAGCTGTCTATTCGATTAGGGAACGAGGCTTATGGCAACCTGCCAGAGGAGAAGAAGCGCGAGCTCGATCTCTTCATTTGGTGCGGCTGCTGTATGCACAAGGAACTAAATTCTGTCAAGGGAGGGAACCGGGCAATGCAGGAGTTCTGGGCAACTCACAATATTCCTGGCCCCATCCCCCTTGCGAATCGGGACAACGCAGCGACACTGGAAGCGATTGCGGAGGGTGCCGAAGCATCAACAGCGGCGGAAGTGCGGGCACAAGAGGTGACATCGTGTGGTGGCGTCAAGACGGCCGAGCTTGCGGGGGCATTATTCAATCATAAAGACGACAAGAAAGGGGCGCAAGACACGTACCGAAATTATCTCCGCGAGCACCACAACCGCGAAACCAAATTCCCGGACACGAGCAATACAAGGTATCAATCCTATTGCGAGGCGGCTGCCGAGATTTTGGTGTACCGGTTTGGCCTCGTTGAGTTTCTTGAGCTAATAAAGGACAAAAAAACGGCGCGCACCTTGAACCACATGGAACAGAATGTCTACAATGCCCTGCAAGACATCCCGACATTGACAGAGCTAGCTGTGCTCGTGCTGTATGCACAATCAATCACACACCCCTACATGCGAGTTGTGCGAGGGTCAGAGAGCGGCAACGGGAACATGCTGAGCTACGGACCTTTTCACCGCGATGTTCTGGGCTTCATAGAGAAGCTTATCGACAATCCTGGCCTTTTGCTTGCCACGGATGCAACCGCTACGACAGGCGCAATGGACGGACTCCAGTGGCATCGTCCGGAGGCGATGTATGCTGTCCGGGCACTTGCACCAAGTCTTCCACATCTGGAAGGCGCGCTGGTGGCATTCTTGCGTGGCGCGTTGGCGACGTGGGAGCGTTTCACGTCCGAATTTGTGCCGGGCGGTCTCATAGACCTGGCGACGGCATCAGAACGCGAGCGCGCGTGGATGCCAGCGACAAACGACGCGAATGAGGGCGCCTTGGGATCGTTCCGTCTGCATGCACGTACCAGGCCCAATTCAACCATCCACGCATACAATGCACAGGCAACATGCACTCACAATGATACCGAGGCTTTCATATCAGCTATCCTCACCCAGCCAGAAGACCACCTCCATCTCATGCATCAAGCACGAGCACTTGATTCCAGCGGACTTGCGTCGAAAGCTCGGGCTGCCCAGGTCTCGCATGACAAAGAGGTAGTCGAGGCCAAGCATGCAAAGGATGCCGTGAGGGAGAAGAAGAGGGCAGACAAGGTCGAGCGACTCGACTCGATCAAGCTCGTTGACGACGTGGCAGTTTTACGAGAGATGACAAGCGCACAGCTCGAGGACCAACTGGACAAGCGTAGGAAAGCTGGGGACACTTCCATTGGCTTGAAGAAGGATTCCGCACGGAAGGCAGAGAAGTTCTCGAAGCTGCAAGCTGCAATCACACGCTCAGATGGTCTGATGGAGCCTGATTTGACCCCAAAGCAGGCGGAAAGCTCGTCGGATTGTCAGGGAGGGGACAAACAAGCGTATATACTCTCGTAGGCACAGGTAGTAGAGCATATGAAGCGGGTGCACGCGAAATACAGTCGCGCAACGTGTCGGGGCCGTGTTTTAATTAACGCGCGCATCACGTAAGCTCACGAAAAACGAACCGTGGCTGCCCAAGCCCATATCCTAGTCCCCAGGTCCCAGATAGGGTACATTTCGAGTACCGTGGGAAAGTAATACCAAAAATAGTAAGTATGAACACTTGCTTTGTCAACTTAGATCACTCAAAATCATGCTCATATCTGTACTCATTGGCCCAGAAATTGCAAAATACTGGCGTAAACGCGACACTTTTGATGGTTCATACATGCAAGAGACCTAGGAATCAAAGCTGACTGAGACATACCATATTAGGCAGGTGTCACGACGCGACTTGACCGTGGGAGCCAACTTCCTAGAGCGACTCATAAAAATGTGTGACAAAAAACCTGACCTGTGGATTAAATAAACGATTATAGTAATCGTAATATGAACGGACGCACCTTCCAGACAAAATCAGGTCAGACCCGCAGTAAATGGCTGGAAATACACAGGGCCATGAGGGAATACAAAGTAGGCATCCTAGCGCTACAAGAAACTCACCTGACGGAGGAAGAACTGTCGGATATACAAGTGAAATATGCAAAATCATATGAAATTTTCAACTCACACCTGCCAGACAACCCCACAGGTTCCGCCGGGGTAGGTTTCGTCCTGAACAAAGGAATGATCAACACAAACGACGCACACACGACCCCGCTCATAGAGGGAAGGGCAGCCCTGCTAGAAATCAAATGGAACGAATCAGAAACCCTGAGAATACTAAACGTGTACGCACCTAACGCACCACGCGAACACCTCGACTTCTGGGACGAGCTCGAACTTAGACTCAAAGACCACAACATAACCCAAATTGACTACCTCCTGGGCGACTTTAACCTCATTGAAGACGCACGAGACCGAGCCCCGCAACGGCCAGATGATGAACGAGCAGTTGAGGCCCTGCGAGAATTCCGCCAAACGTATGATCTAATTGACGCATGGAGAAACGACAACGAAAAAGAACGAGTATTCACGTACCGCTACACCTCGAACCAGAGGAAATCCCGACTCGACCGGATCTACACGACCAAAGAACACAGCAAAAATGCATATGAGTGGGAAGTGAACACAAAAGTGATATACTCGGACCACGACATGGTGAGCGTCAAGCACTCGCTAAAAAACGCGCCACATATAGGAAAAGGACGATGGACATGGCCGATATTCTTGATCGAGGACAAGAAACTCATCAGCTCCATAGTAGAGAAAGGAAGAACCCTGGAAGAGAAACTAAGAGGACCCTTTGCGAACAGGCAGGAAGAGAACCCACAAGTCCTATGGCAAGATTTCAAAGACGACATAACAAAGGAAGCAAAAAAAGTAGCGAAAGCCGCAGTAAACCGCATTGCGACTAAGCTCAAGAAACTAAGGGAAGAAGCCCATCGACTTGCGAACGACCCGACCATAGACGATAAGGAGGAAACCAGGAGAGAGGAAGCCCTCATCGTAGAGGAGATCGAGCACCTGGAAAAGAAACGCCGCAGCGCGTCAGAACGAAACGCCCAGGCACGATGGCATGTAAAGGGAGAATCAGTAGGAAAATACTGGACGAAGGCAAACAAGGAACAGAAACCACGCGACATAATCACGCGGCTACAAATGCCCCATATACCCACTAACCTACCGAGAGCACGCACATACGAAACACACTCGCAGAAAATGGCCGAGCTAGCAGCGCAGTACCATTCGAACCTGCAAGAAGACGATCAACACATTGAAGGCGAGAACCCGCAAGTAAATATTGATAATGTCGACAGAGTAGTCGGCACTATTCCACAAGGCCAAAAGCAAAAACCCTACGAAGGAACAGCCCTGAAAGATGAAGTAACTGAAGAACAAATCCTAGAAGCACTTAAGTCATCGAAGAACGGAACTGCGACTGGGCTAGACGGCTGCCCGTATGAAATATGGAAAAAGCTCCTCGAGGAGTACGAATCTGCGGTGAAAGATGAACGACCGGGCTTCAACATAGGAGCGGCCCTCACCATAGTATTTCAGGACATACAACGATGTGGAATCGACCCACGCACCAAATTCACAGCGGGCTGGATGTGCCCTATATACAAGAAAAAAGATCGGACGGACATAGCCAATTACCGGCCAATCACCCTGCTGAACACAGACTATGAAATACTCACGAAGACCCTAGCAATGCAATTAGCTCAATGCATCAGTCCACTCATCCACCCAGACCAGGCGGGCTTCGTACCGGGACGCTCAATATCAGACTATGTCCGACTAGCACAGACAATAATTGACTATGCGGAGGCGACAGAGCAGGACGGAGTAATCATCGCTCTAGATCAAGAAAAAGCATACGATAAGATTAAACACGAATACCTGTGGAAAGTACTCGAAACATTCAACCTACCAAACACCTTCATCCGAACAGTGAAATTCATCTACGAACGAGCCTTCACATCTGTAAACATAAACGGGTTCCTCAGCAGCCCATTTCAGGTAACCCGAGGGGTCAGACAAGGCGACCCACTTTCTTGTCTCCTATTCAACTTGGCAATCGAACCACTAGCGTGCATGTTCCGAGCATCCCCAAATCTCCAAGGATATAACATACCAGGTCTGATGAAAAAACTGATAATCAACCTTTTCGCCGATGACACTCTACTATACCTCTCAAAGGAAGACCGATACACAGACGTCCAGCCTATCCTTGACGACTGGTGTGAAGCGTCAGGGGCGCACTTCAACACAGACAAAACTGAATACATACCGATCGGGACTGAGAAACACCGGACCGAGGTAGCAACAACGAGACGTCTATCTGTGAACGACCGCGTTCTACCAGCAGCAGCGCGGATTGCGAAAGATGGTACGGCAGTCCGATACCTAGGAGGGTACGTCGGCAACAACATAGATGATACAATACCATGGGGGCCAGTCCTCGACAAAGTGAGCAAGAAACTGAAGCAATGGAGTCACTTCCACCCCTCCCTTCGAGGGAAGAAAGCAATAGTCCAGATGTTTGTGGGAGGTTGCACACAATACCTCGCAAAGGTGCAAGGCATGCCTAAGCCCGTCAAAAAAGCCCTGGTCAAATTGATAAGAAACTTCCTATGGACAGAGGACGTCAAACGCGCACCGATAGAAATATCACACCTATACCAACAGACAGCTAAAGGAGGGCTCGACCTGCTCGATATCCCATCAAGGAACAAAGCAATCGAGATAACATGGCTGAGAACTTACCTCGATCTCACCGACACACACCCAACATGGGCCTTCGCGGCCGACGTCCTGATCGCAAAGATCTCCGAGGCACACAACATCGCAAAGTTGAATACCTTCCTCCAGACATGGTCTGTCCCGACAAGAGGAAAAAATGCCGCAACCCTACCCAAAGGGGTGATCAGAATGCTCGACACTGCAAAGACATACAACCTCAACTTTGCATGCCTGAAACTCTCCGACAGCTTGAAACGTCAACTCCCGGCATGGTTCCACTTGGGCACAATCAGAGCACGCCCCATAACCGACCGAGCGAAATGCCTCCTCTACACGCACAAAATTAGCCGCGTAATAGATATGGTTAAAACGGCTAAAAGACTTACCAACCAGGTAAATGGCCGCCCTCACTATGCAAGATCGAACTGTGCCTGCGGCGACTGCGCCACGGACAGAACACGAGGTTGCCCGAACCCTCATAAATGTGCGCAAGAAGCTCAGCTGATCCTCGACAAAATGGACGAAAAGACAAACCCGGACCTGGACGACCCTATCGACGGGCTGACCCTTACACAACATAGGAAAGCCACGAACCAACAAGCGATAGCAAACAAAGGGGAAGTCCTCTTCGACCCGAGTGTAACGACGAAGACGCTTGAGGATGGCTTCAGAATCTTCACGGACCCCGCATGCCTAGCAAGAGTGCCGGCGCTCCGCATAATGGGAGCAAACAGAGGCCGCAATAACCTACGAACCCCAAAGATAGTATACACAGACGGATCGTGCACCAACAACGGAAAACTGAACTCACGCTGCGGCAGCGGGGTGTGGTTCGGACACGACCACCCGGACAACCTGGCTCTCCGCATAGGAGGGAATGCAGGAACGAATCAGATCGGAGAAATTGCAGCCATAGTAGCCACACTGCAACACACGGACGAGATCGTGCCCCTCAGATTTAGAACCGACTCAGAATCCGTCATGAAAGGACTCACCGAAAACCTAGAAGATTGGGAAAACCGAGGATGGATCGGTGTAGCAAACGCCGAATATTTCCAAGCCGCAGCATACCAAATGAGAATCAAATCAGCAGCCGTGACCTTCCAGTGGGTAAAAGGGCACAGCGGAAACGCAGGAAATGATGGTGCCGATGAACAAGCGGACCGAGGTGCACGGAAGAACAGGCCAGACCGGATCGACCTCTATGTCCCCCCGGAGTGGCGGCTAACAGGCGCCAAACTAGCGACGATCACACAATCAATAGCATACAGAGGAATTCGACTCAACGAAGAAAAGAAGCACCCCGACGGAAGATCTGGCCCCAGAGCACAACTTGAAAGAGCGAGAGACGCGCTTGAATCCTTCACAGGCTACCAGGAAACCAATGAGACCCTGTGGAAAGGCATAAACTGTGTCGACATAAGGAAGAACATACAGACCTTCCTATACCGCGCCTACCAACAAAGCTATAAGCTGGGAGAATTCTGGATACAAACACCAATGAATGAACGAGCGGTCTGCGGAGTGTGTAACGACCCCGTTGAGTTCTGATTCCATATTTGGAATCAGTTCTTTCGAGAAGAAAAATATGACGTCAGAGTCCGAAGTAAAGTACAGTTCCCGGTTTCACCCGGGCACACACCCGAGTTTTCCCAGTCAACAGTTCTACTGTTATATCTTCGTGACAACAAGTTGGATTTGCGATTGCGTTGTACCATTGGAAAGCTACGAGGAACAGCTTTCGAATGGTGGTTGTTTCATGAGATTTGAATGAGCAGATCATGAGGAGTTAGTTTATGATGTTCAGGCTGTTATCTTCATGTTTTTTAAATACTAAAAAGATCGCTTGCTGTTTTAATCGTTGAAATTATTGTGATGATATTGTGAACATATCAACAATAGTTGCAAGATTGTGCATTCCTTGTCACATAATCTCTTGCTTTCATGATATTTGGATGAGCACACTGTGAGGTGTTGCTTTATGAAATTGAGACTATGCTTTTGAATTAAGAATTCAGTATTGTCACCTCTGCTCTCTGCGGGGCTGACAATATAAATAAAAAATTGAGGCTCTGGTGCAATATATATTGAAACAGGGGCCAAGTGTAGTCCGGTTTGAATTTGATTGAATAGTCAACATAGATAGTCAATATAAATCTAGGAAGGCGCTGAGACTGAGAACATTTTAGTGGCATATGAATCACTTGGTGGGAAATGGCCAGTGCAAGCATGGCAGTACAATTACTCTTAATCATTTAGGGGGCAGGGGGGAGAGGGGCTTGGCCATTAAATATACCCAAGCAAAATTGCTGACAGTCTAGGCTTGGGGATTGTCTCTATCACTGGGTGGTAGCTCAACATCCTGCATGCTCCGATGCACTAGGTGGTCGGAGGTGAGTGTTGCAATGTTGTGACGTTGTGATTATTCTTCCGGTAAGAATGCTCCGGAATGGTGGTCAGAATCCTGAGGCAATAATCGGGACGCTGATAAAAATACAAAACAATTGGGATCAGAACGATGCAGTGTGAGTACAAGAACTGAGGTGAACAATGGTCAGAGGACAATAGTGCGACTGCAGAGGAATACAGATGTCACAGTGACTGGAGTGGCATCGTGCATACATTCTGATGCCAATCTCAACAGTAAACATGTCTGATGGAATTCCGACGCATTGTGACAGCTGTGGGAGGTGCTGTGCTCAAGGTCACATGGTGGCAGTTGGAACAACGAGCAAGTGGTCGGATGACTGTGTGTGCTGCGTGCGACAGCGTCGCTGGCGCGAGTGTGGTGTTCAAGGTATGATTCCGATTGCGTGACTGCTCTGCAAGACTCCAATCTTGCGAGCGGTTGGAAGAACTAATCAGGTGGTCGGAGCACTGCTGTGCGATGCTGCGATCTTCAGAATTGTGTGTCTGTCGACTTGATGAAAGTGCGAAAATTCTGTAATGATCGCCTCGCAGCATGGAGCGATGTGTATCAGTGCCGTCACCGTTGTGCTGACGTGCCACACGACATCGACAATGTGTATCTTGGCTTCCACTACGCCTATGGAGGCGGTTCCAGGCTCAATCAAGGGCTTGGATGTCATGTATTCCTAAGATGCCCAAGAGTTTATCTGATGCTGTATTTCACGGCAAAAGAGTTGTATTTCATTTTCACATGTATGTAATTTCTATCCACAGTAGCACCATAGAATTGCATGTATATGTGAATCAGTCATGATAGTATACATCACTATCTCGATTGAGCCCAGAACCACCTCCACAGGTGCAGTAGAAGCTGAGATACATGTTGTCGATGTCTCATGGCACGTCAGCACGACAGCGACAACACGTCACATGTTGTGGGAAGCAGCGGTGATGTGTAAGCGTTGGAGTCAAGAGCGAAGCCACGGCACCTGGTGGCGCCGCAGCCCACGGGTCGAAGACCTCTGAACTCTTTTTTTCAGTGAATCTCATCCATTTTGCAAATCACAATAATTGTAGCTTTATATATATATATCTTTTCCCAAAGTACCAAAGAAGGGGAAAGAAATTGATGCAAAGAGCAAATTGTCTTGTAGGGCAGGAGAAGATAGAAGGTCAACAAGTACTGTACATATCCTACAAAGCTGAATGGCCTTGTAGTGTAGTGGTCAATACTATTGGTTGATATAAAGAACCAAGAGGTTGTAGGTTCAATTCTCCCTCTGTGCGACTTTTTAATAATATAATTATTCAGCCCGGGTATTGTCGTAGCCGGGTTTGTGCACCATGACGCGTTTAAACCTGCACACAGTCGAAAGTGCCGGTTGATGCTTCATGGTGCGTGTTTGGCCTACCCGTGGGAAAATTTTACCTAAAATGGAAATCGTGCAGTATTTTTTGCTGACTCGAGAACAATTGAAAACATGTTCATATTGTTGCTGGTTAGCTTGCAAAACGCAAAATACTTGCGGACATGAGTGTCTTTGGAAGTGAGAAGGTGTTGAAAAACATTGGGCAGGAGCTACTTAGCTAAAAATTGCTCAATTACCGGGTAACCGGGTACTTTATCCCCGGGATTAGTAAGCAATGACTCATTGACCGGCAAAAATCCCAGTCTGCCTGATTCAACTGCGTCATTTTCCCACGCTTGTTGAGGAATTATATTATTGGCTATTCACATGATCAACATCCTTTCAACACTTCTGGTATATATAATGCAAGGTAGTTAGCAACTAGAGCCCTCCCAATTGCCAACCTCACCATTGTCACCCCGTGGGAACATGTTACCAAAAAGGGAAGTTAGAAGGCCTTCTCTTCTGACTTGAGAACAATTGGTATCATGTGTATATCAATGCTAATTAGCTTGGAAAATGCAAAATACTCGCAGACACGAGTGTCTTTGCAGTGCAAAGGTGTGTAAATCACAGGGCAGGCAGTAGCTACTTAGCTAAGAATTACAGAATTAGGCAGGTGGGATGACACGACTTGACTTTAGTCCAAGCTTTGGGACATATCTCCTAGAGCAATCTTTCTAATGCATGCATTTTGCCTGACTGATGAAGGAAATAAATGATTAGGAGGAATCATAATGAAGAGTACTCGTCATGAGAACCATGCTAGTGCTATAGTTGAAGTGTGAGGATCCTGCAAGGTGCGGCAGGATCTGCTTAGCTAAGAATTACTGAAAAAGGCAGTTGGGACGACGCGACTTGACCATGGGATCTATTTCCTAAAGCGACTTATAATGTGTTCACGTTTTGGCCTGACTTGGTTGAAGAAAGAAACGATTAAGAGTAATCGTAAAACATTGAACCTTGTTGTATGATATAAATCCAAACAGGGGCTGAAGGGTGATCTGAAACAAATATTCAACCTTGCGGTGTGATATAAATTAATATAAATCCAAACAGAGGCTGAGTGCATTTTGGTATAACCTAAATTAAAAATCAGCAATGTGGTATGATATAACACAAAATAGGAGCTGGGAGCATTTTGGTGATATGAATTAAGAATCCAGCCTGGTGGTGTGATATGGATTAAAACAGGAGCTGAGTGCATTTAGGTGTGATCCAAATTAAATATCCAGCCTGGTGGCATAATGTGAATTAATACAGGGGCTGAGAGCATTCTGGTGTGGCATGATGTGAATTTATACAAGGCTGAGTGCATTTTTTTGTGATCTCAATTAAAAATCCATCCAAGTGGTGTGATGCAGATTTCAACAGGGCTGAGTGCATTTCTATGTGAGCTGAATTAAAAATCCACCCTGGTCATCTGATGTGAATTTAAACAGGGCTGAGTGCATTTCAGTGTGATCTGAATGAAATATTCAGCCCGGTGGTGTGATATTAATTAAAACAGGGGCTGAGTGCATTCTGGTTTGGTGTGATATGGATATCAAGAGGGCTGAGTGCATTTGTTGTGCTTCGAATCAAATATTCAACCTGGTGGCATGATGTGAATATAAACGGGGCTGAGTGCATTTTGGTATGATCTGAATTAGAAATCCACCCTACTTGTCTGATATGAATATCAACATGGCTGAGTGCATTTTGTTGTGCTTTGAATTAAATATTCAGCCCAGTGGGATGATGTGAATTAAAACAGGGGCTGAGTGCATTTTGGTGTGATCTGAATCAAAAACCCACCCTGGTCGTCTGATATGAATATCAACATGGCTGAGTGCATTTTGTTGTGCTTTGAATTAAATATCTAGCCCGGTGGCATGATGTGAATTAAAACAGGGGCTGAGTGCATTTTGGTGTGATCTGAATTAAATATTCAGCCTGGTGGCATGATGTGAATTAAAACAGGGGCTGAGTGCATTTTGGTGTGATCTGAATTAAAAATCCAGCCCGGTGGTGTGATGTGAAATTAAACAGGGGCTGGGTGTATTCCGGTGTGATCTGAATCCAGCCTGGTGGTTTGATGTAAATTAAAATGGGGCTGAGTGCATTTTGATGCGCTTTGAATGAAATATTCAGCCCAGTGGCATGATGTGAATGAAAATAGGGGCTTTGTGCATTTTGATCTGCTTTGAATTAAATATTCAGCCCATTGGCATGATGTGAATTAAAACAGGGGCTGAGCGTATTTTGGTGTGATCTGAATTGAAAATCCAGCCTGGTGGTTTGATGTAAATTTAAATGGGGCTGAGTGCATTTTGGTGTGCTTTGATCAGCCCAGTGGCATGATGTGAATGAAAACAGGGGCTTTGTGCATTTTGGTGTGATCTGAATCAAAAATCCACCCTGGTCGTCTGATATGAATATCAACATGGCTGAGTGCATTTTGGTATGATCTGAATTAAAGATCCACCCTGGTCGTCTGATATGAATATCAACATGGCTGAGTGCATTTTGTTGTGCTTTGAATTAAATATTCAGCCCGGTGGCATGATGTGAATTAAAACAGGGGCTGAGTGCATTTTGGTGTGATCTGAATTAAAAATCCAGCCCGGTGGTGCGATGTGAATTTAAACAGGGGCTGAGTGCATTCTGGTGTGATCTGAACTGAAATTCTAGCCTGGTGGTTTGATGTAAATTTAAATGGGCCTGAGTGCATTTCGCTGTGCTTTGAATTAAAAATCTGTCCTGGTGGTATTATGTGAACTCAAGAAGTGGCTCGCCTCAGTAGGCTTAGGGTTTGATTACTTTCGAGTGTAGCATAGATTAAAGATTCAATATTGTTGCTTGTGTTTGTTCATGGCCTGGGTGCCATATACATTAACAATTCAATATTGACTGCTCTATTGGCTTCTGAACTAACGCCATATGTAGTAAATTTGACCTCAGATCATTGTTCATGTAGATTTAGGTCAGTATATCATCCATCCTTATAAGCCACATGTTTGCTACAAATGCTTTCCTTCACCACTCCTTCTGCAAATAACAAACTCTAAAATTGTTGAACTCCAAATGAATAGACATCACTTGTAAGTATATATAAACCATAGCTCCCTCTTTGTTTCCTCATGTACAACTGAACAAATAATTGAGGGAAGACTGAGAATTTTGCATTCCCAAGGCATCTTTACTTTGTTGCTGGTATTTATAGTCACATTTTCAAATACATCATATACTCACCATAACATTATTAACTATGCTTGGATGGAATCGCCTGCCGTGCGTAGCAACGGCTCTCTTCAACATGTCACTAGAACACATATTACTAGAATGCGAGAGCGACGCACGAGATATAATTTGGACCATGGCCCGAGACCTCTGGCCGCACGGAGACAACACATGGCCCGACCTTTCACTAGGAATAATCCTAGCCACAGGGAATCTGATCATAGAAGACCAACACCCGACGAACGAAGAGAGAGGAAAGAATAGAAGACAAGGACCGACACGCCTGCTTAAGATCCTTATCTCAGAATCAGCCCATCTAATCTGGGTCCTCCGCTGCGAACGCGCAATAGCCGGCAAGGCACACACACGAGCTGAAATACAGCGCCGCTGGACAAGAAAAATCAACGATAGAATCAGCATCGACAGATTCAGCGCGAGACTGACCCCTAGGAAAGGCAAAAAGCAAAAACCGACCTACGAAACGTGGAAAGGCACACTGGATGATGAAGACCAAGCAGCAGAACTATGGGCGAAAGCCAAAGAGGTTTTAGTGGGTATAAGAAAACCGAGGGTCCCCCCATAGACCGCGGCGGACGGAGTCCCACACTCCCCTGTGATAGGGCGTGCGTAAGCGCATTTTCTCCTCGGACGGGTCCCCGGACCCACCTTAGCGGATGAGTGGGAGTCGACGGTTGTAGGGGAAGCTGGTTCTTTATTGCGCTAAGTAACTCCTTTATACCCTAGTTGTCGTACACCTACAAAATCAAATCGCTTGTCCAAAAAAAAAAAAGGAGATGCAGTATAAGACGTTCGTCCCACCTATTATCCATTACACCGATGTGCCCCTCAGGCAATTGAAAGACACACGCATCCTCCATGAGATACTTTGTCACATCTAAGTAAACACGTCGGAGAGGGTGAAGTTTGTCCATGACTGCAACATGAGCGAAAGCAAAGGGGAAGGGATGACATATGATGACATAATTGTGGCAAACAATTGCAAACAACGGCAAACACCAAGGTGAAAGTTTCTAGGCACCTCCCCTTGAACTGAACCACCACCATGGGACATCCTCTGCAGCTCTTGCGTGACACACACTTATGCATTACACTGCATTCATGTCAAAGGACAATAGCTAATGAGCACAGTAAAGTCAAAGAACTTATATGGCAAGGGCCGATACACAAAGTGCTGAGCTGCGCAATCATAAGCATTGTTCTGTTTTATCTGTTGAACTATGCCAGAAATTGCAAACTTTTCTTACACGGAACTGACATGCTGGAGGACACAAAACAGACTCTAATTGGCGGTGGAAGAAAGAAAAAGCCATTATGGTTGCTGAGCGAGCTTGTCCAATATCAAGTCGTCGCTTCAACCAAAGACTTTCATCAGCTTTCTCAGTTTGAGTTCGGTGGCCACGGTCCACAGGTTGCCTTGAAGATTGCAGAGAATCATGAAGATGATGTTCAGTGGATACTGTGTCAGATGCCATTATCAGAGTTGACTCGACTGCACAAGCTTGACCTAATTGAGATATGCGCCATGCATAATTTGAGCATTAAATGGAATGACAAGACAAATAAAATATATGATATGATGGAGGGTCATATGTTACATGCTGATATGTGTACTGCTTGTGCGGTCGCATCTACCCTTTTCAAATTCAGCGGAGTTGATAAACCCAAGGTGAAGAGGACAAAAACAGCTAAACAGTTGCAGGTCCAGCCAGCCCCTATTGCAGTCTTTCCACCAAAGCCTCCCTCAGCGTCTCTACTCCACAAAATAGTAACAAATTATTGCAATGCTATTGATAAAGAAAATTTATTGGAGGAAGGATGTGCAGTGTGTGGCACATTGACCACTTCGAAAACAATGATTCCCCTGGACGAAGCAGATTTTGAACGTGACCTACTTGTAAATAACAATGGTCTGTACCCTGTGACCCGGATCGAACGCAAGTCAGTTGATGACCCTATTCTGTTTGAAGAAGGTCCAATTCTGGACAAGGCATGCTCAAAGGTCTGCAAACCATGCTTGGATATTCTGGAAAAGGGAAAGATTCCATCTCAGGCTTTAGCAAATGGGAATTGGATTGGGGATGTGCCCACACAATTGCAAGGTTTGTCATTTGCAGAGAAGATGCTTATCGCCAGGGTATGTCGCAACGGATGTGTGATCAAAGTACAATCCTCTGGTCAATATAAAATGGTTGCAAATGCAGTAATGTATGCGATGCCTATGCCGCGGATATACAGTGTTCTACCACCTCGAGCAGAAGAATTAGACGATGTGATGGCATTTGTATATATTGGACCGACTCGTCCTACAATACGAGAACATCGGAGAACCCCGTTTCTTGTGCGTAGAAATAAAGTGGCCATTGCCCTCGAATGGCTCAAAGTCAACCATGCAGACTATGCAGACCTTACCATCTCCTATGACAATCTGGCGACCTACTCTGAAGATGAACCCCCAGTTATAATTGATTACCGTATACCTCCATCAGAGAAAGACTCTGAAGACAAGGCAGTAAACAAGTCTTCTGAAGATGAAGAAGGTACAGCGGAGGGGGAATGCCCTTTCATTATGCATACCTTAACAGGTGCTGAGCTTGAGAAGAAGTCTGGTACACAGTTAAAAGCCCTTGCACTTCAGTATATAAACTCAAAAAATGGATACGCACTTGGCCTAGGTCACAATGATACACCAGAGAGCACATATAACAATCCTCAGCTATATCCCCAAGCCTTTCCTTGGCTTTTCCCTTATGGGCTTGGTGGTATTGGAAATGAGAATGGGTACTCAAAAATCAGTGATAGTGCCCGAAAATGTGCATTGTTGATGTATCACGACAAGCGCTTTCAATTGGAACCTCTGTTCCCACTTATAGCATTTAATCACGAACAAATAAAACGAAGCAATACTGGGGGGTATTTGCTCACTCAGAAAGCGTCCTTTCCAGATATTGCTAGGCGATTACTCAATGTGAATGAAGTTGTGCTGAATGATATGATCCAGAGGATGGTAGATGGTGAATTTGAAACTGCTAATGGAGAGGCAGAAAAAGAGTGCTTTGCAATTATCAACGACTTGGACCATGTCGCTCAGCATGTGCAAGGCTCACGAACAAACAATAAATATAAGCGTAATGAGCTTTGGGCTCTCATGAGCTATATTGGGGCTCCAACCTGGTTTATTATGTTTGCACCAACAGATTCTAAACATCCGATTGCACTATATTTTGCTGACCAGGACATACACATTTATCCCAAGGTATATACCGCTAGTGAACGATATCGCTTGATTGCAAACAATCCTGTGTCTGGTGCGCGCTTCTTCAAATTCATGGTGGAGACATTTATCAAGGTTGTACTTGGGGTAGGTGCAGACCATGATGGGTTGTTTGGTAAAACAGCTGCCTACTATGGTACTGTGGAACAACAGGGGAGATTGACTTTGCACTTACACATATGCTTCTATGGATTCAAAACGCATTAACACCGCAGGAGGTAAGGGATCGAATTGTAGCAGGTGATTCTGAATTTCAAAGACAATTGGTAGAATATCTAGAAGGCTCACATCAAGGCCAATTCATTAATGGAACTCTGAACGATGTCCACAGTCAAATTCAAGACAACTTGGAAAGAGGTGATAGTGGTTTAGATCCCACTTGTACCTTGCCAGAGCATCCACCCAAGATGTGCTCTAACCATGTGACACTTCAAGATGATGAATGTACATCTTGCTCTGAAAGTAAATCATGGTGGGCACGCATGTGGGAGACGGCAGATGAACTGATATTTCGCTCTAATCGTCATAGATGTCATGCAGGTTGCACTAACAAAAAGTATTCCTCATGCAAATCACGTTTTCCTCGTGAAGTACATGCTGAGACCTCAGTGGACATGGGTACAGGTGCAATCGAATTGAAACATGGTGAGGCCTGGCTAAACACATTCAACCCTACATTGACTTACCTCATTAGGTGCAACTCGGATGTTGCCAGTCTTCTATCTGGAACTGCTATTAAATCTATTATAGCATATGTGACTGACTATATAACCAAGACACCTTTAAAGACTCATGTCATGTTAGAGGCTATCAAGTCAGTCTTTAATCGCAACTCTGAGTTTCTTAGCGGAACTGCGACGCAAATGGAAAAGGCACGCAAGGTCATGGTTCAAGTGGTAAACTCTATGACTACCAAGATGGAAATAGGTGGCCCAATGGCATCTCTCTATGTGTTAGGTCATCCTGACCATTACACTAGTCATAAATTTAAGACATTTTATTGGCGGCCATTTATTAATGAAGTGAAAAGATATTGGAACTCCCTGGAGCCTGAAGAGGAGAATGGAGATCGTGTTGTAATCAACAAAGTAAAAGGAAAAATTGTTGCATTGACTACTGTAGATGACTTTACCAAGCGCCCTGTGGACTATGAAGCTATGTCTCTCTATGATTGGTGTTGCTTTGCTACCAAGTTCAAGATTCCCAAAAACGGAAATGCAAATGAACAACCTAGATCAAAAAATACAGGTTGGTGGTGGCGGTGATGATGAGCATATGGTGATAGAGATTGAAAGTGACACAGAAAAGACAATCGTTGATAGTGACGACGAGATGGATATTGAGGATGATGATATGAGCACAATTGTGAATAATTCTGATGATGAAGACTATGAAATGAGCATGAATAGCACAGAGGCAGACGATAGTTCATCTGACTATGTACAGCCCAAGGCAAAGAAAGGCACTAAACGAAAGGGTCAAAAAGACAAGAAGCCAAAAGAGTACCCCCATTTTTTAGCGGGACATCCTCAATGCGAAACACATACCATACGACTGGCATCTGAGGATGAGCCAATTGTCCCCAATTTTGTTGGAGGAACTCTGCCTAGAAAAGACAAAGGAAATTATGAGGACTATTGTTTGACTATGCTTACCTTATTCAAACCTTGGCGTGTGGGCTCTGATCTAAAACTTGATAGTCAAACTTGGCAGGAGGCCTTTGAGACATACACTTTTACCCCTCGACAGCTGGAGTTGATGAAATTCTTTCACATACGATATGAATGCAATGATGCACGAGATGACTTTCATGCTCAGCGCAAGGCCGCAGAGAAAGCGAACCAAAAAATGGGGTTCAATCCTATCTTTGGTCAGTTCCAGGACGATTTGGATGCACAATATAGTGAGGATCGCAACACAGAGGAAGCACTCAATGGCAAGGAGCTTGAATGGTTGAGTGCTCAATTTGATGAGGTGAGTGGGAAAACAGCAAACAAAGCAATACAGATGGCCGAAATTGAACAAGTTTTGCAGAGTGGGGGTTGGGCTGCAGCTGACAGGGACAATGTATGGAGTATTGATACCGACGTTACAAATGGTGATATCATGACAGGAAAGCAATGGAAGGATGTCCTGTCCGATAAAAAAAAAGAAGTTCTCAACAACAAGCAGGCACAGTACCAGCAAATTGGAAAGGACAACGAACCATCCCTGAATGGCATACCAAAGCCATATAATGTAAATGAAGTTAAAGTGGTAGATCGTGAGTTCTTATACAAGACCTTTAAAGCCGTCAGTGAAGAAGATGCACGACTCATTGATGAGGTAGCTCAAGAATACACACTTAATGAAGAGCAAGAACGAGCTTATCGCATTATAGCAAATCACTCTGTTGATGCATTTGCTGAACAACTCAAGATGCATATTGGAGGGATGGCGGGCACAGGTAAATCTCAAGTTATAAAGGCTCTCATGGCTCTCTTTGACAAGCAAAAGCGTAGTTACGTATTTCTGATAATGGCTCCTACTGGTACAGCAGCTGCCTTGGTGTCAGGGTCAACTTATCATTCAATTCTTGGCTTCCAGGGAGGAGGAGAGGGACCTGGCAGTGGCGTAAGTGAAACAGCAACTACTATGTCAAAGATTCGAGAGCGGTTGAAATGTGTCAAATATGTTTTCTTAGACGAGGTATCTATGATCGACTGTGGTGACTTCTATCATATAAGCTCTCAAATGAGCCTTGCTTTACAAAGTGATGATCAAGCATTTGGTGGCAAGAATATGATTTTTGCTAGTGACTTTGCACAATTACCCCCTATTCAGACAAAAGGGCCTGCACTATATAGCCACAATGTATCAACCGTTCTGGGTACCACCAATGGCTTTAGAGAACAACAAAGGACAATTGGCAAGGCTTTATGGCATCAAACAACTGTTGTTGTCCTCTTGAGACAGAATATGCGACAACGCCCACAGACAGAAAGAGATGCACAGTTCCGTGTAGCATTGGAAAATATGTGTTACAAATCATGTACTCCACATGACATCGCGCTTCTGCGATCTAGAATTAAAGGGCCTCAAAATCCAGATGTTGATCCAAATCATCCCAATTTTCGCTTCGTGTCTGTAATCACTGCTTTCAACTCTCAGCGTGATCAAATTAATACTACAATGTCAGATCGTTTTGCTCTAGAAACAAATCAAGTGTTGAAACCTTTTTATAGTGTCGATAAATGGAAATCAAGGGAGCCTACCACTACAAAATCTAAAGGCAAACAACTTGATCCAAAGCGAAAGTCAAACAATGTACCTCCTGAGATGCAAGCAAAGCTGCATAGTCTGCCTCATGGTGTTACAATGAACATTCCTGGTGTTCTCAAGCTTTGCCATGGCTTACCTGTTATGATAAAGCGCAATGAAGCAACTGAAGTGTGCGTTACCAATGGTGCAGAAGGCACTGTTGTAGGTTGGCAATCACATGCACTAGATAATGACAGAGAAACTCTGGATGTTGTATTTGTAAAGTTGACAAAGCCGCCAACCAATGTTCAACTTGAGGGTCTGCCAGAAAATGTTGTGCCGCTGTCCAAACAATCTTTACCTATCAAATGCAATACTCCCAATGACGGCAACATTTTCATCTCTCGAGACCAGGTTCCTATTGTGCCTAATTTTGCAATGACAGACTATGCATCCCAAGGAAGAACACGTCCATTTAATGTTGTGGACCCGTTCAGGTGTCGTACTCACTATTCTATGTATACATGTCTATCAAGAAGTGCAAGCTTGGATGGCACTATTCTAATGCGTGACTTTTCCGCTGCCATTATAACGGGTGGTCTCCCTGGCCATGTTCGCCAGGAGTTTAGAGAGTTAGAGCTATTAGATGAAATTACTCGGTTGCGCTATATAGGTGAACTTCCTAGTGATATCAACGCTTCAACATGTAGCACATTGATCAAGCAGTATAGAGCCTGGGTTGGAGCTGACCATGTGCCAGGCAATGTGCATTCTTCTATCAAGTGGTCCAAGTACAACCCACTGGTAATACCAGAAGTGGGTGAAGATGCCCCATGGCAGCGAGTCACATCCAAGGGAAATAAAAGGTCAACAAACCCCAAACCAGCTGCACAGGGGACAAAACGAAAATTTGATGACACTGACCTTGCAAATGGTTTTGTCCCTGCAATAGGGACTCAGCCAATAACTCAACTTAACACCAATAACGGGCCTGCTCGCATTGTGAAAAGACGTAAAGTTGTAGGCAATGTAAATTTAATGGCTGTCTCTGGGAGAGAGCGCAAGGGGTATATATGGAATGGAGACACTTGGAGCTGTGCCTATGATAGCCTGCTTACAATTCTCTTTCAAATATTTATCAGTCACGATCAAATATGGCATAGAGATGTTGCTTCAATAAATCCTTATATTACTTTGATATCTGAGGGATGGAATCAGGTCATGACTGGACAGCCTCTAACTACTCTAGAACAATCTCGTAATTCTCTCCAAGCCCAACTCCACCAAAGGGATCCCAATGGATAATATCCATGGGACTGATATTTATAGTCTCTGCCGGTTGATGCTCTCAAGTGACAAATACCTTTTTCATATTATACATAAATGTACATCTTGCAATACCATAGCATCTGATAGACAATACAATACTCCTTTCTGGACCTTGGAGAAGGATGTCAGTCAACCTGTGTCATCAGAACTAAACAAGTTATTCAGTATGACAACTACCCGCCTCTGTCAATCATGCCAAAGACCTTTGGTAAAGATTACAGACTTGAGTGCCCATCCTCCTCCTCTACTCGGCATTGCTTTGCCCTATGCTGGTACTACAAAGTTGAATATAAAACAGACAATGCATGTTGGTGATGGCAATAATAAGGTAATGTACAAGCTGAAAGGTATTATCTATTTTGCACATGCTCATTTTACTGCACGTATGATAGGAGACTCAGCTGAAACATGGTTTCATGATGGAATAACCACAGGCAGGGTTTGTATCACTGAGGAGAAGTTCAACACAATATCTGACATATATCAAACAAGAGGATACAAGGCATCTGTGTTGATATATAGTACAGTATATAGGAATTCAACTGTCCCTGCACTAGCCTAAATGTAGTGCAGAGCGACGGGTCAGCCCACATCTTCAAATTGAGAGGCCCCTCTGATGGACAAGAGGGTTGCTACCCAGGGATCTTCCAGCAAGGGTGACTCCACTCCGAGGGCCAATGTCGGGCAGAGGCAGGGACAGTCGGCACTATGGGAAACTGGGGCGGCCCTCAAGGGGCATGGCGGGGGCCGGGGCGGCGCTGAGTCAGAGGCAGGGACAGTCGGTAGGAGGGGGAAACTGGGGCGGCCCTCAAGGGGCATGGCGGACAGTCGGGAGGAGGGGGAAACTGGGGCGGCCCTCAAGGGGCATGGCGGACAGTCGGGAGGAGGGGGAAACTGGGGCGGCCCTCAAGGGGCATGGCGGGGGCCGGGGCGGCGCTGAGTCGAAAGCGGGGACAGTTGGGAGGAGGGGGAAACTGGGGCGACGCTCAAGGGGCATGACGGGGGCCGGGCGGCGCTAAGTCAATTCTTACATCTGCCGATGGTCCCGGATATGTTTTCCTAAGTAATACCACTGAACTTGCACCCAAACCCGCAGGCCATGGTGAGGACAGATATATGCAGAGCAACGAGTCAGCCCACATCTTCAAATTGAGAGGCCCCTCTGATGGACAAGAGGGTTGCTACCCAGGGATCTTCCAGCAAGGGTGACTCCACTCCGAGGGCCAATGTCGGGCAGAGGCAGGGACAGTCGGCACTATGGGAAACTGGGGCGGCCCTCAAGGGGCATGGCGGGGGCCGGGGCGGCGCTGAGTCAGAGGCAGGGACAGTCGGTAGGAGGGGGAAACTGGGGCGGCCCTCAAGGGGCATGGCGGACAGTCGGGAGGAGGGGGAAACTGGGGCGGCCCTCAAGGGGCATGGCGGGGGCCGGGGCGGCGCTGAGTCAGAGGCAGGGACAGTCGGTAGGAGGGGGAAACTGGGGCGGCCCTCAAGGGGCATGGCGGACAGTCGGGAGGAGGGGGAAACTGGGGCGGCCCTCAAGGGGCATGGCGGGGGCCGGGGCGGCGCTGAGTCGAAAGCGGGGACAGTTGGGAGGAGGGGGAAACTGGGGCGACACTCAAGGGGCATGACGGGGGCCGGGCGGCGCTAAGTCAATTCTTACATCTGCCGATGGTCCCGGATATGTTTTCCTAAGTAATACCACTGAACTTGCACCCAAACCCGCAGGCCATGGTGAGGACAGATATATGCAGAGCGACGAGTCAGCCCACATCTTCAAATTGAGAGGCCCCTCTGATGGACAAGAGGGTTGCTACCCAGGGATCTTCCAGCAAGGGTGACTCCACTCCGAGGGCCAATGTCGGGCAGAGGCAGGGACAGTCGGCACTATGGGAAACTGGGGCGGCCCTCAAGGGGCATGGCGGGGGCCGGGGCAGCGCTGAGTCGGAGGCGGGGACAGTCGGGAGGAGGGGGAAACTGGGGCGGCCCTCAAGGGGCATGGCGGACAGTCGGGAGGAGGGGGAAACTGGGGCGGCCCTCAAGGGGCATGGCGGGGGCCAGGGCTACGCTGAGTCGGTTCTTACATCTGCCGATGGTCCTGGATATGTTTTCCTGAGTAATACCACTGAACTTGCACCCAAACCCGCAAGCCATGGTGAGGACAGATATATGCAGAGCGACGAGTCAGCCCACATCTTCAAATTGAGAGGCCCCTCTGATGGACAAGAGGGTTGCTACCCAGGGATCTTCCAGCAAGGGTGACTCCACTCCGAGGGCCAATGTCGGGCAGAGGCAGGGACAGTCGGCACTATGGGAAACTGGGGCGGCCCTCAAGGGGCATGGCGGGGGCCGGGGCAGCGCTGAGTCGGAGGCGGGGACAGTCGGGAGGAGGGGGAAACTGGGGCGGCCCTCAAGGGGCATGGCGGACAGTCGGGAGGAGGGGGAAACTGGGGCGGCCCTCAAGGGGCATGGCGGACAGTCGGGAGGAGGGGGAAACTGGGGCGGCCCTCAAGGGGCATGGCGGGGGCCGGGGCGGCGCTGAGTCGAAAGCGGGGACAGTTGGGAGGAGGGGGAAACTGGGGCGACGCTCAAGGGGCATGACGGGGGCCGGGCGGCGCTAAGTCAATTCTTACATCTGCCGATGGTCCCGGATATGTTTTCCTAAGTAATACCACTGAACTTGCACCCAAACCCGCAGGCCATGGTGAGGACAGATATATGCAGAGCGACGAGTCAGCCCACATCTTCAAATTGAGAGGCCCCTCTGATGGACAAGAGGGTTGCTACCCAGGGATCTTCCAGCCGGGGTGACTTCACTCCGAGGGCCAATGCCGGGCAGAGGCAGGGACAGTCGGCACAATGGGAAACTGAGGCGGCCCTCAAGGGGCATGGCGGGGGCCGGGGCGGCGCTGAGTCGGAGGCGGGGACAGTCAGGAGGAGGGGGAAACTGGGGCGGCCCTCAAGGGGCATGGCGGACAGTCGGGAGGAGGGGGAAACTGGGGCGGCCCTCAAGGGGCATGGCGGGGGCCAGGGCTACGCTGAGTCGGTTCTTACATCTGCCGATGGTCCTGGATATGTTTTCCTGAGTAATACCACTGAACTTGCACCCAAACCCGCAAGCCATGGTGAGGACAGATATATGCAGAGCGACGAGTCAGCCCACATCTTCAAATTGAGAGGCCCCTCTGATGGACAAGAGGGTTGCTACCCAGGGATCTTCCAGCAAGGGTGACTCCACTCCGAGGGCCAATGCCGGGCAGAGGCAGGGACAGTCGGCACAATGGGAAACTGAGGCGGCCCTCAAGGGGCATGGCGGGGGCCGGGGCGGCGCTGAGTCGGAGGCGGGGACAGTCAGGAGGAGGGGGAAACTGGGGCGGCCCTCAAGGGGCATGGCGGACAGTCGGGAGGAGGGGGAAACTGGGGCGGCCCTCAAGGGGCATGGCGGACAGTCGGGAGGAGGGGGAAACTGGGGCGGCCCTCAAGGGGCATGGCGGGGGCCGGGGCCGCGCTGAGTCGAAGGCGGGGACAGTCGGGAGGAGGGGGAAACTGGGGCGACGCTCAAGGGGCATGGCGAGGGCCAGGGCTACGCTGAGTCGGTTCTTACATCTGCCGATGGTCCTGGATATGTTTTCCTGAGTAATACCACTGAACTTGCACCCAAACCCGCAAGCCATGGTGAGGACAGATATATGCAGAGCGACGAGTCAGCCCACATCTTCAAATTGAGAGGCCCCTCTGATGGACAAGAGGGTTGCTACCCAGGGATCTTCCAGCAAGGGTGACTCCACTCCGAGGGCCAATGCCGGGCAGAGGCAGGGACAGTCGGCACAATGGGAAACTGAGGCGGCCCTCAAGGGGCATGGCGGGGGCCGGGGCGGCGCTGAGTCGGAGGCGGGGACAGTCAGGAGGAGGGGGAAACTGGGGCGGCCCTCAAGGGGCATGGCGGACAGTTGGGAGGAGGGGGAAACTGGGGCGGCCCTCAAGGGGCATGGCGGGGGCCGGGGCGGCGCTGAGTCAGAGGCGGGGACAGTCGGTAGGAGGGGGAAACTGGGGCGGCCCTCAAGGGGCATGGCGGACAGTCGGGAGGAGGGGGAAACTGGGGCGGCCCTCAAGGGGCATGGCGGGGGCCGGGGCGGCGCTGAGTCGGAGGCGGGGACAGTCAGGAGGAGGGGGAAACTGGGGCGGCCCTCAAGGGGCATGGCGGGGGCCAGGGCTACGCTGAGTCGGTTCTTACATCTGCCGATGGTCCTGGATATGTTTTCCTGAGTAATACCACTGAACTTGCACCCAAACCCGCAAGCCATGGTGAGGACAGATATATGCAGAGCGACGAGTCAGCCCACATCTTCAAATTGAGAGGCCCCTCTGATGGACAAGAGGGTTGCTACCCAGGGATCTTCCAGCGAGGGTGACTCCACTCCGAGGGCCAATGCCGGGCAGAGGCAGGGACAGTCGGCACAATGGGAAACTGGGGCGGCCCTCAAGGGGCATGGCGGGGGCCGGGGCGGCGCTGAGTCGGAGGCGGGGACAGTCAGGAGGAGGGGGAAACTGGGGCGGCCCTCAAGGGGCATGGCGGGGCCCGGGGCCGCGCTGAGTCGAAGGCGGGGACAGTCGGGAGGAGGGGGAAACTGGGGCGACGCTCAAGGGGCATGGCGAGGGCCAGGGCTACGCTGAGTCGGTTCTTACATCTGCCGATGGTCCTGGATATGTTTTCCTGAGTAATACCACTGAACTTGCATCCAAACCCGCAAGCCATGGTGAGGACAGATATATGCAGAGCGACAGGTCAGCCCACATCTTCAAATTGAGAGGCCCCTCTAAGATGGTTTCCAGGGAATCCTCAACTGCACTTCACATGTTGTAAATTACCCCTCCCCCCCCTCCTCCTAAACAATTAAGAGTAATCGTACTGCCATGCTTGCACTGGCCATTCCCCCCCAAGTGTAGTATATTGTCAAAGGCTCTGTAGTCTAGTGGTATCTTACAGTCTTCAAAACTTGGAGGTTTGCAGTTCAATTCCTGTTATGAACAGTTTTAAAAAGATTGGTAATCGAGTCCGGGTAGTACAGTAGCCGGAGTAGAGAGAAATGACGTGGTTTCCGAGTGCACTTGTGCTGTGCATCCGAGACTGACGTCATGGGGTCGAGCATGGGAATTATTTACCGGAAATAGCAATTACAGAGCATTTTTATCAGACTTAGGAGCAACTGTAATTATATGCATATCTATCCTAGTTAGCCTACAAAATGCAAAATACTGACAGAATCGAGAGTCTTTTGAAGAGGGAAGAGGTAGAAATGTGTTTAGAAATGAAAATAGATCTTGAGAACATATTTCCATTTTGGAGGACAAGATGAAGGTTACAGGGGGGGTCAAAAACCGCGACTGATGCTTACATAAGAAACAATTCAAGGGAATCGTAACTCACATCCAATTGCACTTTCACCTTCCTCTCATTTGCCCGGAATGATTCGCATACATTGCTTCATTTGCAGTATATTTCAGACCATAGAGCACCTACAGAAGCCGCAAAACAGTGATATATTGCAGGGCTTGAACAGCGGTAGCAGAAAGACGATGACATCACTCCGGGTTTTAAACACAATTTACGACCCCGGAATGACATCATCGCTGACATTATCACACATGATCATGTTGATATTATGTTGTTTACTCAAAACGTGCCCCAGCCTATGGGTCGTAACCTTGCTCTGATGCTGGCTCAAGGCTGGCCAGCAGTGACAACCCCATTTGGTGCTTAGTACCGGTGGCTTGAGAGAG
This sequence comes from Auriscalpium vulgare, assembly GCA_019915015.1. Lineage (NCBI taxonomy): Eukaryota > Fungi > Basidiomycota > Agaricomycetes > Russulales > Auriscalpiaceae > Auriscalpium > Auriscalpium vulgare. Next base: position 456,828 of record JAHBBC010000004.1, on the reverse strand, counting down.
CACGCATATTACCGAAGTGTTTCAGGGATAGTGTTATAGCAACAATTAAGTAGTCTTCATCATTATTTCCTGTACTTGCAATTGTACAGAGTTACAGGATCATCCATCCAGCCCTGTATTGAGCTTGGAATCGTACTGCCGCGCTAAGCGTCGGCCCACTCCCAGCAAGTCTGTCCTGCAATCGCATCAACATCCAGCAAAAGCATACACGTATCAAATAAGTTGGAGGCCTTTCACTTTGAGTTGTCCGAGGTCGCAGACGCTATGAGAAGCCCTCAGGTACGCTGCGTTGAAGGTCCGGCTTGCTTTGTCCCTGACGACGAGAACGTCGCCCCAGATTGTCACGGCTGCAAGGGAGGGTTGTGTTGTCTCTGTCCAGGCCCACGCAACAGTGGCGATGATGGATCCATATGAATCCCGGGGCTTCACCACTATGGACATATTCTGCAACCATCTTGCTCCATCAAAGATGCCACACCCCTTCACAGATCCCGACCCCGCTACTCTCTCCGCTCTCGGGTGCGCGCATTGGAGTCTACGCGGCATGCAATGCCTTGGTGAACCCAAGAAGAAGAGGCCTACCTCTGACTTTGACTCCGAACGCTTCACAGCCCTGCTCGCGACCGCCTGGGATGGGATGTATCACTGGTCAACTTTCTTTCTGGAACTCTTCCCTCGAATGACACCGGAGGAAAGACGCACTGTTCACCAACTTGGTGGGAAATGGCCAGTGCAAGCATGGCAGTACAATTACTCTTAATCATTTAAGGGGCAGGGGGGAGAGGGGCTTGGCCATTAAATATACCCAAGCAAAATTGCTGACAGTCTAGGCTTGGGGATTGTCTCTATCAATGGGTGGTAGCTCAACATCCTGCATGCTCCGATGCACTAGGTGGTCGGAGGTGAGTGTTGCAATGTTGTGACGTTGTGATCATTCTTCCGGTAAGAATGCTCCGGAATGGTGGTCAGAATCCTGAGGCAATAATTGGGAGGCTGATGAAAATACAAAACAATTGGGATCAGAACGATGCAGTGTGAGTACAAGAACTGAGGTGAACAATGGTCACAGGACAATGGTGTGACTGCAGAGGAATACAGATGTCACAGTGACTGGAGTGGCATCGTGCACACATTCTGATGACAATCTCAACAGTAAACATGTCTGATGGAATTCCGACGCGTTGTGACAGCTGTGGGAGGTGCTGTGCTCGAGGTCGCGTGGTGGCAGTCGGAACAACGAGCAAGTGGTCGGATGACTGCGTGTGCTGCGTGCGACAGCGTCGCTGGCGCGAGTGTGGTGTTCAAGGTATGATTCCGATTGCGTGACTGCTCTGCAAGACTCCAATCTTGCGAGCGGTTGGAAGAACTAATCAGGTGGTTGGAGCACTGCTGTGCGATGCTGCGATCTTCAGAATTGTGTGTCTGTCGACTTGATAAAAGTGCGAAAAGTCTGTAATGATCGCCTCGCAGCATGGAGCGAGGCGTATCAGCGCCGTCACCGTTGTGCTGACGCGCCACACGACATTGACAATGTGTATCTTGGCTTCCACTACGCCTATGGAGGCAATTCCGGGCTCAATCAAGGGCTTGGATGTCATGTATTTCTATGATGCCCAAGAGTTTTATCTGATGCTGTATTTCACGGCAAAAGAGTTCTATTTCATTTTCACATGTATGTAATTTCTATCCACAGTAGTACCATAGAATTGCATGTACTGTACCATTTCGATCGGTTCGCCGGTCACGCGTCACAGGGGGTGTCCGGCGAGGCAAAATTTGGGTGCTGTCACGGGTCACAGGGCGGGGTGGCGAAAGCCTCCAGTGAGTCTTGAGTTTGATTTTTTCAAGGGCCTCAAAAGGAGCACTGGGAGGCCTGCAAGTCAAGGTTACGTTGGATCGCATAGCTGGTACACAGCATCTGGTACGAGTTCTGACTTGCTGTGTAGAATTGAATAATCATATGACTAGCTGTCTGCTTATCTATCACACTGAGTAATCTAATCTAGTACATTCGGCAGTCACCGAGCGGCTTCTCCCATTGTCTCAGCTTCGGTGTAGACTGACACGGACAATTGACGTTGTTGTGTAGGCTAGCTACTCACACTTCCCAGTCTCATGGATGCGGTGAATTTGTTCATAAGGTGAAATGCTGCAGTGGTCACGGTCACACCCGATGAGCGGCGAACCTGAAATTTCGCCTGTCAGGTCACGGTCACACCAGGGTGGTGAACCGATCAAAATGGTACAGTATATGTGTCATGAATCTCCTTGTTTCTTCCTGACATCATAGGACTTACCTCATCTTTGGATCCCTTGTTCTACTTTGGTACATTCCTTGTCCTTTCCTTCTAAGGTATCCCTTGTTCTCATTTAGGTATACCTTGTATCCCTTTGGAGATGTCCCTTGTTCTCCTTTGGTCTATCCCTTGTTCCCACTTCTGGATTCCCTTGTTCTCCTTTGGTACATCCCTTATGCTCTGGCCTATAAGTACTCAATAGATATCTCAGTAGCACCCCAGCTTGTTCTCCTAGTCTTACCTGGTCATTGTATCCCTTTGCATCATGTCTCTGCTTCGTCTCTAAGTGTTATGGCTTGGAAGGCTCTTGACTTAGGTCATTGCTGACTGGGTTCTTGACAATATGTGAATCAGTCATGATAGTATACATCATTATCTCGATTGATCCCAGAACCACCTCCACATGCGCAGTAGAAGCTGAGATACGTGTTGTTGATGTCTCGTGGCACGTCAGCACGACAGCGACAACGCGTCACATGTTGTGGGAAGCAGCGGCAATGTGTAAGCGTCGGAGTCAAGAGCGAAGCCACGGCACCTGGTGGGGCCGCAGCCCACGGGTCAAAGACCTCTGAACTCTTTTTTTCAGTGATTCTCATCCATTTTGCAAATCACAATAATTGTAGCTTTATATATATATATCTTTTCCCAAAGTACCAAAGAAGGGGAAAGAAACAGATGCAAAGAGCAAACTGTCTTGTAGGGCAGGAGAAGATAGAAGGTCAGCAACTACTGTACATACACCGCCAGCGGTTCACAGGCGCGTAGGCCAATGATTGAGAGTGAGCACAGAGCGGATGATAAGGATTGGCGTGAGGCCCGAAAAATGCCAGCGTGAGGCCCGTGAGTCGATCATTGGCGTGAAGCCCGGATCACAACTCGGGCGGCGGCCAATGGATACGGGCATTGGCCCCATGCCGGACTTCTGCGTTTAGCGTCGGGCCGGATGGCACCATATTGGCCTGACGCCCAATTGCGCGACGCCGCGCGCTCTGCATATTGATACAGGGGCCGCACATTCCTCCCTCCGTCTCTTCACTCTGGCATAGCTCGTAGCAGTGTATGGAAAATTTTCAGGACCCGACAGGTCAGTCTGTGCGGTCCTCTCGTATGCTTTCCTGGCTTGAAGACACCAATAACAGTGTGGCAAGCCGGCACCGGTGTCCACAAGAATGAGTGGACGTGCATGGCATGCAAGGACGAGTCCTGGCGCACTTCCGCTCACGCTCGCCGACACGAGGCGACGCATGGCCACCGCGAACGCGTTGATTTCTTCCGGTCAAGCCAACTGGAGTCGTCTTCTTCACAGGGAGGCACGACTCCAGCTTCGACCTATCGGCGAGCCTCCGAGATCGTCATAGGGCCCATAGCGGCGCTTCTTCAAGATCTTGGGGGGGATCCTCCGTCTTACACCGCACCGTCTCATGGGAGCTCCCGTGAAGACGCCCGCTATGACTGGGATGCCATCCTTGAAGACGCGCCCGACACCACCCTCGACCCGACGGATGTCAATTACGCACTCGGCCGCCTGGCAACAACACTGTCTGATTGGCTTGCAGCAGATGGTCACGGTGCATGCTCTGATTCAAGCTCGGAGGCGTCGCTCGGGGTTGACGACACTCGTGGGCCTGCGGACAGTGACGACGACGGTAAGAAGTTGCGCATGCGCTTGGGCGCGTCTACCTATACTGACGCCTCCTCTGCCTAGGCCGTGGGTTCAGGGTTGGCGCGGACAGGATACGCCATGCCCCGGACGCCGTTCTCAACCCCGACTGGTTCCCATGGCCTGATAAGGGGGTAAGCATCAGGTTAGTACATCTGCTTCAGCTGCATGCTTACACATATTATCATCAGGCGTGCGTCCTTGACATTCTGCGCCATCTTCCGCGCTCTCTTTTTTCCGACTCTCAAGTGGAGATCATCCGCTGGGGTCTGGCAATGTTTGGCATCGACGACGTGCCGACCGTCTCGTGGATGAGGGCCCTCAACACAGATATGCAAGACCTCTATGGCATCAAAACTATCAGGCATCAAGGCGCTCTGGGGCACGTATATTATACCAACAGCCTAGCGGATATCATCGCACAGGTGCGTACCCCAGTTCCCTTTCGCGAGATGGCAGACTAAGATTAGTGTGGCGCATTTTTGAAGGAAATGGCAAACCCTCGAGTCCGTCCTCACTTGCGTCACTTTCCCGAGGATACAGGCCCCGCTCTCGGAGAAGCATGGCAGGCAAAGCGCTGGCTGCACGAAATCGATGGGTCGCTACTCTCCCCCATGGTCCGCATCAAGAACCAGGACTTCTACACGTATGAGCCGGCTACCTTGGCCAACGGCGAGCTCTGCATACCTCTGCGCTGGTTCACTCGTGCGTGCGGGTCCGGCCATGCCACCCGTCAGGAGTTTGTCGCCCGGGCCTGCCGTTTGCAGGCCGTCTCTGATTCGGACAGTGGCTTGCCACTTGGCTACGTCGTCCTCGACTATGAAACATTCGAGGTGCCGGCTAGCCAATTTACGCTCTCCCTGCCTACCATGGCTGCCGTGCATGAAGCCAATGGACTCGCGAGTCCACATGTGATCCTGGGTGCGCTCCGTTCAGGTCTCAGTGTAAATTATGTGGCTGACACGTAGGTGCTGGCAGGTGTTCTTAACGCGCCAGGGAGAGGTTTGTGCCCATGGACACACACCGATCCAGCTGTCGGGAACCGCTGGCGTGAGAAGGCTCGCAAACACCGAGTCGTGACATTCATGATGTGGCTCTACTGCGATGACACATCCGGCAATCTCTCGAAGAAGTGGAACAAACATAACTCGTTCCTGTTCACGCCTGCTGGGCTGCCTCGCGCAATGGCTCAGAAGGAATACAACGTTCATTTCCTAGCAACCTCCAACATTGCGCCACCCTTGGAGATGCTTGACGGAATTGCTGATCAAATCAGGTATGTGTTGCACCGCGTAATTTACCCCCAATATCTCATACTTTGTCACGCCGCTAGTGACGGTCAGGAGAACGGAATCTGGGCATGGGACTGCGAAGCTCAAGAGATGGTCCTCGTAATTCCCATCGTTCTCGCCTTTCTCGGAGACAATCCCATGCAGAGTGAGATCGCTTGCCATATCGGCCTTCGTGGAAAGTTCTTCTGTCGGTGTTGCTGGGTGAAGGGCAAGGATGCCGACGACGAACCCGCTGTTCCTTCCCACAAGCCCGGGTCAGACTCTCGTGCGCCGTCGCCCGGCGCATCAAGCGGTCATGAGTCTGTTGTCAGTGTTGACACCTCAGACAATGACACGGACAAACCTGCAAAGAAGTCAAGGAAGAACCGAGAGGAGACAATGCAAGAGCTTGTCGACCGGGCGCGTCGCTTTCTCGGGGTACGTTCGTGGATCAATATATCTTGTAGCTGGAGCGCTCACAATTGTTTTAGCCCATCACTTGGCGAACAAAGGATCAGTCCGAGGCTACATTGAAATCCATCTTCCAAGATGCCGTCACCGTTGGGCGCATGACTGAGGTGAAGAAACGCAAGACGGCTCATGGCCTGAAAGACACGTTTCAGGAACACTTCATTGACCGGATCTCCGCCGTCAGCAAGAAATTCAGAGGGTCACATGAGCAGAAGCAAATCGCTATCGACAAGGTTGTCGATTCGTTCCCGAAGAATACGATGAGCCCGGTCTGGCGCATTAAGAGTAAGCTGCACCTTCTATCTACACATCCGCCGCAGTTTTGACTTGGCTCTGCAATCAGCTCTGGATCCCCACACAGACACTCCCGTCGAAATTTTGCACGTCGTGCTTCTTGGGTTTGTCAAGTACTTCTGGCGCGACGCGGTCACGCGGGTGAAGGACGACAAGAAGGAACTTCTCATTACTCGCTTGAACTCACTAGATGTTGTTGGCCTCGGCGCGTCGCCTCTAGCTGGTCGGACTCTGGTTCAGTATGCCGGATCTCTGACCGGGCGAGATTTTCGAGTCATTGCGCAAGCAGCCCCATTTGTTCTCTATGACCTTGTACCCACGGAATGCTACGACACATGGCTGTCGCTCTGTCGCCTCGTCCCATTAATTTGGCAGCCCCAGATAATTAACCTAGAACAGCACTTGGTGTGTTCAGGCTTTCTCATTGCATTTTCTATGTGCTCACATCCATGTCTGACATAGGCTGCTATGCACGACGCGATTGACCACTTTCTGAACTGCACGGCTCGCTGGACGCCACGCTGGTTCAACAAGCCCAAGTTTCACATCATTCCGCATCTTCCTGACCACGTCCGCCGTTTCGGCCCTGCCATACTCTTCGCGACAGAGGCCTTCGAGTCATTTAATGCAGTCATCCGCTCGCAGAGCATCCACAGCAATCGACACGCGCCATCGCGCGACCTTGCTATTGGGTTTTCACACTGCAACCGCATCCGACACCTCTTGAGCGGCGGCTATTTTCTCCCCCGCGACCGCCAAGATCCGCCGCCCTCTGCTCTTGCTGCACAGCAAGCAAAGTCGGTCGTTCGTCCACCTGCATTCAGCGACCGCGCAGCCGATTGGACAACAGTCGGACATCACCCACGTAGCCTTGTGCTAGGCGCTGGCAGTCATCAACGCATTCTATGTCATTACCTGGGTATGAGCCCGGATGCCAGTGACGTTGAGCACGGTAAGCCATCGTACTCTCACATGTTCACGCTCGGACACATGCTCATCCGAGAGAACAGGCACTGTGACTAGAGATGGCAAACCCGCCAGGGGCTGGGACTCACTGCAAGCAGCGCAGCGACTTCCCAACAGTTTGTCTAACCCGGGACAATACAAGTTCAAAATGTGTAAGAATGTCACACTCGAGAAAGGTGAAGTTGTGGCCCTCAACAGCTGGATCTTGGCCAAAAGCCTGGCAGGGACGATGCAGACTGCACAGGCATCCGCGACTTCCCTGTTCGTTGGACGAGTGCGCGAAATCATCCAGGTTCCGAACACGGCTATCTCCCGAGAAGGTAAAGGTCATTACATCCTGCTGGAGACGCACGTAGTGCGAGGTTTTGCACCGAAGTATCAGATGCCTCAACTGCAGTTTGCTGGATGGACCTTGGTACCCATGCAGGTGTGTCTTCTCCAACTTCATGTGTTGATTTATGGTCTCACATTGTATTGTAGGATGCGCTTTGCGCCGTCAATACGCAGCACAACTGCGCCAAACATGGATGCGACGCTAGCGGCACTGTTGCAGTCAGGCAAGAAGGGGAATTGACTGATCACACTCGCGCAAGCGTCCGTCACATCGAGCCCGAAGACCGCATCTTGAATACGGCCCAGATGCGCAGCGCGCGCCACGTTCAGCTGTTCCAAACCCCAGTCCACCCCCTGAACCGCGATAGAGCGATTCACGAAGGCGCTGCCGCGGAGGTTAAGGCGCGGAAGTCGTCAGCGCAGGCGGCGCCGAAAGGCACAGGAAAAGGCAGCCAAGGAGGGCCAGCGAGTAGTATTAACAAAAAGCGCAAGGCAACTTAGCTTCTATGCTGTTCCATACCATTGTATTTACAGTGCAAACATTGTCAAATACTTGTACTGCTTGCCGCTGTTGCACAGAAGGAAACCCGTGGGAACCATACTCAATGCTCCTGTCTTGTCGCCGGCACAGGCAACCAGTGACTTTTGGGATGGTTTTGAATCGGAAAATATGGTTCTAGATGACTATAAGTCGAATGGACAGTATCCGAAATGTTAGCCGTAGATGCCCCGGTCTGTATGATTTCGATTTTCGAGGAAGGCGAGACAGAGCACGTGACTTTTGCCAGCAATCGTCCCACTCGGAACTTCCACTCCACACTTCATCCTCCCCGTCTGTATGAACATCCTTCTGCACACAAATACCTCCCTCTGCCTCGCACTGCTTGCCGCTTCTCAAGGTCGTCTTTACTGCCGCCAAATGTGAGCACATAGGGGCACATAGGATACCCGCCACGACATACCCCGCGTCTGCGACACTGCTATCGTGTCTCCACGCACTGCGGGTGTCACTGATGAGCTTGCGCAGCATCTGGTACGTCATGTTCATGATTCACTCAGAGATCTCGTTAACGGCTGCGCCAGCCAGGCCAAGGGTTTACATGAGTCCTTACTGCCAACATACACCACTCAAAGGCCGCTAAATGAGTGCGCCGATGCGCTTGCCGCTGTACACATTCCAGCAGGGCGTGCAGGTGTGCAATCTCGAGGCAGAGAAGGCCAAGGTACGCCCCACCCCGCGCATCATCCCACTCACCCCCGCTCATGCAGCTCAGCTCGCCAAGGCCGATATCGCCGCATTTGTAGCTGTGCGTGGGCGCCGACCGGGCTATCTGTGGGCAGAACACATCATGCAGCTGCGCCGCAAAGCTCAGCAGGGGAAGGATCAGTGTCTGCGCCTGCAGGATGCGTTGCGCGGCGAGACCGAGGACCGGAAGCAGCAGTTCCTGCGCGTCGGGAAGGAGCGCACGCCATCCTCGCCGCACCGTCTGTGCCCCTCCTCCTCCGTCTCCTCTCACAGTGCATACTGACTGCGTGCAGATCAACACCGGCGCACATACATGATGTGTTGCCCCGGGCCGAAAGGTGTGTTGATGTCCTCCGCGCATGCGCTGCCCGTGTGGCCGCACTGATACCAAAATGCCCGCCCCCGCAGACGCAGACACCAGCTATGTTGAAGTCACACGTAGTGCGCCGTGTGCAGGTGGTCATCCACGTCCCCATCCGGAAGAAGACGAGGATCGTCCCCGACGCCGTCAGTCCTTACCGCCACTCACCATCGGCCAAGCCACCAAACCAGGTGCGCAGGGTGTGCTGACGACGGGGTTCAGCTAGCGCAAGCGCGCAACGTGGACGGTGCGAGCGGTTGTCCGCGGCAGGATGGTCGAATGGCTCGAACTCTTCAGGGAGGGGTGCAAGCCCGTGGCTTCACGACTACGGATGTGCAGACAATGATGTATAATCAAAACGAGCACGTTACATGGCGACATAATGTAAATAGAGTCCAGGTCTTAATTGTCAGAAGTATGCGCGGCAGCACTGGTAGCACCAATATTGTTCATGACGATTGCACGGGCATAGCGCTCGTGATGAACGAGGGCGCGCATTCCCGCATGCGCGGCATCAGCAACATCCAGCAACTCCTCCACCAGGGCGAGATCGGAAGCCCTGTATGCCATGAGGACGTGGCTGAGCACGCAATGCAGACGCGTATGAAGCTCAATGAACTCTTCATACAGTGCAGGGACTGTGTCATAGAACGTCTTCGCTCGATGTTCGACATCAGCGATGTATTTGATGGTAAAGTCTTGGACGTGTTCATTCGACGCGCTCGGGTGTTCGCACAACAGGCCAGCTTCCTTGGGACGTAGGACTGAGACCGTTTTCATGGGGAGCGCATGGGATATCGCTGACTGGCCGCGAGCAAGCCAGTCGTCAAGACTGCGCCATTCGGGGTAGATGTCGGTGTCAGGACTCGGACGAAAAGCCCATGGTGCAGCGGCCAAGAAGACGATGTCAGGCGCACGTTCGTTGCGTGCCCAAGGCCGGAGCCATTGGTACGCTTGTCTCTGGTCCGCAATGAGCTGTTTGCCACGCGCAGGGTCTGCAAGGTAGCGAGACTCGCTGTCTGCCGGCAGAGTCAGCCAATGTCAAGCACCGCCTATCACGTCACTCACCGTTGGGCGCCTCGCGTGTCGTTATGCCTTGTTCGCTTTTACCACGACCAGGAGCATCTACAAGGTGTTGTCAGCCTACACTGAAAACACCGTACATGTCGACTCATGCAATACTTACCAGCAGAACTAGAAGACTCTTGAGCTGGATCACCGCGGTCCTCCTCTGCTTCATCCGCTTCCGTGCCCCTAAGGTTCGTGCCAAATTTACCGTTGTACCACTGGGTCTCGCTGGTCTGCGAGTCCAGAGCACCGCCTGCACGAAACCAGTCGTCACTGAGGAAGACTCGGAGGTGAGTGGTAATGCAGATGGCCGAGGCACAAATGAGCTCACGAGTCGTTGTGGACCGTTTGTCGCAGGCGCTGCGACTCCGCTTGTGGAAACCCAAGTGGGCGGCCGGATGGGGACCAAGTCGGCGCGCATAGTGGGTCCTCAAACGGATTGTACTTGCGCTTGCGCTGGTGTGAAGCCCACTATCCATGGAATTTAATCAAGCGCTGGCCGAACGACGTCGACGGTATGTACGCACCTTGTTCGCCATGGTGGTTGCGTTCTAACGGCGGGATGCCTGAGCCCGGCTGCCATCAAACGCGATCGGTTTGGTGGCCCGTGCGCACGCGCAGCACTCGCGACAGACGCGTCGTTGGAAATTGATGGGGAGGCCCTTTATAAAAAGCAGGCTCTACTCCCATTCTTTTCTCCTTCATCCATCCGTTAGCCTTCACCATGGACCGCTCCTTTCCCAGCACGCCTCAGCATACCAACACGGGATACGCCACCCCGACATATCACTTCCCTCGCGCCGCGTCAAGCCCAGCCGATAGCCCACCCCTGGCAGCTGCGACGCGTCATCTGCCTGGTGACCGTGACCTTGGCACCCTTGCCACAGACGAGAACACTGTGGCCCCTGCGCTGACAGGTGGCCACTTCCATTTATCTGCTGCGCGCGATCCCATGACTCCGCATGTGCCGCCGGCGGCCACCGCTCCACCTCTGTCCTCTGCCGACGATATTCGGCAGAAATTCAAGTCATGGACGAATGTCATTGGGGGTACTTACGGGTTGACACCTGTGCAATACACCGAGCTGCACCAGCTTGTCGATGTACGTCATATTATGGGCTTAGCACGATACACACAACTAACAGAGCTGCTCTAGCTTGGGCTGGATGGGGAGCTGCACAAGTCTGACCTCCGCTTTCGGCTCATACAGCAGGCCGGGATCTTCAACTTGACGAACATCTTGGAGAAGCAGCGAGTTGACTATCAGGAATTCAAAGCAGCTCTCGACGAGTTCCAATCGCGTCTGGACCACAACTTCACCCTCACAAACACGCAGCAGGTCCGTCTATACTTCCTATCCACGAGCCGCTCCTGATGCTGCAGCTAGGACACCATCATACGCCACGCTAAGGATGAGCTGTTCCAGCCCTGGCAGACTAACCACACGAAGGCTTACCTTCCGGTAGAGGTCCGTCGCCTGTCTGCGAGGCAGGCATGTATCGAGACTAACTCACGGACAGAAACTCATTTCCTCGGACCCCAAGAAGTATGGCTTCGAGAAGATCATCGGCAACCCTAGCAAAGAGAAGGTGTTTCGAGCTGCGTGCAAGGACAAAGCTTCCACTGCACGCAACACGTACCGTGGTTATGTGGGTGCCCGTTTCCCCTATCTATCATCGCTTGCTGCACTGAACAGGTGTCCTAGTTGATTGATAGCGTCGCGAACAAGCCGACTACGCTTGAACAGGCCACGTTCCATATTGCGGACAAGATGCGCATCGGCGGAGCGCCGTACGAGCTGAAACCCGAGTACCAGTTGCAGGTGGCCCTGTTGGTGCGTAGCCCATCTCTGGTCGTGAAGGGGAGTGTACAATTGAACTAACCCGAGCTCGCACAGCGTTGGTTCAGCCTGAGATATGTGAACAATGAAGACGCTCAACCAACGACAGGCGAGACGACGACAATAGGCACTGAACACCAGCAACCGCCTTTGAAGAAGCGGAAGGTCGGGAAGGCTGCCAAGGGTGAAGACTTTTGGTCCCTTGCTGACGCGTTCCTGGCTGGCCTTGTGGTGCAGAAGGGGCAAGACCGTCGCAGCACTCAATGGAAAAGGTATGTTCCAGCCTTTGATTAAGTGTCGTCCTCTGACTGACAACATGTGCGGTGTCTGACAAGCTATCTTGCCGACCTCATTCGTGACGACCATGCGGAGTTCGGGGAGGGGAAGGGGGAAGCCCTGGCGAAACTTCCGGTCACTTACACCCCTTTTGAAAGTGGCCCGGGGCCGTCCAGCGCCGGAGGGTCAGTTGCCAGTGCCGTCATTGGCGACGGAGCTTCACAGCAGACAGGGAGTTGGGATGCGTCGCAAGCTGCGACTCGCGCTAACTACTTGAACATGGAATTCTGATAGTATTGTGTACGCTATACTCGCTCGCACTCGGCATTTGGGTGTGAGCGTGAATCTCAGCGCAGAGTGTGACCGGTGACTAGTGACCGTCAATGTGACTTCCGCAATGGTGTGACATGTTCGACTTGCTTGTTCCTTCTTCCCGTCACCGTCGTTCCTCTCGCGCGCGCCGCCACTCAACGCCCTCCCCCCGTCCATCAACCTGCCCCAGGCCACGAAGGAGGTGGATATGTGGGAATAACGGTATGTCTTCAATCGTGACCACCGGGCGCCGTGCTTGCTGAGATCGAACGTGGCTCCTGCCTGCAGCATCATCCCCCCTCTGTCCTTTGCTGCGACTGCGCAACACCTGCTGTGACCCCGTCTGGTCTCATCTCGACTCTCGCTATGGCTTAGCACTTACTCTTTGCTGGACTCATGCTGCTGCTGTACTTTCTGAGCTCTCTGACGCTTATGGCTTGCTGAACTGTCTTCGTGCTTGCCGGGTTGCTTGCTGGGTTCCCAGAAACAAGGTGTGTACTCTGTATAGCGTAGCCATCATTATTTGTATCCGTAGACCATGTCTAGTACATTAGTAGTATGACTTGAAGAAATCATAGTTGTTTACTTGCTTATTCATGAAGCTTGAATCACCCGGAAAGGAGAAAATTGATTGATCCGAAGGTAACGAGCGGCCTGAGCGAGAGGAGGTCACTTTGGCACAGGGCCGGTGAGCATTAGCCTCAGGCCGATAAGCGAAGTTTTGGTGTCGCGCCAATGCCGCCCTTTTAGCCACTGAGCTGATGATCATCGGCTCTAGGCCAGCTCCGCCTGCACTGGCCCCACGCCGATAATTCTGCTGGCCGTGTATCCTACAAAGCTAAATAGCCTTCTAGTGTAGTGGTCAATACTATTGGTTGATATAAAGAACCAAGAGGTTGTAGGTTCAATTCCCCCTCTGTGCGACTTTTTAATAATATAATTATTCAGCCCGGGTATTGTAGTAGCCGGGTTTGTGCACCATGACGCGTTTAAACCTGCACACAGTCGAAAGTGCCGGTTGATGCGTCATGGTGCGTGTTTGGCCTACCCGTGGGAAAATTTTACCTAAAATGGAAATCATGCAGTATTTTTTGCTGACTCGAGAACAATTGAAAACATGTTCATATTGTTGCTGGTTAGCTTGCAAAACGCAAAATACTTGCAGACATGGATGTCTTTGGAAGTGAGAAGGTGTTGAAAAGCATTGGGCAGGAGCTACTAAGCTAAAAATTGCTCAATTACTGGGTAACCGGGTACTTTATCCCCGGGATTAGTAAGCAATGACTCATTGACCAGCAAAAATCACAGTCTGCCTGGTTCAACTGCGTCATTTTCCCACGCTTGTTGAGGAATTATATCATTGGCTATTCACATGATCAACATCCTTTCAACACTTCTGGTATATATAATGCATGGTAGTTAGCAACTAGAGCCCTCCCAATTGCCAACCTCACCATTGTCACCCCGTGGGAACATGTTACCAAAAAGGGAAGTTAGAAGGCCTTTTCTTCTGACTTGAGAACAATTGGTATCATGTGTATATCAATGCTAATTAGCTTAGAAAATGCAAAATACTCGCAGACACTAGTGTCTTTTGCAGTGCAAAGGTGTGTAAATCACAGGGCAGGCAGGAGCTACTTAGCTAAGAATTACAGAATTAGGCAGATGGGACAACACGACTTGACTTTAGTCCAAGCTTTGGGACATATCTCCTAGAGCATTCTTTCTAATGCATGCATTTTGCCTGACTGATGGAGGAAATAAACGATTAGGAGGAATCATAATTAAGAGTACTCGTAATGAGAACCATGCTAGTGCTATAGTTGAAGTGTGAGGATCCTGCAAGGTGCGGCAGGACCTGCTTAGCTAAGAATTACTGAAAAAGGCAGTTGGGACGACGCGACTTGACTGTGGGATCTATTTCCTAAAGCGACTTTACGATTCCTTTGAATCGTTGCTTATGTCATCTACATCCAGCATTTTTCTGACCCATGCAACGACAGTCTGTGTCGCCTTTTTTGGAAATTCACTCCCACGCTTTGTTCACTCGCGCTTTCAGCCCCCTCACTGGCTTCAAAGGATGATACACTGTACACTTGTATTGTTGCCTATAAAACATTACTGAGACCATACAATGCGCACAGTGATCATATTGCCAGGATTGAACATCAAACAGTGCACAGTCAGTAGGAAAACACAATGACATCATTCCGGGTATTAAAGTGTATTTAAAAGCCGAAATGATGTCATCGCATTGAGCTCAAGTGTTGGTGACAAATATTGTTTAGCATCTAGCAGTGCTGCCCTGGACCACAGGCCATCACCAGGTGCCACCCAACAATGCGCAGTGCCGTCCACAAGTGCAGCTACGCGCGCCCTGCATGGTGTGATACCTGCCACCGCACCCCCCAACCGAACCCCAACCTGCTCTCGGTGCATGCCACCCCTAGCGTGTCACCTACGTTGCCTGTCATCACCATGTATCCATATCTTATGACAAGTCTCACACAGCGCTAGCACACCTTCAGCAACATCAGTACTCTGCTCACTCTGACACTCTTGCACTGCAGACAACATCCACACATTAAGCAACACCCCAACTGGGCTGTTATCTATATGCCTCGTAAGTGGATTTCCTCGTGTGTAGGTACATGTTGTTATCACCATAGCAACAGTGCGACTTATGACATCACTCCGGTAACTAACCGACAGTTTAGTGACCGGAGTGACGTCATATTTGTTGGGGAAATTGGGTCCACATGATCTACAAGAAGAGGGTGCAACGCACTCGAAGCACGACGAGAGAGGTAAAAGGCTGATGACAGTGTACACTAAGAGCCAGCTACATGTATACAACATAAGGTTCGTGCGAACTGTATAGTACCCGGAAGTTGCCGACATGGCCTTGAGCTTGCTCACGTGATATATCCAACAATATTTTCCTTGCCCACCTCCACAGTGTGTCCTATACATCTGCCGTGCCCGCAATTCTGGAGGTAGCAGGTTGTCGAGTGCTGTGGGTCATTGCTCATACTTACTGGATTCAACTCGGACTCTCATGTTGACATGTGTTTGGTCCATTTGGAGCGTATTCAACGTGGAATCGTATTGCCGTGCTAAGCATCGGCCCACTCCCAGCAAGTATAATGTGTTCACATTTTGGCCTGACTTGGTTGAAGAAAGAAACGATTAAGAGTAATCGTAACTCATCACACGTACAGTTTCTGGCATTCAACACCCAGCGCAAGAATATACGGTCGCTACCGATGGCATCGCGGAGCTCGCCGCCCGGCTCTGGCTCAAAGAGATCCCAACTGATGCTCATTCAACAACGTTGGCCTGGCGACTTATCACCTCAGATACATTGCTTCTTCAGCAATTCGTAGAGATTGCTGGGTTTCCTGCCCGCATTGCACGAGTCGCGCTGTCCCACATCCATGCCGTGCTCTTTTTTTTTTTTTGGACAAGCGATATGGTTATTCAGGTGCTAACTACCCGTCGCAAAGTGCTAAGGGGGTACGAAGTATTACTATGCCTATGGTAGAGCAATATCATCTCCTATACCGTTAGTTCCTTCCAACCCGCTAAAGCAGACCCAGGGGTCCGTCCGAGGAAAAATGCATTTACACACGCTGTGTGGGACTCGGTACTCCGCCCGCTCACATCCGTTAAATAGGGGGCCTGGGCGGGACAATACCCACTAAAACCTCTTTTGCTTTCGCCCATTCGAAGGGGAGGAAGCGTTCGTCCTTCAAAGTTCCCTTCCATGTGTCTTCCACGCACTGGTAATTGCTCTCTGTTCTGATTATGTTTCGTGCTGCGATCTGATCTATTACTAGTCTGTCATTGATGGATTGATGCCATCTCCTCGTGATTGAGGTGGCAGTGTGTGTGCAGCCTCCAATTTGTCTTTCGCATCGGAGCCGCCAGATTAGGTGAGCCGATTCGGATATGATGATCTTAAGTAGGCGTGTTGCGCCCGGGTCGCGCTTCCGCTCTTGTTCCTCTTCCTCTTCACCCCCATCTCCGGTCCTTTGCTTGACAGTGAGGTTACCGCATGCTAGGATTGTTCCTAGTGAGAGGTGCAGCCACGTTTCATCTCCGTGTGGCCAGAGGTCTCTTGCTAATTTCCAGATGATGTTTCGCGGGTCGGAGTCGCATTCAAAAAGTATGTGCGAGAGGGACTCCTCTGGGTCGTCGCACACCTCACATCGTGCCTTTTCGTGGTCTTGTATTTTAATCCAGAAGTCTCCTAATTTGTAGCTGTTATGGTAGGCGCGGTATAGGAAGGTTTGGATCGGTTTCCTGATGTCGCGGTGCGTGATGCCCTTCCACAGTGTCGCGTCGGTCTCCTGACTCCCTGTGAAGGCTTCTAGGGCGTCGCATGCGAGGTTCAGTTTCGCTTGGGGCCTTGATCTGTCATCCTGGCCTGCCCTTTCTCTGATGCCTTGGTACGCTATGGCCTGGGTCAAGGTGGCTAGTTTTGCTCCTGTGAGGTTCCACTCCGGCTTTATATTAAGGTCAATTATCGTTGGTATGTCTTTACGTGCTCCCATGTCTGCGTATTCATCAGCCCCGTCGTTCCCAGGGTCCCCACTATGTCCCTTGATCCATTCGAACCAGGTTGGGGCAGAGCGGCGGCGCAAGAGGTCCACCGCTTTTTGGAAGAGGTCTCTATGCTCGATGCGGATCCATCCGCGGTCCTCCCATGTTTGAGGATGTTCCGTGAGTCCTTTCTTTACATATTCCGAGTCCGTTTTGAAGTGAATTGGTCTGAAGTTGTCGACGCTGACAAGCCCCGTCCCGCGCTGGGAGGGGATCTCGACTGTCTTTTCGCATTTTCGACCAAGTCCTCGGTCACGTGACCTCGGCCTTCCTGCGCCACGATCGGAACGCCCCGCCGACTCCCACGCTGCTCGCACCACGCGCCCCCAGTCGCCACACGCTCGCCAGCACAGCATTTCCCACGCCCGTCACGACGCATCAGATTTCCATCAGACTCGCACAGCCTGGTCGCACGACAGACACGCTCGGCGCTACGCAACTCCGGAGCTCTCACGCCATCCGAGTACCGCCTCAGTCGCTCATTGTCCGGTCGCCCATTGTCCGCCCCACGAGTCCGACTACCCCGACGTCCTCCGATTCAGCGCCACCGACTCGCCCGCTTCCCTCCGATGCGCCCTAGCGCCTTACGACCCGCGCTACACCCCCGCAGTCACGACACGACTTGTGATCGACACGTGACCCAGTCGCGACCGCGTCGAGAGTGGTGCACTCCGAACGTTCGCAATCGGAAGACGCAGCCCCGTGCCCACATCATCGGACCACCGCTATCGCGCTCGATATGGCGCGCCTTGTCCGTTCCCGCGCTCCCCGACGCTGTTTCCCACAGTCGACGACAGAGAGGATCGTTTCCCGCGCCGCCTCCTTTGTCCTTTGACAGCGCTGATCGCTCGCTCGACACCGTTCCCCGCCTCGCTCCTCGTCGTCTGACCGGCGCATGACCTCTACTCATTGTTCGTACAATTTCATATGACGCCGCTATCTTGTTTTCTTTGTCTTTTCCGATGTTTCCGTACTTACTCGATCGGACACGCACTGTACTCGTCGCACCGTATAAATAGTTGTCGGATACTCTGCGAAATGCAAGTTAGGTTCCCCCCTCATCGCTCCGAGCACAAGTCGTGCACTCTCGCCCTTGTCGTATCGTATAGCGGTCAGCATCGGTTGACTGCTCTCGCGCCTCAGCCTCAGTTATTGCCTTAGCCTTTGTTCTCGCCTCCCGTCTTATCGCACTCATCTTGTTCCATCGTTGTTGCCCCTTTGCCCGAGTCCTCGATCGCAGTCGCGTTGCAGCCTTCCGACGTCGTACGTCGAAGTCTCGCTTTCCGATCGGTCGGAGAGTCGGTCGATCGCCTTGTCGCTGCTGCGCTCTCGATCGGATCGCAGTACGCTTGATCGGAGACGGTCGTCGCTTACTCCGGGACTCCTGACGCTCGCTCGCACACACACCGACATCTCTGCAGCGCTCTAGGGATTGGTGCTACGTTACGCATTCCGCCCTACTACCTGGTTGTGTCCATCACTTTTGGAGCCCACCGCGAGGGTTTCAGTCAGGATTCCTCCGAAGCAAGCGCCAGCGCCTTCCCCCTTCTTCAATCGACGCCACACCCGTTCCTCCGCTCTCGCCGACGAAGTCCGACAAAGCTTCGTCGTACCCCCACCTGCTATCCCCGGATCCCCCACGCTCGTCGGAGATCTCTTCGACGAAGTCCCCAGCCCGGACGCGACTCACAATCACCTTCCGAGTACCTCCGGAAGCGAGTCGTTCGAGCTACTCGATCACCCACACATCCCAGGCGGGTTCAGAACACCGTCGCCTGCTCTCACACCTTTGACCCCATCGACTCCTTCACGTCCATCGCACCCTCCGACTCCGATCACTCCACCCTCTCCGACTCCCAACGTCGGACCAGTCACAGCTCCGATCGCCTTTATCCCCCCTCCCGCAACAACCATAGCTGCTGTACCCCCCGTCGCACCGCTTCCGATGGCTACTCCTATGCCCCCCCACGGTTCGAAGACCGCCCCCGTTTTTGATGAAGAAAACCCGCGATCCATCAGGCGATTCTTTTCCGACCTCGAGACGCTTGCGGCGCAGTCTGGTCTCACCGACCAGCAGAAGAAAGATTGGGTACAACGCTATGTCCCGATCGAGGTCGCCGATTGTTTCGAGGCTCTGCCAGGCTTCGCGGGCACGTACGACGTGTTCAAGGCCGAGATCAAGGCACTCTACCCCACCGCCAATGAGGATCGCACCTACTCCACTTCCGACCTCGAATCACTCATCTCCGACACGCGTCGCACGTACATGGTCACGCTCGACGACTTTGCTGCCTACTACCGATCGTTCATCACGATCTCAGGATTCCTCATCCGGCATCATCGGTACTCCGACATGCAGCAGAAGAGCGACTTTCCGCGTGGGATCCCCGACTACCTTTGGCCGCGCATCGAGGCGCGACTGCAAGTCAAGAAGCCCGATGTGGTCCCAGGCGACAGCTACGAGGTCGCCGACGTCAATAGCGCCGCTCGCTTCGCGCTTCAGTCTGTCTCGAGGGACATCCGAGGAGCCACCACCGCTACCTCTACGACTGCTCCGACCATCGTCGCAAACCCGCCAGCCCCAGCTCCACAGTCGCAGACCCCTCCGCCCGCAATTAAGGCCGAGGACATCATCGCATCGTTCGTCCGAACGCTGATGCAGGGAGGCGCACTCCCAGGCGTGACTCAACAGGCTGCGGCGGCACCAGTTGCAGTCGCAGTTCCGGCAGTCGCAGTCGCCCCAGCGGCTGTCCCCAATGCGAACATGCAGCGCCTGGCAGGTCGATGCCTGTACAGTGGAGCTTCCGATCATCGCATCTCAGCGGGCTGTGGGGCTTAGTTTATTCACTATGTCCCTACAGTTGTAACAAGTGGGTGGTGTTATAGGCAGGCAGGATAGTGAAGTGCAAGTATAGGGCAGTATAGTGCACTATAGTGCATATATCAGTACTATAGTGTCCTTGGATGCACTATAGTAGTAGCATGACTGTAAGGACCATTGTAATTTTGCACCAATATAATGGGCCTTGAAAATGTTATAAATAATGGTGTAGATGCACAGGTGGAACTGCAATATAGAGGTAATTTAGCAGAATATATCTGGTTAATGGTAGAGAGCTGTAGGGCAATCACTGGCCAATGGATCCCATGGGTTTATGTACTATAGTGAATCAATAATATATTACAGAAATGCTGGGATATATGCACCTTCTCTCCTTTGAAATGAGCTCTATAAATTCGGATAATATTACAGCATGTGGCTTAGTAGAGTGCATATGTGACCTGAATTTACCAGAATACAGGGGGTCAGTTCTGAGGAGTTGTGCAGTGCACACTGTATCAGATATTCATCTACTATAGTGATATTATACTCTTTAAAGCTTTCTTAATTTGTTATGGGATGACTGGACATTCATAAATCATGACAAAAAAGGTGAGCATATGTACTACACATGCCACTGCTGTCGGAATTTATCATAATATCTGAAGCCATTGGTGAGCCACACCAAGGCATATAGATTTGTGCACTATAGTGGTGATCTAATTGGTTGGCCACAAAAGCATATGATGTGTCCAATAGCTCTCCAGTACTTGGTCAATATAATCCACAGATATTATAGAGCATTCACAGACCTTGCCCCACCCAATGCTCAAAATATGGGAATTCTATCTAGAGTTGGCAGAAAGTGCTGTACTTCCACTCTCATACAGCCTGTAATGTCTGAGGTATCCTTGTCCCAGGGTGATCTAGTTTATGATCAGGCATATGGATATAAATGGCTATTTCTTTTACAGAGGATGAGCTTGTGCTCAAGTAAGATTCATAGATCATGGCTCATTGAAAAATAAATAATCATTTCAGTTCACACATATGCTTGGATAGATGGCACAGGGACATATGGATCATTTAGGCTGTATCAAAGGATCAGAAGTATGGTACTATATACCAATTGCATGCAAGAACACAAAACTTTCAGGGATGGAAGGGGCATGGTGTAATAGTGCTCTGGAATATCTAGGGATTTTTTTCCCCAAGTATTGAGGAGCTATTCAGTGCTGAAAAAGTTTGAGGATAGAAGCAAGCTAAATAACACTATAGTGTATAAGTATATATGCATTGGTGCGGCTTGCCATTAGTCTAAAATATTATGATAAATTCAGACAGCAATGGCATGTGTGGTACATATGCTCACCTTTTTCTTCATGATTTATGAATGTCCAGTCATCCCATAACAAATTAAGAAAGCTTTAAAGAGTATAGTAGATGAATATCTGATACAGTGTGCACTGCACAACTCCTCAGAACTGACCCCCTGTATTCTGGTAAATTCAGGTCACATATGCACTCTACTAAGCCACATGCTGTAATATTATCCGAATTTATAGAGCTCATTTCAAAGGAGAGAAGGTGCATATATCCCAGCATTTCTGTAATATATTATTGATTCACTATAGTACATAAACCCATGGGATCCATTGGCCAGTGATTGCCCTACAGCTCTCTACCATTAACCAGATATATTCTGCTAAATTACCTCTATATCGCAGTTCCACCTGCACATCTACACCATTATTTATAACATTTTCAAGGCCCATTATATTGGTGCAAAAATACAATGGTCCTTACAGTCATGCTACTACTATAGTGCATCCAAGGACACTATAGTACTGATATATGCACTATAGTGCACTATACTGCCCTATACTTGAACTTCACTATCCTGCCTGCCTATGACACCACCCACTTGTTACAACTGTAGGGACATAGTGCACTAAACTACTCCCCAGTGTTGTCTCAGCGTGCCCCGCAGTCGAAGAAGATATTCGGGCAGGCATAGTCGCTCGGAACGCGGACGGAAAGGTTACCTTGCCCAACGGTACCTTCGTGCCCAGTCGCATCACAGGCGACTTCCTTCGCGATCGGGTTAGAGAGTGGCATCGTCGCAAGGCAGCGGAGCAGCCAGGGGCTGCCGCACAACTGTTCGTCGGCGTAATCCCGGAGGAGCCCCTCCAAGTCTTCACCCTCTCGACTTCCGATCGCATCGCCACGCTTGAAGCCGAGCTCGCACAGCTGCGCGGCGAGAGGACTGCCTCGACCAACGCGCAAGTCTTTGACGGTGTGGAAATCACGCGCCGTGCGAAGCCCAAGCAGGCTGCGGCCGCTCCGACGGCTTCCGATCAACCAGCCAAGTCCTCCGATCAGTCGGCGCCCGCACCGGCGCATCCCTTTCGAGGTGCACGCGATGCGACCGATGCGCCGGTGAAGCCCAAGACAGTGCCAGCCGACCCGCCCAAGGCGACTCGCGAGCCCAACTATCGCAACCTGCCTCCGGTCCATCGATCGGAGATCGCTGAGCAAGTTTTCACTCGCGCGATGAAGGACTCGCAGATAGTCATCACGCCTGAGGAGCTTTTGTCGCTCGCTCCCGAGGTCCGCGCCAAGTACCGCGACGCAGTCACCCCACGTCGCGCAGTCAACGAGGCAGCAGCAGCACCCGTCGCGACCACAAATTATCAGCGAGTCACCATGGAGGAAGTCCCCGACGAGGAGCTCGTGTCACCGGCCGCCGCGATAAGGCAAGCTGAGGAGCGCGTCTTCTCCAACTACGCCCCCGATCCCCGAAAGGCCTCCAAGGAGCAGCTCTGGTCGAACGAATCGAAGGAGTGCGTCCTGTACATGTCCGACCCCATCGAAATGTACCTCAATGATCTCGGCCCCGGCGAGTGCCCCGACCCCGACATGCTCACAGTCGCTCGCGACTTGCACGCTCTCCGATCGATCGACGGTCTCGTCGCCGGTCGCGCCACGATCGAGTGTCTGCTGGACCCCGGCTCGCAAGTCATCGCGATGTCCGAGGAGGTCGCCCATTTCCTGGAGCTCGCCTACTCCCCCAACGTCAAGATCCGACTTCAGAGCGCCAATCGGCAGGTCTCCAGCTCATTGGGTATGGCGCGCAACGTTCCGATCAAGTTCGGGAACATGACCCTCTACCTGCAGGTGCACGTTGTCCGCGACGTCGCCTACGACATTCTCCTTGGTCGCCCCTTCAACGTGCTCACCGAGAGCATCGTCCGCAACTACCGCGACGAGGATCAGACGGTCACCATCCGCAACCCGAACTCCGACGACATCCTGACGATTCCGACTTTCCCGCGAGGCCACCATCGGTTTCGCAAGGCATGCCATAGCGGCTCCCACCTTTGATGATCTAGGTGAAGATGAAGCCATCGCCATGATCATCGAAGGCGATGGCGAAGACGCGCGCATCATAGCATATACCCCAATCGACGCCTCCGACGACTCCGCGATTCAAGCTGCCTACGTTACCGCCTCCGAAGCCCGCACGCATTTACCAGAGTACGCAGCCCCGTCTTTCTTGAACAAAATATGTCCCGCATAGCCTTGTAAATCACGTACGACTCCCGAATCAAATCTTGGTCACCAGTATACGTCGTCCGATCGCAAGCCATCTCCGACTCAGAAACCACGCTATGGACACCCACATCTTGACGACGACACTCAGCAATATCTTGGACATTCCCCGCGACCGCCGACCACTTTCTTGAACTCGTCCAAACCGTCGCCTTCGCCTTCCGATCCGGACCCAGTCGACATCTTTCTTGGCAAGAAGAAGTACAAGCCCGTCGCAGACAAAGTCCGACCCGTTCTTGGCACGCTACCGGACGGGTTTCGCATCGAGCGCAACATCATCGGAGACCCCCTCGCATCCATGCCACCATTATCGACGCATCCCCCGCCCTTCGTTCCCACCGGTCGATACACCCAAGAACGTCACGACAAGATGGACGCGAACCCCAGCTACGAATTCCTCACCCCGACCGAGCGCGACCTCTTGCACGACATCATAGTAAAGCAGAACGAGGCTTTCGCATGGGACGACACCGAACGCGGCAGCTTCAAGCCCGAATACTTCCCTCCGATCCAGATTCCTGTAGTCGCACACGTCCCATGGGTCGATCGCAACATCCCCATACCCCCGGGCATCTACAACGACGTCTGCGCCATGATCAAACAGAAGATCGCGGCAGGGGTCTACGAGCCCTCAAACTCTTCCTATCGATCGAAGTGGTTCTGCGTCCCAAAGAAGGATGGCAAGAGTCTACGTATAGTCCACTCGCTCGAGCCACTCAACGCTGTCACGGTCGCACACTCCGGCGTCCCTCCGATCCAAGAACAACTTGCAGAGCAGTTCGGAGGACGTGCCTGTGGCGGCATTCTCGACCTCTACGTCGGATACGACGAGCGACTCATCGACCCCCGATCCCGCGACTTCACGACCTTCCAGACGCCTTACGGAGCACTTCGTCTAGTCACCCTTCCGATGGGGTGGACGAACTCGGTCCCCATATTCCACGACGACGTCACGTTCATTTTGCAGGATGAGATCCCGACCTTCACAGTGCCCTTCATCGACGATGTTCCCCTCAAAGGCCCCAAGTCCGACTATCGACTTTCCGATGGATCTTACGAGATGATCCCGGAAAACAAGGACATTCGTCGCTTCGTCTGGGAGCACCTCACCAACGTCAATCGGATCCTCCAGCGCATGCGCTACTCCGGCGGTACCTTCTCCGGTCCCAAGTCGATCCTCATCGCTCGCGAATTCACCGTCCTCCGCCACCTCTGCACTCCGGAAGGTCGCCGCGCAGATCCGACCACAATCTCAGCCATCACGAACTGGGGTCCTCTCAAGGATCTTTCCGACGTTCGCGCCTTCCTTGGCACAGTCGGAGTCTGCAGGATATTCATCAAGGATTTCGCGAAGCATGCGTGGCCTCTCACCAAGCTCACACGGAAGGGTACGGAGTGGGAGTACAGTCCCGATCAGCACAAGGCGCAAGAGTACCTCAAAAACGCGCTGGTCAAGTCGGACGCCCTTCGAGCGATCGATTACGAGTCGCAAGCACCAGTCATCCTCGCAGTCGACACATCCTACATCGCAGTCGGCTACATTCTCGCCCAAGAGGAACTGAACAACCCGAAGAAGCGTTACTACAGCCGTTTTGGATCGATCTCGCTCAACGATCGCGAACGACGCTTCTCCCAGCCCAAGCTCGAGATCTACGGACTCTTCCGATCGCTTCGTGCCCTTCGCATGTACCTCATCGGACTACGGAACTTCATCGTCGAAGTTGATGCCAGCTCGATCGGAGGAATGCTCAAGAACCCCGATTTAGTTCCAACGGCTAGCATCAATCGCTGGATCATCGGCATCCTCGTCTTCAAGTTCCTCCTTCGACACGACCCAGGCATCGCACATGGTCCCGACAGACTGTCGCGTCGCGTCCGACAACCAGGCAATCCAGAGGAACCCCCCGACAAAGACTACAATGACTGGCTTGACAACCTGTACGGATTTTTGTTCGCAGTCCCCACGCATAGCTCCACAGTCAAACCCGACCAAGCTCCCTCCCTCCCCGCCCCAGGACTCAACGCTGTGTTCGCATTGACCGCGGACGGTCAAGATCTCAGTGAGGAGGAGGAGCCCGAGCTATCGTACGACGAAGTCCCACGCAGCGACGCAGCGATCAAAGCCGACAAGCGACTAGTCCATGTTCGCGAATGGTTAGAAGATCCCGTGCGACCAGATCACCTTTCCGACCAAGAATTTGCGACTTTCGTCCGATACGCCCTCCGATTCTTCAGCACCGGCAATCGACTCTATCGACGCTCAGGAGATGGCGCGCACAAGCTCATCCCCCACCCCAAGCGCCGTATCCAAGTCCTAGTCGACTGCCACGACAAAGTCGGACATCGCGGAGTCTTTGCGACTCGATCTCTAGTCGGAGAACGCTTCTGGTGGCCGTCCTATGAATCGGACGTTATGTGGTATGTTCGCACATGCCACCTCTGTCAACAACGCCAGAAGCGACAGATCCTCATCCCTCCGACCGTCGCAACTCCCGCTCCCTTGTTCGCAAAGATCTACGTCGACACGCTGCACATGCCTGTCTCAGGAGGATACCGCTATATCGTCCAAGGTCGCTGCTCACTTACGACCTACCCGGAGTTCTCCCTACTCAAGAAGGAGAACGCCGTCGCGATCGCGGACTGGTTCTTCCAAAGCATCCTCTGTCGCTGGGGTTCCCTGTCGGAGGTCGTCACTGACAATGGCGGTCCTTTTGTCAAAGCCCTGGTTCATCTTGAGAAGAAATACCACATACGCCACATTCGCATCTCAGGCTACAACTCTCGTGCTAACTGAATCGTCGAACGTGCTCATTATGACGTTCGGCAAGCACTCTACAAGGCCGTGAATGGTGACCAGACCCAGTGGGCGCGCTGCGCTTTCTCGGTGTTCTGGTCGGAACGTATCACGGTTCGGAAGTGCATGGGCTGCTCCCCATACTTCGCTGTCACCGGATGTCACCTGATCATTCCCCTCGACATCTCTGAAGCGACGTACCTCCAGCCCCCTCCCGAATCTCTTCTCTCGACCACAGACCTCATCGCGCGACGGGCAATCGCACTGCAGAAACGACATGATCAAGTCTCCGCTCTCCGATCGGACGTATACGCTGAGCGACTCGCGAACGCTAGGAAGTTCGAGAAGGAACATTCGCACGTCATCAAGAACTTCGACTTCAAGCGAGGCGCTCTAGTACTCATCCGACACACTGCGATCGAGAAGTCACTCAATCGGAAGATGCGCCCGCGCTACCTAGGGCCCCTAGTCGTCGTCTCCCGCAATCGGGGAGGAGCATACATCGTCGCGGAGCTGGACGGCTCTGTACTTGACCGCCCGATCGCCGCATTTCGAGTCATCCCCTACTTCGCTCGCAAGGAGATTCCCTTCCACCTGTCCGATGTCGACATAGACACTCATCGACTACGCGAGTTAGAAGCCTCGACACAACACGGCAACGACGACGGCGAAGAGCCACCCCTTCTCGACGCACCCGACGACAAAGACGAAGTCCCCGACCAAGTGTAGAGAGTTCCGATCGTATCATCCCTCCGACATTCCTTTCCTTTTCCATCCCCATCACCAAGTCGCTCGCGTCGTATCGCTGTAGCGCAGGCCCACTCAAGATAAAGGGCCTAAGCCTATTACGATTACTCTTAATCGTTTCTTTCTCCAACCAAGTCAGGCCAAAACGTTGATGGGACCCGCAGCGCTACAGGCACCGATACGGACCAATCACACCGCTACACCAAGACACACACCCCCGAGACGCCCCACTGGCGTCGCGGAACCGGCACGACCACGGAACAGCACAACGCGAGCGAGCGTCTGGAGAGGAGACGGAGAGCCGAGGTAGGGAGTCGGAACGGTCGGGCGCGGAACTTGGTAGGACGCGTAGGAGCGCAGACGCGTGGGAAGAGCTGACGAAGCAGCGGTATATAGACGCGATTCGACTTGTTGTAGACACACTTTGGGACCTTGGGCCTACACCCGAGACTACACCTTTCATTTCTGCTTCACAGAGAGCATCGCACGACGCGACACAGCCAGACCAGCCCGACACGATGACTTAAACCAGGAAGCCGTAGCGACATCCGGGTCGCGCTACCTTTGCGATACCACGGGCTACGCTGCCCCGACTCAACCACAGACTGGAGTGATACAGTGTGGTAGGTTTTATGACTGATGTTTATATTCTAGGATAGCTACTCGGACGGTACAAGCGCAGGGACACAGGTCGGACGGTCGGACGGCAAGGGCGACTCCGCGACTAGGACGGGCCAGCGGCGACAGATGGGAGGGTCGCACCGAATAGTGTGGGAGGAGACGCAACATGCGACGGTCGGACGGGAGCGGAGAGAAAGAGAAAGGGAGAGGGACGCAGGACGAGGGCAGGACCCGCGGGGTCCTGGGTGGTTTGTTCGGGGCGCGGTCGCGATCTTGGGTTTCTTCCTCCGACCCACTACCTCTTGGGCCAGCGGTTGGCTGCTCGCTCCCTCCATTTCTATCGACGTTCCCGGGGCCTCCCCCAGGGTTCATCTCATCATTTGTGGAGCCCACCGCGAGGGGGCTAGTGTCAACCGCTCAGCAACCCGATGGCACCAAAGGCGAGGGTTATCGTAGAGCCCACTCGACGCGCACCGCCCCGATCGGCCCCGTCGGAGTACTCGACTAGTCAGCGGGCGGAGTCCATGCCAGGACACCTCGCATCGTCGGAAGGTGGGGTGTCGGACGAAGAGCGCGCGACTTCCAGCGCTGAAGGCGCCGAGGGCGACAACGAAAACGACGACGGCGAGGCATCGGGTGTGTCGGACGCAGCACCCGAGAACGACGGGGATGCTGCGGGCGAGGATCCCGGCGATCAAAACGCGGAGGCAGGCCCTGTCCAATCGGAAGAGTCGGAGCACGGTTGGGATGGTAGACGGTCCCTCCATCAGGAGCTCCTGGACGTCAATGAGGCGTCGATCGAGTTGCTGACTGGCGGAGCGATGCGACAATGGTCGTCGCCGGAGCTTACCCCGTCGGAATCGGAGCCCGAAGTGGCTGCGCTGATTGATGAGGACCGAGACGAGGCACAGGTGCCTTCCGACAGCGACCGCTTGGCTTCCGACCGCGGAAACGTCGGAACGCACGGAGGTTTATCAGGAGACGGGCGTGGAGCGGCCGCACAGGTTTCCCGACCAGTTTCTCCCACATCGCAATCCAGTACTCCGTTATCGCGTTTACCCCGTCGCACGACCATGGCCACTCCGATGCCTACCCGTGGCGACCGCCAAGCCCCTAAGTTCAACAATCTGAAGCCGCGCGAGCTGCAACGCTATTTCGCGGAATTGAGGCACTTGTTCACGCGGGCGGGTATCGAGGACGGCCAGGACCAGGAGAAGAAGGAGCACGCCACGCGATACCTGGACGTCCTTACAGCAGACCAGTGGCAAAGCCGACCCCAGTACGCGGGCAATGCGACGTTCGAAGAGTTCGTGACCGCGATCATAGCGCTATACCCCGGAGCGGACGAGGAGCGCAAATACACGATGGGCAACCTCGATCAGCTCGTCGCCGAGACAGCCCGCCGAGGCATCACGACCATCGGCGACGTTGGGGAATACTATCACGGTTTCTACGCAATCTCCCAGTTTCTTATAGGGCGGCAGCGTATCTCCGAGCGCGACCGCGACTACACTTTCTTGCGTGGATTTCAGAAGGGACTGCAAGATAGGATAGAGCAGCGGCTGCAGCTGAAGTATCCCGACCACGATCGCGACGGCCCGTACCCGATGGACCAAATAGTGGAAGCGGCGCGGTACGTGCTGCACGGCACGTCGAGCACCCGGCAATCGGCAGGGCTCAGCGTCCCCGCGGGTCTGGCCGACTTGTCCCAACCCGTGGCCGTCAAGGCGGAAGAACCTGCGATCAAGGTCGAGCAGTTTGCCGCTCTGATGGAGAAGGCGGCCGAGCAGATCGCGAAAGCGTATAGCGCGGGGAGAGCCGATGCGATGGGGATGAGTAACGCAGGCCCGCAGCCGTCGGCGTACACGCGCGGGCCACCGGGCCCGATGATGGCGTCGGCCGCTCGTTTCGATCGTCCTCGCCCGGCCCCGGGACAGGATGGCGCCAGGTGCTCATTCTGCAACGGTCCCGAGCACTTCATCCGCGAATGCCTCGTCCTGGGTCGAGCAGTTTGCCGCTCTGATGGAGAAGGCGGCCGAGCAGATCGCGAAAGCGTATAGCGCGGGGAGAGCCGATGCGATGGGGATGAGTAACGCAGGCCCGCAGCCGTCGGCGTACACGCGCGGGCCACCGGGCCCGATGATGGCGTCGGCCGCTCGTTTCGATCGTCCTCGCCCGGCCCCGGGACAGGATGGCGCCAGGTGCTCATTCTGCAACGGTCCCGAGCACTTCATCCGCGAATGCCTCGTCCTGCAAGACTACATAGCGACGGGGCGGGTGGTACGCAACGAGATGAACCAGGTGGTACTCAAGAGCGGCAGGCCAGTGCCATTTGGGCTAGGCCCGATTCAAGCGAGGGTAGACGAATATTATCGCACGGACCCGTCCGGGCTGCGCGCCGACGTCGCGGCCAGAGTCGCGGGCAACGCGACGGAAACAATGATGTTGGCATCGACAGGTCCCATCGCCGTCACCGACTACCCGCTCCGACCTGCGCGCGACCAGCCGGTCGCCGGGCTCATCCAGTTAATCCCGCCGTTGACGGACGACGAGCGACTCGAGGAGTTGCGTCAAGAGATGGTGGTGTTAACCCTCATGAAGGAGCAGAGGAACGCCGGCCGGGCCCGAAGGGAGGCAGCGATTCGCAACGGAGAGTTACCGCCACCAATCGGTCCGCTGCCCGGGGAGAGAGTGCGATCCAAGAGGCTAGTCCCTGAGGTGGTCATATCTCCGTCGAAATTCACGGCAAAGCGGCCGAAGGTTACGTTCGCGGTGCCCGAAGATCCAGAGGATGCGGAAGAAGCGAGGGAAGAGAGCGAGGGCGAGCCGACAGTCAAGAAGGACCCCGAGGAGATAGAGCCGGAACCCATCCATCCTTTCGCCTCCGTACCCGACGCAACCTACATACCCGTCGGGGACGCGTCCCGACCAGACAAAGGGAAGAAACCAGTCGCCGCCTATACCAAGGACACGCCCATCCATAGTGAGGAAGTCGCGAAGGAAGTCTACGGCCGCGCGATGGGGACTTCCGTCACTCTGACACAGAGCGAGTTACTGTCGCTGGTGCCAGAAGTACGTTCCCAGTTGCGATACGCTATCACCCCGCGACGCATAGCGGCCCCGGTACTGTCCAGCGGGGACTCCCCAGTAGCGGTCCTACACACGGTCGTAGCGGAAGGGGAAGGGCCTACCAAGGAGTGGTCGGACCTACCAGGCAACTTGTACGAGGAAGAGCGCGAGCAGGAGAGAGATCGAGCGCGGGGATACACCTCGCACATGCCGTCGTCGTTCTTGCAGGCCATACAGAGCCAGCCAGCGGTGCCGCCTCGCGGGTCGCTGGTGCTCTCCGACCCGATGCTGACGTTGATGAGTGCCTCGGCCGAGAAACCGGCCCCGCTGGTGGTCGCAAAAGAGTCATCGGCATTGCGAGCGGTCCTGCCCTTGGTGGATAACCAAGCGCACATTGAGGCCATCCTGGATCCAGGGTCGCAGGTCATCTCCATGTCCGAAGACGTTTGTCATTTTCTCGGCCTGGCATATGATCCCGCGATCACACTGGACATGCTTTCCGCCAACGGCTCAATTGACAAATCCCTCGGGCTAGCCCGCAACGTAGCGCTAAAGCTAGGCGACATCACGCTCTACGTGCAGATACACGTCATACGTTCTCCGGCCTACGACATCCTGCTAGGGAGGCCCTTCGACGTCCTCACTGGGAGTATAGTCCGCAACTTTGTCGATGAGCGACAGACCATCACGATCACCGATCCCAACACTCAAGCGACGGCGACCGTCCCGACAGTAGAGCGAGGCTCGCGTCGCATCGTTCAGAGCGCCGGCGAGCGCAGGGATTTTCGGCTCTAGAGGCGCCGTTGGACGACCAGGCGGAGGTGGCGCTCGTCCTCGAGTTCACGGGCGACGCCGCCGATCCTATTTCCGTGGAAGCCGTGGTCCCCTTCGACTCCTCTAGTTCGCCGGAAGAGTTACGAGCAACCTATTTATCATTTTGCGATCTCCCAGAATCTACCCCTCCAATAATTAATCGGCCGACCGACGCGACTTTAGACGTTCCATCGGCGCCCGTTTTCTTTCTCGCCCCAGCCGGGGTGCCCTCGTTCGCAGGCGAACAGGAATTTCGCGACTGTAAGTTGCTGCCAAGCAGCGCGCGGGCACGCGCAGTTTTCGCAGCGACCAAGAAAAAGTATAAGCCAGCCCACCTAAAAGTCAAGCCAGTACTAGCTGACTTGCCTGGGCAGTTCAGAATCATACGCGACATACGAGGCGACCCGCTAGCGACACTACCCAAGTTACCGACGAAGCCCCCCGACTTCCGGCCGACGGGGCGTTACACCGAGGAGCGCCGCGACCAATTCGACGTAGTTCACGAGGGAGACTTCTTTACGATTCCTTTGAATCGTTGCTTATGTCATCTACATCCAGCATTTTTCTGACCCATGCAACGACAGTCTGTGTCGCCTTTTTTGGAAATTCACTCCCACGCTTTGTTCACTCGCGCTTTCAGCCCCCTCACTGGCTTCAAAGGATGATACACTGTACACTTGTATTGTTGCCTATAAAACATTACTGAGACCATACAATGCGCACAGTGATCATATTGCCAGGATTGAACATCAAACAGTGCACAGTCAGTAGGAAAACACAATGACATCATTCCGGGTATTAAAGTGTATTTAAAAGCTGAAATGATGTCATCGCATTGAGCTCAAGTGTTGGTGACAAATATTGTTTAGCATCTAGCAGTGCTGCCCTGGACCACAGGCCATCACCAGGTGCCACCCAACAATGCGCAGTGCCGTCCACAAGTGCAGCTACGCGCGCCCTGCATGGTGTGATACCTGCCACCGCACCCCCCAACCGAACCCCAACCTGCTCTCGGTGCATGCCACCCCTAGCGTGTCACCTACGTTGCCTGTCATCACCATGTATCCATATCTTATGACAATACTCACACAGCGCTAGCACACCTTCAGCAACATCAGTACTCTGCTCACTCTGACACTCTTGCACTGCAGACAACATCCACACATTAAGCAACACCCCAACTGGGCTGTTATCTATATGCCTCGTAAGTGGATTTCCTCGTGTGTAGGTACATGTTGTTATCACCATAGCAACAGTGCGACTTATGACATCACTCCGGTAACTAACCGACAGTTTAGTGACCGGAGTGACGTCATATTTGTTGGGGAAATTGGGTCCACATGATCTACAAGAAGAGGGTGCAACGCACTCGAAGCACGACGAGAGAGGTAAAAGGCTGATGACAGTGTACACTAAGAGCCAGCTACATGTATACAACATAAGGTTCGTGCGAACTGTATAGTACCCGGAAGTTGCCGACATGGCCTTGAGCTTGCTCACGTGATATATCCAACAATATTTTCCTTGCCCACCTCCACAGTGTGTCCTATACATCTGCCGTGCCCGCAATTCTGGAGGTAGCAGGTTGTCGAGTGCTGTGGGTCATTGCTCATACTTACTGGATTCAACTCGGACTCTCATGTTGACATGTGTTTGGTCCATTTGGAGCGTATTCAACGTGGAATCGTATTGCCGTGCTAAGCATCGGCCCACTCCCAGCAAGTGTGGAAGGAGGAACGCAGCTGATGCACCATTTTATGTGCGAGCACAACGGTGCGTTCGCGTGGGACGACAGCGAGCGAGGCCACTTCCGCGAAGATTTCTTTCCGCCGGTCACGATACCCGTCGTGCCGCACACGCCATGGGTACAACGCAACATACCGATCCCGCCGGGAATCTACGACCAAGTCATGGAACAAATCAGTCGGAAGTTGGCCGCGAACGTCTACGAACCATCCAATTCGTCGTATAGGTCGCGGTGGTTCTGCGTGGTCAAAAAGGATGGAACGAGCCTGCGCATAGTGCACAGCCTGGAGCCGTTAAACGCCGTCACGATAGCTCATTCCGGTGTGCCCCCGTTTACCGACCAACTGGCCGAGCAATTCGCGGGTCGGGCTTGCGGCGCGATGCTGGATCTGTACGTCGGATACGACGACCGAGCGTTGGACCCAGCGTCGCGCGACCTCACTACGTTCCAGACCCCTTACGGCGCGCTGCGGTTGGTAACACTACCGATGGGCTGGACGAATTCAGTGCCTATCTTCCACGACGACGTCACACATATCCTGAGGCCGGAAATTCCCCACGTCACGATACCGTTTATTGATGACGTACCGGTCAAGGGCCCCGCAAGCGAATACAAGGACGACCAGGGGAAGTACGAGACAATCGCTGACAACGAGGGCATCCGCCGATTTGTCTGGGAACACTTTCAGAATCTCAACCGCGTCGTACAGCGCATGGGTTATTCGGGCGGGACGTTTTCGGGTTGGGAGACTATTTTGTGCGCGCCCGAAATTGTCGTGGTCGGACACCGCTGCAGGAGGGACGGGCGGATCCCCGACGAACAACGGGTGGCTAAGATTGTGAATTGGGGGCCATGTCAAGACCTGTCCGATGTACGGGCGTTCCTCGGGACGGTCGGGGTGCTGAGGATCTTCATCCACCATTTCGCACATCGCGCGCATGCGCTCATGCACCTTACGAGGAAAGATGTGCCGTTCGAATTCGGAGCGGAACAATTAGCAGCTATGGAAGATCTCAAAAGCGCGTTGCTGGAGTCGCCAGCCCTGAAACCGATCGACTATCAGTCGGGCGAACCGGTTATCCTCGCGGTCGATACGTCTCCTATTGCGGTCGGGTTCTTGCTGTGCCAGGCTGACGCCGACGATCCGAAGAGTCGCAAGAAGCGTCGGTACGCATGGTTTGGGTCCATCGCGTTGAACGATCGCGAGGCGCGTTTTTCGCAACCAAAGTTAGAATTATACAGCCTGTTTCGGGCGCTCCGCGCGCTGAAGATATATCTCATCGGAGTGCGGAACATGGTCGTGGAAGTCGACGCACGCTACATTAAGGGCATGCTCGACAACCCCGATATTGAACCCTCAGCCAGCATGAATCGGTGGATTATTGCCATTTTAATGTTCCATTTCGTCCTAGTTCACGTGCCCGGCCTGTTTCATGGGCCTGACGGGATGTCGCGACGAAGGCGCCAACCGGGCGACGTGGCAGAGAATGAGCACGACGGGTTCGAGGATTGGGTCGACGCAATGTATGGCTTCATTCACCTCGTGAACGCATATGTACCGCGCAGTACAAGGCCACGGTCGGGGGATCTGCGCGACCAACCAAGGGCCGCGATCGCAACGTTCGTCACCCAGGCAGCTCCGACAGAGTTGTCGTACGACGCCGTTGACCGCAACATCAAGGCGCAGCAGGCCAATGAGCGACTCGTTCGAGTGCGGGAATGGCACAACACGCTCCAACGGCCGGAGGGCCTAGCCGACCAAGAGTATGCCACGTTCCTAAGGTACTGCACTGAGTTCTTCCTCGATGGCACGAGTCTCTTTCGCAAGGAGCCGCAGGGGCGCCACCAGCTCGTCTTACCACCGGAACGCCGCATAGGGGCTTTAAAAGCGTGCCACGACGACGTCGGCCATCGC
Source organism: Auriscalpium vulgare (assembly GCA_019915015.1). Classification (NCBI taxonomy): domain Eukaryota; kingdom Fungi; phylum Basidiomycota; class Agaricomycetes; order Russulales; family Auriscalpiaceae; genus Auriscalpium; species Auriscalpium vulgare. The sequence continues at coordinate 421,689 of JAHBBC010000004.1, read as the reverse complement.
GGCGCGTACCCGATGATGGACACAACCAGGTAGTAGGGCGGAATGCGTAACGTAGCACCAATCCCTAGAGCGCTGCAGAGATGTCGGTGTGTGTGCGAGCGAGCGTCAGGAGTCCCGGAGTAAGCGACGACCGTCTCCGATCAATCGTACAGCGATCCGATCGAGAGCGCAGCAGCGACGAGGCGATCGATCAACTCTCCGACCGATCGGAAAGCAAGACTTCGACATACGACGTCGGAAGGCTGCGACGCGACTGCGATCGAGGACTCGGGCAAAGGGGCAACAACGATGGAACAAGATGAGGGCGATAAGACGGGAAGCGAGAACAAAGGCTAAGGCGACGACTGAGGCTGAGGCGCGAGAGCAGTCAACCGATGTTGACCGCTATACGATACGACGAGGGCGAGAGTGCACGACTTGTGCTCGGAGCGATGAGGGGGGAACGTAACTTGCATTTCGCAGAGTATCCGACGACTATTTATACGTTGCGACGAGTACAGTGCGTGTCCGATCGAGTAAGTACGGAAACATCGGAAAGACAAAAGAAAAGATAGCGGCGTCGTGTCAAATGGTGCGGACAATGTGCGAGAGTCATGCGACGGTCAGACGACGAGGAACGAGGCGGGGGACGATGTCGAGCGAACGATCAGCGCTGTCAAAGGACAAAGGAAACGGCGCGGGAAACGATCCGCTCTGTCGTCGAATGTGGGAAACAGCGTCGGGGAGCGCGGGAATAGACAAGGAGCACCATATTGAGCACGATAGCGGCGGTCTGATGACGAGGACACGAGGATGCGTCTTCCGATTGCGAACGTTCGGAAAGCAACGCTTCCGACGCGCGTCGCGACTGGGTCACGTGTCGATCGCAAGTCGTGTCGTGACTGCGGGGGCGTAGCGCGGGTCGTAAGGCGCTAGGGCGCATCGGAGGGAAGCGGGCTAGTCGGTAGCGCCGAATCGGAGGACGTCGGGGTAGTCGGGCTCGTGTGGCGGACAATGGGCGAGCGGACAATGGGCGACTGAGGCGGTACTCGGATGGCGTGAGAGCTCCGGAGCTGCGTAGCGCCGAGCGTGGCTGTCGTGCGACCAGGCTGTACGAGTCTGATGGAAATCTAATGCGTCGTGACGGGCGTGGGAAATGCTGTGCTGGCGAGCGTGTGGCGACTGGGGGCGCGTGGTGCGAGCAGCGTGGGAGTCGGCGGGGCGTTCCGATCGTGGCGCAGGAAGGCCGAGGTCACGTGACCGAGGACTTGGTCGAAAATGCGAAAAGACAGTCGAGATCCCCTCCCAGCGCGGGACGGGGCTTGTCACCGACCAAGATGTTTCTCCTCGAACGCTTCTGGTGGCCCTACATGGACCGCGACGTCGCGTGGTTTGTCCGATCGTGCCACATTTGTCAAGTGCGACAGGTGAAGCACGTGCTCATTCCCCCAACGGTCGCGACCCCGGCGCCGCTGTTCGCCAAGATGTACGCTGATACCATGCACATGCCGGCTTCGCGAGGTTTCAAATACATCGTACAAGGCAGGTGCTCGGTCTCGCATTTCCCAGAGTGGCGCATGCTGCGTCAGGAAAATGCCAAGTCGCTCGCGCGATGGATATTCGAGGACGTACTCTGTCGCTGGGGAGCGCTCCGGGAAATCGTAACGGATAACGGGACGCGGTACCTAGCAGCGATGAAGCACCTCGAGGAAGATTACGGCGTGCAGCACATCCGCATCTCAGGCTATAACTCGCGATCCAACGGAATCGTAGAGCGATCGCATTTCGACGTCCGACAGGCCCTGTACAAGGCCGCCGACGGTGACGCGAGCAAGTGGGCCACGGTCGCACACTCGGTATTCTGGGCGGACAGGATCACAACGCGCAGGCGTATGGGCTGCTCCCCCTACTTCGCGGCGACCGGCACGCAGGCATTGATGCCCCTCGATATCGTAGAGGCGACGTATCTCCTACCACCGCCCGACTCAATACTGTCGACGACGGATTTAATCGCGCGACGGGCTGTCGCACTTCAGAAGCGCCGCACCCAGCTCCGTACGCTCCACTCGAAAGTGTTTGACAAGCGGCGGCATGATGCGCTGATTTTCGAGCGCGACCACGAAGCGTCGATCAAGAACTACGGCTTCCAACGAGGCAACCTTGTCCTGGTACGTTTCACGCAGTTCGAGAAATCACTCGACCGCAAGATGCTGCCTCGCTACGACGGTCCGTTCATCGTAATTGGGCGGCGACGCAGTGGACCGTACGTCCTGTGTGATATGCACGGGGCGGTCTTCGACAGGCCCACTGCGGAGTTTCGCGTCATTCCGTACTTCGCGCGACCACACATCACGCTTCCTCTGCTACCGGAGTTCATCGACATACCCGCCCGACGACTAAACGAGCTTCTCGGACAGCTTGACCCCGACGTCCAAGCACAGGAATCACGCAGCATAGACAGCGACGCGTCGGACACCGCGAGCAACAGCGCGGAAGACGGCAGCGTCGCATGACAGGCCCAATAAGACTGCTGGGGTCAGCAGTTTCCGTCGGGGGGAGGATGCGACGGTGCTACTAATTACGTTAAGGAGATACATCGCGGACATTGCACGGGGCCGGCGAAAAGGCACGATAGTCTTATTTCATTTCTCTTCTCCTTTTGCGATGGGGGAACATTTTATTTTATTTTTCGGTTCCAAGGCGCGACGAGACACGGACTAAAAAAAAGAAGCAGGAAACACGAAGAGACAGGCAGCAAGGCGTAAGGTGAGCAAAGAAGAGGTAGAGAAGAACACGGGGGCTATAGTAGAGTACGAGCGACGAGAAAACAAGAAAAGGCCAAGGAGTGGCCACCCTACTCAGCAACGTCCATATAAACGGTCTCGACGGCGTCGCCGACGTCGGAACCGTCCTCCTCGCTGCTCTCCTCGACGCCGACCACGCCTTCCTCGCTCTCCTCTTCGTCGTCGTCCGTCTCGTCGTCGACACCCGCTGGATCGGCAGGCGCGGCAAGGGGGATACCGCCGGCCGAGGGAAGGTCCTCCGCGCTCTCCACGCCATCCGACACGGCGGGCGTACGAGCAGCGCGCCGGCGACCATACGTGCGCAGCACGGGATGCACGGGAGCCGGGGACGCGCGCGACTCTACGGAGGGGGCGCGAGCAGGCTCCAGCTCATCCTCCTCCTCATCGCTAACAATCGGGGCGGCGGGAGTAGAGGCGGCGACGGAGCTGGGCGGAATGGTGGCGATGGTGGGCGAGTCAGAGCGCCGGTGACCACTGGGCCCAGCGACCGGCGAGCTACGGAGGGAGGGAGAGCGGGAGGCCTCGGAAGCCACAGCGTCGGCGGACACGCGCGAGCCGAACTGGTGCTCGAGCTGGGCAAGGCGCACGAGGAGCCGGTCGTGACGGTAGGGCCACAGGTTGAGCGTCGTCGCGCTAGCAGCCAGCTCCGCCCGGACGAGCGCGATGGAGTCGGCATGGTCGGAGAAGTTGTCGGCAGGAGGGAGGTCCTCGAAACGCCGCGCGTCCTCGTCCACCGACGCCAGCACGGACACTGATACGCTATCACCCGGGACGGACCCTAGCGGGGCGTGCGGCGAGTGCCTCACAGGACAACAACCACCAACACTGCCTCCTATACGTCGCGATCCAGTCCGGGTGACTAGACTTGCTGAGGGGGAAGGTGTTCGTGTCGCTGTTGCGCTTCGTGCCCTCCCCGTGGTCGTGCGGGGCCACCTCCTACCGCCTAAACACCAAACTAAACTTGGGGTCAATGGGCCAATGCACGCATGGCAGCACGATTACTCTTAATCGTTTAGGGGGGGAGGGGGGAGGGGCTCGGATATTCAATATACAACTGACTGCCTGGTGTAGTTACATATGTACTTCAAGTATGATATAATAAGACATCAAGGCTTGTCTTATGAGGCCAAAGCAGGGACAGTTGTATTTTTGTATACTGTACTATAGATTAAAACAGATGCCTTGTATCCTCTAGTTTGATATATATCAGATATACTATTCAATTTCTCCTCAGATATACACACTCTGCCTGTAGTTATTCCATCATGAAACCATGTTTCAGCTGAGTCTCCTATTATGCGTGCAGTAAAATGAGCATGCCCAAAATAAATAATACCTTTCAGCTTGTACATGACCTTGTTATTGCTGCAGCCAACATGCATAGTCTGTTTTATCTTCAACTTTGTTGTACCTGCATAAGGCAAAGCAATTCCAATTAGAGGAGGTGGATGGGCACTCAAGTCTGTTATCTTCACCAAAGGTCTTTGGCATAATTGACAGAGACGGGTAGTCTTTAATTCTAATAGCTTGTTTAACTCTGATGATACAGGCTGACTGACATCCTTCTCCAAGGTCCAGAAAGGGGTGTTGTATTGTCTATCAGATATGATAGTATTGCAAGATGTACATTTGTGTCTAATGTGAAAAAGGTACTTGTCACTTGACAGCATCAAACGGCAGAGACTATAAATATCAGTACCATTGGCATTATCCATTGGATATCCATTGGGATCCATTTGGTGAAGTTGAGCCTGGAGAGAATTACGAGACTGTTCAAGAGTAGTGAGGGGCTGTCCAGTCATGATCTGATTCCATCCCTCAGATATCAAAGTGATATAAGGATTTATTGAAGCAACATCTCTAGTCCATATTTGATTGTGGCTTATGAAAACTTGAAAGAGAATTGTGAGCAAACTGTCATAAGCACAACTCCAGGTATCTGCATTCCAGATATAGCCCCTGCGTTCTCTACCTGAGATGGCAATTGAACTTACATTGGCTACAACCTTTCTTCTTTTTACAATGCGAGCAGGCCCATTATCAGTATTAAGTTGGGCTACTGGCTGAGTCCCTATGGCAGGGACAAAACCATTGCCAAGGTCAGTGTCATCATATTTTCGCTTTGTCCCCTGTCCGGCTGATTTTGGGGTTTTTGACCTTTGATTTCCCTTGGATGTGACTCGCTGCCATGGGGCATCTTCACCCACTTCTGGTATTACCAGTGGGTTATACTTGGACCACTTGATAGAAGAATGCACATTGCCCGGCACATGGTCAGCTCCAACCCAGGCTCTATACTGCTTGATCAATGTGCTACGTGTGGAGGCATTGATATCACTGGGAAGTTCACCTATATAGCGCAACCGAGTAATTTCATCTAACAGCTCTAACTCTCTAAACTCCTGGCGCACATGGCCAGGGAGACCCCCTGTTATAATGGCTGTGGAAAAGTCACGCATTAAAATAGTGCCATCCAAGCTTGCACTTCTTGATAGACAGGTGTACATAGAGTAGTGGGTACGACACCTGAATGGGTCAACAACATTAAAGGGACGTGTTCTTCCCTGTGATGCATAGTCTGTCATAGCAAAATTGGGCACAATAGGGACCTGGTCTCTAGAGATGAAGACATTTCCGTCATTGGGAGTATTGCATTTAATAGGTATAGATTGTTTGGACAGTGGCACAACATTCTCTGGCAGACCTTCAAGGTGAACATTGGTTGGTGGCTTTGTCAACTTTACAAATACAACATCCAGAGTTTCTCTGTCATCATCTATTGCATGTGATTGCCAACCTACAACAGTTCCTTCTGCACCATTGGTAACACACACTTCCGTTGCTTCGTTGCGCTTTATCATAACAGGTAATCCATGACAAAGCTTGAGAACACCAGGGCTAAACGATGCGCTGCGAAGGTGAAAGACGATAGTTCTCGAGGTTTGAGGTGCTGTCTCTGGGGGGAGAAGTTCCTATTGCATGCAGACACTGCTAGCTACACTTATACATGGGAAAATGCGTCGGAGTAGCTACACGAGTCATGCGATGCAGTCAGCGAAGCCGTGCGAAGCATCGGCGAATTATAGCGAATGAGAGAGAAGAGATATCAAAGGCCTAGACACAAAAGCGGAGATATCTCCAGCAAAGTCTCCGGGACACTCGGGGCGCATCAGCGACGCATCAAAAGTGGTCGTTGATCCGGGTCACTGATGGCTCGGGCTTGGGCACTGTCTCCTACGTTGCTGAGTGATATCTCGATGTTCAGCGAGTCACTGTATCGTTGGCGAGTTGCTGAGAGACCCTAGACGTGTAGCTGAGCTCGCTGAACATAGGCGAACGTCGGTGAACGGCTGCGACATGAGGGGACAGTATCGCGACGGTCTAGGCGCAACTATGATGCTATCTTCGGCGAAACCTCCGGGATGCTCGGGATGCAACAGCAATGCATCAGAAGTGGTTGATGATCCGGTCCGCTGATGTCTCGGGCTCGGGGAGCGTCTCCGATGTCGCTGGGCAATAGCTCGATGGTCTGCGAGTCTGCGCTGCATCTCTGAGTCGCTGGGAGGTCGGGCATGTGCAGCTGTGTCCGCTGAGTACAGGCGAGCGCCGGCGAACGGCTGCGACGACGTGGACGGGGTCGCTATCTCATGGCTCTGGCTTCGGTGATGTGGGCTAATTGATGTGAGACATGGCCAAGATCCGACGGACTATGCAGTTGATGGATTGCTCTAGATGCTCGGACGAGTCGGGCGACCTCGGCGATGACGTGGCTGGCTCAGGAGAACGATGCAAACGTGTAGCGATGCTCGGGCGAAGCAGCGATGTTGAGTGCGAGTGTGCGCGAGCTGTGTATGCACGCCTGAACGTATAGCGAGTCGGTGCGACCTTGGGAGAACATTGTCTGACTGCTGATGAGTGACTAGGGTGCAGGGGACGTGGCGTGACTTCGGCGACTGTCGTAGGATGATGTGCGAGTGAGAGCGAGCGTCGGCGAACTGCAGCGAACGATTGCGCGGACAGCTACAGAGCTAGCTGTTGTGCGAGTGTTTCGGCGAGAACGATAGAGTCGGGGATGCATGGCAACGGTCGGAGCCACTTGTGCGAGTGCCACAGTGCATCGAAAATGCGCAAACAGTAGCCACACGCGTAGCAGGCGTATCAACGGTGCCGCTGAGCCCCCGCCACACACGGTCCTGGCGGCTCCCGCAAGGACCTCGCGGCGTCTCATGCGCTGCGCACGAGCTCCAGCCGCTCCAGCAATGACTGGGCGGGTCTGCGCCTGCGGGGTGCATGTGGGACTCCGCAGGGTCCCCGCGGAGTATACCGAGTGGGCCCGGAGGGTGCCCCACGGAACTGAAGTCTCTTGATGCACTGCGGCGCTTATGCAGCAGCTCCTATCTTCACCAGGTATCCCCAATGCTATCACTTTCACTCACCCACTCACACGACAGCTAGCTCTGTAGCTGTTTGCACAGTAGCTCCATGCAGTTTGCCTGACGCTCGCTCACACCTGCACATTGTCAGATGACGTTTGCCACAGTCTTGCAATATTTGCCCAAGGTCGCACCAACTCGCTATATATTTAGACAAGCTGGCACACACTCGCAGTCAATACCACAGCTTTGCCCTAGCATCCCTATGCAGTTGCATCACCTGTCCGCACGCAGCCAGCCACATTACCGCATGGCTCACCCAACTCACCCAAGCATCTAGAGCAGTCCACCAAATGCAATGCATAGCCCTTGAATCTTGGCCCTCTATCACCGCATCTGACTCAAGGATGCTATGCAGAAAATTGCAACACAATCATACAGCTGTCCTTGCAAGGACTACAAAGCATGGTGCACCCTCCTCAACTAGCATGTGGCCACGGGGAGGATTTGCCCCCTTGTTGAGTCCCTAGGTGTTGCCCGCCTTTATCATCCTGAAGGCAGACTTCACCACCCTCCCACAGGAGGTGAACAACTACAGTGTGCTCAATGCCAAAACTGTCCCAGACTCTTACCCCTTTCGTGTATTGAGAATATCCTCACTGATTCCACAAAGGGGAAGAAGATCTGGGGTAAGACGGACATAACAAACTTGTTCTTCCAGACAAGACACGTGTTAACCCAAACAACATCTACCTTATGGCTGACACAACGCCTTTGTTGATAATCTGTAATTCAGTCTATCTTCAAATCAAGAAGATACCTGCCCTCCTCCCTCCCAACGATTAAGAGTAATTGTACTGCCATGCGTGCACTGGCCATTTCACACCAAGTGTGAGATGGGCAGCTGTTGCCTTGTGTGCGCGGTGCGAATCCACGACAACAACATGAGGATGGGGCGTCGATGGTTGTACTGACACGGAAGCAGAACAGTATTCTTCACCTCGCAGCACAATAGAACGTGTCCACCCATGCGAGTCATACGAATGTGGGGGGGAGATGCGGGGGCGGCGTCCGCCGAGCTGGAAGATGCGACATGATACCAAGGCAGCAACAAAGATGCAAACCAAGAATGGGGAAAGAAGGCGGGTGAAAAACACGGCGGTACAGGGCTCCAGGTGGACGGACAGTGGAGGAGTGGTGCAGGCGGTGGCTTTCAGGAGGCACCTTTGTCGTACTGGCCTGGTGGCAGGGGCCACATGGGCAAGGCGGTTGCAGAGGCTTCAGGCCCAGGTGGTGCGAGGAGCGCGGGGTGAGGGCCTGTGCAGGAGGGCCGTGGGGCGGCAGCGTGGACAACACGCATCTGCCTGAGGGGCCTTGCGGGGGTGCCGCATGGACTTAAGCAGGGGAGGGAAGGGTGCGCAGTTTCAGGGGCTTTGGGCGCTGTGGACGCTGCAGAACGGTGAATGAAGGAGCAACTGCACAGACTAACACGTACGGTTATTGTCATGGGTCTCGCACGTCATCGATAGACCGAGTCGGTGGCTTGATCTTCATTCCCTATCATCAATCCTGCTGGTCGGCAGGGTGTGAGCGATTCATGAACAAAGCAGCATGTGATGTGAGGCCTTCAGATGCGCCTACAAGAGCAAAGCAAGAAAACAATGGAACATAGCAACTTTGGATTGAACAGGTTTGCTTGCCAGTGGCACTGAAACAAGCACTATCAGCCTGACCTAGTCTGGTACCAGGGCATTGGTGTTTTCATTACGGTCCGCATAAGAAGGTCTTGTATGGGGAGTCTGCCTGATGTGCGCGCGGGAGTTGCACCCACTATCAAGATGACGTTCGGTTAGCAGCTTGTAAAGCAATGATTCAGACGTACCCATGTTGACCAGGATATAAGCAGACCCGGCGACACGTGAAAGGCCCTTCCTATATTACCAAACCCTACAACTTGCAGTCGCATCTGCCCGAGGGGCCTTGCGGTAGTGTTTTGCACGGGTGAACCCATGGGTGTCTCAGGCCTTACCCACACCCGTACCCACGCCGGGTCGTACCCATTGCATACGGGTAAGGGTATGTGACGGGTTATGTGGGTTCGTGGGTCCACGGGTATGTGGACGGGTTGGCAGTCTATTTGTATCCCTAACTTGTGTATCCCTAACTTGCTGGGAGTGGGCTGATGCTTAGCACGGCAATACGATTCCACGTTGAATACGCTCCAAATGGACCAAACACATGTCAACATGAGAGTCCGAGTCGAATCCAGTAAGTATGAGCAATGACCCACAGCACTCGACGACCTGCTACCTCCAGAATTGCGGGCACGGCAGATGTATAGGACACACTGTGGAGGTGGGCAAGGTAAAATGTTGTTGGATATATCACGTGAGCAAGCTCAAGGCTGTGTCGGCAACTTCCGGGTACTATACAGTTCGCACGAACCTTATGTTGTATGCACGTAGCTGGCTCTTAGTGTACACTGCTATCAGCCTTTTACCTCTCTCATTGTGCTTCGAGTGCGTCAGACCCTCTTCTTGTAGATCATGTGGACCCAATTTCCCCAACAAATATGACGTCACTCCGGTCACTAAACTGTCGGTTAGTTACCGGAGTGATGTCATAAGTTGCACTGTTGCCATGGTGATAACAACATGTACCTACACACGAGGAAATGCACTTACGAGGCATATAGATAACAGCCCAGTTGGGGTGTTGCTTAATGTGTGGATGTTGTCTGCAGTGTAAGAGTGTCAGAGTGAGCAGAGTACTGATGTTGCTGAAGGTGTGCTAGCGCTGTGTGAGTATTGTCAAAAGATATGGATACATGGCGATGACAGGCAACATAGGTGACACGCTAGGGGTGGCATGCACCGAGAGCAGGTTGGGGTTCGGTCGGGGGGTGCGGTAGCAGGTATCACTCCATGCAGGGCGCGTGTAGCTGCACTGGTGGACGGCACTGCGCATTGTTGGGTGGCACCTGGTGATGGCCTGTGGTCCAGGGCAGCACTGCTAGATGCTAAACAATATTTGTCACCAACACTTGAGCTCAATGCGATGACGTCATTTCGGCTTTTAAATACACTTTAAAACCCGAAATGATGTCATTGTCTTTTCCTACTGACTGTGCACTGTTTGATGTTCAATCCTGGCAATATGATCACTGTGCGCATTGTATGGTCTCAGTAATGTTTCATAGGCAACAATACATGTGTACAGTTTATCATCCTTTGAGGCCAGTGAGGGAGCCGAAAGCGCGAGTGAACAAAGCGTGGGAGTGAATTTCCAAAAAAGGCGACACAGACTGTCGTTGCATGGGTCAAAAAAATGCTGGATGTAGATGACATAAGCAACAATTCAAAGGAATCGTAACACCTCCTGTACATAATGCACGCAAACTACAACTACTGATTGACTCTAATACGGTCCCATCCATCCGGCAACTCAACCTCATCGTCTCCTTCAATCTCTGGCAGTCGGGCAACTGATAAGACATCTTGGTCTTGCACAAGACCAAGAGGGACCCAGGCTCCAAGGCAGAGCAGAGCGCGAGTGCTCTGTGCTGACAGGCGGTTGCGGATGTGGGAAAGGAGGAGGCGCCCCTTGCTAAAGGCACGCTTGACGTCGACGGAGGTTGCTAGAAAGAGAATGAGTATAAGCCTGAGAACATGACCATGATGCAGCACACGCACCTGGGATCGTAAGGTAGTCGAGTGCCATGCGCGACAACCTCGGCCACGTCGCGGCCTTATCTGTCCACCAGCGTACAGCATCCTTGACATCTTCACAGTTCGTGCTGAGGTAGACGCTGAGCTTGTCGCGTAGCTCCGAGCGAGCTGGGGTGCAGAGCGCAGGAAGGTTGTCGAAGATGTTGGATGACGTCTAAAGTGCGGTAAGAATTTAGAAACTTGCATTGCAGCAGAGCAATGGACACGGACCGAAGGCTGTTCGTCAACACCGTCGTCGTCTGAATCACCACTGAGATCCCTATCCTTATATGACCTATCATAGACATCGCGAACGATCGACGCCGCAGCGTTGATCCACTTGGGCTCCCAATGTGCCGCCTTGAAGTAGTTCAGTTTGTGGCGAGGATGTAACACTGGAATGATAGTTAGCGGCTAAAAGATAGTGTTGTAACTGAGTTACATAGCCATGGCGATCCGGTAAACCTTGGAAGAGTCGGTCAAGCTGTAGTACCGGTTGAGTGTCTTCTTTGCGAGGCCCAAAGATGCGCGGATGGATAGATTGAGAGTTGTATCGAGAGACTGCGTTGACAGCTGCGTGTCGATGTGGTCCATTGCCGGGATGACGGTCGTAAGATTGAGTATCGCCCGAGAGAAAAAGAGTGTCGCATCCTTCATGACCTGTGAAGCGGGTCAAGATAAGCAAAGGTGAATTGCTGAGACCAATGCAAGAGCGTACCTTCAAGACCTGGCAAAATTGCTTCACTATCTCCCACTCCTCGTTGGAAAGCTCATACATGCGCAGGTCGGAGCCCTTCTCCCCTGTGATTGTGTCGATAGCCGCCTGATAGTTGACCGAGAAGGTGAGCATGTCATACGTTGAGTTCCACCTGGTTGAGACGTCTCGCGGCATCATGCGTGCGTTCAGGTTCTTCTCCTCAAGTATCTCAGATCAGCGGGGTACGTGTTTCGTAGTGGAGTGGAGGATCTTGTAGGAGAGCTTTCGGAGCTGGATGGAGCATATAGTGTGAGTCACGATGAACAGGCGCCCTTGTGACGTGGCGGCGGAGTGGCGGGCGCTCACCTTGACCAGCGCCAGACGGACAGGGTGTACCTCCTCCGCGAGGCTTTTCTGCTCCTCTTCATTCAGTTCACGCATCTCATCGACCCACCCGTCGATATCATCATTCCCCTCGCTTCCAGGGAGCGCTGCCTCCCACGCCTCAGACACAATCTCTTCAAGGTCAATGCCGTCCGCAAGGTCGCAAAGTTCTTGCTCGGCGGCGTCAAGGTGAGCATTTGTGTTGTGCTTTGGAACCTCAAATTGATGGAGGAGTTGCTTGGAAACTAGATTCACGATGTGTAGGAAGCATCGTGTGCGGTTCACATCGCCAGGAAACTCTTCAAGAATCTCTGCCAGCTCGGAGATAAGGGTGTCATTGTTGGAAGCATTATCACAGGTAATGCTCAGTATCTTTCTTCATGTCAGTTAACAGTCCCTGACGCGAAGCAGGCTCTCTTACCTTGTGGTCAATACCGAAGTCATCCAGGATCTCAGCAAACAACAACGCCATATTGAGCCCCCCGAGTGTGATCGAGCAAGTTCAACGACGTCCAAGAGAAGACTGAATGGTTCCCCATCCTTCTCAAGATGGACGGCAATCACGACGAACGCACGATGGTTTGGCGATGACCATGCGTCCGTCGTGAAGTTGAGTGCCCCGTCGTAGTTCTGTGGAGGTATGCCGTAGTCGTTGTCAGCTTTCGTCGGTCTGACCGTTCGTCAAAATCTTTCTACGCACCTGGAGCATCTCCGCAACACGCTTTCGCGTGTTTGCGAACACCTTTCGTACGTCGCGAGACACTGTTGACACTGACGGAATATAGTATTCAGGTCGGCCGGTCTTCATCAAGACATTGAACCTGCAATCTTTCACAATACTGAACGGGCGCTGCGACTCAGCAACCCACCGGACAATCTCCGCACTGTACACATACAAGCATTAGCAAGCCCCAGTCTCCTGAAAGCTAGGCGAGACGTACCGGGTCTCAGTCTTAGTATGCTGACGATGTGAGTACATTATCTTTCCTTTCTCTTCCGTTCGAAGACCGCAGTAATAGTTCCATCACGCAGGTACGGCTGTGTCACATTCTCTCGGGCGTCGTCCTGCGTCTTTGCAGCCTTGGCAGCCTTCAAGACCTCGGCACCCCAACATGATCGCACGTGTTTCTGCATATTTCCACTTGACGCAGCGTCCTTCCCACCCAGGTACCGTCGAATACTTTTCTTGCAGCCCTTCCCAGCACACCGAAATGCGTGATATTGGCCATGGCGCGGGTCCTCTTCCATTTGTAGTAGTCCTTTACTACCTCATTGCGATAGGCATAGCTCTCTGCCGACTCCCACTGACCTTGCGGCCCGAGCAACTGCGCCAATGTGTACGTGGTGCTCATGTACTTGAAGCTAGGTGCCTCGCCGAGTTGTAGGTTACTAACCCAGATTTCCTCCGGGTTTACCGATCCATCTCGCTGCCAGGCCGGTGTGCTGATCGTTGTTGATTGACGCATCGACTCCTCGTCGCGTGTATTCGGACCCTGGTATGCCTGCAGTTTCCTGTGTACTTCCACCCACCGATCCTGCAGTTGGCGCATGCTTTCACGCACCTCATTGGCCCGTTTCATGGCCTAGGTAGCCATCTCAATGGCTCCGTTAGTGACACTTATGTTCCCATCTATTGTGGTACTGAACTCATCTAATACTTTCAGTAACACCTGTTTGGTGTCGTCACCGCCATCCGGTGGTGATTCAGGCTGTTTCGCCTTCTGTTTACCTGTCTCCTTTGACGCTCTCGTGTCATCACCCTCGTTCTCCTCATTCTCGACGGCCTTTTTGCCGCTTGCGCTATCGTTTCCGAATTCTTCGCTCAGGCGCTCCGGCTCCGTGTGGGCCGATGGTTCAACCACGCGCTTGCTCAATTCTCCAGCGTCTTTGCAGGCCTGTTGGGTCGACATACGTATTGTATGCACAGTCAATGGACTCTCTGATCCTGCTCTAATCGAGTTGGATGTAGTACGGCCCTGTTTTGGGACCTTGGAGTTAGGATACGGGGTGGATGCTTTCGTCCAACTTTGGATGACACTCGGTTTGTGCTATTGGACAAGCCTCGTGATAACCAGGGCAAGTGTACAAGTTGACTAAGCGGCAAGCCCGGCTCTTTTCGTCGGAGTTCGTTAGAGCCGGGCAAGCCGCGTCACTTGCACACGGCCTGGGAACACTGGTGGCCATTTTGGCAGGCCCGCCAAATTGATCTTTTGACTTAGTCTGTACACATATACACCTAATTTATAAACATGCCTATTTGAAGAGTCAAAATACAGCGGCAGCTGGCCCGAAAGGCCGATATGACAACTGCGGGTGACGGTGAGACGACGGAAAGTGAGGCAAGCTGGCTCCTGATGGATCACCTGATCTCAGGCTCAATGACGAAGGTGTAGGAGGGGATGAGGGAGGGTGGTTGTAACCGTGCCACGGTCGGACGCCCGAGATGTATGTTGTGCGAGAACCGGATGTCGGTGCCCGGCGCCGGGGGGGCAATGAAAGGCGCGGCGTCAACGGGACTGCGCATGCCAAGTCATTGACGTTAAGACTGAGCTATGGGTAATGGGGAGTGGAGTGTGCGGATAGAGGTGCGGGGAAGCAGTGGGGAAGTGTGCACTGTGGAAGCCGGGGTATGAGGCAGGTACATAAAGGGCGCAGGGATTGCTCGACTCACCGCGCTCAGACCCGCCTACTCGTTTGCTGGAAGTTTGCTGAATGCAAGTAGACATGGATTGAAGTCCACTGCCAACAGTGGCCTGTGGGGCGCGGCGAGACATCGTCGCCACGGGTTGAAGCCCAGGCGGATGTTGACATATCAGGATCAGTGTGGCAAGGCCCCATTGCCTGTGCACCGTCACTTTGCTGCCGGTTGGGGATGCGCTCGCGCTGCAGATAGGGGTGTCCAGATTGTGAGGGAGCGGTAGGACAAGGAGTGAACGCGCTCAGCGTCGTGAGTTGGGCGCCTCATGTGCTTCCACGGGCTTGCTCAATGGCGCCTGTCTCAGTGCAGGACTGCTTTAACCCACCTTGGGATCTCATAAGGCAACAATCCGGGTCGTAATGTGGAGAGTGTGGGTGTAGAGAACACTGGGAGAGGCAAATGGCAATGGACGACGCAAAATATTGCTAAGTCAAAAGATTGATTTGGCGGGCCTGCCAAAACAGCCACAAAGTGTGCCCAGCCGGTAATGGAACGGAGCCTGCTGAGTTCAAATTACCGGCTGTGTCCGAGCCTACTATTGGACTTTTACAGTCCATACATATTTCAGCTTGTATCAAAACGATATGGATGTGTAAAAAAGTGTAAGGGTGTTGTCGCTCTTAGTTCACACAAACTACACAATACCCCGTCTTGTTCCAAGATGAGATAAGTACAAGTGTGAAAAAGCCACCCGTCCTCTCGGGCTCGCTCGCGCTTCGTCCCTTCGCTGACAAATAAACCTCAACCTCTCCTAACCCTAGCCCATCAGTCTCATCCTCCAGTGCGGTTCTCAGGAGAGCACTCACCTCCTGTCTGATGCGTCTTTCGAAACGGCAGCTTGAGAGTGACTTTTCTCTTCCCGGTATCATCACACATAATTCAGTAAACTAGACCGTGACATACGGAGAACCAATGCGCACGATAGGTCGTGTGAGTCAGCATAACCGACGCCGGCCCATGATAGGATATGAAACTGGCCGATACGCGGAATCAATGCCGAGTCCAGTAGGGCTCTCCTAGTATGGCCGACGCATGTTACATGGCGCGTGGGACGCGGGGGAATGTGTAGCCCTCGCGTGGGCTGACGCCTGGAGAGCCAAAGGGAGCTGGGTGTATCGCCGGCCCCGCCATCGCTCAGGCAGACACGACGCGCTGCGTGGGCCGACACGTGGGACGCGGGGGAGTGCGTAGTCCTCGCGTGGGCCGACGCTTGCAGGGCCAAAGGGAGCTGGGTGTATCGCCGGCCCCGCCATCGCTGAGGCAGACATGACGCGCTGTGTGGGCCGACGCGTGGGAGTGCGTAGTCCTCGCGTGGGCCGACACTTGCAGGGCCAAAGGGAGCTGGGTGTATCGCCGGCCCCGCCATCGCTGAGGCAGACATGACGCGCTGTGTGGGCCGACGCGTGGGAGTGCGTAGTCCTCGCGTGGGCCGACACTTGCAGGGCCAAAGGGAGCTGGGTGTATCGCCGGCCCCGCCCTCACTCAGGCAGACACGACGCGCTGCGTGGGCCGACGCGTGGGATGCGGCGGAATTCGTATCGGGGCCCAGACCGCAGCCACACGCCTCGATAGACGCAGCGAGGTATATACCATGTGTGTTCACAATACACAACAGGAACGTGGCACAGCTGCTAACTTGCCAATTTTTAGGTTGCCAAGAGCCGAGGGTTCGAACCCCGCCACAGCAATTTTTTACCCGATCGAAATTTGGCTACTTGGTGCTGTTTTAGAGCTTTTCCTAATGCTGTGACATCACACACATCATGGGACTGGCATTGCCTTGTAGCCTGAGGAAGAAACGGCCGCCATATACTGTGAGCACAACTGCGTCGGCCGACGTCGGTTAGCACGTGAGGTATGGTCTATTGTGCTTATTGGGTGACCGTGTGTCACTGAATGGGCTCATCATCAAACTTCAGCCAAGACCATTCGATTCGCAGCGCTTCGTCGTAACGGAGGAGGCACAGAAAGGATGCGACGTATGCGCGTGGAGCATGATGCGGATCTCTGCGGATGCCCACAGCTCTGGACAGTCCCTTCTCGCCAGTCGCGACACCGGACCGAGGCCTTGCGACATGACCTGGCTGTTGAATGTCCACAGTTTCTTGAGCACCTCCTGATCAACAGCGCGGGCACTTGTGACGGATTCGCCTGCTCGGGCCTGGAAGAACATGAGAAAATGATGGTGGGGAATGAGGATGTGGCCGCGCGACACACCTTTCGTCTGCGGAGGCTGATCATGTACTGTGTCACCTCTTGGGACAGCGATGGGTTGCCGAGGAACGTGCCAGGCTTGGCCGGGTTCTCCATCCACTGCGTACCACGACCGAGTTTACGAGCAAAGACGTGACTGATTGCCGCACGCATCTTCTGCGTATACGCCCACGACATGCGTGACACTTCGAGGCCCTTAAGCGCACCTGTCGGACTGTGTATGTCGATGTCATCACACCTGTGCGTCCACCCGAATTAGCACGGCGTGGTGAGAGTCGCAAGTATGTGGCGTACTTGTGCATATCCACCCTGCAATTTGCAAGGGGAAGTGTTGCCACTGCTGAGCATCTGATCGAGTGCATCATCGCTCGAGCAGTACCCGGACACCGTCACGCAGAACGTCCTTAATGCCTTGCGGAGACTGGCCACAGCATGTGCGCAAACTGATCAGCATGATGTAGACACATGCAGCACGCAGCGTGTTACGCACCGAGCATACTCCTGTATCGTGTTCTCAACGATGACTTGCGCGGATGCCTTGCGCAAGTTGCCTTGGAGCACATCGCCGTCCACTAGCTTTGCCTTTTTCTGAGCTGGCTCTGCCTGTGTCAGCTCGTTGTCGTCCTCGTCCTTGTCGAGCCTGCGCGGCATCGCATCGCACTCGAGGCCGGCTTGGATCGTCTCGAGTTCCTCCTCAAGGTCGGCCTCGATTGTGGACGAGTCGCATTCCTCTGAGGCGGCAGCAATAACACTTGCAATTGAGAGTGCTCCCATCCCTGCAATAGTTGTATTAGTTTCAGCCATTGTGAGGAGAGATGATGAAGGTAGCAAGGACAAGCGTGCGTGTCGTGCCACTCATGTGGCAACTGCTCAATCTGGATGGAGCGTGGCTGGTTTCAGTTCGGGGCCGCCAAGTCTTGTGCCCTCGCACGTACACTCATTTTGATTTTATGCTCACCTGCAGCTCGACGCCATGCCTTGCATCGATGTTCTCACTCTGCCGAATATTGGCCAGACCATACAGGCGGACGGAGAGATTGAGACCGAACATGTTGCCATGTACGTCAAGAAGTCGAGAAGGCGGCGCCGTGTGCTGACGCCCGTTCCGAGATCCAGTAACAGGGCACCGACGGTGGCCCGCCTCAAGGCCATGCTGAAGTCCCATAGCATGGACCACTCCGGCCGGCGTGAGGAGCTCATCCAGCGGCTCAGGGAGTATGCGGAGGCCCGCTCACAGTGGGACAGGTGAGCGCGCCTTACGGTGCAAGAGCGTAGCGCACAGGAACACTCACCAGAGCGCCAGTCAATTCCAGCCCAAGCAGTCCCGTGTCCGCGGCGGTCGTGCTCTCGGTGCGCGTGGCAAACGGTCGACAGCGAAGCGGCTCGTCGGCCTGCTTGGAGAGGCAAGCGTCAACGCGCCGCAGCAGCATGCTAGCAAGAAGGCCCGACGCACCATGCCGGACACCCGCAGCGCCGCAGAGATTGCGAGTGTGCGGGATTTGGGTACGTCCGCTGCACTCAGCCTGCGAATGGATTGCTCGTGCTGACTGCGGCCCAGGCACTGAAGTTCGCCACGTCAACGCCGGCCTTGAGCAGCAGTGCGGATGCGGTCCACCAATCCGAGGACGAGCCAGCAGCTGCACTCGGGCAGCCTGAGCCGCCCGTGCGTGACACTGATCGCAGTGCGCAGGACGCAAACCAGGTGCGCCGCTGTTGCCTTGAAATTTTACCCCAGTACTGACGGCTTCGGTGCAGCCACTCCTTGTTGAGCTGCGGCGGCTGCAGCGCCTCGTCTTGAACCTAGACAACCGCAGCTCTCGACAGCTGGGCTCAGTCGAGAGCGCTATCAGCGCATCAAGGCACCACAGCACTAGTCTCCGTTGCCGACCACGCGCGGAAGACAGTCGTTCTACCACAGCACAGGGCCTGCCCTCGACCTCGCTTACGGAAATCTCCCGAACACCACGCGTCTTCCGTTCGACCCACCACAGCCCACGTACACTCCCAGCAGCAGCCGACCTCCCCTACCCACACATTCTCATAGCGGGCCCAACGACATTGTCAATACCACGGTGCAAGCGAACGACAGCAGCGTCACCCCCGGCGGCGTCCCTGCACGCGCACACGTAGCAACGACCGCCGCGCAGGACAGCCTGCGCACCATCGTCCTTGATGGAGTGCAGATCACGTTCGACCCGGAGGCCGTCCGCGATTCGCCGGCTGTGAGCTTTGCGCACGACGTGAGTCGGCTGCTCGTGGAGTGGTACACCTCCTCGCACCTCGTCATCGCCGGCCGACCAATCGCAATTCGTTACTGGGATCAGCTCTACAACAAGCGCGCAGGTGCGAAGTCGGCGGATGTCTGGTCGACTTTTCGCTCGACGTGGGGGAACTGGAAGGTGCGTGTTCGCCCGTTCACCTTCTGATTTCTACTGATATTCTCGCTGCAGTTCATTGCTGAGGAGTACGAGAGGCTCGGGACAAGCCCCGCAGCCTTCTGGCGCAAGTTCCAAACAGAAGAGGGCACCAACCTGTCCTACACCGATATCCTCAAGATCCTCAAGGCCGAGCGACAGTCGTCCGCAGGACCGGACGCTGAGCGCGCACGCAAGCTCTTCCTCGGCGACTTGGACCATTCGGAGGCGCGCGGTGCGTTCCGCTACAAGAAATCAGGCAAGACACTGCTCTATTCGAAGGATAAGCAGGTTGCGAAGATCTGGCGCGAGCTGCTCGAGGAGCGTACGGACATTCGCACGGGGCTCGAGATCTCTGACACCCTCTAAGTATACACCATTTTCCTCAATTCATACCTTATTTCATACCTTTATTATCTTATACTCACACCTGTGAATACAACCAACTAACTTGCAATACCATTCTGTCTATGATCATACATTCGGTCTATAAACATGTCCGTCTCGCCACACCGCGCCTCACTGCACTGCGCCGGCCGCGCATGATGCTCATCCGTCCCAACCACCTGCTCCCCTTCGTAGGCTTGATTGCGAGCCGCCTGCCGCACACGCACGCCCATGCGTAAGGGATGATGCGTCGGCGCATGGGACCAACGTTCACGGCGCGACGCTGTACACGTGTTGCTGGGCCGGCGTGCGGCCAGCGCATCACGCTCGCACCGCTAGAGCACCGCAGCTGCCTGGTGCGACGGCGGAGTGGTCACCGCCCGCCGAGCTTCACGGATGGCGTCCCGAACATGGCGCGCCGGGCGTTGCGCGTGCTGGCGCGCCGGCGTGCTGGCTGGGTGTGGGCATGCTGGCAGGATGTGATCATGCTGGCGTGCTGGCGGTGTGCAGGCGTGCTGGCGGCGTGCTGGCGTGCTGGCGGCGTGCTGGCGATGGTGAGCGGTGAGTGAGGGCACGCCGGGCACGTCTGAGGGCCTACGCACCTGCTCCGCGAGCGCCGTCCGCCGCGGTCCTAGTTCGTGGCAAGCGGGCCATGCTGAAGGGCCGGCGGGGCATGCGGCAATGTTCAGAGCGCCCTGCGCGCCCTCGGGACGCGTCTGCACAGCCAGGAGGCACCTTGTGTGGTGCCATACAGGGCTGCGCAGGCGCATCTCGACGGCACGCATGGCACGAGGCGCGTCTCGTGTCCTGGGATGTGCTGCGGGCGCGGCGTCGGCGCGTGCTGCGTGTCCGTTGCGCCGGGGGTAAGCGGCAGGTTGGGTGGGGGCAGGCTGCCGGCGTGCGTGGTGTGCGTTGCGTGCGTGGCGTGCTGGGAGGTGCGGCGGTGAGGGCATGCGGAGCGGTGTCAGCAATGTAGTACGCGCCTACTTGCTCGAGCTCCGGGACGTCTTCCCCGCCGTCCTCTGTCCTCCGCCCCGCCCAAATCCCTCTCTTCCTCCAAACGAATTTGCGGACGCGTGGTGTGGCGCGTCGGCCGTGCTGAAGGGCCGGCGCGGCGGGCGGCGACGCGTAGAGGGCCAGCCCTGCGCGTCCTCGGAACGCGGCTGCACAGCCAGAAGGCGCCAGGTTTGAAACCTGCAAGGCTGCGCAGGTTCGTCTGGACGGCGCGCGTCCGTGTGGACAAGTGGGGAGGGGGGAAGGGGGGCGCGCGGAGAGAGAGCCGCGGTGGTGTTGCGAGCAGGCAGGCGCACGGGAATTACGTAATACGCGCTTGCATCGTCGAATAAATGCCCGGGAGCGGGCAGAGGGCTCAATATCAATCATATCCTATCCCACGCCGTTTCGGGGTGCTGCGCTCGACTCGCAGCGGCGGCAGGTCGCCAGGCCGGCGCGCGCAGGGCGCGGGTGCGCGGCGTGACCGGGCGTCACGCCGGCGGCGGCGCGGTCGCGGGGGCGCGCTGGCGTGCGGTGGGGTTACGGGCGCGGGGCCGGGCGGGCTCGCGCTGCGCGGGGTCCTCGTCGACGGGGAGCAAAATGCGCAGGCGTGGGGCGCGCGCGCCGACTATCGAGAAGACCGTCGAGCGTATCAATTTCGCCGCGTAATACCCTCAAGTGAAAAAGAAGCAATCCGGCTGCGGTCATGTGAAGTTCCCTCGTCATGTAGCTGCAGCATGGTCCCTACGTTCTTCTCACGAAACCGCAGGACACGGAAATTTTTGAAGACCTCCCTCGCTTCCTCGTCTTGCACATCGTATTCTTTAATTTGGTGACAGGTGAGCAATAAAACCCGAGGCAGGCACCGCGTATGCATCGGGAGACCGCCCTTTTCCTTGCGTGGGCGGGGAGCGATGCCTCCGCTGACGCACAAAAGTGGTACGCGCTCGCGGGCTCGAATTACGTTTTTAATTGGGACAGCAGGACGTCTGGCGTGCACGTTTTCTTTTTCCACTTGCAGAGACAAGCTTGCCGGTGGCAGGGAGCTTATAAGGGTGAGTCGGAGCGGTACTTTGATCATATCATTACCCATCGACGCCGACGGGGCATGCGCACTGTTATACGGGCACCGCGATCACACGCACAGTTGCTACGTTGCACGCTGGCGGCGGCGGGCATCCATCCGTACGCGTTCCGCTGAATGCGGTGCGTCCCGTGTGTCCGTTTCGCAGACCTCACGCTCATACCTTCATCACGGACCCTTCATCCGTCAGCTCACGCCGAACGTAACGAAGCCGAAGATCGCCGCGTCGGAGCTCTGCGTTTTTTTCTGCTCAGCCCGTTCGCGCACTGCTCCGCCAGCATACGAGTCCAGTAAGCCCGGTGTCCCTGCATCCATTGCAGATTGGGTCAATGTCACACGTATCTGCAAATCATGGTGAATGGTCACTCTGAACCACGGGCCGCTGTGGGCATACTGATATCATTCCCGTCTTCCCTTTATTGGCTTCGCCAACTTCGTATCCGCAGTCGGACGGCCCCACTGTCTTTCAAATACTCTAGCGCGCCGTCTACGTAGCGCGGAAGCCTGCTCTGTTCCTCAATGGGACCCCTGCAGGTGGTTATCTAATCCTATCCTATCCTATCCTATGCAACCCGGACACAGAAAAAGAAGTCTTCGATGAATTGGTCCAGCTCCTACTACTAGTTACTTCGTGGGCACGTGCCCAGAAGATTCATCCCCATGTTTGACTGTCTTCAAACTTTTCTCGGCGGCACATGTCCGATCACGATTTCCCCAATTTTCTAAGCGCTCCACATATCCACAGGGGAGATTAACTCAGTCGACGCTCAAATCGCCCAGGGAAGCGGCATAGATGTCGCACCAATAATGCCCTGAGCGCATGGACCGCGAGCGCCGTCCTGCATCCCACGTTAATTCCCGTCCTCAACTTCGCATCCAAATTTTCGCCGCTCGACC
The DNA here is from genome assembly GCA_019915015.1 of Auriscalpium vulgare. Lineage (NCBI taxonomy): Eukaryota > Fungi > Basidiomycota > Agaricomycetes > Russulales > Auriscalpiaceae > Auriscalpium > Auriscalpium vulgare. Next base: position 399,058 of record JAHBBC010000004.1, on the reverse strand, counting down.
CTCTCGTCCGGCAATGCCGCAACCACATGTGCCTTCGCGACCTCCGCGCCGTCGTCGATCACTTCGCGGAGCGCCTCGTCCGGTCTAGCAACCCCAGCACCAGCACTGACCAGGCTATTGCGACCCCGGCGAGACATGCTCCCCCACCCACGTCTCCCGCCCCCCAAAGCATTCCGTCGCACCGCTACTTCTGTCCTCGCCGGCTACTGCGACTTGCGCCCCGCGCGCAACGTCCTGACCAGCGTCATCCCCTCTGACAAGGCCGTCGAGGAGCAGAGGCGCGAGCGCAAGGAGCGAGCGCAGGCGAAAAAAGAGGGTGAAACTGGCTGCCGCTGCGCGCGATCTCCCCCGTGAGCCTGTGGCACCAGAAGCGGTGTCCGCACCGCCCCACGTCCCCCCGACCCTCGTCGAGCACCACGTCGAGGCCTCGACATCCTGGGGCTCTCGTCCCGTTTTCAACCTCGCAACCAAGCTGCGTTCCAGCTCGGTCACCCCGCCGCCGATATACCCGGCCCGTCCATCTCATCTAGCCGGCCATTACGACGTGGGCAGCGACACTGGCACGCCGGCGTCGCCACGCCCGCGCAAGAAGCGCCTGGCATCGCGGAAGGGGTGGAAGGGGTGGGTGGAGGGTTCGCCTCTGACCTCGGGGAAGCTCATCGACTTCGACGATGTGAAGGTGCTGAAAGGGAGGCACACGAGGAGTGGGAAGAGCTTCGATGGTGTTGGTGTTAGCAATGGCACTTCATAGAAAGTAATCTTTCTGAACCACCTCTATGCCATCCTCTGCACGTGTAATCGCACACCACATACAAATATTTTCCCTAGAGCCGCGTCGGTGCCCGTACTAAAGCAGCTATCAGCAGCCGTAAGAACGTACACGCATCGCAGAAGCTACCCCTCCCGCGTCCCCCATGGTCGACGCCCGTGGCCAGTCCGGCCACCCCGACGACGGCAACCTTGACTCGTCTTCCCCCACATCCGATACAATCCACCCTCAGATGACTGTCTTTTCCCTTCCCTTGCACATGTACCCCTTTGCCAACGGCCGCACGCAGCAACCCCAGATGCGCTCCAAGCGTAGGCAGGTCAAGAACGCCTGCACAAACTGCCAGAAAGCCTGCAAGAAGTGTGACGACGCCCGCCCCTGCCGCCGCTGCGTCAAGTACGGGATCGGCGAGGAGTGCGTAGATTCCCAGCGCAAGGAGCGCAAGAAGGGAATCAAGCGGGGGCCCTACAGGAAGAAAAAGAGTAAGTGTCACCCCCCTTTCCAATACCGTCTCGCCGTTGTGCGCGCATATTGACTCTCGGTCTGATAAACCGATCGCGCAGCCACCAACGTCGAGCAGCCGCTCGACGCCGCCGCCGTGGCCGTGCACCAGGGGGTGCCACCCCCGCCCGGGGTGCCCACGGCGAGCCCCCAGCCCCAGGGGCCCTACATGGGCTATCCCCCGGGCTACTACCCGGGCCAGTACGCTGCCCCCATCGCGACTCCCGCGCCCTCTAATCCCGGCGAGGCCCATGCGTACTACCCGCACCCACACCCCCAGTATTACGTCCCGCTGCAGCACTTCCAGCAGCAGCAACAACCTTCCCCACCGCCGCAGCCCACACATGAGCAGCAGCCGGACAACGTCGCGCCGCCACAGTTCTACCCCGGCCCGTTCGTGCCGCCGTACGCGTACATGATGCCACAGCCGGGCCAGCGCCCCGACCACATGTTGCAGTACGCCTCGTACGCGCCGCCCATGTATCAGAAGCTGCATCCGGGCGCGCCGGGGCAGGACGTGGCGGGGTATGCATCCGATGCACTGTATGGACAGTGGTCGGCGCGAGGACCATATGTACGGTCCAGGACGGAAGGGAGGCACTTCTGAAGAACCGCGATATTGTAAGATTAGAGAATGAGCCGGGGGTGACGGAGGGAGCGCGTATGGCGACTGTGGCGAGATCGGCCGCTCGTCCTGACCCTGCCTCCGGACACGGTGCCAGTGGTTTTCCGACTCTGGCGCGTAGGCCATCAGTAAGAAGACAAAAAAACTTGCGCTACAGCTCTTTCGGAAATGTTTGGGCGACGCGCGTAGAGGTGCCCGGAAAGTCCCGTAAATACAGAGGGCGGCGAAAAGTCACGAAAAGTCAGAAAACATGATAACGGCCTGCAGAGACTGCCAGACACCCCGCGTCCTGTCCGATCCACAACCCTGAGCATGATAATCGATAAACCACCATATCGACGATGGAATCAAGATTCGAGGCATCCAGATGCTGCAGGATGGGTGGGAGATGCCCGTCGTGTTGGCGGCTCTCAATGTTTCTCGCAGCAGTATGGAACGATGGATGGCGCAGCATCTGCTTACAGGGTCCGTGGCAGCAGACCGCATGCTGAGTGGGAGGCCGCGCAGGCTCAGTTCTGCTGTGATGGAGGAGCTACGGGTGTTGACGTTGATCAGTGAGGCTCCGTCACTCTACCTCGACGAGCTGGCTGAGTGGGTTGCAGTCTTCCATGACATCCCCATTTCCATCACTTCCCTCCACGAGAATCTCCACGCCGCTGGGATTTCGGTCAAAATCCTGCGCAAGACCGCAGCGCAACGCGACGAGGCAACACGCCGGTGGCGTATGTACCGGGCGACAATGGCCCAGCACTACACGGCAGCACCGAACTCGCCTTCACAGACGAGTCTAGCTTCGACAACCGGACTCTCGGCCGCTCGCATGGCCGCGCCGCAGTTGTGATGGCAGCTGTTCAGTCCGAATCATACGAGGGGGGTCTATCCCTCGATGGTACTTCGCGATCTAGCTCATTGCGGGCGCCGTCAGCAAGCACAATATCTTTGACTTCATTGTCAACGACGTCGTGAGTGAGCGTCCGTCCATCAGGAGAAACCTGCTTCCCTATGTATCGCTCTGTCACTACTGAGTCCCAATACATACTCAGACAGGGATGTGCGACCTTCGTAGCATCCTGTGCCCCGAGCGCATGTCCTGTAGCATCATACAGCAATATTATGAGTGAGGTTGATCTGCATAGGACTACAGAATCTGTCGTAGATATATATGTACTACCTTCTCATCTGCTGGCACTGGGCACCAATAAAGCCGCACCATGGGCACTACAGTCGCACATCTCTCAGGACACTTTCAAAACAAAACAGTCATATACGGTAACTCATGAAGGTAATAAGTTCATACAGGTACAACGAAATACAAAGCGATATCCTCCAAACATCATAATCGACGGCCCGTCGTCACCGCAATCACCTTTGCTGCCATGACCAGACCCATTGTCGAAGCCGGTGGTTGAGGACTCCGAGGAGCCTCATGCTCGGTGCCCGGTGACGCTGAGCGTTGCTCGAGGGTGAGCGGGGCGCTCGAACGACAAGGGCGGCGGGGCGAACGAGGACGGAGGTGACGTCGTACGAGGTTGACCGGTAAGCAGCATTCAACCTCATACAACACGTCGGTGGCGCCCTCGAGGACGCTGGAAGTCGATAGGAGAGGGAATGGGCGGTGGTGGGCGTCATTGCGCGGTGTTGGGCGTTGGGAGCGGCGTTTGGCGTCGGTGGGTGTGTTCGAGGGCTCTGGGTCGCTGGGTACTCACGAGAGATGTTGACGTCCGCTTGCTCTGCCATTCCCATCATCAACAAAGCTGTCTGCATGACCTGAGTGATGTGTCGGAGCATCAGGTGCTTCGATTTCTAGAGCGGGAGCGTCGTCGTCCTCGGATTCGATGTTGACAACTTTGAGCAGCGTGGCGAGAGCAGACCGGCCTCGTGTGTTCACAGGCATGGTAGGATAGTTCGATGAGTGTGTATGAGTATTTATCTGGCTGGCAGATGACTGGAGAGGGCGGCAGGAGGGTTGCAAATTTCATTCTGACTTTTCGTGACTTTTTGCCGCGCTCTGTATTTACGGGACTTTCCGGGCACCTCTACGCGCGTCGCCCAAACATTTCCGAAAGAGCTGTACTGCCCGGACTGTCGTCGGCTTACTCGGACTGACCAGACTTCTGTCACCTGTTGGTCGACTGTCCTGGTATCAGCCGGACTTGTCGTCGGGCGCAGGGAACTTGGGGGCACTTGCTGCTCTTGCTGCTCTTACTTCCAAGTCTCACGTGATTGTCAGCTCACTGAAACTGTGAATGGTTCGAAACGACTCGCACATTTCCTTTCACGCCTCCCCCCCCCCCCCCCCCCCAGAGAACAGCATGCGCATCCTGTTTTCAAAGCAACTGTTCATCAGCCCGTTTCTACAAGTTTTCAAAGCAACTGTTCATCAGCCCTCACTGAATTCGACATCGGAAGCAACCTCAAGTCGCCCGGTAGCTCTGAATTGATGCCAGACGACGGCCGGCACGTCGCCTCTGTCGCTTTTCGGCCAGCTAAACCGCCCGCTGAGCCGCACTGAACCGCATCGCCCGCGCCACGTTCCCGTCCCGCAACGCCCGCACCGTCAAAGCCGCGCAAGGCAGCAAGCACGAAGAACGGAGTCGCGTTCATTTGCTGCGCTACACGGACTGTCCCTCCGTCGTGCCTCCCTGTGATCTCAGTACGTGTTCCATTCCGTCTCGCCCGCCCCGTCGCGACTGATTCGCGACGCAGACCTTCGGGCCCAAGCCCGCTCTCCCTCGCAACTCCAAGACGGCCGTGCTCAAGATGGAAAATAGTGGTGGCCTGCGAGGCCTGCGACCGGTCCGTGTTCTGCTCCTCTCAACCCTGCCCTCGCGCTCACCCTCTTCTCGCCAGCCGCGCCTCGACTTGGACTACCACATAACACACCAGCCCCACTACCCGTCCGCCCCCGCAGTGTCGCTACGGCCTTCAGGAACCAGTCAACGACACGGTGCGGACGCCCGCAAGTACGGCAGCTAGCGGCGCAGTCCACGGTTAGATGATGACGAGACAGCGCCAGACCGCGTCGGTGCGCGCGCTGGTGGGCGTAGCTCAATGTCGACGTGGTGGTTGGGCAGGGAGTGGCGGAGGAGGATGTGCGGGGGATCATACGAACGCGCGCCTGGCCACTCGTCGTCTGCGTCTACGTAGATATGTTTTCCGTCCAATTGAGCGCTCTGTAGTCTTGTAATCGGCTTCAATCCGTAGTCGGGCCCGAAACTAGCTGCGACTTCGCGTGAACGCGAGGCTGCCAGGCTAGTCTCCCTGAGGCAGAGTAGCTAGATTCAACCCTTCGCAAGCTCAGGGATCATCTATCTGACGGCTGGGCTCTCTTTATCACTGTAATATCTCTCCGCGTGCGCTGATGGACATAAGCGCAGGAAAAACATATATTCATGTAGCTGCCCAGCAAGCTACCGGAGCCTACAGTCCTCCTGAGTGTTCGATAGTCTATGCTGTAGGCTGCACAACGTATGTAGCCTCCGTTGTTGCTCGACACCTGTTCTATGTATGTAACTCGGAGGAGACCTGCTGCCATGAGATATAGTTCCAAAAAGTGGATCCGGAGGATGTCGCAAAATATTATATGAGATATGTACTTTATTCTGCACACAATGACATGTCCCGCATTTATGTATGGGGGCATTACTATTCAGTGAAGAAACGACTGCGAAAGGATATGTCCACACATTGTGTATTGTCGGTCAGTAGTTTCTCAACACCCAAGGCCGATTGACATCGGATGTTGAACTGGGGAAGTGCCGACTGCGTCGGCGGCCACCTTGCTTGCCGTTGGATTCCAGGTCCTTCCACTGGCAGCACAGTGGGAAGTGACAACGTCATGTATTTTAGTCGCAAAAGGACCGGATATGTAGTGATAGTAGGATACCTATGTGTGTATGTACGTACGTGAAGAGGCGTTAGAATGCAAACATGTACGTGAAATGCATCATGCAAGGGGCGAGCGTAAGGTACGGCAGGTAGATCATGTTGGCAAGGGAGAGGCAGGTAAGTTGGCTGTAAACAATGACGAGAGGAAGGACAATCGAGCGCTATTTACGGGTATCCCATGTTGCATGTACGACAAGCTGACGACGGAGCATCAGCACAAGTTCACGATACTATGAAAGATAAGCTGACCTTAGCACATTCCCACCATGCTGCGAGGGAAGATGCCGCGTTACGTCTTCTTGGAAGGGCTGTCCTGGACGAAAGGATTTATGACAGAGACCTTGCGCTTCCTCGGAGTGACCGGCTTCCTGGAAGGAGGTGGCGAGACAGTGACTCGGATGGACACGATGTCGGCAACATAGGTGTCCGACGCTGGCTCGCTGGCATTGCGGCCGGGCAGCAATGGACCGATGAGTGAGGTTGAGGCGCACCTCAACAAGTGCGCCTTCAAAGCGCCGTCGGTAGAACTCCGGTTCTCCATGCATGTCATACGCCGGTATGGGGACGACACGGTGAGTCTCGATCATACCATTGAGCTCCTGTGCAGCTAGCTATCTCACTCGTGATCGGCCAGTTGCGCAGCTGAAAGATGCTAGGGAGCTCTGTAGTGAAGACTAGTAAGCACCGAGAATAATTCAATAAGTGTCAGCACATACGGCAACGCGTTCCTCGAAGCGCTCCCGGCACCTCTGTTGCAGGAGGATGAGCGACTGTTGATGCGGGATCGGAAGACGAAAGCACGTTGGGCTGCTGTAACGTTAGCAGCACGGGAAGCTATGGCAGGGAATAGGGCAGAGTGACGATGTGGGATCTACACAGGCAGTTACTAGCAGCATCAGAGGAGCGCGCGACGCCGCGAGCTCAATTAGTACATACCACATAGCAGCCCAGTGTGTTACTTATGAGTGAGAGGGATAAGAATAAACAGCAATTGGTCTCTGTAGAAAACTGCAATGTGTACAATGCGACGGAAGGAGCGTAGCAGTGCAGAGTTTGATGGGAGATTATATATGGCATGGGATCGTACTGAGATAATATCTGCGGACACGTGACAGAGTCGGTCTGTTTGCACTTGTTGTCGAAAAAGGTTAGGGCGCTTATAATTACGGGGGTGCGAGAAACCTTGGCAAGCAAGGTAACTTTTCCTCGTCGCCCGCGTCATCCCCACCAAATCAGTACTTTGCTTGCTCGTCACTCAGCTTCATAAAGCCTAGGTAACCAGTCCACCCACCACTGCTCTTCCTCTCTTCCTCCTCTCCGAATGTCGTTCATCCGCGCATCCTCCCGCGCCCAACATCTCCCCTGTTCGGGCTCGGGCTAGGCGTCGTAGGGCCAGCGAGCTACCCGCGCCCTTGAAGCCCAAAGAGAAGAGCCTACCGACCCCAACGCTTTCGTCGACTTCAAGGCTTCAAGCTCAAGGAGGTTGATGCGTACAACTACGACACCGACAAGTACGTGCCCAGTTCCTGTTTCTGCTTCACTGAGCTGACACCCGTGCAGGTTCGTGTTCGCGCTGCCCAAAGACGAGGCGTCGCTGCTTCCCGTCGCGTCTTGGGTCCGACGGCGTAACGGTGTCGTCGGACGCTGCGCTGACCGACAAGAATGAGCACCCCGTCGTGCGCCTGACCTCATCATCTCACCACGCGACTCGCCCGTGAACTCGTGTTCCTCATCAAGAAGTACGACATTGGCACCAAGAGCAAGTACGTGTTCGAGCATCTCGAAGCCGGCGACACGCTCGCGATCAACCTCCCGTTCCCCAAGTTCCCGTACAAAATGCGTGCGTACGCGTCTGTGTGCCAGCAAGCGCGTGGGCTGACTGACCGGGCGCCGCAGCGAACGAGTTTTGTGAGGTTGCGCTCATCGGGGGCGGTAATAGCGGTGTGTGCGTGCGGCACCACATTTATTCCGCAGCCAAGCTGACCGCCCACGGCAAACCACTCCACCAGATCCGGACGCGCGGGCTCGAGGACCCCGCGAATCTTTCGCTCCCTCCCACAACGCGCACTGTGCGCCAGATGCCAAATGTAGCATCAACAGCATGTGCACTTGCCTCACGCGCTCGTTGCATGGTCAAGCTGGACGGGTAAGCACACTACAACTTCCAGAGAACAAACACCATCGCTGATGGCTCGCACGCGCGCGCTGCGCGCGTCGTCCTGCGCATACCCACACACAACGTGTAAGTGCTTCCCTCTTCTTAGTTACGCTGATGCTTGCCTTTGGCAGTATCTAAGCATTGACTTTGAGCCATTTGCCCGCGCCCACTGCCGCCTCCAGCCTTTCAAACGCGCCGCCCACGCCCTCGAGCGACATCCACTGCCATCGAGCACACCACCGATGAGCAACACCGACCACAACGCCCACCGCCAACCATGCCGCATCTCGAGCGATGAACAAATCCCACCGCCATCGTTCCATCGCCTCCATCGCGACGCCCAGCGTCACGACACGCCGCGCGCGGCAATAATGGCGACGCCGGCGACAGCGATCGTTGCGAGGTTTGGAGGGGATCTTCATCGTAGGATATCCTTGACCCTGAATGAGTAACATACATATAATTAGTTCTGCTTGAAAGCCCTGAGAAATGCGTGATTGTAGTAGGGGTTGTGGGCCCAGTGCAGTGGTAGTACTTACCGGAGCTGCGCTCCAGGCTCCTTGTGCATGTAGACAACTTAACATGGCTAGAGTGCTCGAGGCTGCTATGCAGTTATGGTGTCGGGTGAAATTGCAAGGAAGGAGCCTAGTGGATGGTGTTCCTTGTATAAAAGCAGTGCCGTTCTCCGTACGTTTGGGCTCCCAACCTTTGTATCAACACTGCGGGATTCATTGAGCGCGGGGCAGGCAAAGGGTGTTTCTTGTACGATAGCCAGTGTGCTGTTCAGAATTCTCCCTAATTACGCTATTTTTGGGATTCATTTCGCGCGGGTAGGCAAAGGGTGTCTCAAGTCTGATCATTGTCAATAGCTGCGTACTTACTTTAATTATTTTTGGGCTCCCAACCTTTGTATCATCAATGAGGTAAGTATTCATTGCGAGCGGGGCCGGAGGCCTCGCGCGTGGCAGACAGACAAAGGTTTTCCCTGGTGTTGATTGACTACCACCAGCTACGGAGACACCACCTACGGAGACTACCTGGTGTTCCGGGACCAGGCATCGCCCGTCAGGGCCGTGGATATTTAAACACCCTGACTCTTCCCCCAGCGCCTGCGCCCGCGCAGCGACTCCTTTGGGTACTCGCATTTCAAGCCACGCCGTGCACATGGGCTCCCAGGTATGGGTGGTCATGGAGTCAGCAAAACAAAGCTGGTTAGAACAACTAGTAACTCACCCACAGATTTTCCCATGTGCCTCGGTCATATTAGTTGGGCCGCATGCGATCTTCCTGGCTCTACAGAAAAAGCAAGTCATGCTCTGCACGGGCCGTATGACCTTGCGGCACAGCTCCCTATCGTCTTCTGCTGCGACAGGCTGCGGCGGGCGAGGCGGGCGAGGCGGGCGAGCAGCGCTGGTGGTGAGGGGAATGAGGCGAGGAAGGTCTTTGACGTCCGTGGCGTGAGCACCATGTTGTACCAGCGCCGGGGAGGTAGGTGTGAATTTCCTCGAGGGTAGATGCTGGCGCTCTCCGTCTCCGGCGTCGAAGGACAAACAAGATGTGCAGACACCGTCGACGGGATGAATATGGGTGTGGACGGGATGGAGCTGCGAGCAGGACGCGTGCTCAGAGGCCATGAACTGCTGATCGGGTTCCAGCGGCCGCCTCTCAAACAAGGAGCCGTGGAAGCAACACTCCTGTAAATTACATTGGTCAGTATCCCAGCAATACGCACGGGCCGGGAGGAGCGACTCAATCATACCTGCTTGGTTTACGTTTCACGTTCAGGGCTCGCATCGTACGGATTGTTGCCGGCGTAATAGATCATCGAGTTTTCGATGGCGTCAGTGGGGCCAGTGAACTCCAGCGGAACGTAGGCATAGGGGGGGTTGGGGAGCTCAGGCGTATAGCTGTGGGGGCCGGTGCGCTCTAGAGAGTAGTAGTGGCACGCACAAGTCGGCGGGCTCGAGAGGATAGTGGTGCACGGGGTAATCTTCGGCGGTCTGCATTGGGCAGTGGGCGGCATACATGGTCTGCAGATCTGGCGCAAAAGGTGCGTAGGCTTGAGGCCATGTTATATGTAGAGAGCCTGTGTATCGAACGGTTAGTAGTTGGGTTAGGCGGTACTGCAGCCAAGTAGGGAAACTAGCGCCGATCTCCGAACAAGGCAGTTAGGGCCCAGCAGAGCGCGTGTCAACTGGGACCCGGAGCTATGGATCCGTCGGAAGCCGTGCGGATTGGAAGCTTTTGAAATTTTTCGTGGCGACAGCGAAGCTAAGAGTCTGACATGGCATGGCTATGGCGGGCAACGCACCATGGCTTGAATACCCCGAGATCCAGATCCTCGCCTATTGCGTAACCGCAGGTCACGCAGCGGCCTCCTGCGTCAGGTCGCGTCGTCTCGTCCGATCCGGCGCAATACATAACTGCTCTGTCTCGTCCAGCCCCATAACTTATGACACCCCCGAATTCTACATGTACTGCCGCTTACTGCGATCGCAAGTTGTGTTCCCGTTTGGAGCCAAGGTCAATCAATTTCATGTCACCACAGCGATCACTGATCTCTGGCACACATGCTCAGGCTGTGCAACGCCATTAAGAAGGGCGGCAGGATCAGGCAGGATCTAACATGAATAGGTCTGCTTTCTGTTTGATGAGTACAACCCGAGTTGGTGAGCAATCCCGTTACTGCAGTCGAGCTGCCCGACGTTAAGGGTAGCTTCTTGGCCCTCTTCTAAGAACAACTGATCGATGTGTTGCTTTGACACAGGCGTCATCATTTTTTTTTTCGTTCCGTCACGGGCATTGCTTCAAACCAGATGCGTCGACGCGTCGAGAGAGACGCATCGATTTATGGCATCTTCGCTGCGAGCAAGTCCAGAGCAAGACTCACATTCTAGGTTCGAGGGTCCACATGGTTGCCAGCGCCCTTCCATCTGCATCCGTATCAGAACGCCGCCCCGGCGGCCAGGTGTATGTGGCGAGACCGACGCTTCGGAGTCCCGCCCGTAGTATGGATTCAGCAATAATTTATGCGCAGAGAATTTGCTGAGCCTCTATCCCTGGAGTGCAGCACTGGCGACTTACCTCGACTTACTTACCTCGACTTATGCGCCCCACGGCACGTCGACTCCACGAACGGCATAGTGCAAGGCCGATTCAAATGATAAAACGGTCGAAAATCAACCCCTGTGCGTTTCGTCACCTTGATATACCCAAGCAGTATCATTGTTAACGGCCAGCCGGTGGGCATATGTGCCGGGATTACATCGCAAGCTTCCCAGCACCCCGTGGTTATTAAATAATGTGCCTGTGTGGCTCGGCTGAATTTCCACTGGTTCTCGAAGTCGAGAACTTTAGCAAAGGGGCACAAACAGCTCAGCCCCTTTCCCGGCAGAAGAGGACGGGCCTGGTGCGCATGACACTCGACCATGATTCTCACGTAAAGTTCTCCCCACAGCGCCCACCCTCACTTTCGACGACGACGACTTCCGTGCTAGGGACAGTACTTCATCGTCAGCTTGGAACAAGTTCGGAAAGTTCCTGTTAGCCACATCATCCCCGACCGCCTCAATGTCACGCCATTGCAAAGCCACCCCCTGCGCTGGCACCAACTGCGCGCAAGCCTGTCGAAACCAAAGTCACCGGAATCTGCTCCCGCAATGCGAGCTCTTCGCCGTGGACGCAGGGTGAGCGGTGGCGAGACATGAGGGGGCAAGCGCCGGGGAGCCCAGCGGCGATGCGTGTTTTGTGCCGGCTGGGCAAGGCATCGTCGTTCACAGGTCCTACTGAAGTGTTTCACGATGGTGCGCGGCCTCCGCGGTGGCATACGGTGATTGTACTCTGGCACGTCCCTCCCGACATGGCGCTTCTTCCTCGCCTAGCACAACATGTGTCCCTAATTCGCCGCAATCAATACACGATGCTCCCACAATGGTCGCCGAATATCTTCTCGCTCTTCTCATACCGAAATTTGGGATTACGGATAGCGCCACAGCATCGTGCGTGCAGCACAGCTTTGTCGAGTTGCCATTGGTGATCCACTACCAGAGATACGGGATGTCCGAGTGAATGAAATAGAGTAAAATCGATGGGCGTCGAGAGCGGATATTGGCACCTATGGCGTATGGCGTATGTGGCGTATGTCGCAGGCTGCGGCAGCTGTAGGTATGGCTGTCGCACCGAACTGACCGGTCCCATGTTAATTACGCTCCGTCGGGTCTCGGAGACAGTAACTTATACTTCTTCAAAGAATTATTGTCCATGTAGTAAAATGACTGTGGGTGTAGTAAAATGACAAACTGCTCGGCTGGAGACATCAAAGATGGGTATGTTCCACAACGAGCGGGCGACGAGATCCGCAGGACGAAGAACCTAGCCCGCGGGGATCGGCAAGAAAGTCACTGTCTGTTCACGCGCGGAGCAAGGAGGATTTGTTATCAATTTGTTGTTCTTACACTCTTCCAGGGATAAGATAGAAGCCGTTCGTTGCCTTCCTATCGATGAACACTCCAACGCTGCCCGCTCATCACATGGAGGCGATCTAATTTTGACCCTATCCGCCACATGTGGCGTTGCACCGTAGACGTGGCGCGACCACCCCAGGGACATCGGCACGAACTCGGATCCAGGTCAGATGACGGACGCCAGAGGACTGGCAAACCGAGCTAAGAGCACAGAGCTACAAGCAAAGAGAGAGTAGTTCAGAGAGACCATTGGTGACGGGGGTATGGGCAAGAGACGACTTGCAGGCGACGAAAGTAGCCTCGATGACGTCGCCCATCTCAGTAGACGCCCACCGCGGCCCACGCGTTGGCAACACCGGCTGCCGCCAGCAGAACGACGCCAAAGGCGTGAGCGAGGTCGCCTCTTCTCTCACTCTTGCCTTCTTTCTTTTGCCCGTCTCCATGCCCAGGTAATGCACGCGGTTGAAAGCGCTTATCCCGTTCAATCGGCGTGCCTGTTCTTCTGTACCACGTCGTACAGGTGCGGCCTGTCCCCTTGACTGAGGCACCGACTCTAGCTCCACGCGCTCAGGACCTTGAAGAGCAGCCTCACACAGCGCATCTACACAGCGGGGAGAGTCAGAAAGGACCAGAATGCGTTGGGCAAACGCACGCCTGCGGGATCTGATGCACAGTGCCCTGACGTCTGCTGAGTCACAATCTATGCATACTTACAAGACAGTCAGACTCACTGGATATACAGCTTTTCACTACAACGACTGCACCTAACAGCCCGACTTTTGACTGTGGCGGCTGAAGTTGTGCGCGAATGGCATTTTAGCCGCGCTTTCCCAGATGGAACGACGCGTATGTAACACTGTTGAGTCAACGGGCGATCGTCGGACCTTCCCACATTCATTCCCGTCTTTCAATGTAGTGTTATCGTCCACCGACGTCGATGTACGCAACCCATACCCCTGGCGTCCTCCCAGCAGATCATCCTGTCGTATAAAGTTCTCCCCGCCGTCGTCCACGCTCTCTGGGCTCAAGCCTCACAGGTCCGTCGTCCCCGTCGTCCCCACTGCGTCCTCCATGCTCACCCACCCGCCAGCACTATATCTACCTGCCCGTCTCCCCATCCCCAACTGACTGGCCATATGATCGAGCGTGGTCGTTCAAGGCGGGTATCCTCCGCCGCCTTGGCACGTCAGGCCTCTGAGGAGCGCGAGCTTAACCGCCAAGCCTTCGCCTCCATGGATCGCTACCCGCTCACCCGCTCCCCGGAGAAACAAAACCTCCACTTCCTCCGCCCCGCCCTCCCCTACCCGTCCTCGTCCTCGTCCCCGTCGCCCGTCAACACACCGCTGCCGCTCACGCCTCCCGACCCCGCGACCCCGCTGCACACCCACCGCCGCACCCGCACCCTCGGAATCAAGGACGCGCATGCCCCGCTGGACCCCCGCGTGCACACCCTCTGCGCCGCCTCCGTGCACATTTCCACTCCCGCATCTCCATATCCACCCGCGAAACCACTACCCACGTCCACACCGCTTCCCGCCACGCTGGAACCTGCACCGCCCCCCACCGCCTCGACCTCGACCTCCAGCACGGACGTCCGGGCCCGGCGCACCCAAGAACGAGCCGCCAACATAGCCTACGCCGCCTTTGCCGCCACCCGCACCCGCACCCGCCACGAACGCATTTCCGCGTTCATCGCCCGCGCCGAGGAGGAACGCAAGGAGCGCGTGCCCATGCCCCGCGAGCTCGAGACCGTCGAGCGCGACCGCGAACGCCGCGGCCACCCCGTGTTCGTCGCGCGTGGCGCCCCCGTGTACCGCGTCCTCGGCAGCAAGTCCCCATCTGCTAATTCGGACCGATTCACCTACACCACCTTCCCGAAGCCGTCGTCCGCGTCTAGCTCGGCCAGCAGGAGCAACGTGGGCAGCCCGAAGACACGCGTTGCCCTCGCCGCCCTCGCCGACCCGACTACCCAGAACGCCCGCAAGGTACCGTTCAAGAATGTGCGTGCGCGCATGCGTGGCGCGCTGTTCCCTGGAGAAGACGTCAAGTCCGGCAGCGAGTCGAGTCTGATCATGAGCGGGAGCTCTAGCGCTACCGTGCGCGCCCGCGAGAAGGAGCGCGAGCTTCTCAGCGTGCTCCTCGAGGCGGTGCGGTGGGAGGCAGAGCAGTTCAAGGGTAAAGCACGGGAGCGGCAGCTCGTGCGTGTGCGCGACAATTTTGTGCCACGCGAGTGCGAGGGGTGTGTCGTCGCGTTTGCGGCCTCGTTCCAGTCGTACGGCACAGTCGCATCGGCGGCAGCCACCTCCACCTCCACATTGTCCTTCATGCTGCACGCGTCATCCTGGCTGTCATTCGCGACGTCGGTGTTCAATTCCCATCCGATCCAAACACCCGCATTCGCCATGTCGAGCTCGTTGCCTCCGTTAGACCAACCTGCGCAGAAGCACTCATGCGGGGGCGAGCACGCGCAGTGCTTCATTTCCGTTACCGTCGAAGAGTCCCCCCTCGGAGACGGCCTCCCCTGCGACTTTCACAATACCCCTGACGCTGCCGATTACCTGCTTCGTCCTGTCAAGCCGACAGCAGAGACGGAACATTTGGCCAAGGAGGACTCCCACAGCGGCGCACCTACCAAGTCTGCGTGGAATTCCGTCCGCTCGCTTGCGGCCATGGCTAGGCGGGTGCAGAAAGCCTATGTATCCGCGACCCTGGCGCCACTTGCCACTGCGGAATACGCGCCGGAAGCGTCGGTCAGCCGGTCACCCTCAGCATCGCCTGGGCGCAGTGTGCGGCCTCAAGGTTCGCGTGTCGAGAAGACGGACATCGCGCACTTCCTCGGCGTGGAGCCGCAGGAACAGCGCGCGAAACCCTCTGCGCCGTTTCTGCTGCGCGAGCTGCCTAGCAGACCGCCCTCGCGGCCCTCTTCTCCCTCGCGGTCCCCGGCGCCTTCTTCCCTCCCCACAACCTTCCCGTTCTTCAGCCAGGCGTGCAACCATTTCCCGCAGCAATCCATCACTCTCGCTCACCTCTCGCCCGCCCCGCGCTCGCGCCTCGTCGCGAACCCGCTACACTTGCTCGCGCGCGCGGTTGCAAACACACGGCACGCGAAAACGGGGGGTCTGCCGCCGCACAAGTTTTACGCGCCGAATGTTGTGCTCGACGATGCGTCGGACGTGCACCACCTGCGCACCGCCGCGGGCGGTGGGGAGAGCGCGCTCAAGTGGGGCTGGCGTGCGGTGTGGGACGAGCGGGAGGCGTGGTAATCTCAGGTCGGTTATTCTTGTCATTGCGCATGGACTGCGGACTTGCTCTGCCTCATTGTGATATATTGCTTGCTTTCCTGCTTTCGGTTGTGTATGATACGTGGGGTGCTCGAAGAGAGAGAGAGATGAATTAAAGAGAACTCCATGGAGCATGCGAAGTCTGTTACACACGGTCATGTAATGCACTGCTCTTTCCTTTAAGACTATAGAAAGGGGTGAGGACATCTTGATTCTTGGTCGCGGCTTGCGATCCCATCGGCGGTGAGAATCCGCGCCCGACAGAATCTACAAGCCATCACTCTGCAGAAGCATACATATTCTTGCAGATGGGGACGGTGCGGGGGGAGCGTTCTTCTCGGACACGGCTCGCAATGGTACCCTACCTTGATGCAACACGCGTCTTGCCAGCAGTATCTCGCCTTGTATTTGGTGAACCCCGGTGGGCTCGCTAGGTATGTCACATAGTATCGTTCTCGACTTTCCGCTCTGACACGATCTGCAGCATGACGTTATTAGCGACGACTTGTGCCTATGCTTACCACTCTTGAACTCACTCTTTTCTGCGGACTTGTATCCTTTCTAGTGCTTCGTTGACTCCTATCACCATCACTCGACCTTCCGCGCGCATGCCAGCTTGCACGTACGGCAGTGGCACTGTGGCTGAGATCTGAGACTCGGCCCGGGCTGCCGCTTCCGCGTCGATGACCCAACCTACGCATTGACGAAAGCACGGCCCTACTGGCCATGGGTATAGCCTGGTCTCTTGAGCGGTCCGCGGGAGGCTTTGTTGCAGGACAGGAGCAGTCACGGCAGGATGGGAGGGTATCGAAGCCGCTATGTTTAAATATCATGTATTTCAAGCCAATGTGCACGAGATATCAGGAATGCGGGGTGAGACTACAGAAGCTAATGTCTAAGACCAAAACGACATTATGATAGACGCAATATCGCCTGGAAGTAGTTCGTCGGAGAAGGAAGGAGGAAGCATCGGCAGTGCCTCCGCTCCGTACTCCTTCGCAACGATAACAGGCACAACTACGTGCATGGCACAGCCCATAGCCCATGCACAAGTATTGACAGGCGCTTCAAATGTGTACTTGAGCGGACTTCCGTGTACTGTATAGCAGGCACTAGACGCGCTGTCGATTGTCCGACTCTGACGCGCTGAAAACGGCTGACCAAATCTCTTCAGTGCCCGTCAGCTCTGTCAGCGCTGGTCAGCACAGGTCAGCTTGCAGAACTCGTTCAGCAAGTTTTTGGATATTATATTAGCACTGTTCAATGTATTTATTTACAGATGATACAGATATGGGAGAGCACACGAAGTACGGGCACAGCGTGCCTATCGTGGCAACTACGGGCGATTGGCGCACAGCATGCTCACTGCGTACGGGAACAGCGGGATGGTGCTCGGCATGCTGCTCATCGCCGGGCAAGAAATCATGGCATAAGCACGGCGTGTTGTGGGGGTGTTACAGGCAGGCTCGCGTGCGGCGAAACGGACGGCTGACGGTGCCGGCTCTGCTACAAGTAAGACCGCGCCAACGCAGCTGGCTGGCCGGTCAATTTGAGGGCTGAGTGGAGACGAAGCTGTAAAGGGCGGGCATGAGCACTGAGAGGGTAGCAAGGGCACAGGGGAAGGGTACTCACAAGATGCTGTCGGTGGGCCTGGGAGCGTTGCGCTGCTGAGGCCGGGGTTCGCTGCAAAGAGATATGTGTGGGTAACACGGCACTATGCAGTAAGACTGACACACTCACACCTCCCACACATCAATACTACTACGAGTTCCGGGAGATGTCACGCCGATTCGTTTTCTCGCAGATTGGCGGCCTCGTCTTGTGCTGTCAGCTCGGGGACTTGTTAACACCACGCCACGTCAGTGAGAAGCGGAGCATGTTGTACGGGGAGAGCGACATCGGAGAGAGTCTGGCACAGGCAAGGTTAGCACAGAAGATTGAAGAACGTCTTGCTTCGAACGCACCTTGGGGGGAAATTCCGCGACTGCCGTTGATCGAGTCTGAATACCTCGTGCCTCTACCTGGAGATTTGCTGCTCGAGAACAAAGCCGAGACGCGGCGAGTGAAGTGAGGAAGATGCTGTGGGGGAAGTGGGATATGGTTGGCGAGTCGGTGAAGGGAGGTGAAGGGCCGGACGTTGGCCGCGCCGCCGCCGCGCCTTGCCAGCTGGCAAAGTCAAACTGGAGGTAAACACGAACAAACATCTGACTTAGCGTGCGCTGGCGGCTGCCTAGGGCTGATTATACTCCCTCATCCCATTTACCCCGATGTTCCCTGTATTCACAACTCTCAACCACTCGTCGACCTCTTCACATGTATGCCGTGCACCCCATGGAGAAGCGTAGAGCACATGAGGAGAAGGTCAGGCAGGCTAGGAAAGACTCGACTCTGTACCAAGGTGAGTGTCTGTTCAATCGCGCCTTCACAGAATGCGACATACGTTCCCTTCCGTGCTACCGCCTCTCTACACTGTCCTTTCCATATATCAATTTTTGATGCTGACTATAACTTTGACAGTCTCCTCACTTCATTTGCGCCTCGGAGTGGCCCGCTCACTGCCTGCCTCCCTTCCATCAGCCGCCATCGACTTCACCCTTTCCCGAGCGCATGCCCGCACACTCCTGTGCGCCCACGGCCCTAGTATGCGTATCCTGAATCCATGCTACAACGTCCATGTTTTTTTTTCCTGCCGACTCGGACACGCAGGACCTGCCCGCCGGTCCCCGACTTTCGAGCAGCTGCTGTGTCCCTGCGCCGCGCCCGTGCTGACGGGGCCGCGCCAGGACGGCGGCATTGTGCCGTGGATGTGAACAGGTTAGCAACGGCACGCAGGAGCATAGCGGCGCCGCTGGGCGGCCTGTCTAAACTGACATCGTTGATGTAGCTGACGTACTAGGAAAGACGGCTGATTTGAGGTTGATTTTATAGGGGTGATTTGGGGCGATTCTGGCGGCGCGTCCTGCATGTGATTCCGTGCGTGCACACGGTATGAACGCGTCGCGACTTGCCCAATTTTTCCAAGCGGGTCTCCGGACAAGTTGTGCTCGTCGTCCATTTAGGGAAAGTCCTGCGCTTGGGTGGCAGGCCGACGCGTCTTTCCTTACCCCCACCATCGTCTACCATCGTTCCCGCACGACGGACGCTCTCCATCATTGTTCTAGCACGCTGTATTTAATAGGTGAAATCCAACGTTTGTCATGTCCAACGCAGATGTGCTGACAGCTTTATAGACTCATGGTTTTGCAGCCCATCAATAATCGGCGACCGCGATTCAAGATTCAGGAGTGCTGGTTTGTTCGGGCAACCAGGTACGTCGCGCTGCCATCTCTTCTCAACCAGATGCTAACTCATGTGTCTACTGCGCTCGGGGGCCGCAAGGTGATGAATATATGCGCTACGTATGTGCCGCATGCCCTGTTTCACTAGCAGTAACTAACCATTTCTTAGCCCCATATCTGCACGCATACAAAGACGGAGCACAAGCGCAAGTGCGTGCGCTGTCCCCGCTCTTCCATCCCCTCTGTCTCTATTAAAATTGCTGCCGACTGTACAGCTGTGCCCGCACGACACTTCACAACACGACTTTAACCATCTGCCTCTTGTGTCCGTCCACTAGCTGATTCCTTCGGACATATTGCGCATACAGCTCATCGGTGCGCGGTTGGTGGTCAAGCGTAGCGCAGGTGCGCGTTATCAGGTCGCCGAGGTCTTCATAGAGACCATAGAAGTGTCTGACCGTTGCTTACCAGCCGGCCCGGATCTCAATGCGACACTCTTCTCGGCGTCAACGTCGCCAATCTGCGACCATCGCCGTCCTCTTGAGTCTTGACGGCATCACCTTGATACTGCCGCTCTGGAATGTCGCGAGAGGCCAGCCGTTTGTGGGCGCACCTGCCACCTGGTGCCATCCACATGGTTCTCTCTCCGTCGCGAGCGTGTCGAGGCGACGCGGGAAGGGCGCACAGTAGTGCCAGGTGTACTGTAGTACCATGTGCATATATTTACATCAATTTATCGCATTTATTAGCTAGAAATACGGGGCTGGCGCCTGCCAGAGCCTGCAGGACAGCGACTGGATTACATCCATCTGGCGGCGGGTGGTTTGGGGCATCGCCGGTGGAAAACCGGTCGAAATTCGGCCCTTCGCCCGTATTTGAGCGGGTGCTCAATGGTTCAGCAGATCGGTCGAAAAACGGGCGAAAAGCGGGTTTTCGCCCATTCCTCGCCCGTCTCAAATCCGGTGTCAACACGCAGTGCATCCACGTCTTGCAAGGTATCCTGTCACTAGAGCGCCGATCAGCAGTCGTAACAACGGCGCGTCAACCACATACCCCGGTTGCTATCCCGTGAGCGGTTGAAGAGGTGGAAGATGGTGAGGGCGGGAGCCGAGCTGCTGCGCCTCCTATCTGATTCCGCAGCGCAACCGCGGCGCAGTGTGTCCTGCCTGCAGCCTGCATGCCTCGTGCGCAGTAAATCAGCACCAATGCTCACCGTCGCCCGGCAGCAAAGTCGTTGGGAGCGCGAAGAGAGAGCCCAGCATAGAGTACTTACAATGTTATGTATACATCATCATTTGACGTCGTCTCGCGTCGTCGTGCGCTCCGAGCCCCGCGACAGTGCCCGAGCGCCCCGTCGACCTTAGCGCTCCGCGCACCGAAGGAGGCAGGCCAATTACTTACTCTATTTCTAGGGACCTGTAGTAAGACCAAGACGGAGGCCGCGCCCTGCAGCATCCTGCCCGTCATCCCCCACCATCGCTTTGCATCACATCCGTACTCCGTCGAGTCTACTTGTCCGTGCGCCGTCAAATATCATATATGCGATCGCGAGCCTTGTTCTATGTCACCGTGCCTGGTTCTGGCCGTTCGGTACGTCGCTGATCTCTGATCTCTCTGTTGATCACGACGCGCGTTGACTTATGTATGCACATAACGCCGATACTTGTCACTCACTCAAGGTCGTGCACTTCAACATTGATCACACAGGAGCCTCGTGCTTCACGACGATCTCGCCCACTGCCTCCCCTCCCGATTTCAGAAAGTTGATCGCTAGTTGTGCGATCGACCAGTCCGCCACGGCGGAAATAGGGCGCATGCTCACAACTGTCCCGAAGATGCTGCCGCTCAACTCCGACAGTGCGAAAGGGTACCAAGGTTTCAAGGTTACATTGCGAGCCATTGCGGATGCGGATGGGAACATCGAAATCAGCTTTGAAGAGGGTGACCTGCAGGGGTTGAAGTTTGGGTACGTTCTCATCTTGCGCAGTTAGCAAGCACTGACTTGAACACCGCATCATAGCTCGTACGACGTGGGCTCGGATGCGGTCGGAAAACTGAATATGGTCAAGACGTCACAGACGGGGGTTAGGTGGGCCAAGCTTTATCTATGAAGCACTCTTTACTCATCTGCATCATCTAGAGCCCCAACCCCGAAGCTGGCACGCCGTCGTCTCTTCACCGACCCCACCGCCCACTCAGACCGCTACGGGCCACCGCAAGTCCATGTTACCCAGGCTCAGGTCGTCTGCTACGCAACGATACCTCGCACGGGGCAATTCGTACGTCGGCGGTCGCCATTGTTTATTGAGCAGCCTGCTGATGCCACGTGCTGCTTCAGGTCGCTCATCTTGATCTCGACGTGTCTGGGGTTCTCGCCTTCACCACGATTGGCCCGGCATCCTGGTCGCGACCGATCATGCAAGGCCCCACCCGCGTCTGTGCCCTGGGACAGCCTACCCGCGGTGACATCGCCGATGAGGTGTGGCAAATCCTCAAGACCATTCCGAAGACCCCGCAAGAGATGTCGAGGTCTCCGGGCACCAACCAGTTCACGATCAGCTTCCAATTCGTGATGGACACGACTGGGGTCGTCAGGTGGTGTCTCGACGACAACAAGGGCAACGGTGGGCTGAAGCTCGGGTGCGCTGTGCCTTGAGTTCAGAACGCCCATCTCATTTTGCTTTGTATTACAGCCCCCGATATCGAGTGAAGTCAAACTGCATGGGACGCCCCAGCCAGCTGAGGGCCATCAAGGAGGAGCGGACTTCTGAGGAGTGAAAGAGAAGGAGGTGGGTGCGTGTTGACGCCTAAGTAGGACTCTGCTTCTGTGTATCAACGCTCCTTCATCAACGCTCCACGGAGTCGGTCTTCCTCCCTCTGAGGCAGCAGAAGGATGAAATCGATCGATGTCCGTACATAGTATGTAATGTAAACCCGTATCATTGACTATGTGGCTGAATGAGGAGACCCGCATCGTTGACTATGTGGCTGAATGAGGCCGTACTTCTGCGTCATCGCGAGCCATGCGCGCTGCAGTCGTTTCGCGCCAAGCTCGCCTAGTCTCCCTGAGGCAGAGTAGCTAGATTCAACCCTTCGCAAGCTCAGGGATCATCTATCTGACGTCTGCTCTCATTTGGGCCCCCCTTATTTATGGCGGCCGAAGTGGTCAAATATTATTCCCGAGAGACTTTTTGATTTCCCGAGAGACTTTCGGGAAAAGCCGAGAGATATGTTCTCGGGCCGATCCGAGAGACTTTGCAATCCCGAGAGACTTTTGTCGCTTGGGACAGAATCCCGAGAGACTTTTTACCCGTTTCTCAATTGTCATTGGGAGGCCCTAATAAGATGTATGTAGCCTATTTAGATGTAATACATGCTTTTTCCGTGATTTGTGGCCACCTGGGAAGCCCAGGAAGCCCTGTGGCAGCTCAGATCAACACAGATATCGCTATCGCAAGCCCGGCACGGCCCCGATAACTATTGTAAATAGTGCGCTGGGTTGGGGGCGTCAATCGCGTGCGCTGGGACCCAAGATCGCGGCAAACGGCCCAGAACTCACCGAGATACGGGCTGCTGGCCTCGAGAGCAGGGGACTCGAGGAGCAGGAGGTCGTTCCGACTCTTCCCGTGGGCCAATCGTGACGCGGGCGGGCCCGCTGAATTCGTACGATTAATACGCGTCGATTAGTGCCGTCTATTTGCCGATACACGCAGAACTGATGCTACTGACCTGCGTTTTCCCACACCCAGTTGCCCACAGCTCTGGAGCGATAGCGCTGCAACGCGGGCACATATGCTTGCGCGGCCAGGTGCCCCGTGTGCGCGACGCTTGTGCGCAGATGCCTGCGAAAGAACAAAAGAAATACGTCAAGAAATGAATATCCTATGACATACCCACCTGCTCAGCACTGTTTTCGAACTTGAAGGCTCCCCAGAGCGAATATGAGCAAGCGAATGGCACGCCCATGCTCCAGGACGCGTACCAAACGTATGCACAAAAAACAATGGGTCAGAAGAGTCGGTTGGTACTGAGAAAAGGGGGGCTCACCTGCAGCTGTGGTCCTGCAGGCAGGGAGGCCACAGCAAGGGAAGTAGGGCACCAATCGGCCTCGTGTCAGGTGCAAACGACGCGCGTGGACGGCGCAGGCCCATAGATGAAGCCCCCTGGTCGCTCATGAATGATGGTGAAGTGCTGCAGCATGTGCCCCACTCACACTGCAGCCTGGGAGTGTTCGCTTTACAGCGGAGGGAGGAGGCATCCAAAAATTGTGATTCTAGGTGCAAACGACGCGCATTAGCAAGGCCAACGCGCCAGTAAAAGAACGGGGAGAAACGGACATCAGGGGAACGCACCACAGCCACCCTCTCCTCCTCCCCCTAGTCTCCATGTGTCGACCCTCCAGGCGACTGCAGGCGACTACAAACGACGCAGGAAACATCGTAAATGTGCTGAGGGGATCCTAAAGGAAAGGTTTGGAAAGGTTCAGGCACTTTCACAATCAGGAAAAAAAGATATGGCTCACCCAAGTTGGCCCACCAAGAGCCTTCCTGTGGCCAAAACTCGGCCATGTTCGCAACCACGCTGCCAGACTCTCCACACAGCTAGCAGTATCAAACATATTCATAACGTCATAAAATGTGTACAAGCATGGCATAGGTCATAATGTGCATAGATGGGAGGCTTTGGAAAGGATGTATTTCTAGAAAGGAGTGGCTTCTTCGACACCAAAGAAATTACCAATCTCAGTTCGCTTTTTGTTCTGTTCAGCTGCATGCGACTGCGACTGGCCACCTAGACGACAAAACTTGAGGTCTGGTTTGCTGTGAGATATTGATAACTTACCTTGGGACTGGATTCGGCTGCTGCTGCTGCTGCCTTCGCCTGCTGTATCCATGTGCCTGTACCGTACAGAGGCGCGAAGCCGGCCATGTCGAGCATCTGCTCGTCCAGGGCAGGCCTGGGGCTCCTCCGAGCCGTCTCTGTTCTGGTCTCCGTACGACGTCGTCGCTGTTCCAATTCCGGTCGTCATCGTCATTGTCCTCGTTCCGCCCGCCGTCGCTGTCGTCCGACATGTACTCGTCTTCTCGATGGCCTCGCCATGATCCGGCTCGGGCTCTTAGCGTCACCCCTGCTTCGCTCAGCAACTTAACGAGCTGCTTTTGCAGTGCCTTGTCTCAGGAGCGTGTCGAAAAATGGCCAACTCCACCGCCCGGGGAACGCATGAGCGTGTCTGCCAAAGCGGACCGTCATAAGCAGCAACCCCGTGTGAGAAAATGAAGCTTACAAATTAAAATAGACGATCTCCCGATCCTTATCTTTGTCTCCAGCGATTGACGGCGCGAGGGGTGAAACTGTGCGGAAGCAAGGCATGAGGTGAACGCCTGGATTAAAATCAGCGCGGCCGGCCTGTGCAGCAACGAAGATGCGCGCCGTAGGTCCCAGGACGACGTCAATCAATGAACAGCCTACGCGTGGCGGGGCGAGGCTGGGTGTAGAAGATGGGAGTGCGTCGAGGCGGGCAGTCCGCGAATGGCGGCACAGCACGGTAAGCTCGAGAGGCAGCGCTGCGGTCGGAAGCGTCACATCCGCCCCCGCGCCACCGAATGTATGCCCTTGCGCGGCGCCAGATGCGAGGGAGAAGTCGCTGTGGGCGTTGCCACATGTCACGCTATCACTCGTGGAGGAAGCAGGTTTGGCGGCGGCGGTGGCTTCTTCTGCTTCTTGGAGCGCTGCTTGAGCGCGTCGCCCGCCTTCAGTCAGCAGACCCTGTGTGCAGCGAATATCCTACTCAGGCTCTTCGGCGCGGGCAGCTTCTGCACCTGCCCAGAGCGTTTGGTAAGTACAGCAGTGGCCGTCGTTGGAAGAGCTACTTCTTTTGCTAAGGACTACTGGTGTAGATTGGCGGCGCTGCGCATCGAACGCAGCTTAAGTCTTGGTGCGACAGTCCGCCTCCAGCAGCCAGCTTCCACTTCTCGCGGAAGATTTTCTTGCCGAGGATGACGCCGATGCAGCCGGGGGATTGGTTGACTTGGTCGCATGCGTCGCTGGGGGAGATACTGGGTGGGTGGAGCTGGGATTGCTGGCAGGTGGGCAGGGCAAACGGGCGTGGGAGAGAGACGGCCCTATTGGCCAGGAAGCCCAGCCACAGGCGCGTTCTGGGTTCCCAGAACGCGCCTGTGGCTGGGATGTGGCTGGGACGCGGGCTGCCGGCGCCGCCGGCGTGATATTACTGGTCCCTCCGCCTCAGTGCCTGCCAGCTTTGATCTATGGCTCACCCTTTGACTCCCCACCTTCTGACCTACTTGTACAGAACACTAGCCTCGCTGGCAGCCCAAAGTAATGCCCCGGAATTGGAGCAACTCCGAGACTGGGCTGCTAGGGAATGTCACTTGGCTAGTGGGGTAGCTTCTGCAGGCGACTTTTTCGACCGCCCAGGCTTCCTGCCAACGCCGGACCGAACGCCTGAGCCTGGTAGTGCATCAGCCGGCCGCAAGCGTACGCGGCGAGACGAAGGCGTGCTGGAGGTGCGTTCTTGTTCTGTTTTCTCTTTCTGCCTACTGGCTCATCGGCTTCCAAGGTGGACGCGGCGCCTGCGAGCGTGAACGGCCCAGGCTTCCTGTCAACGCCGCGCCGAACACCTGCGCCTGGGAGTGCATCAGAGCGCCGCAAGCGTACGCGGCGAGATGAAGACGTGCTGGAGGTGCGTTCTTGTTCTGTTTTCTCTCTCTGCCTACTGGCTCATCGGCTTCCAAGGTGGACGCGGCGCCTGCGAGCGTGAACGGCCCAGGCTTCCTGTCAACGCCGCACCGAACACCTGCGCCTGGGAGTGCATCAGAGGGCCGCAAGCGTACGCGGCGAGATGAAGACGTGCTGGAGGTGCGTTCTTGTTCTGTTTTCTCTTTCTGCCTACTGGCTCATCGGCTTCCAAGGTGGACGCGGCGCCTGCGAGCGTAAACGGCCCAGGCTTCCTGCCAACGCCGATCCGAACACCTGCGCCTGGGAGTGCATCAGCCGGCCGCAAGCGTACGCAGCGAGACAAAGGCGTGCTAGAGGTGCGGTCTTGGCGTCTGTTTTCTCTTTCCGCCAACTAGCTCATTGGCTTCCAAGGTGGACGCGGCGCTGGCCAGCATGCAAAACCCGCCGACTACACAAGAGGATGACTTGGAGGTACGCTCTCGGCTCTCTTCTCTCGGCCTGCCGACCTACTCAATGGCTTTCGAGGCTGACTTGGCGGCCGCCCGCGAGCCGAACCTGCCCAAGCTATTCATTCACATCTCGGCTGACAAAATGAGCCAGGTGGGAGACCATTTCTCTTCACCCAGGATCCTACTTAATACAAGCTACAAAGCATGGGGAAGCAGGAAACCCCGGACAGCCCGGCCCTGCCGGCGCCGGTGGTCATGTGGGCTGTCCACGAAAAGGGGACCGTGCGTCAGGCAAACTCCGTAGGATGGGCTCCCCTGAATCTGGGGGAGCACAGTCGGAGGGTGAAGAAGATGAAGCGGAAGAAAGTGAACATATCGATCAGCGCGACCGTGCAGAGGAGAGTGAATACGACGGCGCAGCCTGTAGTGGCAGGCAGAAGCAGACCAGGCGCGGTAGCGGCAAGCAGAAGAAGACCAGTAACACACGCCAGAAGAAGCCCAAAGGTCCCTGGTGCCAAGACGGGGTGCCTCCTGTACTCAAAGGTGGTGGCAAGATTCTGCTTGACCGCCTTCTGAAGCTGGGACAGCCGACATTCCCTGCTCTGGTGGCCCCGCTTTCCATCGGCTTTTCTCCATCCCCTGTTCCTGCCCCTCCCCCTGCTGCTCAGGGTCTTATTTGGACCAGAATACGTGATGTATGCACCCTTGTCAGTGCAGGAGAGGCTGAGGTGACCCTGGTTAACTTCAACCGTCTCAAGGGCCTACTGGAGTTTACCATCCAAGTCCAACAGTGAGTCCGCCGCCTTCATAGAGCGAAGGATAATGCTTAGATGGTATCAGCATTCTAGCTCATCACAAAACGTATCAACTTCCTTGGAGCAATATGTCCAATATGTCCGAGGTCAGGCGGGGATTCGATGGGCTTGGGCTCCTTCAGGGCAAAGGTAGTGATTGGTATAGCGACACAATGGGACAAGGCTTCCGTTTGCTGCACGCCGTCAAAGGTGGTGAGTACCCCTGTCTTCATGAGTTGCTGTATACATGTTTTGATATAAAAGTTCCAGGCTCTCTACACATCATCACAGCCTTGGCTGCTCTCAATGAAACCAAGATGTTCATGAGCAGGGCCAAAACTGTTGAGGCGGACATTGCTGCCTTGGCATACGCACTACGGGCTGTTCCAGGTGTGCAATTTTGACGGTGTATTCGGATTCACTGAGCTGACGATCGCTCTGTAGACGGAGATGATGGAAGCACCATCCGGTCTTGTATTATTCCTTATTTGAAGGGCCTTGCTCAGGAGTGTGCAGGCGACAATTTTACCATCACGGTCCCTGATTCCGACAAGCAGGGTTGCATCGTGTTGCGCCAGATTCCTTTTAATGATCTGGAGATGTCTGACGCCTATCTGGATATGATACAGGACAAGTACACAATCATGCTCGTTGACCTGTGTCATCATTCAACCTATACTTTTCTGTAGTTCGTTTTCTCTCCCCCTGCGGTCCAACATCTGGGCGCAGACGGCAGCCCTGGCATGCAGCAGCACAGAGAACATTGCCCAAGCTGCGGAGGCGATATCAGTGCAGCTTCCCTTCATTCTAGAGAGGTTGCCTATACCTTTCAAGAAGACGGAACGCAATGAGTGGACAAAGGCACAGCGTGATCTTGCCGAGAAAGCCCCAGTCTTGACTTCAATTGAGGACTTGAAAGCCAAGGTAAGTGCTCTGGTCGACCCCAGATACGTGGAAACTGACTACTGTATCATATAGCTTGGCGATCATGGAAGGAGCAGTGGCAGTTACCTTGCTATTGATCCGGCAATTTGTGAACGGTATGCTTCTCTGCCATCTATTTATTTCTATTTACTCATTGCTGCTTTTGCTGGTAGGAAGACACTTATTTTGAAGGACATGGCTGGCGACTTTTG
This sequence comes from Auriscalpium vulgare, assembly GCA_019915015.1. NCBI lineage: Eukaryota > Fungi > Basidiomycota > Agaricomycetes > Russulales > Auriscalpiaceae > Auriscalpium > Auriscalpium vulgare. The sequence continues at coordinate 371,020 of JAHBBC010000004.1, read as the reverse complement.
CGCCATGCTCATCACCCACTTTGCTACCAGTCACCCAACCAAACACAGAGCTACCCTTCCAGCCCTACAGTATCTCTTTCCTGATGAGTTCAACTCGGATGACTCTCGCAGAGAGGGGTTCAATTTCCTGGCACAACATTATCAAAAGTATAATCGTTATGCCGAAAAAGTGAGTTTCTTGTCCTGTAGGATTATCTGGATGGGTATCTAACAGGGTGCTCTAGGGCAATGGCGCACCGACAGATGCCCATCCTTTTCTTGTCTATCATAGGAGCAGTGGCAGGATAAATTTCGGGCAACGCACTCCTCATGCAAGTAAGGACATTTCGGACGATCCTGAGCGGCATGCCGTGCTCTCTGCGGTCTTTCTGCCCTGGATGCAGCTGGTCGCCGAGTCGGTCAGTCATCATTTTTTTAACGTATACAATGATTCTGACCTTGCATCTCGGGATAGCTGAAAAAACATCTGCCTGAGCAGTACGATGAGCTGTGCGCGGAGGTAGAACAGCTTCCTCTTGGCGCTCAGAGCCCTGCCTACCCATTTGGCGGGTTCGTCCTCAACATATCCGCATGCACCTCTGCACATCGTGATGGCAAGGATAAGAAGATCTGTGCTGTCTTAGCCTTTGGTGAATGGGAAGGTGGGGCTCTCTGCATGTATGAGCCAGGCCTCGTCTTCCTCATGAGGCCAGGAGACATCATCATCTTCTGCTCACAGGATACGACTCACTTTAACCTTCACTTTACTGGACTGCGTGGCTCCTTGGTGCTCAGCACAGATTCTGCATTGGGTCAGTGGAACAAGAACGCCAATGGCTGGGCAGAGCAGATAGCAGCCAAGCAAAATTCTTGACATTATGGTTATATATTTACACAGTATATCAATATATCATCCTGCCTGGCTCCACCGAGTAGATTGCGATGTCCCCCCGTACCCTGCGCCTCCATGATCTAGTCACAGAGTCGACCTTAGTTAAGATGAAAAGAGGGATTGAGAAGCACATACGCCTGGGCCTGCGCGAGTCGTTGTAGCAGGCCGGGACATCTCAGCAGGCTCGCGGCCCATGGCGAACTTGGGGCCTTGCCCGACCGGGATTGAACTTTGAAACAAAAGTAAGCAGGCGAACAAAAGGATGACTGACAGAACGTAGGTCTCCTGCAAAATGTTGTTGTGAATCTCCTTCTCGTCGGCTCGATCCTTGAACATCTTCGCGAGAGACTGCACATGCTGCCGAGACTGGTTCCGAGGTTGGAAGGGTGCATGTGTTCGTAGAGTTCATAGTGATGCCAGGGTCATTGAGGGCCTCAGCCACGCAAACCGTGACGAGAGCCCAAAGAAACATGCGATCAGTACGAGCGATGATGTCTTCCGGGATACCATAGCGGCCGGCGGGCCTGCCTGTTGTAATCTGACCGCCGACTTGACGGCGTGAACGCCCTCGACACTATGATACGAGCGCCCTTCTTGAACACCACTGGCCGGCGTTGGCCCATAGTGTTCCTTTTTGAACTTCTCGGCGTCTCGGAGTCAGAGACTCCGAAAGGTTCCAACGTGAACCAGCTCAATCCACTGGTGGTACACGTTGTGCTTGGGGTCGTATCCGCGGAAGAGCTTTGGTTCTGTGATAATAATAAAAAGTGAGATGCAATCGAGGAACGAAGCACTCACCGATCAGGGGTACACCGGCATGGGCGAGGATATCAACCTCATACTTTCCTCGAATGTCCTTGTCATCAACAGCCTGGTCTTCACGTCCACCCAACCGACGTACGGGGAATTGTCCTTGAGGCGACCGTTGAAGTGTTTGATGCAGCCCATCATCCATGCCGTCTCGATGCATCCCTCGAGTGTGAACTGGCCTCGAACTTCCGTCTCCCAGCGGGTGAGCGAGCTGCCCGAGGGACCAAGCTCAGCGAAACCATGACGACGATGACCTTGTCCAAGTCGATCGCGTCACGACGTTTCGCGAGGTCCTCGAGAGCTGAAGCAGGCTCGAGAATAGGGAAGTTGTAACGGAAGTTGGCATGCGGGGTGACGTCGACGGTCTGGCCCAAGCGCCGGAGCCGTTGATGACTTTGAACCTCTTTGAACTCTGCGGAGTTGTCGCGCACTGAACTATTCGAGATGTACGCAGAACCATGCATTAAATAGTACACGAACAGCAGGAGCTACGTACGAGACGAAAGCACGAGAAGGAACAACGACGAGAACGCGACGAGAACACGGATGCGCGAGAGACGAGAACACCACGAGAACGAGACACGAATGCACGAGACCGCATAGCACGATTATGCAGAAAAGCCATGCAAAGAGAAAGAGAGAATGAAAAGAGCTCATCGAAGCCGTCAACAACCTAATACTCTCTGGAAGCCTCAGACTCGATCGGATAGCCAGCGCTGGCAAAACCAGCCCCCGATCCGCTCGCAGCCCCCGATCCGCTCGCAGCCCCCGACCCGCTCGCAGCCCCCGGGCCGCGCAAGGCACCAACGAAGTCGATTATCGACGTAGCCGCCTTGTCCGCCGCGTCGATTAGTGACTCCAATGTGTTCTGCCACTGCTGCACCTTGATCTCCGCTGACATGAGGTCTGTCTGCTGCTGCGGTATCGCGTGATGCGGCGAGGAGGAGTGAGTCAGCGACGGCGACGCGAGGCGCGATGCATTGACAGGCGTGCAGGAGCTTTGGGGGTGCTGACAGGATTCGTGCTGCCCGCTGGCCAGGAGCCGCAGCCCTTCTGCGCCGTGCTTGTCGTCAGTATGTTGGAAGTGATACCCTGTAGATGCGCGTCAAGTCAGCATACCCAGGTTGTGCAAGGTAGAGGAAAAGTACGCACGGAGACCGTTGATATTCTTGTATCGCTGCAGGCACGGGCCGATACCACATGCGAACGGGCGCAACCGCCGCTGGGCCTCGCGCGCGACTTCGGCGATATCTTCAACAGTCATGTTGCCCACGGCCTCGTCGCCGTCCAAGCCCTTCTCCGCCAGCACACCGTCCGCGACCGCCTCTATGTCATTCGGCGTCTTTGAGGAGCACCTACCCTTATCGAGGTGGTACTTGAGGCCCTTATACTGCTTGTACCTCTTGGTGCAGTTCGGTTTCGGGCAGGGGAATTGCTTCGTCCATGGGCAGGGGAATTGCTTCGTCCATCCGAAAGTGCGGATGAAAGGGCGGGAGGTGGTGGCGCCTGGGCGCGACGGTGTGTCGGGGCTGACAAGGAGCTGAGAAGGCTCAACACCGGGCTCCTCAATCTGCGCGTCATGGAACTCGACGTAGCCAGAGTAAGTCTTCAAGGCCTCCGCGGGCGGTAGGCGCCACTGGGGCCGGAACGGGGGGAAGGCGGCGACACCTGCGCGTGATGCGAGGACGGTAGTAGTGTCGAAGGCGGAGGGGTTGGTGCAGCTGACAGGCGTCGGCTGATAGATATGGAGGGAAGGGGTGTGCGGCGGCGAGGAGAAGGAGGAGGACGTCGAGTGTGAGGGCGACGGCGCGTCCGTCTCGGGCTCCATGTCGTCCGGGTCGAAATAGCCGGGCCCGGGCTGCTGCTGCTGGCGCAGCAGGTGGTGGGAGAGCGGCGGGGCTGTTTCAGGCTGCAGGGAAGTGTCCAGGACGACGTGGTGCGCGTGGTAGTGGTCCAGGACGGCATGGAGATCCGGGAGGTAGTAGCCGCAGCACGCGTAGTTGCAGCACTTGGCGGGTGGTTGGTTAGCAGCGGAGACGGACGGAGGGACGGGTAGGCTTACCAGCTCGGCATCACCCTGTGGGTAGTACATCATGGAACCCTGTGCGGGGAGGATCATGGCGGAGAGAGGCAAAGTATAAGTCAAGTGGACGCGACGGGGATCAACTTGTCAAAATTGCCTTACTCGGACCCGCGGTAGAACCCAGTCGCCTTCAGTCGTACTCCAATCGCGTGCATCACGATGGCATATTACATCATTGTGTTTGGGGCAGCCTCCCCGCGACAGCGCCAGATGTACTTACACGCAGCTGGTGGTCGGGAGCTGTGACGCAATCAGGACTTAGCGCAATCAACCCAGACCTGGTGACGGCTTTCGAAGAGTTCGAGAAGCCTTCGGAGGCACTAGGCGCCACAGGGGCGGAACTGACTGCCACACGCTCTGGGGCCCCCGGCGACTCCGTCTCTCTAGCCTGCATGCCCTCGCTCTTGACGGTAGCCCTAATGTGGCCCAGACCAGTGCCGAGCCTGCTCTCACGGCGCACAACAACTATTGAATTCATGCCAAATCGCCCGAGTTGGGTAACGCCGCGACTGTAACAGCACGGGAGGCTTGCCAGTGGAGCTGGGCTAGAGTCCAATGCTCCAGACGTGGGGCCCTGCGGCGCAGCAGCATCCGGGCTGGGCAGAGCAGCTTGCGCATCTTGAACTGCGGCGGCCGCGCTGCGGCGCTCTTCTAGGTCTCTGGCTTGCAGGATGGCGGCGTTATGCAGTACACGGCGCTGGCGCTCTTGGTCGGCCCGGAGCTCCTGCATGACATGAATGAGTAGGCGAACACGGCTGCGGATGAATACGGCGCCAATGTAGTTCAAGAGTAGGTATATCCGGCCTTGTGTGCGACAGCCAAGACAGAAACAATGAGTCAGCTTGAAGGCATCCAAGTCGTGCCCACCATCTGCCGCACCAGCGGGACAGTATCCCCGTAGTCCAAACAGCTAAGGGAGCACTCTGCGTCGTTCGACGGTCAAAACCAGCCATGTGTTCGACGCAGAGGGTCGCAGGGCGGCAGGTGGTGAGCCAGTACATGAAATACACACCTAAGAACCCCGATTGTGCCGCCTGCGCCGATGTGTTGTGGATGTCGCGAGGATCCTGATCGTGCGCTGGCAGCGCTGCTAACGCACTGATGTGGCAGCGAAAGGCGTTATGCATAGCTTCATTTGAGTAAAACAATGAAGACGCACCTGGTGCTCAGCAGACGCGAGATGAATCATGTCGTGCCGGGGCCAGCCTGTTGAGAGAGAGAAGAGCAGAGTCATGACGCGACAGTGACGCGACAAGTCGAGACGGTCACGTGGTAGCTATGATGATGTGGTGTTCGTCCTGGACGAACACTGCACCGGACGCGCGTGCCGTGTCTCTCCGCCCAGAACGCTGTGTCTGTCCGTCCAGGACGGACACCGCAAGGCCTCCCAACGCTGTATCAAATAATACTGTTTTTACATGGGTTTTGGGTTTGCGGTTGCGACCAGTGGAGCCAGCTGTCCCCCCAGAGGCACCCACAGCCCCGGCTTCAACTCTACACCCGCGAGCACCGGGGGGAGCCAAAGACCGAGACTGGCAGCCAGAGGCATGGACTCCGCGGTCGTCTCCCCAGCGGCGCGGTTGAAGATGCATGAGCTTCATTCTTGTACACAAAATATTTCTTTACCTTGGGGAATGAACAATATTAGCTACACCGCTCAATGCATTGCGTGAGAAACACGGGTATCACGTTCACATTGCAAGACATCTCGAGCGTATCTAACATAAGTATGAGTGTCGTATGCGGACGTACGGTCATAACACGACATAACAAACGATGAAGTCCAGATACGAAACCGAATCCGTCGCGAGACCGTGATTCTCCCACCCGTGTCTATCGAAAGACTGGATTCGTCTGAGGACCCCCGGCTGTTTGGCAATCAAACAAGGGAGTCCCCATACTTCTCGTCAGTCGACGTGGACTCGGGTTCAGCGTCAGCGTCAGCACTCTCAGCGCGGCGCGACCTGCAGTACAAGAAGCAGGCTGCGACGCGCACGCCTGCGCGGCGCAGACGCGAGACCAGATGGATGGGGTACATCGTCATGAGCGCGGCGAGTCCGAGCGCGGCGACCAGTCCAAGGACAGCCCCGAGGACAGCGGGCCGCACATCATGCAGCGCCTGGCACATCGCCTGCACCACGAACAGGATCAACGCCCATGTGTACAGGGCCTTCGGCAGGGTGAGCACGATCGCGATGGGCCGGAATTCGTAGTCTGAGCGGTGCTCGGTCAGGAAGTCGGCCTGGTGGCAAAATGTCAGAGACCGGTGAAAAAAAACCCCGGTGAAACACGCACCGGACCCTTCCAACCTTTGTTGCGTAACTTGGGATCCATGTGGCGCTGCGAAAGGAGGATAGCCCCCAGGATACTGACGGCGCTGAGAATGAGCGAGGTTTGCGTAGTCGCGGGCGAGAACGCCGTTGGAAGTGTTAATATGTTGGAACTATTAGGAGGGGTCAGCGCCGGTCGACAAACTATGCTTTGGAAAACGTACATCAAGGCCCCGAACGACTGAAGAGATGACACGCCATCAGTGAGGGAAGTGCAAGACACAGTATATGAACTCACCCAGGCCATCCCAGCCTTCCACTCCTGCAGCATCTCCGTGTTGAAAGCATCCCAGCGCGTGTCGTAGGCAATGCTGTCGACGAATAACCCCTCCAAACGAGCCCGCCAGCGCTCAGGGTAGTTGAAACACAAGAGGGAGACGCCCTTCAGGAGGATACTGCGCTTTACAGTGGGGCTTTCAAAAACGGATTGATCAATCGAGAGGCGGGCTTGCTTCTGGCCCCAGAGCAACTGGATGTCCGTCGCGACTGTATGGCGCGCGTTAATCACAGGAACGGACAGGACAAATAGGACAAAAACTTACGAAGCAATGTTTGCATGCGCGCTAGAGAACACGATATAAACAATTAGCACAATAACAATGCGAGCGCCGACCGAAAAACGCACCAACTATTGTCATGACGCGACCGTCGGAAATGTGATCTTCAGAGCACAACGGTAAGAAAGGGCCGAGCGGAAGCATCGAGGGTGAGCACGCACTTTTACACTGTTGCAACACGTCCAAGAACTGGGCGGACATTGGCTCTCGGTACGGGAACGTCGAAAGATCAGAGGTCATGTCATCTGGGTGTCGAAATTGAGCAACGCTTGCGTAATTGTGTAGCGCGGAGGACCTACCGACACGCGCGTGCAAGAAGCGGACGATGAGGTTGTCGAGTACATCCGGATCGCAACGGTTGTGCATTGAGAACGTCTGAACGTGGTCCCAATACAGCGACTCCAGGTTCAACTCTAGGATCCAGATCAAATGAGGCCAAGTTGGAGTATCGGAAAATGACTTACTGAGATGCTCTTCATTATACACACCAAAGACGTCCAGGTCATCCGTGTTCGTGGTCGTCAGCCAGAAGGGAACCCTCGCCGCATGATCGACGAAGTAGTACTTGCACGGGTAACCCGGCCCGTCGAAGTCGAAGTCCAGGAAGATCTCCACAGACTGCGGCAACACGATTCCCAGCTCCGCAGCCCATTCTGTGATGACCGTCGCCCAGGCGTCGATCTCCTCGAGCGCGCCCCACTCCCTGACATCGACCGTGGTGACGATGGCGGGGTGCGTGCGCCTGTAGAAGTACGGCTTGCCCTCGGGATGAACGTAGCGCTTCCATCCCGCAGGCATGTACTGGGGCCTGTGAAAATGTCAGACGTGGCATGTTGAGGCGGAAATCGAGCGTACGGTGAGGACGCCATTCCAAGCTCGACCGGCGCAGGTTCGAACGCCGTGAACATGGCAGGAAAGACAGAGACCTGGTGGAATTGCGCCCTGAAACATCCAATGAGCGCAGCGACGATGCGACGGACGAAGATACTCACTCGGACGACGCGCCGTACCGATCGCGGTTCATCTCGGCGGGCCCGATGGCCTGCAGTCCATCCCTGGTAGCCAGCGGTTTTTTCTCAACAATGGAGGGAGTAGACATCTGGAGAACTGAGAAGGAAAGGTGCGAGAGGTCGTGCGCCTTTACCGGGTGAGAGTCGGTTCTTTTATAAGGGAACCGTGACGGCGGCGGCACTGCCAGGCTGTGCACATCGTGACACTTGAACTATAAGTATGACGGGCGACACGTCTGTGCCTAGCGCAGACATAGCATAGAGAAGTCGCGCCTTCGTTTACTGTAACGTTGTCGTAGGGCGTTGAGCACTGCCAACATTCTTTGAGAGTGGTCGTTGTTACAGCGTCACGCGTCACGCGTCACGGTGTGCAGCTTGCCGACACGTTGGAGCCTCGGGGTCCCAGCTGGGTCTTGCCTTAGTCACCCGCGGCCATGAACTCAGTGCGGCCAACCGGTGGCACTGGCATCCAGGTAGCAAGCATCAGTTCTCATGCCGCGCAGAGCAATCTGGACAAAGCTAGAGCTCGTCAGGGTACCGGTTCTATGGGCACAAGATTGCTCAAGTCTTTGTGGCATTGGCATTCTGGTACGTCGCCGACTGTTCCACACCCGAGCGTTCCTGACAACGCTTGTCTCGTCGCCTCGTTCAGGTTTTGTGCTACCCAAGGGTGCCCCCCCCCCCCCCCCCCCCCCCCCAATACGCCTCGTCAGCTGTCATTTCCATCCGCCAACCGAACCATACCTCGACGCGCCTGTTGTTCTCATGGCCTTCGATAACTACTTCTGCGTGGTTTCAAGAGTGCCTCGCCCGTATTTTGACGCCATCAACTAGATAGACCTATCCCCCGCGCCCATCCTCACCCGCTCTGAGAAGCTCGTCATGCGCACGTCCAAACCCCCGATCCTGGTCAACGCCCCAGGCATGTGCGGATTACCCACCGGCCGACGCCGTCGGGCGGCTCTTCGATGAAGGCGCATCATGCGCCGCACGGGCGGGCGCGATCGTTCGGTCGCGGAGGCGCAGGCACGCCTCTCCGTGTCGACGTAGCAGTCGAAAGGCCAGCACTCGCCTTTCAAGAGCCAGCTCTCTCTGTTCGGGAGTGCGGTGTGGGTGGGCGACGAGATCGGGCTACTGGAGCACGCCGCGCCTCCGGCGGGCGTGTCGTTGAGGTTCGGGAGCAACGGCAGCGTGACGACGGCGAGCCACGGCCGCAGATCAACCGGACGCGTCTTCCGTGTCGTCGCATGGCATGAGCACGCAGTCTTCAATGACGAGCAAGTGAAAGCGCGTCACTGCGAGCGAGCTCTCCGAGCCCCTGCGCAAGAGGGTGCCCAAGTCGAAGCTCTCCGAGGAATCGGGGGTCATCCCCGTACCGAGCCAGCTGTGAGCCGAGAAGAGCACCGAGGACGCAACTGCGGTCTTCAACCCACTGAGCACCCCGTCCACGTCACCGGTACCTTCAGATTGCCAAGGCAGAGTGTGGTCCGCGCTCGTGCGCGTGAAGACGAAGGATATACGAGCTCGCTGCTCTCGCCGTCCTCCGAGTGGCTCTTCAACTGTGATGTGTGCTTGCGCCCGCACCGCACGATTCCGGTTCGAGCTCCCCGGGTTCGCGGGCTGCGTGGGCGGGCACACCTCCTCCGCCTGCTCGCGTCTCCCGTGCCTCGCGCCGACGCAACCACACCACCCCGCTCCCATCATCCTCTCCTCGCCGGCGCTCGCACCTCTGTGATCAATACTCCGCTCGCCCTCCTCCACGGCACTGCTTGTGCTCTGCACCTTCGCTCATGCGCTACCCCCCGCGCCACTCTTCACACTCCCCATCCTGCCGAACCACTCCACAAACTCGGGCTCCGTGTCCTAAACGCTGAAGAAGCGTGCGAGGACGAGCGCCTGCTGTCCCTCCTGTCCCACGCATCACAATATCATCGTCCTCGAAATCCATTGTATCGCAGTGCATCGGCCTTCCCGCCGCCGTACTCCAAGGAGGCGCGCTCAGCTTCGGATAAGCAAGCACATGGAATACACTGCGCAGCTCACGCCGCTCAAGCTCGGAAAGCGCCCCACGCGTATTAGCAGCGAGGCGGGGCGAGGCGTCTCGGCGACGGCAGCGCGCCAAGATGGTCTGTGCCGCGGGTCAGCATGAGCGCAGCAAGCCTGAAATGAGCACATCAACACCTTTAAGGCCGGCACCACGTACGCTGCCCGTACCGCCGTCAAAGAGCACGATTGTCGCACGGATATCACGTCAACATGTAAGTACAGTCGTTGTTCTTTAGCCACAAGCTAACCTGTACACAGGCATGCCCATCGCGATCACTTCATGCGATTGCGAGGCAGCGAAATCGGCTGTGCCTCAAAGCGGCACCTGGTTCTTCGTGCCAACGCACACGCGGTGACGCACCGGCACGATCCATCGTCGCCAGGCAGCCAGTCAGTCAGGCGAGGACCTCGATACCGGCACCTCGCCGACAACGACGACGAAGAGCCCAGCACGGACAACGACGACGAAGATGACGCCATATTTTTCGACGAACAGGACAACAGCTCCTCATCGGGCGAGGACGGTGAGGGCGAGGGCAAGGATGCCACCGATAGTGAGGCGGGCGACAGCAAGGACGAGGCCATCCTTGCTGTCCATGGGTTTGCTGCTTTGTAGTAAAGTACTGTAATATATTACATGCTGCCCATCAGACTTGTGAGCGGCTGAGAAGTCACCTATCCGCCTTCCGTCCAGTTGACAGCCCTGCGCCAGACTTGCGGCCAGGCTGTAAGCCCACTGCCGGACTTGGGACCGGGATGTAAGCCCACTGCCAGCCTTGCGGCCAGGCTGTAACCCGTTCGCCAGGCTGGCAACGCCCTTGTAACCCTACGCCAGCGCTTGCAACCGCGCCACGTGGCTGGTGGCCGCTACCGTCAGCCGCCGCAACACTTTTGCTGAGGCCATCAGCAAAAGCCCCCAGATATTATACTGTAATATATTGCAATATAATGTCCATAAGGCTGCTGCCGGGAGGCGAGCCCACAATGCATTATACTGATATTGATTTCGAGGTGGAACCTCATATGCCTTGTGGGCGGCCGGTCGCGCCGCCTCGCAGATAGCGACTTATAATGCGGGCCGCGCATGGGAGCTCATATATCCCGGTATATGATCTGGCGGGGTCTTGGGCCAGCGAGATTGTCCTTTATAATGTCATATAATGCCATATAATGCGGACCCTAGCTTACAAGCCTTGTGGTGTACAGGGGGCAGCGAGAGCGCTGGGAAACTCCCACGCTTCTCGCGCTCCTACGTCTTCGTCGCGCGCTCGCGCGCGAAGTTTTTGACCCACCCACCATCCCCTAGCGCTTGTACCGGTGGTTCCTCGTTCCGCATTTCCGGTTCGGGGGGCTCCCTGTGCTTGCAGCTCGAGGTTTTCGTGCCGCGAGCTCGGACGCGCGACTGATCGCATGCAGGTCCGAGTCTCGAGGCGGGGGCGATTGGCACGACGCGCGTAGCGCGTCGCTTCACGTGCGCAGCACGTGCCTCCCCCGCGGCCCGGAAACCTCCCACCACAACACTTGGAAACCGTCATCAGCACGTTTTCCACGACTTAGGTTTCTCACGTCGTCTCTCAGGCAGGGAGACGTCTCTCATTCTTCTCCCCAGCAGTGGGGCTACGAGCTACAAAGCCATCGGCGTTATTGAGGTCGTGCATCACATTGCCATACACCCATACACCGAGCATCTGGTACACATACAGGTGCATAGAAATCCGGCGGCCCGTACGACATCACCATCGCCCCTCGACGCCTCCGCCGTCCGCGGTCACGCCCACCATAGCGGCCATGTCGCGGGCCCAGAGCGCCCCGTACGCGAAGTGCGAGTGTGCGCTGAATTTACCAGTGTACAGTACGAGTCCGAGAGCGAGTCCGAGCCTTGAAAGGGGCTTGAATACAAAGGAACGTTCAGTAAGAGGCTAACAGAGTGCCGCTCAACAACAGACGCACCGAAACAGGTAACGGCGTAGGGGCCAGAACGTCAGGAGCTGATGCCGAGGGTAGCGACAGCGAGAGGCTTGATGGTCGGGTAGGGGTGGCCTCCTCTGTCACAGCAACAGCAATGTATTAACGTGCGTTCACATGTCAATGAGGCACATACCTAGCGCATCGTCCTCGTCTTCTATCATGATAGCATCGAGCATCAGTGAGGTGCATATATGCGCATATGTCCGGTCACATAAAGTCGGCCATGTCGTGCGTCGCGCTGAAGAGCATCATCGAGCTTGACGATCTCGCTGCACCGTAGGCGGACTCGAGCTCGGGATGTTTGTCTTTATCACTATAGGAGGAGTGAGTATATGCGCGGGATTTCAAGGGTGACGGACTCACAAAACGTCACCGAGCAGAGACATTAACTACAGACAATGAGTTATGCATGACTAAATGATGATGAAGCAACTGGGCTACTCACAGATTGCGATTGACGGGTCCCCATCCCGGACGCTGTTGCGCGCGTTCCTGATCGAGTCTGGTCCAGGCCAGAGGACGTCTGAGTGACATCTGATTGAGGGTGGAAGAGGGCGCGGGGTGGAACGACGGGGAGGGCATGGGGGGCGGATGGTGGTGGTGGGAGGGAGAGATGTGGGGAACTGGCAAATGGTGGCCAGGGCGCGCATAGAGTGTGCATGTCACAGCGTGACAGTACGCGAAGGTGAAGTGCCGACAGATTTTTGCGAAGTCGCGACTTCGCCCTTCTGCTAGCACGGTGGTATCGCCAAAGGCTGAGCGGGGTACTGTGCACACTCATCTTCTCAGACGCCCTCGTCTCTCTCAACTCCCCTTTCTCCCAGCCCTCTGCCACTCACCCCTGGAAGGGCGCCAGCGCAGCATGGCTGCACGTCGTCAGCGCATACGGACATCGTGGACAACAAATAGGCCAGCACATCAGAGCCGTCGGGATTGGCTGCATCCTCGGTGCGCTGCGTTTTGTCTACGCTACTCACAGATTGCTGACTCGCGCGCCTTCCTTCGTTGCCATCTCTGTATGTTAGGTCGCTGTATGCGTGCGGACGTCTCACGGCATCATCTCAACATTGTTGTCTCCGCCTCCCCACAGCACCTGGGTCGTCGTCGCTGTACCCGTCCGTGCTGCCTCACCAGTGTGAAGGCCTGTTCTCCGTGCGCAAATATACGTGACACGCGAGCATGCCTGCGCTGTTGTGTCTTCTCTCTTCTCCCACCATCAGCCATGGTGTCTTGCGGCCACCGCGCGTGTCACACCATCCTCACTTGCGCGCTCGGCCCCTCAATTCCTCGGCAAAAACCGGCGCCCAACAACACGCCTCACATCGGTGACACGCAACCCCGCATCGCGCGCCACATCACCACGCTCGGCCACGTCTGGAACATTGGGAAGGAGTCCAGCTATATGTTGCTTGACTTTCAGGTCCGCAGAACCACGCGTGTGCTCTACTTTAGGTGATGTATGCGTCTGCCTTTGTCTGCCTGCGCATGTGAATAATAACGCGTCAGCTCTGGTTTCAGTACCGCCGGCTGCACCGGGAGTATGTCGTTGTGCCCAGGTATTAGTGCTCTGTCTTGGTCCCACGAGGGTTTCTGCTGATATCGCTGTGCACAGGTTATGAATTGCAGAGTGTGAACAACACCGACCACGGCCTATGTCTCCCACCCATGACCCCGGCGCAGGCTGCATGTACACAACTTTGACACCGCTTCCCGTCAATTCACACTACCACCAGGATACTTCGATCGCCCTGCCCCGCCTACACACATCCAGCGCCTGGAAGAACACCTCCGAAAATTGAGCTACGACCCAGCGCCCTTCGCCTTGTGAATCACACGTTGGTCCGACCCGCCGCGCCTCCGGTCTTCGACACCCGTTCCGCGTCACTCCCACCCGCGTCCATCGCGCCCTTCATCAACGTGAGCGACAACCGCACCGCGTGCTATGGATCCGCGCTTATGTTGTTCAAACAGCAATACCTGCAGGTGCGCAACGCTTACCTGCCTATTGCGCCGCGGCATGGCTGATTACCCGGCAGCTAATGTCCGCGTTGCTATACGACGCGAACGCGAACAGGCTGGGCGAGGCTGTGTCCTCGGACAGGGTCTGGCGCCAGGTGATCGCGAACGGCACGTTTCAAACGGGTGGGCGCGCGACGCAGGGGATCCGGAGAATGAGAACATGTGCGTGGCGTGGCAAACTCGCAAGGGCCCGACTCAAGCAGATGCGGCAGATACGGCGCGCACTCGGTGTACTTGGAGCACCAAAAAATGCGACGGCTGACTCGCTTCTTCCAGCACATCGACAATTTGAGCAGGAGAACATAACATTAAGCTCGAAGTCTACTTTCTCGAGGAGCGCCTCGCGCAGAAGCTTTCGAAGCTAATCCTCGAACCGGAACGTGAGCTGGAGCTTGCGGAGCTCTTGCAGGAGCGGGATTGTGAGATCTGCGAGCTGCAGCGGCGACGGGCAGTGTGCCCCGATGCGGCTCTGCGGGATGCAGAAGAGCACGACGCGGAACTGGAGGACGAGCTGAAGAATGCGCGTCGTTGCGCCGGGCTGAATAACGTCCGTCCGTCTTGTCCCGCACCTACCTTCCCTTTTGACATTTCACCCATAAAGTTACCAATCTCCAGGCGGAACTCCAGGAGGGTACGCGCCTGTACGAGGACACCCTGTACGAGGACACCAACCAAGACATCATCGCGCCCGGCAGGAGGAGCTCACGCGCCACGTCCAGGACCTGGTCGCGGAGGTCGTCAACATGGAGCGCGCCTCCGGCGAGAGCGTGCAAGCTAACCTCAATGCTTCCTCGCAAGTTCTAAACGGACCTAAGACACGAACAATGTGCCCTAGAAACAAAGGAGGTCGCACTGCAGACCACGCTGGCCGGCCTGGCGCACACACAGGCTCTCCTTACGCAGCAGATTCGCCAGCACTGGGCGCTCGCGAGAACCCTCGCAAGTGGGCTTCAAGGTCCGAAGATGACGGCGAGTCTGGCGACGGGGGCGCGTACGCGCAATCTCACCACTAACCCGGCAGCAGCAGCAACGGCGGCGTGTACCGCCACGGGTGCATTAGGAGTGTAGGCTACCGTGCAATGGGGTACCTGCCAAGTGTGTTCAAATGCCCGAGCACGGCCCACCGGCACCCGCTTGCATTGCTGGCGGCGTGGGCGCGCACGGGAACGTGGGGACTGCGCGTTGCGGTAGTTGAGGCGGCGGACGTGAAGGGCGTTCACTCGTGCGTGACGTGCGTCTCCCCACACAGCTGCCACTCGCGCATTCGCTGACCGCCCGCAGTCTCCTCGTCCGATTCACCAGCGCGTTCATGCACGTCAAGAATCCCGGGACGCCCGCACCAATACTCCTCCCAAAGCTGAGCTCTTCAAAACCAACCGCTCACTTCCATCTGGTCCGCCCGCACCTTCATTTTCTTCACCATCATCCGCATCGACCCCGACCCGCAAATGCACTCTTCATTGCCGCAATGCGCTCGCAGTGAGTGCTCTCCGCCGTCTCGCGCTCGGACGCGTTTTTCGAAGCACGGGAGAACGGCGTGCACTCACAGCCTGAGGTTGACGATGCGCACAAGCATTAGCCCGCACACCAGATCGCGCACAGCAACCCAACGATACCGACGAGGCCGACGAAGATGCCCTGGCCCGACGACGAGTGGGAGGATGAATGGGGCGGCCCTGACGAGTCGGAGGGCGATGCCGCAGGGGAAGGGACGGCGACTCTGTCAGCACTCAGTTGTCTTTATCATGTCCTCTCTCTCGTCTTCCAGACTGCCGTTTCGCGCCGCCTGCGCTTTCTGTCCTGTCGGTGACTGTGTTGGTTATACAGTCTTCAAGGGCGACACGCCGACCTATGTATGTTCACTTGGGCTGTCTTTCTGCCGCTCGCTAGTAGACACTAATAGCCGATGTTACAGCACGCGTCATTTGCCACTGAGAAATGTGAATGCGGCCACCCCTGGCTGTCTCACAACCTAGCGGTGGACGCGTCTCACTCAAAAGCAAGGGGCGCTCTCGCCGCTACCAGATGTGCAGGGTTCTTCTCGGTACGCCCCACCTCCACACCTTTCATTGGGAGCGATGCATTTCTCATCAGAGTTCATGCCATAGCCTGAGCATCCGTCCACCTGGGCCTGGGGCACTCTCTGCAGTGTCTGCAATTCTAAGTGGTCCGCGCATGCCGTTCCTGCGGCGAACGGCGCAGTGTCTCCGGTGCAGTGGAGGTAAGTGAGCCGGTTTTGGACGTAAGAAGCATGTCTCACCAACCATGAAACAGCAGCGGCACTCTGCGCTCTCCCTCACCGACGACGGTGACGGTGACGCCGGCCATGGTACCGCCTCCGGCTGCCGGAACTGCTACCGCCATCGGCTTCAACCAGCCACCTCCTGTTACCGCCTTCACAGGGGTGCCTGCCCTCGCCCGTGGGCCTGCAACAAAGTCTCAGGGGAACGCGACCAACGCGTCGTATAAATCATTCCACGCAGGTCAACCAACATGCAGCACTCCTCTCGCAAACCCCTGCCCCTAACACGCGTGCCCCCGCGCGCAACGCTGCAAAGACTCGCCGCCCCCGCCCTGCTGCGCCTGACAGTGACAGCGGATCAATGTTCACTGCTGCGGCGCCGAACGCAAGTTCCAATGTGAGCTCAGCGCTAGCGTCTGCGGAGCCTGGAACGGTTGATGTACTTGTTGGACTTGTGCCGTTCATGGTGCGTCTCAGATCATCCCGGTCACCTTGCCCGTCCATGGTTCAGTCTGGGAAACGATGGACGACCAGATAAGGGCGCATTGCGAGAAGCATCGCTTTGTTCTTCCACCGCGCCCTCGCCATCCTAACGCACGTGGACGTGGCCAGCCCCCACGCTACGCGGACTCGCTGCCCGGGATGGTCATGGGCAAATCTCACGACTCGTCTGTTCCCGACCTTTACCCTTCCGATCAGACCCTCCCGGAGCGCCAACACGCATTCCGGCATTTCGGTGTCCTGTCGTTTATCTACATGGTCCTCACGGAAATTGGCCCCGACCCTATTTCCCCCTTCTTTTTTCAGTACATAGTGGACGGTCGATTGGCCTTCACGATCGACACCGCTTTCATTTCCGAGCTGCACCCACCTTCTCTCACTGTCCTTATGCCATGGACCATGTGGCGCGAGACGCCCAGCTACCCTATCTCGACGACCTCTCCGCTTGGTACCCTCCTGGCAGAGGCAGGGATTTCGGTGCGTCCCTTTGCAGGCGCGCGTTCTGTGTATTCAATTTCAACTCATCAACCTGACCGGAGCAGGTTGGCCTGTTCTCTGAAGGGATGGATGACCGCACCCGTGCAGGCCTCGAGACATCGCTTCTGTGCTACGTCTTGTTCGGACAGTTGGACCCTTCCCACCATCCTGATTTCATTGCGTTCGCTGCTGGCTTCAATCAGATGGGCGGCATAGAGGTGCGCGCCGGTGTTTCTGTGTAGACCACCGTCTATCTCCCCGCCAATTTCTTAATCGATTCTTTCAGGGCACGTTGGGCACAGCAAAATCAGTCCTTGTCCATATGTTCAACCGTCGCGTCCAAAGGCCGGAGCAAGTCACTCAGTTGCTTACCTTCAAATCGGCGTATACGCAGGAGGAGAAGGAGGACCCTCCGAATGAGGGTAAGTTCAAGGACTGTCTGACGGCTTTCTTGGAAGGCCCCGGCCTTCCACAGCATCCTTTCATGGACGCTTTCTTCGAGCAGCAAGGTCAGCACCTGAGGGTCATCCCAGGACCCCGGCGACCATCCGAGCCCGCTGTTTTCTCCAAGCTATGACGGGCGCGGATCTTCTCCCGCGTGGATATATCGAGGACAGCAAGCCGCTCAAGGTGTGTTGTCTTCATTCCCGCTACGTACAATCGTCCTCAACTTCCTGCACAGATTAAATTCTCGCATGACCTTAATCCTCGCACCAAGCGTACCGATGAGGTAACTTGTTCGATTACAGTGCTCTAAATTCAGTCTAGCTCATTGCTCAACAACAGCCCAAACCCATCCACTGGGGCAGTTGTTTCAATGATGCGGCCGTCTGTTTAACGGCCCCCCTCCGGAATCTTCTGGATGAGGGAGTTGTCGACGGTCAAACGAAATAACTTGACGTCTGGATGTATCAACCATTGATGTTGCTACAGAAGCCAGAGACAGACTCTTTCGAAGGCGAGCGGTACCGTGGCGTCTAGCCAACCCAACCGGATGTTTATGCCCTATACCCTACGTACCGCAACATGACCCGTATCGAAACGCGACCCACACCCTCCACGGACCGACCTACGTTGACTATACTTATTTATGTTTCCACTCCTTTGACTTGTCGTCTTCGTCTTTCACTAGCCCTAGCTAGACTTCTGTAGTGGGTACCATGACTCATGAGCCGGAATCACCAGACGTCCACTTTTACACCCGCACGGACGCACACGCCGGCCGCCGGCGACGTAAATTTAGCCAGACACAGTCTACCACAATTTGTATCACGATATTCCTCTCCTCTGGGTCCTGCCTCATCTGGCGAGCCCTGCGCGCTCCGGGACAGTGAGCTGAGTGGTTGGGTGTGAGGACGGCGTTAGCCGGCTCAGACGTGATGCAGGTCGAGCCGCTCATGGGAGGGCGGGCCGACTGTGCATCACGATTCGCTCACTGACGCGGACGAAGGCTCTGAGTCTATCGGACGTGATGCACGGTAAAAACGGCAAATTTATAATACGGCACGTAGGGAAATTTGCAAACGGGTGGGCGGGTGGGTAAAACAAAAGGCTCGAAGACAACAAGAGGACGCGAAGAACGATGAAGTCGCGGAAATTGCGATGGTGGTAAGAGAGTAAGGAACGGGGAACCAAACAATGCGTAAACAGACTGTAAACAGGGCAAGCGCCAGGGCTCTTTGGCCGCTCAGCTGGACGCTTGCTCCGGCCTCGTACCTCGGCCGAACCGTCACTAAACAATATACCATCTGCAGGCCCTGGTCGGCGCAAATTCCCGCCGGGAATTCACGGCGGAAGTTACCGTGGAAAATCCCACGGCGGAAATTCATGGCGCAAATTCACGGCGCAAATTACCGGCGCAAATTCGAAGCGGAAATTCACGGCGCAAATTCCCGGCGCAAATTCCCGGCGCAAACTTTTCCCGCCACAGCAGCAGCGCTTTGTATCTGGTATCTACCAACCATCCTCCATCCCTTCTCTGCGACAACCATGGTCAAGCGCTTATTTGTTGTCCCTGTTGAGGACCCAGCTCTTGCTATCGCTCTGCCACCTGGCACTGTTGTCGATGCTCGTTGGTTCAGGGTTGTTTCGGAGAGCAGCGCACCTCAGCCGCACTTCAATGCCGTCTACTCCGGTCCTATTGGTCCACAGCCTGGAGTTTGCAATGGGCCTGGCGATGTCTGGGTGAGGACCACTGACCCGAAAGGAGTATGGGTCTCTCAGGTCAATGGTTCATGGGCACCATGGACCCTTCTTCATGGCAAAGGCAGGGAAGTACCTGGGGACGCAGAGCATCCGCTCCATGTCGGTACCTATTTGTCGTACAATGCGACTAATGGCTGGACCTATGTCAAGAAAGCCTGTCTTCCAAGCAATGCGCACAAGTTGAATAACAATAACCTGAAGGCGACAACCGAAGATGTCATTGACAGATACAAACAGGCCATAGCTGAAAACATCAACAATAGTGAGTGCCCAGTCCCAGATTGCATCTTGGTGGACTTTGCGATATCTCAACAATCACCTCTAGTGAACCCCAAAATCCCGATGAAGCGGAAGCGGAAGCGCACATCCTCATCGCCACCACATGGTACAGAAAATTGTCAGTGTTTCTTATACTGCTGTGCGACCTCCTTTCCCGTCTTATATTTTACCCTACACAGTGGAGAGCAGCCCTGCACTTGAGCACGCTGCGACTACCAATGACAACGAATTTCCTGTCGATCATCGTCTTATCTTGGCTTTGTCGACACCGCACCTACACCCACCGCCCGTCTTCCCACCCTCCCCATTGCCACCAGCCCCTGTGCAGCCACAGCAAGGCCCATCACCTCCGCTGTCCCCGCTGTCCCGTCTGTCCTCGCTTGAGTATGAGGAACACGTATCATCCCCCACCTCAACCACCGCCATTCTTCCGGTCGACGCTGACGCCGACGCCGACGCCGACAGCACAGATGCCTCATGCACAGAACCTGGACAAGGGTGCTGGCCAGCCGATGTCGAGTATCACACGTGGAACGGAAAGTTCAGAACCATTCTGCCGTTCATCGGTAACGTTCTTCACATGGTATGACAATATCTGCTTCATCGTAAGGGTGATGCTCATTATTCGTCAGCCTGACCGGGACAAGGCTGCAGTCCTGGAGATGGCCGACGCTCCGATTGGTACAGACCATGACTCCCCATACGTGCACATGGACTGGAACATCGCCACACGCACGTCATTCCAGGCCACAATGCGTGCATGCCTGGCCGCGAACCACCCAGTCGTGGTCACCAATGATTATCGCGAGCAAGGCAATGCCCATAAGCTCACATTTGATGATGACACCCTGTTTATGCTTGTGGGATCTCCCCAAGTTTTCGTTCAAGCGCACTGTGAGTTCTTTGTTCGTGCATATGTGTATCTCGTTTTCGTACGCTGATTTAGGCATGCGAGAGCGAATGCTTAATCCTGGAGTGAACCCAACGATCACAATGACGTGTCAAGAGTTCGCGGACAAAACGAAAGATCCCACCCAGTGCGTCAACCTCCTGGACCTTCCACGATCGATTGGTCCCCGTCCCACATTCTTGGAGTAAGCTTCTCACAGCAGAATTCCGTTACCCCTCATACTGAGACAAGCCCAGCGATCTCCAAGACGACGTATGGGGGTGGAACGTCACATCAAGACTGGGTTACTCGACTCCAGGGCAGCAGCTCGACGCTGAAGCTGAGCAGGCGCGGCAGCAGTTCGAGGCACAACAAGAGCAGGCGCGACAGCAACAGCAACCAAAAGCATCCAAGAAATCGCGTGCCAAAGCCAAGTCGAGCACTTGGCGTGCTGACCTCATACAAGAGTGGGTGTTGAGGGAGGAAGACCCTGTTCCGGATGACAGCGGTCCGGGGATGAGGGCGGCCGACAACTATGAAGGATGGCACATTGTGTCAGGCGCGGGTGCCTACACGCGTACTCATCATGATTCCAACGGCCTGGTCACTTGGGCAGCGCCGCGATGCGGAGTGAAGATATGGGGGGTGGTCACCATCCGCAATGCAGGCGCAATCAGGAGCAAGGAGAAGATCCTTGCGTTATTCAAGGAAATCGTCTTCTCTGGGGCAACTGGGGAAGTCGTGAAGGGTGACAACTTTTCGCTGCAGTCATCAAGCTCGAAGTCGGGATGGTGTTGTGAGTGCTTTATTTGTGTTTCCCGCACAACAGCTAGTGACCGAGTTATGCCGTTTTTGTGCACAGAGTGATGCCACCGGGGGTTTGGCATATGGTGTACACTCCGGTGAACAGCATAATGTACGGGGGGCACTTCATGTGCTATGACGCACTCCACCTTACCCTCTGGTCTCGCCGCAACGACCAACGCACCGGCAAGTACGCCACTAATGCCGACCACGTTGGGGTGAAAAGGAAGTTGGCGCGAATGGCAATGGCCCTTCAGTTGCGAGCGAAACGTGAGCACATCACACTCTTGTTTGACATAGGAGGATAGAGTCCTGATACTCTGTCAGCATTGACCATGACATCCTTAATGGCCCTCGCCGAGATGATCATCCATCCGGATGCCTACGTTGCGACGGCTGCCCCGGCACCACCTCCGGGTGCCAAGTACGAAGACGACGTCGAGGTGATTGTTGCACATCGCATCCTGAAGGCGATATGCATCGCCAACGGTATATCACTCTCCCAATTGCCCAGGTGGCAGGATAGTACTTTAGCATGGGACCAGCCTGGTACGCTCACAGTTGATCTGAGCATACTTGGAGAGCAAATGAATGTGCAGCGACGTGAATACCTTGCGCGCCCGGTTTGGTAATATTCGAAGGTGTAGTGGTAGTTATTTATGAGCATGCAAAAGCCATCTTATTATTATCTTACTTGTCCTTTTTCCTGGCTGGTCTCGAGATCGATGGGTACCTTTGACTTGGCTCATATGTGATGTTATTGGCATGTAGCTAGCTAGCTACATTGTGTATGGTCCATTTATGTAACCCTGTTCACTGCCCGTACCCATTGCTGACCGTGCCCACAGCACTCATGCGCCCGTATCCGACGAGCATCAACACGCTGTTGCGTGCGTGATCTGCGTGATGCCTCCGTCGTGCAACGGCTGCACCGCTGCACCTCGAGGACCCATCTGGTGCCAGAACATGAGGTTGTCACAGGCGCTATGCGCTGCCAACTGTGCGCGGTTATGATAGCCCCAGACGACATGTGCGGCACGCTGGCTTTGATGTCCGCCCGCATTCACTGACCTGACGCTGCGGACCCGCGGGCACGCACGGCGCATGCAATTGCGTGCAACGGCGTGAGCGCGACCGCCGTGTGCCCACAGGCGAACGAGAGCCCCGCCGTCTCACTGCATGGCAGGCCCGCGGGCTTCCACGTGGCGGCGCATGAGCCCGTCCGGCTCGACGCGCTCGCGGCCTGGGCACCCGTGACGGCAGAGTCACCGTTGAAAAGCCATGTATAGCAGACATATACATCAGATAGATACCGCATAGCGGCTGTCCGCCTCTCTCCCATTCTCCTCCTTGCACCGCGCCCCGCCGGTCGTCGTAGCCTACGGTAACCTCATTCATCTAATGACGAGTGCGTGTCCTCCTCCTGCCCCTGTGCAACCGCTGCACGCTGCTGCTTCTGACGAGTTCGCTTTTCGCCTCCGCGCCGCGTCCGCTTCTTCGGCTCAGAGGGTCCGCCTGTGCCGCCCTGCTCTGATGCCAACTCTGCTCGGTTTTTGGCAGCGTCGGCCTGCAGCACAGTGAGATCTCTTGAGTCCTTTCCTGTGCACTTCTTGCAGGCACACTTCTCTTTATAATACCCTGATGCGCTATATAGCACAGTGATTTCCTCGTCCGGCTCAATGTTGCGAACCGTGGTCACCGTGCAGGCAGCAGTCTGTGGAATGGGCAAGATCTGGTGAAATATGATGATCATCTGCATGAGGGCATCCAGGAAAGATGCTGTACATACATGGCAATTTGGATCACAGTCATGATTGATGAGCCTGAAAGGGCCGAGGATGGCGCATGGTCCGGGCGGCCCAGTCTGGGATGACGTGCGCTCTATGATGGAGGGACCTCCGACCGGGACGCTGTCGGAGCTCATCGAGCTACACGCCTCAAAGAGCACAATGCCTGCTTCAATACGAACTCTCGATTTGAGGCCCAGCCCCACGGTGGATCCAAATGCGACCCGCGTGATTTGAAGGCGGCTGCGCTCACTGTATAGAACGGCATACCGGAACAACAAACTAAGGAGATCAGGCAAGTTCATTATACTTCCAGAAACCAAACTCACTGTTCCAGCAGTCCGAACCACTGTGAGCATGCATCCTGAAAAGCAGGGATGTTTGACATGAGGGTGCGCACGGTGTCATTGACGTTCTCCTTGGTAACTCCAACCAGACGGTTAAACAGAGGTGCACATATTTTTGCACCCTGCCTAAGCTGCTCAATGGATGGGACATCTGAGACGTTCAATTCTTGTCGGCGCGTCATCGCAGGGTAGAGGATGCAAGCACCTGCCGGTGGCAACACCGCCCTTGATGTTGTTGGCATGGCATGGCTTCCAAATGGCAGGGACGGCTCTGGAAAGAGCGCATTGTAACGGTTGAGACCGCTTTTGGATGAAAACAGTGTGGCGACAATGAGATCATCCGCGCGTGCAAGGAGGGTGAATGGATATGATGTTTGATTGAGCTGATAGATGTGATCCAGCATTGGATCTGTGGATCGCGTAGTTGGATCCCAAGCATTTTCGGGTGCCTCCACTAGTGATCGCAAGCTACGTGCCGTGCGCGGGGGATTGAGAGGACGAGGATGCAACATGGCGGTGATCTACGGAAATGAGAATGAGAACGGCGAGACAGAGACGCCCTGCGAATGCGAATGTGTCACAGTCAGTTGTCACACTTTCACAGCCGCCACCGCAATGGCTTGCTCATGGACCACAAGGCCCGAGTCGTTTCAAACGTCCAGGTACGCTTATGATAATGTAAACAACACTATCTACCATGCGCACAGTCCCCGCGCTGCGTCAGGCTTGTGCCCGCTCGGTGCATGCAACAAGAGCATGTGGGGACCGCGTGCTCGGCATCACAGCGTGCTTGCAGCAATATGCTCCAATGAGCACCGCCGCCTTAAAGCACGCCAGCGCATCAACACTGGGTGCCGAACGAGCCACACACCAGACATCACACCCCACCCGCCATTGATGTCGACTACATTTTTTGACCCTCACCATCCTGAAACGCCTCGGGGTTCCACATGGCCATTACCACAACTGAATATCCGACATCTATCCCCGCTAGTCCCTCTGCGAGCCCGCGGGCCACCTCCAGCTCTGCCCGTCTCTCCTAAGTCCACGCGCTCATGCGGCTTCTGAATTTGAACCGCAGAGCTCATGAAGAAGGCCAGACACCTCAAGCTCAAGATGTTCAAGATGCTGGCACCAAAACATGCACGGATGCGTCCGGGACGCCAGCACTGACTGGCGCACTCACAGGCGACGCGCACAACATGGACCTGCTCGCGCTGCTGTGCGACCGTGACCACATGGTCTAACACAACAATGCACAGCTCTCCGTGCTCTCCGTGCATTTTTATGTCGTCTGGGAGTGCCGCCAGATGCTCGCCGCGTTCTGCACGGGCATATGCCCTAGCCACCTCTTGCTCATCCACCATGTGCAACTGCCGAGACTCTACGGACCCACGCGTGCAGACCCGGCTACGGGAGCACAGCCTAGCCCGCAGAGCTCAGGTCCTGGACATGAAGTGGATGGAAGGTGGTGGTGATCAAGTGAGAGACATGCGCCCTTTACGCGTCTTATGTCGGAGTCTGAACGTTCAAAGTCAGCTGTGGCTGGCAGAAGCTAACTCGTATGTAAGACTGATTGAAGCCGGCCCTAAATACTCACGTGCCCGGATGTTGAATTTTGGCTCTGCCTCTCCCTGCCTCTCCTTCCGCCCGTTCGCTGTCGCACTCCACTCACCTCTGTGTTAACAACACGTACACCTCACGCACGTACACCTCACGCACGAAGCATGCCCCTCACACTGCTTACTCGTTCTTTCTGCCTCCGCCGCGACGATAACGTTCAGTTGAAGTCTTTCGAGCAAGAACGGCGACGTGGCGATGCTCTGGTTTGATACATGTGCTCTAGGTCCCGGTAAGTCTCTCCAGTGTGATACTCTGCCTTCACAAACCAGCCTAACATTTATATTCGACAGGTAATTGAGCACACCTCGCCGCGGGCCTGCGAGGAGAGGTCCCCGGTAATGATGGACGGGGACGCGCTGTCGCTGGGAGTTCGAGGGGAGCCCGCATCAAGCACGAGCCGCCCGGGCTTTTTTGCGCGTTGAGATGCTCGAGGTGAGTCCCATCCGTTCGCGGTGCGCAAGGGCTGCGCGCGCTCATGCGGCGGAGCAGATCTCTCCACTCGCAGGCCCTCGCGATGAGTCTCCGGCCACTGCAATCTATGACATGTACGTGCCTCTGTTTCCTGCTCTCGCTCTCGCAATGGTCTACTTGCACCACACTCGCCACACGTCCTCGCGCTATGTAGCCGCTCCGCATCGAGCCTCACAAGCTCCTCTGTTCTCCGCGCACGGTGGATTGGGGCGGGGTGTACTATGCGATAGACCCGCAGGGCTCTGTTCACGAGCTCACACGGGGGCACGTTGCCCTCATCTCGGCACGTCGGCAACTCGTTCGCTCTGGCGCGCCTGGCCTCACAGCTCTATCCGCTCGCGCTCGCTTTCACGGACTCACTGCTTTGGCCAAGGTACCCTGATGCAATCACAGTTGAGCGCACATCATCCGGGGGGCGTCCGTGAGTCCAGCCCAGCAGGCTCTCGTTCCGGCTCCGGCTCTTTGCGACACAGTGTAGAGTTCCGTAGTTAGTCAAATGTACATAGTAGAAATGAATATATATTTATTGCCGCTTGAGAGAACGATTCACATGAGGATGCAAAGAAATTATTTTGTATTGATTATGAGCGTGACAACCGTCAGTGCAGTCTTTGAATGTTCGCTAATTTACCATGAGCTTATGGATAGGCAGCGTTGGACTAAAATAATCGTCTAATCTGTGAATTCGGGTGAATTTCCAGAAATTCACGTGAATTCAGGGGGGAGGCTTTTGCTGATGCCGTCCACCCTCAGTTGACGCTGCTGGAGCTGTGCCCGAGCGTCCAACGTATCGAGATCCACTTTACCGCCTCCCGGCAGTTGGAACTTGCTTTTGTGGCGCAACTGCGATCCGTTGGTCTGCGTCCCGTCGTTCTCGACGTTGGTGGCAACGAAGAGGTCATTCACAACATCATAGATATGTGGCCCAGTGTGCGCGTCCTACACTTCGCCCGACTTTGGCATGGGGAGAGCCATGACGTCCATTGGTCAGGCCGCGACGTGTCCTCCGTGGAGGCCTTGTCTGTCCGGCTCCACGACATCTTGACCATCCCGCTCGACGTCGATCTCCCCGCACTACGCGATGTAGAACTAACACACTGTATATGGGAGGACGACTCCCTGCGCAGGCGGTTGTTTGGAACACACATGCTGTCGCGGATTCACACGCTGAGGATCGCTGGACCCTTTCCACCCCACGATGTGTTCAAGCACATCCCGTGCCTCGAGAGCCTGGTATTTGACGAGCTTCCTGAGCCCGATGGAAATATCTCGCTCGCCCTCCCGAAGACCCTTCGCCGTGTTGGGTACATCCTTACCGGCCTGCTCTACCCCTTCGAGCACGAGATAGAGCGTATCGAGCCTTTTGTTTCGGCACTGCGCGTGCTGCCCGAACTGCAGCGCGTCAGTGCGACGCGCCTCTCGTCTCCACACCAGCTCACCATGCTCCGCGAAGTATGTCGTGAACGAGGTGTGGAGTTTGAGGTGTTTGAAGATGCCTCTAAAGTTTGGGTGCGTCTACCAATCAACGTCGATGTGACGTGATGTTGACTTTTGGATCTCAGCGCCCGCAAAACGTTGACTGGATTTGACGGAAGCATTTCGACACTCCTGGTCAACGAGTAGCTGATGTTTGTGCGTAGAGGAGTCTGTCGAGTGGGACTCGGTGCTGCCGGACCGATACATGAGAATCCGAGATGCGGCGGCAACATTGCAGTCCGGAGAAGCCAAACATGCTCCTTTTCAGTTGCAACAAAGCAGTATGAACTTGTCCGACGTGCTTGCGTGGATTGCATGGTCAATATCGTTCCAAACCAGCCTATTTTTGCGAGCGTCGAGAGTCGCGTCCGGCACCCGCGCGACTCCAATCGTTGCTTCCTCCGACTCGTCTTCCACGCGATTTCTCTGAGGCCAATCACTTGCTTCATGTCTCGTCTGCCTCAACTCACACCCTTCGTATGCACGTTCACAGGCTCTCCAAGCACGAACATTCACAACGCCGGCGCGTCTGCGCACGCAGGTGGTTGCCCGTGTGCAGTATCGTGGGCGCGAGGGCGAAGAGCGGTGTGGGGTAACCGGGGAATTGTGCGTATACGTGGCCTCCTTCCGGGTACATTTCTCTTCTGTACGTACCATGCACAGTTCACTCGTTCTTCACGTTGGGCATTGAGGCCATCATGACAATTCTCGAATATTCTTCTGTCATCATGATGAATAGTCAAACAAAGCACTCGAAAACTATGTTTGCTCAGGGCTGCGCCTCCCAGCTCCACCGAATCACCAGCCCCGGCACCGCCTCCTGCAATGCGCGCACACAATCCTCATCCTTGTTGTACCCCACCACCTCCAGCTCCTGCAGCACATTCCCGGCGCGCGCCCGCGCAGCGAGGCACCGCGGCAACTTGTCCACGAGGATCGTTTTGGCCAAAGGGTGCGATCGGATATTGACAATGAGCACGGAGAGCGCAGGAAGTACGCTGGGGGGATGTGGCGCGGCGCAGAACTGGGGCACCGCGCTGCCTTGAACCGTGACGCGGCGCAGCCTAGGCGCGCTCCCGAGGGCGTCCAGCCACGCTGCGTCGGACGCGTCCGGCACATCGCCGCCGACAGCAAGCGCCTCGAGGTGCGTCGACGCAAGGGACCTGAGTACGGCCGGAACGTGCTTCCAACCGATGAACCGGACCGCCAGAGAGGGTGCGCCGTCCGTATCTTCACGCCACGCGCCCACTTCTACTCCGCGCGGCCCGACGCGTCTCCGGTCGCCGGCAGTCAGCTTTACATCGACACGCGGAATGGCGGCGGTGCGGTCGCCGATGCGCGCATTCATCTTGGGGAAGACCGTCGAAAGCCCGGGCGCAGGGAGATACTCCATATTCATAGCGAAGCGGACGCGGACGCCGGCGGGGAGTCCGAGGCGACAGAGGACGAGCAACGCATCCTTGACGTAGTTGTTGCGCAAGGAGAGGTGTTGCAGGGCCGGCAGCTGCGTAACCGGCACCTCATTGATGTCCTGCGGAGTCAGACTTAGCTTGAGCCGCTCCAGCCCAGGCATTCTGCCCAGCGCAGCTAACATGGGTGCAAGCTTTGCGCCCGGCACTTCCACATGGGCTACCGTGAGATCGACCGAGACGAGCTGCTGAAGCAGCAGCGGCGTCCATGAGAGCACTCCGGATGATGCCACCGACAGGTGCCGCAGCTCCGGCAGGCCTACTGCGCCGCCGAACAAGCCTTCCGGGAGCAAAGGAACCTCGGATATGGAGTGGATGCTGAGGTCGAGTGGATGCTGAGGTCGAGGGTGTGGAGCCTGAGGACCGGTGCAGGCGTGCAGAGTTCCTGTATGTGATGAGAGTAGGCGCGCAGGCCCATGATGGCACACATCCGCGCGAGATTTGCGCCGATGAACGGGGTATTTGTGGGAGAGCCCGAGCAGTAGGAGACGCGCTCGTCGGAACAAGTCACAGTAAGCGGCACATTTTGGGCGCGGGTGACAAAGGTCGCGGCCCAGCGGTCACCCAGCAGCGATGGGAGCACGATGTTGGAGGCCCAGAGCAGGGGCTGATTGAGGGCGATGTTCCGCCATCGCTGGCAGACGTGGGTGACCTTCAGCCATCCAAGGTCGACCTTGTTTTCTTTTAGTGAAACCTTTATCCAAGGTCGAGCGATTGAGGAGAGGAGCGAGAAGACGTGGGTGAGGATTTCGGGCGGTAAGCGGGCAACGGGGATATTGACGGTAGACTCTGCATCTGCCCAGAGCATCTGAGTCTGTGTAAGGACCTGATGAGCCCGAATATGAAAACGAGCAAGCGGAGTACTCACAGGGAGATGAGCTGGGTAGTTGCTGGCGTTATGGTGTCAGAGTCGTGGGTAGGTGAACGACGTGAGAGCAGGGATATTGAGTGAAAGTTGGTCGCTGCTGCTGCCAGAGAGAGCTAGTAGCTGGAGGATTGCAGACAGTTGGTGCTGGGAGTTCGCGAAGATGAGCGGTGTGGCTCTCGAGAACGAACTTCGCGCTGAGCACAGACGGACTCCGGCGCCGGTCCCGCCGGCCCGCGGCAGCGGGCCGACTGAGAGCCGTGGCTGGACTTCCTCCGTTTCTTCCACCACCACGACTCGAATTCTCGTCCTCTTGTCGTCCCTTCTTCTGGCGACAGAATACATGCTCCCACAGATGCATGCAGTGATTGCCACAGTGACTTGCGGAGAACGGGCGGGTAGTTTGGCTCAAGTTGCCAGCTGAGGTGCGTTGTCGCTTTTTTCGCAGAACGCATGGTGAGCTGACGGTGTTGTTCAGCAGGTACGAGGGGCTTCTCGCTCAACCGCTGCCATGACGTGTCTCCCGTGAAGCGCTCGTCGAGGTGTGTTCACTGCAGAAAACTCGTAGTCCCGCCCGTCAATTGAGGAGGATCTACGCATTCTAGCATCGCATGTCGACAATCGGCGGCGTGATCCCCAACGTCCAAGACGGCAATGACGCCATGCATCCTCCCATAGGATTGGATGCGACTGCCTTCGGTTATAGGCAACAGGAGGATCCGGTCGCGTTGGCTGTTCGAGGTGCGCGTCGTATTAGTTCCGATGTGCTCAGACAGCTGATGTGTCTTGTAATGAAGGTCTTATTTTGCTGTCATTTCTGGACACTCCCCGGCCCGACCTCTAGACTCGAGCCCATCCTGTAAACGAATCTAAGCTGGGCGAGACACGCGCGCACCGGACGGATAGCTCTTGCTAGCTGCACGGTGACGTTGTCCACCGACTCGCAAGCCGTCTTCTGCAGGTGAGTACGGCGCATACAATCGCTGATCCTCTCCCTTTGGCCTCTCGTTCCAGCGCACCCTTCTCTCGAGATTCCGCTCAATGCCCATACCGGCTTCTGTGCCTCGTCCTCGCGCGCTCGCTGCAGCGATACGCGCCTGTTCCGATCGCCACGCCAAGGACAATTATCAGTGCTTGCTCAGTGCAGCGATATTTACCGCCAGCACAGCTGCCTCCGGCCCGACCCAGCTCGTCTGCCATCATCCAGCCCCGCGGAATTTACCACTCATTCATCCTAGGCGACCTTCACGTGCTCGCGCGATCCACGGTTTCGAAATTTGTTTGTGGGCCATCCCGTAAGTCCGTTTGCTGCTTGCTTCAAGGAGTTCCTGACGTCCGCTGCAATTTAGACTTCATTGAATCGTTTGCTTCAACTCAGCCATTTCCCCGACGTCCAGACGTTTCGCCAAACACCAAAATTTTGCGTCGAAAGCGCCGGCTACTTTCAGTGGGCAGGATCGTGGGTTGCGCGGCGGAGAACTTCGCGAAACCGTGCGTGTATGCGG
Organism: Auriscalpium vulgare; assembly: GCA_019915015.1. Lineage (NCBI taxonomy): Eukaryota > Fungi > Basidiomycota > Agaricomycetes > Russulales > Auriscalpiaceae > Auriscalpium > Auriscalpium vulgare. The sequence goes on along the minus strand of JAHBBC010000004.1, from coordinate 340,386 downwards.
CCTCGGGTGTCGACGTCTATGTATGTCCTTACACATCTATATAAAATTACATTCCTTCCTCGCGTTGGGCTATGAAAGTCGGCGTCGCTCGCGCCACACATGCAGTTCGACTGCGTTCGGTTTCATGTCACATGTCACACTGGATCCCGTCTGAAATTGCTCGCAAACACCGGTCGGCCAGAAGCCTCGCTTGTCACAATATTCCCTGTTATATGCGGTGCTACTGACAGATAACTTGGAGCAGTTGCCCTCACGAGTCAAGCTCCGCCTCCCAACACCATCGAACCAACAGCCCTGGCACCGCCTCCTGCAGCGCGCGCGCACACGACTCGTCCTCCGCGTACCCAACCACCTGCAGCTCCTGCAGCGCGTTCCCGGCGCGTGCCCGCGCCGCGAGGCAGCGCGGTAGTGCGTCCGTCAGAATGCTCCTAGCCGACGCCGACGCGTGCGCATGAACATTGACCACGAGCGCGGAGAGCGCGGGGAGGACGCCAAGATTGTCCGGATCCTCGAGCGCGGCACAGAACGGGGGCACTGCGTCGCCCTTGACCGTGACGTGATGCAGGCGAGGCATGCTCCCCACTGCGACCAACCACTGGGTGTCGCGCACATTGCCGCCAATGGAGAGCGCCTGGAGTTGCGTTGATGCAAGGTGCTCCAGCACACACGGGACGTACTTCAAGCCCTTATCCCCGGCGTGGCCAAATTGAAGCCCCAGAGCAGGTGCGCCGTGTCTATCGCCGCGCCACGTAGCCACGTCCACATAGGGCATCCGTCCTCGGAAGCGCCGGTTGCTTTTGGCCACAAACACCGGCCTGACTTCAATATGCGAGATGGGGGCGGCGCCGCGGACGTCCACGCATGCAGTGCTTGCGGTTAGGAGCGCCTGGAGGTCGGCGGCCAGGTCTGAGGCCCAGTTTATATAGCAATGGATATGGACATTGGCAGGGAGCGCAACGCGCGTGAGGATGAATCGGGCACTTGCGGCAGTGGTGCCCAGGTAGAGGTATTGCAGCGCCGGCAGCAGCGTGACCGGCCCGCCGTCGGTGCTCTCCGCGCTCAGCTGCAGCGACAGCCGGTCCAGCGCGGGCATCGCGCCCAGCGCATCAAACATGGCATCGAGCACTGCGCGCGGAGTCTCCGGCGTTATGAGGGTGACGCTGACGGAGACGAGGTGTGGGAGCAGCAGCGGGGTCCAAGCCCGCACGTCCCAGGAGCTCACGGAAAGGTGCCGCAACGCCGGCAGGCCTGCTGCGCCACCCAGCAGGCCACCCGGGAAGGGTGGAGGCGGAAGCAAGTCGAGATATGAGGGAATAATGAGATTGAGGGTGTCGAGGAGTGGTGCAGGGTTGCAAAGTGCCAGCAGTCCATCGTCGTTAGTGACTAGATTGATGGCGCGCGTCCGCGCAAGGTTTGTGGCGGAAAATCCTGGGTCAGAAGATTCCGGACCGGTAAGCCTGGCCGGAGCAACACATCTGTTGACCGCAAGGGGCACATCTCGTGCGCGGGCGAGAAAGACGGAGGCCCAGGGGTCGCCAAACGGAAATGGCACGACGATGTTGGCGGCCCAGAGGACTGCGTCCTGGAGAGCAACGTTGCGCCAGAGTTGGCAGACGTGCGTGACTCTCAGCCATCCAATGTCGTTGTCATTTTCGCGCTTCGGCTGGTCGATGGACGAGAGATGCATGAATGTTGCGCTGAGGATCTCACGAGAATGACGTACATGCACTGGCAAGAAGATCTATGCTCGTCGACTGTATCGTGCTCTGGCAAGGAAGCAACAGTTTCGCCTAGCGTCATGGGGACGTTGACCAAAGGCAAGACTAGAGTGGCAGTATGACGGGCGGGGCGGCGTTTTGCATGGACTTCATTTATGCATTTCGAGCATCGAGCTACTACTTGTAAGTCGGCGCCGTGGAATCCGGCGCTCCACTCCGTTCGGCGCCGCGCGCTGCACAAACTTTGGCTCGGACTTGACGCGAGGCCCCGCGATCACCAACCGCCTGGCCCGCTGCGGACCCCGACATCGACCAACACGCCGGGGAAGAGGCTCGCATGAACCCTGGGCAGTGCTCAATGGCGAACCGTCGGCTTCGTCTGGATGGTGCACGACCGCTAGAGGCAGGATTCAGAACACATGGAATACGAGAGCTCTGGCTGACGCACCACGCCCGCCGCCGCGGCCTGCGCTCCGACCGGTGGATCCTCTGCTCCTGCGGGCGCGGTTTGATCGGGTCTGTGAATGAATGCAGTTGTTGCTGCTCCAGCGCGCGGAATATGGGAAGCCGAGGACACGCCTGAGAACCGACTGGTCAGTTCTCGCCTTGATACGCGCCTTGGCGCCCAACTGACCTCCAACGTCGTCACAGCGACCTCCGCCGCCGCTCGAGCTGCTCTGGATGACTTCATGCCTTCCAGCGCCCTCAGTACCGTTGGCAAGATATCGAGTGGTCCGCACCCCGGATGCCTTCAATCAAGCCACTTCCCTGCGCGCTTGCCGTCGCCTGTATGGGAGGCAAGCAACGTACCTCGCGCGCCCGCGAGCCGCGCATATCGCCATCACGTTGATAGTTTGACAGAAGGATACAACGTTGAGGGAGGGAAAGACGGCGACACATCGCCGGGGCGCGACGCTTAAAGAGCAAGAACACCGAGGTCAGCACGCGCCGACGCAAAGAAGCCGACAGATATGTCCCGCAAGCTGCCCAGGTTTCCCTCTACATGCATCGCTTTGCATCTTGGAGACCCGCCGGCGGAATATGACGCTGGGTACGACAAGGGAGGCGCGAGGAGGGGACAGGTCGAGGCGCAGGATGAGAGACGCTCGGGATGAGAGAGGCGCAGGATAAAAGAGACGCGGGATGAGAGCCGTGGCGGCGGCTGAGGACACTGTTAGTATACAAGTAGCAAATGGGATGGACTCAGGGATGGACTCTGGGACGGACTCCCGGTGCGCACCTCTGGTCCCCGAGCTGGGGGTATACGAGCTCGAGGCACTGAGATAACGACGAGGGATGTGCTGGCGTCAGCAGTTGCGAGGCTGCGCGTACGCGAAAATCAGCGTTCGAGTCCGCGTGCACGGAGTCGGATATAACGCACCGACGACAAGCACATCGGCCCAGCTAACCGGGAGCTCTGAACCCCCCTGTGCCGCTACGTCGTCTAATCATACTGCTGACGTGGTTTGCCCCGGGCTTCTGTACTCGTGTCCAGGGGCAGCGAATCGACGGGGGATCGTGCTAGGTAAAAGTGGAGATATCGTGGCGATTGTGTGAGCAAAGAGGACAACTCGAGCTTGTGCGAGGCTAAAACTCACCATGTGCGCGCTAGCGTGCCGATTTCATCGACGCAGCCTCTGTCTCCGCCGCCCCAGAGATCGCCCTGGACACCTCGTTGCGGCCAGAGCACCGCGGGTCGTTCATACTCGGCGTCTGCACAGCGGGTGTCGTGTAGTCGCGACGCTGAGCGCGCAGCTGTCAGCATAGGTAGTGGGGAGCCCGAAGAAGTTAGCGCACCAACATGGGGAACGCAAAGGCAATTCAGACGCACAACAAGATAAGCCCGTACTCGCGGTGAGTCTTCAAGTTCTGCGCGCGCGGGCTCTTCAAGTTCGCTCGATGTTGCTGCCCATCTCCAAGCATCGTTAACTGCCCGCAAAGCATGCCCAGACCTGCGAAGAAATCCCAAGCAGGTCGGGATCATGGTGGAAAGTTCTCGTCATCAAAGGCCGCACCTCCGAGTGCACCCCGGAGCACCCTTGTCTACGACCTTGGAGCCACCGGGGTAGCTGCTGAATACGCTGTCAAAAAATACAAGTCACACAGAGGGGTGTCTCAGAAGGATCTTGATGCCGCTGATGAGGAGCGGAGGGATAGGTCTGTCGGGGTTGGGTCGCTGACCCGACAAAAATTTGGCCGCTGGATTAGGGTTAGGGTTAGATCTCCCGAAAATCAGGAAACGGCGGATTTACTGTCAAGTAGGGGGTAGTTTCCTATCAAAATTAAATTGTGGAGGCCGGCAAAAAAAAATTGCGACTTGACATGAAGTCGCGACTTCCATCATACATTAATGCGCGTCCTTTCTCCCACTTCCTCCTCACCTTGCGCTTGTCCCTTCAATGACTCATGAACATGCCACGCTGTGCCGACACGCTCTTCGTGAGCGACAGGGATCGCGCTCTGGATCATCGCGTCCATTACCCTAATGCAGCTTCAAGCGTGCAGAAGACACGCAGCAACTGTGTGCGTGCGCCGTACAGCTATCCTTCAAGTAGCTAGTGTCAGTTCAACTCTGATAAAGACTATGATATAAATAGCGACCATCGCCCTGCAACACGTATGACATGAGTTATCGCGGAATAATCCAGGTTTGAGAAAGGCTGCAGGTACCGGTACGTCCGAGTCTTGAGTGTGAAGTTCGGCTATCAGGATATTCTAGTTCTGGTTGCTGGTTCTGGAGGGTGTGTGACCAACATTGACAAATTTGACGCCTTCATGTTATTAGCTGCAAGTGCTCTGTGCCGTCGACATGGACCGGCCCCAAAGCACCTACCTACTACTCCCAGCATGCAACCACCACCTGGCCGCCCTGGGATTAGGTACCCTGGTGGGCGCGGGGCGCGGCGGGGGCGCCTATGGGCGGGCGCCATCGGGGAAATGATGGCAAAATGGGCCGGCGCTTATATCATCTCTCAATCGTCTTGCCGCCATCCCTCGTCCCCTATTGAGCATGCCTCACGGCCGGGCTGTGTACGTTAACGTTGGGGATATGTCTTTCCAGTCAGGCTTTGTTAGGAACCTTGTCTGACGATTTCCTGGCAAGATATGTTTTGTGAAGCAATGAGTCAGGCCGTGGGGGGAGTATTTGTAGCAGGGAAGGGTTCCGGATATATGTACAGTGAAGAGCTGGGGATATATGTACAGGCAACAAATGACGAGTCGGGTAAGTCACAGGACCAAGGCGTATGCAAGAAAAGAGAGTGCGCATGCAAGAGCAAAGATGATGACTGAGCAAGAAAGGTAGCAGTTGGTGGTGATGGACCCTGGCACGCTCAAGGCCTGCAAATCGATGGGCGGCAGTGTGAGGCTTCTGAAACTTAAAGAACCAACGGACAAACCGGACGTACCTGATCGGCTGAAGATCTGCCCCCCGATGGCTTGAGCGAGCTGGAATCCACCACCTGTGCCCCAGCCCGAGCTCCCACTCCGGAACCATCAGGGCTCATTGCGTGGCTTGTATCGCCACTGGCTTGCGACCTCGGCTCACAGATCACGATGATCGGGGGGCGCGGGGGGTTTTCAGCCCGAAAGGCAGCTGAGCCCGCCGCAACATCTTCGTCTGCTGTGGCCCCGTTGTTGCGGAAGGTGCGTTCCGAAGAGGAGAGAACGCGGATGGGGTTGCGCACGATGGTGGTGGAGTCCTGCCTCCTGGCAGAAGGGTGGGACAGGAAAACACTGACGAAGACGTTCTGCAATGCTTTAGAGAGCGATGAGCAGGCATAAGCTGTGTTACTCACCATATCCCATGCTGCCGTTACTTCTGGCGGAGCTGTGATGTTGACGACGACGGGCTGGGTCGACATGGCTGGCCTGCAGGTGGTGGGGGTTGTGAGGCAGGAGACGGAGGAGCTGCAGGCTCTTAGTCATCGCTGCCGCATGTGTGCGGATGCAGATTGGGTGCGTGCCGCCACACTGACTGGATGTTCTTTGACTGCACCCAATTCAGCAGCCATCTCGCGCGCGTCTGGTCTCAAACAATTTGATTAAGTATTACTGTAATGTACGCTGCGGAAGCCGCCGCGGGTCGACTTCGGGTGCGTGCGAGGCGACATGCTCAGAACTTGTACAGGAGCGCGTGCGTCGGGGTCCGGTGCAGCGCGGACTCGACGACGCGCGATGTGCGGGCAGCAGCGACGCCTCTCTTTGGGCAGGCGACACGAATCTGCGCAGGCGTCAGCGCAGCGCGGCAGCCGTGAGTAATCGATACGCACTGGGCAGTGTTGAGGTTGTATGGCTCGTTCGGGTGGGAGGGGCTCTCCTCTGGGGGCTTGCGCGCGGTCCTGGCGCCGCCCAGATACGCTGCATGATCTGAAAAGGAACCTCTGTGAGTAAGGCAGCTTGGGAGAAAGCCGGGCAGACTGTACAGTGACAACGCTGCGTCTGCGCGCTGTCGAGATAAGGGTGCGTGTCGAGCACGACGCGGTCCGATCAACGCCCTGAGCGCGACACATGCGGGAATTCAAACAAGGGCGTGGTGGCCAACAGCGTGTACAATCTGGCGTTTGCAGAGAGAATACGTTAGCACCGTCAGCATGTGATCTGTCTGATGAGAATTAGGGGATGTACGTGGTGAGGCGCCTGACGCGCTGGTTCAACAGCCCGTACGTCCAGGTGCGTCCGGGAGAGTTGGCGCCTTGTCCAGGCGCTGCGAGGCGCGCTCGGAGCTGGGTGAGCCGAGAGTTGGCGAAGTGCCCTGAGGCTGCATGATGACGTCGCGCACATCACCCGCCGGCTCAGTGAATCCGACCGTGCCAATGGGCAGATGGCTGCAGCAGACGTCAGCGGGCCAAAAACGGAGTAAATGTGCGCGGGTACGCACGACGACACTGCGGTGGGGGCGCCCTGGTAGCGGAGCTTGTCCACGATGCTGCCCGTCTTGTCCAGCTTCCGCCGACGTCCTCGAGCCCGAGGTTGTCCGCGTTCGCCCACCGCCCGACCGCCCAGATGAGCTTGTCGACCTCGAGCGTCTGGATCGAGTCGAGGTGCGCCCTGCCCGCGCTCGCGCTCGACCTTGGCGGCATTTGCTGCTGCGGTGCACTTTGATGCCCGTATTCTCCATCCGCTTTGCGCGAGATGTTCGTGGGCGAATTCCGGCACACCATGAGCGCGGGTGAACTGCCCAAGAACTGCCTGCTTGGACTGCGCGGGCAAGAGTTGGTGGGCGGTTGCCGAGGGGCCCGCAGGCAAATAAAGGGCGCGATGTCAGCGTGGACATCGTTCACGACCGTCTGGACGGAATCAGGCAAGTGATCGGTCGGTACCAGGAAGGTGACGCAATGCTCACCGGTGTTCGGGCCACGATCATGTGATCCCATCAGAGGGATCAACAAACTTGCTGGCCTGTAGGCCCTCTGTCCTCAGAACCGCCACGCCAAAGACGCGGCAAGTCTGAGCGCAGCGGTTCTTCCCCCCTCCTCTCTCCCTCGCACACTGCCCCCCACCACTCTTGCAGGCTCCCACGACGCGTCCTGTGCGGGCATGCCGCCTGCCTCTTCGCAGGCCGCCTTCCGCCAGGCACATGGTTCTGGTGGGGAGTCAGCCTTGCCAGGTGCCCCGAAAACCTTCGGCTGATCCGTTCCTAGGCTGCCGCAGTTGCAGGCCGTGAGTCGTGGCTGGCGCGCGCCCACGCCCAAGCATGCGCGCAAGGTCAAGCCCGCGTCTTGCTCAGCTACTGGGGCACGAGCGGCGCGTCGCCCGCGCTCCGCTCTCAACGCCCCCGTGCCGCACGTCTTCCTCCTCTCACATGCCCTGGCGCCAACACCTCCGCCAAGACTTCGAACCCTGGCAAGACGCTGTTGACTGAACGCACCTACGCCAACCACTGATGGACGGCGCGTCATCAACACGCGCGGCAACACCGCCGCCGGCGCCCAGCGAAGCGCGACGCCCGGCCTTAACAAGGAGGTCATGCTGCTTGACCGCGCAGACAACCCAATCTACAAGGTAAGCGGCTGTTGGTCCGCGCGGCAGAGGGACTGACTATGTGCGTAGACATCGCTCCACTGGGTCGCAGTCTCAACGGACGCCGGCCCCCTCATCCGCCAATGATTTCATGCCAACCACCAACCAGTCACTGAAATTGCGCACGAGCGGATGGCCAGACAGCGCGCGCCAGGGCGACAGGACCCCGCCTCTCTACAGGTCGCAACAGGACGGGAACGGGCCCTGCTCACAGAGGGCGCTGCCACGTGAGTGATACGTTGCTAGCGCGCTGGGCAAGCTCTGACCCTCGGCATGCACGCAGGTCCCATCGCAGGAGCGCCGCTCCAAAGGCGAGAGGGGGAGACGTCTCGCGCCCGGCCGTCCCGTCGGGCTGATGCTCAGGCGCATGGAGCTGGGCGCATGTATTGAGATGTAGCTACAACATTTGGTTACAGGGTAGGCAACCTTTGCCTACGGGATGCACAGGCCCTGGCACCCAGACATCATGCTGCCCGTGAGTGGCGCACCTAGCCGACCACGGCCTCCATGAAAGGCCAAGAAGCACCGCAGCAATTGAGCTGGATCTGGACACCTAGCCGCCCCTTGAAGTCAGCTTGTCTGCAATTGAGCATCAGTCGAGCAGCTCAAAACGGCACGGAGAGCGGCCAGCACCTCCGCCGGGTTCACCTATGTTGACATCGGGGGCGAGGTTGTGGAGGAAGTAGGCACTCGGCGTGATGAGCAGGTCAGGCTGAGCCAGACGACGTCCTGAGGTGTACCGCGTACGAGACGGTCAGCCTGCAGCCTGCCTGCATGGGCTCCGTCTCTGCGGTGCAGTTCGCGAGGTACGCCTGGTCGCTGTGCACGACGAGAGCGCGTCCACGGTAGCGCACCGGCAGCGTGACGACGCCCGTGGCGACGCGCGAGTCGCCCTCTGGCGGCTGCGCCCTCAAGCTCGAGCCCTCCGTGACGATCTCCAGCTTATCGCGCACGGCGGTAAGGTAGTGCCCGTTCGGAAGCGCGGGGAAGGGTGTGTTGACTGCAGGGGAAGGAAAGGGTGGCGGCATGTCTTTGGGACAGTCGAACAATACTCACATTTTCCCTCGCTGTCTGAGCCTACTTAACGAGTTCATTCGCCAGCCCGAAGAGGTTGCCCGGCGGCTCAAACCACGCGTGGTGCGCGGTACGAAGTCGATCAACGACGCCGTAAGCCGAGTGAGCTGGATCGGCTCACCCTCCGACGATTCTGGTACGCTGGCGTTGACGTACTACTATGCAAAGGACGGGCAGAGGGCTTGACACAATCAGCGAGAGTCGTCACCCACTTGCAAGTCGACTTACTTTGAGTAGCCATCCAAGCCGACCGCCGCGCCGTTCATGCGCGCCCCTTCCGCACCAACTTCTCATGTCCATGCACGGGCCCTTGCGCCCCGGCGGCACGCTGCGCGAGTAGCAGGCTGGCTGACCGTGGCCTCGACGAACGGCCAGAACCCAGTTGAGCCGATTCACCGTCAACATTGAGATTGCGTTGCTTCAATGTGAGATAGTCCGGGATCATGAGCAGCCCGAAGCAGGTCCACAGGAAGAATGCCTACAGCGCGAGGAACGCCGGGTAGTTCAGCAGAGCGCCCGCCCGCCCGAACAGGGACGTGATGGCCCCGCTGCTGCCGCGATGGTCAACAGGATCAGCTTCCAGACGTCGAACCGCGTACAGAGGAGGAAAATGGGACCGGCGAGCAAGTATGGAGAGCTGGGGAGATTTGCTAGTGAGCGGCGGTCGGCGAACCCAACATGGTGAGCAAACGAACGATGCGGGAAGTGAGCCCGAGGTGCGGGGAGAGGGAGGAAGGATGCATGTGCCCAGGCCAGGATGAACGGGTGGCTATTGGTTACTGCACCGCGTGATCAGTGAACGCTCGAACGGAGAGGAAGAGATACGCACTGGTAATTGGCGTAGCGAACCTGCAGCGCCTTCAACGTCGTGCGCGTGTCCGCCCCGGTCGCGATGCGCGCGAAGTTCGGCTGGTTGTTCTCCAGCGCCGACGTGGGCGAGTGGTGCAGCGTCGGCGCGGCGAAGTAGTGGTCGGGCTCGGGGGCATGGTCCGTGTGCGCTACATGGCCGCTGTTGCGACTGCCTAGGAGCGCACAAGACCTTCGTCAGTATCGGCTGCGAGGATCAGCCAGTACTCGACGCACCTTTCCGGTGACCTCGTAGAACTGCCGCTGCCCCGCAAACAGGATTGCCGCGGGGAGCAAGCCCGTCGCCATGGCACATGCCACAAGTCAGCTCCTCGCACCCTATGAGAGAGCCACGTACCCAGCTTCGACAGAGCGCCAGGCACAAAGAGGTGCCAGTCCGTCAGCGGGCGATGCGTGGGATCGTTGGCCATGGATGCGGAGGTGAGGACCGCAGCGGTGAGCAGGCGGGCGTCGTCCGGGCGGTCCTGCGTGTACGGGCGCGGGTGATGGAAGGCGAACGAATACACAAGAGACCGCGGGAGGGGACACGTACGGGAATGTGTGTGTCGCTCCGGTCGAAGAGCGTGTGCAGGAAACCAAAAGAGACGTGCGCATCGACTTGCCGTGGCCGCGCAAAGCATGGCTATGACATCACTTGGCTGCTCGACCTGATCTGCTTGCAATCTGTCCGCGATCGTCAGCGATCCTTGCTCTCTACTGTCACCAAACGCTGTCTACAAGGAAAATGTGAGTTTGGCTGTTTGTTACTACACTCTGATTTACCCAGATGACTTTAGGGATTCTCACACCGAGATGGTCAAGCTCACAGGGCATGGGGCTCAGGATCAGGCATGCTCTTCATTACCAGTTCATATATCATACTGAACACTGTACTAGGGTGTCACTCTAGAGGTGGCTTCTCCATTCAACCTGGAGACCCTAGCAGTGCTGTACCTGCAGGAGGGGCTGAACAACCAGGAAGATGGGCAGGATTTCCAGCAGTATGTCCTTCACCCCACAGGCATGTCTCTGGATATCCAGGCCTTTGAATTGGTGAGCAGCCTGGGTGAAGTTGAGGAGGGTGAGATAGGACAGGACTTGGGCCTTGAGGATGGGGAAGTGGTGGAAGATGGATGGGCCTCTGAGACTGCAAGCCTGCCCCCTGCCAGTGAAGTCTCAGACTTCAGTGAAGCTGGGAATCTGTCTGAGGAGGTAAGTGCAGTCTATTCTGAACCCATCTCAATTGATTCTAATTGTGTGATGTTTAGGAAACTCATGGCAAAAATGAAAGGTAGGTTATCTTGATTATTCAAGTCCCCCATATTTCCTTACCACTTTCCTATGTCTGTATAGTCAGGAACTTGAAGATGAAGGGTACTATGCCAGAAGCAAAGGTTATTTCTATAAGGATGAGCAGGTTGGTGTTGACTTGCTCTACAGACTTGATAGATTACTAAACACTGTCTAGCCCCAGGATTTTATAGAGTTGGCTAAAGAGAACCCAGCCAATATCAAGAGGTGCATAGCCAGTCATTTTTCATTACCCTCCTTTGCCTGATGGCTTGATTCAGTCATGCGTTTGGTATTGGGGAAGCATCTCTGAAGGAAGCAGCCACTGTCTCCAAGTAAGTATCTCAGCAATCCATTGCCTTAACTTTGTTAACTTTCTCTTTCCAGGAAGCGAAAGAGGCCCAGGGGAAAGGCCTCTGCTGCCAAATACAGGGCTGTCAGAAACAAGACTGGCTATGCAATGGGCTCATCAGAGACTAGGCAACAAAGGCTTCTGAAAAGAAGCCTTGATGGCCAGATGATCCAGACAGAGCATTTCAATATTGTCCTGCAAGGCAGCTTTACTTCCACAGGGTGGCAGGGGAAGCCTCCCTCCCCTAAAGCCAGAGAGCAGATCTCTAAGGCTTATAGAAATGACCGGATCAAGCAGGAATTGAAATATTTCCGGCCCATTCCTTACTTGAACCAGGAAAACAAGTAAGTTGGGATTTTTAATAATCAGAAAATACATTGACCACCATTCAATAGGAAAACAGCTCTGTTTGTGGTGGACCAGAAGAAAAGGCTCTTCATCTACAGAGCTTTTCAAGCCAAATGGCTTCTGGACAACAATGATCTTATCTGGGAAGAGATACAAAAGCTCATAGGACATGAGCTGAATGACTTGACCACCCAGAAGAACTGCAAGACAGGCCAGAGGGGTGATCATTTCCCCCTCATCATTGGTCATTACAGACAGTCCTCTGTGGTTGGTGCTACCATTATTTCGAAGTAATCTGTCTGAAAATGTCTTGTTACAGAAACCTTTCTTGACAGTCTGGCATCAAGCCAATCAAGACAAAGTGGACCACTTCCTGAGTCAACCTGTCATACAAGAGCTCATGTAAAGTGGATCTTTATATTATTTCTATCATCAGCTGATCATATGTGCTAGTAAATTTGTCTCACATATTGTGGGCCTAATGTTCCCAGGTGTCAAGAAGAGGTTTGAAGATTCTGCTGCATGGCATGAGAAGCATAACCAAATCAAGCCTCTCTTTGGCCTCTTCTGGAATTTTTGCATCAACGGTTGTTTTGCCAAAGGGTCTACTAGGGTTCACAGCATCCCTCATGCAGATAAGAAGAACCCTATCAGTGTTTGCTCTCTGATGGTTTATACCAAACCTGGCAGTAAGTAACCAGTTGCACTATCCAATCGCTATACTCTAACATCATATAGCCACCTTTAATTATAGGCAAAGGTCTTGGCTTGTCATTTGGGAGGCTAGGGTAATTATTGAGCTGCCCCCTTGGGTGCTGCTCATATACCCTTCCTCCCTGTTCTATCATTTCAACATAGATGTCAATGGTATGCATTATTTGTTTCTTTTCCAACTCATGTGAATGACACTCTTTTGCTAGATATCCAATTTGTCACAACAGATGGAGATCTGCCTACCCCTTGGAACTCCCAGCCTATCCAAGATGGAGATGATGCTGGTAGAGGAAGTATGGTCTGGTTCAATATGGCTACTATGTTCCAGTCTTCTGAGACTGGCTTTGATACTATCAAAGCTGCTCAAGAGGCTGGACTTACTGGACTGGCAGATGGCAGCCTTACTGCTCAGCAGGCCTTCACACTCTGGGCTAACTACAAGCCTGTTGTTATATAAACAATTTCATAGCTGTGTATCTCACATCTCATACAAGTAGGGCCTTTATTCATGCCCTAGATTTTCAATTAAACAACTGAGGCAACACCATAGACCCTAGCTGCTCTAAGGAACAAGTCTAGCACTGTTTGGGCTCTATTGTTGTCACTAGCTTGCAGCCCAACAATCAAGCCAGAGTAGCCATCTATAAAGCCATGGATCACAATTCGGTAGTGGATTAGGCCTGCAGAAGTGATCAGACCAATAGAGAGCCATAAGAGAACATCATCATACCATGCTGCCCATCATGATGCCAAAGAGAATTTGGTCCAGCCACTTGGTACTTTCTGGGCCTGATCCTGATTCTGGAGAAGACTCTGTGAACAGGGTCTATTCTCAGAAGAGACTGTCTGATTCTTTCTCTGGATACTCTGGTCCCAGTATTTCTGAGCATTCCCCAGAGTGTAGATACTCCAGCCCTAGGATAGTGGGTTCTCAGACCATTGATGGATGAGTCAAGATCCTGATCAGAGATCACAGAAAGAGGCCCTGTGTAAGACACTAGCTTAAAAGTCAATTTGGATGATACTGAAAGGTTAAGAGTGTCAAAATTTACCTATCACTCTACTGGGAGCAGGTTGCTCAGGCTGAACATCTAGCGCAGGCTCCAGCAAATCATCTGGCTCTTGGTGGCCAGTGAGATTCTCTACACTGATTCACTCCAAGATGTCAGCAAAATCACCACTTGAAAAAATAGAACCTTACAGATCTCCTTGATCAATATCATCAGCTTCCTGAGGCTCTTCTTCCACTGGGAAGGGATTGATCTGAGGTGCAACTATGCCATATTCCAGAAGAGCATTCCTGACAGTAGACCTGTGTAGGCCAAGGAAGTCTGCTATGCCTTGGATACTCCTGTGCCCATAAGCCCAAGCCAGCCAAGTTGAATCAATGATGACCCTAGGTCTACCGCGCCCTCCAGTTCGTACCTCTTGAATTACGATAGGGCGACCATGATGAGAATTATCCACAGCAAAAGAGTAGTGGAACTGGACATCCTGCCTCATCAAAGCTAGACTGCTCTGCAGGACTTCAAGTTCTTGTGGTGGGAAATGTTGAGCAAACTACAAGTGAGTGTTAATTTAGATCAAGAAGATTATCAGAAAGGAGGCATTTACAGCAGTGACTAGGTTAGAGTATTGATCCAAATCATCGCCCAGCCTAGCAATGACATTCGAGTCCGAGTGAGAGATAGCCAGCTGCCCAACGACGTCGACAAAGGTGTGGTAGCGGCGACGGAACTCATTGAGAAGGTCATTGGCTGGGGCATCCATCTCTGACCTACTGTCTCAAGCTGTAAGCCTGGGAAAAGTCAATATGAGTGGAGCAGAATTGCCTCACAACTGGAAGAAGAGCAGCAGTAATATGCACTTGAGGAAGGGGCGGAACAAAGAAAGGAGAGAGAAGACGACAAGCAACCTGTCCTCTCTTATCAAGATCTGATAAGCCATCAGCAGCAGCCTGCTCAACTGCGCGATAATGTGACTGGTCAATCAAGGATTTATATTGAGCAAAAGCTACCGGTAGTGGAAATTGTACATGGAGGAACTCCGTATATAGGGCCGACGCGCCCCCTCGCACCGGCGACCGCGCACAAGGCAAAGCGGCCGTTCGCCAAGCCTTAGCAATGTCATCGCCGTCCAAGTCCTCGAACCCCCCGACGCGCCGGGCCGCGCTGCACCCATGCGGATGCGCCGCGTCCCGCTGCACCGTGTGCGCCCCGATGTGAGGCGTCCCCCTGCACTGTCTGCAAGGAGATCTATGCCAGCCTGGCGCGGGCACCCCAGAGAGCAGGCGCCGTGGTGACGGCCTGCTGCGCTGTGCTGACCGCAGACCCTGTCGTCGTGCTCCAAGTCCGTGAGCCCCGCGATGCGCCGCCTCCGGCCGGGCTGTCTGCAAGGAGAGCTCTGCCAGCGCAAGGCGGGCATCCCAGCGCGGGCTCACCCGTCTGTCTTCCGCACCTGTCACCTGCAGCGTCTGCGCCAGCAGGACCACGGTGTGCCCACGGACGCACGCCTCGCCGCACGCCGCGCCCGACGCCGAGCTCTGATGCCCGCCCTGAACTGGCACCGCCCGTGCAGCGGCCATGTCTCAGCGTCCGCCCTACTCGGCATCCCTCCCTCGCCTCACCTCACCGAGTAGCCCCAGCGCAACCTGGTAGGGCTCCACCGGAGGTTCCCACTGCCAGGCGTACAGGTGGATGCACGGGTGCCGTCGGCGATCGGCTATGCGACAGGCATGCTGGACGGCGGTGTACGAGGGGCGTGAAGACACCGTCATCGAGCTGATCGTGATCGCGAGGCCTCGCGTATATGTTGGTCAGAAAAGAGGAACCGGGTGGATCGGCAGGCGGGACGCACCTTGCGATGTGGCAGACCAGGACAGCGGCACCTGCAGCCATTGCAGCCTTGGAGGCGTGCTAGCAGATGGACGGGGTGAGCCATCAAGCCGCGTCTGCGCGATTCAAGCAGGTCAAAGCGGCCTCAATGGTAGAACGTAAAGGGTTGGGCGGGAGTGTGGAGGCATGAGCCAGAGGGCGGGGGAACCCGATCGGGCGGGGCGGGGGCGCGCGCCTGGGCGTGGGAACTGATGCTGGGTTGAGATTTGGTTGTGGAGGAGCCGCTGCATACGCTGTGAGAGCCAGGCATGGTGTACATAGAATGGGAGGAGTAATGGGCAGGAAGTGCTCAAGCTGAAGCTCGAACACGGCTGCGGGCTAGTAAGCGCTGGGCGCCGGGCCCGAGCGCCGAGACCAGCCACCAGAACCAGCGAGTAGAACTTCGCTTATGCTGAACTCGTGACAGCTCTCGCGCCCCAAACCAGAGATTCCAGAACTCAAGCTATTCCGTGAAAACGACGGTTATAAACACGCGGCCCGCTTGCTCTACCGACTGCGTTGCGCTGTCGCTCACTCCTCACCGCGCTCGTCTGCGGCGGCTCGTTGAGTCAGCGGCACACCCCGACGACGTTGTGCTCAACGATCGACCGGTGTGTGTCGCTTGCGCTCCTGCCCAACCCCACCCCACCGACGTTCTCCCCGCCCATCACAGTCGGCCCTCTCCCGCTCATCTGTGCGTCCAGCATCATGCCCACTTTCGTTGTGCACACTCTCCGCTCTCGACACCGCAAGACCACCGGCGTTCCCCCTCTGGGAGCGGATACGCTGTCAGCCGTACGCTGTCAGCCGTTGAGGGCCTCGAGCGTATCACGGTGAAGATCGCAGATCTTGGGAATGGTGCGTTTGCAATGCTGATGCTGTCGGAAACCGACGGTGCTTTGCGACGTGGGTCGAACATCACTTCACCGACGACATCCAGACACGACAGTACCGCTGTCCGGAGGTGCTCCTCGGGGCGCGATGGGGGCCCAGTGTGGACATATGGAGTGTTGCATGTTGGTCACATGTGTGGTAAGCAGGCACATACGCCTCCCCTGCTCGCATGCTCACGTTCCCTCAGCTATTCGAACTCCTCGCTGGCGGCGACTACCTCTTCAACCCTCAAGCGGGCTCTTGGTACACCAAGGACGAAAACCATATCGCCCAGATCATCGAGCTCATAGGCGAGTTTCCGCAGATGCCCACACTCCAAGGGAAGTACAACTCCGGCTTCTTTACAGGCAAAGGTGCGTCTTCGGCTCCATCTTCCCGGCACGCACCCGCTCACGCACGGCCGTGCAGGTGAGCTCCGGCACATCAACAAGCTGCGCTATTGGCCGTGCGATAAGTACGAGTGCTCGCGTGAGACGGCGCAGACGGTTGCGTTCTTCCTGTTGCCAATTCTGCGGCATCATGGAGGAGTTTCCTGATAACAAGTAGTTGCATGCAATACATTCAAGAAACGTAAATTCACTATACTAGCGGGAACCTGCGTGTATTAGGATACATGCGCACGGTGCGTCTCCGTAGGGCCTTTGACACATCACCTTTGCGCACCTTTTCCACCCTTCCTACAGTAATGTAATCCGTAAAGCAGGTGAGCACCAAGCGAGTCCCAGAGGTTGGGGGCGTGGTGTAGTGTGCCAGCCGTCTGGCCTTGAAAGCAAACATGGTGCCCCGCTCCACTGCATATCTCTGGCAAAGCTGGGGTAAGACGACGTGCGCGCCTTTGGCATTCCCCATGGGGACAATGTGGGTGAGGAAGCGCGGGTGGTCATTGAAGTCGACGTGAATTCTTTCGCTGCTGCCTTTCTTGATAGCAATGCACAAGCACGCCCCACCAAAGTCCAATGCCTTGCGATAGTTGGGCAGGTGGCGAACGTACTCAGCGCATCTGCGGCCAGGTCAACCATGTGCTCACATGAACGTGAAAATCACATTACCGCTCGACAGAGGCCGCCTGCTCAAGATTGTGCCGGCACAAATTCTGTCTGATCCTAGGGGCAACGTACTTCTTGAACGCCTCCAAGAAGACGTCCATAGCCTTTAGCGTCTCTGGCTTTTGGACATAGGAGTCCCTCGTGATACACAGAGGGTTACCCTGCACGCTCCACGCGCCAAGGTGGAGAGCAGGGGTGCTGGACCGATTTTGATCGCCCTTCGGTTTTGGGAACTTTGGGTCGGTGGCCAAAAACGCGACGAGTGCGTCCTCCACGATCTTAAGGCGCTTGGCTTTGACGGCTTTTTCTATCCTCACCACTAGCGCCTCGTGATCCTGCCCATACTCCACGACCATAGGACGCGTTTCCGCATCCAGAGGAAGGTCAGCAGCGGGCGTTGGATAGTGCTCTTTGACCAGTTTGATGACGCGTGCACCAGACCGAGGTCGGCGAAGGAAGCGGTCGACAAAGTTGCCTGGCACAGACGAGTACGCTGCAACACGCACAAGTCTACATTAGCAGCTGAATAAACATGTTGACAGGTAAGGCATTACCGGTTTTTTTCCTATGTACTCTCAGGCAAACCTTGCGCCTCTTAGATTTAGCCCATTCTTCATTGTGTCTCTTAGTCGACTCTTTCGAGCGTTTATGTTTGCCTTTGTTCTTGAACTTCTTCAGCTGTGAGGGAGCATTGTAAAAGCATGAGCACAGAAAGTTAGGTGCACATACCAGTGCTGCAGGCGATAATTCCTCCACGATCTCACCGTCCTCCACCTCAGGGCAGTATTTGCTTCGCCGCCCTGGCAGAGGACGGTTCTTGGCATAGTTCATCGGCTGAGCATCCTGGAAGCTTTCCGTCAATCAAAACCGGGTGAAATTGTTGGCATACGTACAGATGGCCCAAGCATGTTTGACATGTTCGAGTGCAGGTGGCACATCTCAATTTCCGCGCGAGCCAGCCAAACACAACTTCCCACGCCCTGTTCTTTATCGCGCGCCGCGTGCCCTTCGCTGGCACTTGCTCCTTCCCTCTTCCCTCTGTCGTAAACCCGCCAGGAATAACGGGGCTTGCGTGTATACGTAGCCTCCTGGTGTGGTCAGACAATTATTGATGGTCTCATCCACCGGTTCTTACCCACTGTTTCTAACATAAACACGTCGCACAAAATTTGATCAACAGGTGAGTTTTCTGCTTTCTACCGCTTCAGCCTCTCAGATTGCTGACTGTGTTGCTCCCTTATGGTCAGCTTGTATCATCTACACCAGGGATGGAAGACCTATGACATCCCCACCTCCTCCTATGTCGCCCATGGGTGCTTTGCTGGCAGTGCCACAAGGTCACGTGACTGTGTTCATTTTCAAAGCTGATGTGCTCCCCACCCACCTCCGTCCCGCTCTTGTCCTCTGGTGAGGCCAACCGCCCCTGCACGGCCACTTGCCAACCGACGAAGGAACCCATCTGTATGTGGCCTGCGACATCCAGCGTGCAGAACGAGGAGCACAGAGCCACGTCAACGGATGACGACATCAATGTTGAGGAGCGCTTCGTCGCACTCGTGGTCGCCACTTGTACGCTCATTGTCACCTCATGGTCACCAGAGTCGCTGTTGCCCATTCACATGGTCCGTGCCCGATCGTGCTCGCTGCCATTCAATGCTTCTCTACTAACGACCGTCCTCTGTGCCAGAACGTGCTCTGCTCGCCATGCGCCCACACACTCCAGTCCTGCTTGCTCAACTAGTGACGCCCTTGCTCATCAGCCTGTCTCCGGTGTAGCCACCATTAAACTCAGCCAGGTTGAACGAGGTGACTCGCACAAGGGTATGTCTCTTCTGCCTGCCTTTTTTTCGCCTTCCGCACGTCCTGACTCAGACCACTGCTCCCTCGCCGATAATGCCGCCAACGCCCTCGCCGACGTTCCAAATGGCGTCCACTGGCACGCCCACCGCAAGCTGACACGCTCAACCCTCGCTCCCAGCACGCTCAAGTCTTGCTCTCATCACACCGCGCCGATGTCGACGCCCATGCATGCAACATACACGTCCAGAAGACGTCGTCAGCAACGATAAACCCGGCCCATGGAATGCACCTGACGCGCCGAACATGTCGCCATGACGACGCCCTCCTCTGACTCACTGCTAGATGGAACGGCGCGCCAGTCTACGCAAGACGGTAAGCAATCATCTCGACTAACAGCAGTACAGGACTGACACACCTTAGTGCGCACCCGATGTGGGCTCTCCAAGTCGTGTTCAGCGACGAGAACGAGCCATGTACGAACAGAACACGCATGCCTGCCGACGGGCGATGGACGCAGCGCGACAACGATGAGAGGCCGGCTGGTGGAGTCGAGAAGCCACGAAGACGCCGCAGCAATCTGCGCCTGCCACGACGTCGACTGTATGCACCAGCCCCAGCTGGCCAGCCCGCGAGACCATGCAGCAACGACGAGTGGCCGGCTTCGCGCGCCATTCACGCTGAAGCCGCCTCGTCCTTCTGCCTTGGCCTTCCTGCGCTCCAGTCTCGCGCGCGAATCGCGTCAAGACCCACCACAGCTCAGGCTGCATGCTCATGCCTTTTCCCACTCTTCGCCCATCGAATCAACCAACAGAGAGAGGCCACAAAACGTCGCTTATGAATTCAAGGGACTAACTATCATACAACA
Organism: Auriscalpium vulgare; assembly: GCA_019915015.1. Taxonomy (NCBI): domain Eukaryota; kingdom Fungi; phylum Basidiomycota; class Agaricomycetes; order Russulales; family Auriscalpiaceae; genus Auriscalpium; species Auriscalpium vulgare. The sequence goes on along the minus strand of JAHBBC010000004.1, from coordinate 320,545 downwards.
TCCATGGTACGCCCCGGCCACAACGCCTGCCGCATCCTCACGCCCGACCCGTCGCCTTCCCACCCTCTCTTTCTTCCTACCCCCATCATCCCCTTCTCTTCGTGATTTTCCCTCCTCCCTCGTCGTCATCGCTCTCTGTGACGCAGCCTTGTCTCTTCCTCGGAGGCTGGCAGGGCTCCCGGTTTCTTTCCTCCCTGCATACGTACTCATGTCCCGTCAATGTGCCCCCGTTTTGGTTCTCCAGTGTTTGCATGCCCCACCCGTGCCTGTCTGTCAATTCAAGAGTAGTTTACAGTAGTTACAATGCCCAGTGTCTTGCATACGTTACGTACATGTCCGCGCCCACTTACCATCGTCTGAATCAGTAGTTACAAGTAGTTACACATTTTGTTCACTCCGTAGTATGGCATTAGGCACACATCTCCTCTTCAGCATCGTCACGGTAGCATGTCTTGTCGTTCACTAGTAGATACGCGTTTCGAAGTCTTTACTCCCGCCGCGCCGTCTCCTTGAGGTGCCCGGACACTCCTGCAGCGGGCGCGCAATTGTATAACTAACGATATATCCTACTCCCGTCCATCTCTATCATGGGAGCGTCACATTGAGATTGACATTCGCCAGCTCCTATCTTGCGGCATCCACTCTGAACCGGACACCGGCGCGAGATGTGCACGATGGGACGACGCGCCCATAACAGATGCTTATCCGCGGGCAAAAAGTCCCACAGCCTGCATGATGTATCGCGGGCGACGCCTGCGCGGCACCCGAACCCGTCTCCTCGTTGCCTCGCCTTGTGCCCCTGAGGCTGCTTCTCCTCATTCACCCGCATCGGAGCCGGAATCTGACGACGAGGAAGAAGCGGTGGAGGGACTCGGATGCCTGCTTGCCTTGTCGAGGTTGAAATGCCTCGAGCCGGAGACCGATAAGAGGATAAGGCCGACGGACCCTAGCGCTATGAGTGGCATGGAAGGAAGCTGGTACCATGATCCACATTCGCATATATATACCACGGCTTCCTACATTCTCATCGAACCCTGTCTTCGCACGCGTATTGCAGACCTTGCAAGGGAGACCAAGGGCCATCACTCTCAAAAACGCCCTGTCGCGCCTACAGTAAGTCTAGGTCATGCGTCTTCCCACTCACGCGTAGAGTCCGCAGATCCGCCGACTCTTGGTCACCTACATGTAGTTGCGTAAGCACTGAGATACCATCAATAGATCACGTAACGCGCAACGAGAGATAGCAAACATCTATGAGCGTCGTTTTCGTCGTTTTTTGTATCGGCCACTACGAAATACAAGTTTCTGCTGCAACACTCAGGACTGTGCTGGAATTCTGGGACATCGCAGCATCCCCCAAGATGGTCATAAAGTTCTCGACCAGCTGCGACATGTCCGGGGCGCGGACTCGTAGCCTCTGTGGCGCATTCTGATCGTTGTCAACTGCAGCAAAGACTTGTGCAGCGAATTCTCCCAGATCGTCGCACTCTATGAGGCCATCAGAGGGGATCGGGCTCCAAGGGCTGCTCTCCTGTCAGATCGCAGCAGCATACTGCGTTCCGGAAGGTGGAAGTGTGGATGCGGCTTGGAGCGCAGCTGGGCTGGCAACAGAACGAGGAGATGAGTAGATCGTCAATCGCGCTGACCACGCCAGTTCAGGGCGTTTCAGGGTTTCAGGGTGTTTCAGTACATGTCAGCTTGCACCCACCGTCAGTAGGCGCAATCGGGACGGTAAGTGATTTGTAGCTCTTACACTGCGTGTTGACACCGGATTTGAGACGGGCAAGGAATGGGCGAAAACCCGCTTTTTGCCCGTTTTTCGACCGATCTGCTGAACCATTGAGCACCCGCTCAAATACGGGCGAAGGGCCAAATTTCGACCGGTTTTCCACCGGCGATGCCTCAAACGACCCGCCGCCAGATGGATGTAATCCAGTCGCTGTCCTGCAGGCTCTGGCGCCTGCCAGCCCCGTATTTGTAGCTAATAAATACGATAAATTGATGTAAATATATGCACATGGTACTACAGTACACCTGGCACTAGTACTGTGCGCCCTTCCCGCGTCGCCTCGACACGCTCGCGACGGAGAGAGAACCATGTGGATGGCACCAGGTGGCAGGTGCGCCCACAAACGGCTGGCCTCTCGCGACATTCCAGAGCGGCAGTAACAAGGTGATGCCGTCAAGACTCAAGAGGACGGCGATGGTCGCAGAATGGCGACGTTGACGCCGAGAAGAGTGTCGCATTGAGATCCGGGCCGTCTGGTAAGCAACGGTCAGACACTTCTAGCTATGGTCTCTATGAAGACCGCGGCAACCTGATAACGCGCACCTGCGCTACGCTTGACCACCAACCGCGCACTGATGAGCTGTATGTGCAATATGTCCGAAGGAATCAGCTAGTGGACGAACACAAGAGGTAGATGGTTCAAGTCGTGTTGTGAAGTGTCGTGCCGCAGATTGCTGCGGCGTCTTCGTGGCTTCTCGACTCCACCAGCCGGCCTCTCATCGTTGTCGCGCTGCGTCCATCGCCCGTCGGCAGGCATGCGTGTTCTGTTCGTACATGGCTCGTTCTCGTCGCTGAACACGACTTGGAGAGCCCACATCGGGTGCGCACTAAGGTGTGTCAGTCCTGTACTGCTGTTAGTCGAGATGATTGCTTATTGCTTACCGTCTTGCGTAGACTGGCGCGCCGTTCCATCTAGCAGTGAGTCAGAGGAGGGCGTCGTCATGGCGACATGTTCGGCGCGTCAGGTGCATTCCATGGGCCGGGTTTATCGTTGCTGACGACGTCTTCTGGACGTGTATGTTGCATGCATGGGCGTCGACATCGGCGCGGTGTGATGAGAGCAAGACTTGAGCGTGCTGGGAGCGAGGGTTGAGCGTGTCAGCTTGCGGTGGGCGTGCCAGTGGACGCCATTTGGAACGTCGGCGAGGGCGTTGGCGGCATTATCGGCGAGGGAGCAGTGGTCTGAGTCAGGACGTGCGGAAGGCGAAAAAAAGGCAGGCAGAAGAGACATACCCTTGTGCGAGTCACCTCGTTCAACCTGGCTGAGTTTAATGGTGGCTACACCGGAGACAGGCTGATGAGCAAGGGCGTCACTAGTTGAGCAAGCAGGACTGGAGTGTGTGGGCGCATGGCGAGCAGAGCACGTTCTGGCACAGAGGACGGTCGTTAGTAGAGAAGCATTGAATGGCAGCGAGCACGATCGGGCACGGACCATGTGAATGGGCAACAGCGACTCTGGTGACCATGAGGTGACAATGAGCGTACAAGTGGCGACCACGAGTGCGACGAAGCGCTCCTCAACATTGATGTCGTCATCCGTTGACGTGGCTCTGTGCTCCTCATTCTGCACGCTGGATGTCGCAGGCCACATACAGATGGGTTCCTTCGTCGGTCGGCAAGTGGCCGTGCAGGGGCGGTTGGCCTCACCAGAGGACAAGAGCGGGACGGAGGTGGGTGGGGAGCACATCAGCTTTGAAAATGAACACAGTCACGTGACCTTGTGGCACTGCCAGCAAAGCACCCACGGGCGACATAGGAGGAGGTGGGGATGTCATAGGTCTTCCATCCCTGGTGTAGATGATACAAGCTGACCATAAGGGAGCAACACAGTCAGCAATCTGAGAGGCTGAAGCGGTAGAAAGCAGAAAACTCACCTGTTGATCAAATTTTGTGCGACGTGTTTATGTTAGAAACAGTGGGTAAGAACCGGTGGATGAGACCATCAATAATTGTCTGACCACACCAGGAGGCTACGTATACACGCAAGCCCCGTTATTCCTGGCGGGTTTACGACAGAGGGAAGAGGGAAGGAGCAAGTGCCAGCGAAGGGCACGCGGCGCGCGAAAAAGAACAGGGCGTGGGAAGTAGGGTATAGCACGGGTTAACCGCGGGTCGCGATTCATCAGACCGCACCCGCACCCGCCAAACCCGCACCGTTATGGGTACGGGTAGCACACCGACCCGTCCGGGTAGCACACCGACCCGTCGTCTGCGCGGTGAGCGCGGTGAACCGCGGGTACAAACAGCGGTGCGGCGGGTACCCTGAACCCGCGGTCAACACAGTTGATTTGAGTACAAATAGCTAGTTACAGGCCTCATCGTCATCAATACCGTCCTTCTTCTTGCCTTTTCCCTTTAAAGCTTCTACTATATTGTCCGATGAGACCAGATCCTTCCTGCACCAAGACCCGAGGCAAAGATGGGCACGGATCGACGAACCAGAAAGCCGGTTGCGAGTGAATGGGAGGAGATGTCGGCCTTGCGAGAATACGCGCTCGAGCTCGTCGCTGTTGCCGTCACCATGTTCGGAGTCCTTGTCGTCGACATCCTGCTCAACGTCATCATCCAGATCAACCAGGTCAGGAATATTGTCGTCCTTGTCGTCGTCGTCTTCGTCGTTCAATGTCGTATCGGCTTTACCAGATATCCCAGCGTGGAATGGAAGGAGGAAGGCTTTGGCCGACAGATGAAGGGTATGGTTGAAGCAGCGTGCACGATTTTCGGCCGCAAACGAGTTATCCAATGAGGCTAGCGTGTCGGTTTGGGTGTCGTTCGAGGATGCATTGTCGGCGTTGAAGGCAAGAATCTTCTGCGCAATCCCAAAGTCTTCGAGCATCTCCTGGAATTTGCGAGCCATGGTAGCGCCGGTATGCGACTGTGGATATCTTATGAGCGATGACAGACATACCAAAAAGCGAAACTCACCTCTGCAACTTCGACAAAGTCAAGCAGGAAACTGAACATTACACCTTCATGCTCGAGATGGACAGTCCACGCGACAAAAGCACGGTGGTTTGGAGATGTCCAGGCATCTGTCGCGAAATGCGGAGCTCCAGGATGGTCCTGTAAAAGTATCAATATTTGGCGGGCAAAGAGATCAAACGACTGACACGAAGGAGAGCGCCGATGCGCTCGCGCTCGGGTCCAAATGCGGCCTTTATGTCTCGAGCAATGGTGAAATGGGAGGGTACTTGGATGCTCGGCCTGCCAGCTGTCAAGAGCTCTTGCAGCTCGCGGTCATTGATGATGTTGATCGGGCGACTGCTTTCTGTGATCCACTTCACCATATGAGCCCTGTATCGGCGTGAGCATTAGTTTCTGTCAAAATGGGGAAATGATACAATGCGCACCGAGTCTCCCACTTTGTGTGCAGTCGGTTTGATGGATGTGCGGGTTTTTGACCTTGACGAGCGAACGCCGCAAAGATGGAACCACTCTTCTCGGAGACCTTCCTACCATTTACCGCTGCATCCACAGCCTCGTTACCAAAGCAGTGACGCGCATGGTAGAGGAGGTTGGCGGTTGAGTTACGGTCCTGCGTATCCTGATATCGGCGGACTCCACCGAGCTTGTTGGTGCACTTGCGAGCGGCACACGGGAAGAAGTGACAAGGCCGTCCATCATAGACTTCATATCTAACATTGGCGGTGAAAAAAGAGTAAGCCGCAGCTCTCCAAGACTTCTGACGGATAGCTAAGACAGATTGTCAGACTTTACGCCTCTGAGGGAAGACTTTGACACTTACCAAGGGCCGCTTGCGGATCCTCTTCATCCTCGCTGATATCATCGTTGTCGTCTGCCGAGTCCTTGATTGAGATAACATCAGAGGCTGCTGAGGAGCGAGCGCGAGAGAAGTCATCGTCGTTGTCGGACTGAACCTGGACATCGACTTCGACAGAGATCGAGAGAGAAGATCGTGAGGTGCGAGAGGAAGCAATGGACGATGCGGCTTTCTTGAGCCTTTTGAGCGGCCGTGTAAGAGCTTTGGCACCGCGCTGGACTACCCTCTTCGCGGATGACGCGACTGACGACTTCGTGGACGAGCCATCGCCGCGCCGCCGCTTCAAGTCGAGCATGTCAGCTTGAGAAGGGATGAAGGGGGGAGTGCGTACCTTTCCCGCCTACTTTCCAAAGCTTTTGAGCACTCAAAGTCTACGCCCAAATGCATGACTCAGTGAAAGCCGTTGATGACGCTGGTGCATTGAAAAAGCGGCGCTTGTGGCTTCCTGCACACGACTGCGCACGACGGGGTTCTCGAAAACTCATCTATATCCTGCGCACAGAGTTCTGAAATGGTATTCAATATATCTCTATATGCCTATGCTTGTGATATCGCTGCACGAGGTACCGCTGCGCACGACGGGGTTCTCCAAAACTCGTTTGCAACCTGTGCACAGCATCATGGTGTTTGATATACCCCATTTCTTGGTCGACGCATAGTCCTGGGTTTGGGCAAAAACATACCGCTGTAACCCGCGGTAACCCGCGATACCGGCCATACGGGTACGGTATGTCTGCGGGTCGCAGTATTCTACACCGTACCTGTACCCGCCATACCCGCGGCTGATACACCGCGGTTTCGCCGAACCCGTGCTATACCCTAGTCGTGCGGGCACAGTTGTACAGTCGGCAGCAATTTTAATAGAGACAGAGGGGATGGAAGAGCGGGGACAGCGCACGCACTTGCGCTTGTGCTCCGTTGTTGTATGCGTGCAGATTTACTGCTAGTGAAACAGGGCATGCGGCACATACGTAGCGCATATATTCATCACCTTGCGGCCCCCGAGCGCAGTAGACACATGAGTTAGCATCTGGTCGAGAAGAGATGGCAGCGCGACGTACCTGGTTGCCCGAACAAACCAGCACTCCTGAATCTTGAAGCGCGGTCGCTGATTATTGATGGGCTACAAAACCATGAGTCTATAAAGCTGTCAGCACATCTGCATTGGACATGACAAGCGTTGGATTTCGCCTATTAAGTACAGCGCGCTAGAACAATGATGGAGAGCGTCCGTCGTGCGGGAACGATGGTAGACGATGGTGGGGGGAAGGAAAGACGCGTCGGCCTGCCACCCAAGCGCAGGACTTTCCCTAAATGGACGACGAGCACAACTTGTCGGGAGACCCGCTTGGAAAAATTGGGCAAGTCGCGACGCGTTCATACCGTGTGCACGCACGGAATCACATGCAGGACGCGCCGCCAGAATCACCCCAAATCACCCCTATAAAATCAACCTCAAATCAGCCGTCTTTCCTAGTACGTCAGCTACATCAACGATGTCAGTTTAGACAGGCCGCCCAGCGGCGCCGCTATGCTCCTGCGTGCCGTTGCTAACCTGTTCACATCCACGGCACAATGCCGCCGTCCTGGCGCGGCCCCGTCAGCACGGGCGCGGCGCAGGGACACAGCAGCTGCTCGAAAGTCGGGGACCGGCGGGCAGGTCCTGCGTGTCCGAGTCGGCAGGAAAAAAAAACATGGACGTTGTAGCATGGATTCAGGATACGCATACTAGGGCCGTGGGCGCACAGGAGTGTGCGGGCATGCGCTCGGGAAAGGGTGAAGTCGATGGCGGCTGATGGAAGGGAGGCAGGCAGTGAGCGGGCCACTCCGAGGCGCAAATGAAGTGAGGAGACTGTCAAAGTTATAGTCAGCATCAAAAATTGATATATGGAAAGGACAGTGTAGAGAGGCGGTAGCACGGAAGGGAACGTATGTCGCATTCTGTGAAGGCGCGATTGAACAGACACTCACCTTGGTACAGAGTCGAGTCTTTCCTAGCCTGCCTGACCTTCTCCTCATGTGCTCTACGCTTCTCCATGGGGTGCACGGCATACATGTGAAGAGGTCGACGAGTGGTTGAGAGTTGTGAATACAGGGAACATCGGGGTAAATGGGATGAGGGAGTATAATCAGCCCTAGGCAGCCGCCAGCGCACGCTAAGTCAGATGTTTGTTCGTGTTTACCTCCAGTTTGACTTTGCCAGCTGGCAAGGCGCGGCGGCGGCGCGGCCAACGTCCGGCCCTTCACCTCCCTTCACCGACTCGCCAACCATATCCCACTTCCCCCACAGCATCTTCCTCACTTCACTCGCCGCGTCTCGGCTTTGTTCTCGAGCAGCAAATCTCCAGGTAGAGGCACGAGGTATTCAGACTCGATCAACGGCAGTCGCGGAATTTCCCCCCAAGGTGCGTTCGAAGCAAGACGTTCTTCAATCTTCTGTGCTAACCTTGCCTGTGCCAGACTCTCTCCGATGTCGCTCTCCCCGTACAACATGCTCCGCTTCTCACTGACGTGGCGTGGTGTTAACAAGTCCCCGAGCTGACAGCACAAGACGAGGCCGCCAATCTGCGAGAAAACGAATCGGCGTGACATCTCCCGGAACTCGTAGTAGTATTGATGTGTGGGAGGTGTGAGTGTGTCAGTCTTACTGCATAGTGCCGTGTTACCCACACATATCTCTTTGCAGCGAACCCCGGCCTCAGCAGCGCAACGCTCCCAGGCCCACCGACAGCATCTTGTGAGTACCCTTCCCCTGTGCCCTTGCTACCCTCTCAGTGCTCATGCCCGCCCTTTACAGCTTCGTCTCCACTCAGCCCTCAAATTGACCGGCCAGCCAGCTGCGTTGGCGCGGTCTTACTTGTAGCAGAGCCGGCACCGTCAGCCGTCCGTTTCGCCGCACGCGAGCCTGCCTGTAACACCCCCACAACACGCCGTGCTTATGCCATGATTTCTTGCCCGGCGATGAGCAGCATGCCGAGCACCATCCCGCTGTTCCCGTACGCAGCGAGCATGCTGTGCGCCAATCGCCCGTAGTTGCCACGATAGGCACGCTGTGCCCGTACTTCGTGTGCACTCCCATATCTGTATCATCTGTAAATAAATACATTGAACAGTGCTAATATAATATCCAAAAACTTGCTGAACGAGTTCTGCAAGCTGACCTGTGCTGACCAGCGCTGACAGAGCTGACGGGCACTGAAGAGATTTGGTCAGCCGTTTTCAGCGCGTCAGAGTCGGACAAAGTACTGATAAGTTTGAAGTGGTCTTCGCGTGCGAACACCTTGGTGCACTTTGGGCAGATATAATCGACCTTTGCGCCTTGTACCCTTGGAACTCAAGAACCTCTTTCGCGGTTGTGCATGGGCAAGTGGCGTTTCAGATGGTCTTCGCGTGCGAACACCTTCGCGCACTCTGGGAAAATGTATTCGGTCTCTGAGCTTTGGACATTTGCGCCTTGAAGACATAGCAAGATAACATAACATTCGTACGTCAATCCAGCCACTAGAGCGGAGACAGAGACATACGTTTCTCGCGGCTGTGCATGGGCAAGTGGCGCTTGAAGTGGTCCTCGCGCTCGAAGTGCTTCGCACACGACGGGCAGACGTATCGTCGAGGAACCGACTTGCCAGGTGGGCCGTGCGGCGGCTCGGGAGATGGAGATGGCGATGACGAGAATGATGAAAGAGACGAATTGGAGGGGGAGCTAGGCGTGGAGACTGTCGGCGCCAGATTCAAGATCGGTCTGACGCGCGTTCCAGGGGCAGGAGACGTTTCGGGGGCAGGACATGCTGGAGAAGGTGCAGAAGCGGTTGGTATTGCGAGGGCAGTGTTTGACTGAAGGGAATCTGGAAGCTGATTATTGTGCGGGGTATGCATGCGAAGGATGGCTGTTGGTACAAGTGAAGGGATGCAAAAAGACGTTGGATGTATAGCGTCGGAGTCGAATACAGAATCTGCGCATTGCAGGACGGGAACAGGAACGAGAAGAGATGGATGAGCAGAACGAGTCGATGCAGGAATGGTACACTGGGTCGTGGACGGGTCTTCAAGGTTTGCCGCAGAGTCATGGAAATTTCGGGTCTTGGGAGGACGTATTTCTCCGGGGTCGAGCGATGCCTTTCGCTTGAGACCCAATGGATATAGAGACGGGAGGGAATACGTGGGGACTGGGATGGGTATATGCGCCGGTATTATGGCGTTGGAAGGCGACGCAGGCGAAGGCGGAGTAGAGGGAGACGAGGTCGGCGCATCGTGCTCGCTTTGATTTCATGTGGCGTGGCAGGACTCTATGAAGGCGGTGATCTCTGGCGACGGCGAGCGCGGGTACGTCAACTCCAGAGACGTATCATCCCACTCGTCCGCTTCGATGTCGCCCGCGCAACTGGGGATCGGACTCGATCGCTCGATGCCCGATGGCGACCGGCGTGGGGAGTTGGGGTCGTCGCCTGCTGCGCCGCCGGGAGGTACGCGCACTGCAGACGCGTTTGTATGCACGTTCATTCCTCGTGCTTCAAACGCACTGCTGTGGACGTGGAGGCTTCTCGTGAGCATAATGGTGTATCCGAACTGTGTAATTATGTGAGTCGAGCTCGACTACAGCGCATTGCGAACCTTTTACCTTTTCACTTCGAGTCGCCGGCGCCTATTATTATTCCTCCGACTGATCGCGTCGCAGGAAGGAACATAATACATTGAGGTAAGCAATTTCACGACGCGCAATAGAACGAGGGAGACTCACCACTACTGCCACTGCAGAGATTCCGGGCGGGGTCCACGGTACCTGGTGACAAGACGAGACGAGATGCTTTAGGTGCCACTGGCGGCGTGCTTTCTAGACCGGACGCGCGCGGCCCGTTCCCGGGCCGATATTATTATTTTGTTTTCTCGAAGCGTGCCTGGGTTTGCAGAGCAGAAACAGAGAACAGTACGAGCCTAGCGTAGCCGGGAGAGGTACTGTGGTGCAGATTTCAGGTTGGGCGGGTCCGGGCATACAGCGAGATACAGGGAGGTGCGTATATCGTACAGCGGGATAGGGCAGGCGCCGCGCGTACGCAGGTGGTAGGGGTACGCATGTTCTGAACAATCGACAAGGCGGAGACACAGGCGCAAACGAGCTCGAAACAAAACAAGACTGCAAGAAAATTGCTGCTTCTGATTGGTAGCATTACGTCTAAAGAAGAATATATCGTCGGCGGTGAGCTGGCTATAATCATAATACAGTACTACACTATACGCGATCATAATCAAACAGTACGCGTAGGGAGATGAGATAACCGACGGTCGCAATACGCACAATCCGCTTTTGAACTTGGTGATACATGTACAACGATACAAGCACGATGGAGTGGATGGGGGTGGGTAGATACAAGGGCAAATTGATGGGATAGTGGAAGGGATGGTGGATGGTGGATCGATAGATGGATACAGAGCGGCAGCAGTCGCGCAATTCGCCAGAAAAAAAAAGAAAATCGGGAGCCCAGAGAAAGGAGGAGGTCGGGGAGGTCGTGGGGGCAGGCGGCGCTCAGAAGTCGTCCGGGACGTACCCCTTGTGCACGCGCATGTGCTGCCCCAGGTTGTCGTGTCTGCTGAAGTCCATGTCGCACCCCGCGACCGGGCACTTGTGCGCTACAGGCCCCCGACGCATCAGCACACCGCACAGCAGCTAAAAGCAAAAAGGGACGCACGCTTTTCGTTCGTGTGTATCGAGCGCACGTGGCGCTTCAGATGCTCCCCACGCGCAAAGCACTTGCCGCACTTCGCCACGCGGCACATATACGTGCGCACGTTCTTCTGCACGCCCCCGTGGGTCACGAACACCGGCGCAGTGGGCACGAGGCGCCCGCGGCTCTTCTTCGTCAGATTCGGCACAGGCACCGGAGCGGTGAGCCTGCACGCGCGCGTTGCGCGCGACGCGGACGTGCTCGAGGACGTGCGGCGGCGGCGCGGCAGTGCGCCGGACGACGTGCTCGAGGACGCGCCGGTGCCCGCCCGCGTGCGCACGCGGGTGTGCGGTACGAACTCGCCATCGTCGGGGTCCGGCTCCTCGAACTCGCTCTCGCCGCTCTCCGACGCATCGTCGTACTCCGACTCGCCCGTGAGCCCCGGCGGGCTGTTCGACCCGTACGCGTGCGCGCGCGGGAACGCGACGGACGGCGGCGCCTGTGGCTGCGGGTGTGGCGGCGCGCCGCTACTGCCATATACGGGCGGCGGCGACGGCGTGAGGTCGGACGGGCGGATGAAGCTCACGGGCGGCGGCTCGAGCGAGGCCAGCGCGATGCCGGCTGGGGAGCGCTCCTGCGGGTAACCGAGCGTCATGTCGATGACCATGTTATCCATCTCAAGGTCGCTGCCGCTCGCGCGGGTGCTGGCGCCCGCACGGGGCGGCGAGGCGGCGCAGAAGAGCTGCGGCGGCGAGGCGGCGAGCATCGCCTGACCGCGCGCGATTGCTGCGGGGAAGGAGAAGAAATCGGACGCGTCGGGGAGCGAGGAGGCGGCGGTGGAGAAGCCAGTGTACGGCGAACGCTCGAGCTTGATGTGCTGCGGGGACATGCCGCCGGCATTGAATGAAGCGTTTGGGGACGGGGGGAAGCACATCCTGTCCTCGTGCGAGAGCTGGGAACTGTGGGCGGACTTCTTGATGTCGCTCGACCAATCCATGTCGAGGAAGCGGTTGTCGTAAGCATCATTGTCGAAGGCGGCGGTCATCTCGCCCATGGAGTCAAAGTACTCGAAGTCGTTGCCCTGTGAGGCGCCGCTCGTCGATGTGGGCATGTGGGGGGAATACGGCGACGATGCGTCAAAGATGAGCGGGTAGTGGGAGGGCGTGGGGGATATATGCCGAGCGAGGGGAGAAGCGGAGGACATGGTGCGGTGGTGGTAGGGCAAAGGCAGCGGCGGGCGGCGAGGCGGGCTGCTGGAAGTGATGGGTGTGTAGCGGAGGAACTGCGTCACAGAGGGTGCGCTGCTCACAAGCATTCTGGTGCGTAGAAATAGGCCTGTGGCGAAGGTCGGATTGAGACCAGGGATAACGGTTGCTGCAGTAATGGGAGGTCAGCGGATCGTTCTGGTCAGAAGGGCGGCGACGTACGGCGGACATGACCTGCGGGCTGGCTGTGGGCGAGACCACGGAAGCGATCGAGCGGACGTTGAGTCAGAGGACGCTTATGGGGCGGAATGGGACCGAAAGGCGGATGTGTGCTGGGCGGTCCGTTCGTTTCGTCTGGTTCGTTTCGTGGGGGCGTGCGCGGCGGTCGGGGCGGGTGGCGGGAGCAGACTGTCTAAGACTGCGAACGGCGGCGGGGGAAATGTCGAGGGCAAAGAGGCCGCCTGCGGTGCCAGAGGCAAAGGGAACGACGAGGAAGAGAAGAAAGACTTGCAAGAAAGGAGGGTGGGGGGCAGGCGGACATGGTCCCCGTGTGTGTATCCCGCCTCCCGGCCTGCACCTGCCTCTTCCGGCGCTCTTGTCACCTGCCAGGTCTTCAGAGCGTTTATTTCTGGCCGATCGTTCTCCCCCAACAAGCAATGGTGAGGATGCCTGGAGCGCAAATCGGCACCAGGCGACCAATAGAACCCGGAACAGGCCACGGCATTGAAGTCTTCAGGCGGCCTGCGCGCGCCACAGGAGTCCCCTGCATGCTATCCGCGTGACTGCAAGAAGGTCTGGGCCCCGCGGCGACTCGATGGAGGCAGTAAGTACGTTGCGCTCATACAATCGGGGGTACATCGTGCCATGGCAGGCCCTGCCTCTTGTAGCGCATATGTGGCAATGACTGCCTAACTTTGCTCTCGCAGGGCAGAACAGATCTGGGTTGACACCGAAGCCTGGCGGTGGCATCAAAAGGGAGGTTCGTTGCAGAGGAGCGCATCTCAACCTCGCCCGACCGCACACCATGAGCTACTGGTCCCCACAGGAAGAATGTCTCAAGGAAGTGCGTCTGACCATCCATGAGTCCACCTCCACACAACAGCACTCGCAGAGAAACATCACACACGTCAGTCCCTTTGTCTCCTGCTCGGCTTCGACCGCTTACCACCGCCCGCCCATCCCCAGAAACTCAACTCGGTCACCTGCACGCCAGACTACATCGCCTACCTCGCGTACATCCTCACCTTCCTTACCAATGAAGAGGACCGCATCAGGAACAGGGCAGGCTACCTCCTCAAGACCAATGCCCGCCTCGTTCTTCGCGCCGCCCCAGACGTCCTCGCATTCGTCAAGGCCGCCCTCCTCCAGGCCTTCAGCGACGCCAGCGAGATGATCCGCAACGCTGCCGGCCTGGGCATCGTCGCTTTCCTTGGAATCCTCGAGCCCAGGGGCTGGCCGGAGTGCTTAATGCAGCTTGTCGGTCAGCTCGATGCTACTGATGAAAATCAACAAGAGGTGAGTCGTTTGTTCCGTGCTGTGGCCATCCGTTTCCTCGTCCACTGGCGATGCGTGCGCCTCTTGTCTCTGTGGCCCTGTGGCCCGCCGGTAACAGAGCTGGGCCACTTCCGATTCCCCTTCAGCCACAACGCGTCTCTCGACGCGTTTCCGTCTTTTGATTGAGCAATTTAGCCCTGGCTCTATTGATCGGGAGACATTCCCCACGGATCGTCCGTGGCCCGTTGGCTGCTAATTGATATATCCATCACTATGTACTCGGTTGTGCAGGGCCCCGACCCGACGCCCGCTCCTGCCATATGACGTTAATCTCATGTGTCGATAATGACACACGATCTCAACATATTTACATCTCGGTTTGATGGTCTAATCGCCGAGATGCACCTTTCATATTTGCATCTGCAATGCGATCCTCTTCCAATTCGCTCGCCTACATCTTGGACATAACGCTGATCACCCGTGTTTCATCTTAGGCTGCATCTTTCGTGCTTGAAAAGGCATGCAAAGACTACCCACGAAAGCTCGACGTGGAGATCAATGGGACCTTCCCGCGCGACTACATGGTGCCCAAGTTCCTCGTGCTCACCGAGCACACCAACTCGAAGATCCGCTCGCACGCAGTCGCGTGCCTCTCTTACTTTGTGCCCATCAGCGCGAACGCGCTCCTCGCGCACATCGACACCTTTTTCGCCTGCCTCTTCAAGTGCGCATCCGACCAGGACCCAACCGTGCGCCGCCACGTCTGCCAGGCGCTTACCCTCCTGCTCGCTTCGCGGCCCGACAAGCTCAAGCCGGAGCTCGGCAACGTTGCAGAGTACATGCTCTTCTCGATGAAGGACAAGCACGACATCGTCGCGCTCGAGGCATGCGAGTTCTGGCTCGCCTTCGCGGAGGACCCAGATCTCGCGGCGTACCTGCTCCCGCTACTCCCGCGCGTCGCGCCCGTGCTGCTCGACTGCATGGTCTACAGCGAGGAGGACCTGCTCTGGCTCGACGCGGACGACGAGGAGGACGCGGCCGTGCCGGATAAGGAGACGGACATCAAGCCGCGCCATTACGGCGGCAAGACACACGGCTTCGACCGTGACGGCACGAGCGCCGGTGCGGGTTCCGGCAACGGCGAGCTTACGACAAAGAAGGTTGGTGCGTACGGCGAGAAGCAGCTCGACGATGTCGACGACGAGTTCGATGATGACGAGATGGACGACGAGGATAGCGCGGATGAGATGGAGCACAAGTGGAATTTGCGCAAGTGCGCGGCTGCTGCACTCGACGTGCTCGCGGTGCGCTTCGGCTCAGAGCTCCTCAATGTGATGCTTGAGCCGCTGAAGGTGAAGCTCTGGAGCGCTGAGTGGCTTCAGCGAGAGAGCGCGATCTTGGCTCTTGGTGCTGTCGCGGAAGGTGCGTTGCAAAGAGTTTTATTTGAGGATGTTGCTGACAGTCCTGCGGTGCTGCAGGCTGCATCAAGGCTGTTGAGCCACATCTGCCCACTCTCGTACCGTACTTGATCAGGTCGCTGAACGATCCCAAGGTGTGTTTGGCTGCACACATCAGATGACCGGTACCGAGGTTGATTCATTTGCAGCCTCTCGTCCGGTCTATCTCTTGCTGGACGCTTGGCCGATACACGAGTTGGTGCACGCAGCCAATTTCTGATGAACACAAGAATCAGTTCCTCATCCCGACTATGGAGGGAGTACGTGCCTTGGCACAATCTCACTTTACCTGCGCGTTTAACCGACATTTCTCCTTTAGTTGCTGCGAATGGTCTTAGATAACAACAAGCGCGTCCAAAGGGTCGCATGCAGTGCATTGGCCTCGCTGGAGGAAGACGCAGGGGCCGAGCTGGCACCCTACGTCGAGCCCGTGCTACGGAGTCTCGTTTTGGCCTTCCACAAGTATCAAGCAAAGAATAGGCGAAACCTCTATGACGCCGTGGGCATGCTGGCCAACGCCGTCCGAGGAGGTCTTCAAGAACCCAAGTACGTTGATACTTTGTTGCCACTACTGCTGGGCAAGATGAAGGTGAAGGACCATGACAAGAACCTAATCCCGCTTCTCGAGGTACTTCCCATGATGTCTCCCCTCCCGCTATGCTCACCGCAGGTCTCGGCGCCAGTGTCTCGCCTCAGTCACCACCGCGGTGGGTAAAGCCATGTGTCCATATTCCGAGCATGTGTTCGACCGCTGCGTCAACATTGCGCGCGCATCGATGGTGCAGTACCAGACATACCAACAAAACCCCGACTTCGACGAGCTAGACGAGCTGCTCCTCGTCCTTGCACTAGACCTGCTCTCAGGCCTGATTCACGGCGTTGGCATGCAGCTCAAGCCGGCCATGAAGAACAGCCAGCTGGAGTTCTTCCAGCTCATAATGCTGTGCCTGAAGCACCCGCAGGCGCCCGTGCGGCAATCCGCGTACGCACTCGTCGGCGACCTCGCGATGTCGTGCTTCCCAATCCTCCGTCCACACATGCCGGAGATCATGCAGGAGCTCATCTTGCAGCTCGACCCCGAGCCGAAGATGGAATTCATCAGCGCGTGTCACAACGCCGCGTGGTCCGTCGGCGAGGTCGCGCTGCGCTATGGCAGAGGTACGTGCAGCCCGCTGCCCTTATGCGGCACGCCATGTACTAACGCGCATTGGGATAGATGACCCCGAATTCCGCCCTTGGGTCCAGCACCTCATCTCGCGGCTCGTGCCCATCTTGCTCCACCCGAAGGCCCCACGCAGCCTGCACGAGAACGCGGCCGTGTCGATTGGGCGCATCGGGCTTATGCACCCTAGCCTCGTCGCGCCTCTCCTGCCCGAGTTCGCGCAGGCGTGGTGCCAGGCGCTGTGCGGGATGCGGGACAACGAGGAGAAGGACTCGGCGTTCCGCGGCCTGTGCACGCTCGTGCAAGAGAACCCTGGGGCCATCACAACGGTGCGTTCCAGCTTGCCTTCTCTTTACATCGTGCAGATGGTTGATGATGGCATGCAGACTCGTAGCCTGTCGTGGTTCTGCAAGGCAGTAGTGCGCTGGATGTTTCGTAAAATATTGACCGTGTTCAAGGCGTACTACAAGGCAGGGTGGCAGGCCCTGGTTGCCACCTTCCCGCTGGCAACACAAGAATGCCTGGCCGAGCGGTACGGTGTCTGAGGAATGCACTGCCAGTGTATTCATGCCTGTGTTTCTTGGGTTTCCCAGTGTTCGCGTGCCCCCGTGCCCCCAGTCCCCACCCATGCCTGTCTGTCAAATAACAATGTACTGTAGTTGACTACGTCTTGCATATCAAGTTGCGATGTTCCCTCCTACCAGGCTGTCCGAGTCTGATGCTGTGCGGACAGACGTCCTCGGCTGATGAGCGCTTACACTAAGATGTTGTTATGTCACGTCGCAACTGCCCTCCGACAATATTGATATCAGCCGCAAACTGCCCTCCGACTTGACATCAAACGTTGCACTTTTGACCAGATTTTATGTAAACGGCGACAACGACTGTCACAAGTCAGTCAGGTCAAGCACGCTTAAGCTGTCGGCTCGCCGCCGCGTCATTCGTCATTCGCTCTCGAGGCCGCTCTCGAGCAACGTCAAGCACACACCTCCTAATGTTATGATATTCAATTTATTGGTTGATTTCTCGGCCTTTGGCTTATCATGAATGAGCAAAACACGTGCACATTTGTTATTGGCACCACCGGAACACCACCGGGGACCCGAGAGTAAAGACTGGAACCATATATGTAAGGAAGTGAACAGGTATGAGTAGTTGCATGAGCCCAACTGCATACAAATGCGCCGTAGTATATTAGTAGATAGCCCTCCCGGCCGGCGAGTGCCTGAATGTGTGAGCGCACACGACGCCTAGTAGAGACGTTCTGTTGTATGAGAATGGTTGGACCTACCTGCCATTCAAAGAGAAGGGGCTACCATAGAGCGCCATCCGTTGCGCGCGCCTTGCTCCGATGCGCGCGCAGGCAATGGGAACGCGAGGAATGTGTACAGAGCGTCGAGAGGAGAGCCTTACCCGGTGGGCGGGATCAAACGCACCAGCCGTGAGCGGATGTCGCCTGTGCGAGCGAGCAACTTGTACTCGAGATGAGCGTAGACGCACCGATCGGAGGCCCTCTCGGTACCCATCTGTCGTCAGAGGCAGGCAGGACGTAGCAAGCGTGTGCAAAGGCGGAACACATCGTGTTACACCCTGTCCCACCGGAGGTACTATGGGCCCACGTCGAGCTTCGACTTGTGGGAGTTGAAGGAGTTCTGCGGATGCGGAGAGAGGATGCGGAGGCGAGGGAGATGCGATAGGCCGAAAGTGGGCTGAGTCGGCAGGTCCGAGATTGCAGAGCCTGGGGTGTTGAGAACGGGGTCGAGTGTCAAATGCAACAAATCCATCCTGGTTTGTATTGACGATGTTGTCGCAGGGGGACTATGTGAAGGCGAACGTGTTACTGTGCACTGCAGCGCTTCAAGTTGCGACGACCTGGACAAAAACTATACGCGTTAGGATATTGCGGAACTGACAGAATACCTCAGACATAAACGAAAGCAACTCAATGACCTGGCTAAGTTACTGATTTCAGCGCTTTGACCCTGCTCAGTGGCTATGACGGCGAGACTCAATTTGATAAATGAGGGAGGAGCATGGAGGATAAGCTCGAAGACGGAATAAAAGATGAAGTTTTGAGAGGTTGCAAGACGTTGCCAGAGGTTGCGACTGGGTTGCGACGCTGAACATGACGCAAACAAGAGCAAATACACCACTTAACGCCTCCGAGTCGAAACGCGGCTCTGGCCCTTCCGGCACAGAAGAGCCCCAGCGGGCCCTCGCTCATTGAAACTTCCTTGCCAATGCAAAAGAGCTTCACGGCGTCCTCCACTGTTTTCACGGGATGTCCACCTCCCGTCCCGCGCTCGCGCACTCAGCCTGATGTAGAGGCCGCAGACGACCCTTTGTATCCACGCGCGCGCGCCGCTTCAAGTCCAAGAAATCGAGCACGCTCAAGTAGAAGCCCGCTGCTAAGAACAAAGGTTTTTAGCCCCAGGTGAGATGCCCCTGCCTGCCGACGCAACCGCGCCTAGCCCCGCCTCGGGGAGCCGCACCCCACGCGGATACACCTCAAGTCTGATTCCTCATCGGCGTTGTTCTTCTGCCCTGCGGCGCATCGGTACACTGAGGCGCGGCGAGTGACGGCGCGTCGCGAGCCCGTTGCTTCAAGTTGAACTTTAACTCGGGCTGCGAGAGCCGGAGTGACTGTGACAATATCCGACACCTTACCCGTACCCGCCATACCCGTGAGTGAAACACCGCGGTTTCACCCGTACCCGTGCTCTACCCTAGATATGTAGTGTATGAGTACTGTCGGTTATTACATGAAATATAGCTACATCTACTGCTAGTGCTACAGGCCAGCCGCTAGCTTGCGTGCATCGGGACGGGCGTGTGTGCGATGACATGCTGTCGATGTGCACGGTCGGCGTGCGTGTGCGGGGCCCGCTGTCGATCGGAGGTGGTGTGCGGGTGCGGCGTGGTAGCAAGCGGGATCGGGGGTCGCGTACGTTCGAAGACAGTCCTGGCGGCGCGGGCAGCGACGGCGCAGAGAGTGGCGGCGCAGGCGGTGAGGACGATACTGGCCACCAGGAAGACATGCGCAAGGGCGACGAGGACGTTGAATCGGGTTCGGGCTCAAGCTCAAGCTCGCGGGCTCGAGCTCGTCGGACTCGGACAGCGACAAGCTTGAAGCTTGACGTCGACGCCATGTACGAAGAATGGGAGCGGGAAGATAAAGAGGACCCGGAGGAGGAGGGCGAGGACGACGTTGAAGGTGCCGACAACTTGAGTCTATACTGGCTGCCATCCGAATCAGGAAAACGGTTGCCGAGCGACTAGCTCCCGCAAGGACGCAAGCTCCCACAAGATATTGTGACAGCTTGAGCTGTCTGGACAGCTAGCCCAAGACCCAGCTCCGAAGCGACGTGTCAGGCTCGGCTCGCTTGTCTCTTGTATCGTCTGGACAGCTCTCCGCGGCGGCTTGACAGAACTCTCCAGACCTAAAATGTTACCGTGACAACTTCAAGATCGTAGACGGGTCTGCAGGAGCTGTGACCGGTGACCGGTGACCGGTGACCGTCGACGTCACAGGTGCCCGAGCTTACTACAAGTCCGATGTGCAGCTCTCTCGTACTTCCCCCCATCCCGTCATTCCCGTACTCACTCTTCGCATCTCCACTCGCTCATCGATGCTGGCGCTTCATCACACCCTAGCAGGGATCACTTGCAATGGACTGCTGCTCGAATGTCGCAGTCGAGTCGCCTGCCGATGGCCATGCTGGCAACCTCCCGGATACCCCCGCCTCAACGACCTCGAACGTGTCAGTCCCTGCCAGCTATAGGCATAAGTGTACTGGGCTTCAGGTGAGTACATGACTCAAGGAGTCTGCCCGGGCGGCAGTTCTTCATGCATCTGCCACGTCACTGACTCAGTCCCGCGCAGCTTGCATGTACCACCGTCGCGCGCCTCACGCGCCAGCTTTCCCGCACATGCCACACCACCCTCAAATGCACATGACTACAATGTTCTCAAGCCCCACACCGCTTGCCCGCTGCCGTTCGCATACTGCGGACAACCGTCGCACCGCGTCGCCGAGCACAGGCCGGGCGCGTGTCACGCTTCAACATAATCACCCAGCTGGACCTGTTTCAAGTGTGCTTTCAGCATGCCCGACGCTCAGCGTAGCAACGACAGCAACAACGGGAGCAGCTGGAGGCGGTGGTGGCAGAGTATCGGTCGCGGCGGGGCACGGCGCGCTCGCGGGAGCACTTGCCGGCGGGCTCGTCCGATACAACGGTGAGTCGGACGACGGGCACGATTCCCGGCGGCGGCAGCAGTAGCAACGGCGGCGCGTGCAGATGCAGGCACATCGGGAGCATGGATCACGGCGCGGCGGGGTAAGGTGCGTATATAATGTGTTCGTAGTACTGTACACGCGCCCGACTCACCTGCCCCGTCGCCAGCTCGCGCGGCAACGGTATCCCGAGGACAAGATACCCATGAAATAGGTGCGTACGGGCCCTGCTCATGGTGCGCCTGTCACTGACTGCATGTGCATCGATAGACTGGGCAGGTGGCTCTTCTGCCCGCGCCTCATCAGTGTGCCTCCCGCGGGTCGCTGTCGCATATATCATGCTGCGTTGGACGCCGCGTATCTAGGACCCGCAGGCCGTGCACAACAACGGGCTCACGACGTACGCGTCGCGTGGTTGTCAAGGCAGCCTTTCAGGAGAGCAACTGGCTCGACATCGCGATAGCGGCAACCGCTTGGACTTGGAGAGCAGCAGTTTGATTGTAGCGTAACCTTCTGTCTGTCCCGTTTGCAGTTACATGTTGTATCTTAGAGTTGATGTAGTCAGTTTGCAATGAAAATGATTGTCTGAATCATGTAGCGAGCATAAAATGCAATAACCAACCGGGCTTCAACCAGCTGTCCACAGCTGTCAAGCTCTCATCTGCGAGAATAGCCCTCGGAAGCGACAGTCTTGCACAAGCTGTCCAGACGCGTCAAGCTCGCTTAGTAGAGCTTGATGTGTCTGTACAGAAGGGACCTAGCTAAAGACGTCTAGCGAGCTTGTGGCTCTGTACAGACGCGGCAAGCCTCGCCAAGCTCGGTCCCGTTTTCCTGATAGTCGGGTTTGCGTCGCTATGAATGGACTTGTATTTTGCTACTCATGTATGATGCATATATATACTACCTGCTAGGGCCGCCATCTTACGACGGCCCTCGTATATACTGGCTGCAGGCTGGCAGCTTTCATATCAGAACGCTGCCATCCTTGCGGCCTTCCTCTATGCGGCTGTATGGCCATGTAAGGGCCGACGCGGCATATGCCGGCTGCAAGTGGCTTTATGGCTCTGCACTTTTGCTGATGTTGCAGCCCGCCTGGCTAAGACCCACGTTTTGGGGCCACAGCCCCGATCGACTGCACCCATCGTCAACAGCGACCCCATCGCGGGCGACACGCGGATCTGCAGAGCAGGCCATCCTATGCATATTGGGCCATAGGAAATCGCGCCCGGTTTTTCACTGGGTCTCAGCCACAGGCGCGTTCTGGGATCCCAGAACGCGCCTGTGGCTGAGATCCCACGGTGGCATTTCTGGACTCTGCTAGCTTTGCCCTCCCTACCAGGCCCTGAGAACCAGAGATCCAGACATTACAGCAAATTACAATGAACAGGCGGACAGGCGCAAGAGAGTCCTATCTAAGAGTCCAGGGATTGTGAGCTATCCATAGCCGACTACGTCTGTCAAGTGCTGGGTTCCCTGAGTGCCAGACGCGGGCACCCTGATATTACTGGTCCAACTGCCTCGCAGGTTTGATCTATGCCTCCCATTTGACTCCCCACCCTCTGGCCTACTGGTGCAGAACACTAGCCTCCCTGGGAGTCCAAAGTAGTGCCCCGGAATTGGAGCAACTCCGGGACTGGGCTGCTTACTGCTAGGGACTCATGTCACTTGGCTAGAGGGGGAGCTTCTGCAGGCAATTTTTTCGACGGCCCAGGCTTCCTGCCAATGCCGGATTGAACACCTGCGCCTGGTAGTGCATCAGCCGGCCGCAAAAATAGTACGCGGCGAAACGAAGACGTACTGGAGGTGCGTTCTTGGTTCTGTTTTCTCTTTCTGCAGCCGACTGGCTCAGCGCTACAGTACGCGAACGACTCGAAAAGACCCGCTCACACTCGAGCACTTGCTCCGACTTGTCTCCGCACACCCCAATTCATCTGACAATGCACTTCTTTGTCTGGTGGCAATCGCTCTTGTGGGTTTCTCTGGCTTGCACCGACTCTGCCAGCTCACAGATGCTGACCGAGTTAATCTCCGCCACCGTCGGAAGACGTTTGGCAGGGTTAGTGACAGTGTGCGCTTGTCTACCCGGCGCGTAGGACAATCGTTCCATCACTAAAGGCTTGTCTCCGGGTTCTTTCCGATATTTCGTACCTGGGCATGAGGGAGATAGCTTCTTTGAAGGTGATACAGTGATTAGCGAGAGGAGGCTCGACGCCGTTGATCCCTTATTTAAGGCCGCATCTCCTCTAGCGACAGGCGGTTCTTATATGACCTGGCACTCTTCCTTACCGCCCCCCTCGGTGCCAACACGCTTGCATGCCCCATCCCTTTTCAATGCCTCCATCCCAACCGATCCTCCTCCACATCCTTTACCGCTTTTACCATCCGAGTCATGGCTGTCTTGCTAGGCGTAATATATGGGTGCCGAATCAGGCGCCGGTTCGGTGTCCCCTCTACCTAAGCTGCTTGTCCGCCAGCTGAACCATCTCTCCGTTTCCTCCAGGGGCTGATGTACGAGTCAAATAGAACAATGCCATGGAGGGGACATGGATATGGGCCTGAGCAGGACAGTTGGGACATACAGGGGAACCAGAGGCCCTATAATAATGAGTTAAATCTGTCCTTAAACGTGGGTAAATCTGAGTGGCATAAGTTCTTAGCCCGCTGTTAGCCCTGAGCTTATCGGCGGTAGATTTAAGAGCAGTCCAGGCACCATTGACTTGCGCTCAATTACGCGTTCTTCCCAGGCAGATTTTACCCCCAGGGCAATACTTAGAGTACATCAGGAAAACGGGAGCGAGCTTGGCGCGTCTTGACAGAGCCCCAAGCTCGCAAGACACCTCAAGCTAAATCCCTTCTTGACAGACGCATCAAGCTCTACTAAGCAAGCTTGACGCGTCTGGACAGCTTGCACAAGAACCGCCGCTTCCCCGGATTCGACCGCCGTTCTCGCAGCTGGGAGCTTGAGAGCTCTTGACAGCTGGCACAAGCTCGCTCCGCTGTTGTTTTTCTCGCATATTTTCACTCCCTCATTCAGATAAGCAATGAAATCAATTATTCTGTGATTCTAGTATACAAGGACGAAACCCGGAACAGTAGCTAGCTGAAAGACGGCTACAAGAATACTTGTCCTCAGATA
Organism: Auriscalpium vulgare; assembly: GCA_019915015.1. NCBI lineage: Eukaryota > Fungi > Basidiomycota > Agaricomycetes > Russulales > Auriscalpiaceae > Auriscalpium > Auriscalpium vulgare. The sequence goes on along the minus strand of JAHBBC010000004.1, from coordinate 296,626 downwards.
TGCTCGTGCGGAGACCGTGCCGTGTGATTGTCTTCGCGAGCCCTTACATGTCCGCGCGGCGCGGCAGGTGGGCGCTGCACGCGGACGTCTTGCACCTGGGGATGGGGCCTAGAGGCTTTGCGGTCCGCGAGGTCGCGTCGACGCGCCCTGTCGAGCACATGGATCCACGGCAGTTGGGAGTGCGCTTGTAGTGGTGGCAGCGACGGTGCGGTGTGGCGGGCTTGCGTCATCAAGTGTCACTCGACGGAAGCGCAGGGCCCGGCCCCTGCGCCCTCGGCGTACGAGAGCCCGCACGCGTGCTCCACGGCCGCGTGCTGTGCGTGCGCGACGAGCGCGTGCAGGCGCACGACGCGCGCGAGCAGCGCGACCTGTGGCGGTAGCGCGCTGTCCGCCAGCGCATCGAGCGCCGCGAGCGCGCAGGGAGTGGTGCGCGAGGTGCGCGGCGCAGACGAGCGCGGGCGGGTCCGCCGCGGGCTGCACGGCGGCGAGCAGCCGCAGGAGCGCACGTGCGAACTTGGGGTTGTGCTGCGCGTGCGCGAGGCGCGCGTGGGTGAGCAGGAGGGGGTACGTGAGCAGCCGCAGCGATGGGTGCTTCTTCGCGAGGAGGAGCTGGGGGTGCGGTCAGCGCGCGCGCGGACACTGGGGAGACGGAAGACAAGGTACGCCTTTGCTGACGGCCTTTTCAACCTATACATGCCCGGCCATCAAGACGCAGAGAGACAGAGACGGGCTGAGACTCACTTCCTGTTCGATCCACGTGCCCAGGGATGCTCGGGACTCTGGCTCATCCCGCCGTCGACGACGGCCAAGCCGACCGCCGCCAGCGCGGTCCAGCGAGGCACCCCGCGTCCGGGCTCAGCGCACTCAGCTGCAGACACTGCCGCAGCGCGGTCGTTGAGAGGTAGAGTGAGTGGACGTGTTTGTCGGGCAGCGCGAGGAGAAGCACCCGAAGGTTCAACCGCACCTGCTCGCAGCGTCCAACTGCACATGTCCGTCTAACATCCTTCATGTCCCCCGTGCTCCACCTCCAGCGCATTCTTGCACGACTCAGGCAGCTCTTTGCTTCCCAGCGTCGCATGACGAGTTGCGGCGCGCACTTGGTGACCGCCGCGGCTGCTGCGGGAAGGCTGCGGGTGTATGTCGAGAGGCGTGCGTGATGCGGAGACAGTGCATGAGCCGCGGGAAGTATGTGTGCGACGGCTGTGGTGAAAGGATGGTATGTTGAGTGCGGAAGATGGCATATGCGAGAGCGGGATCAGTTGGTAGCGAGGGGAGGAGGGACTGAGCAGATGCTCGCGCATGTCCTCCGTGATCGCGCCAAGACCGATACTTGTGAAGTGGTTGATCGCGAAGCGCGTGTCCTTGCGAGTTCAACATGTGAGGCATTGCGAATGAGCGCAGTCTAGGGTGCAAACGCCAGCCTCGAGGGACGATTGGGTAGGGGAAGACTCAAGAGTGGGTGCAGGATCAATGGGACGAAGGTGGTTCGGATGACGGAGAAGACTTGCACGTACGAAGGGGAACAACCGCTGGCAGTGACGGATGCCGCCAAGTTGTGACGGCGCCATCACAGTTCCTGCACCTCGTCTTGTAAGCTCTGTCAAGCCGCCGCAGTGAGCTCTAGTGAGCTGTCCAGACCATACAAGAGATCAACCCGCGTACCTGACACCTCGCTTCGGAGGTGGGCCTTGGAGTTGGGATACATAGCTGTCCAGACAACTCAAGCTGTCACAATGTCTTGTGGGAGCTTGTGAGCTTGCGGGACCTAGTCGCTCGGCAACCATTGTCCTGATGTAGAGCACTAGATCACTGTAGTTTTCGGTGCTACTGACTCCTGAGACTATTTACGGGACTTCCGTGCCTTCGTCTTACCGCTAACAATCCATGCCTTCCTCACCTCCAGCATGAGTTTGGTGAACTTCCCAGACAAACCAGGGTACGCTGCCTCAAATGCCTCCCTGTCCCCACCATATCCTGTCTTGAACTCCTCGTAGACGCGTGAAATATTTGATAGTTTCTGTGCTTCCCTGCCCAATGTCTTCTTCTGAAAGGTGGCCTCCCATTTGTGCAGGGGGACAATGAGGCCCTTGGAGGTGTCGCCAACCTCCCAGTAGCGGATGACATCATCCAGAGTGTTGGTCTCTGGGATGCGAGGAGGCTGGAGTGGCTGAGTGGGTGGACGAGCGCATTCATCTGCTGCTTCCGTCCACGCAGGTACATCGTCAGGTAGATCGTCGTTATTGTCTCGTGGAGGATACTGCGCTGCAATGACGGACAGTAACGAGGGGAGGGGAGCTTGTGATCACTTTGATCAGTGCTAAATCACAAAGTATAATATGGCCAGGCTCACTCATAGCAGGACTGCAGGGGGCAGTCAGAGTGCGTGCCGACTGAGGTGTGGTGGAGGTAGTTAGTGTGCGGTCTGAGCGAGGTGTGCTGATGACCTCCTCCAACCGACTAGCCATCTTGTCTATGCGACTGCCTATCGCAGTTACCCACAGCTCCATTTCGCTGGGTGGAGAGCCCATGAAGGTCTCATGCCTGTCCTTGTGGCGATTCTTGAGCATGATGTCCGAGAAGCCGTCCTCATACGCCGTCAACTCATCCAACAGATAGCGCATAACGGTTCCAACCTAGGATGTCATTTTGAGAACAGGGGTGCAATTTACTGGCAAGGAAATCAATTACGTCGTCATTGGATGACCACCCCCCCCACCACTTGACGGCCTTCAAGCTCCACTTGCGCTCATCGAACATGAACCGCCACTGAGCCCCCCCACGGCGAAAGCAATGTGTCGAGAACCTCCCATTACGGCCGTCCATGACACCGGACGCTGATGTCACAGCCTCAAGCATCTTGTCAATGGCGGTGTGCGACATGGGCTCCCCAAGTTTGAGCTCGTCAGTGGAAGCGAGAGCGGGAAAGACGTAGTCGACCGGCAGCAAAGCTCTCTGCATCTTCTGCTGGAGATGATTCACCCAATCGGACATGTACCGGAACATATCGTACTCCGGATGATCGGTTTGCTCAGGAATGAGCATCTCGTGCCCTATTGTAGCACATCAATCTGCATGCTTTGAGAGACTCAACAACGCATTACTTGCCTTTCAGAGGGTCCTTGTTGTTCTTTCGAAAGACAAGGTTGACGGCGATGTGCGGCTCTGAGCTCTGCATCATTCGGAAGGATATGTCCCCCCACTGCAAGGTGATAAGCTCATCGGTTCTACGACAATATGAGCCGATAAGATACACGAGTATTGCCATGGGATCACCTGCCTGGTCCACAGGTTGAACCCTGCTGTTGCGAAGGCCTTGTAGTACAGGCGGCGTGTGAGAGACATGCCCTCTGCCTTAGGGCTGTCCAGATACCCCATGATAACCTTCAGGTCTTTGGGGAGCATGGGCAGAGCATGCGTCACGACAGCATTTCGCTGGGATCGGTGCTTGAGGGAGGTGTAGTAGGCCACAAACTCCTGATCAAAAACAGGGTTCCCCTCCCAGGTCTGAGTCACCGTGCTGAACGTCCATGTGTTGCCCTGGCATTTTAGTTCCCTGCACCACTCAAAGTGTCAGCCTGAGGGCAGATCAATGGCAATGTGACTTCAATGACGACGCACCGGATGAAATAGTCTTTGAACGCAGCCCTGATACCCTCAGCCGTTGAGAACCCGCACCTGTCCACCGAGTCGCACTTGTAGGCGGTGAAGAGTTTGAGAGCCAATGGTGTAAATACGCCAATGCTATCAAACGCTGTCCTCCACTCAGAGACGCTGTCCTCAGCCTGAGATGGCGCCTCTTTGGCGCCCATCTTTCCAAGCCATTCCTTGCCTGCAGCAATGTAGCGGCCGTACGCCTGGGTGGTTTTCGGCGCTTTAAACCAGTCTTCGGTGGTCCGACGCATCTGGTCCATGAGGGTAGTCATCTGGCCGCCGGAGCCCGGAGGGGCCTGTGAGGTGCCCTCCCGAGACAGCTGCCTGGCAACATGGGCACTTTGGCGTCCACCTCGTTTTGGGGCCATGAAGACTGCGCAGTGGCAGGGGCGGGAGAGAACAGTGGGGGTGGGGGGCAAAGAAGACTTTTGCAAGGCGAGCGGCTGCGGCGCTGGGGACAGCAGTGTGTATCTGCATCAGCAAAACCGCCGAATCATGACGGCCCGTTCATTCTCACGCGCTAACAATGCATGGCGATGGATGCTAACGCTGTGCTACCTCTCGCGCAGCAATATAATGGTCTGTTAATGGACTACTATACAACATGTACTAGAGTTGCAATAGTAGCCTCTGCCCGCAGCTGTTCCATGCTGCCCCACGTCTTTCTCGCCTCACGCGGGCCTCACGCCCATCTCCCCGCACTGAGCTCTTCCGTGCCGGGGAGGGCAAACCCCATCTCGACGATCACAAGCAGCAAGACCCTGCATGTTGAAGCCAGCGCATGAGTGGGACGCGCCCGTAGACGCAAACAACTGGGCCGTCGCTACCTGCAGCTCATTGACACTCCCAGTGTGCACGCCGCTCTCCGCGCGTGCTGCAGTCCTCGCTCACTGCGCTCGTGCTCGTCGCCTGCCCGCATTGGCCCCCGTGCACCGCCTGCCGGAGAAGTGCCCGCTGCTGCAGGTCCTCGACGTGTCGTTCAGAGAGTAGGGAGAGCGCGCACTGCAGCGCGTCGCGTGGCGGAGCTGGAAGAGCCTGGTCGGACTCAGGACTGCCCGTCGTCGCAGAATGGAACGTGTGTACCGACAATCGAGTACGTCGGCGTCGTCAGCGCAATGCTCACGCGCGTGTCCGTGGAACTCTTCATATTCCGTCTCCGTGTGTCGGCCAGTCTCCGTCCCGCCGTCTCTCCGTCGCGCCGTCATTGCACTCCTCTTCGTCCGCCTCCTCCGGGAGCCCCAGTCCAGCAGGGATGCCACGCAGCATGCTGTTGCCGCTGTCATCGTGCGCCCAATTTTCCTGCGTGATTGTAACGCGCCGCGAAACTGGGAGGGTTGACTAAATCTGCGGGCAGTTGATATGCACGTTCTACGCGGCTGGCATCGGCGGTCATGCCGCCCGGCCTCGTCGCGGTCCCAATCTCACAATGCGGCACAAAGTGAGGTAGCGGAAAGCGGCAGGAAGACCGGGCGCGTGCAGAGGAGCGCAATGCTCGCTGGCCTTGCGTGTAATCAGGGCGTGGGGAGTGAGCTTGGGACAGGGATGGTTTGTGAGAGCGAGGCCTGGCACAGGCTGACTGCCAGTGGATGTCTTGCGGTTCGTTCGCATTGGGCGCTGTAGTAAGTGTCGACGGGCGAGCCGGGAAGAACCATGTGTGTGTCAGTCGTGAATTCCGCCGCACTTTTGCGCGCTAGATTGACGCCCGAGCTGCTGACCTTGCGTTGCAAGCGCCTCCTGGCATACTGCGCCGCCCGCGCGACGACGGCGTTGCCGAGCGGGGAGCGGTTACGCGGGAGCGAGCCGGTCGGCGGCCTCCGCGCTGCCGTGGTGTAGGTTGGGGTGGACTGCACGGAGGGTGGGGGCATGGCGGTGACATCTCCCGCCTATCGTATACTCTGACGCCGGGCCGCGCGCCGCGTTCTCGAGCCGCTGATGTATGAGCCCGCGCCCGCGCGCCCCGTCGATTCTTGCCCGCACGTGGCTCCTTGTTCTCCTGCTCTTCGTCGCCGACGTTCTCCTCGGCGCCGAGGCCGTGCCCAGCGACGGACGACGCGAGGCGTTTGGTACTCAATATCCAGCTCCTCTTCGCGCTGGAGGGTGCCCTTGAGTTTATTGATCTCGTGCTGCGCATGGGCAAGGCGCTGCTAGAGGGCTTCGACCTCGATACTCAGGTTGTTCGGCGCCAAGAAGGGGCGTGAGAACATCAGAGAGCGACCGCCGAGGAACAGACACAGGCGACGACAAGTCGTACTCGCCGTCGGCGGAGAACATCACATACGTGTCACCCCGCTTCCGGTTCGTGGACGCCGCGTGATTGCTGAAGACGTTGTCGTCCTGCCGATCATGCAGTGTGAGCAGATCCGTGTGCTCGCGACCCTCAGGCGTGAGTGGGGAACCGAAGCGCGGCAGCCGGCGGTCCTCTGCCCTTCACATTGGTGAGCTCTTGCTGGAGGTCGAACTGGTCTCATGGGAGGCTGGAAGCCTGCTTCCGTCCCTGCGCGTCATCCTAGTGTATACTATACACACACGGTCAGCAAGGCGCTATAGCAAACAGGGTGGATGCAACGTACCGCTCCTCGCTCGTGGGTTGCACGGTGGGCATATAAGCGGACCGCTATGCCATGGGAGCGGCGCGCGATGCTGTCGGACGAGCACCCTCGACGCGGGCGCGCAGAAAACCGAGCTAGGTTTACACTCGGTAGCGAGGCTGATGGCGAGGCAATGCCGCCGGGCTGCTTCGGTGTGCTCGGCGGAGTAAAGTACATAGGGCGGGCAACTGAGGCAGGGACAGTTTGTGAGCGCGACGGCTCAACAAGACGAGATTGTGACTTACAGGAGCCCCGAACAGCGCGTATTGCCGTGATGTGCAAGGCCGGCTCCATATATTCTCGCCAGAATTTTCAGCCCATGCGGATGCCTCCACGCTCCGCACTCGCTTATAGCTGCGCACGATAGCGACGCTCGCTACGAGCACCTCGAAAATATCGCGGGTCGCTGGAAAGTGATGTTGCGCGGCCGGCAGGGGATGGCGAGGCTGCAAATTGATAGGAATGCCGCGGAAGAACCAGCCTGTCCACTACGCACGATAGTCAGCTCGGTGCGTAATCAGAGAAACGTGTCAAAGCGGAACGCACCTGTCTCGTCCTGGTCTCATTTGTCGATTGCACAGAGGCTTGAAGCGTGCGCGGCGTGTCGGGGAGCATTGTTGGGGCGCGAGTGTAGGGCGCGCAGCACAGAGCTGGCAGCACGAGGGTGGCGCCGCGCATTGGGGAGAGTTGCTGATGGGGACGGGGCTGCTGTGATTGTGCGACACAATGAGAGGTTGTGAAATGGAGCTCGAGCAGCCAGATTTTGAGTGTCGAGGTCGAACGATAGACTGAGTGTCACCTGGCACAGCGCAGGGGCCACAGAAGCGTCGTGGCGGACGTCGCGGAGGGATGAAGGGCGGAAGCTTGGTGGTAGGTGCCGAGAGCGGGGTAGATGTACGATTTGAAGGTGAACGCACGACTTCACCGTTCACGATTTGCTGCAAGACGGCACGTGATGGCATCAATCGCGTCATGTCACATTGTGACTCCATTCTCCAGTGCGCGCGACTCGGACTAGTGCGAAGACCCATATCCTACTCTCCCTCCTACCACCACCATCTCTCTATGACGCCCCCCTTGTTCTCCCTCCGTTTTGAGTTCCATATCTTTTCTCTCATTTGGCATGGTCCCAATCCCTACTCAACAACAAGCCGGGCGTCCAACTGATAGTGAGCACATGCTCAGTGCCCTGTGCTGCGTGCATGTACTCATCCTTTCTCTCTTTGGCAAGATTTATTGCAGCGAGCTCTCCAACGCGCCGAGCGCCGTCTTGAATGCGAGTACTCGAGTGTTAGGTATGTGTCCCGATTTATGCGCATATATGCGCCAAGCTGATGAAGGTTATGCTCCCCAGTACTCTCGCCGCCAACAGGGTCAGGAGTGCGCAGGAGTTTGGGTACGTGAGCTTGCTTGGATACCATGCTGTTTATGTAGTCCTAACATCCTCCCTACTTCAGTGTTCCTCCCGGCGAGCGGTCCCGACGTCAGTACATGGCAAGGTTGTCGTCTCGACAAGGCCAAGCAAAGCGCGGTTGAAGTGCCGAAAGCGCGGAGTGCTTCTCGAGACGACGCCCGATTGGCAGAGCAGTATGTTCTATGTTTTCGTCCTCTTTGCCCGAGCTCACCCGTCTTCAGGATCGCGCGACCAGGATCATCTTGCCGCTTGCCTCAGTTGCCTGGTACTGAGGTCTCGGGTCCGCTCTCGTGTCTCGTTGTCATGTATTGTAATCACTGCCCTGGCCTGTATGTAGTAGTAGTACTGAATGACATCCGATGATTATCCCCTCGTTGTGTGAACATGGATTATAATACCCCGGGCGCCCTCACAGCGAGCGACCATCTGACAACCAGGTCGCGGTATGTCCGAAATTTGAGTTCCTCGATAATGTAGGGGGGCGCATGACAGCCACACACGGATATCAGCCGATTACGAGCATTGTCATGCATTATAATGGGATAACATTTTTCGACGGTTTTGCTGATGTGCAAATGCAAGTCAGTCGCACCATCAAGAGCCTGAGTCAGCAAGGTCTGCAGTGGGTGTTGAATTTCAACAGTGCCAGGGGCACAGAGGATGTGGACATTTCACTGCGTGGCAGAAAGCTCAAAGTGTTGATTGTACAGGTGTGTGATATCCACAGCCGGCTATCAGATGTTAAAGACGAACGGCCGTCGCCCACTAGTGAACGCACGACAACTCCCCCTCCCCAAACCCCCCCCCCCCCCCAATCCCAGGCGCCGCACGCCGGTGGGGCGCCTGGGTGGTTCCCGACGACTGGAACCAGTCGCACCAGTCGGAGGCGGTCGGAGGCATCTGCACGGTGGGCTGCCCGCCCACGTCCGTGGCCTCTTGCTGGGCCCATGAGAACAGCGCAGGGGGGGCCAGGTGGGTGAGAAGCGGAGGATGCGTTAACAGCGGGCGCAAAGATGATTTTCTGCAAGGGAGCGGCAGCGGGGCTAGCTAGGGGTGAGGTGCGCAAGCCGGTTGCCAGGGTGTCGTTAACCATCGGCACAAGAGCCCGAGTCATCCTATCTGATGAAGCGCAGCTTCTGCGAGGGCTATCTAAGCCCCGTGACGTCGCGAGGCAGCGACGTGATGCGATGACGTGAGAGTGCGAGAGCGCGAAAGAGGAAATCGCGTCGCGTCGGGGAAGGTCGAGCGCTCTTCGACCTCGACCACATCGTTCCCCGAGGCTCTCACACTGAGTTTTTTCGACCCACCCACCTCCCTAAACTGTAGCGCTTGCGCGCAGTGGTGACCCGAATTCGAGTCCCTCGAACAGCACAGATGAACCGGCACACAGTCGGGAGTTGCCGGCAACATATGTACATCATTTGATGGTGCTACGCAGCCACAACCTTCCCAACTCCTTCCCAGACTGGGAGCAGAGGAAGTTGGCAGCTAGCTAGCCTGCAGTGACGGCGCAGCGCCGAGGGCACAGGGGATGTGGAAATTCCACGGCGCCGCAGGAAAGGGCGGGAAGCTCAAGGTGAGGGTGTTGATTAAACGGCCGTTGCCTCTGCCCTGGTAGCTCGAACTGGCCAGTTGTGCCGATGAACCACCGCCAAATCAGAGAAGGCACGGCTATGGCCGGCCCTGCTAAATGTGCACCGCATGCATGCCCGGACGGTGCGGAGGTTCGACCCGTGCGGTTGCGCCGACGAACCACCGCTAAATCTGACCGGGCACAGGTATGGCGGGCCGCGCTAAACGCGACGTGAATATGCATACATAGTCCTCGGAACGGCCCACAGAAAAGCGACTGCGTCGCATGTCATAGCAGAGGGCAGGACGCCAACCGGCAGACCAGTCCCGCGCTGTCTTCCACTGCGCGACTCTGGCAGTGCAGAGGTGTGCGTCCGGTCGAGCATTTGCCAGGTCAAACCAAGCCAACAGGCCGAGGAGTAAAATGAGCTGCAAAGACGCGTCAGAGGCGGTTCGCACGGTATAAGCTGCATACGCAGCTGAGGGGGGAAGAAACAGGCCTGGCGACGCCAAGTTGATAAGCTTGACGAGCCAAAGGGGCCGGGGCCTGCAGATGTTGGAGCCGATCATCAGCGATGTGAAGGATGAAGACGACGCTGGCAACGTACCGAGAACCATGCGCCATCCGAGGGATATGAGCCCGGAGTCCCGCTGAGAACGTCTCCTAGGATGTGCGGTGCTAGACCATGGCAAGGTTCTGCGGAGGGAAAACACAAGAAACAGTTATCAGAAAGCGGTCAACGAGGAAAGAAGACCTGTCGGGCGCCAAACATCACTGCGGCGGCACGTCATGTTGAACGGCGCCCATTGCCATTAAGACAGCGAATGTCGATGCACATAAGATATGCAAGATGTCAGAGGAGGTGCGGCGTGAGCAGTGTGCGGGTTAGGGCGAGCGGTGCAGGCAACGATGCCAGCGAGGGACGCGCGTATGTATCATGGGATAACAATGGTAAGCACTGGAGGCAATCAATGAGAAATACCACGCACCATTTTCCTTGGACGGCCTAGGGAGCGAGTCCTGTATCCATGGGCAAACAAACTGAAGGACTCGGTGGGCGGTGCGAGAGAAGGGCGGCAGCGGGCCGAACACGCGCCACACGGTGTCCGAGGTCCGTCTAATCCCGCAGTCGCCCTGCACCACTGGCAGCTACTTAACACTCTCATCCTACCTTTCACTCTGATCGCCGGGTCTGCAGAAGCCTCCCATGGCATTGCGTGCATCTACTCGTACCAATCTATCCATCGACCTTGCACACCTCACCCCCACGCCACCCAAAGACCCGTTCACCGTCGCGCCATCCCCTCTAATACTCCGCAACATATCCAACTCTCTCGCCTGATACTGCAAGACGATTCACAGGTCATGATCTGGGAGTAGGTGGTTTGGGGAGGCGCGCGGGCCCGGGGATGTTGCGGCGAGCCAAGTTGGTCCCAGTCGAACGTCCCCGGACTCGACCAACTCATCAACAGCACCCGGCGCTCGATTCGCTTTTTAGATGGCTGGGTCCATGCAACACGGTGAAGCATTCTCTTTCGCTATAGATACGGTGCGTTCTTGCTCTATTTACAATTGCGCATGTCCGTCTCATTCTCTGTCACCCGCGCTTGCGATGCCAGCGAAAGGTCAACAGCGTGCCATCTTTCTATCTAGCATCATCCGGTCCCCATTCCTCTGTCCCATAGCTGTCGCACCCGCTGACTTGTCAATATCTCCTCCAATAGGCAGGCTTATCCATTCACTCCGCGTGGGTCCCGCTGCGTGACGCTACGCCGAGGAAACAATTTGGTTTGGCGGGGCGAGGGGCGAGGTCGTCGAAGCTGCTGTGCGAGTGGGCTTTCCCGTGCGATCTGTTATCAAGCTGAGCCCGCCGTTTGCTCCGCTTCCCTTTCCCATTCCGTCTTCCATCCTCCCGCGCCCAAACACCCGCTCACCCATCAAGCGCTCATCTGTACCTCCCTCCCCCCATTGTCGCTGGGCATTTTCATCAGCACTGGGCGTGCGCGTTCCGCTGCATAGTGCCAGCGCAGCGCATTTCTTAGGCTGCTTCGGTGGGCATAAGAACGAAAATTCACACAGCAAGCATCGAAATGCGGGCTGGATCCGCAAGAGTGCCGGTGGAAGTGACCACCACGGGGGCGCAACCGACATGTCGAGCGGTGGCGCTACTTTTCACATACCCATGCTTTGTTCTTTGTCCACTTTGTCCGCAATGCTTACTGGCTCTTTTCATGCACTATGATGCGCGCTCACCGGCGTCGAGTTCCGAAATGTGGGGTGGTAGTGCTGTTCTCGCATCATCAGTCGTATTTTCGACGCAATGATGGAATTGTTGTGGCTAGTAATAGCACAAGCCCAACGCGAGCGGTGCAGTAGATACACTTTATTGATAAATAAGTGTGCCGGCGCTTGGGAAAAGCCTGCCTATGTATGTGCTCGTGCTGTCACCCACTTCGCCGACATGCCTGGGGGCCGCCATTCTCTGAGCGGTTTGATCCTTGGCGTACGATTATGTGACGCTCGTCCAGAGCACCAGCTCCGGGAGCAATTAGCCTGTCAATTGAGCAGACGATTCACGAATAAGAGAACGCGTGTGGGAGTTCTGCGGTTATAGTCGAGGATCCGAAACAACCGCGTAGGGCGGGCCCAGATGGTATCGAGGGGTAAAGCAGGGCAGATTGTCGTGCTGTCGGATAGGCCACTATCCCGATTGGTCAGTTCGACGGCACCGAGAGGCAATCAAACTTGCACATATCTGTCGAGCAACCGCTGACGGCGCTTGATGCGCGTCGATGCCTGTGCAATTCAGAAGCGAACCAGATGTAGAGCGAAAGCCGCTGAACCCGCTATGTAAGCGCAGTGTTATAAGCCATGACCCTGCGCTCGACCACAAAGTCAACTAGGATACGTACCATTCATTAATCAAAAAAATTCTCCCTGCGCGGTCCACACAATCCTCGACGACATGCCGCTCTATCGTAGCTGACGTTGTCTGAATCTGTGAGATTATGCATCCCTCCGAGCCAAGCTATCCCGACAGCACGTCGAGCAAATTCACCGAGCCAAGCACGTAGCGCCCCAGTGGCAACGTGTATTCATGCTTCATTGCATGGATGAGGCTGTGAGAGGTAGGGCTGTCTGTTTGCGCGATGAGATGGAGTCATGGAGGTAGCTGCGAGCAAGGGAGCGCGCAAGTTCCCGCTACGGCCGGACCGGCGCAATTCCCACGGATCGGATTCCCTTCCGCGCGCCGGTGGCCTGTTCTCTTCACCTATATATCCTCTACCGCCAACATTTGGTCTCTGTATCTGCTCTGCCACGACCTCAGCAACATATCCTACGTCCCATAGCACTTTCACAAGCGTCATTCATCAAGAATGGCCATGTCTAGCCAAGACATTGCGAGCGAAAGGTTAGCACATATTGCCCCTTAACAACCCTATTTTTGACAGCACGGACAGCTCGCGCTACACTGACATGGGCTACCATGGCCAGTCCGAGTCAATCTGGATGGATGCTGCGCGCTCCATTGGGCCCCAATTCGAGGCCATCCCCTACGTCCCTCTCAACGCATACACGACCCTGGACAGCATCGATACCGCGGAGCTCGCCCTCTGCAATGCACAAGCTGCGCGCAGGGCACAGCGCGAGCTTCACGAGGTCTCAATTGAGCAGGCCAGACAGGAGATTAGTGCCGCGCACGACGAAGCCACGGACTCCTCGGTGCGCGCACTGCGTCAACAGCACAACACTCTGATCCCCATTGGCCGTCTCCCGCCCGAAGTCCTCGCAATCGTTTTTGGCTACCTTCCAGAGCTCCGCTTTACGGGGAAGGCTGCGCATGGCTACCCGTACAACATCCGGTGTATCGTGGTGACGCATATATGCCGGCGCTGGCGGCAAGTAGCCATCCAGCACGCGGGCCTCTGGGCGAGCATCTTCCTCGATATCGGACCTAAATGGGCAGCCACCTTTGCTACACGCGCGCGACACGTTCCGCTCGCTATCACTTGTCCGGGATCGTTGGACGCCTGGAAGCTCTCATTCATAGTGGACAACATGTATCGCACGAGCGATCTGTCCATTTGGGCTGACCTGAACGATCAGGAACTTCTCGCTCTATCTGTAGACGCACCGCGTCTCCACACGCTCGTTTTCACCGTTGAACCTCATTGTTCGATTCCTATGGGTTTTCTGGGAGGGACACCGTCGATGCGGCACCTTTCCTTCGACTCCACCGATAACTATATACCGCCTTTTTGCACACATCTCACCAGCCTGCGACTGTCTTCCTGGTATTCTTCCGAGGACTGCTTTAACGTGGATCTCGCTTCTATGGGGTGTATGCGCAATCTTCAGCGGCTGGCGATCAACTTCGAGTGCAACCAAGAGGAGCTTCTGGCCATCGACGACGGACAGCTTCCCCAGGTGGTCCTCCCAAAATTGGACTGCCTAGAGGTTACGGCAAGGCCCACGGAGTCTGCAATGCTCTTGCGTCGCCTGGCACTCCCAGGCCAGGCTGTCGTCGACTGTCACATCACGCGCGATGGGAAGCTGGGGCGCATGGAAGCCTTCTTTCCAGTCGCCCTCACATCTACACATTCTCACGCCATCTCGTCATCGCCCAGGGACAGTGCCATAACCGGCCTGAGCCTCGCAATCTGCTCAAAGGACGAAATCGTGATTGTTCCTAGGAGAGGCGAGAATACGACGCACCAGCCACTGACCGTGCAGTGGACTACCCACAAAGATGAATCTGTCAAAGACCATGCGATGATGGCCGTCAAGTGTCTGTCCTCAGCGCATCTGCAGGATCTCACAGTAGGGGCCGATGTTTTTGACGACCGCGCATGGCTGGATATCTCGCCCCTCGTGCCCGGTCTGCGCCGACTCACAGTCAAATGCAACGCGGTCGCCACGCTCACCGCAGCGCTGCATCTGGCTCCGCACCCCCTCTTCCCCGCACTCGCCGTCCTCACGCTCGTCGACGCGGACCTCAGCATCGAGGGACCGATGGCGGACATCGGCGAGCAGCTGGCGGGGCGGGCCGCGGCCGGGTGCTGCCTGGAGGAGCTGGATGTGGCGGAGTGCGATGTGGATGCGGCGTGGGTGGCGCGCGTGTGCGCGGCGCTGCCGGGCACGCGGGTGTCGTGGAGCGAGGATGCTTGTTAGCGGGTCAGACTGCGAGGGCTTGATGCGGGACTGGGGGCAGGAGGAGCTGACCCGGGGGCTGCGGGATGGTGGTGGAGGAGTTGGAGGTGGACGGGAAGTCGAGATGAACGCCGTCCGGATGTCCGCTTGTGCCGCGTTCGTAACGGCCGGCAGCGAGCACCTCTTGATCCACGGTCGGCAACGTCAGCGTTTCATCAGTCGAACATCTGAAGTGCTGCGTACTTGTCGTTGTGACTATTACAGTGCTTTGATGCTAAAGTGGCCGATGCGATCGTGATCAAGGCAAAGTGCGTCTCTTTCCATCATCCCTTAAGCGCTGTTCACTGATTAATCGTCTGAATTTTAAAGCACACATGATCAGCAGAGCGTTGCGCGTGCATCAGTTGAGAGGAACTCCTGTTCCTCCCATGCATCATTGGCCATGGCGAAGATGCCGCGCTGCTGCCGTACGTACCACCCCCGCCCTCTGTCCACATCCTTCTCCAAAGTTGACGCTTGATTCTGGCTCGCTCGTTGCGCGTCCAAGGAAGACTGCAATGGCGGCGTTGTGCGCTGCCCCGCACGCTGATTGAAGGACTCGGACCTGTGTAGACCAGCGTCGCGTGCACCGACACATCACCGACACGGTGAGTATCTGACTGCACGACTTGAGCGAGATACCTCAGCTGACTCCATGCCCGTGTTCGAAGAAGACGCTCTCGGAAAATCATCGCAGGCAGAGTCCTCCGCAGCCCGGCGTCGTAGTCAGTCGGGAATTCATCTCCAGCTGATATAGTCCTGCGATGCTCTGGTCGATGCGGTGCTAGGTCCTGGGCATCGGATGTTCAACGCAATAAGCGTGCATCGGGGTGTAGGCGCAGATGTGCGCCGGAAGCGATGTTCTTTCGCTATAATCACATATGTTCTGGAATCATATCTTTTATGTTATCGTCCGAGTCGCGTTTCCGAGTCGCTTGCCAGCACATCACAACGCGAGGGCTCGACAAACAAGCATACATTTGGCCTTTACTGATGCTCGCATGCAAGGGTAACCACCAGCCGGTGCATATCTATACAAACTTGGACACGACAGCATGCCCATTGGCTACGTGCATAGATGATACAAGAATACGCGTAAGGAGGGCGTGCAAAGGAAGTGTAGACGGTGGAGCTGCGACTTGGCAGAGCCGCCTTCAAATCAAATTAGAATTGACCAGGCAACTCGGAATTCAAGAGAACGACGCACCTCATAAACCCGGCACGCATGGCAAGTGGTACCGCCTGCGCGCTCGCGGGCGCGAAGCCTGCTCCTGACGCATACAGGCATACTTACGCTATGGTTTGGAGTGTATGCGCGTGGTCAGACACATTTGGGTACACGCCGTAGCCGGGCAACTCACCGAGGGCCTCTACTACGTGAGAGGATGGCATAGCTATCCCCACAGGGTACCGGCCACCAAAGGCAGAGACTGAAAGAAAACATGCTTTCGTGTGAGAGACTGCTGGACACAACAGAGGGGCAGGAAGACGTACAGCAAGACCTAGTAGCACGGTAGCTGAGCATAAGGCCATGGTGAGGCAAGGGTCAGGACTCAGGACAAGGCGAGGACGCCGAGGGGAGGACATAGTGGTGGTGGTGGTGGTGGTGAGAGAGCAAACACAGGATCGGACGGGGCGGCGAGGCTCTATATATGGCGCGCGGCGTGTACCAAATCAATACCAAATCAATAACAATAATCGGTCATGGGCCGATATGCACAAATATCCGACCAGGTCTAGGGCCGCGAATGAGCGCTGGAGTGCGGTCGGAGTAGGAGAGGATGCGCTGTGCGTGTCGATCTTGGGGTGGCAAGGGGGGGAAGTGAGCTGCCCTACACACCCACATCGCCATGACGTGACTGAGTGTACACATTCTAGCATGGACGACTGTCTAATTATCACTGCCAATATCCAGAAGGTGTTGAAGGATGAGCGCTGGGCGAGACACCCCATGACACCGGTATCCGGGGTCCGTCATTGCTAGCGATGTTTTTTTTGTGTAACGTCGATGCCCTTGTACTTAGGTGATCACGCCTGTAGAATCGTACCCACGTATATCGACGTGGGCTGAGTATGATTCGATGGGGCGCGAGTAGTGAAAGTACAAAAGATGTCCTCTCCCAAGGAGAGGACGGATATATATATGCTACCCTTATGTAATCCCATCCCATCAATGATCCGAGGCTGTTCCCCAGGAACAGCCCCTTCACCTCAGCCCAGCTCCGAGCGTTGTCTGGAACCCGCGGTTCCGCACATGCCCAAGTAGGACGACCGGTCCGAGTACACTACACCCTCCCCCTGGGGATCGATGGCGATCCTCCAGCTGGTGATGATCCCGACACTGCGTGGTGATGATAATTTTTGTAGACGACCGCCGTGTCCCTCCCCCTGTCCCGATCCCACACTCACTCCCCCTTGGGTTCGCCCATGGGTGAGGGGGAATCGGGCTGCACAGCATCGACCGCAATGTCGTCTACATTGCTGGTGGACGCTGGCATCATCCCCGCAGTGTGTTCAACACTGGCGGGGGCCGATTCCGCACCCTCTGGTATGTCGTTGACGACGTCCATGGGAGCGGGGTTGTTCGTGGATGGGACGGCGGAGGATGGGGTGGTGGCGACGTCCACCGGCGCAGTACCTCCCGCCGGCAGAGGTGCAATGTCCAGATTCACCTGACTGGATGGAGTCGCCCGAGCAGGAGATGGGAATCGGTATAGCGTGCCGTGGCGGGCGACCATCTCACCTACGGTGGGATAGTCGGCCCACTCGGACTCATCCAACGGATCGCGCTCGCTGGCACGGTTGCGCTTCGCACGAGCGAAGCGCTCCATTGCGCGGATCTGCTGGACAGAGTATCCAGCGTTGGCAATGTGGGCCGCGATGTCCTCGAACGTCAGGTTGTGGGTATCGCCCGTGAAGGCGACCCCAGTGCCGCCAGGTCCCGAGAATTCAACCGTAGACCCCAGGTCATGGATGAGGTGCTCGGTGAGGTGCGGGATCGACAGCATCTGCGTTGCGGCGTGCATGAATCGCAACCGTGCGACGCGCTGGTCCTCCGAGTTCCCTAAGGGAGCAAGCCGCCTGAAGTCCAGGTACGCCTGCACGTAAAACAGTGCGGGCTGCTCGTGTGGTTCGACTCCAGAAGGAGTCTGAGTGGGGTGGGCCCTCCAGAACGCCATCCATCGCGCGGCGGGTTCCTCAAGTTGAGGCGGACCGACACGTTGTGGAATCGGCGGCGGGTATATGGAGGCGCTCAGGTCGTCGGGGACCAGATCGTGCACGCTAGCGAATCCGTCCAATGGGACGGATTCTTCCGCGTTGTCAGCGCGGCGCGCCTTTTTCTTCTTGCGCTTCTTCTTCTTCTCGCTCATCTCGACGTCTGCGTCGAGTTGAGTCGTCGGTGCGGGGGCGCCACTACGCTGTCCCGTGCCGGTCGCTGCGCCTCCGCGTGCTGGTGGTTGTCCCGTGCGTCCAGTCCCCGGGACTGTAGCGTTCGGGGCCATCGTTCTGGCTGGCCACTGTGCGTTGTTGCTGGGTGGCGCGTTCGTGCTCGCGGTCCTCGGGACCGTGGTATTCGCGCTCGACCATCCCATGGCCGTGCCTCTCGTCGGTGGGCCTGCGTGTGTTGTCCTCGGGACAACGGTAGGCCTGTTTGGTGCACCCCTCCCCCTTGGCGCGTGTTGGGGTCCGAACCGCGCCAAGTTGTGTTGCGTGGCGGTGAACGTGCGCGGCGGGCGGAGGAAGTAGTGGCGTTGCGAGTACTGCTGCAGCACGTACCGCGCGAGCGGCGTGCGGTTGGCGGGGTTGGCATCGTTGATGACGCGCAGCCAGTCGCGTATCGTCTCCGCCGCGTCATCGTCTGCGATGCCGCGGTTGAACTGCTCGTCGACCTGTGCGCGGGCTTGCTCCTGTCCTTGCGAGACCAGTATACCCGTGAACGGGTCGTATGGGCGCTCGGCTGGCGGTACTGGGAGTGTCAGCCCTACACCCGCTCCCGCAGCGGACCAGGAGCTACCCCATGCCTGGGGTGGTCCCCAGCTCTCCGACGTCGCGGCGGGTTGGGTTGCCACGGTTCCCGGTCCCCAATTATTCGACGGCGCGGTGGGCTGGGACACAGCAGACCGGGTCCATTGGGACGGTCCAGGTTGTCCCCAGCTTCCCGTCGTCGAGGCGGGCTGCGAGGAAGAGGACGGAGACGAGGAGGGCGGCGCGCGCGTATTGGTCTTCTTCTCGCGCTCGCGGGCCTTCTTCTCCTTGCGGAGTTTCAGGGTGTACTCCCTGTCCGCAGCCTTCTTCTCGCGCTCGCGGATGTCTTCCTCGTCCTCGTCATCCGAGTAGTCGTCGTCGTCGTACGCGTGCACGCTGCGAGCACGCTTCTGTCCGACGGGCGCACTCGTTGACGGAGCGGTAGTCGGCTGCGACTGTGCGACGGGTGGTGCGGGAGGCGGCACGCTGACCGGTACTATTGCCGGCGTCGGATGCGACGCGGGGGATGTACGGGCGGCGGGCGCTACCGGGGGACGGGGTTCTTGCGGCGCGGCGGGGCGCTCGTCGAGTTGACGGCGGAGCTCCCGAGCCTCGTTGCGCGACTCGTTGCGCTCGCGACGAAGTCGGTCAGACTCGGTCTGCCAGCGCTCGATAGCGAGCTCGGCCTCGCGCAGTCGAACCTCCTCGTATGCCCTGGCCGCGTCTAAGGCGCGCATCAGGTCCTCCTGGTCGGCCGCGAATGCGGCGTCGTAGTGCTGGCCGTACAGTGTATCACAGTCGCAAGGACGGTGACGCACCATACGCGTAACCGGGTCGTATGCCCAGCTGGCACCAGAAAAGAAGTCTCTCGCGGATGGAGTGGCAGGGGGTTGGCCCTCCGTTGCTGCGGCGGGCTGCGTCGCGGCGGCGGTGGGCGGCGGGTCTGTCACCATAGGTGACGGCCCGCGATCCAGAGGCGGAGGGGGGGAAGGAGTGTGGTGGTGGTAGGCGGGGGGATCGCTGTTGCGGCGCGGTGTGCGTGTCATATTGGATTGAGATGGGCGAGGGACGGAGAAGTCGAAGGCGCCCGTAGGCGTCTTTAAGCTTTTCTCGCCCTGCTTATCTCATCTGATATGGCAGTCCATCGGGATCGCGATCTATGATCCCTGATGGTACCTTGCTACTCTATCCTATTCCTGGCGATCCCGAGGATCACCTCTTTGCTTCCCGCCACTCTGCCTGCGTGGCAGCGACCCAGGGTCGCTGACCCCGCGTAGCCGGAGGTACTCGTCTAGTGCCTCCAGCTCGTTGCAGGTTGCGAGTGCCTCCCAAGTGTGCTCTCCAAGAGACCACTTGACTTGGAGCTCGAGCCTATCACCGACCCATCGATGGCCGGTGATCTCGTCTACGAACCACTCGTCGTCGTCGGGCTGTCCGAAGTCGTAGAATCGCCTCGATTCTCGGTTTGGGAACAGCCGATTGTCGCTCGGGTGGTGTCGTCGCAGCAGTGATGCGTGGAACGTCGGGTGGATACGACGCACACGCAACTCCGTGGGCAGCTCGATCGTGTACACCGACTTGTCCGGGTTCGCGGCTATGACCTTGTATGGTCCCACATACTTCGGGAGCAGTTTGTGAGCCCGGCCTTTGGGGAGGTTGAGGTTCTTGGTGCTGAGATACACCAAGTCTCCAACCTTCACCTCTTCGTCCACACGTTGATGCTTATTCGCCTGCGCGGTCTGCAAGACCCTGCGCTCGATGATCGCGTCGTGTGCCTGTTTCAGGTGCGACTGGGCCTTCGCGGCGAAGTCCCGGACACCTGAGAACGTGGTCTGCGGTATCGTGGGCCCAAATATACGGGGCATGTAGCCGTAGTTGAGCTCGAACGGTGCGCACCCAGTGGTGGCGCTCGCGCTCGAGTTCAGCGCGAACTCAACCAAGGGCAATTTTTCCCGCCAGTCGCGTTGGTCGGGCGCAACCATGCTCCTGAGCATCTGGCCGACCGTACGGATGGCCCGCTCTGTCACTCCATCCGTCTGGGGATGGAATGCAGTGGACATCAGTAGCTTGGTACCCAGTAGTCGGTGCAGTTCGCGCCAGAACGCCGATGTGAACTTCACATCTCGATCCGACACGATGGACGCGGGGACCCCATGCAGCCGCACTATCTCCTTGAGATATAAGTCGGCGAGCTGGGCGGCTGTTGTAGTGGTGCGCATAGGGACTAGGTGCACCATCGACGTGAGGCGACAGATGACTACCCATAGGTAGTCATAGCCGTCCTGCTCGGGGAATGGGCCAGTAAAGTCCATTCCAATTGATTCCCAAGGTTGTGCAGGAATGGGGAGGGTATGCAGCAGCCCAGCGGGCGCCTGATTACCCGGCTTCGACATCTGACAAGTCCCGCAGGACTTGCAGAACTGCTCGATCTCAATACCCATGCGGGGCCACCAGAACCAGCGCCTGATATACTCGGCAGTCTTATGGGCTCCTAAGTGGCCGAGGGTGCGGTGCGCGGTATCCGTGATCAGTTCACGGATTTTACGTTGTCGCAATAGTGCATCGGGCACGCATAGCACTACGTGGCCCATCCGCGACGTGGAGTACCACTTGTCGTCCTTCATCGTGAACGTAGTGAATTCCCCGGGGGACTTTACTATCTTCGCGAAGAACGGATCGGTGTGGTATGGTTCCTGCATGACGGATTCCCAGCCTGGAGACGCCTCCAGTTGTCTCGGCAGCGAGGGTCCATCCGTGAGCGCGTCCTTCACCTGCACCTCAGGTGCAAGTGTTACAGGCAACTTTTCTGCGCCGCTGCTCACCAACGTGGCCGATTCGCGTGGCGTTTCCACTGTGATTGGCGACGTTGGTAGCGTGCTCGCTGTCTGGTCGACGCGACGCGGTGGCGGTGCGCGAGTCTTAGAGGGCTTCGCTGGCGGTTTGGTGATCGGGGCAGCGTATTGCCTCAACTCCCTGGCCGCGCGATCCCTTTCCGAGTCTCGGTTTCGCATAGTCATTGCACGCAGCTCTAGTACACGCTCAGGAGATAGATCATCCATGTCGGGGTCCAATTGGACGTCGATGGTGACTAGCTCGGTACCAGGCATGTCCGGCGGGACGGAGGCATAGTAGCGCGACATAGCGTCCGCTACTTTGTTCACTCTGCCTTCAATGTACTTGATTTGCATGTCATACTTGGCCAGGAATTCTGCCCAGCGAGACTGTCGCGGCGACAGGTTTTTCTGCTGGTGGAAGAATTCCAGCGCCTTATGATCGGTGACGACAGTAAATCGGCGACCGATTAACTTGTCCGACCATTTGGCGAGGGCCTCAAGGATCGCAATCGTCTCGTGCTCGAACGTACGGTAGTTGCGTTGAGCATCCGTAAACCGCTTAGACATCAGTCCTGCCGGACGGCAAGTCTCCCAGACTTTGCCCTGCCCGTACATAGCGCCGACTCCCCAAGTGGAGGCGTCGCATATGACCCATATCATTTCTCCCGTGCGAGGATCGATGGGTTTCAATATGGGCACCTTGCAGGCAATTGCCTTGATGGTCTCGAAGCAGGATGTATGGATCGCTCTCCACTGGAAAGCGGGTCCATTCTTCGTCATGCTCGATAGCACCGAGGTGTATGCGGACACATCAGGCATGAATTGCGCTAGGTACTGCACTAGCCCAAGGAATTGAAGCACCTCATTGGTGTTCGTTGGCCTGGGCCAGTTGCGTACCTTGGACATCTTGTCCATGTCGGCGTGCAGCCCTTGGTCATCGATGCGATGTCCAAGGCATTCCATGTCCTTCGAATATAAATCACATTTCTCCTTGCTGAGGAATAGGTGGTTTTTTCTTAGGATATGGAACACGGCGCGCAAGTGCTCTTCATGATCCTCGATCGAGTCTGAGAATATGAATATATCGTCGAGATATACGTGCACGCAAATGCCGATGTGATCTCGGAAGATCACCGTCATAAGCCGTTGGAATGTGGCGGGCGCATTACAGTCTCCCTGCTGCATAACATGGCTCACGAACGTGCCGTAGATTGTAGCGAACGCTGTCTTCCAAATATCATCGGGTTCGATGCGTATTTGTTCGTACGCGTCGCTCATGTCAATCTTGGACCGGAACTTCGCGCGTGTGACGTCCATTCGGATCTGATCCTGGTCAGGGAAAGGCGTAACATCCTTATGGGTGTTGTCGTTACGCTTGCGCGCATCCACCACAGTCCTCAGTTTCCCCGATTTCTTTGGTATACAAAGTAACGGGGCGGCTTGTGGGGCTGTGCGCATTTCCCACCATCCCGCCTCAACGTATCGCTTTATCTTCAACATAAGTTGTGGTTTAAGCGAGTCAGGGCATCGGGGAGGTGGTACAAGCTGCGTAATTTCTCATCGATTAAATTAATGCGATGATTAACTTCTCGGAACGGAGGGAGCTCTGGGGGCACTGGGCACATCAGGTCCGCCTCCGATTCCATCCATCGTTTCCGGAGTGGCGCCAGGGGATCCTCAGGATCCTCGGGCACTGGGAGTCCCTTTTGGGCTTCCTCCGCTTCTCCTATCTTCATCCGTGCGCGGTGCTTGGTGTGGTTCTCCCGCATGGGAGGGGCCACCGAGGTGGCAGGCTCTACTTTCGTAGATCCCGCCGCGTACCCTCATTCCAGTATCGGGCGCGCCGCGTTTACACGCGCAGTCGCCATCGGAGCACGGTCACGTTTCCAGTGCCGTCGCGATCGTTGGGCTTCCTCCTGAGGAGTCAGTGCAACGATGCGTTGGCCATTGATCGTGATTGACAGGTCGCCAAAGTCGAGAGCGACTTTGTTGCCATGGAGGAACGGGGTGCCCAGTATGATGTCGTAGTGGTCTATATTGGCCACGTCGAGATAGCATGGGACTTCTTGCCCGCTCACTTTGATCCGGCACCTGGTCCCGTAGTTGATCTTTGACTTGGATCCTACGACGCCCAGTTGGAGCGTCATTGGGTCTACAAGTTCAAATATCCCTACCCGGGATACCGTGGCTGCCTCCGGGCTTATGCCATTGGTGGTGCTTCCGCTGTCGAACAGCGCAAATAGTGTCTCGCCGTTGATGTTAACATCGGCGGCGAGGACTATATGTCGTGTCGCGTTGCGATCGGGCTGTTCCTCATTTGGAACGTTACGACGCAAGTTGGCACTGTATACCCAGCGGGGTACTTCAGGTGTCACTGCTGGCAGGTGCGAGCGCATTGCGCGCATGGCGAATAGCATCATGCCCGTAGTGCGTCGTGATAATTCGTCTATGTACGCTGGGGGTGCT
This sequence comes from Auriscalpium vulgare, assembly GCA_019915015.1. Classification (NCBI taxonomy): domain Eukaryota; kingdom Fungi; phylum Basidiomycota; class Agaricomycetes; order Russulales; family Auriscalpiaceae; genus Auriscalpium; species Auriscalpium vulgare. The sequence continues at coordinate 272,944 of JAHBBC010000004.1, read as the reverse complement.
ACGTATGACGGCGCCGGTGGTGCTACATCCGCATTTGCGTCCCCTCCCCCTGCATGACGTGGCCATGCATTGTCTGCGTCGTCGCCGGCGGGGAACGTTGGTCCACGGGGCCGACGGCGCTCAAGGGCGGCGACGATGTTGAATGCGTTGCGCATGCCCGCGTTGTACGCTACTTCCTGACGAGCCTCTGCCTGCTCGGATCGCAAGAAGTGCATGATGGCTCGTGCGGCGGTGGCCAACCCAGCGTTGTAGCCGGCGTCGTATCGGTCATTCCGCATGGATTGACCGAGTTCCTCCGCTGCGTCGAGTGATCCATCACCGCGTCGCGCGTTTCGCCGGTGATTCACGAATACGAGGCAGATGAAGCATTCAGCTGCGTGTATGGGGCCGTACACGGGGTCGAACATCCATGCATGCTCGAGCTCAATCGGTACCCCGAGAAAAAGGGCCGCGCTCACGCGGTCCTCCACGTAGCGTCGCCGTGTCTCGTCCGTCTGGTTGTACCACCACACGACGGCGTGTACGTTCACGGTCTCGATGGAGCCGAGCTCGAAGTTGCGCAGCAGATAAGTGTCCGTAGGGACGCTGTCTGCGAATTCCTCGTCAAACATGAGGCGAGCGGGGAAGTGCCCATCATTTGTGATGGGGTGAGGTATCCCAGGACGCAGCGCGTGTCCGGTGCCTCGCCACCTTCGTAAACCGTCCGCTTGGTGCTGTGCGTACGTGAATCCGTACTCCCGAGGGTATTGGGCGAACTCGTCGCTACCGACGGCTCCTGGCGCCATACCACGGGAGGTTGGGCTCGAGGCGGGACCAAGCGAGAGCGCGGCGCGAATCATGTTCTCAATCCCAGTTCCCGGGGAGTCAGGCGGGGAGTATGGCCCTGGGGGCGCAACTCTGCTCACGCGAGAAGGCCCTGGCACTGGGCGTGAAAAGCTCGGTCCAGGGTATGCGGGGCCAGGTAATCCCATCGGGATTCTCTGCTGCAAGTATTGGACCGCATCCTCCCCTAGTAGCCGTCCCAGATCGACAGCTTGCTGCGAGGGGGCTGGGCCCAGTTCGACTAGCCCAGGCATGTCGTCAGATTCGGAGCCTAACGACACATTGTCTTCTTCGTCGCTAGCGGGCGTAATTCTCATGGAGAACATACGCATGCTGGCGAGTCGGAGTGGGGGCCCCTCATTGTCGTCGGATGGGGTGTCTAGGTATTCCATATCCTCGACGTAATCATCTGACGACGCCCAGCGCTCCTCAGGGGCTTCTTTGTCGTCGTCAGCGCGCTCGTCGTCCCCAGGGGATGACTCGTTGTTCTGCGCTTCAGGCTCTCCCGCTTGATCGTCCTCCGAGTTGTCATTGACTACTCGAGAGGCAAACATGCGGGGCTTGCCGAATTGCGGGCAAGTAGGGTCACTTGAATAGTGCCCCGTCTGTCCGCATCCGAAGCACGTGATGGATTTACCATCTTTTCCTACCGCGGTACGGGGCTGTCCACCAGGGCGGCCCTGTAGCTTCGGCGGGCGAGGGGTACTATCGGGGCGTGGTCTATCCATGCCACTTCCCGTGCGTGTCTGAGGCGAGGTTTGGTTGACTCGGGCGGTCTGAGTCTGTCCTCGGGACGGTCTTACCCGCCGCGCAGTCGCACTCGAGGTCGCGGTCGACTTCCGGGTGTGGTCCACTGATTTATCAGTGGTGCGCGCGGGCGCCATGCTCTGTCGCGAGTCGCGGAACTTGCTCATAATCTTGCTGCCTTCCTCGATTTCGAGTGAGGCTTCAAGGAGCGCGTTCATATCAGAGTATTCGGCCGACAGACCGCGTACTCGCAGCAGTACATCGTTGTACTCCTCCGGGAGCCCGCTGAGGAACAGTCGTTTGAACGTATATTCATCCGGCTGTTCCACCATGCGTGAGGCTCGCTCCTTCAGTTCACTGAAGAATCCCGCAATTCCTTTGCTTCGGGAAAAGCGCGACGCCATGAACCGGGACGCGGCCGTCTGTGCTGAGGCACGGTGGATGAATCGGGAGTACATCGCAGCGATGATGTCCTCGAATGTCCAGGCACGGTGTGCTCGGGTGGGGGCTTCCACCTCTTGGGTGTACCATCGGGCCGCTTCCCCGTCAAGGAAGGACCCGAGCAGAGCTACGCGTTCTGCATCACGGTCTGGCCCTGTGACGTGGTACAGTCTCATCCACCGCAATACTTTCCCAAGCCAGAGCTCCAACGTGTCAATGTCATCGACGCCGTTGTACGAACCGGGCATGGGTAGTTTGTAAGCTTTGGCCACTTGTGCTAGTAGAGTGGAAGTCGGCTCGCCCACTTGTTCACGTATGAGTGCAGCCAAACGCTCTAGTGTATACACAGTGGCATTACGGAGCCGTGGGGCTTCAACACGGCTAGTGGCAGTGTCCTTAGGACGCAGACCCGCGGCGCCGTGACTGTGGTGTCCTACGCGTCGCGCAATGTGGTCGCTGCGAACACTCTGCGGCTCTAAGCTCGCGTAGCGCGTGGACTGTGCAGTCATTGCGCTGATTGGTTCGTCGCGCGTGTATGATGGACCGTCTCCGTAGTGAGAATCATGGTCATCGCTGTCATCCTCCTCAGGAGAATGGCGGTCTGCGAATTGTATACGCCGACGAGGGGTGTCTTTCCGCAATTGCGGTAGGAAGTGCTCGTGCACTCTCTGGCGGTGTCGATTAAGGCGGGCGGCCGCGCGAGTGCGCATGTCGAAATCGACCGCCGTCTCGCCGTCCTCACGGACCGGCCTGGTCCATCCACTGGATGGCATTTCCGCGTCGTCCGCCGTAGTGTTGTACTTCAATCCCGCGCCTCGATTGGCAGCGGGGGGCTTCTCCTCAGGAGTAGTGCCCTGCATTTTTGACTCGATAGCGGCGAGCGACCTGTATGCGTTACTGATGCTGGTGGATGTCTCCTGCATGACCCCACGGGTCGCTTGCCAGAGTTCCTCCATCTGTTTCACGAACATCTCACTGCCCTGCAGCTGGTCGCGTACGTTGCCCATGAGCCTGTCCATCTCGAATGTATACGGGATGTCCGCGCGGACCGGGCGGATCGTGTCCTCGACTTCCCGCTCGGAGCGGGTCACTGATCCGCCTGATGGTGTTGGCCCGGCCGGTCCTCTCGCTCGCGAGGGACTGCCCAACCGCGCGTATGGGTTGCTGAAGTCATTCAGCGAATTGCGGGTGGCCCGGAGGATATCGTCGTCGAATGGGGCGACGTCGAATTCCTCCTCCTCAGCCTGCCCTGAATCCTCAGATTCATTTTCGGGGGTAATCGCACGTCCTTTGCCTTTATCAGGCGGACGTGGCGATGTCTCGGATTCCTCCCGGGGATCACGGTGATCCGCGGGATCAGGGAGTGCATCCGGAGGTATCGCCTCAGGCAGTACCGCGGGGGCAGAGCCACTCGTCGCCATTGGCACCGAGTTGTTCGTCGCCACAGGCGCAGAGCTGCTCGTAGCGGGGCCTCCAGACCGACTTCCCCTTCCCTCGGTATGCGAGGTAGAGGTACCAGAGACCCTTGCCACTCGAGACGAGCGGCGAGGTTCTCCAGTGGGTGTGGGTTTCTTGGGTCCCATGTTCGAAGGGTCGATATATTCGCTTTTAAATCCGGTGGGATTCAAAAAAGTGTAACGTCGATGCCCTTGTACTTAGGTGATCACGCCTGTAGAATCGTACCCACGTATATCGACGTGGGCTGAGTATGATTCGATGGGGCGCGAGTAGTGAAAGTACAAAAGATGTCCTCTCCCAAGGAGAGGACGGATATATATATGCTACCCTTATGTAATCCCATCCCATCAATGATCCGAGGCTGTTCCCCAGGAACAGCCCCTTCACCTCAGCCCAGCTCCGAGCGTTGTCTGGAACCCGCGGTTCCGCACATGCTGGTCGTCCAAGTAGGACGACCGGTCCGAGTACACTACATTTTGCCTCTACTTTCATCTAGACGACGCGGCAACCTTTCCTAGTGTCCCGCACGCTAGTGTTTTGCATGGGTAAACCCCTGGGTGTCGCGGGCTGTACCCATACCCATACCCGCGGTGGGTTGTACCCTTGGTAAATGGGTACGGGTCCAAGCCGGGTACCACGGGTACACGGGTTTCTGATACTACCCACAGGTCTCAGTCTATTACAGCAGACAGTGTATACAGTTTATTACTACGTCTGCACGCGCTCTTTGATAGCATCCCATCCATCAGCAAACTCTTCTTCGTCGTCTCCATTGAGGTCGGGCAGCAGCGCAACGGCCTTGATATCGTCGTCCTCAATGAGCCCTAGAGGAACCCAAGACCCCAAGCAGAGCAGGGCCCGAGTGCTTTGAGCGGAGAGTCGGTTACGAATGTGGGACAGCAGGAGACGGCCGCGGCTGAAAATGCGTTCGACATCAACAGATGTCGCTGAAAAAACAGTGTTAGCAGCAGATATGATAAATATCAGCCCACGGACGTACCAGGAATAGTGAGATAGTCTAATGCCATCCGAGACAGATGAGGCCATGTGCGCTTCTTGTCGTTCCACCACTTGAGCACGTCTTGGACCTGTTCGCAATCGGTAAGCGTCGAGCTCGTCGCGAAGTTGTGAGCGCTTTGGTGCACGCAGTGCCGGCAGGTCATCGAAGACGTTGCTCGAGGGTTGCTACGAGGAGAATTAGCACAGTGGAGCAGAGGGATAAGCAAGGACTCACAGAAATCTCGACCACATCATCATCAGACTCGGGCAAGTCTGCACCAGGCGCGTATGACCGCTCATACTCGTTGCGGACGATAGTGGCCGCCGTGTCAATCCACTCATGCTCCCAGCGAGCACTCTTGAAATACTCGAGTTTGTGTCGGGGATGCAAGACTATGGAATTGCGAGGAAGTCAGCACTTCAAGCCTGCGTTTGGACGATGAATGAGAGGAAACATACCCATCGCGATCCTATACTTGCTGGTAGTGGGCCGGTGCTAAGCACGGCAGGTACGATTCCATTTCTAATGGTTTGTAAATATCATTATGTAGTTAATGTTAGTATCCATTTGCTGCGGCTACAACCTCTACTTGATGTGATTTTGAAATGCAGTAGAGAGTCTGCATGTACTGAGAATAGTGAATGATGTTGAAGGTAGTGATATGCAAGTGAAAGATTGACCTGTCTCAGTCATATCTAAAGTTCAATCTGTGGCATCATGGGTAGCCCTGATACTCTTCGCTCTGCGCTGCGAGGCGATCATTCACCAATTTTCGCACTTTTGACAAGTCAACATTCACACCAATGGTTCAGTGTTGTTGTCTGCACTCCTCTCTGTTGTTCCAACCATAATTCAATGATCGTACACACAGTGCAGTGTGCAGTCGTTCCCAGTCGCTTGCAATACACATCCTCTCCTCCAACCCCTCGTTGATGATTCTCTGACTGATCACGCATTCCAACCAACACCTCTGATCGCGCGCCTCCCTACTCTCATCGGAGACGCACTCCGATCATCTTCGGGAGCCTGACACTCACTTGCACACATCGCAGTACCCTCTTCAGCGCTCAAGGGATCTGGTACTATCTGACACATTACCACTGTACTACATGTGGGTGCCCATCGTCGCTGTGCATGAACTTGCTCAGCAACATTGTGCATTGCTCCGTGAAACATGGACTCAACCATGCCCCAATCAATACCTGGCCGGCCTCGCTCGCAAGCTTGCGCAGGCCGCCAGATATTGATCAGGGGCATGGTCTGCAGTTCAATTTCTGATAGAAACACTTATATGTATTTCACTCCCCGTAGTACTTTGGCTAGAGCTCAGACATGACATGATTTTTGGATGCACGAATGGGGAGGTGACAGACTTAGATGCTTTGAAAAGCCTACAGGAATAGTCTATAACATATGTATTGATGTATATATTGTCAATGGCTCTGTAGTCTAGTGGTATCTGCACTGTATAGTCTTCAAAACTTGGAGGTTTGCAGTTCAATTCCTGTTATAAACAGTTTTGGAAAGATTGGTAATCGAGTCCGGGTAGTACAGTAGCCGGAGTAGAGAGGAATGACGTAGTTTCCGAGTGCACTTGTGCTGTGCATCCGAGACTGACGTCATGGGATCGAGCGTGGGAATTATTTACCGGAAATGGCAATTATGGAGCATTTTCTTCTGACTTCAGAGCCACTGAAATTATGTGCATATCTATTCTAGTTAGCTTACAAAATGCGAAATACTGTCTGAAATGGGAGTCTTTTGAAGTGCGAAGAGGGGGAATTGTGTTGGCTAGGGAAATTGGACCGTGTGAACAAATACCTATATATGGGGGGGAAGATGAAAGTTGCATGGGGGTCCAAAAACTGCGACTGGTGCTTACATAAGAAACGATTCAAGGGAATCGTAACACTTCAGACCAGTCGGTCATGTTGTAATAGCGGTTCAACGTCTTCTTTGCAAGACCGAGGGAGGCGCGGATTGACGGATCAAGTGAGTCGTCAAGGGACTGAGTAGTGAAAGTTTCGTCGATGTGGTCCATGGCCGGGATGACAGTTGCAAGGTTGGGAGTCGCTCGAGAAAAGTACATGGTGGCGTGTTTGAGGATCTGGTATGGGTTGCAGTGCGCATGTAATTAGTGTACATGTAAAAAAGGATCAGTTGCGACGCACCTTCAAGACGCGGCATAGCTGCTCAGCAATATCCCACTCTTCCTCAGAGAGCTCATATGCTCGGAGCTCCGAGCCCTTCTCGCCCGATATTGTGTCGAGGGCAACCTTGTATTCGATTGCGAACATGAGCATGTCATAAGTTGAGTTCCAACGTGTCGCCACGTCACGAGGCATGATGCGCTCCGGGAGATCCTTCTCTTCTAGGACAGCATACCAGCGGGGAAGGTGTTTGGTGGTGGAATAGAGGATCTTGTACGCGAGTTTACGCAGCTGCACCGGTGTGAAGGAGAGAGAAATTAGAATGGTCGGTGGTGAGACAGAGTCAAGAACAAGGCGCACCACACATACCTTAACGAGCACAAGGCGAATTGGGCGGACATTCGCCATCAAATCCTCTCGCTCTTCCTCTTCCAACTCGTCCAGCTCATCCACCCAACCCTCAAGGTCGTCAGTATCTTCACTGCCAGGAAGTGCACCATCCTTTGCCGCCGTCATGATCTCCTCAATGTCAAGACCATCCGCTAATGCTTGAAGCTCCCGCTCAGCCTCGTCAATATCCGCACTCTTCGAAACCTCGAACTGGCGCAGCAATTGCTTTGCCACCAAGTTGACAATGTGCAGGAAGCAGCGGGTCCTGTTTGCCGCACCTGGGAACTTCTCCAAAATCTTCGCGAGCTCGGAGACGAGCGTGTCGTTATTGGAGGCATTATCGCAGGTGATCGACAGGATCTGTAGGTGCATGTCATTTATCTATCTCTCTTCACGTATTCAACTCATACCTTGTGCTCAATGCCAAATTCTTCGAGCACGGAGGCGAAGACGATTGCCATATTTAGGCCAGAGTGGGACTACGAGCACAGAGGTGAGCTCACGCGTTGTTGACGGCAATCGCAGGACTGAACAGTGAAAACGCACCCTAGCGACCTCAACAATGTCCAAGATGATGCACATTGGCACTCCTTCATGTTCAAAGTGGACCGAGAACGCGACAAACGCTCGATGATTCGGTGACGACCATGCGTCAGTGGCGAAGTTCAGTGCCCCGTCATAATCCTAGATTTGTGAGTGATGTGTGCGTCACCCGAATTAACGAATACTGACCTGTAGCATCTTAGCAATACGCCGCCTTGCGTTTGCGAAAGCCTGACGAACATCGCGCGACACGGTTGAGACAGATGGTAAGTAATATTCCGGTCGTCCTGTCTTCATGAGGACATTGAATCCTCGGTCCTTAACAATACTGAATGGCCGCATCGACTCAGAAACCCATCGTACAATCTCCGTACTAGAAGCAAAGAGGTCAGATATGCAACATGTGGGCAGCAAGACGTATACACACCGTGTTTCCGTCCGTGTATGCTGACGGTGCGAGTATGTCACCTTTCCTTTTCCCTTTCGCTCAAATGCCGCAGTGATCGACCCCTCACGCAGGAGGGGCTCGGTAACTGACTTCCTGGCATTTTCCTGCGAGCCAGAGGCCTTTGCTGCCTTCACTGCGGCCTCGCCCCCACACGTCTTCACATGTTTCAGCATATTACCCGTCGACGATGCGTCTTTGCCGCCAAGATATCGCCGCGTGACGTTCTTACAGCCTTTTCCCATGCAGTGGAACGCATGATAGCGACCGTATCGCGGGTCGTAGCCGATGATGGGATCGGGACGGAAGAACGCGTATGTGTACGAAGTCCATCGCTTCTGTAGGCGTTCTGCATACTGATCATGAGCTTTTGAAGCAGTTAAATGAGCGGCCACGGACCAAGTTCAGCCTCTGCGTCCTCTTCCTCCGGCTCGACCTCCCCTGCTTCAGAATCTGACCGCAACACCTCGACATCCGCTTCCGACTCGGAGTCCTCAAGTATGATGTCGTCCCGACTTGGCCGGCCCCCTCGCACGCCTCCATCCGAATCAACATCTTCAACCTCTTCAACGCTCACCTGTCACGGTCGCCCACGCACCGCCGGTTCGCCTCTACTCGATGACGATGCCTTCATCTTCCCTGACAACGCGCGTGGCACGGCGGCCTTCTCCGTGGCCTTCAGCCTCTTTGCTACTGCCTTCTTGCCGCGTTGTGGTGACCGTGATGCGCGACGTTTTCGAGTAGCAGTGTCGACGGTTGTAGCAGTGTTCACGTCTGATGGAGGCAGGTGATCATCGTCCGACTGTGCAGGCTTGCGTGTGCGGCGACTGGTGGTTGTCTTGGTGCTCTTGGTGCGTCGGTCTGGGGCCATAGTGGAAGAGAAAATACTGACTGCACACCCGTCGCTACTGGCGCTTTAAAAGCCTCGACTGTCGGTAGCTTTGCACGCACAGTGAGCCGCTGCGCAGCCTGCGCTTTGACCCCGGGGCCCGCATTGTCTTTGCCACAGAGCTTTGCAGCCACAGTGCTTTGCATAGACCACCGCACGTTACCTGTTCTATTTTATATTAATAACAATAGGAGCTGTAAATTAAATTTGGCTACATGGGTACTGCTAAGGTCTCCGAGGGTAACGGGTACCCAGTGGTCATACCCGTACCCATACCCGCGAGTACCCATACCCGTGACCCGCAGGGGTTTGCCATACCCATGCAAAACACTACCGCACGCTCGCCTGCTCTCCAGCACCGTAACTACGCCACCAGCTCTGCAGATGTTTCGATCGTCTCTACGATTGCCCCTGCTGCAGCGCAGTGCCAAGCGAGGTCACGGTGAACAGAAGTTGGCGGTGGTCCGCTGAATATTTCCCTCGGAGTACGTCTCCGAGTCGACCATCTTCCTATCCGTTCAGTGGCTAATGGCGTAGGATCTCCCCCCCGCTCACATGTTTGATCTACAGTGCGCCTTCCTTTCGCTCGTTTGGTATCGTGCCTCCTGTTGAAGCACACACTCAGGATCTTTCCGCTCCTTTGAACGTCTTCCTGCCTACTCGGACGCTTCAGTGGCAGCAACGTGGTGACATTTTCTCAGGTCATGATCTGTGCGTGCCCGTGGTCTTCTCTGGCTGTAGCTTGACCTTATATTTACAGACGCTGACGCTCCTGCTCACCCAACGACGACAATTCTGCTCCCGCTGCCACTCGGAGGACCCAAGTGAACTTCATAATGTGTTCGAGAGGCTCATAGGTGCGTGGATGATGGGTTTCCACGTCCGTCGCTCACTCATTCGCTCGTGCCGGACCTGTAGTGTACTCGGACCGGTCGTCCTACTTGGACGACCAGCATGTGCGGAACCGCGGGTTCCAGACAACGCTCGGAGCTGGGCTGAGGTGAAGGGGCTGTTCCTGGGGAACAGCCTCGGATCATTGATGGGATGGGATTACATAAGGGTAGCATATATATATCCGTCCTCTCCTTGGGAGAGGACATCTTTTGTACTTTCACTACTCGCGCCCCATCGAATCATACTCAGCCCACGTCGATATACGTGGGTACGATTCTACAGGCGTGATCACCTAAGTACAAGGGCATCGACGTTACACTTTTTTGAATCCCACCGGATTTAAAAGCGAATATATCGACCCTTCGAACATGGGACCCAAGAAACCCACACCCACTGGAGAACCTCGCCGCTCGTCTCGAGTGGCAAGGGTCTCTGGTACCTCTACCTCGCATACCGAGGGAAGGGGAAGTCGGTCTGGAGGCCCCGCTACGAGCAGCTCTGCGCCTGTGGCGACGAACAACTCGGTGCCAATGGCGACGAGTGGCTCTGCCCCCGCGGTACTGCCCGAGGCGATACCTCCGGATGCACTCCCTGATCCCGCGGATCACCGTGATCCCCGGGAGGAATCCGAGACATCGCCACGTCCGCCTGATAAAGGCAAAGGACGTGCGATTACCCCCGAAAATGAATCTGAGGATTCAGGGCAGGCTGAGGAGGAGGAATTCGATGTCGCCCCATTCGACGACGATATCCTCCGGGCCACCCGCAATTCGCTGAATGACTTCAGCAACCCATACGCGCGGTTGGGCAGTCCCTCGCGAGCGAGAGGACCGGCCGGGCCAACACCATCAGGCGGATCAGTGACCCGCTCCGAGCGGGAAGTCGAGGACACGATCCGCCCGGTCCGTGCGGACATCCCGTATACATTCGAGATGGACAGGCTCATGGGCAACGTACGCGACCAGCTGCAGGGCAGTGAGATGTTCGTGAAACAGATGGAGGAACTCTGGCAAGCGACCCGTGGGGTCATGCAGGAGACATCCACCAGCATCAGTAACGCATACAGGTCGCTCGCCGCTATCGAGTCAAAAATGCAGGGCACTACTCCTGAGGAGAAGCCCCCCGCTGCCAATCGAGGCGCGGGATTGAAGTACAACACTACGGCGGACGACGCGGAAATGCCATCCAGTGGATGGACCAGGCCGGTCCGTGAGGACGGCGAGACGGCGGTCGATTTCGACATGCGCACTCGCGCGGCCGCCCGCCTTAATCGACACCGCCAGAGAGTGCACGAGCACTTCCTACCGCAATTGCGGAAAGACACCCCTCGTCGGCGTATACAATTCGCAGACCGCCATTCTCCTGAGGAGGATGACAGCGATGACCATGATTCTCACTACGGAGACGGTCCATCATACACGCGCGACGAACCAATCAGCGCAATGACTGCACAGTCCACGCGCTACGCGAGCTTAGAGCCGCAGAGTGTTCGCAGCGACCACATTGCGCGACGCGTAGGACACCACAGTCACGGCGCCGCGGGTCTGCGTCCTAAGGACACTGCCACTAGCCGTGTTGAAGCCCCACGGCTCCGTAATGCCACTGTGTATACACTAGAGCGTTTGGCTGCACTCATACGTGAACAAGTGGGCGAGCCGACTTCCACTCTACTAGCACAAGTGGCCAAAGCTTACAAACTACCCATGCCCGGTTCGTACAACGGCGTCGATGACATTGACACGTTGGAGCTCTGGCTTGGGAAAGTATTGCGGTGGATGAGACTGTACCACGTCACAGGGCCAGACCGTGATGCAGAACGCGTAGCTCTGCTCGGGTCCTTCCTTGACGGGGAAGCGGCCCGATGGTACACCCAAGAGGTGGAAGCCCCCACCCGAGCACACCGTGCCTGGACATTCGAGGACATCATCGCTGCGATGTACTCCCGATTCATCCACCGTGCCTCAGCACAGACGGCCGCGTCCCGGTTCATGGCGTCGCGCTTTTCCCGAAGCAAAGGAATTGCGGGATTCTTCAGTGAACTGAAGGAGCGAGCCTCACGCATGGTGGAACAGCCGGATGAATATACGTTCAAACGACTGTTCCTCAGCGGGCTCCCGGAGGAGTACAACGATGTACTGCTGCGAGTACGCGGTCTGTCGGCCGAATACTCTGATATGAACGCGCTCCTTGAAGCCTCACTCGAAATCGAGGAAGGCAGCAAGATTATGAGCAAGTTCCGCGACTCGCGACAGAGCATGGCGCCCGCGCGCACCACTGATAAATCAGTGGACCACACCCGGAAGTCGACCGCGACCTCGAGTGCGACTGCGCGGCGGGTAAGACCGTCCCGAGGACAGACTCAGACCGCCCGAGTCAACCAAACCTCGCCTCAGACACGCACGGGAAGTGGCATGGATAGACCACGCCCCGATAGTACCCCTCGCCCGCCGAAGCTACAGGGCCGTCCTGGTGGACAGCCCCGTACCGCGGTAGGAAAAGATGGTAAATCCATCACGTGCTTCGGATGCGGACAGACGGGGCACTATTCAAGTGACCCTACTTGCCCGCAATTCGGCAAGCCCCGCATGTTTGCCTCTCGAGTAGTCAATGACAACTCGGAGGACGATCAAGCGGGAGAGCCTGAAGCGCAGAACGACGAGTCATCCCCTGGGGACGACGAGCGCGCTGACGACGACAAAGAAGCCCACGAGGAGCGCTGGGCGTCGTCAGATGATTACGTCGAAGATATGGAATACCTAGACACCCCATCCGACGACGATGAGGGGCCCCCACTCCAACTCGCCAGCATGCGTATGTTCTCCATGAGAATTACGCCCGCTAGCGACGAAGAAGACAATGTATCGTTAGGCTCCGAATCTGACGACATGCCTGGGCTAGTCGAACTGGGCCCAGCCCCCTCGCAGCAAGCTGTCGATCTGGGACGGCTACTAGGGGAGGATGCGGTCCAATACTTGCAGCAGAGAATCCCGATGGGATTACCTGGCCCCGCATACCCTGGACCAAGCTTTTCACGCCCAGTGCCAGGGCCTTCTCGCGTGAGCAGAGTTGCGCCCCCAGGGCCATACTCCACGCCTGACTCCCCGGGAACTGGGATTGAGAACATGATTCGCGCCGCGCTCTCGCTTGGTCACGCCTCGAGCCCAACCTCCCGTGGTATGGCGCCAGGAGCCGTCGGTAGCGACGAATTCGCCCAATACCCTCGGGAGTACGGATTCACGTACGCACAGCACCAAGCGGACGGTTTACGGAGGTGGCGAGGCACCGGACACGCGCTGCGTCCTGGGATACCTCACCCCATCACAAATGATGGGCACTTCCCCGCTCGCCTCATGTTTGACGAGGAATTCGCAGACAGCGTCCCTACGGACACTTATCTGCTGCGCAACTTCGAGCTCGGCTCCATCGAGACCGTGAACGTACACGCCGTCGTGTGGTGGTACAACCAGACGGACGAGACACGGCGACGCTACGTGGAGGACCGCGTGAGCGCGGCCCTTTTTCTCGGGGTACCGATTGAGCTCGAGCATACATGGATGTTTGACCCCGTGTACGGCCCCATACACGCAGCTGAATGCTTCATCTGCCTCGTATTCGTGAATCACCGGCGAAACGCGCGACGCGGTGATGGATCACTCGACGCAGCGGAGGAACTCGGTCAATCCATGCGGAATGACCGATACGACGCCGGCTACAACGCTGGGTTGGCCACCGCCGCACGAGCCATCATGCACTTCTCGCGATCCGAGCAGGCAGAGGCTCGTCAGGAAGTAGCGTACAACGCGGGCATGCGCAACGCATTCAACATCGTCGCCGCCCTTGAGCGCCGTCGGCCCCGTGGACCAACGTTCCCCGCCGGCGACGACGCAGACAATGCATGGCCACGTCATGCAGGGGGAGGGGACGCAAATGCGGATGTAGCACCACCGGCGCCGTCATACGTAGCACCCCCAGCGTACATAGACGAATTATCACGACGCACTACGGGCATGATGCTATTCGCCATGCGCGCAATGCGCTCGCACCTGCCAGCAGTGACACCTGAAGTACCCCGCTGGGTATACAGTGCCAACTTGCGTCGTAACGTTCCAAATGAGGAACAGCCCGATCGCAACGCGACACGACATATAGTCCTCGCCGCCGATGTTAACATCAACGGCGAGACACTATTTGCGCTGTTCGACAGCGGAAGCACCACCAATGGCATAAGCCCGGAGGCAGCCACGGTATCCCGGGTAGGGATATTTGAACTTGTAGACCCAATGACGCTCCAACTGGGCGTCGTAGGATCCAAGTCAAAGATCAACTACGGGACCAGGTGCCGGATCAAAGTGAGCGGGCAAGAAGTCCCATGCTATCTCGACGTGGCCAATATAGACCACTACGACATCATACTGGGCACCCCGTTCCTCCATGGCAACAAAGTCGCTCTCGACTTTGGCGACCTGTCAATCACGATCAATGGCCAACGCATCGTTGCACTGACTCCTCAGGAGGAAGCCCAACGATCGCGACGGCACTGGAAACGTGACCGTGCTCCGATGGCGACTGCGCGTGTAAACGCGGCGCGCCCGATACTGGAATGAGGGTACGCGGCGGGATCTACGAAAGTAGAGCCTGCCACCTCGGTGGCCCCTCCCATGCGGGAGAACCACACCAAGCACCGCGCACGGATGAAGATAGGAGAAGCGGAGGAAGCCCAAAAGGGACTCCCAGTGCCCGAGGATCCTGAGGATCCCCTGGCGCCACTCCGGAAACGATGGATGGAATCGGAGGCGGACCTGATGTGCCCAGTGCCCCCAGAGCTCCCTCCGTTCCGAGAAGTTAATCATCGCATTAATTTAATCGATGAGAAATTACGCAGCTTGTACCACCTCCCCCGATGCCCTGACTCGCTTAAACCACAACTTATGTTGAAGATAAAGCGATACGTTGAGGCGGGATGGTGGGAAATGCGCACAGCCCCACAAGCCGCCCCGTTACTTTGTATACCAAAGAAATCGGGGAAACTGAGGACTGTGGTGGATGCGCGCAAGCGTAACGACAACACCCATAAGGATGTTACGCCTTTCCCTGACCAGGATCAGATCCGAATGGACGTCACACGCGCGAAGTTCCGGTCCAAGATTGACATGAGCGACGCGTACGAACAAATACGCATCGAACCCGATGATATTTGGAAGACAGCGTTCGCTACAATCTACGGCACGTTCGTGAGCCATGTTATGCAGCAGGGAGACTGTAATGCGCCCGCCACATTCCAACGGCTTATGACGGTGATCTTCCGAGATCACATCGGCATTTGCGTGCACGTATATCTCGACGATATATTCATATTCTCAGACTCGATCGAGGATCATGAAGAGCACTTGCGCGCCGTGTTCCATATCCTAAGAAAAAACCACCTATTCCTCAGCAAGGAGAAATGTGATTTATATTCGAAGGACATGGAATGCCTTGGACATCGCATCGATGACCAAGGGCTGCACGCCGACATGGACAAGATGTCCAAGGTACGCAACTGGCCCAGGCCAACGAACACCAATGAGGTGCTTCAATTCCTTGGGCTAGTGCAGTACCTAGCGCAATTCATGCCTGATGTGTCCGCATACACCTCGGTGCTATCGAGCATGACGAAGAATGGACCCGCTTTCCAGTGGAGAGCGATCCATACATCCTGCTTCGAGACCATCAAGGCAATTGCCTGCAAGGTGCCCATATTGAAACCCATCGATCCTCGCACGGGAGAAATGATATGGGTCATATGCGACGCCTCCACTTGGGGAGTCGGCGCTATGTACGGGCAGGGCAAAGTCTGGGAGACTTGCCGTCCGGCAGGACTGATGTCTAAGCGGTTTACGGATGCTCAACGCAACTACCGTACGTTCGAGCACGAGACGATTGCGATCCTTGAGGCCCTCGCCAAATGGTCGGACAAGTTAATCGGTCGCCGATTTACTGTCGTCACCGATCATAAGGCGCTGGAATTCTTCCACCAGCAGAAAAACCTGTCGCCGCGACAGTCTCGCTGGGCAGAATTCCTGGCCAAGTACGACATGCAAATCAAGTACATTGAAGGCAGAGTGAACAAAGTAGCGGACGCTATGTCGCGCTACTATGCCTCCGTCCCGCCGGACATGCCTGGTACCGAGCTAGTCACCATCGACGTCCAATTGGACCCCGACATGGATGATCTATCTCCTGAGCGTGTACTAGAGCTGCGTGCAATGACTATGCGAAACCGAGACTCGGAAAGGGATCGCGCGGCCAGGGAGTTGAGGCAATACGCTGCCCCGATCACCAAACCGCCAGCGAAGCCCTCTAAGACTCGCGCACCGCCACCGCGTCGCGTCGACCAGACAGCGAGCACGCTACCGACGTCGCCAATCACAGTGGAAACGCCACGCGAATCGGCCACGTTGGTGAGCAGCGGCGCAGAAAAGTTGCCTGTAACACTTGCACCTGAGGTGCAGGTGAAGGACGCGCTCACGGATGGACCCTCGCTGCCGAGACAACTGGAGGCGTCTCCAGGCTGGGAATCCGTCATGCAGGAACCATACCACACCGATCCGTTCTTCGCGAAGATAGTAAAGTCCCCCGGGGAATTCACTACGTTCACGATGAAGGACGACAAGTGGTACTCCACGTCGCGGATGGGCCACGTAGTGCTATGCGTGCCCGATGCACTATTGCGACAACGTAAAATCCGTGAACTGATCACGGATACCGCGCACCGCACCCTCGGCCACTTAGGAGCCCATAAGACTGCCGAGTATATCAGGCGCTGGTTCTGGTGGCCCCGCATGGGTATTGAGATCGAGCAGTTCTGCAAGTCCTGCTGGACTTGTCAGATGTCGAAGCCGGGTAATCAGGCGCCCGCTGGGCTGCTGCATACCCTCCCCATTCCTGCACAACCTTGGGAATCAATTGGAATGGACTTTACTGGCCCATTCCCCGAGCAGGACGGCTATGACTACCTATGGGTAGTCATCTGTCGCCTCACGTCGATGGTGCACCTAGTCCCTATGCGCACCACTACAACAGCCGCCCAGCTCGCCGACTTATATCTCAAGGAGATAGTGCGGCTGCATGGGGTCCCCGCGTCCATCGTGTCGGATCGAGATGTGAAGTTCACATCGGCGTTCTGGCGCGAACTGCACCGACTACTGGGTACCAAGCTACTGATGTCCACTGCATTCCATCCCCAGACGGATGGAGTGACAGAGCGGGCCATCCGTACGGTCGGCCAGATGCTCAGGAGCATGGTTACGATTCCCTTGAATCGTTTCTTATGTAAGCACCAGTCGCAGTTTTTGGACCCCCATGCAACTTTCATCTTCCCCCCCATATATAGGTATTTGTTCACACGGTCCAATTTCCCTAGCCAACACAATTCCCCCTCTTCGCACTTCAAAAGACTCCCATTTCAGACAGTATTTCGCATTTTGTAAGCTAACTAGAATAGATATGCACATAATTTCAGTGGCTCTGAACTCAGAAGAAAATGCTCCATAATTGCCATTTCCGGTAAATAATTCCCACGCTCGATCCCATGACGTCAGTCTCGGATGCACAGCACAAGTGCACTCGGAAACTACGTCATTCCTCTCTACTCCGGCTACTGTACTACCCGGACTCGATTACCAATCTTTCCAAAACTGTTTATAACAGGAATTGAACTGCAAACCTCCAAGTTTTGAAGACTATACAGTGCAGATACCACTAGACTACAGAGCCATTGACAATATATACATCAATACATATGTTATAGACTATTCCTGTAGGCTTTTCAAAGCATCTAAGTCTGTCACCTCCCCATTCGTGCATCCAAAAATCATGTCATGTCTGAGCTCTAGCCAAAGTACTACGGGGAGTGAAATACATATAAGTGTTTCTATCAGAAATTGAACTGCAGACCATGCCCCTGATCAATATCTGGCGGCCTGCGCAAGCTTGCGAGCGAGGCCGGCCAGGTATTGATCGGGGCATGGTTGAGTCCATGTTTCACGGAGCAATGCACAATGTTGCTGAGCAAGTTCATGCACAGCGACGATGGGCACCCACATGTAGTACAGTGGTAATGTGTCAGATAGTACCAGATCCCTTGAGCGCTGGAGAGGGTACTGCGATGTGTGCAAGTGAGTGTCAGGCTCCCGAAGATGATCGGAGTGCGTCTCCGATGAGAGTAGGGAGGCGCGCGATCAGAGGTGTTGGTTGGAATGCGTGATCAGTCAGAGAATCATCAACGAGGGGTTGGAGGAGAGGATGTGTATTGCAAGCGACTGGGAACGACTGCACACTGCACTGTGTGTACGATCATTGAATTATGGTTGGAACAACAGAGAGGAGTGCAGACAACAACACTGAACCATTGGTGTGAATGTTGACTTGTCAAAAGTGCGAAAATTGGTGAATGATCGCCTCGCAGCGCAGAGCGAAGAGTATCAGGGCTACCCATGATGCCACAGATTGAACTTTAGATATGACTGAGACAGGTCAATCTTTCACTTGCATATCACTACCTTCAACATCATTCACTATTCTCAGTACATGCAGACTCTCTACTGCATTTCAAAATCACATCAAGTAGAGGTTGTAGCCGCAGCAAATGGATACTAACATTAACTACATAATGATATTTACAAACCATTAGAAATGGAATCGTACCTGCCGTGCTTAGCACCGGCCCACTACCAGCAAGTCGCGCCCGACCAACGCGACTGGCGGGAAAAATTGCCCTTGGTTGAGTTCGCGCTGAACTCGAGCGCGAGCGCCACCACTGGGTGCGCACCGTTCGAGCTCAACTACGGCTACATGCCCCGTATATTTGGGCCCACAATACCGCAGACCACGTTCTCAGGTGTCCGGGACTTCGCCGCGAAGGCCCAGTCGCACCTGGAACAGGCACACGACGCGATCATCGAGCGCAGGGTCTTGCAGACCGCGCAGGCGAATAAGCATCGACGTGTGGACGAAGAGGTGAAGGTTGGAGACTTGGTGTATCTCAGCACCAAGAACCTCAACCTCCCCAAAGGCCGGGCTCACAAACTGCTCCCGAAGTATGTGGGACCATACAAGGTCATAGCCGCGAACCCGGACAAGTCGGTGTACACGATCGAGCTGCCCACGGAGTTGCGTGTGCGTCGTATCCACCCGACGTTCCACGCATCATTGCTGCGACGACACCACCCGAGCGACGATCGGCTGTTCCCAAACCGAGAATCGAGGCGATTCTACGACTTCGGACAGCCCGACGACGACGAGTGGTTCGTAGACGAGATCACTGGCCATCGATGGGTCGGTGATAGGCTCGAGCTCCAAGTCAAGTGGTCTCTTGGAGAGCACACTTGGGAGGCACTCGCAACCTGCGACGAGCTGGAGGCACTAGACGAGTACCTCCGGCTACGCGGGGTCAGCGACCCTGGGTCGCTGCCACGCAGGCAGAGTGGCGGGAAGCAAAGAGGTGATCCTCGGGATTGCCAGGAATAGGATAGAGTAGCAAGGTACCATCAGGGATCATAGATCGCGATCCCGATGGACTGCCATATCAGATGAGATAAGCAGGGCGAGAAAAGCTTAAAGACGCCTACGGGCGCCTTCGACTTCTCCGTCCCTCGCCCATCTCAATCCAATATGACACGCACACCGCGCCGCAACAGCGATCCCCCCGCCTACCACCACCACACTCCTTCCCCCCCTCCGCCTCTGGATCGCGGGACGTCACCTATGGTGACAGACCCGCCGCCCACCGCCGCCGCGACGCAGCCCGCCGCAGCAACGGAGGGCCAACCCCCTGCCACTCCATCCGCGAGAGGCTTCTTTTCTGGTGCCAGCTGGGCATACGACCCGGTTACGCGTATGGTGCGTCACCGTCCTTGCGACTGTGATACACTGTACGGCCAGCACTACGACGCCGCATTCGCGGCCGACCAGGAGGACCTGATGCGCGCCTTAGACGCGGCCAGGGCATACGAGGAGGTTCGACTGCGCGAGGCCGAGCTCGCTATCGAGCGCTGGCAGACCGAGTCTGACCGACTTCGCGGGAAGCTGGGGACAACCTGGACCGTCCCAATGGACCCGGTCTGCTGTGTCCCAGCCACATCCGCGAGCGCGAGAAGAAGGCTGCGGACAGGGAGTACACTCTGAAGCTCCGCAAGGAGAAGAAGGCCCGCGAGCGCGAGAAGAAGACCAATACGCGCGCGCCGCCCTCCTCGTCTCCGTCCTCTTCCTCGCAGCCCGCCTCGACGACGGGAAGCTGGGGACAACCTGGACCGTCCCAATGGACCCGGTCTGCTGTGTCCCAGCCCACCGCGCCGTCGAATAATTGGGGACCGGGAACCGTGGCAACCCAACCCGCCGCGACGTCGGAGAGCTGGGGACCGCCCCAGGCATGGGGTAGCTCCTGGTCCGCTGCGGGAGCGGGTGTAGGGCTGACACTCCCAGTACCGCCAGCCGAGCGCCCATACGACCCGTTCACGGGTATACTGGTCTCGCAAGGACAGGAGCAAGCCCGCGCACAGGTCGACGAGCAGTTCAACCGCGGCATCGCAGACGATGACGCGGCGGAGACGATACGCGACTGGCTGCGCGTCATCAACGATGCCAACCCCGCCAACCGCACGCCGCTCGCGCGGTACGTGCTGCAGCAGTACTCGCAACGCCACTACTTCCTCCGCCCGCCGCGCACGTTCACCGCCACGCAACACAACTTGGCGCGGTTCGGACCCCAACACGCGCCAAGGGGGAGGGGTGCACCAAACAGGCCTACCGTTGTCCCGAGGACAACACACGCAGGCCCACCGACGAGAGGCACGGCCATGGGATGGTCGAGCGCGAATACCACGGTCCCGAGGACCGCGAGCACGAACGCGCCACCCAGCAACAACGCACAGTGGCCAGCCAGAACGATGGCCCCGAACGCTACAGTCCTGGGGACTGGACGCACGGGACAACCACCAGCACGCGGAGGCGCAGCGACCGGCACGGGACAGCGTAGTGGCGCCCCCGCACCGACGACTCAACTCGACGCAGACGTCGAGATGAGCGAGAAGAAGAAGAAGCGCAAGAAGAAAAAGGCGCGCCGCGCTGACAACGCGGAAGAATCCGTCCCATTGGACGGATTCGCTAGCGTGCACGATCTGGTCCCCGACGACCTGAGCGCCTCCATATACCCGCCGCCAATTCCACAACGTGTCGGTCCGCCTCAACTTGAGGAACCCGCCGCGCGATGGATGGCGTTCTGGAGGGCCCACCCCACTCAGACTCCTTCTGGAGTCGAACCACACGAGCAGCCCGCACTGTTTTACGTGCAGGCGTACCTGGACTTCAGGCGGCTTGCTCCCTTAGGGAACTCGGAGGACCAGCGCGTCGCACGGTTGCGATTCATGCACGCCGCAACGCAGATGCTGTCGATCCCGCACCTCACCGAGCACCTCATCCATGACCTGGGGTCTACGGTTGAATTCTCGGGACCTGGCGGCACTGGGGTCGCCTTCACGGGCGATACCCACAACCTGACGTTCGAGGACATCGCGGCCCACATTGCCAACGCTGGATACTCTGTCCAGCAGATCCGCGCAATGGAGCGCTTCGCTCGTGCGAAGCGCAACCGTGCCAGCGAGCGCGATCCGTTGGATGAGTCCGAGTGGGCCGACTATCCCACCGTAGGTGAGATGGTCGCCCGCCACGGCACGCTATACCGATTCCCGTCTCCTGCTCGGGCGACTCCATCCAGTCAGGTGAATCTGGACATTGCACCTCTGCCGGCGGGAGGTACTGCGCCGGTGGACGTCGCCACCACCCCATCCTCCGCCGTCCCATCCACGAACAACCCCGCTCCCATGGACGTCGTCAACGACATACCAGAGGGTGCGGAATCGGCCCCCGCCAGTGTTGAACACACTGCGGGGATGATGCCAGCGTCCACCAGCAATGTAGACGACATTGCGGTCGATGCTGTGCAGCCCGATTCCCCCTCACCCATGGGCGAACCCAAGGGGGAGTGAGTGTGGGATCGGGACAGGGGGAGGGACACGGCGGTCGTCTACAAAAATTATCATCACCACGCAGTGTCGGGATCATCACCAGCTGGAGGATCGCCATCGATCCCCAGGGGGAGGGTGTAGTGTACTCGGACCGGTCGTCCTACTTGGGCATGTGCGGAACCGCGGGTTCCAGACAACGCTCGGAGCTGGGCTGAGGTGAAGGGGCTGTTCCTGGGGAACAGCCTCGGATCATTGATGGGATGGGATTACATAAGGGTAGCATATATATATCCGTCCTCTCCTTGGGAGAGGACATCTTTTGTACTTTCACTACTCGCGCCCCATCGAATCATACTCAGCCCACGTCGATATACGTGGGTACGATTCTACAGGCGTGATCACCTAAGTACAAGGGCATCGACGTTACAGGACCAGTGGTCACCATCACCATCCCATCCAGTGATGTCCGCAACCAACACCGTTCTGTCAATCCTACCATTCCGATGGCCTGTCCGCTCCGCGAATCGGACATGGTACGTAAGAATCGTGCTGGCGCTCGAAGAGCTGTTCCGCCAATCGCAAGGACAAATCAGTCGTAGGAACGGTCGCGTCAATGCCCGTCGTCCCCATCCGAGAGCGTTGGAGACAGCATGATGCTAGCAGCACCCCAGGGAAACTCACGGTGAGGCATAGGGACGCCTCGACGGCGGGTGGATGGTAAGCTTATCGACTCGTTGTAGTGCGTCATTCCGTGCTCATGGTGGTTTCACAGCGCCTGAAATGCGCTCGTGCATCCCAAGCTTCAGGATGGCCGGGGTTTCAGGTTAATGTGGGAGGTTCGCTCTCGCCAGCGCCGCGCAGGATCGGGGGATTCTTGGGTATGGGTATCGTGTATGTTCTGATCTGCCTATATTATCCGTTCCAGTTCCGCAGGCCTTGATTCACACATTCATGGGCCTTTCCAGAAAGACGCGCTGGTGGCCATGGGCGCTGCCGTCGATGAGGCGCGCCAGATAGTGGCGAGGTGGGCGTCTGACCAAACTCTGAAGACGTAGATCTGCCGTTCAACGCGCAAGATGAAATTCGTAGAATGCAAAGGCAATCTCTAATGCGGCAATCAGAGCTTTGGGGATGAAGCTCAGACATTAGAGGGGTAGAAGTAAGACAGCAATTCATCGGGATCTTGGCAGGCCGACAACGCGACGTCGCCGACATGGCAAATGGGAGATCAGCATCAAGTTGGCATCAAGAGAATCCAAGGCGTGACTATCTGCGGGGCGCGTGATAGGGCAACTGCACCCGCCATCACAGATTGATTTAAATTGGTGCTCGCAGACCACGGTGGACATCGACGAGACTGAAGAGTGGCTCGTCACGATCGGGTCTTTGCCTATAGTACAGGTAAAGACCCTGGTGCTCCGGCTCCGGACCTGTCCGAGTCGGCGTCACCTTGTCACCGCTAAGTATCTGTTCCTGCTCTTCCCACCATTCAGTTCTAGTCCCTGAGACCCTCATCTACCCCAGCGTACGCCCTCGTACGCCCGTTTCAAACCCTTATCGCCGTTTTCGATCTCCACATTTTCTAACGCGCGAAGAAGATGGACGAAGAAGATGGACGATGGTAGCGGGTGCGTGTTGCCCGGTATTATGAAACCTGAATCTCTTCCTCGTCAGCGGCCTTCGTTTTCTTGACATATGGAAGGTATGCCCTGGCGTCTGCTCTCTGTCTCTGTTTACTCATCTGATCCGAGATCCTCGCCGCCTCCCAACGTGATGTCCATTCTTAGTTGATCCCTCGAGCGTATCCTCCCCTCCGGTTTACCGTTTACCCATATACATGTCAAGGAGACGCTGGTGCCCATTACACATCCGATGCGTACTACGACGACAGATGCTTCTGCTTTACCTCACCGGCACCTGGTCGAAGAAAAACCTCCGCTTCTCAGCTATGCGACTCTCAGCGCTACCGCACCGGACCGCGTATATCGACGGCAATCCCGCTCCCCTCGGTCTAGCACTGCGAAACAACGATGCTCTTGACCCCACGCCCATTTTCATGTCTGACAACCCGTCCATGGCGCCCCGCTAAGTGCGGGGTATCTGCGGTAGGTGCGGTGCTTCAGCCTTCTTCCATCACCCAGGGTCGTGTGCTTTGAGCGACAATTCAGTGCTTTAATTGCCGGGGCTCTCGCCGGTCACCTACCGGCCACCTAACACATTGGGCACGCATACTGCTCGAAGTATAAAGCGCGAGACAGCTCTCGTTTTAAAGTTCAAGGATCTATTTCAGCTGCCTTTCAGTGCTCTATTGCTCATGTCTTCCGCGTCACAGTCCACCTCCGCCATCTGGCCATGGGTAAGTAATGCCTCCCCCTTCTGTTGTCTGCAGCTGACCTGCCACCCATCTCCTGCAGATCGAGCTCTCCCGCGTCAACATATTCGCGGGCACCATGTTACTGTTCTGGCCCTATGGTACGCTGCCAATACCCTTCTGTGCGCACGAAGTGCTGACGACCAAATAGCTTGGGGCCTGACGATGTCAGCGCGCTCGGTGTCCATGCCGCTTACCACGTACGCGGCCAGCATTGCTTACGGCCTCGTCTTCGCGACCGTGCTGCACAGTGCGTATTTTTACCCGACTCCGAGGACCGCGCCGCGCACTGACATGAGGCAGGCGCCATGTGCGTGTGGAATGACATCCTGGACCGCGAGTTCGACCGCCTGGTCGGTGCGTAAGCATGTCCGTCTGCGCGTCCTTTTGCTGATCGGACATTAACACGCCAGAGCGCACCAAGTATCGCCCCATTGCGGACGGGCGTATATCCGTCCCCGGCGCACTGGCTTTTCTAGCTGTCCACCTCGTGGTGATCATCGCGCTGATGTGGCCTCTTAACACCCTTGCGTGCGTGCCTCTTCTACCGCCCCAACACCCCGCTCAAATGACGCATAGGTGGAATATTGGCTTAATCACGGTGTTCCCGCTCAACGGGATATACCCGCTGATGAAACGCATCACAAACTGGCCGCAAGCCTGGCTCGGTATGTTTTGGGTACCCTGCACGATGGCCGGTGGCTGGGTCTGATAGTCTGCTTCGCAGGCCTCGCGCACAATATGCTTGCGCTCGTATCATGGAGCGCGGTACAACATGAGATCTCGCCCGCGGCGTTCGCCTTGCTCGCGGGGTGCTGGTCGTAAGTCCGCTCTCCTTCTCCACCCTTTCCCGCCCAGCTAACACACCGCCCATCCAGGTGGACACTTTATTTCGGTGCCTCCCCTTTTCCACGTCCGCCTTTTGCGCACGCACTCATCGCATTTGCGCACACAGATACGATCTACGCGTGCCAGGACAAGCGCGACGACGTACGCGCTGGCGTCAAGTCTACCGCGCTTCTCTTCGGCACACAGGTCAAGGCCGCGCTGGCGTTTTTCGCCGCCCTCGTCGCAGGCGGCCTCGCGGCCAGCGGGCACCTCGGCGCGCAGGGCCCCGCATTCTACGCGCTCGCGGTCGGCGGCGCGGTGTTGCACCTCGGGTGGCAGCTGGGCGGCCTCGATGTGGATAATGCGCGGAGCTGTTTGGCTGCGGTATGTCTTGCACTCTTTGAGATAGGCGCGGTGTTAACTTTACTGGAATTGCAGTTCGAGAAGAATGGGTTTGAGTTTGGGGGGATTGTGTGGGCGGGGCTGGTCGTGGATTATTTGCTGGTGTGAGATGCGTTTGGCGCTGTGGTCTGCCTTCATGATTATTTTCTCTTCCGCTCGGCAGCCTTATGTCTTGCACATATTTGCAGGCATTTCAAGTTGCGCGCGTGGTGTATTTCATGAAAAGATGTATGATTGCCTTGTTTGTATCATTTTCAATATGTTCGGCTCGGGTGGGGCGAGTCACTTGGCTGCGCACACCCCGTCACTTCGACGGGCGCGTTTCATCAACGAGCACGATCATCACGCACGGCCTGAAATTCCCGCATTAGAAGACTATCACTCTGTACATAAACATTAACAAATGCGTAGTTCAAAAATTGCTCTTAGCTCTTGCTTCGCGGCCCGGAACCCCGTCTACTGCGTGCTCAACGTTTGGACCGGCCGACACATCGAGACCATTGGAATCGCATCCAAAATTCCACCACGACGTCTGTCACCCGCGTGCCGTCGCCGCAATATGTGTGTCGTTCGCCGAACGTGCACTGCGTCGAATGAGGGCCAGATATGTGGATCGGCTTGTGGGCGCATGTTCAGATGAGTTAGACGAAGGGTGCTAGGGTAATACAAACACAAACTCGGAATTGGTATGATATTCCGCGAGAATGCGATGCTTGCGTGTCGCACCGATGGGCAGTCACGGCCCCTCACGGGTAACAACTGGTGTATGCCATGAGCTTCCTGTCGGTTCCCTGAATCTTATGAGCATCTTATGAGCTGCGCGTACTTGTGACCGCTTCGAGTATCTAGATGCGATATTATCGTTGGGCTTCGGGGTTAGAAAAACGCAGAGCCCACCATGTTCCGTGCATCTGGTCCAGGAAGTGATTCGGAATGTATTCTCTATCTCCACCACACTGGCCAATGAAAGTGAGAAATGCGGATATATACGCGAGTAGATGGGCCATACGCACATCGAGCTAGCAACAGCGATGTGCACTGGTGACGGTGACAGTGAGTCCTAAACGACCTGCGTGCAATTAGCACTGGGATAGCGCATGTGATATGCTTGTCACGCACCGTCATGCGTCTATGCCTCCGTCAATCCAAGCCATGATTCCCGATAGCAAGACCGCCCTGGCAGCCTGAGAGACGCGCCTTGATTCTTCAATGCATGATCAAATTATTCAATAAATATTGCACAGGCCGCTGTCGACGAGGCAGGGCTGCCTGCAGAGCACGGGCTGCGCGATGAGATGGAGAGCGCGGACAAGTTGCCCGCTAGGCGCCCGACAGGCGACGCGTCAGTGGCTGCGGGCTGCGGGCGCCTATACTGCCAATCTTCCTCCCGAGCCACCATCACAACATGGCCACTACGCCTCGACCGACTCATTGAGCAGACGTACGCCATGTGTCCTGGCTTGTGCGGCGCGCAATATCTTGTTGATTCAGATACATTCGAGTTAGCGCCGCGCGGCGAGGCCGCAGCAGCACTACCGTGGCCTGGTGTTCGCGAGGCATCCTCTCGGTAGTCTGTCGCGACCATGACATCCAAGACTCCGGACCAAGAAGGAGACAGCTGTGTCGCGTTTTGTGGGCCAGCGCTGCCATGTCGACGCGCTCTGCGCTCTCCCTCGCCCACTCCCTCGCCCTTGCCCTCGGCCTTAAGTGCACACTGCCACGTCAAATCAAGTCGTATTCCTAGTCATAGGTACGCAAATTCTTCAATTTGTGCTAAGAGAGAGTCTGAGCGTCTTATAGCAAAGAGTCATAACTTGTCGACTTAGGAGGATGCGCCTCGAGGCACGATATCCAAGACCGGGCCTTCCAGACTCTCGCATCTATCCCGACCGACCAAGGCAACCGTATTCTAGTCATCCGTAATGTCGCGGCTCAATACGCCATTGTCTCGACTCCGAATATCGCCCACCCCACAAGGCAGCATTGTCCGCCCCTGAAAAGCGCCATGCGCTCATCTGTGGCCGGTACCTTGCACGCACTACATAAATACCCCACACCCGCAGCTCCCCACCATTGTCCCCCGCCCTCCCTCTTCCCACCTTCACCGCTCACTCACCATTTATCCATGCCAAACATGAACCGGACCAAACCAAAAGCCCCCGCACCCGCCGCACTCGTACGCCACCACCCACCCACTCCACCTCAATCCGCTGACCGCAGACGACCGCACCACAGCCCCCCGCCGTGCTCAGCGGCGGCTACCTCGCCGCCGCCGTCTCCCCCGCCTTCGCCGCGGGCTACCTCGCGCGCCTGGCGGGCCCCGCGCCCGCGCTCGGCGTCGCGCCGTCCGGCGCGCCCGTCGTGCGCGGCAAGGCCGTCCCGCGCCGCGGCCGCGTGCCGCTCGACTACGCGTACGACGCGCGCCGCGGCGCCGTGCTCCCCGTCCCCGACGCGCTGCGCCTCGGCGCGCCGCGCCCCGAGCCGCCGATCTGGTTTGTGCGCGCGGGCACGGCGGGCGGGCTGGGGGTCGGCGCGGCGGACGTGCTGGGCGGGCGCGCGCGCGTGGTGGACGGCGCGGAGCGCGCGTGGCTCGCGCCGGAGGGGTGTGTGAGTGTTGATTTGGGCATCACGGTGCGTGTGGTTGCTCGTTTTTGGATGCGGGAGACTGATGGCTGTATGCACGTAGTGGCCGGGGTACCACAAGTACACGCATACGATGCAGATCCGCTCGCTGGACCCGCACCGCCCGCTGCCCCCGCCCGACATCGCTACGTTTCTGTGGCACATCGCACGCACCGTCGAGGAGTTCATGACCGTGCGTGTTCCCTTCCTATCCTATCCCGCACATTCCTAAGACCGCGGCTGATTGTTTTGCGCCACCAGCACGCGTCACGCCGCGAGATGGGCACGCCTGCGCCGCCACACGAGATGGACATCGGGGTAGGCGTGCACGTGCAGGACGTGACGATCATAGGCGCGATTAATATCTCAGAGGGAAGGTGGTACCCCGTCCTGCGGCTCCCGCCTGCGCCGCAGTAGCTCTGTCGGTTTGGTGTTCTTTGTGCTCCGAGGCATCCTGTGGTCAGTATTTTGAAAATCAGTAAAGGAGCATGTCAAGGAAGACTCTTGTTGGGCCGTGTCACCAACCAGGGTGTTCGTATTCGCCGTAAAATCAGGCGGGCTGCGAGAGTAGTAGCGAGGGTCGTTGCCATCATAGATCACATTTGGTCCAACCATTGCGACTCGACATTTAATTGTGCTTGCTACCCATCACAATTCACTGGCGGCGAATGTAAAGCTTTACATGCTCACAGCGACTAGCTAACAAGGAGTAAGAAACAGTATAAGGAAATTTGACAAAAAGGTCCGTAATACGCACCCAAGTCCGGCAACCCCGGTCAGGCGCCACAGGTACCAGTACTCTAAGAGAGTAAACAGAAGGGGGCCGCGAAGAGAGTCAAAGGCTTATGCAAAGGAGAGCGCGACATCGGCAATTTTCGTAAGTGCAGCCTTGTCACAGCCAGATCTGTCGATGAGGCCCGCGTAATTGTCGGGCGGAGGGGCAAGTGGATGGGCAACCACACTCCCGATGGACCACGGGTGGGGGTTGAACCTCGGGGGGGACGACTGAGTCACTGCGAGAGAGAAAGCCTTGGGGGAATTGAACAGGTTCGAGATGCACGGAGTGCGTTGGGAGGGTGGAACAAGATTCAACGCCGCCGCCTTCCTATCTCCATCCTCCATACTGCCGTTGCACGCGAGAGAAAGGGCGGACCTCCACAGACGTGAACACTGCCAGGGTGAGTGTGCTTTCCCGAGTGTCAGGCCCGCGGCCACCGCTAAAGCTGCCTCGACGTGAATCAACATGCGTCGTACTTTGATTTCTTCCTCCGCCCGGACGTTCTAAAGCATACATCAGTATTAGGAAACTAACGGAAGAAGTATCGTTGCGCACCTGCCCGTTTAGACTGAAAAACGTCCGCAAGTCCGCAATACGTTCGTGGAGGTCGCGTTCCTGCTCCGCCATACGTTTGCACTCCTCCGGCACGGCCCACGTCTCTTCCTCGAGGGCGAGTAACCTGGCTTTGAGCTGGTTCACTCTCTCTTGCAACAAGAGAGTAGGTGTTGGTTCGACGATGGCCGCGGAACTGGGGATACGTGTTTCGAAGGGCGCCAAGGGGTGCACAGGAGCGTTAAATGGAATTTCTGGGGTAGGTGCCCCGGAGACGAGCGGCGTGTTCTCGGAAGTGTTACCGTGTCGTTGGCGATCTCCTCGACCTCCCGGAGAGACGAATGCATCCAGGTCTGTGTCCGTACCAAAAACATCGGCTATGGTGGAATTCCCTAGCGCACTCGAAAAGTCATGAGATGCTACAAGAAGAGGTCAGCGATCACAGTTCTGCACACAAAAGTGAAAAGCACTCACAACTCAGATGCTGGATATCGGGATTCTGAGTGCCCCCTGTCTGTTGGGTGAAGTCGGCAACCCGAGACGATACCTCGCTCCACGGAGCGGCGCGGGACATCGTTTCTGTGAGAATGGAACCCTCGACGTCAATATTGAGGGGCAAACCTTCGTTGAGTGCTGGAACATGAGACATTGTCGATGTCGATGAGAGACGAACGTCGAGACAGCAGAGAGGCTGGCCACGCACGGCGCCTTGCGAGTTCGCGCGTTGCCGAAGATTCGCGGCGGAGATTTGAATTCTTTCCAGTCCCGCTTGGTGCCGCTTGCGGCCGCGGACATTGCCCGCGCGAGTTCCATCGCCCACTCGTCCTCGGTAAACCTCAATATCAGTCCGTCTTCAAGCCAGTGTCTCTGTCTGCGACGTCCATAGAGAAATAGGACTTCAAGTAGTCGCTCTCAACTCCGCCACTTGTCGGCGGTGTCCTTGGCTCTCTTTGGCGCGTGCGTAGTGCCCGTCTTCTTCATGCGCCTCTCCCCAGCTGGCTGGATATTGCCGCAACATCCGGTTTCAACTACGCCTTACAATCTATCAGAACCTCTATGCGCAACATCACCTCGCGTCCGCGACGGGCATCAAGTAGATCCGCTCAAGGCAGCTCTTCGTCCCACTTGTGTTGCGCTAGGGTGTGTTCAGTGATCACGCTCGCATCGAATGACAGCTGACCGAATCCGCAGCGGGCTGTTACGACCTGTGGCATTTACCTCTGGGGGATTTACTTCCCAGTCAGTCCGCGATCCTCGAACGAGATCTCCACGCTGACATATCAACGCAGACTTCTACATACCTCCAGGAGGCACGCGGCCCATCACACGGCATGAACCCTACATCGCTTTCTACATTATCAGCTCCCTTTCACTGCCAAGCTACAACAGGACTACTGATGCCTATTCTGCTTTTCCAGCTCGTCCTTCTGAACGTGGCCGCGATACCGGGTTGCATATATCCCAGGATTTTCCCACAGAAGTACAGCACGTTGAATGTGGTCATGGCGTCCGCTATGTTCTGCTGCGATATACTCGCTGGGCTATCTACGGCATCAAGTCCGTTAGCGGATTCGTCGCCTTCGCCATCATGTACGGCTTCCTCTCGGGTGCATGTACGTGTCCATCCCTGTACTGCCTTTCGCCACGCTAACGCGCAGTTGGGATCTCTCTCTCCGCGCTGGTGTTCAGCAACATAAGGATGACCAAGGAAAACATTTGGTGCGTTGCATCATCGGAGCGCAGCGCACGTATCGCTCAAACGCGTTATGCGGAATGACATAGGCTTCGCCTTGGTCGTGAGCGCTCACTGGCATTCCCATCAACAGCTAGCTCCTCGGTTCGACATTCTCGCGGTCATTGCGGTCAGCGCCGTACGTGCCTTCCTCTGACCCTTATTTCCTGCCTAAGTGATGGATCTCAGGGTAGGAGATGATGACGGCTGGCGCCCTCGTGTGTTTGGTACCCTCGTGAGAGATCTGTCGCCTGGTGGCGCGGTCCGACGGTTTATGTGCCTGTGGACGAACTGCAGCACGGATGGGAACTTGGTGGCACTGTTCGAGTATCCGGTGCGATGTAAGTGCAATTACTTACGAGTGGGAGAGCAAGAGGGCTTCATGTAAGCGCTCGAATCGAATCTTTGTCACTCAAAATGTTCGATGTGAATGTACAGTACTCTATGGAATACGGAGATGATGGCTGCTATCACCGGAGCGCTCGACGAAAGGTGCGGTCATTCTTGGGCGCGTGGCGCATAAGCCGACCTCGTCGACCTCGCTCATCGTACTGTCTCGCGGACGCCCTCTTTGCTATGCCCACGATGCAAGGTGCTCCTGCTGGTCCGCGAGCGACTGCCATTCGATGCGCGCTCGGTTGTCCGGCAATCGGGGAGCAATCCTGCCTGAAACTTGCTCTGCCTCTTTATACTCAGGCCCCGATGGCTATGGATAGATCACTCCCGAAGCCGGAACAGAGCCGTAGTCCCGCGAAGAAAACAACCAGTGCATTTATTCATAGCCTCATATGATCGCCGTACATGTGAATTTTGGCCATAATATCACCAGCCCATGCATTTGAACATCTCAGCCACTGTCCGTCAACGGTCCCCGCATTCAAAGTCTAGCGCGCGGCGAGGGCGACATCCGCACCAAAATATCAAGAATAACCCGTGACAGCTCGTCCGGCTTTTCTTGAGGAATCTGCAGTGACGCATCCGGCAGTCAGAACTAGAGCAGTTCTCATATAAATGAGAGCACTCACGTAGTGCCCCGCTCCATCGATGACTGTAAATGTAGCTCCCCGCCGTTCAAGCATCTGGTGTTGCACGGTCAAAGCCTCTTCGAGCTTCTTGGACCTAGCCGAGGGAGGTCAGCACAAAATAGTGCTCTGCATTCCAGCCGAACTCGCACCAAAGTCCTCGAACTGCTCCGACAACGATGTGCATTGGGATGACACCTGCGGCGGCCTCGAGAGACCTCTCGAACTCAGGCGCATTCTCAAAATCGGCCCAGGTGGCGGATTCCTGCTCCAGCGGTGTTTTCGTCACGACGTCGCCGCTCTCGGTGGTCGTAAAGTGTGTTTTCTGTAGCCAGCAGCGCATCCAATCGCATGAATAAATGCACATTTAAATCCGGTGGGAAACCTACGCATAATTGATCGAACGCCTCGGGGTGGAAGGCCTTCCACGGCTCGCGCGTGCGCAGAAATTTCACGGCATCATCATAAGATCCCCATTTTGCAGGCCGGGATTTATTGTAGGCCTTGTAGGCGTTGACATGATGCGCGAGGTACCTCAGATACCTCGAAGGGATCTCGGTGCCTTCAATCATGAAGATAGAGGAGAAATTTGAGGACAAGCCTGCCATGGGCATCGCAAAAAACCTGCACGGATCCGTCAGAACCTATCTGTCATCGGAAGATCGATGCACACTGACAGAGCCGCGACACCTGCGGAATGAGTCATCGCGACCAGATTCGTGCGGTCGCCAGAGTGCATATGCGGCGACTCCAACAGCGCTTTGATCGCAGCGCCGTACTGGGACATGGGAACTGTAGGCACCGTCAGCAGCGTGAACGCGGAAGCAGACTGTGAGTTCCGACTCACAGACTTCCTTGTAGTAGCTTCTTAGCAGGACCTCGTTGAGAACGCCACCGTCGCCGTGGTTCGGCGCCTCGACGACCCACGCAGCACCGACACGCACCGCGCTGCTGTGTTGCTCTGAGAATAAACGCCTTAGCAGCGGCACCCACCATTCTGCACCTGGTCAATCGTCAGCAGCCGGTACAGATTCTCAAACAATAGGCGACTCACTACCGCCGATGGCGCAGGTGAGGAGCAGATTGACGGTGTGCGCACCCGTCAGGCGGCTTTTAGGAAGTGTCGACGAAAATCGAGTCGCCTTGAACTTGAAGGGGACATCGCTATAGCGCTTCACCTGAGGGCATTGGAGAATGTAAGAAGCAGCGGAAAAGGGCCCATGAGCATCAGCAGACGGGGATGCGATGGCCATTGCGACGGGGCAGAGAAGCATCACTGTTTTTAAGCTGCTGGACATGGTTCGGGTTCCTGAGTTACCTTGTCACGAATCAATCCCTTTTCCCGGTGAGAATCCATCTAGGAATATACATCAGAAGACTATCAGATGAGTTCTGGATGTATGTTGCAGATAATACTGCCCGAGCGAAGCGTAGCAGAACACAATCAGGCAGACCAATCAAGGCGTTATAGACAGCGCTACTCCGGGCGCAGTTTCCGTGATGGTGGAGCTGTACTAGGGCACCAAGGTTTCAATCACGTAGTCCGCCAGAGAGTGAGAAAAGAACACAGGATAAAGGAGAAAAACCCCAGAGCAGAGAAGAAGCGATATCGTAAGACGAACCAGGGCTGCGATGCCAGAGAAAGCGCTCTGGCTAGACAATGTGTCAGTTTTGCCGGCATAAAATCGTGACCCTTCGGCCGGCGCAAGCCAAAGCGCATCGCGGAGGTCTTGGGCGCGCCATGATGGTCTCCGCTAGAGATGTGAGAGTCTGTGCTTTCGGTTGCCTTGCCGTTGCTGTGACCATCACAGTGCCGTCACTCGATGTCACAATCCGGCATCACACCGAACCCCGGAATCCCCTGCGCACCGTCAGCGTCCGGCACGCATGGTGTGTATCGCTCCTGAAGAATCAATAAAGAATGCGGACCCTGCGGAAAGGTCCCGGGGTGCCGTCAAGGACATCTTTGATTCGGCGCGACACTACAGGAGACTGCTTGGTCCGGAGTAAGGGATCGCATCGTCGCTATGAGCTTTTTTTTGTCCTCACTGACTGGACAGCCCTCAACAGCACGTTTGGACTCCCAGGTCCTTGCAATCCGTGCTCGCATGATGCATGAGCGTCGGCGCCTGTCGGCGGTGCAGACCTTCGCATCCTTTTCCTCCAATGCCTGGGCCAATTGTCACCAGTACTACTCCCGAGAATCTCTGGCATCGAGGCGTTGTTCTTTCACCGCAAGACCCGAAATATCGTGCTTTCCATCCGGAGGTGCGTCTGCTCCGTAGACCTGTCCTGATCTCGCTCTGGTTTTGGACCGCAGACACGAGCGCGCCGCTCGAAGAACAAGGAACGCGGAGAAATGATAGAAGCAAGCTTCTTCGCGCTGCTGGCATCGACCAGAGCACACATGGCGTCCCCACAAAGCCGACGCCGTTGCGAGCTCATGAAACATTCTCGAACCGGCGGACATCACATTCGTCATCAAGATTGCGTCTCAGCAAGATTCAGAGCAAATCCACAGTGGCGCCTTGTGAGTTCTATCAGATAATTCTCTCCCTGGGCGCTGCGATTCACGTTATGGGTAGGGGCGTCTTCACGTACGTACCGTACTGGGTGCTCGTGTAGATCGCAACACGGGCGGGTGATCGTCTTCGGTGCGTATGAATAGAACTGGTAACGCAAGCAAGTGACTCGTTTCCTTGTTATTTTTTTAGTGTCCAGCTCACGGTGCCTCGTCTTCCAATCCCTGGTGCTACATGACGAACTGGAACAATCCGGAAATCATTGCAAAACTCGATGGTAAGTTAGCATTGTCATTGCCACGCCGCGGTTGACTGACGACTCAGTATGTTCTAGGGGCCCTTGTTCAGCTGGTGCACGTTGCAGCAGGACTGGCAATGTACGCGGGTCAACGTTTCGACGGAAATGCGTCGTCGTTGATTTGACTTCAGCTGGGAGATTGTGACGACCAGCGGCTTCGAGATCGACATGATCCTTGGAAATAGGCCGTACCAGTGGACCGTCTGGGTGTATACTGGGTGCCGCTTGTCGATGCTCGCGGCTCTAGCGATCTTTGTTGCGACAAAGGATATTGACGGGCTCGGAGACTGCACGGTAAGTTTCGTTCCGCCCCTCCGCGCGAAGGCAAGACCGTAAATTAACCATCCATGTGTAGGCATGGGACGCCTCCATCTACGTACGTATCTGCTGTGTGCGACGTTGTTTCGGTTATTTACTCACGACATTGTAGACATTCTCTTACATCAGTCTCGGGCTCGCATCGTTGCTCATTCTCCTCAGAGTGTACGTCTCCTCGCGGCATGGCAATAATTCTCACTACTCAACATCGCCGTCTTTGCGCAGAGCGGCACTATGGCGTCGAAATATCCTTGTAATGACAATCACCTCTGTGGTCTGGCTGACCAGCATCGCCCTTAACATCCGCTGTAGGCCGTGCCGTTCTGATCCTGTTCGTCTATGCTGACCGCAGTGACTTTGCCTCGCAGACATAACGATAGTTTGTCGCTATCTATTTGTTAAGGTCAATCGCTGAAAATGCATAGGTCCGGTCAGTCTTCTCCGTGCTCGCCAACGAATGTATTCCCGTGGACTCGGGAAAAGCTGTCGTCAGCGTCATCGGCGTTGTTGTGTCGGACGTTGTTCTTCTCGGGTTCATGCTGGCAGGAATATTACGCCACCGCGTTCAAGATGCTCCTATCCCTGGTGGGGGTGGAGGTCTTTGGTTGCTGCTGTGGAACCAGGTGCGTCATGCGGGAATGCGCGTGCGGACGGTGCTTACTTGCCGCGGCGCACGCGCAGGGATTGATATGGCTTGGATTGGCGATTTTTGCTGAAGTGCCGGCGTTGGTAAGTCCGCTGTCCCAAATATAACGGTCGATGTTCTGATACAGCATTCACTACCGTAGGTTGTCATCAGCATGAATCTGAACGGTGCCTATATTCATTTGCATTTTCTTATGATCTATGCTGACTCAGAAATGCTGAGCAGATCCGTGGAATGTGGTGCGTAAATCCGTTTCCAAGCCCCATCATCATCAGTTGACGACTGTAAATTGACCGTCAGATGTTCGAGATTGTCACCGGTATGTTCCACCATGATTTCCTTCATAGTACTAGCCCGACTCCCTTTAGGCGTCACCCTGTCTATTGGCGCGACCCGAATGTTCCGCATCCTCAGTAACTACCGGCCATCTGACGAATCGTCGTGCGATTTTCTTCATCACGTTTGCCCACGCACGTTCACGTCGAACGCCCCAACTGCAGGCCGTACAATGTGACGCAGGGCACCCACGTCGACCGAGGATTCGTAGGTGAGGCGGGGGGCAAAGCCCCGGCCCGTGTGATCTCAATCAGCCTCGAGTTGGAAGACGGACACGAAGTGCGCGCGGCGAATGGGTACGCGGGTGACATTGTGCCAATGGACAGTGAACCAAAGTGGGACATGGATATCTGCGATGCGCCTCCCATGTAGAAGGCTTGTATCTAATACCATAGCTTTTGTCGAGATGGGCTTCGTGCCCCCTGGAGTTACGCGCAGACTACAGAGCATCAGCCTGAAACTCGGGGAATTCGATTAGCCGGACCGGGCAGTGCCGGTTGTGTTGGGCCGGTGGTTGGCCGCCGACGCCTTGTCGCACCCTGCCTTATGTAGCTCAGAGACAACATCCATCCTGGAACGACTCTTGACGATCCCGACTTCATCGTATGCCTTTCCTCACGACTTGATGATGCAATCAGCCATGTTTCGCAGCCTGCGCTCTGAACGTTCGAGGCTCTGGAGCCAACGAGATGACCGTCATGTTGAGCCTTCGAATCTTGCCGTCATGTTGAGCCTTCATTACTCACGGTGCACCGCAGCATATGCACAGCGTGTGAGCGCATGCGAGCCATCAGTGCTTATCGGCAGGATCGCGTTGTGCCGCTACGGGCGTCAGCGCCAGAACCGAGTGCGCGTTCATCATGCGGGTGGACCTCGGCCGCCAACCCGGACTTTTGAGATTTCCACGTAGGGGTATCCGGGTGCAGCGAATACCAAGGGCGTCACAGCGTGCAGCTTCTCGAAGGTGCGCCATTCTCTGTGCGTCTCTAGAAAACAGACTGACGTTATTCTGTCCTTTCTCTCGCAGCGTTGCACACAGCACGCGGCAAGTTGGGCAGACGACGGTGGTTCCGAGCTCAACCGCTTGCTTGGTGGCGCATGATGTGGCCCAAATTCGTCTATTTTGTGGTTTGCCGCCGGTTCTTGGAGCTTCACACTGAATGGGAACTGCGGATCTCGGATAGATGGCTGGCTCTGACCCCGGAGCATCGGAAAGATGCGAAGTCGCCGCCGGGAACCCATCACCTGGAACATCAGCAGCATCCATGTGAGTCGCTTACCGGGTAATGAGGGTGAAGGCAGCATGGCACAGATTCGAAAATCACCCGCCCGTACGTACTGCAATCACCGCTCACTCTGGCATTGTGGCAGTCAGCACCACGACGCTCATCATATCATCGTGGAACTCTCGCGTATCTAATCGCTTCCCACCACAGCCCAATTTAGGGCTGGGTCTCCACGGATATGGAAGCACAAGGACCGTAGCCGCCATTTTCCGGCAGAGCGACCACGCTTCGTACCGTCGTAACCCATCGTCCCTCTTCCATTGCTAGCGGCTGTTTCTTCTCTTTTCCCTCCCTCAACGGAATACTCTACGCGCGACCATGGACTTTCCCCCTCAGAACTTAAGCTCTGCCCAAGAAAAAGGCGCAGCTGGCGGTAGCTCGACCACAGAATCCACGGAGGGCAACCTCATTGAAGTCGCGCGGCGAGTAGATGGCGGCAGGGCCGCTTGGTTGACTCTGTTTGGCGCGTGAGTCGTGGAAATGGCTCTGTTTCTCCTTTTCATTTTCTAATCCGCTCCATTGGCAGCTGGCTGGCTATCGCTGCAACTTTTGGCTATACATACTCATTCGGTATCTACCAGGACCTCTACACTCGCTCCCATGCTGCGTCTGCGACGCGCGTCAGCTGGATCGGCGCTACGCAAGTCTTTCTTTTTATCGCAACTGGGCTCCCCGCCGGAAAACTATACGACAAGGGACACTTCCGGGTTGTAGTCGCTCTCGGCTCTGTGATATATGTCTTTTCGTGAGTACATCTCCATTGGCATATTGTTATTTCGGTGACAAACACGTTGCCAGGCTCATGATGCTCTCCATCGCCCACACGGACAAATATTATCAACTTTTTCTCTCGCAAGGCGTCGGTATGGGCATCGGAGGCGGCATGGTTTACGTTCCCGCTCTGGCCGTCCAGGCTGAACACTGGCGCAACCGCCGGACACTTGCCATGGGAATCGCGTCGTGTGGTACGCAATTCGTTTGCCTTGTCTAAATGCGTGGCGTACTGAGACCACGATGATTTGAGGTGTGCCCGTCGGCGGCACATTCTTTCCAATCATGCTGAACCAACTCCTCCATCATCCAATCTCATTTGGGTGGAGCGTCCGCGCGTCTGCATTCCTGGTGCTTGGAATGCTGGTCGTGGCGAATTTCTGTATGACTGCGTACCCGCGCAAGTCGGCCAACACGTCGGAGCAGCCGACGAAGTTAAAAGACCTCATCACAGACGCTCCGTACATGTGCCTTGCAATTGGGTGTGTACGATTGCGCTCGCCACACATGCTACGAGGCTGATGTCGAATCGAACAGCGGCATATTCATTCAATGGGGACTGTACTTTCCTTGTGAGTCCGCAGGTCTGGGTAGCGATATGGGAATCGCTCATTCAAATCTCGCAGATTTTTATATGCAGCTCTATACCATTCTGCACGGCATGGATCCAACATTTGCTTTCTACACGGTAGGAGAATTGTTAAAGCTCTGGAAGAATTTATATTGACCAAGTCCGTACCATCGCAGCTGACAATCATGAACGGCGCGGGTATCCCTGGGCGCATCCTGCCGAACCTCCTCGCAGAGACGTACGGGCCTGTGAACATGATCGCCGTGGCGTCCATCGGGTGCGCCATCCTTGCATGGTCGTTCTTCGCCGTCAAGTCCGTCGGAGGGGTGGTTGCCTTTGCCATCATCTACGGCTTCTTCGCGGGAGCTTGTAAGTGACACTCGCCATACCCGCTGAAGATTACCTTTCATCTCCGACACAGGGTTCGCGTTGCTTTCTCCGGTTCTCAGCAAAATGAGCAAGAACGAGAAAGAGCTCGGGTGCGGATTCTCTGCCAGTGGCGTTGCATCTGAGCGGACGCTGAATCTTCGGTCCATAGAATACGTATGGGATTCGCTTTTGCGCTCGGCTCCATCGGCGCCCTCACCGGTACCCCCATCGACGGCGCGTTGCTAGGATCAACGTTTCCATGGTCCAAACCTATCGCATTCAGCGCTGTACGTACTTCTCGCATTGTTCCGTTTTACTTCCTGATATTTATTCCGGGTGCTTGTAGGCAATGATGACGGTTGCCGCGGTTATGTTTGTTATTTCGCAGCGCCTCGTTGCTCGCAGACATAACACTTGGGTCGTATAAGACTGCCCTCATGCATGCTACCTTCATTAATTTGTGCCCTTGTGTATTTTCATTGTCTCCCAAAATACGCTGAGTGTACAGTGGTCCGCCGGAGAGCCTTGGACCCAGCGTGGATTCGGCCCGGCAGTCGAGAGATGAATACATCATTCAATACTCCAGCGACTCGGACATGGTATAGCATCTTATTGTATCGTATAGGATACGAGATTTTGCTACTAGGCGCAACTTGTTGCTGGCCGCACTAAGAGGGCCGGCCGCGGTGCTTCGGGCCGGCGCCGGACCCAAACGCCACCGTCGCGCCAGCGTGACTGCTGGCGACGGACAAGCGACGTTGGCTCCTGCTATCATTGATACTATCGTTTTGTCCACATCAGCTACGGACTCGGAGACTATCTCCTCCGTGGAATCAAGCAGACGGAATGCGGCCCAGGACAAGTTGATCAGCTGGTAGTACGTTAGACGTGCGCCCATTATCTTCTCAGCGCGTGCGGACGCGGTGTCATCAACAGCTTTTATTCTCTAATGGTGACGGGAATCCACAGTTACATCACTGGATAGATTAAGAACGTCTGCTCATTGTTTTTCGTTACCCGACAACCCTCCCCAGTGTAGATTCTGAGCGCCATTATCTCACACTGGCACCGCGTTGCGTCGTCGACTCGTCCCCTGGGCTCGGATAGCATGCTCAAAGCTCACCTGGAGGTGAAAGCAGAAATCGGCTAAGCAGGCCACGGTGCGTCATCACAGCCTCCTGTCGCATTACTGCTGAAATACTGCACCACCCACCACCTTCACCCGAGATCGATCATCGAAGAGTTCTGTAACGTCCGACATTCTTCTTCGTACCATGCTGAGTGAGCGCGCAGAATGCGCCCTAATTTCAGATTTATGGCATCGAAAAGCCTCACAAGTCACACCCAGCATTCGCTCAGCTCGGTGCCGAGCGGAGCACTCCGATATCAAGGTATCCGGCAGCCCGGTACCCTGTACTCCTCACGACTCCTGCGCCTTCCAGTATGGCAGTACCCTGCAGGCGCTTGTCATCTGCTCAGAGGGGTATTAAATCAGCGCCTTCCCGCTCCGTCCACCTCCCCACTATCAATGGACGCCACCGTGCTCGCCTTGCTAGCTGATGGCAACGCTATTATGGCGCAGCGCTACATGTCCGGTCAGTCCGCCTTCGTGTCATACCCCGCGTCCATCGTACTAAGTGTTTGCGCATCGCCAGCCATAGGTGTGGCCATCTTACTCTACGATCATGCTTGTACATTCACGCTTGAGCTCGAGCTCATCTGGTGCTGGCCGACGAACCCGACGAGAATGCTCTTCGTTGTCGTGCGGTATGGTATCGCCATGGCCCATATTCTGGTCGGATATGGTGAGCGCCACTCATCCCGCATCGATGCGCTCACTGAATTTCACCTGCAGCGCTGAGTGGTCTTGCTGGGCCGACCTCTGATACAGTGAGTCTTGCGCGCACCATTCAATAAAACGCTGACAATTATTAGTTGTTCGTCGGCTCTTGTTTACCAACGAAGTCAGCCTCTGACGTCCACCAGCTGCAAGTTCTGGATTATCCTCATCTCAATGATGGCTTTCTTCGGTGTCCTACTCTCCGATTGTGAGTGGCCGCCTAGCTGCTCGTATGTGGATCATTTGTTCAAACGGCGGCGTAGTCGTTTTACTTGTGCGAGTGTATGCCTTGTGGGATCACAGAAAGACTGTCCTGAGGACCCTGACCGCGGGGTATATTGTAATGGCGCTATGCACGATCGCGTTGACTGTACCGTCCGTCATCGATCTAGCCCGTACGTTCGACTTTGTATTCTAAGTGGATGTTATTCTTACCCGCTACTCGATGCAGGTCATGCAATGTTTGAAGACCATGTTTTCCACATGTGCCTCATAACGAGGCGACCCAAACTATGGGCTGCAATATGGATATCACAGGTGCGCCGTCT
This sequence comes from Auriscalpium vulgare, assembly GCA_019915015.1. Taxonomy (NCBI): domain Eukaryota; kingdom Fungi; phylum Basidiomycota; class Agaricomycetes; order Russulales; family Auriscalpiaceae; genus Auriscalpium; species Auriscalpium vulgare. The sequence continues at coordinate 231,351 of JAHBBC010000004.1, read as the reverse complement.
TTCTTCAATTGGTACGATGAATTTACGCCACATTTTAGGTCGCCTACTACATCTTTGTCTTGGTCTTGACACTTGTCAACGTAGCTGAACGACCGCGCAGAATCAATGTTCCACTTATCACCGACCTGCGGAAGGACGGCTTAATTTTCTTCGTGGTGAGCTTATAACCTATCCTCTTCCGCGAATCTCGCGAGACCTACTCTTCCTCTTGCGTAGGGTATGATCGGTACGTTTTGAAATCCCAGATCTCCCTACAATTCCGGATTAATGCGCTGCCAGCTCTGCGTCTAGCAAGTGTCGTCCTCGGCGTGTTGCCCAACGTACGTCTTCGTTGTCCCTCGCTGCAAAGGCGACGATCTGACGCTCGTGTGCAGCAAGCATTATTTCTCATGACAGTATGGTCAGCGCGTCATTCCCCTACACGGAACACTCCAGATCAGTCCTGACGCTGCTCTCACAGGTTCACATGGTCGATGGCAACTGTTACCATCACACGCCTCATCCTCCAAGTCGAAGTAATGGTCAAACAGATTCACCATAGAGGCACGCAAGGGGCTCTCGTCGATGTTGTCATGATCGAGATGGAGCAGCATTCGAGAGTGGAAATGTGAACGCGCACCGCTACCAAAGGCTCATAATCAAGCCAGGGGTTTCTGATCTGCATATCTGGCCACATGTATTCGACGTATTTATCGGCCGCGATGTACAAACCTCCCAGAGGACGCCCGTGTAAACGACATCTCCCTATGTAATCACGTCGGTAATTATTATATACTAAGCTGAAATTCATCGCGCATGCGTCCTCCTAGAGCGCATCAGAGCCACCTCCAAAAGGGATAGGTAAGTTCCCAGCTTGAGCCCCGAAAACCGTTTCGTTTTTACGATGAGTCCACACACCGAGAAACCCGCGGCCTGGCCTTGAGCACTCACTGTGCCTGCACGCGCTGCGCGGCCAAAAATAAATTCGCATCTCGACATGCAGTTCGTGTTACAAGGCACAGTAGAGCGCTCACCACGAGGAGTTTGTCCTACGCGAGAAGAAGAATCAGAGGAGGGCGGCTCCTCGCAAAGCTACCGCGCTCTGGGCAAAGGACCCCGGCCAGGCACTGCAAGTCTCCGGGGTCCTTAAGGCCGCTTGAGCCCTCCAAGTCGACGCCTCGTACGACTGACCACATCTCATTCTCCATCAATCCATCGTTACCGCCAATGCGCGTCCCATAGGAGTCAAAAGTAGTCATGGAAGAGATGGTGCGATATCCCGAAACCACGGTGAGTTCGACATGGTCTCAGCGCGTTCGTTGGCAGAGATTGATCAACATCTTGACAGAGAGAGCTTGATTGCCTCCAATCTTGAGCAGCCGCGCATACACCCAGCTTTGTTCTCTCCATGCCTGAACTCATTTCAAAGGAAAGGCCAGCCGTGCCTAGTTTGGAGGCTCCGGGATGCGAACGACAGGTCGTGGACTCGAGTCTGCATCTGACGTCCTCTCTCCTGGTTCGTCGTCGATATCGGAGGGCACTTTGTGCATCAGGCGTGCTGCCGACACCGACCATGTTTAAGCCATCCGTCTCCGGTGGAATTGAAACCGAACAATGCGCATCAGGTCTATGTCCCAGCGGGGTTGACGGCTGCAAAGCTTCCCTGTGGCTGGACACGGCCAACCGCCCCACGTATCGCGCATTGTCTATCCCACCGCCCGAGTAATTGTCCCGCTACCTCTTTGTCAAGCATGGTTTTCCCCACTAGCCGAGGCTTGCTTGGTCGTCATTATCTTCACTAACGCATCCTTAAAAAGCGCGGTGCGTCAACAGGCTTCCTCACCCGTGCCCCTCTCATCCTCTTTCACCCAGTTCAACGCAAACTTTGCCATGGCCTATCCCCAGAACTCCACATTCACCCTCATGTCGCCTATCCCACCCAAGCCAGCAACGCTCCCGCAAATGGACGAGAGCCTCACGACGGGCTACCTCGCCGCCGCGCTCGGCCCCGCCGGCACCTCCAACCACCTCTCCCTCCTCGTCGGGCCACGCACGCGCGTGCAGCTCTGGCAGTGCCACAGCCTGCGCGGCGCCGTGTACGTGCGTGAGGCGTCGCCAGCGCCGTACATGTACCGCGTCGACCACGTCGCCGCGCCCACGCGCGGGCGCGTCGTGCCCATCGTGTGGAGCGGCGCGCGCATGCGCCCCGAGTGGCCCGTGTGGTTCGACAGCATGAACGGGGGCCTCGGCGTGGGCGTCGTGGAGGCGATGCGCCGCGGCCCGCTGTCGCGCCACGGCGAGCGCCTCGTGCGCATGTTCGCGGACACGGCGCGTGTCTGTGTTTCGGTGGGTGGTAGTCCTTTTGCTGGGTCAAGTCGTGTGCTGATGCAATATTGCGCAGTGGCCCGGGTGCCAAGAGTTCAGCAAGGCGTTCCCAGCGAATAGGCTCCACCAGACGGCCACCGCGGACGAGCTGCTCTACAACCTCGCGTGGGCCGTCCACGCCGTGCTCAGCGTGCGTATCCCGTCCTCCTCGCCTATTGTGTGATCCTGACGTCGGCTGTGCGTACAGGGGAACGTGGTGCACGACCACGCGCGCGTCGATGTCCCGCGAGGACTCGAAGTAGGCGTCGTGCGCCCCGAGGACGTGACTATCGTTGGCGCGCTCAACCTCGCGCAGGGAAAGTGGTACCCGATCCTGCGCGTGGCTCACCGCTAGAGCGCTGTGCTCGACCATTTTTGGCGTAGGGTACACAGTTGTATGAATATGTGTACATACTGTTACCACAATTGTGCTGGTTTATTCGTTTGTTTTTGCACTGGCCTATGCCCGGCGTGTATGTAGACTCTTCGTATGGAAGCTGCATAATATGTGAGAGCAATTCACTGGCAGTCCAGGGGGTTCCGCTACTGCATCCGTATTTTGGACCCCCGGAAACCGGTGCTCGGGGTCCTGTTGAAAGCTCGAGGCCATCGCCGCCAGGGTACTCTTGTTCTGACGCCAACATCAACCTCTCTCTTGTCTGACCTCTCTTAAGCTCTGCCCCGAGCTCAGCGGCGGTAGAAAGTCCTCAGGGTGTCCGCAACAGCCAGCATCAGCTTGAAGCTATGGCGACCTTGGCCAGACGCAACCACGCCCACAAATTTCGAACGGTCTTTTGCAACGATGCGCTCAGCCCTCCCTCGTTCTCAAAGCTGCCCTGGTAACTGCTTTGTTGACTTGTACAAGAGTGCACGTTATGCGGCGTGAGGTGCGGACGGTCTCCTTGTACTCCCTTTATCCTGCATTACCATCCCTTATTGTCTACACCGACACGTCTACAACGCCTGACAGAGCCATTGTCTGTATCTCGCCGCGTGCTGCTCTCGCCGACCACGCCTCATGGCCCTCTCAACTCTATATAACTGGCGGTGCAGACGGCAGTTCTCTTATTCATTCCCTGCGCTCCCTACTCTACAGCTTTTCCTTCACGCTCACGCTCGCCCACAACCAACATCAAGAACAATGGCCCCGACGTGGAACGAGGTACCTATCTCAACTTCCCCTCGCCCATGCAGCTCATCTCTCCCTCCGACAGGAATTCCACGATATCCTGAACTACGGACACCTCGCCGGCGCCTTCTCATTTGACTTTGCCGTGCAGCACCTCTCCGCCGCGCTCGGCGAATACCCGCTTCCACTCTACACCACGCCCTCCGACCCCGGCTCCACGCACGCCCGAATGCCCGGCAGCAGCACAGGAATGCTCCCGGAGCCCGTCGACCGCGCGCACGACGCCAGCGCGGGCGTGCTCGTGCCCATATTGAACCCGCCTGTAGAGATACTGAAGGCGGAGCGCCCGGTGTGGTTCATCAAGGAGCGCGCGGGCGCAAGCGAGACGGGCGTCCGCGTGGTGGATGTGCTCGCGGGCACGGTGAGCGTAAAGGGTACGCAGCGGCGCGTGGCGATGTATGGGCACGGGCCGGTTGAGATTTGCATTGCGGTGCGTGGCCGATCTGAGGCGTGCGAGATGTGGGCTGATGGCGTGTGCAGTGGCCCGGGTACTACGACCTCAACGTCCCTGTGGATGTCGACCCGAGGTCGCAGACCGTCAGTGCTGAGAGCCTCCTGTGGCAGATCGCTGCCACCGTGGACATGTTCGTTACTGTGCGTCTGCCCTTTTCTCCCCATTGCGCTCCGCAGCTGACTGTGCGCTGCAGAGGCACGCGATGCGCAAGCTGAATGCCCCGTCGACACCGAAGGGCCTTGTCATCGGCAACGGTTGGGGTGTGCGCGCCACGGACATCACGATCGCGGGCGTGGTGAATGTGTGCCCGGGAAAGTGGTACCCAGTCCTGCGCGTTGTGCACGGTCGCGGCGAGTTTTCGTGAGGAGGATTGACCCACCATGGCTGTGTATATGACTTGTATAATGAACGGTTGACCCAGTACTTTGATTCAAGTCTGTCGATCGGGAGGTGCTCGACGCAAGCAAGAATGCGATGGGGCGCTCAGTGTCGCACTCTGGAGCTTGAGGTGTGTGATACGTTTGGCAAGCGGTCGGCGTTACGGCCGAAACGCATTTGGACCCAGGACACTGGTAGTGCCAGGGGTCCGCACCACTTTGCCAACCTCCACCGTCGTCGTCGTGTACCGTGTCCGCCATCTCCCTCTCATTCCCCAACATTGTTTCTCTCAACAATTGCTCGCAATAGGGCCTAGCGCTCCTCTCGAGGGGGTGTGACGGCAACCTTCCGCCGAGTGGCCTTTTGTCCGAGTTATGTCTTCTCTCGCGACACTGCACGAGCCGAGCTAGCCTGGACAGCGTCTGGTGATTGGGGTGCTGTACGTGCTTGTATGGTACTACCCACAGTGTCTTTGCTGACATAGACGACGGCTTGGGCAGGGAACTCGCACTTTGCATAACAGCCACGTCGACCGTACTTGCAAAGCGGGGATGGCCAACTTGCAAGCTCTTCAGCCACAGGCCGCACCTCAACCTTCAGTCTGATGCCTCGCGAATGCGCATACAATGCGCTTTGCAGACCATGCCAGCGGATATAATAGGCTCTGTAAGTGCCCACTCCATCACCACCGTCCCTCGCTTCACCATGAACGCCTTCCGCACCCCCACCCCCGCGCCCTCCTTCCGCCCAGCCCAACCCGCAAAAGGCGCCACCTACCGCTTCGACGCGGCGTTCACACCCTCTTCCGTACGCATCTCCTTTTCCCCCCTCACTCCCCCGCTGACACGACGCCGCACAGCCCAACTCCTCCGCGCGCGAAACCTACTTATCCGCCGCGCTCGGCCGCGCCGGGGCGACCGCGCACGTTGCACATCTCTGCGGGACGGCGCCCGCTGCGCCGCGCCTCTGGACAGTTTGCGGCGCAGCCTACGTGCGGGCGCCCGACGCGAGCCGGTGGTGCGTCGACTGCACCGCGCCGCCTGAGCGCGGACACACGGTTCCCATAACGTGTGACGGTCCACAGGCGGGCGCCCGCCTCGAGTGGCCCGTCTGGTTTGAGGCGGGGAGCAGTGCGCAGGGTGGACCGGGTGTGTGTGTCGCGGACGTGCTGCGGGGCGCGGTACTCACGCGCGATGGCACGCGCGCGCTGCAAGGTTCAGGTGTGCTGCATGTATGTCTTTCGGTGAGTTGGATATTTAGTCTGTTTGCATGCGGAGATGAGCTCACGCGCGGTGGACAGTGGCCCGGGTATTTCGAGTACAGGGACGTGATGATGGTGGACCGACCGCGCAGCGCCGACGAGCTGCTGTACCATCTCGCGCGGGCCGTGCGCGAGGTGCTTGCGGTGCGTGTCTCCTTCCTTCCGCCCGCGATCGGAAGTGCTGACTGGCGGATGGCTGCTCAGGGCCGCGCGGACCGCGATTTGCATGTCGCAGCGCCCCCGCCCGCGCTCGCGCTCGATGGCTTGCGCCCGGAGGACGTCACCATTGTCGGAGCACTCAACTTGCAGGAGGGCAAATGGTTTCCGATCCTCCGCGTCGCGCACCGTCCGACCTGGTGAGGTTCGGTCGTTCGGAACCTTCGGAATTTGTACTTAGTATGTATGAGAATGATAATTGATGTTTTCCTTCTACGCTTGGCGCTCATGCAAAAGCTTGCTGTTCCCGATTGCTGGGCGAGCAGAATATCGCGCGAGCAGCCCATGAGAGGATATTGAATGGAGGCCCTGGCTTCACTTCGGCGCCCCGACAGCGCGAAGTAGTCTCGCGGCAGTCCGCTTTGATGGTCGAGAGCCCTGTCATTAGAAGGTATTTACATCCCCCTTACTTGTCGAGCGGTTGTCTGAATGACTTGCAGATCAAACAGTTTCCATGCAGACCTTGGCCGTCGAGGGTTTCCAGAAACATCATCGCGTCGCGCCCTGGCACGGTATTGTCCTTGCCCGAATTGCCCCGCTCCACGCACGACAGCATTGTCCTCTCGCCCGTCTGCAAAGCGCCATGCGCCAAAAGGCAAACTCCGCATCTGTGGCCGGAACCCTCGTCCGCACTATATAACAGCACACCGCGAGGCTTCGCACCATTGTCTCCTCACCGTCCCATCTTCCCCCTCCTGCGACACACACTCACCATCCCCTCAACACCCTCTCCAAAATCGACAATGGTTGAACTTGTACGCCCCTCCCTTCCTCCTTCCCTGCACGCATCTCTCTGACATCATCACCCAGTCGCGTGACATCCTCCGAGGCGGATACCTCGCTGCCGCGATGTCGCTGCTAGATGCCGAGGCGCACCTCATGTGGCTAGAAGCAGGGCTCACGCTCACGCCTACCGGCGCACCCTACGTGCGCAGCGCCACAACCCAACGCCGCACCAAGCTCGTCCCGCTCGACCACGCGTACGACCCGCGCGACGGCTATGTCGTCCCCATCCCAAGAATGATCAGCTCGAAGTACTACGAGGCGCCGATATGGTTCGTGAGGCAGGGCGGCGGGCTCGGAGTGCTGGCGGTGGACGTGCTCACGCCCGGGCGCCGCCCGCCCATCGTGGACGGCCCAACGCTCGCGCAGCTCGCGCCACCGGCGCGCATGAGCATCGACGTGTGCATCGAGGTGCGTGTGCCCGCTGTGCTGGCGGTGTTGCGCGGGCCTGACCGAGTGCATGGGATGCAGTGGCCCGGCTACCACAAGTACCAGCACGCGATGCAAATCCGCTCGGCGGACCCGTACCGCGCGTTCCGCCCGCCCGACGTCGACATGTTTCTCTGGCACATCGCGCGCGCTGTCGAGGAGTTCATGACCGTGCGTCCCATTGCCTGTCCACTATTGTCCTTATGTGGCGGCTGATGGGACTGCGCATGCAGCACGCGTCGCGCCGCCAGATGGGTCAGCCCGCGCCACCGCACGCGCTCGACATCGGTGTGGGCGCGAAGGTACACGACGTGACAATTGTAGGCGCGATTAATATTCAAGAGGGGAGATGGTTCCCCATCTTGCGGCTGCCGCCCGTGGTGCGGTAGGTGCTGGAGAGCGCCGGTACTGTGCTGACTTCTCTATCGCGATCCATTCATTATTCTCTTGTTTATTCTATCGATTTTATGGTCACAAAAAAATATTCCTGCCGATGCAGAGAGCACAGCGAGGAAAATTCCAAGCGCAGAGGGTAACCGGTAAAGCTTAAGGGCCGGACCCGGTGCAATTCCCACGGATGCCTTCCGAGTTGGTGTCGTGGTCTGCTGTCTTCATCTACCTCTACCGCCATATAGTCTCTGTATGCTCGAGCTCTAAGTACGACCTCAGCAGCATATTCTCCCTCTACTCGCACCTATACGAACATTCTTCATCAGAAAGTCGATGTCTGGCCAAGACATACATGCCGGCGACAGCCTGAGGTCAGCACATCTTGCCCCTCAACCACACTACTTCTGACAGCACGGACAGCTCGCGCGACATGGACAACCAGTCCGAGTCAATCTGGATGGACGCCGCGCGCTCCATTGCACCCCAATTCGAGGCCGTCCCCGACGTTCCTTCCGACGCATACGCGACCCTGGACAGCATCGCTACCGCGGAACGCCCCCTCTGCAGTGCACAAGCTGCGCGCAGAGCACAGCGTGAGCTATACGAGGCTGAAATCGAGCAGGCCAGGCAGGAGATCCGGCGCGTCTGTGATGCGCACGATGAAGCTACGGACGCCACGCTGCGTGCACTGCGTGAAAGGCGCAACACTCTGATCCCCATCTGCCGTCTCCCTCCCGAAGTCCTCGCGATCATTTTCACATACCTCACAGGCTCCGCTTGGGGGACTTCTGCGAACGGCTATCCGTACCACATTCGATGGATCGTGGTGACGCATATTTGCCGCCGCTGGCGGCAAGTAGCCATCCAGCATGCGGGCCTCTGGACGAACATTAACCTTGACAGCGGATCCAACTGGGCAGCCACGTTTGCCTCGCGCGCACGACAAACACTGCTCGTTATCTCTTGTCAACGCCTGGACCCCTGGCAGCTCTCATTCATGGTGGACAACATGTGGCGCACGCAAGAGCTACGCGTTCGGGCTCTTCTGGATGATGGGGATTTTTCGACTTTATCTGTAGACGCACCCCGTCTCCACACGCTTATTCTCACGACAGCCCCCGGTTCGTCGGTTCCTATTGGCTTTCTGGGAGGAGCCCCGTTGCTGCGGCGCCTTGACTTTGACTCCACCTATCACCATATACCACCCTTTTACACACATCTCACCAGCCTGCGCCTAACTTCAAACTATGAATATGTGCAACGCTTCGAGGAGGACCTCATTTCGCTGGCGTGTATGCGCAACCTCCAGCGGCTAGCGATCGATTTGGACGTCGACGAAGAAGAACTAGTGGCACGCGACGACGGACTACAGCTTTCCCAGATCGTCCTCCCAAAATTGGCCCACCTAGAAGTTACTGCAGGTCCCAGGGAGTCTGCGATGCTTTTGCGTCGCCTGGCACTCCCACGCCAGACTATCGTTAACTGTCGCATCGTACCCGGAGAGCTGAGACGCATGGAAGCCTTCTTCCCAGCCGCACTCGCATGTGCACATTTTCACGCCATCTCGTCGTCGCCTAGGGACAGTGCTGTGACCGGCCTGAGCCTCGCATACCATACAAAGAACCGGAGGATCGTGATCATTCCTAGAAGAGGCGAGAACATGGCGAGCAAGCATTTGAGTATCTGGTGGTCCGCCTACGTACATGAACCTGTCCCAGCCCTAGCGACGATGGCCCTCAAATCTCTGTCCTCGGCGCATCTGCAATATCTCGCAGTAGAGTCCGATGTTTTTGACGACCGCGCATGGCTGGATATTTCGGCCCTTGTGCCCGGTCTGTGCCAACTCACAGTCAAATGCAACGCAGTCACCACGTTCACCGCAGCTCTGCACATGGCTGCCCCCAGCCCTGCGCACCGACCCGCAGTCCTCCTCTTCCCCGCACTCGCCGTCCTCGTACTCGTCGACGCGGACCTCGCCATCAAGGGACTGATGACGAACATTGGCGAGCAGCTGGTTGGGTGTCTGGCGGGGCGTGCCGCGGCCGGGCGCTGCTTGGAGGAGTTGGACGTGACGAAGTCCGACGTGGACGCGGCGTGGGTGGCGCGGGTGCGCGAGGCGCTACCAGGGACGCGGGTAACATGGAACGAGGGGGCTCGTGGGTGGGCCAGATTGCGAGGGTAGGAGGCGTGACTGGCACGGGGGTAGCTTGGGGTGGCGGGAAGGACATATGATCTTGAGGCGTAGCGGGGGTGGAGACGATGTGGAGGACCGCGCGATGAAAGCCGTCCGGCGGCCCGGCGGCTCACGACCGACTGCGATTAATCCGGCTCCTCGTCGCTCCCCGAGGACGCGAGCGGCGCTCGTCATCTCCGTCGGCTGGAACAGGTACTACATCGGCACGGCGCGGAGCGAGGTGCTTTCCCAGATGCCGGTTCGACTGTTCGAATATGCCCTGACTGCGGGTGGGTTGGCGGCAGGCGGTGTGCGGGCGGTGTGTCTGGCGGGCGCGGGGCGCGGGGCGCGGGACGGGTGTGCTGTGCTCGCTATAAGGCGGGAGATGTGTATCCCGATTGCTGAGCACTACGCTGCGGGCGGGGCTGGTACGGCGCGCTTCTCGGGGCAAGGACATGTGCAAGTACGTCGAACCTCGCACGCGTCTCATGGCCATCGGGATGTGTGCTCATCGTTGACAGGCGGACGTCGCTGTGCACGAACCATTCAAGCGGCCGCCGGCACGGGCTACTGTGCGAATTCTGTGGGCCACCTACGCGGTTAAGGCTGCTCCATCTGCATCTGCGTCTGGCGACATTCCAGGAGAGATGCTGGTGGTGCGCAGGGTGCAAGAGGCCACCGAGAGCTTGCGGCGGGAGCTGGTCGGCCGTTTGTCTGGTACTTAAACGATAGCTAGTACAGCATGTCCAGGTGTGCGGTATCTCCGGCAGCGCGGGTCAAAAAGCGATATAGAAATGTATTACTGCGCCAATCCTAATACATTGAGGACTATCCGGGCGACCAATCTACGCACGTGTCGGATCTCGTCGGTCTGCATCTATCGCTGCCTCGAAACACGCCGTTGCAAACTTGGAGGAGACCCTGGATGTGTGATGGCGCACGCGGGAGTGCGATAGCCTCAGCATGGCGCGGAACGCCGGCGGCGGCGCAGTACGATGACCGCCCACGGGCGCGACGAGCCGTCAAAAGTGGCAAAGGGACAAGGGGGCCCTCAACGGCAACGGATAGAGACAGGCCGTCGCCCGTCAGGCTACCAAGGCCGTGGCCGATTTCAATTCGTCGGCATCTTGAGACACGTAGTGCGCAGGCCGTCGCCGCTCCACTTGGCCACCTCGATGAGAAGCTCGCGCTTCTTGTCCGCCGCAACGGCCGAGCGCAATTCATACAGCGTGGCTAGATTCACCGTCAGCAGTCGGCTAGTTGCGAGCGGAGGATACGGGACGTACAGAGATTGAAGAGGAAAGGCTCGGCCATGGCGAGCGTCGATGGGGCGGCATGGAAGGCTGTCTCCAGCACATCGATGCCCTGCACATCGCACGATCAGCCAGGAACGGGTCTTCGGCGTCGAGTTTCACTCACCTCCTTCAGCTTTCCTTCACCCAGGAGCGCCACCCCGAGATTGTTGACGGCCTGCAACCATGCACACCAATCAGCGCGGGTATAAGCCCGTGGTCCGCCGGACAGCCCACCGAGAAATTCTCCGGGTCGCGATCGACGATGTCTCCGAGGATCGCGTTTGCGCGGGCCCAGTCGCCCCGGGCGGACGCGAGGAACGCGGCATTTAGGTCCTTGAGCGGCTGCGGGACCGCGGGGTCACTCGCGACGGCGGCGAAGTGGCGCTCGGCTGCGGCCAGCTGTCCTGCTTGGAGGTATATGCGGCCGACAGCGGAGCGCAGCTCGTGCGTAGGATCGGGCTGCGCGAGCAGGGGCTCCAGCAGCCGTGTCGCGGCGGTGAAGTCCTACGGAGGCCGGGTCAGTGCTGCCAGCGCGAGGAAGAGAAGGACAGAGGCGCACCTTCGTCTCGACGAATTGGGAGGCCGCGATCAGCGCGACTCGGGCGCCGCGCTCCATCCACATCTCCGTGTCGCCCTGCCTTGCCTTCCGCCGGCACTTGCGCAGCAGCGCGCCGAGCGCGTCCGTATACCCGCGCGGGTCGCCGGACCAGTAGCGCACGCGCGCCTGCAGGACCTCCAGCTTGAACGGAAGCAGCGTGTCGAGCACGTACGCGCGGGCGGTGGGCGGCTCGACGGCCGAGAGCACGGTGAAGAGGTTGGTCGTCTCTGCGGTGGTCTGGTTGAACAGGCGCATGCGCGAAAGGCACGAGAGGCGGAGGGACCACAGCTGAGGGGCGGGTCAGCAGGAGGAAGCGGGGCAGTGGGAGGGACGGACGTTGAGGACGACCGGGAGGTCTTCGGGATCCGCTTCGACGATGCGATCGCGCGCCATGCGCGCGAGGGCACGCCAGCTGTTCGTCATCTGCGGGGCATGGACATTGTGCTAGATGGGAAGGGTAGGAATGCACGCACAACGAGAGTCTGGAAGTCCGAGCGCGTCCACTCTCCGGTGAGGTCGCGCTTGGGACGCTTTTCTGGGTTCGCTACGAATTTCGTGAGCAGCGTCGTAAGAGGGTCTGTCTGTCGGCCGGCACACATGAGCGACGCTGTAACAGAGAATAGCGACTGCGACGCACGTTGGGGATGGGAAGGAACATCGTCGGCTGCACGAGCTGCGGCAGATACACCGCAGGCGCATCCGGTTCAGAGTCCGTATCCGACGACGGCGCTGGCGGAAACGCAGGCACGGGCTTGTTGACATTCACTGAGGGTAGCTGGACGGGGGGTCGATAGGGCGATGCTGCTGCTGAGAGGGATATATCAACGGCCGCGACGGACACCTGGGACGATGACGGGTGGACTGCGAGGCGCGGCGTGGGTGGTTCGGGAGAGAGTGGCTCCTCTGGGTCGTCAATGAGGAATGGATTGGGCCCTTCGGGCTCGTCGACGGGAGGACTGGGGGAGGCGACGTAGACCTCGCTGGCCGCCGATGCGAGCGCCGGTGGCGACGCGTGTTCAGGCGAATTGACAGCAGAAGGTCGTTGATTGCGCTCTGACATGGTTGTGAGTGAAGGATGACTCGCAGGAGGTTTGAGGGCGGGCGGGCAGCGTTGTCGTCGTGCAGCACAGCGAGCTGAGTCGCAGCGACGACGACGCAGCTGGCCGACAGCGGCGGAGGGTGGCGCGTCTGCCTTAAATTGGCAGGACATACCGTATTTGGTTGCCTCCTAGGCGCGCGTATACTCGTGAAAGAGACCTAGCGTACGTGCCACCTCTGAGGCTTGTTTTCTCGTCTGATGGCTCTCTGTGTAGGCGATGATGCAGACCGGTGCTGTTGCAGCTGGTGAGTAGACAGTTTATGATGCGCAGGCTGGGCACGGCAGATTACTGTGTATCTACTCGATTTGTATTTCAGCAGCGTAGGACTCCTAGGAGGAGAAAATTTTATTCAAGAACTCACAGCCTCAGGGCGTGTCTATGAGCGCTGCAATGTATTATTGAAAGAGACTAGACGGACGCTGGTATCGGCGGAAACCCAGCGGAGGAGACGCCGCGACACGCTGTCCTGCTGAAGATACGCTGGACAAGCTCACTGCAGAAACCTCGCCTAAAAAATTCTAGGTGCCCAGCCTGCTACCATGAGCTTCCGCGCAACCCAGCGCCGCCGTAATGTACGCCTACCAGACGACGTATTCAGATCACAAGAAGAAAGCCTGGTGGGAAGGGAAAGGGCACGCACGGCGCTGAACGCGATGGGCTTCGCCAAGCGGAACGTAAACCCGAAGAGCAGGCCGTCAATCCGCGTACCGCGGTGAGCACGCATGTGCCAAACGCAGCACGACTTGTCGCCGTCGGGGAAGAGATGGGCATCATGAGCTGGGATGGCAGTGGATGGGATGGCGATGACCTGGTCCGACAGCGGGCAAGTGAATGAGTGAACGACAGGCGATGAAACGCACCCATGCACCTCTATAACGCGCTATGCAGTTCAATTGGGTGCACCAAGTCGCAGCGGGGGCAGATAGGTGTCGTGATTGGACGAGGAGGAGCATATCAGGTCAAGCTTCAGATGACCACCGACAAGCGCACCTAGCAATCTGAGAAGAGAATTATTTCGTTTCCGCCACGGAAGAGTCTGCGTAGGCAGGCATAGGTTACTGTAAGATGAGCGCAGAGCCTGAACGGCGGTGGCTGTAGTCTAGGTGGACCCCGGAACCGGTCGCCTGGGGTACATCGGTGGCGTAGTAGAGCGGCGAACGGCCGCTGAGACGGTGACACTGACAGCGACAACGCTCGAGCTCGAGGAGCCAGGGACTCCTGGCTTCCGATCTTCACAAAGGAGTCGCACCTGGAGGTCCGCCATGGGGCAAGGCGGAAAAATCATGACGCCGCGCCCGCATATCGGCCAGAGACTCGCTGACATTTGTACGTCCGGGCTTTCCCCACTGCGTCGACTCCTCGCATTCCATCCTTTAAATACCGACTCATCCTCTTCCCCTCCAGTCAACGCCAACAAAGCCCGATCCATTTCCAACTCGCGCGTCCGCGCCGGCGCATCGCTCGCCGGCACCAGCAGCACGAGCGTTCTATCCCCACTCAACGATGTATATCCCGATCCCAGAGACACCACTGGCACGCGCCCGGCCCAGGTTGGCCAGCTAGTCGCCGACGTCCGTACGTCCTTCTCATACAACCGCCACACATAATTACTGTTCTCATTCACTTACTGATTGTCATCCGCTCCAGTAAACTCTAACAAATCTAAACTCACCACCGCCGGCTTGCGCCCACCACCCGGGCCCGTCTCTGTGTCGCCATCCTTCCCACCTGACGCGAGCGCGGCCCCCGCACTCATCGACCTCACAAAGAGCACCGCACTAACTACGCCGGAGCCTCCCGGAGAGGTAACAAAGGCTACATGGACGCCAAGGAAACGCGCACGTCTGGCGGTCCACTGGGATGAGGATACGCAGGCGTCGAGGAAGCGCCCGGCTTCGAATGCGGCTCGTGTCGACTCGGAGGACACCCATCGTGTCGACTCGGAGGACGCTTGTGTCGACTCGGAGGACGCCCATGCGGACGGGGGCGACAATGGCTGGGCGAGGACGAGGCTGGCGTCGCAGACGCGGGACTGTCTGGACGGCGATGGAATAGTGGCAAAGCGCACTGGCAGGCACCGGATGCCAGAGCCAGAAGAACTGAACCGGGTTGATCAGCCTGCGTCAGAGGTGCATGCCACGTACGTCTCTTTCATTACGGCCCCTTCTTGATGCCCCTTCTTGATGCTTTAATGTGCCGCAGAAAGAGCAAGAAGGACGCGTTGAAGGTCGCTCAAAAGGTACGTCCAGATCCCTGCGTCCTGCATCGTATATAATTATTGGGTCAGTCACTCCCATCCCCCGTCGTCGACGAGGACGCCCTGCCTCTGAAACTTAGCGCGACATCATATCCTGTCTCCCAATCCCAGGTCAAGCACAAGACTAGATCTCCGTTGAAATCGCCCTCGAAGCCCAGATCGTACCCTACCCCCAATTTCAAGCCGTCAGAGGAGGGTGAGGACTCGGATGACGAGATTGACTTCTTGTCGCCGCGGCGTCCTTCTTCGTCGCTGCCAGCACGTTCCGTTGGCCGTGATTAATTGATTTGCAAGCTGACGTTGCTCTCGCACCTTCTCTCGCATATATCTCGGATACCTATCCTGTTTTGTACACCCTCAAACAGAAGCACAACGCTGAGTTTTTTTGTTGCACGAGCCTTGTATCATGTTGTATTTGAACCCTTTCGCCTCCTTGTACAATACTTGTATGATTTGTTGTAGTTTGGCTTAACGACCTTTCCCTTGTCCAAGAGCCCCGAAAGCAAGATGCCTCAGAGGAGTCGAAGATCATAATGAGATGAAGCGTAACAGGCAGCCTGTGTCAAATCTACAGTACGGTGCCATCTGCGATCGCATAGGCGAGGACGAAAGGCATCGACGTGGTAGTACGAGTCCAACTAGTGATTAAGACTCGGGGTATCAGAGGACCTCCGGAAGCGGAACGCCAGTTTCCGGGGTCCTTCTCCGCCGACTTCTCCTGCACCGCGCAGCTCCCTTGGAGGAGCCTACAGCTATGCCTCGATCGACACGGTAAGGCGCGATGGTTGTCGCGCCACGAGCTCTGGTTCAGCGTCGTGTGCCGCGGCTGGCACCTTGCCCGCCGCCACTAGATGCCAAACCGCAGGCGGACCCAAGGCGGCGCGACGGACCACCATCAGACCGATCAAGTTCTCTCTCTACACTCTCTGCTCGCCACAGGTTCAACTGCAAAGCCACTTATACTTGATCCCCATCGTGTCCTCCCAGCAAGATGGTTCGCGATGATCACCACACAATCACCGCCAATCGACTACAGGCCGCGTCCTCGTACTCGGTCTCAGCCCTCGGAAGTGAGTGCCATCCATCGCTCGGGAGATCGATGGCTCTGCGACAGAAGGCGCAGAGATGTAGGCGCCGTATCGCCTTCGCGCAGTCGAGGCGCACCGGACACCGGTGCGGGTGCTCGAGTCCCCGAAGCGCTGCGATACAGCTGATCTCAACGAGGCGCTGCTGAAGGAAAACTACCAGCACTTCGGTACGTAGATGGACGCCCATACCTCTTATCCTTCGGCTCCAGAAGTGCGCTGACCGTCACGCACCTACGGTTCCGAACGCGCAATATAGTACCGCAGTCCGAGCTCTCCTCGACTCACCGCGCGTATCTCCTCCGAGCGCACAATCTCTTCCCGGTCACCCATTGCGCTCGCGCCATGGCGATGTGAGCGCACGCACGTATTGCCCCTAGGGGCGGACACTAAAACGCAGAGACCAGACTCATCGCCGGAACGACCGGAGCTGCGGCCCCACCTCCGCTCGGTCGTCATAAAAGCCGTGCACACCAAGCGCACCAGGTGCACCAGGGCCACCGCCATCAAGCTGTCCAACAATAAACGACAGGCGCAGCGGGCCTCGCGCGCAGAGGGCGTGCGGTCCTGCACACGAACCGCCCGCGGAGAACCTTGCGCCCCGAGGCGCTCGACAGCACATGTGTGAGCCGAGTTTCCAGTTCGCTTGGCGCATGGGGAGTGTTTACGGACGCCCCGCCCGCAAGTGCAGCAGACGTATTTCCGCACCGACATCAGCGGTGTGTGGTGCCGAAGACGCCGCGGAAACACGAGAGCGCGGCATGGCCGAGCTGGTGCGGCGCCCCGGAGCAGATGGTAGCCAGCGCGACGTCGGTGTGCATCGTCGGCGGCAGCGGGGGGTTCTGGTGCGTGCGCATGAAGGTTACCAAAGCGCGCGACGCGAACATACAGGACAGGTCTGGCGAGCTGGGGGAGGGCGGTCTGCGAGTGGCGCGGAGGTCCGAGTGGTCGAGGGGGCTGGGCACTATGTGAGTGGCGCTGGAAATGAAATCGCACGAAATATGCTGAGCGGTGGGGTTTCGCGCAGATTCCTCAGGGGAAGCCGGACGAGCTGGTACTGGACTCCTCGGGCGGCTGTCGAGCGCGCAGTTCGCAAGGTTTTGAATGATGGGAAGAGCCGGCGGTCGAGATCAGCGAGCACATTCAGAAGGGAAGAGAACACCAGCTGTGGGACCAGAATAGAGTGAGCCTGCCTTTGTTGCCAGTGGATGAGCGTGCTGAAAAAGGCGACTCGGTTGCTGCGCTGAGTCAGTCACTGAGTCATCAAGGAGGCTTTCGGAGTTTCAAATGCTTAAAGCCCTGGCTCTACACGGCAACGAGCTATACAGTACTTGTTACCCTCGCCTCGACGACCTCTCGTCATTTTCAATGCCAATATGCAGCTGCTAGCCCGTCTACGCAGTCGAAATACAAGCCAAGGACATGCCAGAAGAAGATATCACTGCTGGCGCCCAATGCCTTCGTACCAAGCACGCTGCACCAGCCATCATCACACCGCCTAACCCGAAGTTCATGAGTTGGGCAGGACATAAAGGTAAAGAGGCCACGTACGGCGCTGAACAGTATCTATCTGCCGCAGCTCATTGTCACACTCCCTCGAATTCCCACACCAAATATCCGTGTGTTTGTTTCTCACGATTACAGCATCTCTCATGCCTGCGGTACCCTCTGAAGATGCCCCTCAATTGATCTGAAGCGCCCCAATCGAGACCTCTGGTGTGGTAAGTACATACATGCGCTTTCTGGGGAGCATTATTTATGCTGCGCTGATGGATCACAGCTGGCTTGCTCGAGCGCGGATGCCGCGCGACTGCTTCGTGAAGCAGATCCCGGCCACTTCAGCCCTCTTGACTATCATGCTGTGCGCGCTCAACCCCATCACATCTGAAGCAATCAATGAACACGCTGCCGCCGGTTCATTGCAAACGCGCGGGCGCTAACGTGGGGCGATCCGCGGAATGATTTGGATGCGCTCGGCGCGCTGCTTTACAAGTGCATGCGGAAGGCGCGCCAGGGGCATTGGGATATGTGGCGGCGTCGCGCTGATTGCGGCGTTGCATCTCATTGGGACGAAGGCGGGCCTCCTTCCTTTCGTCTCATGCACGCATCGCTGACCATGCACCCTTAGGACATTATCTCGTCATAGTACACGCCCGTTTAATCCATGATCGCTCCCGCTTCATCCCTCATGAGTCATTCCCGCCTGCTCGCCAGTTCTTCCATCGCCAGTCAAGCCTCCTCCTCCCTTTACAACTTTTCCTGCTCGCGCGCTCCGTCGTCCCTTGTCACCTGCGTGCTTCGCAGCGCCTCGCACTCCCGCGTCACCCACATGCCCACATTTCAGTGCCTGACGTCCAGCTCTATGGGCCTCCAGGCGGTCCCGGTTCCCGGCACACACGACAAGGAGCTACAGCAACGTCGGCCATCGTCTCCCTCCGCGATCAGAGGGGCAGCTTAGTAACATGGTCGGAGCGGTTCTGCCGTGATCTCGCTCGCGATCTCGTCTTATATTGTTGCTCTGGCGCCTGGGGAGTGGCGCTGGAGCGACCCACTAATATGGACTCGGGCCTGGCGGGTGCCATGTGTATCACATCATTCTGGTGGGAATCTATCTGTTTCAAAGTCTACAGCATATTGCCTGACTCTGGCGTCTGTTACACTCCCAGGGAATATGAGACGCATTTGGGAAGCAGCCATGTAAGTATGGCAACGGAAGGCTAGGGTTCGGCTTGCCACAGTCTACATTGTACCCTACGCGCCCACCGCTGGCTAAATCTTTCTTCACCACCTGGGCACGTCATCGGTGTCGCCGATCTCAGCGTAGATGGAAGCAAATGCGGCATGCCGTGGTCTGTTTATTACGATCATGGTGATCCTTCTAACCGCGCTCTGATACTCAGCGTTGTCAACGATGACTATTATTGCCTCAGGTACGCCTGGGAGGATGGTACGTGTTTGATTGCGGCGCCCATCACAGCCCAGAGACTCCCGTGCGTCGGTTTTATCACCGACAGTTTCTCAATGTCTGGGTTGAGCTATAAGACCAGACTAATCCCAGACTAATCCGAGTCGCACAATACTCCCATATCTGCGCGCTTTTGTGCAGTCTGACGAGGATGTCCTCAAATTCACTCATCTTGATTTTAACTTCTCTGTTCGTAGGAGCCCTTGCCGCCATCGGTCCCGTCGCAAACTTGCCCATCGTCAATAAGGTCATCGCTCCGGATGGATTTTCTCGCAGGTAAGCCGCCTGGTACGCATTGAACGGAATCATTTCTGATTTCGATTCTGTATAGCACTGTCCTCGCCGGTGGGACGTTTCCGGGACCTCTGATCACAGCCCACAATGTATGCTAGACTCCATTCGTGCTCGCTTTTGGCTGATTCGGTCTCGCGGTACCCAGGGAGACCGACTGCAGATCAACGTCCAGGACGAGTTGACCGACAACTCTATGGACTTGCCTACGAGCATTGTGCGTATTCCCTCCGCCAGCTGTCGCACATCTGTCTTACGCATGCGCGATTAGCATTGGCACGGACTCTTCCAGAAGACGACCAACTACGCGGACGGGGCAGCTTTTGTCAACCAGTGCCCCATAATTCCCGAACATTCTTTCTTATATGGATTCAGCGGGAACCAGCCCGTGCGTCTCCATTTCGGTCGTCGCAATCGCTGGTCTAATCGTACCGTTCGTATCATAGGGCACATTCTGGTACCACAGGTGCGCCAAAACACACTCGTCTTGTTTTTCCTGAAATGTCCTGATCCGACTTTTTCAGTCATTTCGCCACCCAGTACTGCGACGGGCTGCGCGGCCCCATTGTGATTTACGACGACAACGACCCTCAAAGGTACCTGTACGACGTTGATGATGGTAACCATCCCCCTCCACAAAATCATCATCGACTCACCTGCCAACTCTCCAGAGAGCACGGTCATCACGCTTGCAGACTGGTGAGTTGCTCCATCCTGGGGCCCAAAAACCTCGCTCATATTGGTCCGTTCATTTCACCAGGTATCATTACAACTCGCACGATCCGGAGGCCGCTGGAGTTCCGTGCGTAAATTCTCCATTCAACTCAACCAGAGAAATCTCATTTTCGGCGGTAGTACTTGGGCGACCGGACTTATCAACGGAAAGGGCCGCTATCCCGACGGGCCAACAAGCGTCTCACTGTCTGTAGTGAACGTCGTGCAGGGCAAGCGGTAAGTAACTTGTTCCCCTTAATCTCGGCGCCTGGTCTGACCCACCGCTAGCTACCGTTTCCGCCTTGTCCAGATCTCCTGCGACCCGTCGTTCACTTTCTACATTGACCAGCACATCTTAACCATCATCGAGGTGGACGGTAACAACGTGCATCCACTCGTCGTGGACAATTTACAGATCTTCCCTGGCAAGTCGAGAGCTTGTTCATCTTGCTCTTGACCGCTGACGATCGAGTTCTAGGTCAACGTTACTCCGTGGTGGTAAGCTGTCGCAGTCCGCGTTGAGGTAGGAAGGCTAATCATCTACGAATCGCCTACAGCTGCATGCCAACCAACCAATCGCAAACTACTGTATGCCTTTCATCTTGCACTAAGCTATCTGGTGGCTGAGTGATCCCAGGGATCCGCTCGCAACCCATTGACCCCGGTAACCCCGACAGTCCAGTTTCCAGCCTGTCAGGCGGCCAAAACTCCGCTATTCTTCGGTACGCCGGTGCACCTAACGGCGATCCGACTACATCGAGCACACTCCGCCTGCCGCTCGTCGAGACGAACCTCCACGTAAGCGTCCGCATGCTCGTATGTTGAATCGCTGCTGACAAGCTCTGCACAGCCGCTCAATAACGCACGCGCGGTATGTGTCCAAGTCTTGTTCCCAGCGTCATTGTTTGATCCACCCTCGTTTGTAGCCTGGGAATCCGGTACCCGGCGGCGCCGACATCAACATTCAACTCAACGTCGCCATCGTACGTCCCGCCGTCTCGTTCTTCACGCAGGCCTCTCACACCAGTCCACAGAACGCTGCGGTGACTGCGTTCGTCATCAACAACGCCACATACGAGCCTCCCAGTGTCCCCGCCCTTCTGCAGATCCTGAGCGGGGCTTCCGCCGCGCAGGATCTCTTGCCGAAGGGTAGCTACTATGGTCTCACCCCAAACAAAGTTGTGGAACTCGTTATTCCCGGTGGCGCTCTCGGTGGGCCGGTGAGTTATATCCATCATTTTCACTGCAAGCCATTTATTGATTCGTGCCCAGCATCCGGTTCATTTACACGGAGTACGCATCCCATGTCATTTCCATATGTCCAGCCGCTGATGCTGCTGCCATTAGCACGCCTTTTCCGTCGTACGCAGCGCCGGCAATGCGACCTACAATTTCGATAACCCAGTAGTGCGCGACGTCGTCACCATCGGGGACACTGGGGACGAGGTGACCATCCGCTTCGTCACCGATAACCCCGGGCCGTGGTTCTTCCATTGTCACATCGACTGGCATCTTGCAGTGTAAGTGATGATCTTCGCGCGAACCTGGGAGTTGCACTGACCAATACGTGCAGTGGATTTGCTGTGGTGTTTGTTGAGGATGCTCCAGATATTCCTTCGAGGGATCCTGTGCCCAGTATGTCGCTCCTCTTTCCGGCGTTGTACCCGATGTTGAAGCGCTTGGTTTCGCTCCTACAGAGGCGTGGCAGGATCTTTGCCCGCTGTACAACAACTTCCTCAATAGCGCGTCTTGAGTGCCTTCTGACCCTTGCTGTCATTACTCACTCTTTCACGCCTCTCGCTGGTTTCTGTTCAATCTCTTCGTATACTTACTCTAATGCCGCATTCTATTATGAAAGACTTTAGTTGACAAATTCAATTAATTTCATTCTGTGACAGAGAAAGCGCGACGCGCCACCATCAGTATCTATACAATCAATGATGATTGTGGAGTCGCGGTTTAACAAATTAAGGAGCGCTTTCACTGTTCCATGCGCCGGCGCTGACTCAGAATCAGCAAGACGCCACCGCCGTCAACGCTACTAGCCACGTAGCCTCACCTGCGTTTGCGTCCGTGTTGATATCTGGTTGGTTATTCAAAATACTGACCACATGCCTCGATATACCATCCCCACCGAACCGACGCTCCCCAGCTAACGCGGCGTGGGCGGAAGCCGCAGGACGGGGTACCACTTTCCCTCTGAGATATTGATCACGCCTATGATCGTCACGTCCTGCACGTGCACGCCGACCCCGACGTCCGTCTCGTGCGGCGGTGCGGGCGTACCCATCGACGCGTGCTGGGGGCGCAGACCAATCAGCCGCGGTCATAGGAGGGTGTGGGATAGCATAGGGAGGAAACACGCACGGTCATGAACCCCTCGACGGTGCGCGCGATGTGCCACAGAAACGTGGCGATGTCGGGCAGGGGCATCGAGCGGTGCGGATCCAGCGACCGGATCGGCATCGTATGCGTGTACTTGTGGTACCCCGGCCGCTACATCCATCCGTCAGCCTCCCATTGCCGCACCACAAACCAGCATGCGCACGCACCGTGATGCCCAAATCGACACTCGCACACCCGTCCGGCGCAAGCCACGCGCGCCCCGCGCCCACCACGCGCAGCCACCCGCCCAGCACGTCCGCGGCGCCGACGCCCAGCCCGCGCGCATAAACTAGATTGGCGGCTCGGGGCGCGCAGCGTACCCAATTCCAGGTATCATTCCCCGTGGATAGGAGCCGTTTCTTGGGACGATTGAGCTTGCGCGGTGGGGAACGCACCGTTTGAATTCCTACGTTTTATGTCTACGTAAGTGAAAGGCGATGGACGCGATGAACGATGAACGTACGAGGATAGGAAACTCAGACTCGAACACTGGCAACTGAACTTCGCCCACCTCACGCCCTGATTCTGATTGCGGACACATCCTAGGCGTCTGGGAACATTCTCCCAGGAGGTGCAGAGCCAGAAGCAAGATGAGTCGAAGGCGGAGAGTCGGGCGATGCTGAGGATTCGAGAGGCGATGGGATGATGATCGATGCATGCAAAGTGTCGAAGGCTCCGGTGCTGGTGTCCAGCACAAAATGGGAGGGCGAGCGCGTAGAAAGATGAGACACTCTACAGGGGTAGAGAGGGAGTGACGATCTGTAACGATGGTTGGCGATGTTGAGCAAGGAGAATGGATGGCTACGCACCTGAGCACGGTTCCTCTCCGCGTGTTGCCTACTACCCGGCACATACAGTATATCCAGCGACGAAGAGCGACGCCGTGTGTCTGATTGCTGCTGACGATAGAGCGGCCATGGACGATGGTCCACGCTGTTGAACAAGGGGAAGATGGGACGCGCGCCAAAGATCGCGGGCAGGCTCGGGCGACTCTCGTTCGCGTCACTTCAACAAATCCCCCAAGTACGTCTCATTTCCCCCATAATATTGCATCGTTCTTGTCCTTGCAATTTTCAGGTTGGATGCGGGCATCATAGCGAAAGCGCATCATGGTACCTATCGACACCGACAGATCGAACAAAGCTTTCAACTTGCCCACCGCATCATCCATTGGCCGTCGCTTTCCCAGCCTACACACAGCTCTGTGATCAGGCTCTCGGAATTGAAACTCGTCGGCCTGCTCTTGGATAAATTCCACGGGTGCCGTGCCTACATCACTTACAATCACCGCCAGTAGATCCGTGTAGTAAGCTCGTCAACTTCTCAGCGCTGCATTTTACCCCAGTGATATTCGGGGCTGCCCTAGGACACTGGGCTAGCATTGGCTGCCACGCATCATGCAAGCATGAGAACCTCTTGACTGACTGCAACAAAATGGCCACAAGAAGCTGGTGCTCCCCCCACAACAAGCTGATCGTCACCAACACCGCGGCCATCAGCGAGCCATGCCGCTTCTTCTTCAGATATTCCATGGTCCGTGTCTTCACGCCAGTAGTGGCGTAAGAATGCCTGTGTGCGGCACGGGCGGAGGCCCCTCTGCGCTGCCAGTGAGTCAGCTGACGTGCTTTTGGGCTTTTGTTCTTCGAGTCTCATCACTGGAACTCCGTTCAGGGATCGCCCTAGCTCTTCCAGACTCGCCGCCTGGTTTGATATCAGCCATCTATCATCGCGCAATTTTGTAACGATGATATGGAAGCAAGGGTATCAAGCACTGGCGCATACCATCCCACTTCTCGAATCCGTTTATAAGCCATGCGTGTGTCGTGCCCGTTATCGGGCCCCAACGCCCACTTGCGCCCTGCCTCTCCGTGGTCGCTTTCCACTATGCCGAAGCACACAGACCCGGTCACCGTATCCGAAGACCTCCGTCAGTCTTCTCAACATACAAAGCGCCAACGTTACTCACATCATCTTAGTGACTTTGACGAAGGTCGTCCATCTGTTCATAGGATTGTACATGTCCGTATCCACAATGGGCGCATCTCCGCATCCCCCTTTAACAGGCATCTTTGACCGCAGGTGGGACCTCGTCACTACCCTTGACTTTGAGTGGAGCGTCATCACACGCGCGCGTCCATTCAAGTGGACGATGCTCTTGCATACTGGCAGCCGTCTCTGTGCTTTTGGTGATGTCCTGGTGACTCTTTCGAGTCTCGACGCCGTCACCATGATCGACTGCAGGGTGAGAGATCTCATCGAAAGCTCTGATGGGCAACTCATATTCTGTTGGCTGGTAGACGTGGGTAGTCATGGAGTGGGTGCGCGCATACACCGCGTGCGCTCTGAACCCAATGTACTTAAAGTCGGGTGTCATCTAGCTTCTCGGCAGCACTGCGCCCCTACTGGCATCTCTCCTGGTGATTCTGCGCATGTAGGACTCATTTAACTCCCGAAATCCGGACTCTACCTGACCTGTCCACCGAGGGGACAGAATAGCCATCTGGGAGTGGAACATATATGTGGTCGCGGTTTCTGCCGTGGCGACGATGGCAAATCTCGCCTTCCTCATACAATGTCCGTCTTCCTCATTAATCCCACATCAGATCGCTGATCATACATTTCGCTCAGGCCTCATATCGGTAAACACAAATAATTTACTCTACCCGGCCTCACTGGCATACTGAAACTACTTGGGGTAGTCCAAAGCTGTTTGGAATCCAGCTGTCGACATCTGCGCCATCATCAACCCGATCGGCCGGCGCAGCTACATCTACGCGATATTCGCCGCGGATGTCGTGCTACTTGCGCTTATGTTCTTCGGCCTCCTGCGCTGGCGCCCGATGGGCCTTAGAGGCGGCGTCTTCGAGCTCCTGTACCACCAGGTGTGACCACCGGGACACTTACCAGTGGCTTCATATCGTTCTGACACGGGTGCAATATTCTCAGGGCTTCCTGTGGATGGTTGTGCTCGCATTTGCGGAGGTCCCACCCATAGTAGGTCACGTTCTCTTCATTGGATGCTGTTGCGCTGAAGAGGGCCGTTGATCAGATTATGTTCGGCCTCGATATTGACGGTGAGGTCTCTCCGCTGCATGTTCGAACTGCATCTTACTCAACTCGCATGTACTTGCTCAGATCCTTGGAATATTGTAGGCCATCCCGCTCTCACATGCCTGCATCTTGACTGACGCGATGTATTCTCGAGACATTCACTGCGTCTGGAAGTAAGCCCCCATTTTCGCTCCTTCCCGGTTCTTCGCCTGACGGTCCGCCGCGCACGACAGCATTCCTCGCGTAGGGCACCAAGTTTATCTTCTTCATTGACGACTCACCCCGTCGCACGTGCAGGACAATTGGTGCGACCCGCCTGTACCGCGGACTGCTGAACTACAGCTCCGTGTGTGATCTAGAGCTGCCCTCCGAGTCGGCGAGGAAAACCACGGATGTGTTGTACATGTAATGTGCTTTCTCAACCCCACTCCAAGTACTCAGGCTGATGTGTTCACTTCTGCAGGTCATGCGGGGAGGCCGATGGGTCTGGGGAGGACACGGTGATGAATATTGCACCGGAATGAAGTTCAACAAATTTGAGAATGCCTGGATGTCGACGAAATAAAGGAGATTTTGTCGAGATGGTACTCGGTCAGATCTCGCGATGCTGCGCTGATATCTCAGCATTATTCTACAGACCTATGTCCCGCCTCGTCGCGGCACCGTCAGTGCGATTCCCTGCCCAGGTCGACCTGATGGCGGCTCATCGGTACTGCCATGCATCAGCATGTGTCCGAGCGTCGCTCCAAGATGCAATCGAGAACGCACTGGCGATTAGTCGCGGAGGACGATATGGACGGGCTGTTATCTGGATGGCGAAGAAGAGCGCCGCTCGCTCTATGCTAAATTGGACGCGGCAGAACTGCGCGAAGTGCAGCGCAGACGCTCTCAACCGGCCGGGTCCGAGTTTCCATGAAGCACGAGTACAAAAAGACGGCTGGCTGTGAGAGTTGGTTCCTGTGTCGTGGGTGAAGAGAAGTCAAGACGGAAGGCGCCCGGCAACTTGACCGGATCGATGGCGTTAGGTCGTCCTCGACATGAACTCTGCGCTTGATACGGTGGCGCGGTGACGATATGACTATATGCCTCCACAATGATCCCGCTCCTCTCAGGAGAAGCCGATCAGCCATTCAGATAAATGGATGTGCTGATGGCTAGCGAGGCGCAGTGGACTTACCTCTGGAAGATGTAGACGACGGTGGCCGGTCATACCGACTGCCTGGAAAAGAAGCGTTCGGGGCCACTTCTTACCTCCTTGGTGTATCTTACCCCTCGATTTTCCGCTGAGGCCGATACGAATTGACGCTATCACGAGAAACCCCTGCATGATTGCACCAAAGCCACACAACACCACACAACACCGAGCACTTTCCATTGTCCTTGCGCAACATACCAGGACCGTAATCAGCTCTCGGCGACAAAATGGGTTATATTCGTGCATACGGGCGTATAAATGCGTACAATGAGTTTGCCTCGCCTAGACGCAGCGAGCGAGCCAACAAAGGGGGGGGGGGGGGGGGGGGGGGGAAGATCGCCATGGATCGATCGATTCTGTCGCAGGAGGAACTGCCAAAATATTCTAAGTGGGGTTCAGGAAAAACGGAGCGCACCTGCGACTTTGCCGCGGTAGCAGAGGGTCGTCGTAGCGACAAACGAGCAGTTCGGTGACTTGCACAATCCATCAGACTTGCTATACGGTCGAGAAAGCCACCCTGGAACTCACCGCCGTCGGGTGCAATACGCGCAAATGCCCCACCTAGGGGCATTCTGTGGCTGCAGCGTGCAGCTGCGATCCGATCTCGAAGCCGAGCACAGAAAGACCCCGCTGCATTGGTCGAGCCCATCTAACTGATACCGCAGTCCCATACCACTGTGATACTCGCGGTCCGTAGAGATGAAAGTGTCAGCTGAGGCGGGCAACTCGGAGCATTGCAGCTTTGATATTGCTCAAAGAGCAGGTTTGGCGGGTAAATAGGTAGTCCAAATGTGAGGAAAGCGAAGGAACGTACAGGTTTGTAGAATATCCCTGCATATCATGAACGCGACACGACGGACAGGATTGAAGCTGAAGCTACTTTTTCACGAGCGATACCGGACAATATTATGTCATTTTGCCCATGTAACACATAATCCCGCAGGATCCCTCAGGATCCTGCAGGATCCCGCGGGATCCCACGGGATCCAGGCACATCCTTCAGGATCCCGCAGGATCCTGAAGGATCCCGAAGCATTGTGCAGGAGGGCACTCGACAGAAGAAAATGGCAATTGTCCTACGTCGTGCGCAGGTGAGACAATGGATGATCGGGATCCCGCCGGGATCCCGCGGGATCCCAAGCGGGATCACTGAACCTCTCTGAACGTTGCGGGTAGAGCTGGGGCCCCGAATCCATCCTGAGCTTGAGTCCCGAGCCACATCCCGAGTGGGCTTCTGCGCGCTATCCGGAGCCGGAGTACGCCCCCGCCCGTGTCCTAAGGCTCCAACCATTTCATTTATTTACTGTGTATACACGGTTTTTACCATTTGTATATACTATTTGTGTAGCGGATGTAGGGTAAATGTTTAATATACAGTTTCATACACAGTAAATGGTTGGTCAATATGTGTTGCTGAACCATTGGGCATGCTGCCACGGATCATGGGGCGCAACTCGGAGGTGTGACACACTCAAGTCACAGATGAGTTGCAGCATGACATCACGGTCTGTGTGATGCGTATACTGACTCACGCAGGTCGGGGCATCTACGAATAAGGTAACTGAGGTCGTTCAAAGGACACCAATAGTACCCAAACAATATATTTTGAGCTTATGACATCACAAAAGCTCATACCTTCTGAGCAGTCAAGGTTTTGTTGTAAGACACCGGTGCACGTGACTTTGTCCGACACTCATATGTGAGTCATAACACGACCTTATTTCATGATGTTCTGCTCCGATCCCACATTTGAATGGTTCAAAACCCTCGGCGGAATCAAATATGCAAGAGCCTCGAAAAGTTTTGACCACATTCTCAGAATAAGTACGGCACTACAAATTCAGTCCCTTAAGACCTTCCCTCAGATCCGACACCCTAGGACGACCCGGACAACTTCCTTACCCAGGTTGCTCAAGTAATGTGAAGCCTGCCTCACGAGGAACAGGGAAATTGTAGTCCCATTGCGGTCAGACAAGGCAGCAACAATCACGGAGCTTATGTGCGCAAAACACTGGCTGCACACTGGCATCATGCCCTTGGTTTGATTACCTCATCTCATGTCCCTTTGAGAACCGTTTAAACCGTTTATTTACTGTGTATATACTCTCTACTTACTGTCTACCGTGTATTTACTGGATTTCAGTAAACGTAAACTAAATGGTTGGAGCCTTACCGTGTCCTCAGTGACTCTCTTGCCTGCTGCTTGCCCTGCCCTTCAATATTTGGCCATGACGACCAACTGGCATCCACTGGATGCCCTGGACCCGCTCACAAACATCCGTGCCTCTTACCACGTTCTGAACCGTCGTGTTGTGACCGCTCTTCGAACACAGGTTGGTGATCCCACTCAACTGGGCCACGTTCGAGCAGAGGTACTATCATTGTCATCAGCAGCAGAGCAGGTGTGTTTATGCCCCTCAACTTGTATGCATCTACCGCACTGAAGCAAGCGTACAGCACCCGCAGGCATTTGGAGCAGAGGAATTTGCCACTCTCCAGACCAGCCTTGCATCCATGCTCGCGGCACTTGACGAAGCTGCGCATCAGTCCGCCGACCCTCCAGACGCGCCCTCACTGCAAGTCACTTCAACCGTCATGACCGGTGGCCCAGGGCGCCCGCGTATTGAGATTGACGCACAGTTTCTCCAGACCGCATTCGAAATGCGAGGAACAACACGCATCGGGTCGCTTTTGGGTGTCAGCTCCAAGACCGTACGCAGGCGTGCTCTGGAGGCGGGCCTCGTCACACCCGGGGTTCCTGTTCGTCAGGCCATCCTAGGCGCGGATGGCAGCCGCGAGGAGGTGCACACATCGACATCTAGTCCTGTATCCACACTCTCCGACGACGCCCTCGACGCTGTCATTCATTCCATCCTGACATCCTTCCCTGACTTCGGCCTGTCTATGATAGACGGCCACCTCCGAGCACAAGGCCACCGTGTACCGCGGCCTCGCATTGCTGAGTCCCGAGTCCGCGTGCGCGGCACAACGGGCACGTTCGCAGGCCGTCGAATCGTCCGGAAGGTGTACCGCGTCCCTGGCCCAAACTCGCTGGCCCACCACGATGGGCAGCACGGTGCGCAAACATTCAGTCCCGGGCACTATCAACCCTGACTCACTCACTGCTCATTCATTGTAGGGCTCATCCGCTTCAAAATTGTCATCCACTGTTTCATTGATGGCTACTCGCGATACGTGACCGGCATCCGTGCCAGTAACAACAATCGCGCGTCTACCGTCCTGGGCTTGTTCATGGACGTCATTACCACCCATGGAACGCCGAGCCGCGTGCGCGGCGACCACGGAACTGAAAATTTAAAGGTGGCTAGGTACATGGAGGAGAACTTTGGTGTGGAGCGGGGGTCGTACATCTGGGGACGGTGCGTTCACTGCCACAGAACAACAGAGCTCACCTCTCATACATGTAATCTCCAGGAGTGTGCACAACACGAGAATCGAGCGACTCTGGTACGACGTAACCAATGGGTTCGGGCGCAAATGGAAGCGCTTCTTCCTCGATCTTGAGGTGAATGCTGGCCTCAACCCTTCATCTCCAGCGCACATCTGGCTCCTCCACACCCTCTTCTTGCCCGCCATCAACCAGGACGCACAGGATTGGGCCCATGCATGGAATTCACATGGGCTTCAACGCCGCGGGGAGCCTCGTGCGAGCCCACGCGAACTATTCATCTTTGGGATGGTTCGTGAAGGCCCTCGCGGCCTCCAGCACATTCTCGCTCCTCCACTGGAGAACAACGAAGATGTTGGTGACCTCGCCGACTATGGCATCGACTGGGAGGCGGCCGACGACCCGCAGATTATGGAGCACCTGCTTGACAACAACCCACATGAGCGCCTAGCCAATATGGACGCTCCGTTTGCCTCTGGGACCACGCCGTCCCAGCTCTCGGAGGTTGTTTGTGAGCCCCCATCTGCTCCGCTCTCCGACGGGCAGGTTGAAAGTCTCCACGTACATCTTTCTGCAGTTGTGGACGCTCAGTCTCGCAACATGCTGGCTCGTCGGATTGTCTGGCAGGAGGCTCTTCGCATCTGTCAGACCATGCTATAGGTACAATATGATCTATATCTGTCCGTCGAATTATCTCGCTTGTGTTCTGATAGCAATACCTTTTAGTAGCTATGTCTGTTCTGATACAGACAACGAGGCTCAATGACCGTAATGAATATCCTCCAGCGCCGATGCAGTTGATGGAGTGATAACCATGCGGCCTATCCACACCACAGGGGAAATGTTTCCTTTGGCGAAGCACACCGAAAGCCCCCCATCCACTGAGCTAAGGACGTTCGTGCCGGTGAAATTAGGTCAGTTTAACGCGCAAAGATTTGTAGACAGCTTCAGGGCCGGATTATAAGAGTGCAAAATTCATTTCAGTAATGAAGCCTTCCAATAAACGCCTCATTGCTGTGAGCAGGCTACTGTCACCGTCAGGTCACACTTTGTGACATCTGTGACAGCTCACGCAACAGAGTGCATGCCACTTCTCAGTCGTACTGGTACTTCTCATTCGTCACCCGCTCTCTTTCGCATGGAGAGTGTGGATTATTCTAGCGTTGCACGCCATTGCACGTCCCTGTGCCACTCTGAACACTCCAGCTGTGTCTGTGCCTGGCCCGGTCTCCGTGACCATTCTAATAATTTGCCTCCGCTGTCCTGCTGCCCCTTAACCTGATGCTATCATGGTTGAGGATGCCTACGTCGCGGACGAGTCTCTTCTCTTGGAGGCAGCGCAGTTGCTACTGAAGCATGCTTTATGCGTGTCCTATCACCCATGCTACCTGCCTAACCATCGCCATATTGTCCGTCCGTCTCACCTCCCAAGTAATCATCCAGACGCCGGCGGCCGGAGGCTGATGCAGCCCGTTCTTTCCGCATTAAAAATATGTCACACTGTTTCAGGGGGGCTGGCCACGCAGCACTTTTTTTCGTAGCCTCTGAATATTTCCCCCAGCTCCACACCGCTGCTCCTGCTCTAACTGAAGATGCCGCCTAAAGCTGGAGGTCAAGGCCCGGCTCAAGGTCAACAGCAAGGCAGCGGACCGCCCACTCGTTCTTCTACTTCTCGTACCTCTAGTTCCACGCAGTCTACTTCCCATCCCGACTCATCCAACTCTTCCGTCCCTCGTCGCCTTCCCAAGGGATACGCTTGGGGAGTCCCACAGCAGCCACAGCCCCCCTCTCAGAATGAACGTGACCAGCGTGCCATTCAGCGTGCACAACTCAGGGAGCAGCAAATCTTGCAAGCACAGTTAGGACAACAGCCTCTACATCGTCCTCGCCGCTGCCCTCGACCAGGACATGTCCTCCCGCACCCATCTGACTCCGCCAGCGACCTGTCATCTATGTTGCCAGAACCGAAACCCGGTGCAAACGAGCCTGTGCAAGACACGGTTACCACCAGCAAGAGGGAGGATGGCGATGCCAACAACAACAACAACAGTGACAGCGATATCGGCCGCCGCAACAACAGCGACGGCAACAACGACAGCAGCACTTGGAGCCTCCGCTCTCCCGTCTCTGACTCTGACGAGGCCCACAAATTCGTCCCGCCCACCAAATTGTGGCACAGCGCAGCGCCGAGGTCTTCTGCTCCCCCCCCACTGAGCAGTATGGTAGGTGCAGACAGTGGCAGACACACGGCGGCAGTGGGCGATGGCAGCATCCCAGCGCCGGAGGACTCGGATACTACGCGCCTGACAGGACCAGGCGGTGGCGACCGCCACGGCGCGACGGCATTGGAGGGCGCAGTGAATGGCAGAAGCACGACAGAGGCAGCAGATGGTGGTGGCGTTGGCGTTGTCGACGGCGATGGCAGCGGCAAGACCACGGCGGCAGGCAGAGGCGTAGCAGGCAACACGGTTGACGTCACCCCTGCTGCTCTCACTGACAGCCAAGGCTCCTCCGTGTTGTTGCCTATCCAGATGGCGCCTCCATCGTTGTTCCACTCTGACAGCTTTGCACTGGAGAACAACTTTCTACAGCCGCCCTGGTTTCCAGCTATGCCCATCCCACTTGCATATACAGGTCTGCACGATCCGAGTGCATTCCCGTTAACGCCAACGCCCATGTCGACATCTGCGCTACTTCCCCTGTCCTCCGAGTCCTTTGCTACTTTCGACACTTTCAATGTTGCCGTTCACATTGGAATACGCACGTACCAAGGTCACAGCCACAATGTGACAATACCTTCCCTCGCTGTCCTTGGTACCCCTCCGGCGACAGCGACGGAACGGCCGGTCATCTTCATGGCTGTACTTTTAGAGGCTATGTACCATGCACTTACAACGCATGGCACAGACCTCCTCCTCCCTCCTCACATCGCCGACTCCGTTTTCAATGCCCCGCATAATGTGACCTATGTCGTTGCCACCTCGCTTGCACCACATCCCATCCAAGACAGCCTGTGGCAAGATACGCACACTGGGTGTCGGTTTTTGTGTAAGCTGCGCTCACTTTCTCAATGTCCTGGCACTGTCCGGTTTGCGGATGAAACCAGCAGCGTCACGTCCGCTCTTCGCGCCAATCAGGAAATCCATCTGGACATACCCATCATCTCAATTTATATATACTGTGTGAGTGCCAGCCTTTCATCTCACCTATCAGCATGACCGTCCTGACATACACGTGCTAGCCCAATTATGCCCCCCAGCCCCCGCCCGTCCATATGGCTCTGCCCCCTGCGCATGCTATGCGTACACATTTTGACTCTGACCAATACAACGACACCACTGTTCAGAACATGCCTTATGAAGTTTTTCCATCGTCCTCCTCTTCATGGGTATCCGACGAGCGGTCAGAGGAGTTGTCCGGTACGC
Source organism: Auriscalpium vulgare (assembly GCA_019915015.1). Classification (NCBI taxonomy): domain Eukaryota; kingdom Fungi; phylum Basidiomycota; class Agaricomycetes; order Russulales; family Auriscalpiaceae; genus Auriscalpium; species Auriscalpium vulgare. Next base: position 197,965 of record JAHBBC010000004.1, on the reverse strand, counting down.
AGACTCTGCCACCGCCGCCCGCTGCAGCCCATCATTCTGCTAGCGCGGTCCACCCCCATCCTGCCAGTAACCTTCCCCTTCCGCCACTCCAGGCCGCCATCCATGCTCAGACGCCTGGGCAATATCTGACATCATGTTTCCCTGATGCCCTGGAACATCTCAACACCCTTCGGACCGACCCGCCCACGGGCGCATTGAATGCCATCCATATCGTCCGAGGCGTGCAGGATATAGCTACAGCGCTGCGCATCAAAGGATCACAGTCTCACCATCCTGCCGGCGGTGGGGGACCCACAGTCACATTGGAAGATATCACTTTTGCGGTGGGGTACACTGTACACAAGACGTTTGTTAATGTCCGCACAATGGTGAGTGAGTATTTATTTCGGCTGCTTTCCCACCCTGACCAAGCATGACAGGTCAACAACTTGACCAAGGTGTCGAATGGTATGAAGACCACTGCAGGCCTAGCCATTGTCGCTGTGTCGGGCTCGACAGTAAAAGGCCATGCAGACACCATCGTACGTTTGCTCAGCGACAAGCGTGGATTTAAAGAGGTGGCGCAGGATGAAAGTATGCAGTCAGCATTGGCGTACTCCATCGGCACCTTGAACAACACGGCTATTGACCTTCGTCAAAAGTACCGAAATATATTCCCATGAGGTGGCGCGGATTGGAGATTGTCCCAGTCTTACAATAAGTATACCAATTTTGCTGTTCACACTATCTACCTACTACTACTTACTATGGCGCATCGCGATTCACACACCCAGGCTGGCAGCTGGCACTGCGGAGGGTGCGACATCCGGCGCGGAAATTGACGGCGGGAATTGACGGCGGGAATTGGCGGCGGGAAATGATGGCGGAAATTGACGGCGGAAATTGACGGCTTAAGTTCCCACGCCCTGTGCTTTTTCACGCGCCGCGTGCCCTTTGCTGGCACTTGCTCCTTCCCTCTTCCCTCTGTCGTAAACCCGCCAGGAATAACGGGGCTTGCGTGTATACGTAGCCTCCTGGTGTGGTCAGACAAATATTGATGGTCTCATCCACCGGTCCTTACCCACTGTCTCTAACATAAACACGTCGCACAAAATTTGATCAACAGGTGAGTTTTCTGCTTTCTACCGCTTCAGCTTCTCAGATAGCTGACTATGTTGTTCCCTTATGGTCAGCTTGTATCATCCACACCAGGTCTTCCAGCCCTATGACATGCCCACCTTCTCCTATGTCGCCTGAGGGTGCTTTGCTGGCAGTCAAATGAAGTCATGTGACTGTGTTCATTTTCAAAGGCAATATGTTCTCCACCCACCTCTGTTATGCATTCCTCCTGCTTCTTAGTCAAGGCTGTCCAGGCTGTCCAGGCAGCTGCCTGACGGGTCCTGGTACGTTCACCGTCTCTGATCCTCACTTTGGTCTCATTTGTTCTTTGAATAGCGGAGTGAGCCGTGGGCCTCACCATAGTTAACTAAGTCCTACAACAGTAGTGCAGGTGTAGTGTAAATACCAGACCTGTAGTAATAAAGTGACCACAGAGCACTGTAGTGGATAAGTGTACTGTAGTTAAGAGGTAGCAAATACACTGTAGTAGTCGACTTTATTGTTCTACTATAGTGACATTTCCTCACTAGAGAGCAGAGAGCACTATAGTAATACTATCATATGAAACAGTATAAATATTCTGGAATGCTGTTGCCTGGATGATAAATTGTGAAAATATGTGTATATGCGCAGAGGGATGGGGACAGTGTCCTAGTAATTTCTTAGAAAATCTCCATGTTGATGAAGGCCACTATATTAGAAACACTGTATCAGCTATATATGTACTATAGTGATACTATGTTGTACTGTAGTGATAATGTGATACAGGCAAATCTTCACAATTGTTGGGGTACATTCCTTGGCATTTAAATTGTGAGAATATTAATATGCATAGTGGAATGGGCCATGAATGGTACCTGAATTTTGTATAATATTAGAATCCCGTGAGGAGCCAGAGATGTGCTTTCATTACCTGAAAGTGCTAGTGTACTACAGTGATTGATTCTCACCTGCAAGCGTGGGAACATCGGCAAACTTCTTCTACGCCTGATAAAATGGTAAGCATTGATACAGAATTGCTGAACATATTTGAGTGTACTTAAAGCCCATGCCCCTAAGTTTCCAGGGAGTTTTATATATTTCCATAAGGGTCTGACTGTATGACTAGGGTTGGACTAGATCAGACCCATGCAAGGCTATATCTGTAGCATCTCTCAGTCAAACCCAACTATGTGTGCATGTATATCATTGAGTAGGGTATTCAATCGGCAACAGAATGATCACTAAGGCTAGAGACTTGGCTATATGGACAGTGTATGTATGGATAAGCATGACCGATACATTTCATTTCAATGTGACCTTTGAAACCAAAGCAGGTTCATCTCATGATGTCAAACTGTGCATTCAGTTCACCCCCAGTCCTATTTTCACACCCTCATGCACATTTACAAAACTTTCAGGAAAGTTAGGGGCGTAGGCTTTGAGTACACTCAAATATGCTCAGCAATTCTACTTCAATGCTCACTGTTTTATCAAGCGTAGAAGAAGTTTGCCAATGTTCCCACGCTTGCAGGTGAGAATCAATCACTGTAGTACACCAGCACTTTCAGGTAATGAAAGCACATCTCTGGCTCCTCACGGGATTCTAATATTATACAAAATTCAGGTACCATTCATGGCCCATTCCACTATGCATATTAATATTCTCACAATTTAAATGCCAAGGAATGTACCCCAACAATTGTGAAGATTTGCCTGTATCACATTATCACTACAGTACAACCTAGTATCACTATAGTACATATATAGCTGATACAGTGTTTCTAATATAGTGGCCTTCATCAACATGGAGATTTTTTAAGAAATTTCTAGGACACTGTCCCCATCCCTCTGAGCATATACATATATTTTCACAATTTATCATCCAGGCAACAGCATTCCAGGATATTTATACTATTTCATATGATAGTATTACTATAGTGCTCTCTGCTCTCTAGTGAGGAAATGTCACTATAGTAGAACAATAAAGTCGACTACTACAGTGTATTTGCTACCTGTTAACTACAGTACACTTATCTACTACAGTGCTCTGTGGTCACTTTATTACTATAGGGCTGGCATTTACACTACACCTGCACTACTATTGTAGTACTTAGTATAACTATGGTGCTCCCCAGTGTTGGCGGAGTCAACTCGGTGCACGGTTGTCCGCGCCATTCTCCTACCTCCCCCACTCTGCATGCCACTATCCAGGGTTGTGGATGCTCGCCTTCCGCATCCTCACACCGTCCGGGCTGTCTTTCCGGGCTGTCTTTCCGGGCTGTCTTTCCGTGCAGTGCTGTTGTGTCACTGTTCGTTCTGTTCATGTTCTGCATCCCTGATGCTCACCTTGCTCACTTTGTTTCTTTCTTTCAACAGAAGGTGGACGACTTCCCTCACGCTTTCATGCGTCCGGACTTGCCTTGGTACGTCGCTGTGCTGGGCAGTGAGCTCGTATAGCGTGACGTCCTGCGACTGTACAGCGACGTCCTGCGACTGTACGGCGACGATGCCACGCTATCTAGGTCTCTGGTATGTTGTTTATTTATGCCCTCCATCCTTGAGACTCACTCTGTCCGTCCAGGATGCTGCACCGACTGTGCTGCCATGCCTCCCTTGGTGCGTGCTCATTTTGCTATAAGGTCCGGTTGATCGTGTAGTTGGGAGGTTGGTATAGTAGTTGTGCTCGCCATGTATGCCCTGTAGTTGAGAATAGAATTTTGTCGATGTACATACACACGGGTGATAAGAGCTTTGTAGCCTCGTCTGAATGGTTGGCAACTTGTACTCGATATCATAGGCTGCAGTCAACGCACACAGAACACTGATCTGGTCATGTAAATGTCCTGACGCACAAGCCATCGCTTGGCGTGCTCAGTCACGTTGTTGGACGTATTTGTGCAGCAAGAGAGCGTGTGTTATTGCAGATGTATGTACAAAATGCTATGGAAAGGCATGTCGTCGACGTCGTTCTCGTGTCGCGATGTTCACCGACCAGTGGACATCTTGTCCATGAGCTTTGCCATGAAATGCTGGGCACCTCCGATACCGTCGACACTGTTGACCAACGTGCGCGTGCGAATCTGAAACAGACCAGGTCAGTTCAATGGCACGCGCTACAAGTCATGAAGGACGTCGGGTTGCGGCAACGCCTCCGTGCTCACTGTGTGCCCCATCCATGCGGACATCAGACGAGGCAATTCTGATAGGTTCAGGGCTGCTGCGCACACCCACATTATTCTGCAACAGAGCAGGCCCATGCCCTTGACCGTGTCGCGACCCCACTGGCGCGGCGGTATATGCATCGTCGTTGCACATGTCTTCCGGGTGTTTGGCATGCCGCTTGTGCGCGAATTGAGCAGCAGATTCCGGCGGTGGCGCTGCATCATTTAGCGTGGGTCGTGGTGCTGACGGTATGTCCTGAGGCCCCCCTCGACGTTCTGCACACAAGACTGACCACGTCGGGGCGCCCGCGGCGCTCACACAGGTCTGTTTGACGTCGTGGCGGTGCGCTACCGTCAACGGTGGACGAGGTCAGCGCCGTCTCATGCTCGAACTCACGCATGCACTGACCTATGGCACCCAACACTTTGCCGCGGTCCGCAGTCTGCAGCGCTGAGCACGCCGCTGGATCGACGAGGCTCGACACGGTCGGCCCATTTTTTTCTACTGATGGGGGCGACGGTGTTACGCTGCGGTTCCCAGCGCCGCTCGCGCGCTATTTGACCAGCCCCGGTACGTGCGCTCGCCGCCGCGTCTGTGCTGTGTATTCTGACGGTGATGGATGGCGCCAACTAACTCTATGGACGTGCGATTAAATGGACAGGATACATTGCACAGCGCTATGTACAATCGCGTGCTCCTGTCTAGGAAAGCAGGTAAGTCTCCGGTACATCTCGAGAAAGGTGTATGAGCACTGACACATCTCTACTGGTGATGACGGTCATCGGCACTCGCCGTCGTTGCCAACGCTGTCCATTGCGTCAAGCTGCTCGCACGGCTTCACGGTCGCGACCTCGTCGTGAGGCTGCGTCACCGCCGGCCGACTGCTCGATGATGTTGATGAGCCTCAAGGGCGTCGATATCGGGCAGCAACTAAGCGACAACAAAACAGAAAGATTTGGTGAGTTGTCGTTGCGCGAGATGTATGAACGTGATGTACTCACTGCTCTCGTGCTGGTGCTGGCCGCACGTCGACTAGTGCATTCCCACGACTTGAGACACCGTCCCGACGCAGGATGTGCCGCGCTGGTACGTCGGACCAGCTCTTCATCATCGCGTCGCTGACATCCGCTGTATCCACAGCCTCTCGTTGATCACGTTTGCACGACGCAGGATGTGCCCGTGGTACGTCGGTCCAGCTCCTCCCCGTAGCGTCGCTGATGTCCTCTTGTTGACAATGTATGGCACGGCGCGCCCGCAAACATGTCGGCCTGACCTGGCATGCGGTCTGACCGCGTCGCGGGCGTCACACAGGTCCGCCGTACGTCGTCGTCCGGCGGGTCGTCAAGCAGGTGCCGCAGACGACGTTGTCTGGAGGCGACCGCGTTGCCGTTGAAGGTGAGCACCGCGCATGCTCGAGTGCACGTGCGTGTTCATGTGCTTATTCGACCTGGCCTGCGTCCCATAACAGTCGTGCGCCATACCAGCTGCGGTACGTGCGCCTACTGCTGCGTCCGTTCTGCTGTATTTTGACTTCGATGGACGGGTCGTCGAAGGATGCTGCGCGGGCAACAAGCGCGAGTGATGGACGAAGCATCGACGTTGGTCAAGGTCAGCGCTGCGTCTCATGCTCGACTCGTGCACGCACTAACCTGCATTTCTCGCAGCATCGATGTCGTCCATCGCGCCTAGCTCGTGCAGACGCCGGGCATTGCGGCGTCGTCAGGTCGCGGCGTCGGGACTCCGAGTCGGCAGCTCGCAGCTACGGTACGTGCGCTCGCCACTGTGTCCGTCCTGCACAATTTTCTGACTCGTTGTCGCGGCTCATCTTGGATGCTCCTCTGTTTAATGGATACTGGGCAGTCAACGAGGCGGTGGTAGCACGATGTACATGTATTGATCGATCGTAGGGTACAAGGCTGCGCGACGGAACAGGTAAGCAGCAGGGCCTGTCGACGGAGGCGTACATGTACTCACATGTCCTGTATGTGCGCCCGCCCCCGGGGCGAACCTTTCTCGTGGCGCGCCGACGTTCAAGTGCGGCGACGTTGGCCGCGGCGTTGAGCTGTGGCAGGGGTCTGAGCGCCGCTCTCGAGCAGCGATGGCGTCGTGGGCGCCGATGTTGGGGACGGCGTCGTGGGCGTCGATGTTGGGGACGGCGTTGTGGTCGATGCTGGGGGCACGCACTTGGTAGGAGCAAGCACTGGTGAGTGTGTTGAGCGGGTATAGTATGTGCACGCTGTGCGTTTGCAGGCTCCCTTGGAGAGAGGGCTGGAGCGCGGGTAGGAAGGCGGCGCGTCGAGCATGGGCAGGGGCGAGAGGAGCGCCCAGCGCAGTCGCAGTCGCCGTAGCGCAGGGGTCGACAGCGCGGCTGGGCGTGCGAGAGCGCGGGGGCGGAGGGCGCCGGTGTCTTGAATGCTTGCCGGGACCCGCCAGGCACAACGCCGGCTGTGAGCCAAGGTAAATCTGGTATGCCTAGAAGGATCTGTGCTCAGTGCGAGCGAAGTACTGAGGCAAAGTGCGGTCTTATGGCTACTTGTCGGTACTTGTTGGTACTTGCGGGGTTCAGCAAGACCGCAAGTACATAAGTACCCGCAGTCATGTCCCTAACCAACCAGTAGAAAAAGTGCCCGGCAAGTTCAGTCGTCAGCAGTAATGTGTACTTGCCGCACTTGTCAGCAGTCAGGGAACCTTGAGCAGTACTAGATATCGATCATGCTTGCAGTTCGAGCCAGTTACGCAAAAAGGGGCCGCACGGCGCTCAATTGGATGGAAAACACATCTACGTAGGCATATTTCAACTACTGCGAGTGGCTAGGCGTGCCCACTCGACGCGGCCACCGCTCTCCACCGTTCCACCGACACTCACACCGTCCCTTCCCCCCGTGGACTGCGCTGCCCTCCATGATTTTCATCCCACCACCTTCGCGACGTTGTGCTCTTAGCCATTGGCGATGTCGTGGCCGCCGCGGTCGACATGGCCCCAGGGCATCCTCCTGAACGTTCAGCGTCAGCGCTGTCGCTGTTGTGGGCACGGCTTGAGGTCACGGGCACACCGCGTACACCGCGCAGCGGTTTGCCACGGCCCGTCGACTTTTTCTCGGCCTACGCGGTAGCCTGCGCATCCGCACTCCATCCTAGGCAAGACTCCCAACTCGCCCTGGCACGCCAGCGGGCTGCGTCGAGGAGGATGGGACACCCACCGCTAACGTGGAGGTGCGTAGTCGTCAGTGCGGGTGATGCCAGCAATACTGACGGCACTCACTCTGGTCAACACGTCCCTCGGGCAACCTTGCTTGCACCGCGGTTGCGGGCGCGGCCCGTCGTCTGGTCGCTTCTACTTCCCCGTTGACTACGCCGCCGCCTGCAAGGAATCTGCCTCCACCCCACCACTTCGCGCCAAGATCGTGCTCAGATGCTCATGGCCATCGGGTCCAGCGCCGCTGGTACGTGGCTGCCAGCAACCACGCGTCCGCAAGGTGCTGCAGCGAGTACGCAGTGTGCGATGCGTGGACGGCGGCGACGAGCCCTTGGATGGTGTTGGCCTTGCGCACGGTGAACCAGTCGGGGTGCGGCGTGCTGGCAATCACGGCGAAGACCTGCTGCCCGAGGGTCTCGTCCAGACTGCATTAGGTGGACGACGAGTTGGCGACAGTGTTCTGTGAGAGGATCATGCCGATGAGTGACGCAAGCACGTTGAGGACGACCCGAAGGTCGCAGCTTTCCCGGCTGCTGAGCAATGATGTCAGTTTGGTATGCCTGCAGTGGGAGAGAGGGTGCACATACTACGCACAATGATCATAGCTCTTGGAAGCGGCTACCCGATAGACTGCGGCAGCCAAGTCAGTTGCGAATAGTGGGGACACGCCCGGCCACTTACATTGACTTTTCTTTTTCGTGGCCTTGCGATCCGACGCAGTCGCGGGACGCTGGATCGATCTGATGGTGCCATTCTACGTATCATTTGAGCCCCAGCAAGAGAGAGACAGATATTTGAAATACGTACCAGGCGTGCGAGCTCACAGGAATTGAACGCTCTCAGACCAGGACGCCATCGCGGCGTTCGCGTACAATCCAGAGCGGCCTGCCTCTGCGGAGGTCCGTTGCCTAGCAGCCAACGTGCTTGCGCAGGGCGAAACCGGCTGGGTGAAGGTCTGGCGCAGTCGTGTGGCGGTTTGTTAAACAGGGCACTGATTTTGAAGCCCGCATATATACGGCGCAAGAGATGTGCGGACCGCTCCAAGACGAACAGAAGAGCGGCTGTGCGCTCGCAGACACCGCGAAGGGAGCCCGTGCGTAAAAGGTGTCGAGATCTGGCCGATTTGATTTATCAGCTCTAGACTCGTTGGGAAATTTGGGGAGACGTCTCACTGAAAGATAGCTGCACGACTCTGCAGGGAGGCTTTGACGTGGCTGACCGAGCATGCGACGCGCCGGCGAGATCTATCGAGTAGGTAGAAACGGAGATTAGCACGACGGAACATATTTATGAGGGAGAAGCACAGATGTGACCTACGAATCACAAGTTCCACTGAGCGCGCGGCGGTCTGGAGTCCGGACTCGGGGTGAGCACACTCTTGACTATGAGAGAACACGATTTAAAGTCAGCGCGAGGTCCAATGGATAATGATAATGATAGACGTACCGACGAGAACGCCATCGGCCGCATTTGTGATTGGCTGGCCGGGTCGCCGCCGCCGACGGTGACGACGACTCTTCGATATGCCGGGCTGAGAGTAAGAGCACGTCGCAAGCGTGCCAGCCTCCGAGGAAGAGACGAGGCTGTGTCAAAGAGAGCGATGACGACGAGGGAGGAGGGAAAATCGCGAAGAGGAGGGGATGATGGGGGTAGGAAGAAAGAGAGGGTGGGAAGGCGACGGGAAATGGGAACCTGCAGCGGGTCGGGCGTGAGGATGCGGCAGGCGTTGTGGCCGGGGCGTACCATGGATGTTATATGATAGCTAGTCCCTTGAATTCATAAGCGATGTTTTGCGGCCTCTCTCTGTTGGTTGATTCGATGGGCGAAGAGTGGGAAAAGGCATGAGCATGCAGCCTGAGCTGTGGTGGGTCTTGACGCGATTCGCGCGCCAGACTGGAGCGCAGGAAGCCCAAGGCAGAAGGACGAGGCGGCTTCAGCGTGAATGGCGCGCGAAGCCGGCCACTCGTTGTTGCTGCATGGTCTCGCGGGCTGGCCAGCTGGGACGGGTGCATACAGTCGACGTCGTGGCAGGCGCAGATTGCTGCGGCGTCTTTGTGGCTTCTCGACTCCACCAGCCGGCCTCTCATCGTTGTCGCGCTGTGTCCATCGCCCGTCGGCAGGCATGCGTGTTCTGTTCGTACATGGCTCGTTCTCGTCGCTGAACACGACTTGGAGAGCCCACATTGGGTGTGCACTAAGGTGTGTCAGTCCTGTACTGCTGTTAGTCGAGATGATTGCTTACCGTGTTGCGTCGTCTTCTGGACGTGTATGTTGCATGCATGGGCGTCGACATCGGCGCGGTGTGATGAGAGCAAGACTTGAGCGTGCTGGGAGCGACGGTTGAGCGTGTTGACTTGCGGTGGGCGTGCCAGTGGACGCCATTTGGAACGTCGGCGAGGGCGTTGGCGGCATTATCGGCGAGGGAGCAGTGGTCAGGACGTGCGGAAGGCGAGAAGAAAGGCAGGCAGAAGAGACAAAACTCACCTGTTGATTAAATTTTGTGCGACGTGTTTATGTGAGAGACAGTGGGTAAGAACCGGTGGATGAGACCATCAATATTTGTCTGACCACGCCAGGAGGCTACGTATACACGCAAGCCACGTTATTCCTGGCGGGTTTACGACAGAGGGAAGAGGGAAGGAGCAAGTGCCAGCAAAGGGCACGCGGCGCGCGAAAAAGCACAGGGCGTGGGAAGTTGTGTTTGGCTGGCTCGCGCGGAAATTGAGATGTGCCACCTGCACTTGAACATGTCGAACATGCTTGGGCCATCTGTACGTATGCCAACAATTTCACCCGGTTCTGATTGACAGAAAGCTTCCAGGATGCTCAGCCGATGAACTATGCCAAGAACCGTCCTTTTCCAGGGCGGCGAAGCAAATACTGCCCTGAGGTGGAGGACGGTGAGATCGTGGAGGAATTATCACCTGCAGCACTGGTATGTGCACCTAACTTTCTGTGCTCATGCTCTTACAATGCTCCCTCACAGCTGAAGAAGTTTAAGAACAAAGGCAAACATAAACGCTCCAAAGAGTCGACTAAGAGACATAATGAAGAATGGGCTAAATCTGAGAGGCGCAAGGTTTGCCTGAGAGTACATAGGAAAAAAACCGGTAATGCCTTACCTGTCAACATCTTTATTCAGCTGCTAATGTAGACTTGGACGTGTTGCAGCGTACTCGTCTGTGCCAGGCAACTTTGTCGACCGCTTCCTTCGCCGACCTCGGTCTGGTGCACGCGTCATCAAACTGGTCAAAGAGCACTATCCAACGCCCGCTGCTGACCTTCCTCTGGATGCGGAAACGCGTCCTATGGTCGTGGAGTATGGGCAGGATCACGAGGCGCTAGTGGTGAGGATAGAAAAAGCCGTCAAAGCCAAGCGCCTTAAGATCGTGGAGGACGCACTCGTCGCGTTTTTGGCCACCGACCCAAAGTTCCCAAAACCGAAGGGCGATCAAAATCGCTCCAGCACCCCTGCTCTCCACCTTGGCGCGTGGAGCGTGCAGGGTAACCCTCTGTGTATCACGAGGGACTCCTATGTCCAAAAGCCAGAGACGCTAAAGGCTATGGACGTCTTCTTGGAGGCGTTCAAGAAGTACGTTGCCCCTAGGATCAGACAGAATTTGCGCCGGCACAATCTTGAGCAGGCGGCCTCTGTCGAGCGGTAATGTGATTTTCATGTTCATGTGAGCACATGGTTGACCTGGCCGCAGATGCGCTGAGTACGTTCGCCACCTGCCCAACTATCGCAAGGCATTGGACTTCGGTGGGGCATGCTTGTGCATTGCTATCAAGAAAGGCAGCAGCGAAAGAATTCACATCGACTTCAATGACCACCCGCGCTTCCTCACCCACATTGTCCCCATGGGGAATGCCAAAGGCGCGCACGTCGTCTTACCCCAGCTTCGCCAGAGATATGCAGTGGAGCGGGGCACCATGTTTGCTTTCAAGGCCAGACGGCTGGCACACTACACCACGCCCCCAACCTCTGGGACTCGCTTGGTGCTCACCTGCTTTACGGATTACATTACTGTAGGAAGGGTGGAAAAGGTGCGCAAAGGTGATGTGTCAAAGGCCCTACGGAGACGCACCGTGCGCATGTATCCTAATACACGCAGGTTCCCGCTAGTATAGTGAATTTACGTTTCTTGAATGTATTACATGCAACTACTTGTTATCAGGAAACTCCTCCATGATGCCACAGAATTGGCAACAGGAAGGACGCAACCGTCTGCGCCGTCTCACGCGAGCACTCGTACTTATCGCACAGCCAGTAGCGCAGCTTGTTGATGTGCCGGAGCTCACCTGCACGGCCGAGCGTGAGCGGGTGCGTGCCAGGAAGATGGAGCCGGAGACGCACCTTTGCCGGTAAAGAAGCCGGAGTTGTACTTCCCTTGGAGTGCGGGCATCTGCGGAAACTCGCCTATGAGCTCGATGATCTGGGCGATATGGTCTTTGTCCTTGATGTACCAAGAGCCCGCTTGAGGGTTGAAGAGGTAGTCGCCGCCAGCGAGGAGTTCGAATAGCTGAGGGAACGTGAGCATGCAAGCAGGGGAGGCGTATGTGCCTGCTTACCACACATGATGTCGTCGATGCAGATGAGGACGTTCTCTGCCAACCGTAATGCCGCCCACTATTGTCGAGTCGCCTGCACCGGGCGGCGGCTCGCTCCCAGAGGGGGAACTCCGGTGGTCTTGCGGTGTTGAGAGCGGAGAGTGTGCACATCAAAAGTGGGCATGACGCTGGATGCACAGATGAGCGGGAGAGGGCCGACTGTGATGGGCGGGGAGAACGTCGGTGGGGTGGGGTTGGGCAGGAGCGCAAGCGACACACACCGGTCGATCGTTGAGCACAACGTCGTCGGGGTGTGCCACTGACTCGACGAGCCGCCGCAGACGGGCGCGGTGAGGAGTGAGCAACAGCGCAACGCAGTCGGTAGAGCAAGCGGGCCGCGCGTTGCAGGGCGATGGTCGTTATTTATATCATAGTATTTGTCAGAATTGAACTGACACTAGCTACTTGAAGGGTAGCTGTATGGCGCACGCACAGTTGCTGCGTGTCTTCTGCACGCTTGAAGCTGCATTAGGGTAATGGACGTGATGATCCGGAGCGCGATCCCTGTCGCGCACGAAGAGCGTGTCGGCGCAGCGTGGCATGTTCATGAGTCATTGAAGGGACAAGCGCAAGGTGAGGAAAATCAAGGAGGAATTGGGAGAAAGGGTGCGCGTTGTGCGAGTCAGCTTCTGCCCGCCACAGCTGACTTTCAAAGTTCAGACTCCGACATAAGACGTGTAAAGGGCGCGTATCATATCTCTCACTTGACCACCACCACCTTCCATCCACTTCATGTCCAGGACCTGAGCTCTGCGGGCTACGCTGTGCTCCCGTAGCCGGGTCTGCACGCGTGGGTCCGTAGAGTCTCGGCGGTTGCACATGGTGGATGAGCAAGAGGTGGCTAGGGGGTATGCCCGCGCAGAACGCGGCGAGCGTCTGGCGGCACGCCCAGACAACATAAAAATGCGCAGAGAGCACGCAGAGCTGTGCATTGCTGTGGTAGACCATGTGGTCACGGTCGCACAGCAGCGCGAGCAGGTCCATGTTGAGCGCGTCGCCTGTGAGTGCAACAGTCAGTGCTGGCGTCCCGGACGCATCCGATCTTGAACACTTTGAGCTTGACGTGTCTGGCCTTCTTCATGAGCTCTGCGGTTCAAATTCAGAAGCCGCAGGAGCGCGCAGACTTAGGAGAGACGTGCAGAGCTGGAGGTGGCTCGCAGGCTCGCATTGGGACTAGCGGGGGTAGATGTTGAATATTCAGTTGTGGTAAAGGCCATGTGGAACCCCGAGGCGTTTCAGGATGGTGAGGGTCAAAAAATGTACTCGGCATCAATGGCGGGTGGGGTGCGATGTCTGGTGTGCGGCTTGTTCGGCACCCAGTGTTGAGTGCTTTAAGGCGGCAGTGCTCATTGGAGCATATTGCTGCAAGCACGCTGTGATGCTGAGCACGCCGTCCCCACATGCTCTTGTTGCGTGCACCAAGCGGGCACAAGCCTGACGCAGCGCGGGGACTGTGCGCATGGTAGATAGTGTTGTTTAAATTATCCTAAGCATACCTGGACGTTTGAAACGACTCGGGCCTTGTGGTCCATGAGCAAGCCATTGCGATGGGAGCTGTGAAAGTGTGACAACTGACTGTGACACATTCGCAGTGACTTCAATGCAGGGCGTCTCTGTCTCGCCGTTCTTGTTCTCATTGCCATAGATCACCACCATGTTGCATCCTCGTCCTCTCAATCCCCCGCGCACGGCACGTAGCTTGCGATCACTAGTGGAGGCACCCAAAAATGCTTGGGATCCAACTACACAATCCACAGATCCAATGCTGGATCACATCTATCAGCTCAATCAAACATCATATCCATTCACCCTCCTTGCACGCGCGGATGATCTCATTGTCGCCACACTGTTTTCATCCAAAAGCGGTCTCAACCGTTATAATGCGCTCTTTCCAGAGCCGTCCCTGCCATTTGGGAGCCATGCCATGCCAACAACATCAAGGGCGGTGTTGCCACCGGCAGGTGCTTGCATCCTCTACCCTGCGATGACGCGCCGACAAGAATTGAACGTCTCAGATGTCCCATTCAATGAGCAGCTTAGGCAGGGTGCAAAAATATGTGCACCTCTGTTTAACCGTCTGGTTGGAGTTACCAAGGAGAACGTCAACGACACCGTGCGCACCCTCATGTCAAACATCCCTGCTTTTCAGGATGCATCCTCACAGTGGTTCGGACTGCTGGAACAGTGAGTCTGGTTTCCGAAAGTATAATGAACCTGCCTGATCTCCTTAGTTTGTTGTTCCGGTATGCCGTTCTATACAGTGAGCGCAGCCGCCTTCAAATCACGCGGGTCGCATTTGGATCCACTGTGGGGCTGGGCCTCAAATCGAGAGTACGTATTGAAGCAGGCATTGTGCTCTTTGAGGCGTGTAGCTCGATGAGCTCCGACAGCGTCCCGGCCGGAGGTCCCTCCATCATAGAGCGCACTTCATCCCAGACTGGGCCGCCCGGACCATGCGCCATCCTCGGCCCTTTCAGGCTCATCAATCATGACTGTGATCCAAATTGCCATGTATGTACAGCATCTATCCTGGATGCCCTCATGCAGATGATCATCATATTTCACCAGATCTTGCCCATTCCACAGACTGCTGCCTGCACGGTGACCACGGTTCGCAACATTGAGCCGGACGAGGAAATCACTGTGCTATATAGCGCATCAGGGTATTATAAAGAGAAGTGTGCCTGCAAGAAGTGCACAGGAAAGGACTCAAGAGATCTCACTGTGCTGCAGGCCGACGCTGCCAAAAACCGAGCAGAGTTGGCATCAGAGCAGGGCGGCACAGGCGGACCCTCTGAGCCAAAGAAGCGGACGCGGCGCGGAGGCGCAAAGCGAACTCGTCAGAAGCAGCAGCGTGCAGCGGTTGCACAGGGGCAGGAGGAGGACAGGCACTCGTCATTAGATGAATGAGGTTACCATAGGCTACAACGACCGGCGGGGCGCGGTGCAAGGAGGAGAATGGGAGAGAGGCGGACAGCCACTATGCGGTCTCTATCTGATGTATATGTCTGCTATACATAGCTTTTCAACAGCGACGCTGCCATCACGGGTGCCCAGGCCGCAAGCGCGTCAAGCCGGACGGGCTCATGCGCCGCCACGTGGAAGCCCGCGGGCCTGCCATGCAGTGAGACGGCGGGGCTCTCATTTGCCTGCGGGCACACGGTCGCGCTCACGCCGTTGCACGCAATTGCGTGCGCCGTGCGTGCCCGCGGTTCTGCATGCGGGCGGATAGCAAAGCCAGCGTGCCGCACATGTCGTCTGGGGCTATCATCACCGCGCACAGTTGGCAGCGCATAGCGCCTGGGACAACCTCATGTTTTGGCGCCAGATGGATCCTCGAGGTGCAGCGGTGCAGCCGTTGCACGACGGAGGCATCACGCAGATCACGCGCGCAACAGCGTGTTGATGCTAGGATACCGGCGCATGAGTGCTGTGGGCACGGTCAGCAATGGGTACGGGCAGTGAACAGGGTTACATAAACGGACCATACACAATGTAGCTAGCTAGCTACACGCCAATAACATCACATATGAGCCAAATCACAGGTACCCATTGATCTCGAGACCAGCCAGGAAAAAGGACAAGTAATAAGATGGCTTTTACATGCTCATAAATAACTACCACTACACCTTCGAATATTACCAAACCGGCCGCGCAAGGTATTCACGGAGGGACTTCAGTTGAAGAGATACATCCGGGCGGGATATATCCCGCAACGGATGAATCTGTCGCGGTAAATATCACACGCGCAATCACAGCAGACAGGCGTGCGCGACTGCGATATCTCTCGCCGCGCCGCACACGGATATCGGGGGCACAGGTATCCGTGCAGTGGGCACATGGATATCTTTGCACAGATATCCGTGTGGGTACCCCCAACACCGATATCGCTGCTGCGGTCAAAATACAAACCGAGCGAGAGTCGAACCGACGACCTTCGCGCCGTGACAGCACAACTTACCGCCGCGTCAAGATGCTACATGTACAATATTGAACGTACAGGATATATCGAGCTGTTTTCCGCGTAGAAACCAACCCTGCCCATCAGATTTCACATCCTCGATGTGCAGCTGCGGGAAAATCAGCTGGTCCGGGTGTGTCCCAGTGCGCTCTGTGACAATCGCGCCCATTTTCATCCCCCACAAACCGCTGGCATCCCTGCGCAGCCACCGACCCAACGCATGAACACCTCGTCGTCACCGTCGCTCAGTCCTCGAGGTCTTTGGTGAGTTGTTATTCCGTTCCGTTCCTAGCGTCGCGCGTGAATTTAACCCTCGCGCATCAAGCCATGCCTGTTCTGGCACGGGCACACACTATAGTCGTGGACTCCCGCAGCGCCGCCCAGTCTGTGCCCGTGAACGATCGCGATGTATGCGGTGAAATTTGATGGGCAGGGCTGGTTTCTGTGCAAAAAACAGCGCGATATATCCTGTACGTTCAATGTCGTACATGTAGTCTCTTGACGCAGCGGTAAGTTGTGTTGTCGCAGTGCAAAGGCCGCCGGTTCGACTCTCGCTTTGTTTGTATTTTGACCGCAGCAACGATATCGGTGTTGGGGGTCCCCACACGGATATCTGTGTGGTTAGTCCCCCCAGATATCCGTCAAATGTATCCCGCGACAGATTCATCCGTGGCGGGATATATCCCGCCGGTATATATCCGCTGAACTGAACATATTGATTCACGTCGCTGCACATTCATTTGCTCTCCAAGTATGCTCAGATCGACTGTGAGCGTACCAGGCTGGTCCCATGCTAAAGTACTATCCTGCCACCTGGGCAATTGGGAGAGTGATATACCGTTGGCGATGCATATCGCCTTCAGGATGCGATGTGCAACAATCACCTCGACGTCGTCTTCGTACTTGGCACCCGGAGGTGGTGCCGGTGCAGCTGTCGCAACGTAGGCATCCGGATGGATGATCATCTCGGCGAGGGCCATTAAGGATGTCATGGTCAATGCTGACAGAGTATCAGGACTCTATCCTCCTATGTCAAACAAGAGTGCGATGTGCTCACGTTTCGCTCGCAACTGAAGGGCCATTGCCATTCGCGCCAACTTCCTTTTCACCCCAACGTGGTCGGCATTAGTGGCGTACTTGCCGGTGCGTTGGTCGTTGCGGCGAGACCAGAGGGTAAGGTGGAGTGCGTCATAGCACATGAAGTGCCCCCCGTACATTATGCTGTTTACCGGAGTGTACACCATATGCCAAACCCCCGGTGGCATCACTCTGTGCACAAAAACGGCATAACTCGGTCACTAGCTTTTGTGCGGGAAACGCAAATAAAGCACTCACAACACCATCCCAACTTCGAGCTTGATGACATGCAGCGAAAAGTTGTCACCCTTCACGACTTCCCCAGTCGCCCTAGAGAAGACGTGTTGAAGCATGACTAGCGTCGGAGGCGTAGAGATGTGAGACAGAGGCAGTGTGGCTGAGGACTTAGTAGATCCTGGGCGGAGCAAGCCCCTTTAACTCTTCTTGCTCCGCACCAGGTATGAGCTCTGTATTATTGTCGTCTCATGATCCTGTATCTAATGAACTCTTCTTGCTCCGCACCAGCTCCGCACCAGTCTATTTAATTGATAGGTTATGGGCCCTGTTGCGAACTAAAGCCCAACAGAAATCGACTTTTGCAACAACTCTCGTCGCACAGACCTATCAGCCGTCGTATCACTTGTTTTACCACCACATCCCATCCTATTCCTTCATTGCCGACGTCTTCTCGAACAGAGCACACATGTCAATTAATCAGAACAACTCGACTGACAAAGAGACGATGGATTGGAAGAAGATCACACTTACTCCTATCAAAGAGGAGGAAGACGGCTCGAACAACTATAGCGAGTTCAAGCAGAAGTCCATTCTTGATCTCGACGCTGCTGGGTACTGGTCTTATGTCGATGGACCGGACTACAAGCCTCCTGCCATCCCGGTACTCCGCTCGAGTATGCTGGTTGACGGTGTAGATGCTGCTGGTGCGCCCGCTAGTATCACGATCCCAGGCAACGAGGACGAAGTCAATGCTGCCAACAAGAAGGCGGAGAGCTGGTTCTTGGCCGATAAGAAAGCTCTAGCTGTTATTGTCCGCGCTGTTCCTAGCGACAAGCTCTACGTTGTCCGAGGATGCACCTCTGCTCATGACGCCTGGATCGCGCTCAAGAACGAGTACGAGCCAGCAAATGCCCTCACTGCAATCACCATCAAACAGCAGATTATTGCGAACCAGTGCGGCATCCATGACGATCCAGTCGTGTGGCGACAGATCATGGTTCAGCTGCACCAGAAGCTTCGTGAAGCCGATCCTCTCATGATGCCCGACACAGAATTTGCCAAGCATCTTGTCACTCTCATGACCGGATCCGAAAACTGGCGCTACTGTCGTGATTCTCTTCGGGAGAAGGTTCGGCAGGGCGATGCGATGAATCGCCCGGTGACGTCCGCAGCTGTTCTCCAGCGCATCAAGCACGAGGAAGTTGAGCAGAAGATTGCTCCATCTGTCGTGTCGATCAATGCACTCATTGCGAAAGGCAAGGCCCGCGTCAGCCATGACCGCGGTGAAGCGGTCCCTGGAGCTTATGCTGCTGGAGCTTCCAACAATCAAGGCGATCGCCGCGCTGACAGGAGCGCGCAGTGCAACGACAGGCGTCCCGCTCCCTACAATGCGCAGCACCGCTCAAATGTTCGCACCATCTGCGAGAACACGCATTGCGAGATGCCGGTGGGTCACAGCAAGTCCGACTGTTTTTCTTATGGTGGAGGGAAAGCCGGACAGTATCCAGAGAACTACAAAGGTAGACGCGACATCCACCTCGCGCCAGAGGCTCGCGTTGCAGCACGCCGAAAGCAGGCTCTGGAACGTCATGCTAAGGCTGCGCCTAATGCTGGGGTGCGCTTTGCTGGCTTAGCCGACAGCACTCAGGATGGCGATGAAGAGGTCGAGGATGTCGTCGGAGGTTTGGGCGATGGTTTTGCGTTTATGTTGGCTTTGCCAGAAGACGACCATCCGGATGACGAGATTCACCTCGATGAAGAGATCCGCGTCAATGCGATTGCACTCAACGTCCATGCAGATCAGGACGACTCGGTGAACCATGATACTGGGGCATCGCGTCACATCTTCCACAACGCCGACATCTTCCATGAGTACACCACATTTGACTCACCACTGAACGTCCATGGTTTCGGAACCAGTCTGTGCGCCCAAGCGGTCGGAAAAGGGAAGGTTGTCATGCAGGCCACGTATGATGGTACTTCACGGACCTTTTCCATCTCCAATGTGCTCCACATCCCGTCCGCACGGTGCAACCTCATATCTGGGTCGAGGCTCGACCGCAAGGGCGTCAATACACAAACCGGCAAAGGTAGAATTGTCTACCTGAACGCGGCTGATGTGCCGTTCGCTACAGGCGGAATTGTTCGTGACCTCTACAAGATGGACGTCGCTGTTATGAAGCCAACGGACTCGATAGGTCCGTCCGCGGATGTCATCGCGGCTTTGACCCCGTCTGTGACGTCGCTTTTTGGCCCGAGCGCTGACAGCGAGGAGACGAAGCGTCTGGGTTTTTCCATCGTCTAATGGGCCACATAGACGTTAAAGGGCTTGAGCGCTCCACCACTGGACTTCCCATCGACAACATTCGCGTCCAGCACTGCCGCATCTGCGCTCTCGCCAATATCAAGCGGCTAAAATTTCCCAGAAAAGCTTCTCAACGTGCCGATCACCCTCTTTTCCGAATTCACTGTGACGTCTGCGGCCCTCTTCCCGTTGGCTATGGTGGCTTCACTTATTTCATCACGTTCATCGACGATGCCTGTCGCTGGATCACTATTTTCTTCCTCAAAGTCAAGTCTGATGCGCTCAAGTGCTTCCATGAATTTCGCATTGCTGCCGAGAAGTATCTTGGCTATCCTGTTCTGTTCCTACGGGTTGACAATGCTCCCGAGTTGGTCTCTGGAAAATTTGCTGACTACTGCCGAGAGCATGGGATCACCTACGAGCGGACTGTTCCTGACGCACACCAACAGAATGGTGTCTCGGAGCGCGCTAACCAGATAATCGAGTCCATGACTCGTGCCATGCTTGTCGACTCTGGTTTGACAGTCTGGTTCTGGCCTCTTGCCGCGCAGGCAGCAGTGCACATCAAAAATCGCGTGCCGCATGCCTCTCTTCCATCTGGCACCACACCTTTTGAAGGCTGGTTCAAACGCAAACCAGATCTCTCTCATCTGCGCCCGTTTGGTGCTCTCGTCACCGCCAGGAAAACTGACTCAACTGACGCCATGAAACTTGCACCACGCGGAGAGGAAGGCCGATTCGTGGGCTATGCGCGCGACTCCAAGGGATACCTGGTCTGGTTTCCATCTGCACGAGGGATTCGCTCACGACGTGATGTGGAATTTCATGGTTTCCCTGATTTTCTACCTTCTCCTCCACTTTCTGACATTTTGTGGGATGACATTCCCATGGATCTCGAGCCGCGCTTCCATGATGCACATCGCCGTGTCATTTTGGAACCGCCGGTGACCACCCCCGCCTTCGAGCGTAATCCCGCCATCGAGCGTAACCCTGCCATCGAGCATATTGAGTACGTGCTAGTCACGACTCTGGCCTTCGAGCCTATCTCACCTGTTTTATCAGGCCGTCCAATGAGACTACTTCGCCCCTTGAGGCTATTGATCGCCGTCGAGCGTATTCTGAGCCTGATGGCGATGGTGATGTTGAGATGGAACTGGTCGACGACCGTCCTCTTGCACTGCGTCGTTCACCTCGCATGAAACGTGTCCCTGCGCAATATCTTGTCAACGCGATCCCAGATGGAAGGGGGGAAAACAACCTCTTACGCACCATCCTGGAATCCGTTGATGGAGAGCTTGAGGTCGAATGTGATGAGTCCGACTTTGCAGGACTTGCGCAGGCCTTCATCCAAGCAGAAGTTGCTTTTGTGGGTGCAGCTCTCACAGATCCTATCGACGACCCAGCCGAGAAAGATCCCAAAAATATTCAAGAGGCGAAATCCTCGACTTATTGGACCTATTGGCTTGCTGCCATCTACGAGGAATTGGAGTCACTCAAGGCGAAAGGTGTATACGACGAGATCTCCGAGCTCCCACCAGGTCGAAAGGCTGTGGAGTCGAAGTGGGTCTTGCATATCAAACGCGACCGTGACGGTCTTATTTCACGTTTCAAGGCGCGTCTGGTTGCCAAGGGGTTTACACAAATTCCTGGTCAAGACTTTCATTATACGTTTGCACCGGTCACTCGATGGGAGTCCATTCGTCTGCTCCTTGCTCTGGTTGCCAAGCATGATATGGTTCTGCGCCAGGTAGACGTCAAGACGGCCTTTCTCAATGGCCCTCTGGACGAAGAGATATATATGCGAAAGCCATCGATCCTTGGCGAAGGATTTTGGCGTTTACTGAAGGGACTCTACGGCTTGAAGCAAGCCGGTAGACAATGGTACCTGGAGCTGAATCTGATGCTCGAGGCAATCGGGTTCACCAGAACCAAGTCAGACTGGAGCGTGTACAGACGTGTCCAAGATGGCGAACACTCGGTAATCACCACAAGTGTCGACGACATGCTGATTGCATCAAGCTCAGCAGCGGAATCTGACGCTGTTGTTGCCTCCTTGGCGACTCAGTTCGAAATCACGGACAACGGCGAACCCAAGCTTCATCTTGGGTGTGCGATTAATCGAGACCAAGCTCACGGAACTCTTCGACTGGATCAAAAGTCTTACACCGAGTCAATACTCCGTGAATTTGGGTATGAGAACTGTAACTCTGTCTCCACTCCCATGGATCCAGGTGCGCGGCTGCTACCGGCAACCGTCGAGGACACTGAACAGTCCAAGAACTTCCCATACCCTGCAATCGTCGGCAAATGCATGTATCTGTCAACATGCACACGCCCGGACATCGCGTACACTGTGCGGGAGCTCGCCAGGTTCATGGCGAATTATGGATCAACACATGTCGCAGCGGCGAAACATCTCCTACGTTATCTAAAGGGGAGTGTCACGCACGGCATCACTCTTGGAGGATCCGACAGCCCGCATGTGATGTTCAAGGCGCTGACTGATTCGGACTGGGGCATGGGAGACACGCGGAAGTCCGTCTCAGGCTTCATCATCCTTATGGATGAATCTCCGCTGTCCTGGAGTTCAAAACAGCAGGCTGTCGTCGCTCTCTCGTCGTGTGAGGCGGAATATCTGGCCACAACACACTGCGCTCGTGATGTCCTTTGGTTCAGAAACCTTTTCGCCGAGCTTGGCTATCCACAAATTCAACCAACCACGATGTTCTGCGACAATCAGGGAACCGTTGCATGCACTCATGATCCTCACGCGCATTCAAGGATGAAGCACATCTCCATACGCGAGCACTTTATCCGAGACTGTGTCATGAAGAGGCTTATCGACGTCGTGCACGTCTCTAACAAAGAAAATACTGCAGATCTTTTCACCAAGCCTCTCCATCGTGTCCTCCATGCTCGTTGGTTGCAAATGTTACGATTGGACGCTAGTCAAGGGGGGGTGTTGAAGCATGACTAGCGTCGGAGGCGTAGAGATGTGAGACAGAGGCAGTGTGGCTGAGGACTTAGTAGATCCTGGGCGGAGCAAGCCCCTTTAACTCTTCTTGCTCCGCACCAGGTATGAGCTCTGTATTATTGTCGTCTCATGATCCTGTATCTAATGAACTCTTCTTGCTCCGCACCAGCTCCGCACCAGTCTATTTAATTGATAAGACGATTTCCTTGAATAACGCAAGGATCTTCTCCTTGCTCCTGATTGCGCCTGCATTGCGGATGGTGACCACCCCCCATATCTTCACTCCGCATCGCGGCGCTGCCCAAGTGACCAGGCCGTTGGAATCATGATGAGTACGCGTGTAGGCACCCGCGCCTGACACAATGTGCCATCCTTCATAGTTGTCCGCCGCCCTCATCCCCGGACCGCTGTCATCCGGAACAGGGTCTTCCTCCCTCAACACCCACTCTTGTATGAGGTCAGCACACCAAGTGCTCGACTTGGCCTTGGCACGCGATTTCTTGGATGCTTTTGGTTGCTGTTGCTGTCGCGCCTGCTCTTGTTGTGCCTCGAACTGCTGCCGCGCCTGCTCAGCTTCAGCGTGGAGCTGCTGCCCTGGAGTCGAGTAACCCAGTCTTGATGTGACGTTCCACCCCCATATGTCGTCTTGGAGATCACTGGGCTTGTCTCAGTATGAGGGGTAACGGAATTCTGCTGTGAGAAGCTTACTCCAAGAATGTGGGACGGGGACCAATCGATCGTGGAAGGTCCAGGAGGTTGACGCACTGGGTGGGATCTTTCATTTTGTCCGCAAACTCTTGACACGTCATTGTGATCGTTGGGTTCACTCCAGGATTAAGCATTCGCTCTCGCATGCCTAGTCGAATATGCAAAAAATCAGCGTAAGAAAACGAGATGCACATATGCACGAACAAAGAACTCACAGTGCGCTTGAACGAAAACTTGGGGAGATCCCACAAGCATAAACAGGGTGTCATCATCAAATGTGAGCTTATGGGCATTGCCTTGCTCGCGATAAGCATTGGTGACCACAACTGGGTGGTTCGCGGCCAGGCATGCACGCATTGTGGCCTGGAATGACGTGCGTGTGGCGATGTTCCAGTCCATGTGCACGTATGGGGAGTCATGGTCTGTACCAATCGGAGCGTTGGCCATCTCCAGGACTGCAGCCTTGTCCCGGTCAGGCTGACGAATAATGAGCATCACCCTTACAACAAAGCAGATATTGTCATACCATGTGAAGAACGTTACCGATGAACGGCAGAATGGTTCTGAACTTTCCGTTCCACGTGTGATACTCGACATCGGCTGGCCAGCACCCTTGTCCAGGTTCTGTGCATGAGGCATCTGTGCTGTCGGCGTCGGCGTCAGCGTCAGTGTCGACCGGAAGAATGGCGGTGGTTGAGGTGGGGGATGATACGTGTTCCTCATACTCAAGCGAGGACAGACGGGACAGCGGGGACAGAGGAGGTGATGGGCCTTGCTGTGGCTGCACAGGGGCTGGTGGCAATGGGGAGGGCGTGAAGACGGGCGGTGGGTGTAGGTGCGGTGTCGACAAAGCCAAGATAAGACGATGATCGACAGGAAATTCGTTGTCATTGGTAGTCGCAGTGTGCTCAAGTGCAGGGCTGCTCTCCACTGTGTAGGGTAAAATATAAGACGGGAAAGGAGGTCGCACAGCAGTATAAGAAACACTGACAATTTTCTGTACCATGTGGTGGCGATGAGGATGTGCGCTTCCGCTTCCGATTCATTGGGATTTTGGGGTTCACTAGAGGTGGTTGTTGAGATATCGCAAAGTCCACCAAGATGCAATCTGGGACTGGGCACTCACTATTGTTGATGTTTTCAGCTATGGCCTGTTTGTATCTGTCAATGACATCTTCGGTTGTCGCCTTCAGGTTATTGTTATTCAACTTGTGTGCATTGCTTGGAAGACAGGCCTTCTTGACATAGGTCCAGCCATTAGTTGCGTTGTACGACAAATAGGTACCGACATGGAGCGGATGCTCTGCGTCCCCAGGTACTTCCCTGCCTTTGCCATGAAGAAGGGTCCATGGTGCCCATGAACCATTGACCTGAGAGACCCATACTCCTTTCGGGTCAGTGGTCCTCACCCAGACATCGCCAGGCCCATTGCAAACTCCAGGCTGTGGACCAATAGGACCGGAGTAGACGGCATTGAAGTGCGGCTGAGGTGCGCTGCTCTCTGAAACGACCCTGAACCAACGAGCATCGACAACAGTGCCAGGTGGCAGAGCGATAGCAAGAGCTGGGTCCTCAACAGGGACAACAAATAAGCGCTTCACCATGGTTGTCGCAGAGAAGGGATGGAGGATGGTTGGTAGATACCAGATACAAAGTGCTGCTGCTGTGGCGGGAAAAGTTTGCGCCGGGAATTTGCGCCGGTAATTTGCGCCGTGAATTTCCGCTTCGAATTTGCGCCGTGAATTTCCGCCATGAATTTCCGCCGTGGGATTTTTCCACGGTAACTTCTGCTGTGAATTCCCGGCGGGAATTTGCGCCGACCACTGGCAGGGCCTGCAGATGGTATATTGCCTCCCAGAGGAGAGGAATATCGTGATACAAATTGTGGTAGACTGTGTCTGGCTAAATTTATATCGCCGGCGGCCGGCGTGTGCGTCCGTGCGGGTGTAAGAGTGGACGTCTGGTGATTCCGGCTCATGGTACCCACTACAGAAGTCTAGCTAGGGCTAGTGAAAGACAAAGACGACAAGGGAAACATAAATAAGTATAGTCAACGTAGGTCGGTCGGTGGAGGGTGTGGGTCGCGTTTCGATACGGGTCATGTTGCGGTACGTAGGGTATAGGGCATAAACGTTGGCTAGACGCCACGGTACCGCTCGCCTTCGAAAGAGTCTGTCTCTGGCTTCTGTAGCAACATCAATGGTTGATACATCCAGACGTCAAAGTATTTCGTTTGACCGTCGACAACTCCCTCATCCAGAAGATTCCGGAGGGGGGCCGTTAAACAGACGGCCGCGTCATTGAAACAACTGCCCCAGTGGATGGGTTTGGGCTGTTGTTGAGCAATGAGCTAGACTGAAATTAGAGCACTGTAATCGAACAAGTTACCTCATCGGTGCGCTTGGTGCGAGGATTACGGTCATGCGAGAATTTAATCTGTGCAGGAAATTGAGGACTATTGTACGTAGCAGGAATGAAGACAACACACCTTGAGCGGCTTGCTGTCCTCGATATATCCACGCGGGAGAAGATCCGCGCCTGTCATAGCTTGGAGAAAGAGGCGGGCTCGGATGGTCGCTGGGTCTCCTGGGATGACCCTCAGGTGCTGACCTTGCTGCTCGAAGAAAGCGTCCATGAAAGGATGCTGTGGAAGGCCGGGGCCTTCCAAGAAAGCCGTCAGACAGTCCTTGAACTTACCCTCATATTTCAAGTCCTGACGGATGACCTCATTCGGAGGGTCCTCCTTCTCCTCCTGCGTATACGCCGATTTGAAGGTAAGCAACTGAGTGACTTGCTCCGGCCTTTGGACGCGACGGTTGAACATATGGACAAGGACTGATTTTGCTGTGCCCAACGTGCCCTGAAAGAATCGTTTAAGAAATTGGCGGGGAGATAGACGGTGGTGTACACAGAAACACCAGCACGCACCTCCATGCCGCCCATCTGATTGAAGCCAGCAGCGAACGCAATGAAATCAGGATGGTGGGAAGGGTCCAACTGTCCGAACAAGACGTAGCACAGAAGCGATGTCTCGAGGCCTGCGCGGGTGCGGTCATCCATCCCTTCAGAGAACAGGCCAACCTGCTCCGGTCAGGTTGATGAGTTGAAATTGAATACACAGAACGCGCGCCTGCAAAGGGACGCACCGAAATCCCTGCCTCTGCCAGGAGGGTACCAAGCGGAGAGGTCGTTGAGATAGGGTAGCTGGGCGTCTCGCGCCACATGGTCCATGGCATAAGGACAGTGAGAGAAGGTGGGTGCAGCTCGGAAATGAAAGCGGTGTCAATCGTGAAGGCCAATCGACCGTCCACTATGTACTGAAAAAGGAAGGGGGAAATAGGGTCGGGGCCGATTTCCGTGAGGACCATGTAGATAAACGACAAGACACCGAAATGCCGGAATGCATGTTGGCGCTCCGGGATGGTCTGATCGGAAGGGTAAAGATCGGGAACAGACGAGTCGTGAGATTTGCGCCAGAAGTTAACACGGTGGACGCAGAGGAGTACCGCCTGTCTAAGGACCGCCATCCTGGGTCCAGGCCCAAATCCGTCGCCACTGGGAGATGGCATGATTCAGATATTCGCTGTTTTGTCAGGCAGGATCACTCACATCTCCCAATGGCTGGTCGCGCCAAATATGCGCTCCAAAGGCACATCCGACATGCGGACGTCAGGATGCACAGCAGAGAGCATGGCTTGGAATGAACTGGATGTGTGCTCCACGCGAACGGTCAAGTGCCAAGCGATAAAGTCGTTGAGAGCCTGCGCGCCGGCGCCAACGGTAGGAGCCTGGAGCGAAAATTGAGGGTCACCTGCGCTGCCCCGCAGAGATTCCCGGGCGTGCTTTGCCCATCGCATCACACGCAAGGATATCGCTGCAATGCCGCTGGGTGTGTATGGCTCCGGTTCAGAAAGCCTAGGCAGGAGCGGCGGCAGCTGGGAGGATCAATCAGAAGTCATACACACCTGTGCGCGCCATGATAAGACATCCAACGTACTGCTACTGCTGCCAAGCCCGGCATCACCGGTGTCACTCCACCAGCAATGACAGATTCTTGCACTGGCTCTTCCTCGCCGGTAAGATCAATAAAACTTGTACGCTGCACGACAGGGACAGAGGGGACAGAGGAAGGTGTGGTATAACTAGCACCCTGTTTGAAAATGTGGGCTGAGCTGAGAAATGTAGTCGCAGGGAAAGAAAAATGCGCACCGTGCGGCTCCGCTCATCGTGATCAACATATGTGGCTCTTAGGCTACGGAGGGTTGCCAGAGTTTCATCAGAGTACAGGGAGTCCGCAGCAGCATTTGAGGGTCCCGCTCGGACATTGCGATCCGACGTCGTGGTCGACGCTGAGCCTGAGAGGCCCTGCGCAGCCTGGGCAACAGGAGTTTAGCATGCCTACTCAGATGGAAAGGAGTGTCGGGAAGATAAAGATGCGCACCGCGTGCCTCGGCCCGGTGTCGTCGACGTTAACATATGTGGCCCTTAAGCAACGGAGGGTTGCCAGAGTTTCTTCAGAGTACAGGGAGTCCGCAGCAGTGCTTGAGGGTCGCGCGCGGACATTGCGATCCGACATCGAGGTTGATACTGAGGGGAATTCGCCCGCAGCCTGGGCAACAGGTGTTTAGCATGTTGACAGAGCAGGACATATTTGCAGATGCCTACATCGGTGGAGACCGGTCGAGGGCGGCGCGCAGGAACCACGGCGCCGGGCGGTGAAGAAGCGGCATCCAGACGAGGTGCTGTCAGACGCTCTGGTAACTGATGCATTGAAGATGTTGATCAGTCTGGATGGACAACATATAGACAAACAAGGATTGTGCGTACGTCATCGTCAGACATGGCTGGGCTCGGGAGATCAATGGGCATCGATGGCGGCAACGAAGGGCTTGCCAGCTCCCCGCGGTCAGCATCCGTCACACAGTCAGGCAAGCATTGCGGGGAGAGGTCAGGGAATACAGTTTCCAGCACATGGGTAGGGAAGCAGCGATGCGGAGCCTCCATGTGTGCAAAGTTCGGTTCGGTGAACAGTCTGTGGTCCATCACCCCAAAGGAGATTGGGCCTCTGACGTTGCCAAAGCGAGGACCTGGGCGGCAGTCAGCCGTGTTTGGTGGAAGGGCACACCGAGGAGGAGGAGGACGCACCAACGAACAAAATCCTATCTATGGCCGACGTGGCAAGCTGGGAGGAAACTTTGGTGTAGGAAGTCTTGTTGTAAGTAAATAGCCCCTTGTATGTGAACTCTTGCGGACTGTCATGGTGTTGGGTGGGCAGCAGCCTTCGCATGCCTTCGTTCTTGGATGGCTTGGTCATGCCCATGACCATCCAGGGCAGCGAGTCCGCGTAGCGTGGGGGCTGGCCACGTCCACGTGCGTTAGGATGGCGAGGGCGCGGTGGAAGAACAAAGCGATGCTTCTCGCAATGCGCCCTTATCTGGTCGTCCATCGTTTCCCAGACCGAGCCATGGACGGGCAAGGTGACCGGGATGATGAGTTCAACCTCTTCGAGTCGGCGTTGCAGTTCACCGAGATCCGTTGTATCAAAGGCGAATGGCGGTGCCATGTTGTCCGCCTCGCAGCGCGGGAGATTGGGAGACTTTGTAGGTGCAATGTGAGATCAAGCAAGAAAGGCAGAGGTCTGAGACGCACCATGAACGGCACAAGTCCAACAAGTACATCAACTGTTTCAGGCTCCGCAGACGCTAGCGCTGAGCTCACACTAGAACTTGCGGTCGGCGCCGCAGCAGTGAACATTGATCCGCTGTCACTGTCAGGCGCAGCAGGGCGGGGGCGGCGAGTCTTTGCAGCGTTGCGCGCGGGGGCACGCGTGTTAGGGGCAGGGGTTTGCGAGAGGAGTGCTGCATGTTGGTTGACCTGCGTGGAATGATTTATACGACGGTCGTTGGTCGCGTTCCCCTGAGACTTTGTTGCAGGCCCACGGGCGAGGGCAGGCACCCCTGTGAAGGCGGTAACAGGAGGTGGCTGGTTGAAGCCGATGGCGGTAGCAGTTCCGGCAGCCGGAGGCGGTACCATGGCCGGCGTCACCGTCACCGTCGTCGGTGAGGGAGAGCGCGGAGTGCCGCTGCTGTTTCATGGTTGGTGAGACATGCTTCTTACGTCCAAAACCGGCTCACTTACCTCCACTGCACCGGAGACACTGCGCCGTTCGCCGCAGGAACGGCATGCGCGGACCACTTAGAATTGCAGACACAGAGAGTGCCCCAGGCCCAGGTGGACGGATGCTCAGGCTATGGCATGAACTCTGATGAGAAATGCATCGCTCCTGAAAGGTGTCGAGGTGGGGCGTACCGAGAAGAACCCTGCACATCTGGTAGCGGCGAGAGCGCCCCTTGCTTTTGCGTGAGCCACGGCGTCCACCGCTAGGTTGTGAGACAGCCAGGGGTGGCCGCTGATACGCCTGATTCCCCGTCGAGCGGGGATTCCACCGCGACTTTTCGGTTTTTCATTTCGAACCAAAGTCACGTGACTTTGGTCTCCGGACCGTCGTTTCCGCCGTTTCGGCACAGCCACTTCGGAAAGTTCCGAAGTCACGTGACTTCGGCTCCGAACTTTCCAGCGCTTCGGCCTCGTTTCCAGTCATCCCGAGGCGCCCGCACGTGGTTCGGTCGAGACCTTTCGGCCCATCAGCAGCAGACACGCCACAAAGTCGCTGACGGACCAAGATCAGTGTAGTGAAACGCCCCGTGAGCGTATCTCCGAGATAACCGGCTGTCACCCGGTACTTCCCTGTCCGATTCTCCCCCTCACTTATAGCGTTCCCGATAGATCCCTTCTATCGTCCCGACCTTTCCGAGCCGAGGCGAACCAAGCCCGAAGCCATGGCTACCTTCCCAGCCACTTCGGAAGATCGTCCGCCACTCGCTGCGACTTCGGCTCGCGGGTATACGTTTGGCGCGCCTTGTACCGCTGAGGCGCGTCTCCACAATATCGTTCGTACTTCATCCTTCTGTATATCACATCGTAGCGACAGCGCTGATCGTTTGTTTGGTATCCATCGTTCTCGTTCCCCATAAGAGCTTCCTCTCGCTACATATGCTCGTTCCGACCCACCTCGACTTGCGACACATGATCTTTATCCACTTCGCTCGTGTTTCGTCTCTGTACGCACCTACCTATGTTCGTTTCCGTACGAT
The DNA here is from genome assembly GCA_019915015.1 of Auriscalpium vulgare. NCBI lineage: Eukaryota > Fungi > Basidiomycota > Agaricomycetes > Russulales > Auriscalpiaceae > Auriscalpium > Auriscalpium vulgare. The sequence continues at coordinate 167,500 of JAHBBC010000004.1, read as the reverse complement.
ACGGTCTCGCACTCGTTGTAGCTTAAATACGACTCGATAGCACACCGAATAACAAGTTACTTTCCCCCCCATAGTCAGCATCTCGAAAGAGACGTTGCAAACCGCCCGCATCGACAGCTCTTACTGTCGTTGTACCCCTCGTCCTCCTTATCGCCCGTAACCTCACTTTCGACTACGCCGCACGCCGCAATACGCTCGCCTTCGACTTCGCTTTCGACCTTCGCCTTTCGCACCACGTACCCCAACCTCGCTTTCCGAACCTCGCTTTCCGAACCTCGCCTTCCGAACCTCGACTCCCGAACCTCGCCTCTCGAACATCGACGACCGAACCTCGCCTCTCGAACACCGCCATCGACAGACCTTCATCCACTTTGATATCACCTTCGAGGCCTCCTCAAGTTCAGGCCCACGACGAACGCGTTCCCCATTACACATAACTTCGTCCTCAATCCGAAGTTGTCCGAAGTCACCCAACTACCCATCGCACCGATCAACGTATAAAGCCGAACTTCGTGTTACGTCGATCTCTCTCTCCCTCCCTCCATCGTCATTCCGCGTTCCTCCGCGTCCAACTTCGGAGCTCGCTCGTCGCGACTTCGTTTGTTCGTCACTTCGGTGACTCGTACGCTCACTCCTTCTCGTCTCCTGGTCCGGCGCACGCGCCGAACCCTCATTCCGATCCGAATCCTCGTTACGACCACGATCCACGTATCGGTGGAGTCACTTCGCGAACCTTTGGGAACGTGACGACTCGCTCGCACAACAACGCGGTACCACTGACAGCGCTCTAGGGATAGGAAACTACCCATATCCGCCCTACTACCGTCTGGTGCCCATCACTTTTGGAGCCCACCGCGAGGGTTATCTGTCACCATTCCTCCAAAGCCTTCCGAAGCAACTTCGCCATTCGTCTCTCGCTATCGACTTCGCTCCGCCACCCTCGCCGACGAAGTTCGTCGGTCCCACGTCGTCTACCCCGCCGCTGACGACCCGCATTCCGACGAGGCTTCCGAAGACGAGGTAAACAACGACGTTCTCCCCGAACCTTCAGGTACTCAGCACGACGCCGACCCTGACTTCGACTTCGACTTCCACGTTCCCGGCGGATTTTCTACGCCTCTGCGATCTCTTTCGCCGCTGCCACCGCTATCGACTCTCACCCCTCTTCACCCATCGCAACCTCCGACCCCGCGCACTCCGCCTTCGCCTTCGCCTTCGCTTCCGAAACGCCCACAGACTTCGCAACTCACTTCGCTCCGCCCTATCCACCCACCACCCGCATACTCCGCACAACCACCAGCAATGGCCGCCCTCGTCCCGATGCCATCTAGGCTCGCCCGAACAGCGCCTGTGTTCACGCCGGACAAACCCCGCGAGATCCGTAGGTTTTGGCCTGACCTTGAAGCGTTCTTCGGACCTGCGGGCGTCGTCACTGACCGCGCGAAGAAGGATTGGACGAAGAACTACGTCCCCACAGCAACCGCCGACCTGTTCGACGCAATGATCGAATTCACTGGCAACGCCACATACGACGAGTTCAAGGTAGCGGTCGGTAAGCTCTATCCAGGAGCCGACGCCGACCGAGCGTATACAACGGCCGACCTAGACGAGCTCGTCAAACAGACGCGAGCAAAGCCTACGTTGACTCTCGACGACTTTGCTACGTATCATCGAGAGTATCTGACCATTTCGGGCTTCCTAGTGCTCAAAGGACGTCTGTCGACGATGGAGCAGAACCGAGCGTTCTCCCGAGGTATCCCGAACGCCCTCTGGCCGAAGGTTAACTCTCGGCTCCAGATCAAGAAGCCCGACGTCATCGCAGGCGACCCTTACGACGTCTCGGACGCCTATCTCGCCGGGCAGTACGTCCTCCAGTCCGACGCCGACGCGTTTCGGACCGGCGCGCACGTAGCCACCCCAGTCGTTCCCCCAGCGCCAGTTGTCGTCGCCGCCACGCCTTCACCTGCCCCAACCATCAAAGCAGAAGATCTCCTTGCGACACTCGTCCGAAGCTTGATGCAAGGTGGTTCGCTCGCAACACTATCGGGCCCGATCAAAGCGGCAGCGAACGCAGTCGAAGCAGCAGCAGCACCAGCCGCAGTCGCGTCTTCCACCGCAAGTACTTCCTCAGCAGACGCACGCGCAGCAGCAATGCTGCGCCTTGCCGGACGTTGTTTGTACTGTGGAAGCTCCGAACATCGTATATCGTCTTGCGAGCTCGTCGAAGAAGACGTTCGCGCAGGCCTTATCGTTCGGAACGGCGAAGGCAAGGTCACGCTAGCGAACGGCAGCTTCGTTCCTCGGGCCATCACCGGCGACTTCTTGCGCGACCGAGTCCAGGAGTGGTATCGTCGCAACCCTTCGGTCAAACCCGTGGTAGCTTCGACCCTCATGATGGAATTGCTCCCCACTCCGCTTCAGACGTTTTCGCTCACGAAGGTAGATCGCATCGCAGGACTCGAAGCCGAACTGGCTGCACTTCGGTCGCAACATGCTGCATATGCGCAAGTCTTCGATGGGGTCGAGATTACTCGCCCGGCTAAAGCCAAAGTTGGCCCACCGCCTCCGAAGATTGCGCAAGCAGAGCCGCCGAAGCAAGCACCACAGGCACCCGAACCCGAGGCAAGCGAAGTTGAGCAAATTCCAGTTCACCCATTCCGCAACGTCCGCGACGCGACCTCCGCCCCCATCAAACCGAAGACGGTTCCAGCCGATCCGAGCAAACCAGCCGTTCGCGAACCACAATTTCGCAACGCGCCGCCGGTTCACCGCACCGAATTGGCCGACGCCGTCTTCGAACGCGCCATGAAGGAGGTTCGACTTTCGCTCACGCCGGAAGAACTGCTCTCGCTCGCCCCCGAGGTTCGCCAGAAGTTCCGCGACGCGATTACGCCTCGTCGAGCAGCGAACGTCCAGGAAGTAGAGCCAAGCCACAAAGTCACGATCGAGGAGGTACCCGACGAGGAGCTCACTTCGCCAGCAGCGGCAATCCGAGCTTCGGAAACGGTACTCCTCGCCCACTACGCCCCCGATCCACGCAGGTCGACCGTCGACTCCGTTTGGCCGGCATCGAACAAAGGCGTCATGAGCGACCCGATCGAGGTCTACCTGAACTCTCACACGCACGACAGCATGTTCGATCCCGACGCGTTGACCGTCGCAAACGACTCCCACTCGCTTCGGTCCATCGACGGGATTGTCGCCAGCCGAGTCGCCATCGAATGCCTTCTCGACCCTGGATCTCAGGTAATAGCGATGAGCGAGGAGGTATGTCACTTCCTCGAGCTTCACTACGACCCCGAGATCAAGATTCGCCTCCAATCGGCGAACAAGCAGGTTTCCGAGTCGCTCGGGCTGGCACGTAACGTTCCTATCAAGTTCGGAAGCATGACATTGTACCTCCAGGTTCATATCGTGCGGAACGTTGCCTACGACATTCTCCTCGGTCGCCCCTTCGACGTCCTCACCGAGTCGATCGTTCAGAACTTCCAGAACGAGGACCAGACGGTCACCATCCGCAACCCGAACACAGGTGACCGCCTCGTCATCCCCACATATCCTCGGGGACACCATCGGTTTCGCGAGGAGCAAATTGCTCAAGCCCGACTTTGAAGACGAAGTCGACGAAGGCAACTCCATCGCCATGATCATCGAAGGTGAAGGAGACAATGTCCGGATCATCGCCTATACCCAAATCGACTCCTCGGACGAGTCGGCGGTTCGCCACGCATACGTCACCGCTTCCGAAGCACGCTCACATCTTCCCGAACACTCCGCGCCTTCTTTCATGCAGAATATATGTCCCGCGCCGCCTCGCAAGCCACTGACGGCTGAGCACCCCCATCTTGATCCCAAACACGCAGTTCCGAACCAGTTTGCCGCATCGTCCTCGTCTCCTCAGTCCTCGCGTACTTACGTTCTCAGTTCGCAACCCCTCGGTCCCGGTTTGCAATCCCCGCCCAGTTCCACAGGACCGATGACGCCATCCCCCTCACTTTCCCAAACATCCCCAGACTCTTATCTTGGCACCCAGCACACTTCGACTCCTTTCTTGGCCACGCCCGCGACTTCGCCTTCGACACACGACGCCGACATCCACGACACCTTCATCGGCAAGAAGAAGTACAAACCAGTTGGGCAGAAAGTCAAACCCGTCCTAGGTACGCTTCCTGAAGGCTTCCGAATCGAGCGCAACATCACCGGCGATCCACTCGCGTCCATGCCGCCGCTCAACCCTCATCCTCCGAAGTTCACACCTACCGGTCGATATACCCAAGAGCGACACGACGCCATGGACGCCCTTGCGAACTACGATTTCTTGACACCGACCGAGCGCGACCTTCTCCACAACACCATCTCCGAGCAAAACGAAGCGTTCGCCTGGGCCGAGAACGAGCGAGGAAGCTTCAAAGAGGAGTACTTTCCGCCTATTCAAATCCCAGTGGTCGCGCATGTCCCTTGGGTCGATCGTAACATCCCCATACCCCCAGGCATCCGCGACGAAGTCTGCAGAATGATCAAGAAGAAGATCGATGCAGGCGTCTACGAACCTTCCAACTCCTCCTATCGATCGAAGTGGTTTTGCGTCGCGAAGAAGGACGGTAAGCTTCGCATCGTCCACTCGCTCGAACCGCTCAACGCCGTCACGGTCGCACATTCCGGAGTCCCGCCTATCCAAGAGCACCTCGCCGAGCAGTTCGGAGGTCGTGCTTGCGGTGGTATCCTCGACCTGTACGTCGGCTACGACGAGCGAGTCATTGACGAACGATCCCGCGACTTCACCACCTTCCAAACCCCCTACGGCGCGCATCGCCTCGTCACCCTGCCGATGGGTTGGACGAACTCGGTCCCGATTTTCCACGACGACGTCACCCACATACTTCGCGAAGAGATTCCGACATATACCATCCCCTTCATCGACGATGTCCCCATCAAAGGCCCGAAGTCGGACTACAAGCTCGCGGACGGTTCGTATGAGATGATACCAGAGAACCCAGACATCCGTCGCTTCGTCTGGGAACATCTCCTCAACACGAACCGAATCCTCCAACGCATGCGCTATTCGGAGGGCACCTTCTCCGGTACGAAGTCGATCCTCATATCGCGCGAGTTCACGGTTCTTCGCCATCTCTGCACTCCAGAAGGCAGACGTGCAGACCCTACCACCATCTCCGCGATCACCAATTGGGGGCCTTGTAAAGATCTTTCAGATGTTCGCGCGTTCCTCGGAACCGTTGGCGTTTGTCGGATCTTCATCAAGGACTTCGCGAAGCACGCTTGGCCCCTCACGAAGCTCACGCGCAAAGGAGTTGACTTCGAGTATGGTACCGAGCAACTTATCGCACAAGAGTACCTCAAGGACGCACTCGTTCATTCCGAAGCACTTCGAGCCATCGACTACGAATCTCCCGCCGCCGTCATCCTCGCCGTCGACACCTCCTACATCGCCGTTGGCTACATCCTCGCCCAAGAAGACGAAGAGAATAAAAAGAAGCGATACTATAGTCGGTTCGGATCAATATCGCTAAACGATCGCGAACGTCGCTTCTCGCAGCCGAAGCTCGAAATCTATGGTCTCTACCGCGCATTGAAGACGCTGAAGATCTACCTCATCGGACTTCGGAACCTCATCATCGAGGTTGACGCTCTTTCCATTGGCGGTATGCTGAAGCACCCTGATCTAGTCCCCACTGTGAGCACCAATCGCTGGATTATCTCCATCCTCGCCTTCAAATTTCTACTTCGGCACGTCCCAGGAATTTTTCACGGCCCCGACGGTCTCTCCCGACGCGTTCGGCAGCCTGGAGATCCTCCCGAAGTTGAAGACGACGACTTCGACGATTGGATCGACGAGTTGTACGGCTTCCTGAACATCGCCCACACCGCCAGCATGAACGAGCAACCGACTTGGACTCCTTCTACCCCTTCCGCGTCCGTCCACGAGGTGTTCGCACTGACCGAGGACGGTCAGAATCAAAGTATGGAGGAGGAGCCCCCGGTGCTGCGATATGGCGAGATCCCGCGCACCGAAGCCGCACACAAAGCCGACAAACGCATCATCTACGTCCGAGATTGGCTAGAAGACCCAGTACGTCCCGAGAAAATGACCGACTCCGAGTTCACCACATTCGTTCGCTACGCCACCAAGTTCTTCGTTACTAGAGATCGCCTCTGGCGTCGTAACAAAGATGGCGGACACAAGCTCGTCCCGCACAAAAAACGCCGCGTCGACATCCTCATCGACTGCCATGACAAAGTCGGCCATCGAGGAGTGTTCGCAACACGCTCGCTCATCGGCCAACGCTTCTGGTGGCCGTCCTACGAAGCCGACGTCCTGTGGTATGTTCGGACATGTCTAATCTGCCAACAGCGTCAACGACTCCAAATCCTCCTACCCCCAACCGTCGCGCCACCCGCTTCTTTGTTCGCGAAGATCTACGTCGACACCATGCACATGCCGCCCTCGAACGGGTACCGCTACATCGTCCAAGGTCGATGTTCCATCACTTCGTATCCCGAATTCCGTCTACTCAAGAAAGAGGACTCTGTCGCACTCGCGAAGTTCTTCTACGAGGAAATCATCTCCCGTTGGGGTTCGCTTAGCGAGATCGTCACCGACAACGGCAAACCGTTCATCAAAGCCCTCGAGCACCTCGAAACGCTGTACCACATCCGACATATTCGAATCAGCGGCTACAACTCCCGAGCAAACGGTATAGTCGAACGCTCACATTACGATGTTCGGCAGGCACTCTTCAAAGCAGCAGACGGAGACCAGTCACAATGGGCGCGCCACGCTCACTCTGTCTTCTGGTCGGAGCGCCTCACGGTTCGGAAACGCATGGGCTGTTCGCCTTACTTCGCGGTCACGGGTTGTCACCCGCTCATTCCCCTGGACATTGCTGAAGCCACGTATCTCCAGCCCCCTCCAGATTCCATACTCTCGACTACAGATCTCATCGCTCGCCGCGCCATCGCTCTCCAGAAGCGTTACGACGACATCTCGGCACTTCGCTCCCAAGTCTACGAGACTCGCATCGAGAACGCTCGACGCTTTGAAGCTGAACATTCGCACACGATTCGCGACTTCGACTTCAAACGAGGAACACTCGTACTCATGCGCAACACCGCAATAGAGAAGTCGCTCAACCGCAAGATGCGTCCACGTTACCTCGGTCCCCTCGTCGTCATTTCGCGCAACCGAGGCGGCGCATACATCCTCGCCGACCTCGACGCTTCCGTTCTAGATCGCCCCATTGCCGCGTTCCGAGTCATTCCTTACTTCGCTCGTCGAGAACCGATCGAGATTGACATTCGCGACATCGACATAGATACTCAGCGACTTCGCGAGCTCGAGCAAAGCGAGACGCAAGGCAACGAAGACGAAGCAGATCCACCCGACGTTGAGCAACGCGACGTAGAGCCCCCTGATGATGAAGCAGAAGCCGAACAAGAGTAGAGAACGCGACGGAGCGCATTCCAGAATCCACACCACTTCCCTCTCCTCCCCATCGTGTCTCTTATCTCATTTTCTTTTGTACTATACTAAGTCGCTCGCGTTTACCGCTGTAGCGCAGGGCTACTCAAGATCAAAGTCCTAAGTCTATGAAGGAGTACTGAGACTTAAACAAAAGAATCGAATTTTCATCTTTCCTGACTTAGCTGTGTGCGCTTCAGAGTCCCGAAGTCGCTTCGGCTTTCGTACGTTCACTTCGTGTTGATCTCACACAGTTCGAACACAAGAAACGAATCCTATTCAAAGCTCACGCCTCAAGAACAAGCACAATCATTCTATTTTACATTTTCCTCCCCCTTTCCCCTTTCCTTTTCGACTTCGCCCCTTTCCCCTCGACTTCGCCGACTTCCCTCGACTTCGCTCAATCCTCCGACTTGTCGTCCGCATTTCCGCCGTACAGCGTCACCGGTTCGCCCGCGTTGTAACGCTCCCACAGCGCCCGGTTGAGGTACCGGGTCTCGGCCCAGTTAAGGTCGATGATGCGGTGGTGGACGAGGTAGGCGAGCGTCATGGCGTCGGCCTTCATGATCCGGATCATCCGGACGATGCGGCGCTCAGCTTCGGTGAGCCCGATGTCCGTCGGCACCTCGTCGATCGCCTTCGCCATGGCCTCCAGGTCCTCCAGCGTCGGCGGTTCGGGGAGGGTGTGGTCGGTGAAGCGGTCGGACTGAGGCAGCCCGCGCACCCTCTTCTCGTTCCCGTAGATGGGCACGGGGATGACGCGGCGCGTTCGGGACGACTTCGCCCTGGCCTTGCCCTTGCCCTTGTTCTTCGGCTTGCTCGGGCCCGCGACCGGCGCGCTTGGAGGCCGAACCGAGGTTTCTAGGATTGTGTTAGCTTCGGAATGCGATCACGATCAAGCGACGACTTACCCTCGAGGTCCTTGCCCATCTCCTCCCACATGTCCTCCCCCGCGGTCCCGAATCCTACGTCTTGCTCCGAGTCAGACTTCGGACTAGGCAGGAAGAGCGGCGTGCTCTTACCTGGCATCGTCGCTTGCGTCTGCGACGGCCCTGCCATCTCGACGTCCGAAGTCAGGTCGACTTCGGACGACACCACTGCCTTTTTCTCTGTGGGTTCGGGTCAGCTCTCCTCCTCGAACGAAGTCAAACGAAGTCACTTACTTTGCGCCTGGGCGCGCGTCTCCTTCCTCGGCGTCGCCTTGGGCGTCGCCTTCACCTTCTTCGCCGCCGGCTGCACGACACCGTCGTCATGGTCCGGCGAGGCCTCGGGCACGCGCTTGAGGCCCGAATCTTCCGTCTTGCCCTTTTTCTCTGTTACGAAGGCATCAGCTCCGACTCGAATGCGTACAGGACAAAACCGAACTTACTTGACTCAACAACTGGACCGTTCGTCCAGTAACACCCGTGCACCGCTATCATACAGCGGGCGCACGACACCTTCACCTTCGTTTGGATCTTGACGATCTGCGGCGCGCAGGCGTGCCCGTGCGTCGCGATGTACCCGCGACAATAGTCGCATACCTAGAAACGAGCCGAAGTCAGCGCCGAACCCAAGAAACAAAGCCGAACGACTTACCGAACCGTACGACTCGTAGTCGTACTTCCCCGTCTGGATCGTCTTCACGAGCGCGTTGGCCTCCCGGTACTGCGCTCCCCACTTCGCGTCCCTCGCCCAAGTCGGGTCGTCCAACTCGAGGACGAGGTGCTTGGTCGCCTTCTTCTTCGTCTTCTTCGCCTCGAAATCCTCCTCCTTCTCCTCGTCGGCGAGCTCGTCCTCTGCGGGCTCGTCGTCCGCGACTTCGCCGTCTTCCAGCTCCTCGCCCGGCACCTCGGACTCACCCTCGGACTTCGCGACGGGCAGCGTGGCAATAGCCGCCCCCGCGGGTCCGTAATCGACTTCGGCAAAGTCGAGCTCGACGTCGTCGTCGGCGAGCTGGCCTTCGAGCATGAGCTCAAAGGCGCTGCGTTTCTAGGAACGAACCGAGTTAGCGATCGAGCGAAGTCAACAAAATGGAAAAGACTTACTGGAGGAAGCGGCTGCAGGAGGCCGTCGGAGTCGTCGACCCACGCAGGCGTGCCGTGGTGGTCCGCGTAGTGCTGGAGGCGCGCCAAGCACCCTCCGAGCTCGACCTGGAACTGCGGGTGCGGCCGAGCCATTTTCTAGAGGGACGAAGTCAGCGCGAGGTTCTCAACGGAAGACGAAGAGGACTTACCAGCCCGAGCAAGATGGACTTGCACCAGGCGCGCTGATGAGTAAACCCCCACTGCAGTCGCTGGGGGGGCCAAGGGTCGGGGTGAGGAGTGCTCTACTGCCTGGGGCGAGAGGAGAGAGGGTAAGAAGGAGCGTGAGAGCGCGCGACCGCTGGCGAAAACCCCCAACCACAGCGCGCTCTCTATCCTGGGGCGCGCTGCCGCTGCCGTCCTTCTCCTACTAGCCAGATACCGTCAGTCCCGTCGCAAACGTAATACACATACCGTCAGTCCAGCACCGTGCTGTCGAGTCCCTCAGTCTCCCATTTCGCTCGCCGTGTTCGCCTAAGCCGTACTGACTTGGTGACTCTTCGCCGAGACTACCGCTTCCCCTGCCGCTGCTATCTTCGCCTTTCCCCTAGTGCATGGTTAGGTCCCGTCGCCTGGTTCGCCGAACGCTCGCTAGGGTCGTATCTCTTGTTTTGTGCTGTGAAGTCTCGGGTGTCGTCTCCCAAGGGTAGATTGCTTTGTCATCACTCGTACACGTACACTCTATGCTCTATCACCTCTCGATTCCCACGCTACCCTTCGTTCGGCGCCTACGACCTCTCCCGCCTCCGGTCACTCTACCCTTCGCGAGTGGCAACCTTCCCTCAGTTCGCTGCGTTTCGCCGACCTTGGTTCTGTCCCGCCGCGCCCAGGGGAGAGTGTGGTGGTGTGGTTTGAGGTGTGCGGTCCGGTCTACGTGCCTGTAGCACGCGAGGTCCCATCATTCCTCCCCCCAACTGAGCTACCGACTGTCCTCAGTCGGGTCCTCCTCGGAGACCCTCGGCGATGCTCGGCGAATCGCGCTCCTGAAAAGACCCCCTCCCTACCGCCGAAGGCCCTAGCTGCGCCATCCCCGACGCCGCTATCCCAAACACACCCAACCACCAACATGGCCTGGTCCCCTTCCATCCTTGCCTTCCAACTCCATACCTTACGCCAGCTCGCTGAAGTCCCGCGTCCCTTCGCGTTCGCCGAAGACTCCGCCGTGGCCCTGGCCGAGCTGGAGACTTGGGGGCGCCAGCTGGTGGCCCTCCTGGTACGTGAACCGCGTTGCTCGTCCGTTTTTACGCCCAAATCTGACCGTAATTGCCCACAGGAAAACTTGGACCGCGGCAGTTCGCCCAGCATCTTTGCCGCCGCCGAACGAGTTGCTATGCCTTTGTTTGAGCAGGCCATGTTGCTAGCGCCCACGACTACCGCCAGCTTCGCCGAATGGGCCCGGCCCCTCCTGCGGCTGTACTCCGCCTACCACGCCCCCATGCACCCCTGGGATGCCGTCCTGGGCCCCGACGAGGGGCTCCCCGTGCGCGAGCTCCTTTTTAAAGCCAGCATCGTTGAGGAGGATCTGTGGACCACATACCGCGCCGGGACCAGCGACGTCGAGTCTTATTTGGAGGAGCTACGTCAGTTCCACGCCACGTTCCCCGCCCATCGTCCCCGCGGAATGCAGACCTTCGTCGCCGACGTTCTCCGCCGTGTTTTGACGCAGGCTGCCATCGTCATCGACCAATCTGACGGGGGTAGCCGTGTTCTGCTAGCCACGGTCGATCAACACGCCTCCCTGACTACCCAGCTCAACGCGCGTGCTTCGCGTGGCCGTCACCTCGCCGGACTTGGTGGTCGTTTGTTGGGCGCCTTCGTGGCTGAGTCCACTAGCAGCTTGGATCGCTTCCATTCCGCCTTGCGCTCCTTGGTCGGTATCCGCGCCGCGTGGGCTGACGCCCCTTATCTCCTCGACCTCATTGCCGAGCCCGTCGTCATCCTGGAGCGTAGCTTTATAGCCTTCCTGGAACGCGGCCGCGTCTACCACCACTTCCTTCTTGGCCTGCCCGCGACGGCTGCTGTGGCCGATCCGTTCGCCGGCTCCGCGGTGGCTATGATGTTGCTCGGTGGCGATCTCTCCGATTCCTCCGACGGAGAGGACGGGGCGTCGTACAGCCCCCTCGGCGTCACCTACAGCCCTAGCAACGGTTCCGCGGCGTCCAACGCTGAAGTCGCCCTAACGATCGCCGAAGAGTTGGGGGTGGCACTAGATGATGAGGAGATACAGACGTCCTCGGTGGTGCTGACCGCATCCGCTGTGGCCGCTGCCCTTCGTGACGCGGCCGAGTAGTAGATACTTCTGTACCGTTCTGCTCCTTCAAATGGCAATTGTGCGAGTCCTTATGACGCTCCTCGTTGACCCGGGGAGGCGGGGGTTCCTCCTCCTTCACTACTGACTGGGCGAAGCTCGCGCGTGGTTCGGCGAACGTCCGCCCCACCCTGTCCTGTCGTTCTGATCCGGTCAACGCGGTCTTCGTGCTCTCGTCGCTCCTCCTCGCCTTTATCGCTGTTCCGGGTTCCTCATGGTGCTTCTCGCCGCGCCTGTGTCTTGTGTCTTTGATCCGCCCGCTAATCTCCCGATAGGTGCCCTTTTTGCTCCGCTGATTTGCCTTTCCCGCTTGTAGTCCGCGGATCCTATTCGGCGGCGGTTCGCTGGCGAACGCCCTGCGATCGCCCTGCGCTCCTCCACGCGCGTCCTCCCCCCAACTGAAATTTCGCCTGTCCGCAGGCGCACGCGGCCACCGGCCGCCGGCTCAGGAGTCCCGGCTGGCTGTAGCATAAAAGCTGACTGGGTCATCTGTCGCCGACGCTCCCCACGTACCATGCCGTCGCCTTTTGTCCTGTCTGTCCGCGCCCTCGACTTGCTCACGCTTCTCCTCGCCCCGCCGTCGCTGATGCTAGAGGCTACTCCCGTGGTCGCCCTTGTCGAGGAGAGGGAAGCCTGGGGTCGCCGCGTGGCTGGTGCCATTGTATGTGAACTGCGCGGCCGCTCTTTACTGCCCAATACTGATTCTCCACAGGAGGGTGTCCGTGTTTCTGAGCGCCCATTGTTCCTGCGTGTGGCGGCCATGGTTACTGTCCCCGTGTTCGAGGCCCTCTTCGTTGTCGCCCCCCACGTTCGCGACACGTTCGCCGTATGGGGTGGGTCCCTCGTTATGGCCTCGGCGCCCCCGGCGAACAGCCTCGCGCAAGATCCGCTCGGGCAGCCGCCCCTCGCCGCCCTTTCCTTCCGCGGAGTTTTGAGCCACGGGCGTGACGTTGTCCGCCTCGGCGAAGCTGTCTTGTTCAAGATGCTCGAGGGCGGCCAGCTCTCGCACGCAGCGTACCAGGGCGAACTCGGGGCGTTGTACCGCACCCGCGTACCCCTTCGCCAGAACCCTGGCTGTCTGGCAGTGCATGAGGGGATCGTCGACGCCATGTATGCGTGTTCCACCGCCCTTCGCGCCGAGCATGGCGGCTCCCAGATCATCCTGTCCGCGGCCTATCATGCCACCACCGCCGCCGCGGGCGGCACCGCCGTGGACCTCGCCGAAACCTTCCAACGCATCGCCGGCCCCATTTCAGCGTCCTTCCTGACGTACGCCGAAGATTCCATTGTACACCTTCGCCTCGCTTTCGATTACGTCCAGCTCGTCCGCGGCTCCCGTACTTCCGACCTGGCATATGGCGTTGAGTTTGCCCGCGCGGCCGACCAGCTGGAAGCCACCGCGCGGGAACATATTCACGACCTTACGCTCTGGGCTGTCATGCTTGATCGTTTTCGCCTCGTCACGTCGTTGGCGCGTTCCCTTCGCGTGGCCGGGCTGCCGCCTTCGGTGACGGGCCACCCCGGCGAGGAGGACATCATTCTAGTCGGCGATACCGGTCGCGGGGGTCGCCCCGTGCACAACCCTATGGAGGAAGGCGCGTACGTCCCTCCTGCGCGCCGCGCGGGACGGTTCCGCCCTCGTTCGGCGAACGCCGGCGTGAACGCCTCCGCAACGTAAATGCGTCTGCGTAGCTGGGCGAAGACAGTAGAGGTTCTTGGTCGCCCAGCTATCCTGTGCGTTAGTAGTCGGAATGCAATAAAAGGTTGCTTGCGCGTTGATGGTATAGTGATCCCAGTGCATTGCCCCTTGTCGGCTACCATCGACCTCTTCCGCGCGATCCGCCCCCCCACTGAGTGATGGGCGCTTCCGACTTGTAGGTTTTCTGGTGGCCGCGAGGCAGTGCTCCGAAGTAGCTGCGCGCGTACGTCATAGTGACTACACGCCTGCTGCCGAGCTAGGGCGCCTATACACGGAAGCAAAACTCGCGCGCTACGCACGGCCCAGCTCATCTGTACGGCATCAGCGTCTCTTTTGTGCCACAAGTTCGCCGCGCTTCGCTTCTTGTTCTTGGCCTTCACTTCCCCTCCCTTTCCTCGCGCACGCTTTCCATGGCCGACCCGTCCGCCCTGGCTGATTTCGCCCGCGACATCGTCGTCGCCGACCTGGCCTCCGTGGAGGCCGACCTCCCGGCGTCCGGTACAGTCGCTGAGCGGCAGGCTTGGTGCGTTCGCGCAGCCGTCGTTTCCGTGCGTGCCCCACTCTCCCCTTTTTCGTGTCCGCCTTGCTAACCTTCCCTTCAGGAGCGCCTGTGGGCATTACTGGGTCGCGCCGTCGCGCTGCCTCCCGGTGTGGCGGACCGCCTCCGCCTCTTGGACAGCGCGGTCGGCCGCCTCCGCCCCGCCGATCCCGCGCCCGCTCCGACGTTTGCGCCTCTCGCGCCGTTCCCGGCCCCTTCCCCTCCTGCTGCCAGCCCGGCACGTCCTACCCCCGCGTCCCGTAAGAAGAAGGTGCGTTCTCGTCATCTCACCCTTCTCATGTCCGCTAATCGCTCCGCCCCCAGCCCGTCAAGAAGCCGGCTCGCGTCGAGGTCGTGATCCCGGCACGCCCAGCGGTCCCCCCGCCCGTCGTCGCTGCGGCTCCTGCGGTCCCGCCTCCCGAGCCCGAGCCCGCACCGCTCTCTCCACGCGACGAGCGAGCCCAACGGAACGCAGCCCGCAGGGCTCGCACCGCCGTTGTGCCCGCTCCGGTCATTCCTCCCCCCGCCGTTACCGCGCCCGTACCCGCGACTCCCCCTACACGCAAGCGAACGCGGAGTCAAGCCCGCAAGAAGACCCGCGCCCCGATCGACGCCGACGCCCTGTCCAGCGAGGTCGACGACGAGGGCGATCCCCTCTACCAAACTTCCCGCGTCCGTCCCACGTTCGTCGAGCGGTACGCCGGTGAACGTGTCCCGGTGCGTTCTTGCCTCCCGTCTCGTCCTCCTAGAGTCTGACCGCCCCTCCATCCTCTGTAGACCAGTCAGCGGTGCACGTACTGCCGTTATCACTTCGACGAGCCCGCGGACTGCTATTTCAAGCCCCACAGTCTCGCCAAGTGCGTCAAGTGCCGGGTGCACAAGAAGCACTGTGGTGGCGCTGTTCTGGAGGGCGGGTACGTACAGCGGCCCAAGCGCCGTACCCGCGCCGACTCGCCTTCGCCTGGACCTCGCCCACGCAAACGCGCGCGCGCCAACCCTCCGTCCTCGTTGCAAGTGGCGCACCCGCCGGGTTCGCCGTCGCTCCCCAACCACCGCGGGCTCTCCCCTGGCTCTCGCGTCGCGATGATGCCCTTCCCAGAGGCGCTAGCTTTCGCCGACCTTCCCAGTAGGTCACTTCTCCTCCTTTCTCCCTACCTGCCTTGACCCATTCCCGCAGGCGCATATGGCCCCGCCGCGCCGCTCCTCCGCGATATGGCGGCCGAAATCGAGACGGCTCAGGCTGAGTGGACGTCCCTTCTGGCGCCCATCTCGGACTTCGGCGAGACCCTTGGCGACCTCAATGCGCTCTATATCGAGCTGTCCGCTAACGCGCACGCCCTCCGTGTCCTGGCGCGCCGCCACGACCGCCTCCACCTCCGCGCGCGCCAGATCGCCGATATCCTCGATCGGTCCCCCACTCCCGCGTCTGAGCCGTCGCCCGTCATCCCCACTGCTCTCCGGGTAGCGCCTGGCGGCCGCATCCGCTCGACTCCTCCCCCGGTCGCTGGTCCCTCCGGCCCCCAGTCGCGGGCGCGTCTTGAAGACGAGCTGGAAGACCTCGCTCGCTCCCCTTCGCCTCCGCTCCTTGCCAGCCCGCGTGCGCTCATTCGCACGGCTTCGCCTCCCGTCGCTGGCCCTTCCCGCCTGCGTTCGCCCACTCCTGTCGCCGAATCCTACGACACCTGGGGAGGGTTCCAGGATTCCTGCGACGAGATCGCAATGGGGCCGTCCTTCTCCGACCCTCTCGCCCCGTCGCCCCTCCCCGAGTCCGTTGCCAGTCCCGCGCCCGACGCCGCTGTGGCCGATGATCACCCCGGCCTTTTCCTGCCCGGCGCGACCGCTACCCCCGTCTCGGATGTCGGCGACATCGGCATCCTTCTGCCTGTTGCCGAGGATTCGGAGGGGGTGGAAGGGGAGGTCGCTGGCGTCATTGCCTTGGAGTAGTGGTGTTGCTTCGTTTCCATTGTTTCCGGTTCCTCGTTCTTCTGTCTCTTTTCCTGTACCGTTCCCCTCTTGTTTCCTGCTGCCTTCTCCGTGTCCTTGTAGCCTTCTCTTTTTCCCCAAAATGTAAATAGCCTGTGTCTTCCGCTGTTCAATTGAGATCCCTCCTGTTCTTGACGCGTGAGCTCTGCCAACCTCCCCCCAACTTGAAGACAGAGCTGTCCTCAGCGCTTATTGATCGGCATGGTCGTCCACATCGCTCCCTACACTCGCGCGGTCGCTCCCGTCGGCGCCGTCTTCGCTGAGCGAACGTGACTCGCCCAGCTCGCCCACTACACTGGGAGCCAGGTCGCCAGACGTGAGTGCCACGACCCGGTCGATCGGCACATCTATGAAGTCGGGCAGCCTGGGCAGGTCCATGTGTGTACGGGCGAAGTAAGGGATGACGCGAAATTCGGCGACCGGGCGGTCAAAGATCGCGCCGTTCAAGTCGCAGAGGATGTACGGGCCGCCTTTTCGCCGAGCAACGACAATGAAGGGCCCATCGTACCGCGGGAGCATCTTCCGGTCCAGCGATTTCTCATACTGTGTGTAGCGGAGTAGGACAAGGTCGCCCCGTTGAAAGTTGTAGTCCTTGATGGACGTCTCGTGATCGCGTTCAAACTTCACGGCCGCGATTCGGCGAGCGTCATAAACTTTCGAGTGCAACGTCCGCAGTTGTGTACGGCGTTTCTGCAAGGCGACCGCCCGTCTCGCGATGAGATCCGTCGTAGACAAGATTGAGTCTGGCGGCGGTAGGAGATACGTGGCTTCGACGATATCGAGTGGCAGCAACGGTTGCGTGCCCGTGGCCGCAAAGTACGGCGAACAGCCCATGCGCCGGCGCGTCGTGACCCTATCAGCCCAAAACACGGAGTGCGCCACATTCGCCCACTTAGTCGCGTCGCCGTCTGCTGCCTTATAGAGCGCCTGGCGAACGTCAAAGTGGGAGCGTTCGATGAGCCCATTGGAGCGCGAATTATAGCCGGAGATCCTGATGTGTCGCACGCCGTATTGGTCCTCCAAGGCCTTCAGCGCGGCCACGTACGGGGTTCCGTTGTCTGTGACGATTTCGCGGAGAGCACCCCACCGGCACAGGACATCTTCGAAGATCCATCTGGCGATGGACGTCGCGTTCTCCTGCCGGAGCATTCTCCATTCCGGAAAGTGAGACACGGAGCAGCGGCCTTGGACCAGATACTTGAAGCCTTTTGACGCCGGCATGTGCATGGTGTCGGCGTACATTTTGGCGAAGAGTCCCGCGGGCGTGGCGACTTTCGGCGGAATGAGGACGTGCTTGACTTGGCGCGTCTGGCAGATGCCACACGTCCTCACAAACCAGGCGACGTCCCGGTCCAGGAACGGCCACCAGACGCGCTCCAGCAATAGCATGCGCGTCGCGTAGACGCCGCGATGCCCGACGTCATTGTGACAGGCCTCCAACGCTGCCATCCTCTTGTCCTGGGGCAACACCAACTGATGACGTCCCTGGGGTTCCTTCTTGAAAAGGCTCGTGCCGTCCAAGAAAAATTCCGTGCAGTACCGCAAAAAGGTGGCGTATTCCTGATCGCTGAGGTTTGCCGGCCGCTGCAGCGTACGATGCCACTCGCGGACTTTATCAATGCGCGAGTCGGCATCCTTGCTGCGAGCGTCTCGCTCGACCTTATCATAAGAAACCGATACTACTTGGTTCAGCGAAAAGAAAGTGGCCACGGAGGTTCGAGTAACCCCACTCTGCTCCGTCGGCGAGCTTCGGCGAACTCCGGGCACGTAGACGTTGATGAGATGCATAAACCCGTACAGCGCGTCCACCCAGTCTTCAAAATGGTCGTCGTTGGGCTCGTCGGCGTCGCCTGGTTGGCGACGGCGACGTGATAACCCGTCTGGGCCGTGGAACAGGCCCGGGACGTGTACCAAGATAAAGTGAAACATTAAAATCGCTATGATCCACCTATTGATGCTCGCCGACGGCTCAATGTCAGGGTTGTCCAGCATGCCTTTTATGTATCTTGCATCGACTTCGACCACGAGGTTCCGTACCCCAATCAGGTAAAGCTTTAGGGCGCGTAGCGCCCTGAAGAGGCCGTATAGCTCCAATTTCGGCTGTGAGAACCGTGCTTCCCGGTCGTTAAGGGCTATGGAACCAAATCGTGCGTAATGTCGCTTCTTGCGGCTCTTTGGCTCGTCGTGATCCGCCTGGCAGAGCAAGAACCCCACCGCGATCGGCGAAGTATCCACGGCAAGAATGACCGCGTCGCCCGAATGGTAGTCGATAGGCTGTAGCGCCGGGGACTCTAGCACCGCAGCCTTTAGGTCTTCCATGGCTGCCAACTGCTCCGCCCCAAATTCGAAAGGGACATCCTTTCGCGTGAGGTGCGTCAACGCGTGTGCGCGATGGGCAAAATGTTGGATGAATACTCGTAGGACCCCAACCGTCCCCAGGAATGCGCGCACGTCTGAAAGGTCTCGACACGGCCCCCAGTTCACGATTTTGGACACACGGGCCTCGTCGGGTACGCGGCCTTCCGCCGTGCAGCGGTGGCCGACCACCATGATCTCCGGCGCACAGAGCACCGTTTTCCAGCCCGAGAACGTTCCACCCGAGTACTTCATCCGTTGTACCACCCGGTTGAGGTTCTGAAAGTGTTCCCACACGAATCGGCGAATACCCTCATTGTCGGCGATAGTCTCGTAGTTTCCTTCCTCGTCTTGGTACCTACTCGCCGGACCTTTGACCGGTACGTCGTCGATGAATGGTACCGTGATGTGTGGTATTTCCGCCTGCAGGATGTGGGTGACGTCGTCGTGAAATATCGGCACGGAATTCGTCCATCCCATAGGCAAGGTGACCAGTCGTAGGGCGCCGTACGGGGTCTGGAACGTAGTCAGGTCCCGTGACGCGACGTCCAGGGTCCGTTCGTCGTAGCCCACATACAGGTCCAACATCCCTCCGCACGCTCTCCCAGCAAACTGTTCGGCGAGCTGGTCCGTGAACGGCGGAACTCCCGAGTGCGCAATTGTCACCGCGTTGAGGGGCTCGAGGCTGTGTACTAAACGCAAACTCGTGCCGTCTTTCTTGACCACACAGAACCATTTGGAACGGTACGAGGAGTTGGATGGTTCGTAAACGTTCGCCGCTAGCTTTCGGCGAATCTGTTCGCAGACCTGATCGTAGATGCCAGGCGGGATTGGGATGTTGCGCTGCACCCACGGCGTATGGGGAACTACGGGAATGGTAACCGGCGGAAAGAAGTCCTCACGGAAGTGCCCTCGCTCTGTATCGTCCCATGCAAACGCCTCGTTGTGCACTCCCATGAAGTGGTGCATCAGCTTGCGCTCCTCCGGCCACAGGAAGTCCGGTCCGTGGACCACGTCGAACTGGGCTCTCCTCTCAGCCGTATACCGGCCTTCAGCTTTAAAGTCCGGGGGCTGGGTCGGCAGTACCGGTATGTCCGCCAGCGGGTCGCCAGCGATATCGCGCACTATCCGGAACTGCTGGGGCAGGTCGGCAAGAACGGGTTTCACTTTGAGATGTACTGGCTTGTACTTCTTTTTAGTTGCCGCAAAGACGGCCTTCGCTTTCTCGTTCTGTACCAAGGGTTCGGCGCCGAGGGTCTTGTCCGAACTCGCGTGCGAAGGCAGCTCAGCCGCTGCGAAATAGAATAAAGGATCCGCGGGTATATGGACGACATCGACCGGCGACGTCTTAAACAATCGTGGGGTATCCCCCGGCAAATCACAGAAAGATAAATAGGTTGCACGTAACTCGTTTGCTCCCGTCGAGGAGTCGAAGGGGACCAGGTTTTCAATCTTAAGCTCTTCAGTGTCGCCGGGCCGGAACGAGACCACTAGCGCCACCTCCGCCTGATCCACCAACGACCCCTCTAGTTCCGAAAACCCGCAGCCTTTGTTTCTTGTTCCACAATCCGCCGCGATCCCCGTTCGATAGTGGGGACGGTCGCTGTCTCCTGAGTATTGGGGTCTGTAATCGTGATGGTCTGACGCTCATCCGGAAAGTTGCGGACCACGCTGCCCGTCAATACGTCAAACGGCCTCCCCAAGAGGATGTCATATGCCGGTGAGCGAATGACGTGTATCTGAACGTAGAGCGTGATTTCGCCGAGCTTCAGCGCTACGTTGCGCGCCAAACCCAGCGACTTGTCGACGGACCCGTTTGCCGACAGCATATCTAGCGTGATGGTGGGGTCGTAAGCGAGCCCTAAAAAGTGGCATGTGTCTTCGGACATGGAGATGACCTGCGATCCTGGATCCAGGATCGCCTCTATGTGCGCTTGGTTGTCTACCAAAGGTAGTACTGCCCGTAGCGCCGACGATTCTTTTGCCACGATCAATGGTTCCGACGGCCGCTCGGTCGCGTTGAGGAACTGCGATAAAACCGGGTCCGGCAAGATGAGGGCGCCGGCGGGCGGCGCCGCCGTCTGGAAGCCCATCGCCTGCATGAACGATGCCGGCATATGCGAAGATATTCCCCGGACACGGTCCCTCTCGGATTCGCGCTCACTGCTGCCGTCGTCTAAACCGCACAGGTCGCCGAAGGCTTCGGCGAATTCATCCTGTCCTGCCTGTAGCTCCGTTTGCATCACCGCCACCGGCTCTTGTGCCGCTCGGGTCGGTGCGGTAGGGATACGCCGAGGGGTGACAGCGTGTCTTATCTGCGCCCGTACTTCTGGGGCCAACGACAGTAACTCCCGTTGCGTCAGCGTAACTGATGCTCCCATTGCCCGCTCGTACACCGTGGATGCTATGCCCTCCTCGTGTACCGGCGTGTCCTTGACGTAGGCCGCGGTTGCCTTCTTATTCCTTTCTGCGCGCTGTTCCTCCTCCGTGGCCACGTACGTGGCATCCGGTACTAGCGCGAACGGGTGTATAGGCTCCGTGTCTAACTCCGGTTCTTCTTCGTGCCCCGCGACCGCCTCGCTGGATGGCTTGGCGTTCTCCGGTTCGGCGAATGCGACTTTCTTTGGCTTCGCTGTATACTTGGATGGCGAAATGACCACTTCTGGGACCATGCGCCTCGTCTTAACCCGCTCTCCGGGTAGGGGACCTATGGGTTTGGCTAGCTCCCCGTTCGCCAAGGCTCGCTCCCTTCTAGCTTTCTCCTCTGCCCTCTTGTCTCGCAGATTCATCAAGACTTGCACCTCCTGATGTAGTTGTGCGATGCGTTCCTCATCCGTGAGCTGGGGTATCATCTGGATCATCCCTGCCACCGGTTGGTCGCGTGCAGGCCTCAGCGGGTAGTCGGTAACCGCGATCGGCCCCGACGTGGCTAACATCATGTTCTCGGTCACCGCGTTCCCGAGTCTCGCTGCGACTTCGGGCCTCAACGCCGCCGGGTTCGCTCGATAGTAATCATCGACAATCTGCTGTAGAGTTCCTTTGCCCCAGGGTATCTCCAGACCGCTGGCGAGCGTCACTTGGCCACGGTTGTTTCGGCGAACCTTCCCGTCGGCGATGCTCTCCTGGAGCACCATGCACTCGCGCATGAAGTGGTCCGGCCCCCCACAGAACGTGCACCGCGCACCGCCTTGTCCTGGCCCTGGCCGCGGCCGATCGTACCCCATGTTGGCCGCCTGCATCGGGCCCGCGGGTCCGCGCGTGAAGTTCGGCGCACCGTTGCCGTTGCCAGCTAGTGCCTCAGCTCTCCCGGCCTGGTACGCTCTCGCTATCTGTTCGGTCGCCTTCTCCAATAGCGCCCCAAACTGCTCGACCTTTACTACCGGTTCGGCGGCCTTCGCTGGCGGCAGCTGGCTCTCCACCGCCGCGGTTACGGACGGCATATCCGTGTGTGAGCGCGGCGTCGTCGTGGTCCCGTGCAGCAGGTACTCGGCGGCCTCAAAGACCTTCGCCATTGGATAAGGGTCATCGCGATCATGGTCCGGCTCCTTGTACTGCAACCGCTGTTCCACCCTGTCCTGCAGCGACCTGGGAAGCCCTCGGAGGAATGCGAAGTCTTGATCCCTCTCCGATACGCGGCCCCTCTTCTTCAAGAATTCGGAGATTGCGTAGAACTCCCGGTAGTAGTGGCTCAGGTCACCAAGAGAAGTAAGCCCCCCGTTTGCGTACTGGGCCACCAGCCTATCGAGGTCCCCTAGGACGTACTTCCGTTCACCGTCCGCGCCCGGGTAGAGGGCTATGATCGCCTTCTCGAAATCGGCGAACTTCTTGCCCTTCTCAAACTCCGGACGTATCACCCACTGATCCGCTGTGAGGACGTCGAGGTAACGGACCGCATGCGCCTTCATCTCTTCATCGTTCGTAATCCCAGCTTGCGTCAACAGGTGCTTGAGTTCGGCGAAGTAACGGGGTAGCTCGCGGGGACGGCTCCCATCGAACGTGGGGGCGCGCCTATCACCGCGCGTAGGCATCGGGGTTGTCATCCTGGTGGGTAACGGCTGGTTTACGGGGGAACTGGGTGCGTCTGAAAGTGGGGAAGAGGCAGCCGAGCCGCTTCGCTGCCGCTCGCCTGATAAACCTCCCTGCGACCCGCGGTTCGGCGAAACTGGTCTATTTCGCCGTGACCCTGGATTTGATGGTTGCCGTTCCCCGCGCCCATCAATGATGTCGGCGACTTCGGGCTCCGAATCGTCCGCCTCCGCGACTCGTCGTGAGCGCGGTGTCTCGACTGGGCCAATCCTGAGCCTGGCCGGGCTCTCGCCCATGCGCAACAGTTCCCTATGCAGCATTAGCGACTCTACCCACCCGTCTTGCTCCGCTGGGCGACCATCTGGCCCGTCGTGTCTTGGCAAGGGAGGGCCCTGACGCGACACTTCGACCTCGTCGACCCCTCCACTGCTTCCCCTGCCTGCGTTGGTCGGGTCGAGTGCAGCGTCGTAACCAGCAACATTCCCGTCTTGTTCCTCGTCTTCGAAGTGGCCTGGCATTTCGGCGAATTGAGCCACGGCATATGCGTCTGTGCGTGAGGCTCGCAACGGCTGTCGCCTCGTGGGCTCCAACACTACTCTGGCCTTCGGACCCATTGTGAATTTGAGCAGAGAGATCCCTCGCGGTGGGCTCCACAAATGATGAGTAAACCCCCACTGCAGTCGCTGGGGGGGCCAAGGGTCGGGGTGAGGAGTGCTCTACTGCCTGGGGCGAGAGGAGAGAGGGTAAGAAGGAGCGTGAGAGCGCGCGACCGCTGGCGAAAACCCCCAACCACAGCGCGCTCTCTATCCTGGGGCGCGCTGCCGCTGCCGTCCTTCTCCTACTAGCCAGATACCGTCAGTCCCGTCGCAAACGTAATACACATACCGTCAGTCCAGCACCGTGCTGTCGAGTCCCTCAGTCTCCCATTTCGCTCGCCGTGTTCGCCTAAGCCGTACTGACTTGGTGACTCTTCGCCGAGACTACCGCTTCCCCTGCCGCTGCTATCTTCGCCTTTCCCCTAGTGCATGGTTAGGTCCCGTCGCCTGGTTCGCCGAACGCTCGCTAGGGTCGTATCTCTTGTTTTGTGCTGTGAAGTCTCGGGTGTCGTCTCCCAAGGGTAGATTGCTTTGTCATCACTCGTACACGTACACTCTATGCTCTATCACCTCTCGATTCCCACGCTACCCTTCGTTCGGCGCCTACGACCTCTCCCGCCTCCGGTCACTCTACCCTTCGCGAGTGGCAACCTTCCCTCAGTTCGCTGCGTTTCGCCGACCTTGGTTCTGTCCCGCCGCGCCCAGGGGAGAGTGTGGTGGTGTGGTTTGAGGTGTGCGGTCCGGTCTACGTGCCTGTAGCACGCGAGGTCCCATCAGCGCTTCGCGTTCTCGGTCGCCTCCGGGTTGAAGGAGTCGAGCAGGCCGTTGATGCCGAGGTGAATCTCGCGGAGCGAGACCTTCGCCTTGGTGGACCTGGAGGACGTGGATGCCGACATGGTAGTGGTTATGGAAGGGAGCGCCCGAGGTGAGAGGTAAAGGGGAAGGGAGGAAAGTTGAAGGCGAACCACGGAAAAGTTCGCCTCCTTTTATCCCTTTTCCCCTCCCATTGTTCGGCAAATAGGCGCCCCCAAGACGAACAAAGAGGCATCCGCCGACTTCGTAAAAATCTTCCGACCCTCGACCCTGATCCCACGCTAGCGACGCACAGCCGAACGCGCTCGGCAACCAGGTACACCGATTTGGGTATATTTCCAATAGCGCCTAGACCATGATATCATATCTGACATCATCACGACGTCATCGACCCAATTCGACTTCGCCTCTACCCTCCACATTCCGATCGCTCCCACGACCACGGCTCATCAATTCTGCCTCGGCCCCCGGCGCAAAATCATGATCGCATCATCATCCCGACATGCCCGCCGCTTCGTTTCTCGCCCCCGACATCGCTTCCGACTTCGCTTCCACGTTCCGACTTTTCCCGAGTTTCCCATCACTTGCCACATTTGCCTTCGGATCACATCTCCCCTCATCTCGGTGACCGTGGACGGTCACTATCAAAGTATGGAGGAGGTGATACGCCTGATTCCCCGTCGAGCGGGGATTCCACCGCGACTTTTCGGTTTTTCATTTCGAACCAAAGTCACGTGACTTTGGTCTCCGGACCGTCGTTTCCGCCGTTTCGGCACAGCCACTTCGGAAAGTTCCGAAGTCACGTGACTTCGGCTCCGAACTTTCCAGCGCTTCGGCCTCGTTTCCAGTCATCCCGAGGCGCCCGCACGTGGTTCGGTCGAGACCTTTCGGCCCATCAGCAGCAGACACGCCACAAAGTCGCTGACGGACCAAGATCAGTGTAGTGAAACGCCCCGTGAGCGTATCTCCGAGATAACCGGCTGTCACCCGGTACTTCCCTGTCCGATTCTCCCCCTCACTTATAGCGTTCCCGATAGATCCCTTCTATCGTCCCGACCTTTCCGAGCCGAGGCGAACCAAGCCCGAAGCCATGGCTACCTTCCCAGCCACTTCGGAAGATCGTCCGCCACTCGCTGCGACTTCGGCTCGCGGGTATACGTTTGGCGCGCCTTGTACCGCTGAGGCGCGTCTCCACAATATCGTTCGTACTTCATCCTTCTGTATATCACATCGTAGCGACAGCGCTGATCGTTTGTTTGGTATCCATCGTTCTCGTTCCCCATAAGAGCTTCCTCTCGCTACATATGCTCGTTCCGACCCACCTCGACTTGCGACACATGATCTTTATCCACTTCGCTCGTGTTTCGTCTCTGTACGCACCTACCTATGTTCGTTTCCGTACGATACGGTCTCGCACTCGTTGTAGCTTAAATACGACTCGATAGCACACCGAATAACAAGTTACTTTCCCCCCCATAGTCAGCATCTCGAAAGAGACGTTGCAAACCGCCCGCATCGACAGCTCTTACTGTCGTTGTACCCCTCGTCCTCCTTATCGCCCGTAACCTCACTTTCGACTACGCCGCACGCCGCAATACGCTCGCCTTCGACTTCGCTTTCGACCTTCGCCTTTCGCACCACGTACCCCAACCTCGCTTTCCGAACCTCGCTTTCCGAACCTCGCCTTCCGAACCTCGACTCCCGAACCTCGCCTCTCGAACATCGACGACCGAACCTCGCCTCTCGAACACCGCCATCGACAGACCTTCATCCACTTTGATATCACCTTCGAGGCCTCCTCAAGTTCAGGCCCACGACGAACGCGTTCCCCATTACACATAACTTCGTCCTCAATCCGAAGTTGTCCGAAGTCACCCAACTACCCATCGCACCGATCAACGTATAAAGCCGAACTTCGTGTTACGTCGATCTCTCTCTCCCTCCCTCCATCGTCATTCCGCGTTCCTCCGCGTCCAACTTCGGAGCTCGCTCGTCGCGACTTCGTTTGTTCGTCACTTCGGTGACTCGTACGCTCACTCCTTCTCGTCTCCTGGTCCGGCGCACGCGCCGAACCCTCATTCCGATCCGAATCCTCGTTACGACCACGATCCACGTATCGGTGGAGTCACTTCGCGAACCTTTGGGAACGTGACGACTCGCTCGCACAACAACGCGGTACCACTGACAGCGCTCTAGGGATAGGAAACTACCCATATCCGCCCTACTACCGTCTGGTGCCCATCACCGCATTCACATTTCTCAGTGGCAAATGACGCGTGCTGTAACATCGGCTATTAGTGTCTACTAGCGAGCGGCAGAAAGACAGCCCAAGTGAACATACATAGGTCGGCGTGTCGCCCTTGAAGACTGTATAACCAACACAGTCACCGACAGGACAGCAAGCGCAGGCGGCGCGAAACGGCAGTCTGGAAGACGAGAGAGAGGACATGATAAAGACAACTGAGTGCTGACAGAGTGAGAGTGCAAAAAGTGACTAGGAGCGCGGAGAAGCAACAAGTCAGAGAATTGAACGCTGTCGGGACAGGTTTTAAGAGAGCAAGGCAGAGAGTCGAACACAGGGAGCACATGGTGCAGTTCCTGGTCAGGACGGGTTGGGACTGGGTCGGGATAGTGCAGCGACTGCAATTGCAGAATGAAAATCTGGAGCGGGACAGTGTCGGGATCCCGCGGGATCCCGAGGGGCGTGCATGGGGCATGCATCTACAAAGAATACGCAGGCGTGCCTGGATCCTGCGGGATCCCGAGGGAGCATGAGGGATCCTGAGGGATCCTGCGGGATCCTGCAGGATCCCGTTCAGGCAACGTTGTCACACGAGAATTAGAGCCCGTATAATATTGTCCGATAAATGCCTTCATACTACTTGCTGGGAGTGGGCCGGTGCGTAGCACGGCGGTACGATTCCGAGTCCCCTCCCAATTCTGGGTTGGACTGGGATTTATTTTACATAATCAGATAGTAAGTACACTGCAAAATAATATTACTGCACTACTATTGGAGACTATGTGCCACTGCGACATGACTGAGCGGCCCTGGGGGGTACTGAGCAATGGTGGGCAATGCTGCGCAGTGTCAGGCAACACTGGAGGACACTGAATGTGCAGTTGCATGCGGTTGACACCTGGGATTGAGAGCAATGACATCATTCCGGGTTTTAAACTGCATTTAAAACCCCGGGATGATGTCATTGTCTTTCCCCGTCTGCAAATTGTACCTGTAAGTAACCCTTGCAATCTCACCATTTTGCATCTTTTGTGGACATTGTATGGTCTCAAAAATGCTGCAAAGACAATGATCTGTGGAGTTGTTTACGGGCAAAAGGGAGGGAGGCCAAAGCACAACGATCATGACTCAAAATCATCGTGGGAGTAAATAACTATATATAGTGCTATACTTGTGTGTTGCATGGTCCGAAAAAACGCTGTATGAACATGACATAAGCAACGATTCGTGGGAATCGTAAAGCTTGAAATGAAGGCGTCTGGAAAATTTCCGACCGCGCCGGCCCAGCATGTCCCACGGTCACTGCCCGGCCCACTGGCCGCTGGCGGTCCTCGGGATTTTGAACGATGGACTTTTGGAATGGTATAAAAGCAGCATATATGTTTCTTCTGCCATAGAAAGTGATTGCGTATTATCCGGGAGCTTAGCCGTAGGTGCCCCGGTTTGCATGAATTCGACTTTCACCTAGCTTTCGGAGGTTGCCCGGCCGAGAGTCGCCAGAGGCGCGATCTTTGGCGCCCGTCCCATCTTTCCCTCGTTCAACGACGTCCACCATGTCGACCATGGCCACCACTCTGTCATTAGCAGCAAATCAACATCCGACATTGCTCGCAATGGCAGGATAGATGTAGCGGGCAGCAGGCAACAGGCGGAGAGAAACCGTGCTCAGGTGCGCGTAGCATCTCATTCACCTTGCTCAACAGCGCCCACCATCGTTGCAGATCGCTCCGCCTTCTCCACCCTGCATTGTAAGGCTCGTCTGTAACGCACCCGACCCTCTCATTCTGTGCTTGACAACAGCAAGCCCACGTCTTCACGGACGACAGGCGGGCTGCATGCCTCATGGTGGTTTTCCTCGTCGTCCACGCGCCGTCTACTCCGACCACTGTGGTGCTATTCACGCACGTATGCGTCCTCCAATATACGCCCGCCCAAATCTGACGGGCTTTCCGGCTCAAGTCCATTCGATTGCGCTATCGGGTTCGACGGGCTCGCATGCCTCGAGTTCATTACGCCGAGGCAATACGCGCATCACGCGGAGGGCGCCTCGTCTTCGGCTGGCGGAGAAGCGTGGTATCGAACGCAAGGGAGTCCAGAGAGGGCGTGGGTCAGCATGCAGTGGGGCCTGCTGGAGTCGATATCAGACGCACCGCGTGCCCACCCTGCTCCACGGTGCACCCACACTCAAGCGTAGTGTTCGGACGCATTGTACCTGGTGGAGGTAAGTACCAAGCAATTGTTTCTCGATCTTATGGCCAATTCTGATTGAATGCGTCACAGTTCCCTTTGAGTTGCTCGCTCGTCGCTACGACGGCCCTCATGCTCACCTCGGTCCCCGCTCCCCTCGCTGCGACGCTGCCCCAGTTGCGCGACGCTTTGCGCTGGCTTCCTTCCGCGCCGCTCTCCCTCCCGCTCGCTGAAGCCTACCTCGTGCGTGCCCTCCCGCAGCCAGAGCTCGTGGTATACGCCTCCCGCCTCCCCCGACACCATCTTTATGTGCACCGGCCCCGCCGCGTACGCCTGCGTCGACCGCGCATAAGATGCCCGCCTCGGTGCCGTCGTCCCGCTGTACCTCGTGCTGCGCGCGTCGAACCTCCAGTGGGGTTTGTGCGTGAGGGTTACCCGCCGGGCGTGCGGCTGACCGACGTGCATCGGTATCTCATAGGCAAGCTCCGGGACATCAGCAAGTGCGCATGTCGCGGCCGACCGTCAAGATGTCCGTTGCGGTGAGGGCCCCTCGCTGTGCTACTCAGCAGGCCGTCTGCTGACGTTTGTGGATGCGTCCAGTGTCCGGGATACTACGAGCACAGGAAGACGGTCGCAGTCGTCGCCGGGGGGGTCCCGCTGTCCGACCTGCTTTGGCACATCACCGCGGCTATGGACGGATTCATCGCGGTACGTGTCGTTCTCACACCCAGCGCATGTTACAGACCTGTCTTTAGGTGCGTGTAAGACGCGATCCGTTCGAGCAGCCTGCACCCCGCCGCAGTTTGCCGTCGGCGGCGCCGGCGGTGTACGCCCGTAGGACATCACCGTCTTCGGTGCATTTAGTATTCCATGCGATATGCCATGGGATATGGTATCTGATTCTGCGCATCGTGTACCGTCGCTGGTGAGCTCGCTGTCAATACTCTAGACCCTGAAATCATATATTGCGGATGCCAGGCCAACGCGCTGCAACCTCCGAGCTCTGCATCGTGCTCTTTCTTCCAAACTATTCGATATAAGTACGTGCGCCACTACATACAAAAAGCTGAGTAGAAGTGGGGAGCCCTGCGTAGGGGAGCCCTGCGTGGCATGCGAGCCTACACATCGAGCTTCGGGTCGGGGGGCTCCATCTACTTATAATATGTCCGTCGCCCATAGGACGGCGATTTTGGCTCTGGGAACGAATAATTACCAAGCACCGCACCAAATCAACGCCGGTTCGCTGTGATCTTTGACCGGTGGGCACTATTACCTCTTACGGAACATCTCCAGTTATGTAGCTGATGCTTTCCGTGTTGCCAGTCAGTAATAATCAGTGTTTGCCGCTCTCCGTACTGCGGATCTAAGATAAGTATACTAACGAAGATGTCGTGATTGCCGCGCGAGGAACATGGGGGACTGTATTTCATGAACCAACGACTGTGTCATGTTGTTGTTTCCCTTTCCCCCCTGATCTTCCAAGTTTCTATTCAGCCTTTCAACTGTCCCCATGACGAATTGGAAGTCCCCTTCCGCCGTGGCGGAAACTGAACGTACGTTTCTGCTCTGTGGCATGGGGATACACGCCGGAAGCTCACCCCTGCGCTCTTCAGAGCGCTTCGTTCGACTGGCCCATGTTATCCTGGGACTGTCCCTGTGAGTTCACGACATCTGTAAGAAAATAAAGGGACTAATAGAACCCCGGTGTGCCTCCGCGTTGAAGGTGGGAGATCGCGACGACGTTCGACTACGAGCTCGATGTCTTGCGCGGGAAGCGGCCATATCGGTGGACGATATGGGTCTACTCGTCGTGTCGAATCTCATT
Organism: Auriscalpium vulgare; assembly: GCA_019915015.1. Classification (NCBI taxonomy): domain Eukaryota; kingdom Fungi; phylum Basidiomycota; class Agaricomycetes; order Russulales; family Auriscalpiaceae; genus Auriscalpium; species Auriscalpium vulgare. The sequence goes on along the minus strand of JAHBBC010000004.1, from coordinate 137,388 downwards.
AGTCACTGCGCTGGTCATTCTCATTGTCACGAAGGACGTTGTCGGGCTCTCGGACTGCACGGTTTGTCTTCATCTTGAGTTCAACAAGTACATATAAGTAAATTATTACATTGGTCTTAGGCATGGGATGCATCGATTTACGTGAGTCATTCCCTCCTCTGATACACGGAATGTGTGAGAGACTGACTCTGCTGTCAGGTGTTTTCGTATCTAAGCCTCGCCCTGGCGTCGTCTCTTGTCTTGCTGCGCGTGTACGTGTTTGACTTTAACCTATCCGAGGCACGATATTGATGGTATATGTGGCAGCCTTGCCATCTGGCAAGGGAACTTGGCGGTAGTGTTCTTGTCAATCTCCATCTGGATGACGAGCATAATCCTGAACATCTGGTGTACGTGGTCTCTCCCGCTCCACAACTATCTCATCGAGGTCACACAACAACGCCCGTAGATATCGCCATTGTGGGTTCTCCCATTCAATTGCACGCATCTCCTTGCTCATCCATTTGCCTTTACTAGCTGCGTTCTACCTACTATCCGGCAGCAGGTGAATGCGTCCCTACCACCACATCTAAATCCGTTGTCACCGTCGTCGGCATCATCGTGTCCGACTTTGCGCTCCTCCTTGTCATGCTGGCCGGGATCGTGAGGCACCACAGACCGGCTCGAACAATGCGTCTCACAGGAGGCCACTGGCTGTGGAAGTTGATGTGGCAGCAGGTGCGTCTTTGGCTACCATCGGCGAGATCTACAGACCCTGATAGCGTGTGCAGGGGATTGTGTGGCTCTCCCTGGCGACGCTGGTCGAGGTTCCGGTGCTGGTGAGCTTGCGTTTGTGCACTCACCCTGCGACGGATTGACCCAGCGCGCGCATGTATTTGTAGGTGCTCGTGGTCAGAAACTTGAACGGTACGTTCGTGCCGTTCCCTGGCAAATCAGCATTGTCGCTCATACTTTGTTGGATAGATCCATGGGATTTGGTGCGCTTTCTTCCCCACTAATGAGCTAGTCGTCACTCAGCAATCCATTACCCCTCCAGATGTTCGAAGTCGTTACTTGTAAGTAGTCGGCTCCTCGATGAACCGATGTCACGCACGCTCATCGTTCGCTTTGACACAGCGGCGACTCTGGCCATCAGCGCGACCCGAATGTACCGCATACTCTCTGATTCTCTCGCACACTCATCGTGAGTATCTTTCATTCGTACACCTGGCGCCGTCAGCGTGATGCTGATACCCATGCACCGGAAGAACACCCCATGAGCGTCCTCCTCGTCCAGAGCGTACGGCCGTAGACGTCGCGCACTCTTTTCGCGCGCGAGACCCACCTATATTGGCAGCAGGACGCTCGTGGGGACCAATCTGTCGGTGATGGGCGATCATGTCCTTCGAAAGCGCGCGGTACAGGCGCTGGAGGTGTGATCACAGCTAGCACGCAACTTCCGGTAAACCTACCACCCACTCTCATTGCTCTGGATTCGATATCGATGCTTTGCTACGCCCGTGCCTTTGGTACAATCATACCCATAGACTCGCTTCTAATGAAACAGTACTATCATCAGCAATCATCTACGAAGGTTTCACCTTAGTATAGTCTCCCGCGTCGAGTACACGTCAGTGATACCGGACCACTCGTTGAAGAGGGGCTCGGTAAGAAAAGAAGATCAAACATGAGTGATTGTGTGCGAGTATGATTCGCAAACATCATATAGACCCAGTAACCGCAAACGATACATTGGAGAGGAGCCGACATTTGAGTCGTACAAGCGCGCCTGCGGGCTTCAGAAGAGACCTTCCCGCAAGGCTAGCAGAGGTTGCCAAGTTTCCAAACCAACGTTGACGAGGCCGAGCACCAGCACGTCGGATACCTTGATGACGCCGCCGTCCCTATGGAGCCAGTACCTCTGGTTGATGTCATAATTCTTTAGTGTGGATTCCTAGAAGCCCAGTCAGTCGAGGGCCCGCACCGCATGAAGGATGTGGTGAACACGTACCTCAAAAAAGGATTCAAGGACATCACAGACGCGGCCGGCGAGCTCTCCCAAGCTGATCGTGGTGTTCATGTTGGGGTTCCGGATGTCTACGCGCCGCGCGAAGGGCTCATACGCGTGCGCCTGCGGAGCACAGCGTAAGCGCTAGCAGTCAGCAAGAGGATGCGAGAATGCGACACACCTCGATACGGACGGTGATGCGAGATCTGTGACCGACGCGAGCGACCGAATGCGCACCCGCCACTGCCATGGCGTACCCGGACCGTCTGGCAGCAAGCGCCGCGCCCAGCGGCAGCCCACACGCCCCGTTTAGTTGCTTGAAAAACACCGGCATATCGAGCACTGTGTTTGCGTCCGAGGACAAGCGCTGCGGGATGTGCTCCAGCCGTTGCAGCGCATCGCCGTAGAGGTCGAATATCCAGTACGGCCCGCCCGCCGGACCTTCGTGGATGTCGGCTTGCGCGCCACAGGGCGGTTCGCGGGCGACCAGAATGGCGGCGGGCATGCCGTTGGTGGCTGTGGGCAAGCGCACGAGGGGAACCACGGGGGCGGTGGTCGGCCGGAAGAAAAGGCGTTGAAGGTAATACTGCGCGCCGTCGGCCCCGAATGTTTTGGCGATGCATCCGTGTTGGCGTAAAGTGGCAAGAGCTGAGTAAAAATCTGAATAGCTATAGTTAGAGGATTTCAGAGTATATGAGCGGTTATGACGGCGAGAGGGGAGACAGACGTTGAGGTGGAGCTGCCATGCGCTCCTCATAGCATAAGCATGAGGGCAGAGTAGGATTCAAGAGAGCGTACTGGTCATAACCTTGAGGAAGGAAAAAAGAGTGCCCCGAGACGTTCCGCGCCAGGCTTTATAGCACCTCGTTTGCCGATGCTACGAAACCTGCGATCAAAGTCCGCGTAGACCTTGTATCGCCACGAGGCCGACGACCTTGTAAGTGATCAAGCCAACGTACGCGTAGCTGTGTCCTTGTATTAGCACTGCAAATACACGCACGCAGGACGACGGACATGAGGCATCCCCGCCTTTGACCATGTACAGCCCTCGACACCGACGGTACGCCGGCTGCGTCCTGCATGACGTGGGTCCGGTCAGCGCAGATACTCTGTGCAAGGTCGAAGCTTGGTACAAGATGTCGGACCGCTTCCAACGCCGCAGATATGCGAACGTCTCGGTTGGCAGCGGGTCTGCGAGCAGCAATCGAAGTAACTGGATGGGACATAGACACGGAAGAAATGGTGGGCAATCAGCCAGCAAGCTGTCCACATGTTGAATTTGGGCAAAACTCACCTCGTAGCTCATCACGATCGCGTCTCGCTGTCTTTCGAAATCCAAACAGCCTTCCAAACTCCCTCGCGGTCGGCCCGAGCGTTGTATACGACGTCCTGACTCGAAAAGGGTATCGAGACCGTGACCCTCGCAGCAGTTGACGCGACGGCGATGGGGAATTCAGGTCGATATGAAAGGGATGCATTAAACATTGTTAGAAAATATGGCAGGCTGCTGAGCGTAGGTCACAAGCTGACGGTTGGCGAGCTGTCGGGCTCTCAGCAGCCCTGACGCGCTGGCAGACCCCGAAACCACGTGTCTCGGGTCCCTCTCCCCGTCGAGGCCGCCAGATCTCGTTTTCTCCACTAATATTTAATGCAAGTATCGATCGACAATTACGGCCTTCACCCAGATGAGGCACCCCCACTCAACAAGTCAGACAGAAATACATTAAGACTACCCTCTGGAATAGGATTCAATTACCACCGGCGAGGCTTTATGACCGCGAGTAAAGGCTGCCAAGTTGCCCAACCAACATGCAGGAGTCCAACGAGCACCAGCTCATCAAGCCCGACAACGCGGCCGCCCATGGCCAGCCACCTAACCCCGCCGTTATACACAAAAGCGTCCTGGCAACATACGCAGCTGAGTGAGATCCCAATGAACAGAAGGAGTGAGTACGTACTCGGCGCAAGTACACTCTGATGGACTCGAAGATACCGGCGGCGAGCCCCTTGAAAGAAATCAATTCCCGCGATTTAGATCTGTGAATGGGGGTGCGGATCAGGAAGCTCGCATGCGCGTCGCACTGAAGGGCGAGGCAATGAGTCAGCACCTGAGCGGGCGCATGGAGGGTACCGCGCACCTCTATGACAATGCGGATGAAGTCATCACTACCAACAGCGGTAGTCAGATTGTAGCGCTCGAGGGTCGAACAAATCACCCGTCTGGCAACGTCCGCATCCGCAAGGGGTAACCCGTACTCCCGACCGTACAAATCATTTGCTCTGAAAAAGATCGGCGCCCCCAGCGGGGTGCGTCCATCCCCTTGGAACAGTCGCTGTGGGATGAGATCCAGGCGGCGAAGCGAAAGACCGCAATGGTCGATAGTGCTGTAGGACTGCAACAAAGATTGGCTATCGGCAGATACCGCATAGCCAGGGGGATGCCTCGTAGCGATGATATCGCCATCGGCATCGTCGTCAGGATAATAGTTGGGCAGCAGCGAGCGGCCGAGTGGCGGAGAGGGAAAGGGCGCGAAGAGGCGTCTGAAATAGTGTAGCGCAGGGTCCGGCCCGAAAGTCCTCCCGATGCACCCGTGTTTACGGTATGTGGCGAGGGCTTTCTGCCCGTTCAGGTCGATACAGCTGTAGCAAGTCAGCGGGATATGCAAACTCGTGTAAATAAGACGCACAATGGTAACGGGCAGTAGTCATCAAGTGGGTGAACTTGTGAGAGGTTGGCGTCAGATGTGCGTGCGCGCGTGCGAAGCGACTCACATGGTTGCTGGTTTGGGTCGTAGGGTTGGTCTGGGTCTCTTGGAGGTGGCAGCATGGTATATGAGAGGGCGTACGAGGCGTACAAGGTAAGCTTGATAGAGGGTGCGCGAGGTGTGCTCAGCAGGCTTTATAGCGTCCCGTATGACGCATTCGCCGTTGTTACAAGGTACCTTTGTATGGGCACAAGGCAAACACCAAACCATGCCGACCTCCTGGAGGACAATAGAACTCGGTTAGTCATTCATAGCCTGGTATTCTTGACTTACGCGTGGATATGCGTTTGACAAACACGAGGCTGAGGCATTGTATAGCTATTGAAGACACCAAGCATACCGTTGGACTCGCGAGGCAGGCGGAGGACAGATGCTCCTGCGAGGACTGCGATTACGAGCACACGCCAGGAAAATCCTCGATGGAAGCGCAGGTGTAAAAGGGGACGCAGTGCGCAGAGGCAGGATGGCAGCGGGCCGTCGACAGCCAACGTCAATTTGTAGCGACAAGCAGCGTGCAGCTGGGTCGGGACGGTGGAGCGTGTCCGAGATGGACAATGCCAGGGCGGGCGGGCGATGTCTTGTGCGAGAAAGCGTAGGCGTCGCCTAGCAACAAGCTGCGATACAGAACATGGTCAGTACAAGAACGCGCTTGTTGTTGGCATCATGGCGCACCTCTGAGTTCTCCATTTGCCCGCAATCAGCAAACTGTTCCTGCGCATTCCCCATCAGTCCTGAGTCCTCGCCGCTTGAAGTATTTACGACGGGGCTTTGCACCGCACCATGCACAGAAACTGGGCGTCTATTGGGCGTTAAGGCTGCAAATGGCGACGCACTTCCATATCCTCGATGCCGGCGGTGGTGAATGAAAAAAGCGGATCTCGGGCCTCGGCGGCGAAGAGATGTCGGGGTCAGAACGAGACGGGCGATGCAGATGTCGGAATATTTTTGCGCAGAAGACGAAGACCACTGACATGCAGAATCTGTTGGTTGAGATGAGTGTGCACGGAGCGACGAAGATCTGTGGGCTTCAGAAGGATAGGATGAACGTGGAAGTGAACACGATGATGAACGTGGAATTGAACAAACAGCCTTCGGCGCAGCTGCGACTGGGAGTTCTGCGGGACCCCGGCGACTCGCTGGGCTACGTCCGGGGGCTTCAGCGGGGAACTTTGGCACGGCGGCCGCCTCAAGATATGTCTCCTTTTCCCGGATGAAAACGTTCTTTATCTTTGCTTTCTGACTGCGGCTTGCCCTGTATTTCTTTGCTCTGTACGCCGGAAGCGACATCGTTCCAGCTACGCAACTTCTCCAGTGGTCATCAACTACATGGCGAACACGCGTTTCTTCAGCTCCTCGGATGCTGGATTCGTGATACGTACATGGCAAGCATTCCAGTCTACGACTTCTGGGGGATGCACTCGTGCTAGGGCCCTGGGCAACAAACAAAGATCAAGATGTCGACGAACATCTGCGATATCATCTCTGCCGTCAGCAGGTCGGTTGATGGTCAGAACTCTCACTTTGTCTTCTCGCAGGCATCATCAAGGCATTTCATCAGTACGGCATTGGCTTCCCCACACTACTGCTCCCGCGCGCTGGGAACTCCGAAGCCGAGATGCCAAAAACGAAGATGCCGCGAGTCGCTCAGGAGACCGACGGCAGCGGCCGCCGCAGACTTAAACAAAACGTTGCTCAATCGGGTCTCCTTGCGATCTCTCCCCTCTGCCTAGCTTCCTAGATTTTGAGCTGTCCAATTTTCATCTGCATGACGAACTGGAAACTGCCTTCGGCCGTGGCTTCAACGGAAGGTTACGTTGCTTCTTCTGGGTATGTATCACTTCATTGTGGCATCAGGTGCGTCACTGGCTGCTCGGCAGAACTTCAGGTCCTCGCTGACGGGCCCGCGCAGGGAATTGTGTGGCTTTCGCTGGCGATGTTGGTCGAGATTCCGGTGCTCGTGAGCCTCGTGCTGATACCTCGCGCGTATTTTATCTGATGTACGTATGCCTTTGTAGGTGCTCGTCACCTTGAACTTCAACGGTACGTCCGGGGCGTCGCTGGCGGATATGCGCTTTTCTAACCATTCCTCGGTGAATAGATCCCCGGGATCTGGTGCGCATCTTTCCTCACTGCTCTAGACGTCAGTGCTCATCAAATCCTCGAGATATTCGAGAATTGTCACTCGTGAGTACTTCGGTCTTGAGCTCACACTTTGCCGTGGCGCGTGTTAATCATGAATGTCCAGTGGCCACCCTATCAATAAGTGCGACCCGGATGTATCGCATTCTTACGGATTACAGGCCCCCCACGGACTTCTCGTGCGTATTATCTTACCGCCGGTCGTCGCGGTCAACCTACCCTGTTTGCCGCTGAATTCCGTCCGTTCTGATGCTGACGATGTATTGGCAGGCTAATTCATCTTTTGCAGCGCACGGGCATCGTAAGCAATTCTTCCTATGTCTACCAGGGTCGCTGGGATCTATTGTTCCACAAGCACGTCCACGAGTAGAGGTGCGATGAGAGATGTTATCCTCTTGGAGTGGGAAGGAAGCCGGATGGGAAGGTGGGAATGCGAGCATTACTGGACAAATTATCTAGGGGTAAATCGTAGACAGTGACCGTCGAGTAATTCCTGCTCAATGCTGACGCGCTGGCCATACAACATAAAGGAATTGCCGCACAGAAAGCGGTCCACGGTGCTCGGAGAGAACCCTTGACAGAAAGGAGACTCCTTCTGAGTGATGTAGCGGCAGAGATGCTTATGATAGGTTCAGAATGGCATGTTATACGTGCAAGCTTCGAGCGGTTTCTGCTGGCCAGTCTTCCATAGATGATCCCCTCGGGACCGTCTCTATCGAGTCGCGTGATGCATGCGTCACCACCCGGCTGATTCCAGGGACGACAGTGGCGCTCCACGAGTCGTCGTCGTCGTCGAGAGGAATGGGTCTAGTACCAACACATCCGCCATGTCAGAGACGCGGCAAGCGGAACAAAGATGAGGTTGGGAAAATGAGACACGCACGAGAATTCTATGCGCGGCTGGTAATAGGCGAGTGTGCGATACATCCTAGTGGCGCTGATAGATAGGGTCCCGACTGTACATTTATTAGTCGAGCGCAGAACCCGCTCGCGCTCGGTACTTACGCGCGACGACTTCGAGCATCTGAATGGAATTGCTCAGCCCGACTCGTATTTATGCTGCGCAAGAGGCAAATAAGAAACTCACCACGTCCCATGAGTCTGTCGGAGCGAAACAGTTAGGGAGTGTCTCCAAGAACCGTGCGTCATACATACCATTGAGATTCAAGATGATGAGAACCTAGGGGAATGTGACGCCATCGGATCAAGTATACGGTCAACGTAGCCATGAATAACATACCAGTGTCGGAATCTCGACTGTAGCCGCGAGTAAGAGCCAAGTTATCCCCTAAGGTCCACCTATAAGCACGGTTGCCCACAGCGTCACGCAATCAGATACACACACCTGGCGCCACAGCAGATCCCAGAGCCCACCGAAGCCCCGCGGCAGCTCGAAAATGTCTATATGGTGCCTCAAGACGCCTACCAGCAGGATTATGAGAAGCAATAGATCGGAGACGACAATGCCGGCGGTGTTGAGAATTGACTGCACGGAGTCGACAGGGATGCATCCCCCCGCTTGCGGCGAGTACACAGAGCGTACCTAGCGCGGAGAAGTCGTTAGATAGCATATCAAAGACAACGCGGAGTGACGTACGAGTATGATGTCTGGGTTCTGATGTATCAGATCTGATCATACGACAGGCAGAGAATAGCGTACAACGGATATTGAGCACAGTGCTCGAGGCCCATATGGCAGACGACACCGCCATGATAACCACCTGCCGCTGCCATACAGCAAAGCTGTAGAGTGTGAAAATGTATATCTGCTGTGCTTCCAAATCGAGGACTCACATTCGGAGTAATATGAGGGAAGAGGCCAGGCCGAGGCTGAGATACCCGAAGGCCTACCGAGCCCGCGAAAATGACATGGTCTGCTATTTGCTATGTAGCGAGAGGAGGGCAGACGCACGTAGACCGAGGCGTCCCATGCCTGCGAGAGCACGTTCTTCAACAGACAGCACAATCAAACGCCTAACAGAATACGAACCGTGCAGCTATCGAGTCCAGCAATGTCCTTGGTGACGATCATGCTGATCAACGCGATGATCATAGAGAGCCGGCAGCCGGAATAGATCCAGATCGTCCACAGGTAGCGCCGGCGTCCACGCAAGACGTCGACCTCGTAGTCGCAGGTTGTGACGACCTCCCACCTTCACAGACAGTGATGCATCGCAGCTCGATCAGCGTCGGGCATTTCGCAGGGCTTGCGACTTACAAGATAAGGCCCAGCAAGACATGGCAAAGCTGAACGTGGACATCTAAACAGGCAATAGGACATGAATAGAGCGTCCGTCAAAATGTTGGGTGAGCGTACGCTCCGTGGAGATGGTGGCGCCTGGGTCTGTCCAGCTTCTCATAGTGCTATTGTTGTAAGGATGGATGGACTCAATGGGAGGCTACATGATGGCAGGGGAGATGCGGGCTCTTTTGAAGTTCCGAGCGTACGCTGATTGAGAGTTCTTCGCTATGATTGATTCCCAGCATCTTGAAGAACTGAATGGCATGATGGAGAGAGAGATCATCTAGGACGCTGCGCATTGTTGATCAGTCGAGTCAAAATCAGAGTTAGAAGCCTGTGGGTGATGTACCAGCGACAAAGCATTCTTACCCTCAGTGCTCATCGCCACAATTCAAGTGCATATATGCATGCGCACAATGAAGCCGCTCCTCTCACGAGAAGCAATACCCTCTCACGAGAAGCAATGCCCTCTCACGAGAAGCAATGCCCTCTCACGAGAAGCAATGCCCTTCCGATAAATCAATGTGCAGAAACCTGGCGATACGCGGTGAAATTACCTCCTGAGTGGATGTGGACGACCGGCGGCCGTCATGGCAACTGCCCGTCAGAAGAGCTCACCCGTGTTCGGGGCGACTTCGTACTTGGCGTATCTCACCGACATGCCGCGACCCATAATCGGCAGCAGATGCGTTATATTTGTGGATAAAGTCGCATAGATACATACAAGAAGCTTGCCTTGCCCAAATGTCGGATCGCCCGCCGCCGAGTACAATATGTGCAAGCCTAGGTGCGGTCGGTGGTCGCAGCGTGCAGCGGGATGGGCACGCGGAGGAGTGATTGCATCGGATCTCGACGCCGGGCGCAGCACAGCCCCGCGGCATACCTAGTTGTGCCCACGCCATCTTGGGAGATCCTCATGTTCCATGCCACGCTTGTCTGCCCGCCGAAGATGAGGTCGTCTCCGGGAGATGCGCACATCGCCCGCGCGCGACGAGCTCGAGGCACGCGAGCGCATCGAACCGATGAGCTGGAATGGCGTGTAAGCTTTGACGGGGGCGTACATGGGAGGAAGCATACGTGGAAGAAGAGCGCCCGGGTGGTCGGAAGACGAGGAAGCCGACCGATGCGCCGATGCAGCCCGCCTGTCGTCCGGGAAGACCTGGGCTGGCTTCTGTCCAGCACAAAACGGGAGGGCGAGCGCGTAGAGAGATTTTGTACTCTGCAGAGGTGGAGAGAGGTAGACGATCTGTGACGATGGTCATGACGATGGTCAGCGATGTTGAGCAACGAGGATGGATGGCTACGCACCTGAGCACCGTTCCTCTCTGCGGGTTGTCTGCTGCCCGCTACATATGTCCTGCCATTACGAGCGACGCCCGATGTCGAATTGCTGCTGATGACTGAGTGGTGGGTATGGAGGACATGGTCGACGCTGTTGAACGAGGGGAAGATGGGTCGGGCGCCAATAATCACGCGCCTCGGGCGACTCTCGGCAACCTCCGAAAGCGAGGTGCAAGTCGAACTCATGCAAACCGGGGCACCTACGGCCAAGCTCCCGGATGATACACAATCAGTTCCTACGGTATGGAAAACATATATACTGCTTTGAAACCATCGCAAACCTCCATTCTTCAAAATTCCGAGGAGTGGTGAGTTTGCTCCGGCCGTGCAAACGTCTAGTAGGCAATGCTCACCGCCGGTGTCCACCTGTTCATTGCGCCGCCGCACATATTGATGCCGACGCTCCAGCTTACCTTGATCAATATATTTTGCTTTTATATATAGGCAGCGGAGAGACAGTGCATGAAGACTACCAGCATAAATCTCACAACGACTAATCGCCCTCGCTGCCTACTACTACGCAGATCCATCTAGCCGCGCACGTCCGCGCATCCTCTCGATAACCACTGGCAGCGCGCACCCGCTCATCACAAAGTAGTCGCGAAGCTCCGCCTGCCACCGGTCCCCGCCCGCGGCCAGCCGCACTGGATCGAATTGCTCAGCCCGGTCTTATTTATTCTGCGGAAGAGGCAAATAAGAAACTCACCATGTCCCATGAATCTGTGGGAGCGAGACAGGTAGGGAGCGTCTCCGAGAACCATGCATCATACATACCATGAGAGATGCCAGATGATGAGAACCTAGGAGGGGAATGTGACGCCGTCGGATCCAGTATACGGTCAACTCAGTCATGAAAACATACCAGTGTCCGAATCTCGACTGTAGCTGCCAGCAAAAGCCAAATTACCCCCTGCAATCCACCTATAAGCGCGGTTGCCCACAGCTCCTAGCACACGTCGCTACACCGCCAGCAAACCACATTGTCCGCGACAGCTGAACGAATTTATTAAGGAAAACTACGCTCAAGAGTAGAAGGCAGCAGCGTACCGGTTCTCTGATCTCCGTCTCCTCAGCTCCCGCATCCAGATGAATTTGGGCAGGGCATTTTGCTGACGGTGTCGCGACGAGGGAAGCTTTGCAGCCGTCGACAGCTGGGGCTGTAGCGCTCCAATACCTGGGACGCAGGTCGGCTTGAACACAGATGACAACCACAGGATGCTGGCACGCACCACGGATCCCAGATCTTGACTTGGAAGACTGTCAAGCGCAAGCGGACGTCCAAGTTGATCCACGAGTCCGCGAGCACGTTGCGGCTTTCAGAACACCGGCTGCGGAATGAGGCTGAGATACAAGCGCGGCATCGCCAGATCGGACGTTCAATCGAGAGCGGCAGACGTTGATCTCAGCCAGTGTCGCGGCGGGCTGAGCACACGAACAACTAGCCATGAATACGAGATTAATGACGTGGCGCCTCCAGCACTGCTACATCCGGACTCTTGAGCTCTCGAAGAGGCGCGTGTATGCACAGAGGCGCAATAGTAGGGTTGGCAATTGCATCTGAGAGCGCAGGCAGAGGAAGCTGAAGAGATAGTAGACGGGAGGCTCGAATCCGTTGAAGGGAGAAGCGATGACGCAAATGACGACCCCCGGGAACCAGCAGTGTCCAGGGTCCGCAGCTGGGCCGTCCTGCACATCCAGCGCACGCTGCGTAACCGCGCCAATGGGACCTCCCCATTCCTCGCAATGCTCATCTGTGCTGCCCTTTACGACGCTGTGCAGCGGAAGACGGTCACCAAATGGCGAGGGATGAGCGGCTGCGATCAGGGTCCAAGCGCCGCGGTGAGCGAAGGCCGCGTGCATGCGCAGTTCCACATCATCAACGTTCAGGGCGTGTTTGTGTCTGAGCTTCCTGTACAGTACGTCCCGCCCATCTCGCGCAGCAAACGACGTACTATGTACGGGTCGCCTTGGACTTCGCCCATTTCCACCCCTGGCCGCGTTCTTTCGGAACAGCGCCCGGCGCGTCCAGGCACTGCAGAATCAGAACATCTCCAGTCAGCCACTGATTGGATGCCGATGAGACAAACGCGCGGTATGTACGCAATGACTCACTGAAGGCGTATATGTTTCTTACATGAGACCGGCCGTCCGCATAGGATACGAGTCACCGGCCACCAACGACAAGTCCCGTCATAGTATTTATGCCCTGCACTCCGCGGCGACGCCCTTCCAGATCAGCCTCTACCCTCTCTCTTTTTTGGCATTATTCTTGTCCATCTCATTGTCTCTCCTTGGTGATACTCAATGACGGGCTGGCGGGATCCCTTGGTAATCGCGAAGACCGACGGTTCGTTTCTCCTCGATAAAATCGTGCTTACGGGCCACGAGCCTGACACGCACCAGAAGCTTTCCTAAAGCTCCTCCATGTCCTGGCAGGCCTCGTTTTGTGCGTGCTCCATCCTCCCGCCCATCTATTACCGCTGACAACCATGCCTATATGATAGATGGGAGATTTTCAAGACATGCGACTATGAGATCAACGTGTTCCGTGGGAAGTGCGCGTAGCGGTGGACGATCTGGGTCTACCTTGGGTGTCGCCTCTCCACGGTCATGGTCCTTGCGATCCTAGTCGTCCAGAAGGATTTTACGGGGCTGACAGATTGCAGAGTGCGTCGCCTCGTTGCTCGTATTGCACCGCATCATCTTACAGTCAGACAGGCCTGGGATACAGCCGTCTATGTGCGTCGTTTTGCCGAATTGCGTTGCTCGCGAGCCAAGTCTGACTGATCTTTGCAGGTATTTTCCTATCTGGCTTTAGGACTCGCATCTCTTCTCATGTTGCTGCGCATGTGAGTGCTTGCGCGGGCTTGACAACGAGACCCTGATTCAGCTTTCGCGTACGAAGTGTCGCCATTTGGAACTGGGACGTGTTAATTGTGGCAATATCATCTCTTGTATGGCTTATGAGTATCGGGCTCAACATATGGTGTACGCAAAGCATACTCCCGTGACGCCCCCACCTGTTAACTGAATATCTGTACTGACCCTTTGCAGATCTCGTCATTGTGAGTGCGCGTTTCAAGATCCATGCGACCGAGTCTGACCTCTCGTCAGGTGCGCTCGACCTACCAGCCCGCCGTGAAAGAATGCCTCCCGGTCGATACCAAGAGTGCCTCGCCCAGCATCGCGGGCATCGCAGTATCCGACATGTTTCTTCTCATTGTGATGCTCGCTCGCATCGTCAAACGCCAGCACAGCTCGGGAATAAGCGGACTATGGCGCGTGCTTTACCAGCAGGTGCATCCCTCCGGACACTGTCATGCGCTTTCTGGCTGACCGAAAAAAAGGATTGGCGTGGCTTGCGCTTGCGGTCGTTGCGGAGGTGCCAGCTCTTGTACGTTACCCCTCATCGCGATCATTAGTTTTCACCCACGTAGACATTGATATTAGGTGCTCATACGGTTGAATTTAAACGGTACGTGTATCACGGCGCGCTTGTCCGCCCTTGAATTGACTTCTATCCGCTGGAAAAGACGCCTGGAATTTGGTGCGCTCTGTCTCCGTGCGACGTGACGTTCAGCTCACGCGATGGCCTCCAGATGTTCGAAATTGTCACTCGTAAGTTCAAGTTGTCATGCTAACTCTGAAGCGGTCCTTTTAACAGACGGCCTCTTTTCTAGTCGTGGCAATATCAATAGGCGCGACGAGGATGTACCGCGTTCTGAGCAATTATCGGCCGCTCCACGCGCTCTCGTGCGTATTCATTAAAATCCCATCACCGCTATTCCTCCGCGCATAGCACGTCCTGATGCTGATTATCCGCCTAGGCCATACCAGATCACTGACGACAGGGTGCGTATCGAGCAGCTGAGCGTGACGCACCGTGATGATGGCACGCTCGTGAGAGATCTGTCGTTTGGTGGCGCGGTCCCAATGGCTTGTGTGAATGTGAGCATTAATGGGGAGCAGGGCGGCACGGAAACCTTATCCGCTGCAATGTAAGTGCAATTAATTACGAGTGGGAGAGCCGGATTCCTTCTTTGTTACTCCAGATGCTCGATGATGTGAATGTAGTATTCTATGGAATGAGAACATGATGGCTGCTATCGCACAGGCGGAGCGCTCGACGGTAGACGCGGTTGTTCCCGGGCATGCGGCGCTTGAGCGCCTCGTCGCCTCCGCCCATCATCCATCATACCGTCTCGTGGACACCCCTTTGCTGTACCCACGATGTTACCCACGATGTATGGTGTTCTAACGTCGACCCGGATGGTTCGCGAGCGTCTGCAAGTCCATGCGCTAGGTCGTCCGGCATCCATAACCCACTCCGGCAACCAGGGCGCAAACCTTGCCAGCAACGACAATGTTCGTGCAACTTCAGGCCCGTCGGAGAACTCTTGGACTTCACAGGCAAGGACCGATCACCTGTATGTCCTTCTCGGTATCTCTAGCCTCTCCGCACATACGCCGATGCATCGCGATCGGGTGCATGTGCTCATCCGCTGACACAGTCCTCGCCTTAGATGGAGAAAGCCATGTCAACGCTGTCTATCATGCGCGCCAGTAGAACGCATCGAACTGCCGGGTTACGGGTTATATGCTCTCAGCTCGTACGCCGCGGCGTCTCAGGAATCCACGCCTTTCGCCCCCGCTTTCCTCGTCTGATTCATGGCCTCGCCCACTGTCGAGACGGACGCGCTCCAGAAGACATACTCCGGGAAAGGCTCCGAGGAGTCCGCCATCACAAGCTCCGAGTCCAGCAAGGAGCGGGTCATACCAGGTGGCGGCTCCCGCGCGTGGATGACCCTCGGCGGCGCGTGCGCGGATTTCCACGTCCAATTTCTTACACGCGCTGACCGCGTCGCAGCTGGCTCGCGGTCGCCGCGACGTTTGGCTACACGTACGCGTTTGGCATCTACCAGGACCTGTTCACGCGCGAGCACGCCGCGTCGGCGATGCGCGTGAGCTGGATCGGCTCGACGCAGCTCTTCCTTATCATCGCCACCGGGGGCCCCGCAGGCAAGCTCTACGACATGGGCCACTTCCGTCTCGTTGTCGGTGCCGGCTCGGTCTTGTTTACTGCCGCGTGAGTGCCGATCGCTCGTTATCGAGTCGAGGCTAGGCTGAGATGTGGTTAGGCTTTTCATGGTCTCGCTTGCGGACCCGAGGAAGTACTACCAGATTTTCTTGTCGCAGGGCATTGCAATGGGGATCGGCGGAGGCATGGTGTACATCCCTTCGCTGGCCGTGCAGGCTGAACACTGGCCGCGGCGGACACTTGTCATGGGCATCGTCTCCAGCGGTGAGTAGCATTATGTACTATCGTTTTCGCACTGCATTAAGACACCGGTTTGCAGGCGTCCCCGTCGGTGGGACGTTCTTCCCCATTATGCTCAACCAGCTGCTTCGCCACGGTGTCTCGTACGAGAAAAGCGTCCGCGCGTCTGCATTCGTTGTCCTTGGGATGCTTTTTGTCGCCAACATCCTTATGTCCTCCTCCCGACGTCGTTCGACAACGAAGGACCAAGAAGCTACCAAAATGAAGGAGCTTTTCACCGACGTTCCGTATATGGGCATTATCATAGGGTGCGCGCCGCTTTGTCTCTTTACAGGCATCTAACTGATGTGCCGCTTGTAGGGGTCTCTTGATGGATCTCGGTATATTCTTCCCGTGTATGTTCATCGGCTCCTTCGGGAGGCACACATTCACCTTCATCTGTAGACTTCTATCTGCAGCTATACACGATCCTCCACGGAATGGACCCAAATTTTGCATTCTATACTGTGCGTTTTTCCTACGCTGTTGCCGTTTCCGTGCGACTCATTATTGAGCCGTAGCTGACCATCATGAACGGCGCGGGCTTTCTGGGACGCATCATCCCAAACCTGCTCGCCGAAAAATATGGCGCGGTGAACATGCTCACCGCGTCGAGCACCGCGTGCGCTATTCTCCTTTGGGCGTTCTTCGGCCTGAAGTCGGTGGCTGCGATTGTCGTTTTTTCGCTGCTCTACGGGTTTTTTGCCGGCGCATGTACGTGGTTCAGCCTTCCTGTCAAATGCTCCGTACTGACTGCCACACTGGATAAATCAGGGATCTCTCTACTCTCTCCGGCCGTCAGCAACTTCAGCAAGAATGAGCGAGACTACGGGTGCGGCATATCGTCTAAGACTCGTGAGGAATGTGATATTGACAGCGACCGCAATTGCTAGGATCCGAATCGGCTTTGCCTCCATGCTTGCGTCGTTCACAGCGTTGACTGGCACACCGATCGACGGCAAGCTCCTCGGAAACACGTTCCCCTGGGACCACGCCATCACATTCAGTGCTGTACGTTGGTCAGAGTGTTTATATCCACATCATGAGCTGATCGTCGATGACAGGCGACGTGCACGCTCTCTGCGGTGTTGTTCATCGCTGTGAGAATGTACTTGGTGCGCCGAGAGGGCACCGCTGTGGTTTAAGTGTGTCGTCTCCTGGATTTTGTCTATGTCTTCTACTAGTCACCAGAGCGACCGTTGAGTATTTTAACACCAATGTTATTCTACTGCCCGTAAATCTTTGCATTTAATAAAGAAGCCATAACGAGGAAGGTAGACATTTCGTTCTACGCGCCTTCGCCTCTCGCTTGACCTATTTTCGTACATACGCCCCTCCGAGACGCCGTGTACCTCGATTCTCAGCTCCTCCCAACCGTCCGCTGTTGCGCATCACCCGGCGCCTTCATTGACAGGCCCACACGACACCCCCACCACGTATCGACACATCCAGAGCACGCACAGAGTGCGCATTGCCGAGGAATCAGCGAAGTTGCGCGGGGGACGCGTCCTGCGATGATCGGATCGGTGCTCCTGGCCCTTGGCGCTATACGATAAAGCAAGACTTCGACGCAGCTCCCAGCGCCTTCAACGATAACCGCGCTGCCCTCTTTTTCCAACCCAAGTCCCCGTGACGCTATAAATAAAGACTCCGATGCAGTTCCCAGCACCTTCAGGATAACCGTGATGCTGCCCTTTTTGTCCAATTGGACCAAGTCCCCGTGATGGAGATCGTCTAGGCCCGTTGCTCCGGTAGTCCACGGACACGACATACATAGCATAATACGCGGACCGACATATTGATACAATACATACTACAGGACATCTTGAAGCTCCATAGATCCTGACTGAATTGAATCTCTGCGATATGATCTCACCGGCACCATCTGCACCTTCTTGATCATGGCTTCAACTCGGAGGACCAGCCGCGTGATCGTGATTGTTGCCATCGACCAGACACACCTGCACGGGGTCGATGCGGGAAGAGAGGGCAATGCAGGCGTCCACACTCACCAGATGGTTATGAGAAACAACGTGTCCTGTCGGCGGCGTTCCAAGGAGAGACCGTCAGCATTTTGGGCAAGTGGCTGGGCAAATAGCAAACGCGCGAGCACTCACACCGGGGACGATGCCCAATATCAGATTGGTAAACCGCAGGACTGCAAAGTCTGTTGAGCGACGAACGCGCCGCGCGCAGGGAGACTCACAGAGCATCACCTGCAGGACGTTCTCGATCAGGCTGGGCAGCGCAGAAATGTCGCTCCGGAACGTACGGCGTAGAACAAACCCCCGTCTCTGCGAAATTCCATGACAAGCATTGTGTCGACGCGACGCGGACGGTCCGCAGCGTTGAGAAGCGTCAACAGGATGACGAAGACGTGAAAGGCGACCTGAAATGTTGTCAGCGAGCTTCCTATCCGACCGAACGTAAGAAATGACCTGGGAAATCCATATTCCTGCCCATAGCCGAGGCTTCTTCGTCAAGAGACACATGTTGAATATCTCGTGCTCGAAGAATGCCCATCCTATAGAGCGGACGGTGTGAGTGAGAAGAGATTAATAGTGGGAGAAATTACGAACGCGCGGCATCCTTCAAGGACACGGCGGTAATTCCAATCGTCGTCAATGTCATGAGTATGTAGGCGGCGATGAGCGTTTTGAGGATGGTAGGGCGGTGATCCCAAAGCGTATACACACGGACGATCAGGAGAACTGCGGCGCGCGCGTCTCATGAGCATCCGTGCGCTGAGCTTGATAAAGATGGGCGTACGATCCGAGAGTAGCATCCCTGACAGCGCCATGACGGATACCGTGACGACCCAGGCTTTGCAGCTGACGACGAGTCAGAGGCTCGTTGATATCGTAGAAGCGGCAGCTTACAACTATCTAAGCTTCAGCTGTACGTCAGGTGCATGAGGTATCGACGCGCTCACCTCATCGGACGTGGTCACAGACGCAAACCCGGTGAGGGCTCGTCGTGACATTCTGAGGGTGAGCACGAGCGCAAACGCGAAAGAAAAGAACAAGCATACCGTACGCCACTAAAATGTGACCGAACGCGATGCTATACCGCGCGACGACGAAGAAGACTTTCGAGAACGTGACGGGGCGCGTCCATATGTACTTGACCTCCGCGGGGAACGTCCATGCGTGGTCATAGAACAGAATCGCTAGCCCCACAGCTAGTAAAGAAATGCATATGAGTATGCACATAGGTGGTCGATGTAAGCGTACGACACGTACCGGACATGTACCGCTGCCCGACGATGCTCGGTGCATCCGAGGTGAGCTTCTGGAGCACTGCGCTGAGGGGCAAAGCTGATTCCATAGTGCTCAGGTCGAGCAGTAAAGGACTGACATTGATCTTATACGCAGACGATAGGCACATGTAAGTATGCCCGGCGGGTCACTCAGTATGAGTCGCTATATTAGAGTTGGGAATACTAGATGATGATGGAGACACACCATAAGCGTACTCGAGCATGAAGCAGATGGCGGTGTCAGCAGAGCGTCAGGAACCAGAGGGCCTTGAAGATAGCAACGATAATCAAACCGAATCTGCGACGAACACTGAGTAGCATAGCCCGCTTTTCCCATGCGAATATGTCGAGGATGTGGTGGTGGGAGGCAGGAGGGACGCGGCGGACAAGAGTCGGCCCGGCGCCGCCATCCGGTCAAGTTGCCGGGCGCTTCTGAGTCCGTCAGCGCCTCGTCGACTTGTTCTCTTCTTGTTCTCTTTCCACACACTCAGGAGCCAGCTCTCACAGACAGCCTCTTCTTGTCCCCATGCCTCAAGGTGACCTGGTTAGCGAGCGTCTGCATTGGATGCGCTCAGTTGTCCCGCAGTCAAAATCGATGGAGCCAGCGGCAATATGCTCTTCTTCGATGAGAGCCCATACTCCGGGACCAATCACCAGTAAGTCTTTCGAGGGACTCTCGGACACATGCTGATGCATTGCGGGTCCGCTTCCCCGCCAGCCTGGTCGCCTTGGATCTCAACGCCACTATCGTGCGCGGCAGGCGTCCCCCGCTCTATGTCTCATGCATGGCGTTGTCCGCTGGCCAGAAGGTCACTTCTGCTATGTCGGGGAAGCACTCAGAGGGTTGTGCCATAACCAACTCCGGCAAAAGCGATTCGTGCAAGGCAGCGACCTCAGCGACAACTCGTGCGCCGATTTCCTGCCTCGATTTTATCCATGCGGTACGTAACTGCATCGAAGACAGCATGCCGTCGTCGCGGTGTTCACATAAAGGCACCATGGCACCCAACCCCTCGGTCCTCTTCCGCAAGGCACCACTCCCACAACCACACATCACGTCAAGAAGACGTGAACAAATAGATGGGTCACAGGAGCTGCGCGGTGATGCAGTTACATATGGTCAGTTCTCTCAGATGGCAAGCGGCACGCGGCACCGCCCATCTATTGCGCCAGACGACAGGACTTCGCTGCATTTCTCGGCGTCTTGAGCGGACCCGCAGCGCCGCACTCGTTCATGTTAAGTCCCCGTGAAGACGCTCGTCGAAGCATCCGAGTCCACGGAGGGCAGAGCTGACCGCATCGACATAGGCGGCGCCTCCCCGTCCTCTGCACCCAACGCAATTCCTGCGCAATGCGCAGCGCGGAGCATGTTTTGCATGGGGCGCTGTGTTGACACAGGCGAGCTTATTCTTCGCAGCAATCTCCACCGTCGTGAGGAGATTTCCTCCTTCCGAGCTCATCGCGGTACTCAAGGTTGATTTAGTCGAGCGCATCCATGGCTCGCCTGAGCACTCGCGCGCGGAAATCCGGATACTTGGCTTTGCGGCCGGTAGTGAAGTGATAGGAATTACCAGGCTGGTGCATATTGGCTCGCGTTCCAGGCACGCGTACTGACTTGATATTTAGCATGCATCGTCTTTCGAACCGGATTGCGAGGCTGCCAGAGCGGTGGCTCCTCTTCACGTCCCCGCGCTCACCGCGCTCGGCCTGCCGGAACCCTGCCCTGCTTTCCACAGCGAAACAACTGCGTGCTCGCGGGGCGCATGCAACCCGGCCTTGTTGCTCAGTCACGCAAGCTCCCTCGTCTCAACCACTCCCCGCCCCATGCGCCCCGCCCCATCCGCTCCGTCTGCCTCCCGCAACACGCCCACGCGACGTTGTCCTTCAACGCTCCCGCGGCGCGCGTCGTGAACCATGCAGTCGACGCAAGTGGCCTACGCCTGGGGCTCCCGGCCAGTGCGTCGCAACGGCCTCCGCGCCTCTCTGCAAGTAGGTGCAGTCAAGCGTCGCGCACGTGCGGCCTCAAAATCCCGACACGCGCAGTGAAGCACAATTTACGGCGCATTAGTTTCTGATCATTTTGTTTTACAGCGAGAAGACTGCGTGTTCGCGTGGCCGGAGATGCACGTGGCGGTCGCGCTGCTCGTGTTAGGGCTCGCGGTGGGGCTGGTCGCGGGCGGGGACCGGTGGCAGGCGCAGCTTCGCGACTACTTTGTGATGAGCAGGGGCGCACTGCCGGTGGTGACTGTGAAGATGCGCGGACGTGCGCTGCTGGATGGGTCTGCGTAGTGTTCAGCGAGGGCGATTATCCCGTTGTGAGATTTATGCCGGTGGTTTTTATGCAATGCCTCTGCTGCATATATAGCAAAGCGAGATGGTCGACCAAGATAAGCTGGAACGTCGGCATTAATATGTGCGGCGGTGGAATGGACGGGTGGACACCGGTGAGCGTCGTCTACTAGACGTTGCACGGTCGGAGCGTGCCAGAGTGTCACAAACTCACCGCAGGCGGTCCTCAGGATTTTGAGCAGTAGAGCTTTGGGATGGTATCAAAGCGCATATATGCTTTCCATACCCTGTAAACTGCTTGCGTACAGCCAGGACTAGCCTGAGACAGACTCATCCGCGGTATTCTCAAACATCTCAATCACACTCCGGTGCAATATTTATTACCTCTTCCATGTACCCATCAGCCTTCACGCGCCCATCGTGCGTATCTTTCTGCAGGTCGATGCTAATGGGGACCATGGGAATAAGATCGTTGGTCCCCGAGCCACTTGCCCCACGGTTGAAGACGTGCGAGCCATTGTACAGCCTATGGTGGCGATCCTCGTCATCAGCATAAAATTAAACGAAGATGGGAAAGCGTGCTCAGACTCACACTGCTCCGGAAGGCAGGTTGGAGTCATTGAGAATGCGGTGCATTTTCGTGGCGCCAATGGACAGGGTGACGACTCCGAGGGGATTTAGCTCGTACGCGAGAGAAGACTACGGTGTTACTCACCGGTGATCAGCTCAAACATCTGACAATTGCGTCGTCAACCGTCGTCAAATTTAGCTTGGTAGCGTGCGACGCACCACATTCCACGGAGCTATGTTACCATTTCCATCGCCAAGGCGTTAGCGTTCTGCAAGACCAGATGCGGAGCTCTACGCACCGTTGAGATTCATTTTGATAACAACCTGTATCGACGGAGCGGCGTCAGAACTGGCGTCGAAGCAGAGTACAGCGGACCTACCAGGGCCGGTACTTCAGATACTATTGCCAGCGTAAGCCACACTAATCCCTGCGTGCACGCCAAATCAGTCTAGTCCCCGCGCGCTTCACTATACCCTCGAGCAACGCACCTGGCTCCACAGCAGCAGCCACAGTCGTGCTATCCCACCTGCATTCCCGCGGAGGCGCACTATCCCGACAATCATGAATCCAAGAAGCGTAAAGTCCGCAATGACGATGCCCATGACGCTAAAGCTGGACTTGTCAGAGTTGGCGGGGATGCATTCGTGTGCGAGCGGGGAAAACGCCGAGCGGACCTACGCAGCGTGAGCGGATGAGTGGCATGGTGAGAGTGGACGAACAATTATTATATCTAGATGGGATACGGTAGACTCAGTCAGCTTGAATGAGCAGCGACTCAGAGTGAGTTGATCGTGGCGTACATCGGATGTTGAGCGCGATACTTGTCAGCCAGGCGAGACAAGAGATTGTCAGCACGATGAAGTTCCGACGCCATATGGCCGCTCTGTGTTCAACCGGCAATGTTCAGTGAGAGTCTCCGGCGTTGAAACAGTGGAAAAACTGACATTCTGAGGAGCATGAGCAATGACGCGAGGCCGAGGCTGATGTACGAGAACGCCTGAGAAATGTGGACATATAAGAGTCGTTTTGATTTGCCTGCCGTCGGATACGTACGTAGACCAAAGCAGCCCATTCCTAGGCGTGGACGTCATCATCTAGAATATGACGCAGAGCGACAACAAGGGCGACGAACCGTGCAATGTCCGAGCCCATCGATATCCTTGGTCACAAGGAAGATCGCCAGAGCGGCGAGGAGCGATACACGGCACCCGGTGTACACCCAGATGGACCACCTGTAAGGTCTATCCCCACGGATCACGGCCCATTCGAAGCCGCTCGTCGTGATGACCTCCCAGCTTTAACGAGAAGCGTCAATTGGGGACGGGGCGCAGAGCAATTTTGTCGGAAAACCGAGGCGTACATTGCCACGCCCCACATGAGGTGCACCAGCTTGACTAGGACAGCTGTAGAGCATGTCAGGATCTGTCAAGCGAGAACTGGCGCGGTGATCGTACCATCCATGCGTGCGATGTCGAAAGGACTGCTCCAGTTCGTCATGGTGCTCTGAGGTAGCAGAGGATGTGCTAGATAGTCAGAGGAACAAGCAGGATCTACCTCTTGGTGTCCGCTGCCCGCCCGCTTTTATTCGATGCGTCATCATTTATCTGAATGGCTTGGCTTCTCGTGAGAGGACTGGGAGCGGGATCATTGGGGAGACATAGTTACATGGTCTTTGCGCCACCGTATCAAGTACAGGTCGAGGACATAGCGGCGGGAGGCAAGGCGCCGGAGTCGGCTATCCAAACACCCGGATCCGGTCAATTTTCCGTCGCCTCGTCGACTTGTCTTCACCCACAACACACACTGGGAGCCAACTCTCGCTGCCAGCTCGCTTGCGTTCCCGTGCTTCAAGGCAGCTTGGCAACTTGGAACAGGCTGGTTCGCGAGCGTCTGCGCTGCAGTGATGCGCTGTCCCGCATTCCATCTCGCACGAGGCCAGTGGCAATATGCTCGCTCTTCTTCGCCATCATCCATCGTCCACCGGGACCAATCTCCAGTACGTACTTGGTGGCATTTTGAAGCACATCTCGGACACATGATGATGCACATTGCAGTCCTGATGGACTGCCAGCATGATCGCCTTCGATCTGATCTTCAATGTCACTATCGTGCGCATCAGTCCGGGACTTCGAATTGCTGGGCTGACTCACGCACCCGCTCTTCGCTTTGTCTTGTATGGCCATAGGGGCGCTTTTAATTTGTCAGGGAAGCACTCAGAGGGGTCTTCCATGACTAGTTCCAGCAAAAGCGATTCATGCCAGGCAGCGACCTCAGCGCAAGGATGACAACTCGCGAGCCTGATTCCTAGCTCTAATTTATACACGCGCTAAGCACCTGCCTCGACTCGGATGATATCACGCTGTATCCGCGGGGTTCATCCATAGGCATCGGCTCCCCTCTGCGGCACCACTCCCACCGCTGCAGATGTGAACAGATAGAAGCATCACT
Organism: Auriscalpium vulgare; assembly: GCA_019915015.1. Classification (NCBI taxonomy): domain Eukaryota; kingdom Fungi; phylum Basidiomycota; class Agaricomycetes; order Russulales; family Auriscalpiaceae; genus Auriscalpium; species Auriscalpium vulgare. Next base: position 113,030 of record JAHBBC010000004.1, on the reverse strand, counting down.
GCATATTCTCTGTCGGCACGCGGCACTGCTCATCCATTGCGCCAGACAACAGGGCTTCGATATGTTTCCCGGCGTCTTAAGCGGACCCGCAGCGCCGCATTCGTTATGTTAAGTCCCCGTGAAGACGCTGGTCGATACCTATCGCTCTCTAGCTTACGTTCACGGGGTATACACCATTACACAAGCATAACACAAATTTGCTACAAAATAACTTCCAGCTCGTGTTACAGGACATCTTCCAGCTCGTGTTACAGGACATCTTCCAGCTCCATAGAATCTGTATTTATCGACTCCCCACGATACAATTTCACCGTCTGCACCTTCACGATCATCGCCTCGACCCGCAGGACGAGGCGCGTGATCGTAATAGTAGCCATGGACCATACACTCCTGCGGAGTGCGAGTGTGAACTGAATGACACGTCGTAGGACATCGGGCTCACCAGAAGGTCAGGACAAATAGCAAGTCCTTTCGACAAGGATTTGGCAGTCAGTGGTGCGCGCGGCGCGCATGAATATACCACCTACTCCAGGAATTAGGCCTAATACAAGGTTGCAAAGCCTCAGGACTGGACAGCGGGGTGAGAACTGAGAGAATAAGCGCGAAATTAGGCGTGCTCACACAGCATTGCCTGCGAGGGATGCGCACATCAGAATGTGTAAAGGAGACCCTGCGTGCGATACTCACGGCGTAGAATAATCCTCCGTCTCTGCGGAAGCCAATAACGAGCGGTGCATGGGCATTACGCGGACGATCCGCGGCGCTGAGGATCGTCAGCAGAATGACGAATACGTGCAAGGCCACCTGCATGCCCAGAAATCAGCAGTAGCTCGCTAGAGAGCGAAAGGCAAACAACCAACCTGCGCAATCCACATTCCTGCCCACAGCCTCGGTTTCTTTGACAGTAAGCACATGTTGAGAACCTCCTTCTCGAAGAACGCTGCCTCTAGATAGCCAACGATGCGCTCAATTAGGGACTCGTAGCGATAGAAAACATCACGAACGAGCGGCACCCCTCATGGCTACGACAGTAATCCCGATAGTCGTCAGCGTCGCGATGATATACGCGGCCGTGATCGTTCTGAGTATTGCGCGACGATGATCCCATAGAGTATACACTCGTACAATAAGAAGGACTAAACAAGGTCTGTGAGTGCAGTCCGCTGAGCTACGTGAACGGGCCTACGGTCTGACAGGAGCATCCCTAAGAGCGCCATGACGGACACCGTCACGACCCATGCTTTGCAGCTGACAAATAATTAGTTCACGTACAGCGAAATGGCTATTGAATGAGGGCTCACAACTGGGGCAGAATTTAGCCGCACGATGAGAGGAAGAGCCGTCGACGCGCTCACCTCATGGGAAGTCGACTTGGCCGCAATTCCCGTAAAGGCTGGGAGTGACACCGTAGTTTGAGCGCTAGCTGGATGCAGAGGAAGTTCGACCATACCGTAAACCGCCGTAACCTGACACAGCGCGATGCTGTAACGGACGAACACGAAGATGGCCTTTGTCAAAGTGACAGGGCGCGTCCAGATGAGTTTGAACTCCGCGGGGAACGTCAAAGCGTGGTCATAGAATAAAACCGCTAGGCCAAAAGCTGAGAGCAATGCTCATGAATATTCACGTAATTGAGCGATGATTATGTGGCACGTACCAGACATGTACCGTTGCCCCATGATAATCGGTGCATCTGCAACGAGCTTCTGGAGAACGACACTTGGTGGCAGAGATGACTCCATAGCGATGATTCTGACTGGGGATTGTGAAATTGATGCTCGTCTTATGAGCAGACGTTATCCGTATGAAATTGGCCGACAGCTCACCGAAGGCCACGACTCAGATGCTGTGATGTTCGAATCTTCATCATCTTCTACTTCGTGGCTGCTAAATGTTTTTAGAACCGCAGCATATCAGAGCGCAGCCTTGAGCTTGGAAATCAAAGGATCTGCTTACCGTTATGATGCACTAGGCGCGACTCGTGTCGAAAGGGTGCGCCCGCCTTCTCCAACACGTATATCGCCTTCAATTTGCGGTGCAATCCGTCTGTGCATTTTGATGGAACGCTGGTGGATCAGTACGTGAACGATAGATTTCAGGAAGAGCGCGAGGCGGTTCATCGCCAATCGGCATTCTCCGACTTTTCCCACAGCCAGCCATGACCGCACCGCCGCGGCGCGCCTGTCGCCCTCGTCGTTCCCGGCACCCAACACTGTCGCCTCAACAGCAGCAAAATCGCGCACAAATCAGCCTGGGAGGGAAGGTGTGTTTGTCGTATCATCTGGCACTTCTCTTTTGAACGTCTCGTTAGGTGATGTGCATCGCGATAGCACCAGCGCTAGCTCTGTGCTCTGCAGGCTGTAGAAGACCCAGGGCTCGAAGGCGCTATACCCATTGATCCAGGAATCATCCGAGTCGCAGGAAGTTTACGGTATGTTCTCAGCGCTCGCCTATTCCAAGCAACTGACACACACTGGGTTCCATATCATGCTCTCTCGTGGGTACGGAATAGATAGCATCGGTGGCCGCAGGCTGTGATCCAATCCGATTGATCACTCCTTCGACTCTACTCGACATCACACCCATACGGCATCCGATACTTCCGTCTCGGTGGCTGGACGTCGTGGCGATGTTTCGCTGCGCTCCAATCATCTGTACGTGTACCTTCCTCCGCGCCCCCTTGTTGTCGATCTTCGGTGTTTGCTAGGGATCTCACTGAATTCTCACGGTCTCATCGTAGACCTTCGTCGTCTCAACGGGGCAAGTGGATAGCTGAGCAGAGCATCAGAGCGCGGTCCGCGGCGTCACAAGGCGCGGTCCCGGCCCCTTGGTTCGTCATTTCATCGTACCATGTGCTTACTGAGTCGCAATTCTTATGGTCGCTTGCTATCCGTTAGGTGTGCCTAGGAGGCTGGAGGATTGGCCCACGAGGGTGGTGCTCGGCGATACCGGGCGTGGTCTCGGGAGCCTGGTGCGTTGCCTTGTTGTCGACATTCAGGATTTTCCCTCATCCTACTGTACCTCTGTAGGTTCACTATGAATCTCCATCGTCGTCCACGGTGCCATAGAGACTCGCAACAAAAATTTTGAACGAAATGCGCTGGTGTGCTCCTTTTGTCGACTTCCCGGTGCCCGACTTGTTCAAATCCACCTCACCAACACAGCTCTCGAATGCGCAGCACATCGCCATGCCCTTGTCGATGTACCATGTGCCGCGTCGCCACGCCCAGCCGCACGTATTCGAGGCGCAGAAAGCGCAGTGTCGAAGAAACGAGGACATAGACGGAGTCTTGTACAGGTGAGCAGATCCTGCGCACAAATTCAGTTTTCTTATCCGTGACCACCCTCTCGCATCGCCGCCGCCCTACTACCCTCGCGACCGTCGCAACTGTAGCGCACCCCAGCACTGTTGCGCCCATTTCCGCCACGCGGCCCTCGGTACGCCAAATCCGTTTACACGTGGCGTCATGCCCAACAATCAACCATGTCCTTCGTCTCTCCGACATGGTCGCGGCCGACAATCACGACGAAAGGGGTGGCACGGGCGTCGATTGTGACTGTGATGGGCCGTAGTATCGCAGTGACATGCGGACGCGCACGGTCCTGACGAAGTGCTCGTCCAACGGCACATATCACCACGGTCAGGCGATGGCAAGGCTCTCGCGGTACGGCGCTCCGCAGCTCTTCTCTCTTTTCGCACTGATGCTCCGTCGACAGACCGAGCCTACCATACTTGTGACAAAGACACAATAATATGGAGCCCTACCCCGTTCCCTCGCGCGCCCGCCAGCGCACGGGACCACAGACAGAGCGTGCGGACGGACCGCGTGCGGATGCCGACCGACGGCGACAACGATTTCTCCTCTGGCCGTCCCGGTTGCGCCGGCCTATACGCATCCGAGTCGTCAGCCCTGCCTGGCTGTTCCGGGCGACAGAATTCTCGCTCAAATGGGAGCCGGACCTCGCACTCTCGTGGTATTTTCTTTTCGCTCAGGGCCGTCCAGCGTCTCTCTATGCCTTGTCATGATGACTCGCGCTTATGAATATAACAATGTCGTACGATAGCTTCCTACGGTCCTGCGTTGCCGCGTCGCGGCGTCTTTCCACCAGCAGGCCCTGGCCGTCGGCGCGGAGAGGCGCAGCTCGCTCACATCGGTATGCAGCTGCCGTTCTCCGCCACCGATCGCGTCGCATGACAGATTCACGCCTCGCAGGCCCGGCACTCGGACACGAGCACGAGCTCCGTGATCTCGCTCTCGACGCCGCTCATCTCCACCGCGTCCACGCCCTCGCTCGTGCGCGTCGACACGGACACACCGAGCATGCCGAGCCCGCTCACACGGGACTTCGACTTCGCGTTCCACCCGACTTTCCTGGCGGACGCGGGACAGAGCGAGGGCAGCCGCTTGGTATTACTATGAGCTCGCTGAGGTTCCCCGCTATGTATGTAGGCGCATCTTGGGCGCATCCACGTCACAACCAACCCCGCGCTCTCTGCCCGCCAAGCTGTTGTCCATGTTGTTCAAGTACCCGCAGCGTCCTCAAGCAACGACGATGGGCAGATACTCATCGATGTAAGTTAGAGATCGTGGAGGAGTGTCGGCCAAGCGAGGAGCACTGCAGAGGCATGCGTGCTTGGCCCTCGAGGTTTGACCAGGAGTTATCGGCGGTGTCAAGATGCTATGTAAGTCGTGGCCGGCGTAGGCCGGCGAGCGCCTCACTCAACATATGGGAATTTATAGATGGCATGCCGTAAGATGTCTCTGGCACCTCTTAGACGTGCGGACACCTGCGGACCTCTTGGGAATGTCACCTCCACACAAGCTCGTAGATGGCAGTTGTGAGTGCTCATGCGTGGCTCGCGCATGGAGCGCAATATTGACCCTGCTTGTCGTTGTCAGATTTTCGTCTACTGATCTAGACACTCAACGCGATATAGTCGTCAGACAGTATCTTTGAGGTCTTATGAGCCGGCAACGTGGTGTGCTAAACAAACAGCACGGTCGCCGCGCCGTGCCGGCGGCAGGCGTCGGTGGAGAACGCCTCTTCTCCACTTTCTTGATCGTGTCGCTACCAAGTGATGCGACTTCGTCACCCCACCGGGCGGCACGCGACTTACTGATGGACTGCGCGACCAGGCAGTGTCCAGAACGACAGACAACTGGATGTATAAAGAGCCTCGGTGGACGACGAGAGTTCCTCAGCGCACTGGTTGGTAAGTCCTCCCAGTCCTCTGTTCCCAGTTGTATGCGCATCTGATGTGCATGGCCTTTTCGTAGCCTCAACGTCTTTCTTCCTCACGACCCACTCTTTTTCACTCACACCAACAGTATATCTTGAACGTGCTCATAATGCGCTCTTCTACAACCCTCGCTGTCCTTGTCCTCACCGCCTCGGCTGCGATCGCGGCTCCCGTGGAGTACGTTCCATTCATGCACGCACGTCGTGTCGTTTTTGCTTATATTGACTCGCAAACGCAGGCGTGAGTTTACCTTCAGCCGTGGTGACTTCATTGGCGGGCCCGTCGTCGTACCCACTTCTGCCCCAGCGCCCACCCGGGCCTTCCCGACCTTCGCCCCTGGTGACATCTTTGTCCAAGGGGCCCTTGTCCACGAGTCCATCGTCACACCCACTCCTGCCCCAGTGCCCACCGCGGCTTTCCGCCGTGACGAATTCGTGGAGTACGTTCCATTCTTGCATGCACGTCGTGTCGTTTTTGCTTATATTGACTCGCAAACGCAGGCGTGAGTTTACCTTCAGCCGTGGTGACCTCGTTGACGGGCCCATCGTCGTACCCACTCCTGCTCCAGTGCCCACCGCGGCTATCCAGAGCTTCGCCCCTGGTGACTTCGAACTCCACGATTCCATCGACATACCCACTCCTGCCCCAGTGACCACCGTGGCTAGCTTCCCGGGCAACATCAAGCGCCCCGTTATTCTCGCACCCGGCTCGTTCCGCCGTGACGAATTCGTGGAGTACGTTCCATTCTTGCACGCACGTCGTGTCGTTTTTGCTTATATTGACTCGCAAACGCAGGCGTGAAGGCAGCTTCATCCCGGCTCTCCTGCAGGGCCTCTCCCCCTTCCGCGTCGGCATTAATCTCGCACCCGAGGGCAGCGACAGCCCAATCCGCCGTGACCTGAGGTATGTGCCTCCACCGTGTCGTCCATCTCCCACGCTGACGCTTTCCCGCAGTTTTGCTGAGCAGCGGCAGCGGCTGCAAGATGCGCTTGCGAAGGCCTTCAAGGGCACCGATAGCTCGTCTCGCCGTGACTTCGAGTATGTGCTCCCACCATGTCTTTCCCCTCATGCGCTGAAGCCCTGCCCCAGCCCCAGCCCCGCCCAGTTAGCTCAGATAGAAGCTTATGTAAAAGCGAACACTGTGTTCCACCGCCGTGACCTAAGGTATGCGCTCCCACCATGTCTTCCAGCTCCGCGCTGACGCTCTCCCTTCCAGGGTGTGAAATCAACGCTGCCTGCTGTTCGAGTTGGGCCAAACTATTTAGTGCATTTTATGACGCATGACCCTTTCACGACCTACCTATGTACTTGGTGTCGAGTGTACTGTTTCCGTCGCAGTTCATTGACGAAAATAAAAGAGTGTTTTAGTGACATAGACGAGAGCGGGCAGCCGTGCGGCGTGCCGACCCCCTCGTCCAAAACGCTGAAGCGTTTCATCCGATTATCCCCGGGCCTTGTGAACTATGCGGGCCGCGCGCTTGCGGGGCAGGAAGAGTGCGCGGCGCTCGCGCTGCTCGTGCACGGCTTCGCGGTGCGGCTGGCAGCAGTACGGACCGGTGGGAGGCGGAGCTGCGCAAGTGATGAGCAGGGGCGCCGGCGTGCTGTCAGTCGCAATCAATAGGACGCGCGGACGTGCTAGTCTGTTAGATGGGGCTTGTGTAGTAGGAAGATAGGGCGATTGGCCGGTTGCGTGATTTATGCTGTAGTAGTTATGAGATGTGTTTGTTGCGTCTGGTCGCTATGTATTGAAGGAAAATGAATCGATACGAATGAGTATCACTCATCAAGGGTCAGGGACAAATTGAAGGCAGGAGGCTCTCGAGAACCGCCTCAAAATCGAAAGATGCTCATCCACGCTCTTCCTCTGCCCGCCCTTGCGGCGTCCCTCCGCCGTCTAATTCCACCGCACCATCTCAATCGAATCCTATGCCACGTGCGGGCTTCTTCGACATGATTCCGTGAATTTCTGTTGAGCTCATCGAACGGACGGTAGTTGTTCTGACGGATGGATGGGACTTGAGAGTGCGATAGAGTTAGTGCTGAGTGGCGACACGGAAGTAGGGGATGAATATAAGACGCACTCAGCATTTGTGTCCGGCTGGTTGTCGGCCAGTACGCGATACATCCTGATTGTGATTATTGATACGGTCCCGACTGAAGGAAACAAATGAGTGGGCCAAGGATATACCGTAAGCTGGTCAGTACTCACGCGTGACAATCTCGCGCGTCTAGAAGCAATTCGCTCAGCCTAAGGTGCGTGCTTCAAGGGAGAAATGAAACTCACCACGTCCCATGGTTCTGTCGGAGCGTGGCAGCCAGATTCGTGCCGCCTCCTCGATCATGCGTACGCACCTTCGAAATTCAGAAGGATGAGCACCTATGAATTCGAGACGCCATCATCCCAGAGCACGAGTCGCGGCGTATGCTAGAACGACGCACCAGTGTCGGGACCTCAACTGTGCCGTCTAGTCCAAGTCAATCAATCATCTGAAATCGATCTATGAGCATGAAATTCCATAGCACCGTGCAACCGACGCACGCACCTGGTGCCATAGCAGGTTCCAGATCCCGCTGAAGCCCCGCGGCCTTGCGTGCAAATCCTCATGGTGCCTCAAGACACCAACCAGCATGATTGCGAGAAGCCCCAAATCGGAGATCACGACGCCGATGTTGCTGAATATGGACCGTTCGGATTTTACACATCCGCCTATTTGCTGCACATTTACCGAGCGCATCTAGCACAACAAGATTATTAGCGACTGGATCGACGAACGCAAGGAGATACATACAATCAAGGTGTCTAGGAATCTGTTTCGTTAGTGACGATAGTGCGACGAGCAATGAACGGCGTACACTGGATACTGAGCGCAATGCTTATAGCCCACAAAACAGTCGATACCGCCACGACAATGAATTGCCGCCGCCATACAGCGAAGCTGCAAGATGCATGAGTCACGACAAAACTCCAACGGGCCGCATAACGAAGCGAGCTCACATGCGGGTCAATATAGGGAAGAAGCCAGGCTGAAACTGATATAGCCAAAAAGCTAAAAACGCATGCACGGTCGTTATACGGGGATCGCGGGAGGGCGAATGATATCGACGCACGTAAATTGAAGTGTCCCATGCCTGCAGAATTTTCAGAAGACACGCCAATGCACAGAGAGAGGACGAACCGTGCAACTTTCGAGACCTACGACGGCCTCGGTGACGACCAAGATGGTCAAATCGACGGCCATGAAAGCCCGACATCCTATTGAGATCCAAATCGTTGGCAGGTGATGCCGCCGTCCGCGCAAGACGTCTACCTCGTGGTCGCAAGTCGTGACAATCTCCCACCTTCAGAGGCTGCGGAATCAGTATCAGAATTTGCGCAGGGTAGGAGCCTTACAAGATGAGGCCCAAAACGACATGGGAAAGCCGGCGGATGAACGCCCCTGGATAGGCCAGAGATGAGCGAGAAGAGCATCGGCACGCATGCATGCCTTGCGTACGCTCTGTGGCTGGAACGACGCTCGATTCATTCCTATCCTTCATGATCGAGGGATTAGATGTTGCGTCAACACGGCAGCTCAGTAGGCCAGGAAAGATACCTACCTTTGATGCTCTAAGCAGCTAGTAGACATCGACTGATTATAAGATTGCATGGCGGCGCAACACAGTGATTGCATTGAACACTGACTACTGATTGGAAGTCTACTGATCCTCCCGACCGGATGTAATTGAACGTCGACTCGGGGTTGCTCAGATGGCCGAGGACATCGTAGAAGCGAGCAGGGTTGGCGTGATACGCTGTGACAAGGCTAACTGTGTCAAGTCGGGTCGCCGAAGGTCGTCAGCGGGCAGTAGTACGCACCTCCGCTTCCAAACCTGCGACTCCTACTCACGCATCTCCAGGGAGATCGTTGCGGGAAGTCCGCCCATATATGCCTTCCACCGGCCCGATCCTGCGTACTTCAGCCAGCCCACCGCGCCTTCTCGCCCGAGCGCTGCCCGAGCACTGGCTCCATGCTGGCGCCCTCACCCCATCCGTAGTGGAGGCTCTCGTCTCAGTTCCTCGGGCACCGTGGGCCGCGCCCGCGCGTGGCAGGAGATGCGCATTGTGCTCGCCCCTGCTCGTGTACAGGAGGAGCTGCACGACCATTTCATGATGAGCAGGAGGGCGGGGCCTGTGGTGCTGTAGAGGAGGCACAGGAGTAAAACTCTGGATCTGATGAATTTTTGAGTAGTATGAAGTGAAGGTGAGGATCCAGTTAACGTGACACACTGAATTTTGTGCTGGTGAATATATGTGACCCTTGTCGGCAAACACAAAGCGAAATGGTCAGACGATAAGATGCGACGGCGGTATGCATTTGCGAGGGCAGATTCACAGTCCTGGGACGAGGTCCCGCAGGTCCCGCATATCAGTCACGGGCCTCGCTGAACCCCTCCTCGTCGCTCCAGCCTACGGCGTCCGCGCAAGGGGTTTGGGTGATCAAGACGGGCAGAGTCGTTGGAGTGCGAGCACTTTGAAGCGTGCATCGTCCGAGTACGCCCCTACAGAAACGGTGCGCTAGCTGGGTAGCGGGTCGCAGCCGCGGCTTTGAGAGTACATCGCCGGTTGTCAGTTCAGGATGCGGGTGTATGCGCTGCAAACTGACCTGAACAAACTTCCAGTGTCCCGTTTGCAATAGATATTAGTCACATATTCAACCATATACTGGTTGCGTGTTTTGAGGCCGTCGATGGGAGAGATAGAGAGCGTCCGCCGTCGTGGAAGGACTCGTCAAGGCTGCGTCAAGTGGCTGCGTGGCGAAAGAGCCGGAAGAACATCGGTGGTGTTGACGTAAGCTCAGCCCACGCTTCCCGCGGCGAGGCTCAGGCCGACGAGCGACGCTGTGACAGTGCGTATTTTCTCTCTGCTCTCGCTTTTAGCATGCTCTCTAACTATTCCCTGCCTGGTATTGATATATTACCTCCGAGTCGGCAGCACTGTGAAGACCTCACGCCCTTCGCCGCCTGCGGTTGATTTCAAGCTCTTTTCTTACGACGCCAAAATCTACAAAGTGCTCTACGCTCATGGAATTGATCTTTTTCACTGAGCGACTCCTTCTGTTGGAATTTGGGCAGTGTCAAGCTCAGAAAAAAGTATACAATGGCGCTGGGGTGCGACTACTGGTGATCGCAGTGCGCCCATCCTCCGCAATCGGATACCTGAATGACCAGAGACAGGACGTCTTTTGCGCTCAAGTCATCCATGTGCGCTGTAATACCAGTCAGCCTGCAAAACAAGAATAGAGTTGCGCATTCCACGAGATTTTTTCAAAGATTCAATCGCGGTGAGGCGTCCGTGCATCTTACCTCTCAATATGGTCGAAATCGTGGGTGATACTCGTCTTATCAGGATCCCAACAGCGCCCAGCTCCATTGACCTCGCGAGCGTGTATCGATGAAATCTCTATATATGCGAAGTAGCCGCAAACCTGGACAGAGCGCTGCATTCAAGACCTCAGTACCCGGCCCTGGGCAAGGTCGTTCCAATTGAGCGGCACACAGCGCCGTATATTATTGAGTACACATCCGACGCACCGCTGGTGACTCAAGGTCTGGCTGTTCAGGAGGCTAGACGACGCCAGCTCTATGCGCTCTATATTGACCACTTCGACCCTTTGGCGCTCCGTCTCTCGCAACTCATCATCTACGCGGACAGCTACTCTAGCTTAGGCCGAATCCATTCGCCCCACCGGCTCTTCTTTCACTCCCGGGCGCAACCCGCCGCCCGACATCAGTTCATCTCGTCACCCGCGCCGGCGCAGCGATCATCGAAGCCCTTCTCCCATCCGTGTTTTGATTCTATGGGCCGAAGCAAGGCGTTTGTGCATACGACACCTGCCGGGCACTGTTGTTTTCGTCGACATCGTGTTACTTATAATGGTAGCAGTGGCGAGCGGCATCATCGCCTCCCACGACCGCCTGCCTCACTGCTCGTTTCCCATAGGTAAGCAGCCTGTCTTCCTCGACACAGTGACGAACTGGAAAGACCCTGTTATTGAGCCAAAAACCGACCGTATGTCCTTTTGACGGTCGATCTCACCCGGCTTGCTTGACTGCACCGCGGGACGTTCTTCAAGATGATTCACGTCTTCCTCGGCCTGGTAATGTACGTGCTGCATTCACTTCGTCCGACGACAGTTGCGCTTATGACATCTTCGTCACCGGAAGATGGGAAATTTGTACAACTTGTGGCTACGAGATCGAGGTCCTGCGCAGGCGGCGGCCGTACCGTTGGACGATTTAGATCTCGGCTGTCGAATCTCCGCGTTCGCGGCCTTCTTGGGCTCTCCCGATGCGTCGGCCGGTCCAAAAGTTGAGCACGCAGTAGACGGGGTTCCGGGCCGAGAAGCGAGCTAAGAGGATTTTTCTCACTACGCATTTGTCAGTGTTTATGTACAGAGCCATAGAATCTCTTGCTAGAATTCCAGGTCGTGCGTGATGATCGTGCTCGTGGTGGTGAAACGCGCTCGTCGAAGTTGCGCAGCCAAGTGACTCGCCCCGCCCGAGCCGATGGTGATACAAACAAAGCAACCATACGTCATTCATAAAGTACACCACGCGAAATGCCTACAAATAAGTGTTAGACAGAAGGCTGCCGAGCAGAAGAGAAAATAATCACCATGGCAAATCACAGCGCAGCAAGCATCTCACACGAGCAAATAATCCACGACCAGCCCCGCCCACACAATCCCCCCAAACTCGAACCCATTCTTCTCGAACTGCGATTCCAATAAAATTAATACCACGCCTCTCTCAAAGAGCGCAAGACGTACCGCAGCCAAACAGCTCCGCGCATTATCCACATCGAGGCCGCCCAGCTGCCACCCGAGGTGCAGCACCGCGCCACCGACCGCGAGCGCGTAGAACGCGGGGCCCTGCGCGCCGAGGTGCCCGCTGGCCGCGAGCCCGCCTGCGATAAGGGCCGCGAAAAACGCCAGCGCGGCTTTGACCCGTGTGCCGAAGAGAAGCGCGGTAGACTTGACGCCTGCGCTTACGTCGTCGCGTTTGTCCTGGCACGCGTAGATCGTATCTGCGAGCAAATACAATGAGTGCGTGCGCGAGTGGCGAAGATAGGTGAGGAAGTACCGAAATAAAGCGTCCACCTGGATGGGCGGTGTGTTAGATGGGCGGGAAAGGGGGAAGGAGGGCGGACTTACGACCAGCACCCCGCGAGCAAGGCAAACGCCGCGGGAGAGATCTCATGTTGTACCGCGCTCCATGAGACGAGTGCAAGCATATTGTGGGCGAGGCCTGTGAAGCAGACCATCAGACCCTGCCACCGGCCATTGTGAAGGGTACCAAGGACATACCTAGCCAGGCTTGCGGCCAGTTCGTGATGCGCTTCATCAGCGGATATATCCCGTTGAGCGGGAACACCGTGATCAAGCAAATATTCCACCTATGGATTAAGTTTGGCGGGGTTTTGTGGCGCACGAAGTAGGAAGCACGCACGCAAGGGAGTTGAGAGGCCACATGAGCGCGATGATCACCACGAGGTGGACGAATAGGAAAGCCAGCGCGCCGGGGACGGATATACGCCCGTCCGCAATGGGGCGATACTTGGTGCGCTCTGGCGCGTCAATGTCCGATCAGCAACAGGACACGCAGACGGACATGCCTACGCACCAACTAGGCGGTCGAACTCGCGGTCCAGGATGTCGTTCCACACGCACATGGCGCCTGCCTCATGTCAGTGCGCGGCGCGGTACTCGGAGTCGGGTAAAGAAAGGCACGCACTGTGCAGTACGGTCGCGAAGACAAGGCCGTAAGCGATGCTGGCCGCGTACGTGGTAAGCGGCATGGACACCGCACGCGCTGACATCGTCAGGCCCCAGGCTGTTTGGTCGTCAGCACTTCGTGCGGACAGAAGGGGATTGGCAGCGCACCGTAGGGCCAGAACAATAACATAGTGCCAGCAAATATGTTGACGCGGGAGAGCTCGATCTGCCAGAAATAGGTGGCAGGTCAGCTGCAGGCAACGGACGGAGATGAGGCATTACTTACCCATGGCCAGATGGCCGAGGTGGATTGGGACGCGGAAGACATGAGAAATAGAGCACTGAAAAGCAGCTGAATCAGATCCTTGGACCTTGGACTTCAAGAGAAGAGCTGTCGCGCGCTTTATACTCGTTGAGCAGTATGCATGTTAGGTGGCCGGTAGGTGACCGGCGAGAGCCCCGGCAATTAAAGCACTGAATTGTTGCTCAAAGGTCACGACCCTGGGTGATGGAAGAAGCACCGCCCGCACATCCCCCGCACTTGGCGGGGCGCCACGGACGGGCTAGGGGTCAAGAGCAACGTTGTTGCGCAGTGCTAGACCGAGGGGAGCGGGACTGTCGTCGATATACGCCGTCGTGTGGTCGCGCTGAGAGTCGCATAGCTGAGAAGCGGGAGGTTTTTCTTTGACCAGGTGCCGGTTAGGTGAAAAGAAGCAGCTGCTAGCAGCTGTCGTGGAATTACGCATACGCATTGAATGTGGAGGGCAATGGGCACGAGCGTCTCCTTGATATGTATCGGTCTCTCGCATGGCGGCTCGCAGAGGTAGTGGACAGACAACAGCACCCGGTGTGTTTAGCGAAGGCAAGAAGGGTGAACCGGGAGGACAGACCTCACGTTGGGAGGCGGCGATGATCTCGGATCAGATGAGTAAACAGAGACAGCGCAGACGATGGGAAGTATGTTCTGTATGTCAAGACAACGAAGGCCACCGATGAGTAAGAGATTCAGTAATCTTAGTACCGGGCGACGCGCACCCGCTACGATCGTCCATCGTCTTCGCGCGCGCTAGAAAAGGTGGAGCTTGAGAACGCCAATGAGCATTTGCCACGGGCGCACGCTGAGGTCGATGAGGGTCTCAGGGACCAGGGTGTAGCACTGGATGGTGGGAAGAGCAGGAACAGATGGCGGTCACGAGGTGACGCCGACTAGGACAGGTCGGGACCCAGAGCACCCGGGTGCTTTGATCGCGACGAGCCACTGCGACTCGTCGTCGACGTCCACCGCGGTCTGCGACAGTGCGACCGTCTACGAGCACCACTGTTAGATGAAACTGTGATGGCGGGTGCAGTTGCCCTACCACGCGCCCCGCGGATCGTGCTCTTGATGCCAACTTGATGCTGATATCACATTTACCATGTCGGCGACATCGCACTGTCGGCCTGCCAAGATCTCGATGAATTGCTGTCTTACTTCTACGCCTCGAATGTCTGAGCTTCATCCCCAAAGCTCTGATTGCCGCGTTGGAAATTGGCTTTTACATTCTACGAATTTCCTGTCGCGCGTTGAACGGCAGATCTATGTCTTCAAAGTCTCGTCAGACGCCACACCTCGCCACTATCGGTGGTGCGCCTCATCGACGGCAGCGCCCATGGCCACCAAGCGCGCTTTTCTGGAAAGGCCCATGAATGTGTGAATCAAGGTGTGCGCAACTGGAACGGATAATATAGGCAGAGCAGAACATACACGAAACCCATACCATAATTCCCCCGATCCTGCGCGGCGCTGGCGAGAGCGAACCTGCCACACCAACCTGATCCTGCAACCACGGCCTTCCTGAAGGTTTGGGATAGACGAGCGCATTTCAAGTGCTGTGAAACCGCCATGAGCACAGAATGGCGCACAAAATGAGTCGATAAGCTCACCGTCCACCCGCCGTCAAGATGCCCCCATGCTCCTCCGTGATTTTCCCTGGTATGTTGCTAGCATCATGCTGTCTCCAATGATCTCGGATAGGGATACGATCTCGACGGGCATTGAAGCGACGTTTCGTGTGACTGATTTGTCCTTGCGATTGGCGGGACAGCTCTTCGAGCTACGTACCATGTCCGATTCGCGGCGTGTGTGCTATGATTCGGGGCTGAAGTCCTTAACTCGGCGGCGTGGGCGCTGACGTTTCGTGAGCGTATGGGGAGTTCATGTCGCCAAGAGCACATACCACCAGGACACGACACGATGTCAGAGGCGTAGCAGCAAGGCTGACGTTGACGCTGGGGAGCGGGAAGGCCATCGCAATCGTAGAATTGACAGAACGGCGGGGTTGGTTGCGGACATCACTGGATGGGATGTGATGTCCTGCACGAGCGAATGAGTGAGCGACGGACGTTGAAACCCGTCATCCACGCACCTATGCACCTTTCCAACGCAATATGCAGTTCATTGGGGTCCTCCGAGTGGCAGCGGGGGCAAATAATTGTCGTCGTTGGGTGAGCAGGAGCGTCAGCGTCTGTAAATATAAGGTCAAGCTACAGCCAGAGACGACCACGGGCACGCGCAGCTCACGGCCTGGGAAGATCTCACCATGTTGCGACCACTGAAGCGTCCGCGTAGGCAGGAAGACGTTCAAAGGAGCGCAAAGATCCTGAGTGTGTGCTTCAAGGTCGAGGGGCGCGATACCGAACGAGAAACAGGGAGGCACACCGTAGATCAAACCTGAGAACGAAAGGGAAATCCTATGCAATTAGCGGCAGAACGGATAGTAAGATGCCGTCGCGACGTACGGTGCAGAACTCTCAAACAAAAAATCAACAGACCTAGCCCCGCTCTCTTCCCAACTTCTGTTCACCATGAACTCGCTTGGCACTGCGCTGCAGCAGGGGCAATCGTAGAGACGATCGAAACGTCTACAGCGCTGGTGGCGTAGTTATGGCGCTGGAGAGAGAGCGGGCGGGCTCGGGAGGGCTCCACACCAACTCGACACTAGGAAAAGTTGCGTCGTCTACATAGATGAGAGTAGAGGCAAAAAACATCGCTGGCAATGACGGACCCCAGATACCGGTGTCATGGGGTCTCTTTCTCGGCGCTCATCCTTCAACACCTTACAGGCTGGATATTGAGAATTAGACAGTCGTCCACGCTACGAGGGGTAGACCCAGTCACGCCATCTTCTCAAGGGCGATGTGGGTGTGTAGGGCAACTAGCTTCCCCCCATTTCCACCCCGAGATCGACACACGCGCCCCATGCACAGCGCATCCATCTCCCCTCTCCCCTCTCCACTTGACAACCATCGCCGGCACCGCTTCCCGCAGCCTGCGCACGCAGCCGCTATCCAACTCGCATCCCACCACGTCGAGCTCGCTCAGCGCGTGCCCGGCCTGCGCGCGCTGCGCGAGGCCCAGCACGATCATGTCAACGAGCGCACGGGCCGTCCCGTCCGGCCCGGGTGCAGGTGCCTGGGACGCCTGCTTGACGTCGGCGTAGGCGAGGACGAGGGTAGAGAGCGAGGGAAGGAATCCCTCGGCGCGGTGGAGGGCATCGCGCCGCCTTCCAACACAACGCGGCGTAGCCCGCGCGCAGCCGCCAGCGCACCCAGCCAGGCGTCGGCAGGCACGTCGCCGCACACAGCGAGCTCCTCAAGGCCGACCGAGCAAAACGCCCTCAGGATGCCAACGGCATCGAGCTGGGGCGAGTTTGCAAAGCAATGGAGCCGGAGCATCAGCGTGGGCGCGCCCTCGGTGTCCACGGCGCGCCACGCGAAAACGTCGACGCCGGCTTTGTCTGCCGGGCGGGTGGGCGCGAAATCGGCGTGCAGAGTGGCCGCGGCGAGAGTGTCGGTAAATGCAGCGAGCGCGCGCAAGAGGGCCGGGAGCTGCTGCGCCGCATCTGCATCGTCGTCTCGGTGTCGACTGCAGGGCAGCTCGCAGCACACGCGGACGTCCGCCGGGAGCTCCAGGCGGGCGAGGATGATGCGTGCATCCGGAATCTCGGCATGCAGGCGCAGGTGGCGCACCGCCGCCAGCGCAACGGGCGCGCCCGAGGTCTGTTTTCTGTCCTGCGAATAGAGGCGGAGCTGCAGCCCGAGGCGCTGCAGCTCGCGCAGCTGGCCGAGGGTGTCAAAAATTTCTGTGAGGTCGGCAGTGGTCACTTGCGTCATCGCGAGGTCCAGCGAGACGAGGCGTCTGAGCAGTTCTATCGGCGCCGTCCACTCCAGTGTTCCGTCCGCAATCACGCGCAGGTGGCGCAGCGCCGGCGCGCCTTCTGGTCCGCCGAGCAGATCGTACGGGAGTTCTGGGGTGGTTCGAGGCGGTGCTCTCCACCCGTATACCCGGCTGGTAATGCACATATTGAGGGTATGGAGGTGGGGGGCGGAGCCGCAGAGGCGGGATATCAAGGAGTCGGTCTCATACAGGTGGAGATCAAGTCGGCGCGCACGATCGAGGTACTGTTCAATGAAATCCCACCGGCAGTGCCAGTAATCCAGAGGCATGGGATAGTCCATTGAGTTATGGTGGAAGGTGATTGTGAGAGGGACGTCTTCAGCACGGGATAAGAAGGTGCTGCAACCCCGCCTGCCGAATGGGTGAGGGAGAGAGATGTTGGCCCAGAGGGCGCGGTTGCTGAGGGCGACGTGGCGCCACTGCTGGCAGACATGGGTGGCACGCAGCCATCCACGATAGGTTGTGATTACATCCGGTGCCCCTCTTATTCTTTCATACGATGGCGGGTCGATTGAGGAAAGGATGGAGAGGATAGCACTGAGGATGTCCGCTGGGACACGTGCGATGGGTTGTTCCGCATTGTGCTGCACACGGGCTGCGAGAGCATGCGCGTCGCCAAGGTCTTCGAGAACTTCTGCGTCCGTACGGTCCATTGATTCTGTGCAGAGCAATAAGTGTGGAGACTCGAGAGACGATGATGCTGGTACGGTACCGTGTACGTTTTGTCTTCCTATACAAATTCAAGCTGAGGCAAGTCGAGCGACTGCCAACGAGCTGATGCGCTGGCGAAGCCCCAAATCGAGCTCCCGTCCCCTGACCTTAAGATTAGGCCATCACAACCCGCGCCCGCGCCACTGTATGTTACTCTGCCAATGAGACAGAGAAGGTTGGTCCGGTTTCGCGGGGAGGAGGGCGCGGCTGCTACGCGCGTGTGCAGTTACGTATATCTGGATCGTGTCGTCCGCTTGGTGACTCGTCGTGGCGAGATTATCGAGATTATTGAGGTGATGCGAGATCAAATGTGTTGGTCATTCGCAACGCGATACCTCGACGACCCTCCCGTCCAAGTCGGCAGGCGAACGCGTCATTGCAAGTCTCCATCGGGCCACAGTAGTCTCGTCAGTCGCTTTCACCGAATTCCTCGAGTGGCCTTCACTCTTTCGTCCTTTGCGCGACTAGGGGGTGTCGAGCCTTTCAGAATCCAGGCGTGGACGATTGTAGGAAGCCAATGTCGGGGACAGTGGCGGCGCAGCATTCGGAGACGCCGCAGACAACTGCACGGCTGCAAAAAATTCATCAGTCACGCAGCTCAGTCCAGGCCGGGAACATGTAGGGGGCAGAGAAAGCATCGACGAACCCGCCTACGCTCACGAGACTGACCCAGGGTGGCGCGACCTTATAGGCGCAGAAGAAGGACCGCTGCTAGCCACAGAGTCAGTACGCTGGCTCGCCACATAACGACACGAGACCACGCGAACGAGGAGGACTAAGTGCGCACATGCGTTCGCGCAACAGGGCTGCCCTCCTGCTCGAGTGTCGACAGACCTTGCCAACCATGGTCCCTCGGACCCACCGGGGACCGGCAAGGCTGCAAGTCGGGGGCAGAGGCACGGTGCCCCTGGAGCGCATGTGCAAGAGTAAGGATGATGGGCATGAAGAGAAAGATGGATGTAGGGGCGAGAAAACAGGCGCACCGCCTGCTAAAGGCGAGCGGTGTGG
Organism: Auriscalpium vulgare; assembly: GCA_019915015.1. NCBI lineage: Eukaryota > Fungi > Basidiomycota > Agaricomycetes > Russulales > Auriscalpiaceae > Auriscalpium > Auriscalpium vulgare. Next base: position 94,099 of record JAHBBC010000004.1, on the reverse strand, counting down.
CCGCCGCAGCGTTTTTAGATGAGAGTAGCGCTGCACTAGACCTGCATAACTGTTGGGCGGGAGCTCCGGTCAGTCGACGCTGGCATTTCAGTGAAAATGAGCTCACGACTGTCTCTGAGTCTCCGGAGAATGGAGTGAACTTTCAGTGATACAAGCGGGAGGTGTTGACCGCCCGTTGTCGACGTTCGGCGCGCCATCGACGACGCGGCGCGTGCCCATCCGCGGGCCCGGGGGGTGCAGCAGCAGGGCTTAGTATCTGCGGGGACATCGTCCGACGACGTCAGGACATCACTGAGAGACAGTGTGGAGGGTTTACACGCATTGGCACGCAGCGCGTCAGCCTCCCGCGCGGCACCAACCCCGCATCATTGCGCCCGAGCAAGCCATCCACGTCCGCAGCCATGTACTTCCCGCCCGTCGGGAGAGAGGACGTACTACAGGACGCTGAAAGGGGCGGTGGCGACATTGTCGGAGCATGCGATAATTGGAGGCACGCCTGTGCTGTGCGGTTCATCGAACCGAGCAGATTGTGTGGTGCGTCGGGTGCCTGCCGGGCTTCGTACGCTTAAGTGGTAATTTGTTATAGTGCTACGCACTGGTCATGCTACCGGCGCCGAGGATCATTTGATAGAGAAAGAGCGACTCACGATCCGCCACCGCGATAGCTATCGCCCAGCTCCTGACAGACGACGTGCTGCATTCCACGTCATCAGCAGCGCGCGCAAGGTCAGAATCCTGTCAAAGAGTGGATTGGGGAACCTGGAAAGCTGGTGGAAGGAAGAAAAGCGGTGCACGAGAGGGAGAGCGCGGGCCCGTAGCGGGCCGGGAAAGCAGAAGGGGCGTGAGCTTACGTCAACACCGGCACTCTCCCAGCTCTCTCTTCTCGCCACGAGTCCGACGTCGACGACGGCGGCCAGCGGCGGACACTCTATCTCTCCCATCGACGTTTCAATGTTCATCTATGACCTCCAAAACACGCGGCCACTACGCGGTTGAAGATTGTCCCGCTGACTATCGCAAATCGGGCACTGGAAGCTTGTTCAGGTCAGTTTGCAGCGCATACACCCGCACCAGCACCACGCGCATCTCCTTCTGCGCGAAGGCACGGCCCACGGGGCCCGAGGAAACCGAGATGAAACTGAGGCGGAGGAGGGCGGCGCCGGCAGGGACATCGCGAGCACGGTGAGCGCGGCGAGCGTGGACGGGAGCCAGCGCTCGGGCAGTAGCCCTATTCTATTTTTCCAGCTTACCAGATTTTAGCTCGCCTCGTATGATCGTCGTCGTGCTAGCCGATATGACATCCGGAACAGAGTCTCGCCCGCGGGCGAGAAGGCGTTGTTGGTGGGCTAGCTGAAGTAGGCAAGATCCCGGTGGAAGGCATAACGCGGGACGTATTCATCTGTCCCCGCGACGATCTGCCTGGAGATGCGTGAGTAGGAGTCGCACATATGGGTGGAAGTGGGAGGTGCGTACTTCCCATTGACGAGATTCGGCTACTCGACTTGACACATTTGGCCTTGACAGTTCAAGCTTCACAGCGTATCACGCGCGTCGCGTGCCACGCATGCTCGCGTCTATTCTATGATGTCCCCAGCCCCCCGAGCAACCCGAGTCGGCGGAGGATAGGTTAATCATATTCAATGATCCATGACGGCCGCCATGCAGCCTTTTAATCACGTCGACGTCTACCAGTTGCTCAGAACACCAAAGGTAGGTATTTTTCCTGTCATACTCAGCTGCCGTATCGACGCCACGTCTAGTCCCACACCGTGAGATCATGAAGAATAGAAGTGACTCCAGCGCTATTCCAGCAACGGACCGTACGCAAGGCATGTATGCGTGCCGATGCTCTTCTCGCTCATGTCTGTTCTATCCAGGGGCCTTCGCACGCCGGTTTTCCCATGTCGTTTTGGGCCTCATCCTGTAAGGCTCCTGCCCTGCGCAATATGTGATGCTGATTTCGCAGCCTCTGAAGGTGGGAGATTGTCACGACTTGCGACTTCGAGATAGACGCCTTGCGCGGACGGCGGCACTACCTGCCCACGATTTGGATCTCAATAGGATGTCGGGCTTTCATGGCCGTCGCTTTGACCATCTTGGTCGTCACCGAGGCCGTCGTAGGTCTCAAAAGTTGCACGGTTCGTCCTCTCTTTGTGCATTAGCATGTGATCTGAAAATTCTGCAGCAATGGGACACTTCAATTTACGTGCGTCGATATCATTCGCTCTCCCGCGATCCCCGTATAACGACCGTGCATGCGTTTTTAGTTTTTTGGCTATATCAGTTTCAGCCTGGCATCTTCCCTTATATTGATCGGAATGTGAGCTCGCTTCGTTATGAGGCCCGTTGGAGTTTTGTCGCGACTCATGCATCTAGCAGCTTCTCTGTATGGCGGCGGCAATTAACCGTCATGGCGGTATCGACTGTTTTATGGGCTATAAGCGTTGCGCTCAGTATTCAGGGTACGCTGCTCATTGCTCATCGCACTATCGTTCCTAACGAGACAGTTTCCCAGACACAGTGACTGTATGTATTTCCTTGCCTTCATCGATGCAGTCGCCGATAATTCTATTGTGCTAGATGCGCTCGGTACTATATGTGCAGCAAACAGGCGAATGTGTCAAATCCGAACGGTCCATATTCAGCAACGTCGGCCTCGTCGTCTCCAATTTGGGGCTTCTCGCGATTATGCTGGCGGGTGTCTTGACGCAGCATGATATGCTCGCGAGGCCGCGGGGCTTCTGCGGGCTCTGGGACCAGGTGCGCGCGTCGGTTGCACGCTGCTATGGAATTTCATACTCATAGGTTCATTCCAGGTGATTGATTGCCTTGGAATAGACGGCACAGTTGAGGTCCCGACACTGGTGCGTCGTTCTAGCATACGCCGCTCGTGCTCTGGGATGATGGCGTCTCGAATTCATAGGTGCTCGTCCTTCTGAATTTTGAAGGTGCGTACGTATGATCCTGGAGGCGGCCAGAAACTGACTGCCACGCTCCGACAGAACCATGGGACGTGGTGAGTTTCATTGAGTTTCATTTCTCCTTTGAAGCACGCACCTTAGGCTGAGCGAATTCATTCTAGACGCGCGAGATTGTCACGCGTGAGTACTGAGCAGCTTACGGTATATCCTTGGTCCACTCATTTGTTTCCTTCCAGTCGGGACCGTATCAATAATCGCAATCAGAATGTATCGCGTACTGGCCAACAACCAGCCGGACACAGATGCTGAGTGCGTCTTATATTCATCCCCTACTTCCGTGTCGCCACTCAGCACTAAATCTGTCGCACACTCAAGTCCCATCCACCCGTCAGAACAAACGCTGTCGGTTCGATGAGCGTGGCAGAAATTCACGTAATTACAGTCGAAGAAGCCTGCACGCGGCATAGCATTCCATTGAGACGGTGCGAGTGGAATTGGATGGCGAAGGGGCGCCGCAAGGGCGGGCACAGGCTTGGAACACGAGCGTGGATGAGCATCTCGATTTTGAGACGGGCCTCCTGCCTCTTAACCCTTAATAAGTGTATTCATTCGTGGCGATCCATTTTGCTTCAATACATAACATAGCGACCAGACGCAATAGGTACATCTACTATAGTAAAGCATAGATCACGCAACGGGCCATTCGCACTATCTTCCTACAACGCAGGCCCCATCCATCTTATCAGATAGCGCGGCCGCGCGTCCTCTTGATCGCCCCTGCTCATCACTCGCGCAACTCCGCCTCCCACCGGTCCGCGTGGCGGCCAGCCGGTGCACGAGCGGCGCGAGCACCACGCGCACTTCCTGCCCCGCGAGCGCGCGGCCCGCACAGTTCGCAAGGCCCGGGAGAATTGGATGAAACGCGTCAGGGTTTTGGACGATGGAGGCGGGGGAGGGCACCGGCTGACCGAGCGCGGTGAGCGTGGATAGGAGCCAGCGCTCGACGTTCGTGCACGAGAAGGAGGCAAAATCCCGGTGGAAGCCATAGCGCGGGACGTAGATGTCCGTTCCCGCGACGGTCAGCCTGGAGATGTTTGAGTAGGATTCGCATGGTTGGAAGTGGGAGTTACTTACTGTTGACGGCCTGGCTCGCCATCGACGATGCGGCGCGTGCCCATCACGGGCACGGGGGGATGCACCCGGGTCCCGCAGGGCTTCGTTTCTGCGGGGACATCGTCAGGACAAATGTGCGCGACGTTGTGGAGGACTTACACGCACGCAGCGCGTCAGCCTCCCGCGCGGCACCAAACAAGTCCGTGTCATTGCCCGTCCATCTCCTGCTGCAAAGCAACGATGTTCTTCCCGGCGTCGGTCGAGAGGACGTACTACAGCACTCTGAAAGTGGCGGTGGCGACATTGTCGGCGCCTGCGATGATTGGAGGCACGACAACGTCCGACATGGGCGGCGTGGTCGATTTAAGTTTCGTTTTGTCGGTCTGGCAGCAAATGAGACAACCATCGGAGAAGCAGGATGGGGAGACCAGACCGACCAGGTGGTACGACAGATTCTTGCTTTGCGACCCGCTCTTCAAGATGCCGAATGCACGCATCGCGAGGAGATTGTGAGAGAACATGGGGACGTGTGATATGACTGTCATCGTGCTGAAAGCGGGCAAGGATTCTATCAGCACGGAGAGATCTACTGGGAAAAAAATTCGGCACACCGTAAGGCGTTCTGGATGATGTTGCGGAATATGTCGCGGTAGTTCATGAGCATCAGGGGGAAAGGAACGCACGCAGGAGAGGAATGTACGCCATATCGCCCATGAAGTCAAACCTACGAGCCCCATCAGCCAACCTGCGCATACAAACCCCGCGAACTGGGACCCACGCAATATAGCTTATCCACGCCGACAGGTCTACCGTCCTTCTGTCCTTCGAGCTTCCTGAACAGCTGGGTAGCGCGCTACAGAAAGAAGCGCTCGTGCTGGCGCTGCGCTCGGGGCGCATGCTGTGGTTCCGAAGGCGAAGGCGGGACGCATGCGCCTTGCCCATCAGAACGAGCAATTTTTGTGGTGCGTTATTGGGTCCGCCGGGCTTCGTAGCTGAAGTGGAACTGAGTGGACTGGTGGTAAATGGGCATAGTGATACATACTGCGCCCTTCGGGCACGCCACCGGCATCGAGGATCGCTTGAATGCCGTCGATACTGCAGACAGAACAGCTAACAGATGAGATTGCGTAGCAAAATGGGGAAAGAGCGACTCACTGCACCCCGATCGGCCCTTTGCTATCGCGCAGCTCCGGATATCGGATAGACGACGTGCTGCATACCACGTCATCGGCAACCCGCGCAAGCTCAACACTCTGTAAAATAATGTCTAGGGGAACTTGGCAAGAGGGTGGAAGGGAGAAAGGCGGTCACTACCAGACTCAGTACTGAGAGCGCGCGCGAGGCGTGGGCCTAGCTTACGTCACAGGTCAACACGACATTCTCCCGGCTCTCTCTCTTCGACACGAGTCCACGCACGGCGGACGCTCTGTCACATCTCTCCCATCGACGACCTCCATTGAAACACGCGGCCAGTACTTTTTCCACTGTCAATTGCAAACTGGGCATCCGAAGTTTGTTCAGGTCAGTTTGCAGCGCATGCACGCGTCCTGGGCTGAAAACTGGCTGTGTGCTCTCAAGCCGCTACCACCATGTGTTCATTGGTCTCATTCACGATCCGCCACCTGCCACCCGACTAGCGCACCACTTCTGCATGGGCCGATTCGGACGATGCCCGATTCACAGTACCCGCGCTGCCATGACAGCTCGCCGACGACTCTGCGGCATCGCGGTCGCCCAACCCCCTCGTGCGGACGCTGTAGGCTGGAGCGACGAGGAGGCGGTCAGCAGGGACGTCCTCGTGGCGGGTTTCGACCAGTTCGGTTTGCATCAGCGGTGTCTCTAAACAAATATCCCCGCTTACCCGCAGGTACTCAACTCTCCCAAGCCCTTCCCATGCCTTTGTTGCGCTCCGTGTATTCAGAGTGAAGCTAAATCCCGTACCGCAGAGCCGCCCGGCATCCCCGTCGTGCAAATCCGCGCTTAGCACGAGATGGCGTGCGAGCGTGCGCCGCGGGCTGTACATTCCGCCGGTGCCCGTCACGCATTGGGCTGGAGGGAAGGCACCACGTTGAGCCGCACGCGTGCGGAGGTAAAGGAAGCAGGGAGTCAGAGAGGGTCGGCTCATCGTCGCGTGGTGCGTCGGGCCGTGCGTCGTTCGAGCTGGCGAGGAGCGGGGAAGCCACGATAGTGCGCGAGAGCAGGACGGGGGTTGCTATGCCGAGGATGGCGAGCAGGCCAGGTCAAGGGACAGTAGGCGGATGGACGTGCGGGACAGGCGGGGCTCCGAGCGTGGCCAACGCGCGTGGTTGAGGTGAGTCTCCATTTGACACTATTCCACCCTTCTATTGTAGAGCACGCCCTTATCGTCTTTCTCGCAGTTGTGTACCAGCGTGGATTAGGTTAAAAAGATGAACTGCTCTAGGCTCGACCTCTCTGCCCCGCATGACCCGCATATCGCTCTCGCCCCGCCGCCACCATCAACGGGACAGGATCACCTCCCAATCCACAGGGCTATATCGACGCTGCATGTGAGCTGGTATAGCGGTCTCGATGGCGCCTCGCACAGGCGCATGGAGGCCAGATTCTGGGCCTCGAACGTGAAGACGGCAGGCGGAGGCGCGTGCCGTGCGGGGAAAGCGGGCCCGGGACCGCGTGTTACGTGTTTACCCCGCATTCGTCATTTCCCCCTGACCCGCTCGAGTTATAGCCTGCACCGGCGCAATCTCTCCTCGCACTTATTTCCCTCTCGCTATCCCGCATAAATGTCGACGACCGGGAACAAGCCCCAGCGCATGTGGGTGGGGCAGGCCCAGCTCCCGAAGCTCCCGATCCCACCGTTGGAAGACACGCTGCGGCGCTACCTCACCGCGCTCGAGGGCCTGCAGGAGGAGAAGGAGCATGAGACGACGAAGGCTGCCGTCGCCGCGTTTCTGAATGGCGAAGGCCCGCGCATCCAGGCGCGCCTCGAGAAGTGGGCGGAGAAGAAGGACAGGTGCGTGTGGGGCTGCACCATGTGCTTGCTGCGGCTCACTGACATGCGTCGTCGGGATAGCTACATTGAGGAGTTCTGGTGCGTTCTTTGCTGGCGTCAGATTGGCGTGGTGATGTGATGATGATTGGTCCTTGTAGGTACGAATCATATCTGCAACATTCGGACCCGGTCGTGCTGGCCTTGAACCCGTTCTTCGTCCTCGAGTGAGTTTCTGCTTCTGTTCTGTCCCCTTGCCTTCGCGGCGCGAAGATTCACTTCTACCATCCATGTATCGATGCCGCGGCGCATCTGGCTGTCCAGGATTATGAAGCTCCGGCCGACCGCCCTTCTCCAGTCCCGCATCTAACGTGCTCAATTCACCATGTAGGAATGACCCGACCCCAGATCGCGGCGGCCAGCTTCCCCGTGCTGCCTCGCTCATCGTTTCCTCCCTCGGCTTCATCCACGACCTCCGTGCGGGGCTGCTCCAACCCGACTCCGTGCGCAATATCCCTCTAGATATGGACCAGTACACCCGGCTATTCGGTACAGCGCGTATACCCACCCACGTACGTGGTCTTCTAGTCACGGCATTGTGCGACTCTGATTATCCTCCAGCGTGGCTGCAGCATGGAAGTGTCAACCGAATCGCGCCACGTTGTTATCCTGCGGCGCAGCCAATTCTGTAAGTATATCATCCTACGCCTACGTCGGCGCGCTGACATCATTTGCGGCAGATTGGTTTGATGTACTCGACGAAGATAATAGACCCCTCCTCACCGAGCGCGAAGTGCACCGCAACCTGCAGGCCATCCTTCACAACGCCGACGAGCTCCCCACGATCGAGGTCGCGCGCAACTCCGTCGGCGTGCTCTCCACCGAGAATCGCAAGATTTGGTCGACGATGCGCCAGCAGCTGTCCGACGACAAGAAGAACGCGGCGTGTTTGCGCGTCGTTGACAGCGCACTGTTCATCGTGTGTCTCGACGACGCGGCTCCGCAGGGTCTTGCGGAGCTGTGCGACAACTTCCTCTGCGGAACATATCTGCTAGATAGCGGTGTTCAGATTGGAACGTGCACAAATCGGTGGTATGATAAGGTGCGTGCAGCACTGCTTCGAAGGAAGTCTATTGTTGAGATGTCAGGATAGCTCCAGATCATTGTAACGGCAGATGGTGCGGCGGGCATAAATTTCGAGCACACGGGTGTCGACGGACACACCGTGCTCAGGCGCGTCTCCCTTTCTACAGTGCACGCTACTCATGCTTACGGTGTATCGCAGGTTCGCCGCAGACATCTTCACCGAGGGCCTCATGCTCTTAGCACGCTCCATCAACCCCTCCGCGCCGACGCTTTTCAATGCACCACTCTCCCTGCACGCCAAGTCGTACCGCACCCCGAAGGGCACACCCGCTGCGCCGCGCATCGACACTGCGCCGAAGAAGCTTGAGTGGGCGCTCTCCCCGGACCTGCGCGCGGGTATCCGCTTCGCGGAGACGCGCTTAAGTGACCTGATCTGCCAAAATGACTGCCAGGCCCTCGAATTCAAAGGCTTTGGCAAGAACTTCATCACTGGGCACGGGTTCAGTCCGGACGCGTTTGTGCAGATGGCGTTCCAGGCGGCGTATTTCGGGTTGTATGGTGCGTTGTATCTCTTCCCGACCCCGCGCGATGGCTAGCTAACTGCTTTATCTGTGGATAGGCCGCATCGAGTGCACGTACGAGCCGGCGATGACCAAGTCGTTCTTGCACGGACGGACGGAAGCGATCCGGACCGTGCAGCCGGAGAGCGTGGATTTCGTGAAGGTACGATCTCTTTTTGAGTAGTCGTCAAAGCGATTAGCTGGCGCTAAACGATGCGTTCAGACGTTCTTCTCGGAGGCATCTCCATCGGCGAAAATGGATGCCCTGCGCAAATCCTGCGAGCGGCATGTTCGCCTGACAAAGGAGTGTAGCCAGGGCCTCGGCCAGGACCGGTAAGCCCGCCCGCGTTGTCATATCTTCGGTCATCGTTCTCACTCGTCCGCAGACACCTATATGCGCTGTATTGCCTCCTCCAGCGCGAGGCCATTGAGGGAACGCTTGACCCGTCGCCCGACCAACGCCCGCCATCCCCTCCACCTGCCGGCAAGAGCCCGCTCCCCGCGATCTTCACGGACCCCGGCTGGAGCGCGCTGGGCACTTCGATCCTGTCCACAAGCAACTGCGGGAACCCCGCGCTGCGGCTCTTTGGCTTCGGGCCCGTCGCCGCAGATGGCTTCGGCATCGGGTACATCATCAAGGACGACGGCATCTCCGTGTGCGCGTCGTCGAAGCACCTGCAGACGAGGAGGTTCCTGCACACACTGCAGGGGTATCTGTCCGATGTGCAACGCATATTGATCGGGCTGGTGCGCGCGGCAAACGAGCGCCCTGCGCCGTTTGTGGACCATGCGGGGACGCTGCGCGACCCGCGGACGGGGCGCCCGATCAACGGGCTTACCAGCGACGACGAGGACGAGGAGCAGGATACGATGCGTGCGTATCTGTTGCATTACTTGCATTACTTGTGGTTCAAAGGCTCATGTTCATTGTGGACAGCTGGGTACTCGTTCTTCGACAGCTTTGATGTGGAGCTGCTTGGCCGCGCGCGGAAGCGCACGACCCACTATAACGTCGGTACGTGCACTTTCTGTCAATATAGTGAATATGATTGACGAATGATCTTCAGGCAAGGTTATTCCGATGGCGGAATACTGATGGAAGGAAGGATTGATCCGCTGGGTTTGTGTATTCAATCCATATGGAGCCACATAATGCGACCAGCCGCACAGAAGTGGCAACATCGTAATGTCTTCGGTCCGCGGGTCCTGTGGGAGATCCGTCCGACGCCATCGTCAGAAGGTGATCGGTGCTATGCAATCACTGGAAATTTCGAGCATCAGAATCTGTGGGTTGACTGGAAACTGCCCCTGCTGTATGTATCGCCTGGCTGCCGACGCTCGGTGTTCCGCGGCTGAGCGGCGACACCACCACTGATGTGACATGCCTGACGTTCAATGTAACAGAAAATCTCTTGTTAGAGTCACGGCTAGTTGGAGTCGGCTCGCCCATTCTCTTTCATGTTGATCTTCAGCAGCACGATCAAAACAGGCATACATCGCTCAGACGAGGCGCGATGACCAGGAAGAGCCGAATTGGAAGCCGCCAGTGAAGTCACGAACGACTCGGTCCAGCGCCGTACTCACTCATACCTGAAACACCGTACTCCCCGAGTTTGCCGGCGTTTCGTTTGTGCGGTGTCGACCCTTCCTATTCTATTTCCAAACTCGATCTCGGAAAGCTTCTATCATGCATGCAATTACGCACAGCATGGTGATTGAATATTGATCCGCAGAGTACAGATGGTAAGAGTTACGTCTTCGAGCCGTTCATTTATGTCGGTCTTTGCTCAGAACTTCAAGGGCGAGTATATTTCCCCCTCTGCTAGCTAGCGCTACGCCAGACTAGCCCATGTACTCCACGCCTTTTCCCTCACGATAAGAACATGAACTGGAAAGACCCCAGCGTTGTTCTAGCCACGGAGCGTACGCAAGGCACGCAACCTTCTGACGCTCTTCTGGCTCACGTCTTCCCTGTCCAGGGGCCTTCGTGCGGCTTTCCCATGTCTTGCTGGGCCTCGTCTTGTGAGTCGCTTGTCCTGTCGAGTAGCTAACGCTAACTACGCTGCTCTGCATTGCTACCTCTGAAGGTGGGAAATTGCCACGACGTGTGACTACGATATTGATGTCATGCGTGGACGCCGCCGCTGCCTGCCGACATATTGGGTTTATGTGGGCTGTCGGGTCACCATGGCCGCCGCCTTGATTATGTTGATCATAACCAAGGACGTCGTAGGGCTCGACAATTGTACGGTTCGTCCTCTTTGTAAATGCATGTTTTCTTTTTCTGCAAATAAATGTGATCTCTGCAGGCGTGGGACGTCTCGATCTACGTGCGTCCGAAACCCTCTCGCCTCCAGAGACAACTGCACAACAATATGCACGCGGCATTTCAGATCCTGGGTTATCTCAGCCTCGGCCTTGCCTCATCTCTCATATTGCTCCGCGTGTGAGCGCTCAATTTGGGACCTCGCGGCGGTGATATTCATGCGTGTTGTAGCTTCGCTGTATGGCAGCGGCAATTGGTAGTTGTGGTGGTATCATCTGGCTTGTGGGCCATAAGCATCGCGCTTAATATCCGGTGTACGCTGCTCTTCTTTGCTCTTCACACAATCGATTCTCACAAACCATGTATCCAGATATTGTCATTGTATGTGACTCCTTGCCGCCACCGCCGTTAGTACACTCGCTGATGATTTGGTCACGTCAGATGCGCTCGGTGTATGTGCCGCAACTAGGTGAATGCTCCCCTGTCGACTCCGTACGGTCCATACCCAGCAACGTCAGCCTCATCGTTTCCGATTTGGGTCTCCTCGCAATTATGCTGGTCGGTATCTTGAGGCACAGCACGGAGATGCCCAAAACGCTGCGGGGCTTCGGTGGGCTGTGGAACCTGCTGTGGCATCAGGTGCGTGTGTCTGATTGCGCGCACTGTGGGCATTCGTACTCATAGGGTAACTTCAGGGCATCATATGGCTTGGTCTCGCGGCTGCAGTCGAAGTGCCGACACTGGTGCGTTGTTCATGGCTTCATTGCGAGTGCTCTGGTATGCCGGCGTCTGAGTCTCATTGTCCCAGGTGCTCATCGTCCTGAATCTCAATGGTGCGTATGCCGCATTATCCTTGGGAGTTGTAATCTGACTGTGTCGTTCTGACAGAGCCATGGGTGGTGGTGCGCTTCTTACCTCTTTTCAAGAACGCATGATACTCAGGCTCGGCATATAAATTGATTTAGATGTTCGAAATTGTCACGCGTGAGTTCTTACTTCCCAGAGTCAGGTCTTTCGGTGACCCACTGATGTATCTCCATCCCAGTGGTCACGCTATCCATAGGCGCAACCAGAATGTATCGCGTGCTGGCGGATTATCAGCCGCGCACGGACTTCTTGTGAGACGATAGTTCCCTGGACGTTGTTTGATTCACTGACGGTCTTGTCCGATTGCAAGGCCGTACGAAGCGACGGATAACACACGCATCGTCGTTGGACGGCCAGGTCACTCGGGTAGCCTCAATCCCGTCCCCGTGGTTCCTATAAGCGTCGACTTGGGGAAAGATGACGACTTGGGAAAAGATGCCGATTGGATCAAACCGACTGACAGCTATGTTTGAGCTATGTCGAGAGCGCCGGGATGTAGGATAGACGTAGCAGTTTTATGGAGATATACATGGGCGGACTCGAGGACATGGAGCCGAGCGCTCTCCGCAGCAGCTGCACACTAGTGTGCCGATCCTCGCACCATTCGAAATCAGGCGGACTGGGGCACCTACGGCGAAGCTCTTGCACTATATATAACTAATTTGCAATGTATCAACACCGTGTATTTCGCTTTGAAACGTGCCAAAAGTCTACCATTGAAAATCCCTAGTGCCGACACAAATCGAGTCCGTGACATGTGCGACATGCTCAGTGCCCCGGTGGTCGACCTTCGTAGAAGGCAGGATGACGGTCAGTACGCACACGGCGCCACCGACGTGCGGCAGATCCTCCGAACAAAGCGGGTGCAGGCGCAGGCGCGGGTCGCCTCAAGAAGGGAACTACGCCAGTCGGCGGTAGTACGGCGAGAGCAAAGTAGTCACCGCCGCCGGATACAACTTCCAAACACCACGCCTCGTTGATGCGGTCGGTGGGTGCGACGTGAGCGGGGGCAGGTGGCGCAGCGCGGCGCGCCTTCGGGTCCGCCGAGCAAGTCGTACGGGAGTTCCGGGGTGGTTGGAGGCGCGGCCGGTGCTCTCCACCCGTATGTCCGATCCGTGAAGCAGATGTTAAGTGTATGGAGGTGCGGTGCGGCGCGGCAGAGGCTGGGGATCAAAAAGTCGGTGGTATACAGGTCAAGGTCGAGTCGGCGCGCACGGTCCAGGTAGTCAATGAAATCCCACCGGCAGTGCCAGTAATCCAGAGGCATGAGATAGTCCAAGTTTATCATTGAGTTCGTGCGGAAGGTAATTGTAAGAGGGACGTCTTGAGCACGGGATGAGAAGGTTACGATTCCCTGAGTTTACGAAGTTGAATCGTTTACTAGGGGGTTTTTCGAGGTTGTGCCTGCATCTATTCGGTCATGGTCGCCGGGTGCCGGTTTGATCCCCGGTTTGATTGCCGTTGTCTTTCGGACTTTCCCGACATCCGTTTCGAGTTGTCGCGCCCGCTTCTGCTACTCCGTGGCGCTTGTACACAATATCTGAAGTTCTATACAGTAACCTGGTCGCATTTGTACATGAGATCGTAGCCCCTGGCTGTCCCACCCGCCTGGACGTATTTGTACACCAGAATGTAGACCCTATTTCTTGATCGCGCGAATATCAACCACCTGTTAACTTGTTCAGCTAGCGGCCTATGCAGGGTGCATGCTAACATACTTCCACCTTGCTCCGTTGTCCTTAATCCCGCTCCTCCGCCTCGTCTTTATCCTTGCTCTCAACGGCGTCCTGTAGGCCAAGTACTATCCGCTCCATGTTGTCCACCTTTGTCTTGATATCCGCCAGTATGAGCATCATGCACCGGAATTCGGGCGATTCGCTGAACGCAGGCGCGGTGTTCGTGGACGCTGGACGGTTCATGTCGTCGATCCTCCTCGTCATCTCGTCTATCTTGCGCATCAGGGAGCGGACTTCGGCGGAGTCGGTGAACTCCGGGGCGATGTTCGTGGGGACCGTACTAGCTCGGGTATGTCCGCCCTGCTTGCCGGTTATCAAAAGAAAGCCGTGCATGTGATCGGACGTACGTGAGTGCGCGCCCCCTCCTGCGTGTTCCCCTGCTTTCCGGTTGGAGACATTGTTGGGTGCGTCCTAGTGTACGATTGGAGCGGGTGGTAGAGAGCGGGTGGAAGACGGTGTGTGACGAGGTGCGGCGATCACAGCGCGGGGAAGTGAGAGGCGCCGGTGCTACATATGCGGTGTACGACACGTGATTTGTCTCTGCTTGCGCGTCATCGCATTTACTACCTGTCTCACCTCATCTCCCCCGAGCTCTGTGACCAGCCCCCTTCCGTCCAGAGGACATCCAGGACATGGACCGTCCGGCGTCCCAAAGAAATCGAGCAGGAACTCCAGTTCGAGTTCAAGGAGGAGCTACGCAAAGCAAAGAACGTGTTGCGGCGGCGCTCGCCCTCGACGTCGCCCGCCCCGGCCGCCAAAGCGCCGAAGGTCTGCATGTCGCTCGCGCTCGCGGCGCTGCTGGTGTACATCGGCGTCAAGTGCCGCGAACAATATGTACAAGCAGAGCGGTGTGCTACTCGACCTCATCAAGCACAACCGCACGCACCTCGTACGCGTCTACCCGAAGGGCACAAGGCTTGCGTCCACAAACTACGAGCCGCATCGGTATTGGAGCGCAGGCGCGCAGCTCGTCGCGATCAACTGGCAGACGTGTGGTACGTGGCCTCGACCATGACGTGCTCCGTGTCCTCGACCGGTTCATCTTCGTCGTCTTCACTGCAGGGCACAATCGGCACGCTGCCCACCACGCGACCGCGCCCGGCTCGTGCTACAGCTGCATCCGCCCCGCTGCCACACCCTCCGCAACCTCCCAGCGCGCCCGCTGCTGCACCACCGTCCCCCCAGCGTGTGCGCCGTCGCCCTAGCAACGCCCACGCCGCCCAAGCTCGCCCGCACCGCTCCAGCTCGCCCGCCGCTGCTGCCACACCCTCCGCACCCTCCCAGCGCGTGCGCTGCTGCACCACCGGCCCCTCAGCGCGCCCGCTGCTGCACCACTGTCCCCCCAGCGTGCGCGCCGTCGCCCTAGCAACGCCCACGCCGCTCCAGCTCGCCCGCACCGCTCCAGCTCGCCCGCCGCCGCTGCCACACCCTCCGCAACTTCCCAGCGTGCCCGCTGCTGTACCACCGTCACCCTAGCGTGCGCGCCGTCGCCCTAGCAACGCCCACGCCGCCCAAGCTCGCCCGCGCCGCTCCAGCTCGCCCGTGGCTGCTGCCACACCCTCCGCACCCTCCCAGCGCGTGCGCTGCTGCACCACCGGCCCCCCAGCGCGCCCGCTGCTGCACCACTGTCCCCCCGGCGTGCGCGCCGTCGCCCTAGCAACGCCCACGCCGCTCCAGCTCGCCCGCACCGCTCCAGCTCGCCCGCCGCCGCTGCCACACCCTCCGCAACCTCCCAGCGTGCCCGCTGCTGTACCACCGTCACCCTAGCGTGCGCGCCGTCGCCCTAGCAACGCCCACGACGCCCAAGCTCGCCCGCGCCGCTCCAGCTCGCCCGCGGCTGCTGCCACACCCTCCGCACCCTCCCAGCGCGTGCGCTGCTGCACCACCGGCCCCCCAGCGCGCCCGCTGCTGCACCACTGTCCCCCCAGCGTGCGCGCCGTCGCCCTAGCAACGCCCACGCCGCTCCAGCTCGCCCGCACCGCTCCAGCTCGCCCGCCGCCGCTGCCACACCCTCCCAGCGCGCCCGCAGCACCCCCGGGGCTGCACAGGTGTCAGTGCGGTGCAGCGGCGGGGTGTTCCTCTCTGCGCTGCTCTTACCATCGTCCGTGACATGGCGAGTACGTACCTATCAGCCGCGCGCCGCGCGCTCACGCTGACCGTTCGGTAGACGTCTTCAACCCCATAACCATCGTCAACACCGCGACGATGCTCGTCAGCGTCGCCGGCTCGCTCGTCCTCCGGATTTTCCTGCTCCCGAATTCCGTAGACCGGTGGCATCAAAACCCGTCACCCCGACAATCTCGAGGAGACCGAGGTCGTCCTCTTGTATTTCACGCCTGCGCGTTATATATATGATCTTGTACATGTTACCAGCGGTCGTGTGGTTATGATACAGCCCTCGCCGCGCGTTACTATACTTTAAAGCCATGCGGCTGCGATCTGCCCCCAATGCGCCCCTTTGCCTTGCCCCGCGCCTTCTTCCCTGGCTGGCCATGAAGGCTAAGCAGCGGACTTTTCGTCAGTGAGCTAGCGATACGATCGAATTGCATTCCGCACCAGTCCGAACATATCTGGAAGTGCGTGCCATATATCGGCTCTGAGTTGGCCGTTTTGGCTGATCGTCTCCCTTGCACGACCCCGGCACAGATCCTTGATACCCGATTCACTGAGTACCCAATCTGTCGGCAGCTCGAGAGATGAGAGCCAGTCCGGGACGGCAGGGTCTTCGATGCGGCTATTCCACCAGGTGCACGCTACCTGTTCGCATCTGGCGCTGTTTTCAGGATCGCATTCGCACCCGTCGTTGCTGGCCGCACCCATGCGTTTGATTTTCGCCGAGATAAAGTCCCGCAGCCTGATCTTGCCCAAGATGACGCGTTGCAACTCGTCACTCGTCAAGAGCCCGAGGTCGCGTTCGTACGCGGCGCCTTCTTCGTCTCCCATGTCGGTCAATGAATCATCGGTGGCACGCGCGAGGTCGTAAAACAGTCCCGGAAGGACGTGAGGGATGTCGTGTGCAATTGCCAGCCGGATGAATTTGCCTAAAGACGAGGCGTGTCGGCGTTTTGTGATATACATATCGTCAATGCTCGTCCGGCTTACCGGGTTCATAGTATTTGGGTCGGAATATTCCCTTGTCGTACTCCACTTTGTCCCAGTCTCGCAGCATGTTTGGCCACATCATAGTGAGCGCGTTAACCACCTGCTCTCGTATGTCCGTTGCATCGTACTTAGTCGCGAGGGCTAATATGCCGGTGTAGGCGACAGGAAATTTGGGAAAGGGGTTGTCGTAGATTAGGTCGAGGCCATAGTTCGGCAGGTGCTCACGGAGTTGTCTTCACAGTGTAGTTAGCGAATTTTCCACGCGAAGACGAGGCGGTTACGCGTACTTGGGATGGTACATCGCGTCCAGGAAGTTCTCAACCTCCTTCGGTCCATCTGCCAACTCCATCACCGGCACTCCTTCGTAGCGTTCCGACGCGCGTTCGAACGTGGCCTGGTCTCCTTCGAACAGTGTCGCGAATGTGCCGCAGTGGACCGCGAGGACGATCTTGTGCACCCGGTAAAGTACGAATTTGAAGTCAGAAGTTTCGGTGCGTGCTCTCGTGCGGATGACGATGTCACCGTCCGGTTGCCATACCGCGCCTTTGATCGCGAACTCCTGTATGAGGGCAGCGTCAAGGCGGATCTTCTGTCGTTTTTTTGGGGGGGCCTGTACTGAAAGCGGTACTGGTGACGTCATTGCTTTAAATTCGAGTGAACAGGGAGATGAGAGGCTATGCGAGGGAGGTGGTGGTTGGGAGAGGGTGTTGAAGGTGGGTACGTCCGGATCACTCGCGGTCGGGCCGGTCAATTGCGGCGCTATAGCTGCCGAATTTAGCCTGCTACCCCATCTCCCTCGACACGGTTACCGCCCTTGCACTTCTGGGACTCATGGTGTTTGGGGCCTCTCGTTTTTCGGTCGTCCGAATGGTCCCAATAGTATTTAGATGTACGAGGTACACATGTAGTGGGCCTCCTCAATCCGTATTCCTTGTAGTATAAGCTCGGCCCGAATGTGCTCCGGCGTTTTTGCAGGCTCTATGGGTTCGCTCGTTTCTACGTATCCATAAGTGACCAACACGGCGTTGTAAGATATGACCTGCAAAAATGTTAGATTCGACGGTGTATTCAATTGTGGGCGAGTGGGAACATACGGCGTGATCGCCTGCACCGTGGTCTTCTTCGTCCGACTGCCCCACTGCGCTGTGTTCCTCTTCGTCAGGCAGCCCTGAGCATTCGGTGGAGTCCGGTACCGTTTCAAGGGAGGGTAATGAATCGCGTGGTGAGGTCTGACCATAGTGCCGTAAGACGCGGGTCGTATAGAGATAGCGTTGATCCATCTCACATCGCCGGTATGTTTCACGTCTTGGTTCTCAACTACAGGCGGGGTGCATAGGCTTCTCTGTCAAGGTGTTTGTCAGTGCTGGCTCATTAACATCATGAGATGGTCTCATACCTCGTGGTGCAGCTCAGCACCGTATCCGCGGCCGGTGCAGGCGTCTCCGAACGACGACCCATAACGGCGCGTGGGGCTGCCGTTGCTCTGTGCTCGTACGGTTGAATGGCCTTTATGCGAACCCTGCGATGACCTTACCTTGGTGCGGATGTTAGAACCGTACGCGTTCGTAGAAGCGTTGCCCGGGTTCAATGTCTGTAGCGGACTTAGTCGTGCACTGGTGAATGGTGGTCCTCGTACGAATAGCAACTGCGGTATGTCCCAGGGTCGCTTCGTATCTGTCCTGTCAACGCCCCTGCCGTATTCGTCGTCTGCGCAATGGCCTCGAGATGAGATGCAGAAGAAGCTGCAACGACCTGCGCCCGTATGTCACGATGCGTCGAAACGGAGCTATGGGTACTCACCGAGGAGGAGCATCGGTCCTTGAGGTGCAGGGGCTCTGGGCTGTGACGGGTGCCTGCGTTCGTGGGCTTGCTCTTTATCTCGGACATTTTCACATGTGCTTACTCAAGCATACACCGTCGGTGGCGATGTCTCGGCGCTATCGGCGGTCGGACGTTCTCCGATAGCCGTTCGTCACTGCGCGTGCTGCGCATCGTGCGAGGAGTCACTTCCGGGTGTAATTCGTCCTTCGATATCATGGCGGGGATGGATAAAGACGGAGTTTGTTGTAGTACATGCGCGCTAGGCTATACCGGTGCGACAGCTACTACGTATTCAATGTTGGATTGACGCATGTTAGACGAGTCGATGGGCATAAGTGGAAATTGCATACGCCATGCCCATCTGCCGCCATCCGCCGTCCGCACCATCAGCGCTCGTCTGCGCACGTGGTCGTGATAAGTGGTGGACACGCCTTCTACGTGGACGAGGTCCGCTATGAAGTCAACAATGCGTACAATAATAGGGTGGGGGCGGAGATCAATGCACCCATGGTTATCAAGATCTGGGCACAATAGTTGGTAGTGGGCGTCTCGTACGAGCCTGAGGTAAAGAGGTGGTGGGGGGCAGGAGTACCCGCGCGTTCTGCTGCGGTCCATCTGGGTGGGGCTCGCCGTGCCGATATCGTGGTCCATTGCAACGCTAATGACTGCACGGAGGTCCTTATACTATCAAATAAGCGGAAAAGGTTAGCTTTGCCATGCGCTCGCTTGGTGCGGATTGCTCACCCTAGAATGTGGTCAGTTACGCTGGCCTGTGAGTAGGTGCGGTTCGTGACGTACTGGTCTAGCGTCAAAGCTATCGGAGCCTCGTGCCCTACGGCCTCGACGATCCCGTTGTCGGACGCTCTACCACGGACGATTAAGCAAACGTCCCCGCGTGGCGTCGGTATACACTCACTGGTCTCCGAGCTCGCCGATGCTTCCTCCGTACAGCCAGATAAGCCCATTGCCCGGGGACGGTGTTCCGAAAACATGACAATAGACGCCTTGTACTGTCGACAGCATATCTGAGCCCGGAGTGGTTGCTGGCTGGTGCTGTGCTACGGATGGCATTGTGGCTGCTTAGTGAAAATAGACCGCTTGGCGAGCGAGCGACGGCCATGCGCAATTGAATTATGTAATGATCGCATCCCCCGTAACAGGAAGAGCGACGTGGTCTACGTGCATCGGTAGCAGTGGGTACTGGAGGCGCCAAACGCAATGACCGAGGGAAGGTGACCAAAACAAAACAGGTCTGCGACTGAGGCAGTATTCCGCAGTGCTATCGCCGGGACTACCCTCTTCACCGTAGCAGAATGTGACGGTGTCGTTTTCAAAGTCTTTGACCCGAATGATGCACGGGTACCGCCTAATGGGTAGGTCCTTTTCGTCTTCGTCGAGATGGCGTAGCAGCCGGTATTTCTCGCCTCGGACGATGTGCAGGTATCGGGGAGGGGGCGAGATGTGTACAGTGCGCCCTTGGTCTAGAATGCACAGTCGAGACCTTGTGGGGTTTGCGCGATTCACTTGATGGTCTTGCGCCGCAAACGCGACGGAGGCCAGTTCATCGAACTGCGTTAGCGTTGTCAGCGCCGCGTTCGTTATGACTTCGTCGACGTACCCTGGGCGGAGTCAGCGGTCTGTGGGGTGTACCGAGATGCATGCAAGCTCACCATTCGTCGTCGACGTTCTGAGGCTGCGATTTCCCCGCGAACATATGAACGGTGCGGTACCTGTGGTTGCTGCTGTGGTACGCGGATTTGTAAACGGGAGGGTGTGTGCTTTGACCGGGCACTGACTTCGAATCTACAACGCCGATATGACCTCCCCTTAGCCATATGAGCTTGTCCTCCCGCTCATGTATGCCTGTTGCTTCCAGGTATACCTGCTGGACGGGCAATGGGATCACCTGCTCCATGGGCGGTCCATGCGCAGTGCGTCTTGCTCGAGCCAGGGGCCTTCTAGTAGAGTCTGAAGCGCCTAACACCGAGCCACCCCTGTCTGACGAAACGTGTGAGGACATATCGAGCACATCATTTGCTGCGTACTCACCTGCCATGGCGTATCTTGCAATGGGTAAAGACGTCAGCGGGGGGTGCTCTTGACATTCCCTTACAGTCTCACGCCCCCGTCATGCGACGACAGTCACGTGAGTGTATTCCTTAGGGTTCACGGCATTTAAATTGTAGTACGCGGGCTCTTCGCATGTGCGTATTGTATAGTACCTCGCCCCCCCTATCCTACGCTTAGGCCCCGCGTATTAGCCTGGCTTTGGGCAGAGACGGTCCATTCTGTTATGAACAGGATGATGCCATAGAGACCGACGGCCCGCGTGTCCAAGTCCTGTGCACCGTTATCAGTGCGCTCGTGATCTACTCGCTGATGTATGATCGATCTCGTAAGTTTGGTGGGTGGCTACCATTCATTGCGGTCGTTCGCACCTCTGTTGACGTAGAAGGTTGCGGGGCGGATATAAGGGAGGGCATCGAGCTGTGAGTGGACGCCGTCGAGTCTGACGCGGTCTCGAGGGTAGGTGTGGAGATGCGGCTGGAGGAAGCGCATGTCTGATAGCGGGGGCGGTAAGCCTTCGTAATGCGTACTAAGGCCGCTGGCTCACCGCCGTGGCCGTTGCCTCCTCCACGCAATTGCCATAGTTGCCTGTCTCGGGAGCCCCACCGGTTTCCCCCTTGCGTTTCTGTTAAGAATCATAAAGCGAAGGAGTGGGCGTCACGTACGTGAGCGTTGAGATGGTTCGTGTTGCGCCTTTGTCCGTCGTCTGTACTTGCCGATAGACATAGCATCCGCCGAAGTACTGCGGGGGTATGTTACGATGTTGGAGAAAACATTGATAGCCTATACACTCACATTGCTTGAGCCTTGACAGTCCGCGCGTGCAAGACATGGTCAGGTAGTGCGGGGATTGAATCTGGTCCGTACAGTGCCCGTCGGTATCGTATCGTACGCGGGGAGATGCGGAGTGCGGCCCGTGTGGCCGATGGCGTGACCCAGAGCCTTCAAATTTGGCATCAATTGTTCTATAACCGTTACGTATATCGTGCGTCCGTTTGCTCTTAGGTTTTCACGAGAACCATGAAGTCACTTCCCTCGGCTACGCGTCCACAGCTACCAGGTACGGTTCTCGTTCATCATCGCCAACCTCCGTGCATCCATGTCGTCCCGCAGAATCGCCAGGCTCACCATGGCGTCCCCAGGTTGGTCCCATGGGATGTCGTCCGCCATTGGCTTTGACAGGGCGCCTCGCGGTATGCCGTTGTCAAGACACACTGCCTTCACCGTGCGAAATGCGACTACGACTACGTGGTCCATCCCGTCTTCTGCTTGCAGCCCTCTCGGAGGTGGGCGGCTGTCCTCGGCGTGGAATTCGTGTGCGTTGACGATCATGTTCGCAAGCACCATAAACGACTTTCGATTCACTTGCGTGTTCGGTGAGATGTTGGATATGCCACTGTAGTCTAAGGGTAGGGCCACTCACTTTCAACACGTCCTTTCAAGGCCATTGCCATCCTTGCCAAGTTTCGTTTCACCCCGTGATGGTCCGCATTTGTCGCGTAGGCTCCATCCTCGTCTGCATCAGCGGCGCGGGACCAGGCCGACAAGTGCAGCGTCTCGTACGTTAGAAAGTGACCGCCGTACATAACGCTGTCTACGGGCGTGTACACCATGTGCCACGTTCCCGGGGGCATGATGCTGCTCCATAGCTCAGTGCATGTAGCGAGGTTACGGATTCCGCAAATGCAGTGCTCACATCGTCATCCCTACGTCCAACCTCACAACGTGCAGTGAAAAACGAGGGTCTTTGAGCACCAGTCCATGAGCGCCGGAGTCAATGACCTCTCGGAAAAGACCCATGACTGTCTGTTGCGCGATCGGGGTCACTGCCCTCGTGAAGCTGACGACGCCCCATATTTTGACTCCGTGCCGTGGGCTCGCCCAGGTGCACAACCCGTCTGAGTCGTGATGTGTGCGAGTGTAGAACCCACCGGACGTTATAATATGCCACCGTTCATAGAGGTCTGCCGACCGCACCGTAGGTCCGATGCTGTCGAAATCAACGTCCTTGGAGCGATTTGCCCATGTCTCGACGAGCTTAGAGTACGCCTTCGCCGTCGTGGATTTCCGAGCTTGTGCCGCAAAGATATTGCCTTGTTCCTGGTACCCGGTCCGGCTTGTTATATCCCATGCCCCTGCGTCGTCTTGCATGCGCCTGCGTACGCGCACTGTGTCAGCTAACGCGTCTCCCCGTCGGTAGGTTACCCACTCCATATACTCCGGCGGTGCGCATTTTCGTACCGGAAGATCCAGTAGGTTGAGGCATTGATCCGGTCGGGAGACGTTGTCAAGAAAGTCCAGATAACACATGGTCACGTTCGCGTTCGGCGCCTGTGGATGCATTCGCTTTTTTGCACCTGTGTGCAGAACGATAGGTCACTTGCGTGCTCGGTCGCCCCATTGAGGATGTCCAGATATTATGACTTACAATGAACCTGGACCGTGATCGTCGGCTCTCGGACGAGGTCGGTCAGTGACTCCTTGTCGAAGTTTATCTCGTAGTTGCCCGCGGAGATGCCACCCCGGACGACGACGGTATGATTTCTGGCCAGTGCATAGCGAATGTCGTCAGCAATGCGGGCGTGCGTCCGCTCTGCGGCGTTGAATGTGAGGAAAACGAAAGGCGAGCCCTCATTTGTGCCGACTGCCGCCGCCGCCATGTCCAGAACGGCATGAACGTCATCATCCTGTTCCTCCTGTGGGCCCGTGCTTATCTGTCAATGGATGGCGTTACAATTGCGATGGTGGACCAACCTCTCGCCCAAGGACGTGACCTATGTATGGCAGAACCGTTTCGAAGCCTTCTGCCCACACCACGAACCGCGTCCCGTCGGGCCAGCGCTCTGTCCTGTGCTCGATGTTGCGTTCGCCCGCCTCCGGTGAAGTATGAGGGGTGCTTGGGGTTGGGTGTGCTTTCAGTGATTGGTGATGTGGCGACGACGAAGCAGGTACTGGGGGTGGGGGGCCAAGCCCAACGCCCGGAGAAGGAGGAGGGGGTTGATGTACCGTCTTCAGTCGGTTTACGCCTTCGAATTGCGAGCGTGGGATGTCCGTCGGTTGGCGCTGACTTGCCGCGTGATCTTGAACTAGACATTCGTCTCACAGGTGAGCACGCGGCGCCGACACGGACCGCATGCTCTGCTACGCACCGTCGAGTGATTGCCGTCGCCTTCGTTTCTTTTGAGTCTTGTCTGACGCTGATGAGAGTGATGTTCACACTTGATCAGTTGGACTGTAAGGAAGAACACCGTGTGCCACGTACTTGCGCGGTCTACCAGCCACCTGTCAATGACATCTGCCGTTGTAGCCTGCGGGTTTTCGACCCCCGGATGGCGGATTGCCAGCCAACTCTTCGGCTCGGCGCCCGACGCAAACATACTTGCGTTGACGCGTAGACAGTTTCGGGTCACGTACGTCCATCCCTTTGGTATGCGGTAGGACAGATACCTGTCGTGCGCGGGGTGCCGAGCATCCCCACCCCGAACGTGCTTTGCTTGGCCGTAGAGAAACTGCCACTCGGACCATCTGCCCTTACCGTCTGATACCCACACGGCCTTCGTGTCGTTCGTCTTGACCCACACGTCACCTGCTCCGCATATTCGTCCGTCCGGTGCTAGGGGACCCCAATAGACCGCATTGAAATGTGGTTCGGGTGCGTCGTTGTCGTGAACGCATTTGAACCACTCTGCCTTCATTTCTTCCCCATCCGGTATATCCGAGGGAGGGGGCGGGAGGGTCTTAGGGATTACGTTACGATTCCCTTGAATCGTTTCTTATGTAAGCACCAGTCGCGGTTTTTGGACCCCCATGCAACTTTCATCTTCCCCCCCATATATAGCTATTTGTTCACACGGTCTAATTTCCCTAGCAAACACAATTCCCCCTCTTCGCACTTCAAAAGACTCCCGTTTCAGACAGTATTTCGCATTTTTTAAGCTAACTAGAATAGATATGCACATAATTTCAGTGGCTCTGAAGTCAGAAGAAAATGCTCCATAATTGCCATTTCCGGTAAATAATTCCCACGCTTGATCCCATGACGTCAGTCTCGGATGCACAGCACAAGTGCACTCGGAAACTACGTCATTCCTCTCTACTCCGGCTACTGTACTACCCGGACTCGATTACCAATCTTTTCAAAACTGTTTATAACAGGAATTGAACTGCAAACCTCCAAGTTTTGAAGACTATACAGTGCAGATACCACTAGACTACAGAGCCATTGACAATATATACATCAATACATATTACGATTCCCTTGAATCGTTTCTTATGTAAGCACCAGTCGCGGTTTTTGGACCCCCATGCAACTTTCATCTTCCCCCCCATATATAGGTCTTTGTTCCCACGGTCTATTTTTCACCAATCCCGTGTTTTTCTGCCTCATGACCTTTTCAAAGACTCTCGTTTCAGTCAGTATTTTGTATTTTGTAAGCTAAGGAGAATAGATATGAGTAAAATTCCAGTTGTTCTAGTATCAGACGCAAAAGCTTTATGAATTCCATTTTTGGTAAAAAGTTCCCACGGTCGACGTGAAGCATGACGTAGTTTGTAGCTGATGTACCCGGAAAACTACGTCATGTCTCTCTACTCCGGCTAACATAGCCGGAAAATATTAATATTTTTCAAGGGGTCCTTAGTGGGATTTGAACCCTGTTCCCTTAGCTACAAGAGAAACATAGCATCTCTACTTACCACTAGACTATGTATACATTTCTTTCCTATCGTTTTCAGAATTACTATGGTGTGCATCCGTAAATGACACCATGTCTCTTGACTACCAATGTACTGCCCAACTCAAATATCTGTATTCTCAAGACTCCCCCCATAAAATTGCACTCAGGATATTTGGCTTAAGTGTCCCAATTCAATACCTGGCGGCCTGCACGAGCTTGCGAGTGAGGCCGGCCAGGTATTGAATTGGGGCATGGTTGGGTCCATGTTTGTTGTGAGATTGGAGGGTCAAAGAGCACAGTAACTACATATCCTACATATTCTACACAATAATATTCACACAAAGCTAGAAACGGAATCGTACCTGCCGTGCTTAGCACCGGCCCACTCCCAGCAAGTGTTATAGACTATTCCTCTAGGCTTTTCAAAGCATCTAAGTCTGTCACCTCCCCATTCGTGCATCCAGAAATCATGTCATGTCTGAGCTCTAGCCAAAGTACTACGCGGAGTGAAGTACATATAAGTGTTTCTATCAGAAATTGAACTGCAGACCATGCCCCTGATCAATACCTGGCGGCCTGTGCAAGCATGCGAGCGAGGCCGGCCAGGTATTAATTGGGGCATGGTTGAGTCCATGTTTCACGGAGCAATGCACAATGTTGCTGAGCAAGTTCATGCACAGCGATGATGGGCACCCACATGTAGTATAGTGGTAATGTGTCAGATAGTACCAGATCCCTTGAGCGCTGAAGAGGGTACTGCAATGTGTGCGAGCGAGTGCCAGGCTCCCGAAGATGATCAGAGCGCGTCTCCGATGAGAGTAGGGAGGTGTGCAATCAGAGGTGATGGTTGGAATGCGTGATCAGTCGGAGAATCATCAACGAGGGGTTGGAGGAGAGGATGTGTGTTGCAAGCAACTGGGAACGACTGCACACTGCACTGTGTGCACAATCATCGAAATATGGTCAGAACAACAGAGAGGAGTGCAGACAACACCACTGAACCATTGCACTCATGTGACTAGTCAGAAGAGCAAGGGCAATGGTTGGAAGACTAGGATGAGTAGTGCGACACGAGCGAGGGTGCAATCACTGCGGGACAAGAGCAATGCAACTGTAATAGCCGGTGTCGCAAGACAGTCAGAGCAACGTAGAGCTCGCACAACGGCTAACGGGATGACGATGGGACAAGATGAGACCCAGGAGAATAATAAGCTGACTGTGAGACAACTGTGACAGTTGTGTCACTGACATGTTGGATATCCTACTTATATTGTTCTCTTCCTACTCTTGTGATACCTTTGAATACCTTTGATTGCAACCCCACAGTGTTACTGGTTCCTTAGTCTGTATTTGTATTTACGCACCGCGGTTGCTTACTTAATATCATCCTTCTTGCCTTACACCCTCACCCAGCGTACTTCATCGAGACACTCCGAAAGTACACATGAGGGATTAGGCATAGGACCCAGCTTCCTCGAGAGACAACGCCTGTCTCTCGTACCACTCACACATCCCGTCGTTCTGAAAGGACGACTCCCGGACAGCTACATGTTGCCTTGCCCGGACGATGTTGGAATATCACGTGCATGTCGAGCTCAACGCCGCACCAGCATCTTCCGGGTACTGTACAGTACATACGAACCTTATTCCGTGGACATGTAGCTAGCTCTTTTGCTACGATATCCCTTACGGATTACGCCCAGCTTCGTATACGCTACCCGGCGCTAATTCGAATATCCTTCGTTGTCCCTCATCGTCCTTGTGCGTGGAGCCGATCCTCAACATAATCCGTCTACCTTGGTCGTTGGGAATATCGACCGGCCTCTTGCCTTGACAGTGGACACCGGCTGTCCTGTCTCAGCCGTGCATCGTGGGCACGTAACTGGACCTCGTGCCGCAGCGCCTTCGCGTAACCGAACCTCGCGTCGTAGCCCAGGTGGGCATAACACTTGTCTCGTCATTGGGCCTTAAATCCCTTCCCCCTTCTTCGACGCTCCTTTCCGATTCCCCCCCTCACTCGATGTTCCGCCGTCCTCGCTGTCGTCGTCATCCGTTGTCCGCGCTACGGGACATGAGGCTCACACCTCACAGAGCATCGTCTGCTCTCGAGATAGGTGGCATCCAGCCACACAGAGAGAGTCCGGCTTCGGGGCTTTAGGTGCGCAATTGCATCACCAAGTGGTTGGTTGGCTGGCAGGGAGATGAAGACATGGGCTTGGAAGTTGGTCAGGTTGGACAGGCTGGAAGTGCGTCCAGAGCCAGGGAGTGGCAGGATCAGTCCAGGAGTTGGGTCAGGCGCTAGGATCTCCTACTGTCTGGGGTTACTAGGCATGTCATCATCTTCTATCTCTTCCTTCTGCTGTTATGCTTTTCCCATCCCCCTTTGAATCCCCCTTCCCATTTTCTGTCCCTGTTTCCTGTTGGCGTTTTCGCTCGAGGGAGTGTGTTGGAATATCACGTGCATGTCGAGCTCAACGCCACACCGGCATCTTCCGGGTACTGTACAGTACATACGAACCTTATTCTGTGGACATGTAGTTAGCTCTTTTGCTACGATATCCCTTACGGATTACGCCCAGCTTCGTATACGCTACCCGGCGCTAATTCCAATATCCTTCGTTGTCCCTCATCGTCCTTGTGCGTGGAGCCGATCCTCAACAGACGACATGTCGTGTCACTGAATAGGTGACCCCATCGCCCCCAGTTGCTCACTTGGACGGCTCTACGTTCCATCCAATCTCACGACATCTGTGACAAGTGGTTGGAACTCTGGTCCAAGCTTGCGAGCATTTGGAGAGACTAATCGGATGGTCGGAACACTGCTGTGCGATGCTGCGACTCTGAAATTGTGTGAATGTTGACTTGTCAAAAGTGCGAAAATTGGCGAACGATTGCCTCGTAGCGCAGAGCGAGGAGTATCAGGGCTACCCATGATGCCACAGATTGAACTTTAGATATGACTGAGACAGGTCAATCTTTCACTTGCATATCACTACCTTAAACACCATTCACTATTCTCAGTACATGCAGACTCTCTACTGCATTTCAAACTTCCATCAAGTAGAGGTTGTAGCCGCAGCAAATGGATACTAACATTAACTACATAATGATATTCACAGACCATTAGAAATGGAATCGTACCTGCCGTGCTTAGCACCGGCCCACTACCAGCAAGTGCATGTGTCGGTTTGGCCGTGAGATGGACCACGCGCGTTTGAGGGTCGTGGTAGGATGGAAGCAGGCCGTCCGAAATTTCGCGATCAAATTACATACGAATTTCACGCATTAAATGAATATCATCTCCGAATTACGTACCAATATCGCAACCAACCGATGAATATCATCCTCGTTTTATGGCTTCGGTTTAAAGCGAATATCACCCGAATTATGTGTGAATTACTGCTATATTAAATGAATATCACCCTCGATTTATGCGTGAATTACAGCTGATTTAAATGAATATCACCCTCGATTTATGTGTGAATTACAGCTGATTTAAATGAATATCACCCTCGATTTATGTGTGAATTACATCTGATTAACGTGAATATCACCCTTGATTATTTGCGAATTACAGTCGGCTTCGAGCGCGGATCACCTTTTCTCTGTCAATCATGCACGACCTGTCTGTTTCCAGCTCGTTGTACTTGCTCAGTCTACCAAGCTGGCGCGCCCACCCCTCTCCGTTGGGACCGTCGAGTTCTACGCGCTCCTCGTCCGATAAGTCGCTTGCTGGCCGCATGCCGTGCCTAACCCAGCGCATGACGCCGCCTGTGCAGTACTGCGTAAACGAGTATCTGCGCTCACCTGCCGCGACTGGGACGTTCCCATGCCGAAGGCCTGCTGATGACAGCAGTATAGTCGCACCCGCGGGGAAACGGACCCTCAGACGCAAGTCGATAAGGACGAGGTGGCCGCCGGCGACGGGGTTGAACGACCCAAGCGCCGTGATTGCACATGCGAGCCCAGGAAAGTTTGTGCAGTCGTTGTGGAGCAGACAGGTGGTGCAGGGACCCAAATTTGCAGTTGCGGTGGGGTACACGCTGTTGCGAAAGGGCATCTTGAGACTCGGATCGGACTCCAGGAGATCGAGGAGGGCTTCGCGCATGTGAACGGCGGGCTTTGGACAGAACGAGGAAAGGCCCTCTGTTAGAGGGCATAAGCATTGAGCCTGTGCATGTGGACGACGGGACTCACCGCTGGCGTGACCTGCGATTTGTTGAATGTCCGGAGAACGCTTGATGCGTTCGACAAGTTTTCCCCTCGTCTTCGAGTGGCGAAGCTCTCCTGGCTTCTGTGTTCGCGTCGTATCAGCACTTGAAATGCAGGCGTATGAGTGCCCCGCTTACCGTTTGACCTCCTCCGTACGAGATGCCGAAAGACAATGCCGTGAATTCACCTCGGCGGTGACGCGCTAGTCTAGCGGGGAATGCCCGACGCTTTTCACCGCTGCGCCGCACGCTTTCAAAGAGCGTCCCGCCTCGGCCTATGACCGCGTTCCAGCACTCGTTTGGGGGCGTGCCCTCGGCGTCTTGCGGTCTGCCGAGCAGAACCGCGATGATTCTGTCCTCGCAATCGAGTATTGCGTACGTGTTGCTGTCGTCTGTCAGCGTCACCGCTATGTGCCGGTCCAACTGTGTTCGCTCACCACCCGTCCCACGGGAATTCCGCTATACCCATGTCGTCGAGTTCCTCCGCAGTCCAGGGCCTATCACCCTCCACGCCTAGCTTCTTCACGGTGTACCCCCTCGCGTGACCGAGTACTCCATCGCGTCGAAGCCCTCGGCGTCGATGATGTCGGCTGCGGCGTGGTTTTTGATGAAGCTCGCTCCATGTAACTCGGTCAAGGCGTTCTTCTCATGTGCTTCCCGTTGACGCTTCTGGCGGCGCCGCCGAGTCTTGCCAGCCTTCGCCGACGGTTTGCGCCCATGTTGTATGCGCGGCTCGAACACGGCACCCGGCCGGCTGCCAGCCACAGGCGCCGTTGGCGCCCTCCCGTCCGCAACTTCGCGATCGCGGGGCGAGGGATGCCCTGCGACCGAGGTGCTTGCATCGTCAGCTGTCGGCATTCGCCGGTTGTGCGGTCGCGTGATGGCGACGCTCCGTCGACGCCTTCGCTTCTGGGACGCCGTCGAAGCCTTCGCGGCTGCCGCCCCTTTGTCCGTAGTGTGATCGAGCCTGTTGGCGGCGTCAGCGTCGTTAGTACGAATTACGATGGTTTAACGAACGCAGAAGGGTCTTCGTACGACCTGTCCGAGCGGTCGCTATCGGATCCGCTGCTTGACGGCGGCCTGCTTGTTATCGGTGAGGTCGTGAGGGGAGACAGAGAGGTTGGTGATGACGGTGCGGATATTCCGTCGCGGCCTATGCGTTCGGCCGCCAGAGTTGCTGCGCAGAACCGTGCGATGCGTCTTCCGAGGTCCATCCCGTCCGCCTCCTCGTCGTCGCGCTGGACGGCCTTTTGAAGGAGCAGCTCGTATTTGAGGTTGGTCGACAGCGGCGTCAGATGCGAGATTGGTGCATATATACGCCCTGATCGTGTCTTGGCAAACTGACAAGGTCCATGAGCTACGACTGCAACTTACATTGAGCGCAAACTCACCTTCAGTCGGTCGGCCATGTATTCTGTGAAACAAAGTCGATGTTGTCAGAATACCCGTGCGTAATATCATTATGATGAGAAATGCGTGGACGTTGCTCTCTGGCTGGGCAGGGAGGCGGCTCACAACATCGCATCTGTCATAACAAGGTCCCTTTCGCGCCAACCAGTGAGATGCGTAGGTAGCAGAAGGACAGTCGAAGCGTCGGGGCCCTGGATGGACCCATTCGCATCGAAGGACGTGTAGAAGTTGTACGCGGGAAGGAGGCGCATGGGCTAAGTGGTGTCCTCCACGTCACGTCGGGTCCCAGGAGTGACCCTTTCGCACTGAAGAGTGCGTCGAAAGGGCGTAGGGAAGAAAAGGATTGCGCGAAAGGGCCGTTGGGTGCCCAGCTCGCATTCAGGATGGCGGCACAGGGAAAGGGGAAATGGAACGCTGTTCATGCGCACGGGCTTGGAGTGTAAACTTTGGTAGAAGACGACGGCTCCCCGTCGGTAGAAGATGCGCTATCGAGGTTTGCATACCTTTAATAAGATCGCGGTTTCTGTGCGTTTGTGTGGATTGGCGGACGTTGGTGGATGCGCTGGCAGACCGGATGCTGTCGTGGTAGCCGGGACGCGTTTGGTGACCTAACGCTCCATCCAGCGCTTACACGTAATCGAACCCACGCCCGTCAAACCTCACGCCTCATCCTACCTTCAAGTTCCAGTTGGGACCGCCGCCTCCTGCCGCGCACTACGCCAAGCCCAACTTGCGCTTCATAGAGGGACCGGCTCTGATGAATGTCTCGAACAACAACCGCGACCTTCACATGTCTGCTCAGATACGGCGCTGCATATGAGCCGTCCGTGAAAATGCGGTGTGCTATTGTGATCGGTATTTAGGACAACGCTCGGCTCGTCGGCTTTAGAAAAAAGGACCTGCCGAACTTCGCACTCGCCTCTGCCCGCGTCCACCTGCTATGCCCCAGATAGAGAATAAAGCTTCATTCCTCGACTCCCACACCGGTATTATGACCACGGCCTCGGGCGAAATGAGCCCTATTCAGCGCGTCTATGCGGACGTGACTGGGTCCGTAGGGGATGCCCTCCTGATATGGCTTGATGGCGGTCATATTGGCGTCTACACAGACAGGTGCAAACCACCTCCTATCTGCATGCCCTCCGTCCTCACTGTGTACCAGGGGTGGATATGCGGAGTCAGAGATGTATAGCGCCTCCCTCATTGCGCAACCCCAGCACCTCTTCATTGACACGTACGTGCTATCATCCGCTCACATCGCCGCCCTCGTTAACACGCTTGCAGGGTCGGTCACAGCACCTTATCCGCCTCACGGTCACTGATCAACTCACAGTACAGCGACCTGGATGCCATCGTCCATGCGTCGCAGGACCACATCATACCATTCCCAACCCCATGGACAGAAGGCTGCTCATGCTGGAGGGTGACCAGCTTAGATACGTAGCGCCACCTCCGCGATACCTGCATCTTCGTCGAGGGCAGATCTATCGCACGTACCCGTACTCGAGCGTACCTGTCGACCCTGCCACTCCGCAGTTTTACCCGCTGCTCATTCGCCTGAATGACTTCGGTGAGGATTTCGTTAGCTTCACCTACGTTACGGAGAGCAGAGAACCGGATGGTGACGAAGGATATGACAGCGACATGAAGCCGGTGCTTGTTACCTACTGGTCACCGTCCGCGGGTTCCTGCATATGCAGACTTCAGTTTCCCCTCTTACCTTTAGATACTAGCCCTGTCGCACATCCGGTAACGGGCGATGCAGTAGTCCTTACGCCTTGATAACCACACCTCCCATTCGTAATGAGCGTTGAGCACGATGCTGCTACGTATACAATCGGCTTCACATGGAGCGTAGGTCACATATGTTTTCAGTTTACCTCCCCCCTGCCTCCTTCAGTGTACGGATGTTGGCTTTGGCAACGTTTCCCATCCGCATGAGCGTGTCACACAGGTACTGCTCTTGCCGAAGAAGCCTTTCGTACGAGCTTCGAAGAATCGATACGTACTGTGGACTGCCTTCTGTCAACGTGTACGCGGGCTGGGATGGAGCACGCACCTCGTTCTTTGCTCCGTCCGTTGACGTAGCATCGCCTTCAACGAATCCGGCACGGATTCGCTTGGCCTCTCGCTCGTCCTCGTCCGTGCTTGTGTCCGACGAGAACTCCGACTCACGGACGGCACTGGCTTTGCTCTGACGTTGCCTCGTCAGTGGGATGGTCGTCCATGCCCCGCGAAAAAGCACGCACCTCCATCTTTTCGCCATCCATTGACAGAGCATCGCCGTCAATGAATCCGGCACGGATTCGCTTGGCTTCTCGCTCGTCCTTGTCCGTGCTTGTGTCGGACGGGGTCTCCGACCCGCGGACGGCACTGACTTTGCTCTGACGTCTCGTCAGTGTAATGGCTATCCTTACCCCGCGATCTACGTGCCTGTACACACCGCGGAACTGGCATAGGGTACAATGCGACGCACTTGCTATGCGCTTTCGCGCAGGGAGCGCATCGCTTATGCTGAGACTTGCGGCCGCAGACAAGACTCTTTTCTTGGCACCTGGCGCACCCCATCTGTAACGACGCACGTTAGCTCGAAAACCGGTCACAGTTGCGGGACCAACCTTGTGCTCTGCGGACTTTACCAGGGACGTTGCCTTAGGCATTTCCGTAACGTCCAATGCACTCTGTAGAGGGACGCATCGCCGCACGGCCGCGGGTCTCTTGCGCTGGTCCGGGAAAATTTTTGATGCCCGCCTGATTGATGCCAAATGGGCGCGGACCCGCCGATATTTAGCCAGGCAGACACCTGATACAGAACTACACTTCCACCGTCCGCCTCAAATACTTTACAGACGCCTACATCATGGTTACCTTTTTGACGGAGACTGGGTTGGTTGACTCCTGTACCCCGAGACGGTTGTGTTCTGGTCACCTTCGATGGGCTCTTGCGTCTGTCGCCATCTGTACATTTTACTCCCTTTAGATATGGACCCTGTAGCAGATCCTTTGTCCCGTGAGGCTCTTATTTTTCCACCTTACTTACATACTCCGATCCCGAATTGTTCCGTACGCATACAGGCCGGAGCCCAGTGGCGCCGTCCCTTCTCCCCCAACATCGATGGCCTGCGTTGTTGTCTCCGACGCATTTGCGAGCGATGCAGCCCTCACCGGAATACATCAAGTGTATAGCCGCGTCGTAGGTGCCGTTGGCGTTAGAACAAGGCTGTTGTGGCTCCGCGGAGGTGACATCGGAGTCGTCCATCCCATGTCCGTATCTGTTTTTCTCGCAGCTCGTTTCTCCTCATCAGCGATCATCACAGGGTAATGGACCCAAAGATCCTCCGGTACATTGGCAAAGCCGATATTTGCCACCTGACAGCTACTGAGTAGGTCCCAGCCCATACCTTTCGATCCTCTCTGACTGCTCCCTAGGGTATGCACGCGCTCCGGCTTTTGTATCCTCCGCCTGTCTCATATCCACACAGTGTCGACACCTCGCATCGGTTATTGCCTCAGCCGTTGACCACGTCGTTACCCCAACATGCGATTTGATGCGGGCGTCGTTGGGTATACCGGACATGTGCTGCGCACCTCCTCCAACCTACGTTCAACTTGTCCGCGGTGAACGGTATCACCTCCTTTGCCTCGACGAGGGCCATCCGGACACCGTGAAGGCCTTTCCTGTTCCGGTGGTCGTACAGCTGGATGACTTTTGGGTTGGCGGTGCCGTCGTTCATCCTGTTGATGGTGACGATAATGCTTGGTTGGTCTCTCGCGCGGCGGTTCTCTTATGGGGTCCTGATAGGTCCAGGTGCATTTGGCGTTGGCAGTTTCCTTTGATACCTATAAAAGAAACTCTCATGGTTTCCGGTGGTGACTACGTCGTGGCTACCGTACGTTGAACAGATGCCTCGCGAATGTATTTGCTGCCGAGGTCGTGCACTGCAACCGACCACTGCGTCGGCGCGGCTTTCGCGCATCCTGGCGCTGCCGATGTCTCGCGCGCGGCTCACGTTCCTCTTTTAATCGCACGCTCGAATGCCTCGAGTGACAAGTATAGCCCGAATCAGCGCTATGGTATTACATGAGTAACCGTGTGCCGCTTGGAAAGAAAAACACGCCACAACGCCCGTTAACCGTCTCAAGAAAGATGGGCCATATGAGGTAAATACGACATCACGCCCCTTTGTCGTCAGCAAACCTTCCTTCAGGGAGCAGCTAGCCGCTCGCAACAGCCGAAGTGTCTGGTGCGTTCGACAGCCCGCCCCTGGAAGCAGGCGCGGGGCGAGCCAACGTCTTACGCATCGGTCGGGTGTCGCTCTCTGTTGCTCCCTCGCCGCCTGTCTGATCTATGACTGCAAAGCCCATCGTTAGTACCACGTCATCGGGACCGCAGTGTAAACGTACGGATGGACGCCATTTGCGCCTGCACTTTGGCCATCTGCGCGTGCAAGGTAGCCAGGCTCTCGGCTCGTGTCCTGTCTTCCGCCTGTAGCAAGGCCAGGCTTTCAGAGCCGCGCTTCACTTCTGCCTCCAGCGAGGCTACTTGCTCCGCGCTACGTTTTGCGTTTGCCTCCTGCGCGTCCAATCGTTCGAGACCCGTGTCCCACCGGTCGCCACGCCGAGTCAGACTCTCTAGTCCGGTGATCAGATGTCTGAGAGCGGCGAACTCGGGCGTGTCCGTCTCCTTGAGCGGCAAATGCAAGGGCTTCGCGACAGCCAGCGCTTTGACATTCGCCACGGCGACCCTCTCGACCGCGTTGCTTCCGTTGGCTGCTTCGCTTAAATCGTTAGCTACAGGCCAGAGGCTGTGCAAATCTACCGCACCTGTGCGAGACGGTGTTGCCTTTGGGGCGTGCTGTGGTGGCACTGCGGGCTCTGGTGGCGCGCGTGAGCACGTCGTCGACAGTAACTGGCGTTGGAAAGCAAGTCTACCTTCACTGACAGTCGCGGACTTCGTTGACTTCCCCTTTCCAGTCTGTCGAGTCCTCATCTTCTTGGTGCGTGGTTCAACTGCGACTATTTCTGTTGGCGCATCATCCGGGCTGCGCTCTGATTCTCTGCGTGAGCGCGAGGTCGACGGATACCTTACGTAGCATGAAACTGGCCTGTGCTATGTTCCTGGGACTCGGCTGATTCCCGCCTCTTCCTCTTTGCAGACGTTTGAGCCGTCGCTGTCGTCCTCGGACTTTCATCGGCCTTCTCTTGAGCCCGTGGCCCCCATCTGCCCCTTCCCAATGAGTGCGAGCATTTCTGTCGCGCGTTGTGACATGGCAGGCACGCGTCATGCGCGGTCCTGATGCACTCGACTTTGCTCTTCTTGCAGCGCTCACACTGAGACGGGACACGTTAACGTTACGCCCGCCTTCGAAGGTGTCAGGGCCTCACTTTACCGTCGTCTCTCGGTCCGGTATCCGCTTCACTCCGGGGCGGAGTCGGAGTCGGATCGGAAGGACCGGGCCTTTTCCTGGCAGATGTGGTCATCATCGGGATGCGGCGGATAACGTCGCCAGCGCGCGCGGCTGGTCTGGTCTGAGGGGGCGGGCGGCCTGCGGGAGTGTGTTGTGTGTCCGGATGCGACACCTTTCTTCCGACTTGTTTGTGTTCGACACCAGCAGTTGGAGTCCGGGGTTTCCGCGCAAGTGATCGGGCTGCATGTAATTGAGCAGAGCAACGGAAGCAGATTTAAACGCAACGGACCGAGAGTGTTCCACCACTGATCGGGGCCTAGGTGTTGTCCGTGCGCCAAGGGGGTGGCCACCATGTCTTGACAGTCGAGGATGGCGCGGAAGTTGACTTCGGCGTTTGAAGCGAATGCAGACTTGACCTGCTCCAGGGCGACTCTAAGGACACCAGGGACAGGTATGTTGGCCCGGGCATTGCAACTCTGTCGGTTAGTAAAGTAGTACTTTAGTCTAGTACAGTAGCAAATGCAAAGTTCCAATACTAGCTGATACATATACATCGTAGTAAAGTGTGTACTTCAGTGCATAGTAATTACTGTGCACCCTTTAAGGTGTTCAGACCTCAGGTATTTTACGGTGCTGTATTTACTTTGCCGCATTACAGTATTTACTACAGGCCCCGTGTGGGCCAATATGTACATAAACAGGGATGCATAGTATTCACTGGTGTTTGGCACGCAGTATTCACTGCGGGTGCACAAGGGACGCGCATTATTTACTCCGGGCACCCAGTAATTACTCCGGGTGGACAGTACTCCTGGCGCGCAGTATTCACTCCAGGCGCGCAGTTTACTCCGTGCGTGCAGAATTCACTCCGCTGCTCAGTATTCACTCCGGGGGCGCTCTGGGCACGCAGTAATTACTCTGGGTGGGCAGTACTCCCAGTATTCACTCCGGGCGCACAATTCACTCCGTGCGTGCAGAATCCACTCCGCTGCTCAGTATTTACTCCGGGCGCGCAGTATTCACTCCGGGCGCGCAGTTTACTCCGTGCGTGCAGAATTCACTCCGCTGCTCAGTATTCACTCCGGGGGCGCTCTGGGCACGCAGTAATTACTCTGGGTGGGCAGTACTCCGGGCGCGTAGTATTCACTCCGGGCGCACAATTCACTCTGTGCATGCAGAATTCACTCCGCTGCTCAGTATTTACTCCGGGCGCGCAGTATTCACTCCGGGCGCGCAGTTTACTCCGTGCGTGCAGAATTCACTCCGCTGCTCAGTATTCACTCCGGGGGCACTCCGGGCACGCAGTAATCACTCTGGGTGGGCAGTACTCCGGGCGCGCAGTATTCACTCCGGGCGCACAATTCACTCCGTGCGTGCAGAATTCACTCCGTGCGTGCAGAATTCACTCCGGATGCTCAGTATTTACTCCGGGCGCGCTCTGGGCACGTAGTAATTACTCCGGGCGCACAGTAATCCGGGCACACAGTATTCACTCCGGGCGCGCATTATCGGGAGCCTGCTTGCAGTATTCACTCCAGGAGCCTTATTTACTTTCACTCTGCGGGCCCCGAGTATTTACTTTCACTCCGCCCGGCACTGCATGCGTGGTATTTAATTTCTGCGCCTTGTATATTGCGGCGTATAGCGTAGGATTCATTGCGGCTGGTAATGGCCGGTGTTCACTATTACGAGGACTTGAGGCAGCCTAGCGTACATAGTAGTAACTACTACGGGTGCCTTGTACATGTGCGGCCTATAGCGTAGTAATCACTCTGGAGAACATAGCCGACCTAAGTCACGACTTGCAAAGGTTTTTTGTTACCGCAAGGCTCACAGTCCAGACTCGTGGAAAAAATTCATTCGCGCCTACAGCGCATCATCAATAATATTATCTACGTCACCTCCTGGCTGTATGAGGTCGGCTCCATCCAATCTGCCCGCCGCCGTCAACGCAGAAGAGTCCAGCTCGTCTGACGAGTCCTCCTCACCACCCTCTGAGCCCGTGCCATCGTCAGATTGTGCGCTGCCCTCCGTTTGCGCACCGTAATCGTATCGTGGAGCGGAGTCGGCAATGCATGTCGCGGGCTCGTTGGAGACCTCTGGCCAGAGATCCGGCAGCTCCAAACCCGCAAGGAGGGGCTTCCAGAACGCGATGAACGAGTCCCCAATCTCGTCGAACTGAGCAGCTTGACGGCGGGCATATGCATTCAGTCCTGCCACAATATCGGGGCGGACATCAGGCCGGCTGTTGAGTAAGGCCCTCCACTCGTTTGCCCGTGCGCGCATAAAACGTACCGCGCGTACCATTTCAACTTGTAGTAGCTCAATCTCTTCTTCCCAACGCTCAACACGGGCCTTGGCATTTACCCAGTCTACGCGGACACCTATAACAGAAGCTCAGTAAGGGAAACCACGCGTCGAAACAACTTGCACGTACTGTCTGTAATCTCTGCCTCCGTTGCATCCTCGTCTGCCCCTGGAACATCGCGGATGTCCGGTCGTAAGTTGCGCCATATCCAGCTTGCTTCAAAGTGGCCTTTCCCGAGCTG
Source organism: Auriscalpium vulgare (assembly GCA_019915015.1). Classification (NCBI taxonomy): domain Eukaryota; kingdom Fungi; phylum Basidiomycota; class Agaricomycetes; order Russulales; family Auriscalpiaceae; genus Auriscalpium; species Auriscalpium vulgare. Next base: position 55,338 of record JAHBBC010000004.1, on the reverse strand, counting down.
ATTTGGCTCCTGGCGCGGTCCCTTGAGGTCGCTGTCACGCAACTCTCGGAGCTTGTGCCTCCAGTCGCCATCGGGGTCGAGCTACTCGAGAGCGGAATACGCGGCACGGTAGCGCTGCGCATGACGCGTAACCTTCTCCATCAGCCGCGTAATGAAGGTCCGCGCACGCGTGTTTGCGTTTTGCCCAGGGCCTGCAATGTGTACGCGCTTGAAGTGCACATGCGTGTGGCGGATACGTAGAGAGCGGCGCACCTGTCGAATTAAGAGAGTCAGTTGTGCACTCAGTATGCTCGAGCGGTCAATCACGCACCTGGTAGAGGGCGTCCTCAGCCTGTGCTAAGCGTAGCCGTCGCTCCTTGTCGGCCAGCCCAGAGACACATCCTGTGCGACGCAGCTCAAGCGGGAGCTGCGATGGCAGATACAGAACCTCGTTCTCAGGGTGATCACTTGCTGAGGGCGTAGTGTTGAATGCCAAGGCATCAATGTCTGTGTCCTGCGAGTTGGAGAGCAATTGAGTGACGCATGGAATGTAGAGTTGTTGAATGGGGCGCCAGGATGCGAGTCTGTGCCGGAGCACAGCCTGCTTCTCCCGCAGCGCGACTTTCTCGACGCTATTGTGCCGGTCCTTTGGCGTTCTTCTGCTCCGACGAGTCTTTCCTGATGACTCCGATGCCTCCGGATCAATGCGGGCGCCGGCAGCAACACTCTTGGCCTTCTCCCGTACGAGACGTCTGGGCAACAGTTAGCAGCATTAGTATAGCGACAATGAATCGACGTACTGTTGCTCCTCCAATTCAAAACCGACCGTCAAGAACATGCTTGCTGTCGTCTCGTGAGGCGATAGCTGCCCTTGGACCGCCTCCCGTGCCTCCTCTTCCGCCAGTTCAAGGCGCACATCAACCAGGGACATTGCTGTGCGGACGATCCGGATCAATAAGAGGAATGCAAATGGGGAAGCGGAACTTACCAACAACCGGCTCCTCGTATGGATTCGGCGCCGTCTTGTCGATTTCATATGCACGCATCATTTCTGTCCACTCCTCCTGCGTGTCCTGCGGGATGTTCTCGCAGGATTCATCAAATGCAATGCGCTGCTTGCGTAGCGCCTCCACTGCAACCTTCAAGCTCTTCTTCACGGCTTGCGCTGCAGATTCCGTGGTGCGTGACATCAGCTACTGCTTCTTATCATTCAGGGTCGCACTCACGAATTGATATGGTCTTGCGCCAATTGATGCCGCCGCACGCATCATCTAGATTCTCTTGACGTGCCGGGCCTGTCATCTCGCGTGTACTCAACGCGAAGCCGTTGAGCTCTGCCCACCCCGTCTCTACCCCCTCTCCATGTGTGCGCCCCACTCCCCACGTATTGTTGAGCGAGAATTCTGTCTGGCACTTGGGGCCGTGTGCGATGAGGTGAAACTTCGGAACACCCCACTTAAGTCGCAGGGCCTCCGGATCAATGTGGAAATTGACCGGGTATCTCGGCATGCGGGTCTGGAAGTTCTTTGAGAACGAGCATGCGATGTCATAAGAGATGTAGAGCGTCTTGATGGCCGGCGCAGACAGTGCGAGTGCAGATAGCAACATATAGTCCATGCTTGCATACCTACCAAGCCGTTAATGAAAGCTGTTTGGACTTAGAACAATAGACGTACCTTTCACCAAAGCGGAGATCCCCAACAGAATGTCGAAGGTAAAAGCAGTGCCTCGAGCAGACGACAGCCCCGACGCCGTTGATGCTGAACCGGCGTTGCGTCGGCATGTTCGCCTTGTCGACCGCGGCGTGATTGGAATCACAGTACTTCGGCTACATTGCAGTCTTAATACAATCGTGATTGATAGATAAGGATATTGCGTACCTCTGGTTCGTGCTGGTACTTCTCGCAGTGAGCGCTGTACGTCTTTTGCTCGACAAAGTAGCTCCATCCAGGAGACAGCTCAGTGTCGACGAGACCGCGATTCTTGAGCTTCATCTTGAAATTCGCGTCCATGGCTAAGAACATAGCGTGCTTCCATCTGTATGAAAGGTATGAGTAATAGCTGATGTGCAAAAGAAGCCGACCTACCGCTCACTGTCCGGTGCATCTTCCCAGCCGTCCGGCATATTTACGCCGGGCTGCGGGCACTGCGGGCACTGCACAACAAGCGCGCCCGGTGCCGTTGCCTCGATACCAGCAGGATCATGACCGCGCGCTGACCGTTTGAGCGCACGGACATTTCGATAAAAGCGTGCCACCCGGATGAATTCTCGGTAGCGGTACTACGGCCATGCGTTAGCAAGGAAGTGCAAGAATGATTAATTGACGGACCTTTGGAGGACGTGTACCAATACCATCCGTGAGGCGAACAAGGCTGCACCAGAAGTCGTACGCATTGAGTTTGCTCTGGAGATTGAGAGCATGAAATGTCTTCAATGTGCGCAGGGTAATTGCAGTCTGCGGACGTTCGATAGTCGCAGGCCAGAGGGAGGCACGAAGGAGTTGGGTGAAGTGATGTGCGGCGCCAACGATGCCGCACTCGCAGAAGTCAATGTAGACTTCGTGAATGCCGCTTATGTCAATGACTGTCATGGGCGTATTTTTGACGAGGGGATGAGGACAGATACCGCCGCCATGGCCGAGTTGAAGGCGCTGACCGGCAGCGCAGAGCGTGTACTTCTCGAAATATTGGCCGTTCCATCTCTAGTGTAGACTGTTAGAATGAAATGGCCGCGTTGATGCGAATCAGCACGCACCTCAATACGATGAAAGGGAAGCCTCTCATGCTCAAGCACAACACAGTTGCTGCAGAAATGCTCCCCTGTCATACAGCTTGCGCAGCGGATCTCTCTGTCCTTCGCCTTGCAGCGACCGCAGATGGGTAGGTTTTCGTTGTCTCCAAGACCCTCCATACGGAGCAGTTCATCGACAAACTGCGAGCGGAATGGGAGCCATGCATCAATAGGTTTGCGCGCACCCTAAGTTTTGATTAGTTTCGAGAGGGCAGAAATCTGTGTGAAAGAACGCGCCCGTCCTCGTCGCCGCCGCCGCCGCGGTACCGCAATATCTTCCACATGGACGATCTGAGAGTCTGGGAAGTAATCTGGGGTGTCCTCAGGCTCGGGAGGGGGTTCAAAATGGAGAGACGGAGCTGCGGGGACCTCGACATCCTCGACATGATGAGAAGTCGCATGATTGAGCTTCCTCTTTTGCCTGCGGCCTGAGCCAATCGCAATATTGATATGTCGGGAGGCGACTTGTGTCGGCGGCACCTGGTCAGCATCGTCAGTCGCTCTGGTGACAGTAACAACGGCTTGTTTTCGTTTGCGGCGAGGGCCAGGCATGGGGATACAACACAGAGAGGATATGTATTACATAACACTACTACGAGTTGAAGACAAGGGCGGGCACGGTGAGGACATGGCGGGCACGGAGGGGACACGGCGCAGACACGGCGGACACGGCAGACACATGGGGGATCAACATTGCATCAGAATCCGTACACACGCAGAAAGTATGCCCTGCGAACCCTGCAACGGTGACATTCAGCGTCGATGAGAACAAGAAATGAAAGGCAGACGTACCCTCGACCGCTGAAAATGAACATTTCTTCAAACAGCGAAGCCTCGTATACGTCCGTACCATGCTGTATGATGTCGATCTCCTGATGTAAGCCCGCGATTAACCTACGATGCGCGTGGACCTCCGTCTCCGAGGCCGTGTTGGTGTCTTGCAATCTTTTGACATGCTCCAGCTGCTCCTTGATAGCGACACGTACGTTTTCAATGTAGAGCGGCATCCAATTGTCGCCGTGGGCTGCCATCAGGTCCTCGCGATGGTTTGTCCAATCTTGCCAGACACCTTCCTCGAGGCGACGCATTTGCGGTGTGCGCAGGGGATCTTCGTCCTTCGAGATGGAGGCTATATCACTCCTGAATGGCCTAGGCATTCATTGTTGAGTAAAATGAAGCCTATGAGGAAAGCTAGAACGTACGTAGGCAAACGGAAGTGCCGCACAATCTTTCGTGCATGCTCGACGCGAAGGCGCTGCTCCTTGCTGACCTTACGGCGACTTGCACGTTTGACGCTATTGTATGCCTTCTGGTACTCGCGGCGCTGGTCTTTATGTCTGCACGAAAGAAAGAAAATGCAGAACTCAGTACGTTGCCTGGCCTACAACATGGACGATCACGCACCTTATGTAGTCCTCCCGCCGTCGATCAACTTTGTCAGGCATTCAGTGAAATTATGACGAGACGACGGTGACTGGGAAACGGTGTGGGGATGAGCAGTGAGGAAGAGGCACAGAGGTATGAGTGGAGGTCAGAGTGAAGGCGCGCAAGCCAAGAAAGGCGTGCAAGCCAAGAACAGCGCGTCAAGCTACTCCTCACACAACATATGCACGATCTCTCCACTACTTCACATCGTCAGCAATCGCAGTCCTCTAGTACAGTAGGGCATGTATATACATTATATATGTCGTTGCCAGAAGTCGTAGATCGGCTCATTCGTCTCGCTGCTGAGTGAACAAGATGTTTGAGACACCTCTAACGCCTGATACGCCTGTCCAAAGTGCGCGTTCAACACCACTCGTTGCAATCACACACGATTGGACGCAATAAATCTTATGTTCACACCAATCTGATATATGCCAACCAAAACAAGAGCATGATTCATTCTATTTAACGACGGAGAATGTATCTACTGCGGATGATCAAGTAGCCACAGATGGGCCGCACCGACCGTACGAAAGCCCCTCGACAAGAACCCAGGATATCCAATAACAAGTGCGCTGGCTTCAGGCCTGTTGGCGGTCGTATTGTCAGAGTACGATCGGTGTCAGAGGGTGTGATCGCGGCTCACGAATTGGCAAAGATTCCACGCTTGCGTCCACGAGCGACTGCGAGGTAGGGCCAACCACCACCGGCAGGGCGACCGCCGCGTCCTTTGAGATACTCTTCCCGGCCTTCTTCTGATAAGAAATGAGCACATGGGCGCCGAGCATTGGGAACAAGGTCTTACCAATATCCGCAGAAGAGGCGATAAGCGCGATAAGCTCGCCACTCGAAAGCAGAGGCAACGGCAGAGCTGGCTGTGTTGCCACTGCGGGCAGTGGACCAGCTATGGCGCTGCGTTGCGCAGGCTGCAAGACCGTGGAGGATGCGTCACTCTCGTGCGCTCCGGGATTGACAGGAGCTTTAGGCTGGACCGGCGCTTTGACTTGATCGCCGCTGTTGACCGACAGACCTGCAAGATGGGCAGTCACTATGGCCACGGCAACATCGGACTCCCGGAGAGCTTCTTCGGCATCGTGGAACGAGAACACCTTGCGATGATTGGCTTTGATGATGGGAAGAATGGACCCAACGACAGCCCTGGAGCATGGCGTAGTATGAGACGCATGGAAAACGACAGCACGAGCGGGAAACATACCAGTTAGTGTATATCCCACGATATTTGCCATCCAGGATCACATAGTATGCTCTCGCGCCGGGGACGAACACCTCCGTGTAGCTGGGGAGGCGCTCATCGGGCGGGAGACCCTCGGTAACTGGGTGGCAAAATGAGCACACACATTGAGGAATTAAAAATTGAGAGACGCACCTGAGGCGTTGGGAGTGCTGGAGGGCGGAGGAAATGAAGTCATCGTATGTCGCAGCACGTCGCTGGGGGGCGGGGTGATGGGGCAGACGATAGTGATCGAGGTGCCGATCGCGCTTTATATAAGGCAACGCGCGCGTCTCACGCACGGTCCCCTCGGCCGGGACTCCTGAAAGTAAAATGGATCTAGGGGACATAGTAAAATTGGCGGAGCTCAGTACGGGTCTGATGGCGGAGTAGCTGAGTGAAAACTTCCCTTTCTCCACCATTTGCACGCGTCCTCTTGCTCCTCCTTGCATCGACATGTGGGCCACTGCTGAGCAGAGCGAATGGCTGCTCGCGCACCTTGCTGAGTACAAGGAGGCTCAGGCAAAGGGCTCGCTTGTTGTGAAGGAGCTTTGGCCGAAGTTCTACTCAGAATGGTTCCTCGCATTTCCGGAGACGATGGATGGGTCTACGAAGCCAGCTGTCAAAGGATGCCCGGACATCCACAAGGTCAGTAATTCATTCACACCATGGAGTGCGTCATAATACTCATCTATGCATTTTAAAGCGCATCAGGCAATGGTTCAACAACAACTCACGCGATACCGTCCGTGCCAGCACTCGCCGACGCGGCGGTATTCTCAATCTGGCCGCAAAGGCGCCTCGCAAAAAGCCGGAGCATCAAATCTTCCAACAGCTCTACTGGAAGAGGCTGAAGCCTCTGGTTGACGACGCGTGGGCGAAACACATTGCCGACCTTCCTGAGGGCGAAGTACCTAACGACGATCGCAAGCTCGCCTTCCAGAACGAAAAGTGTAAGCAACTGTTAGCGGAGGAGCCAGAGGACGTCCGCGCAGCCGTCAAGGCGGCGCGTGAGGGCGATGAGGTGGAGGACAAGTCGGATGAGGCAGCCGTTCGACGGTAAGTGCGTGTTCGTATAGCAGGATAGCCGAGCAGCTCACCATTTGCTTCCCCAGGAATGTGGAGATGTTGCCGGATACGTTGGCGTTGGCCGTTAGCCAGGTTAACGACTTGACGAACTGGACCTGTACGATGCTTGTCGGCGGGCCGTCGCCTGATGGCGATGGCAAGATCATTTCATACGCGTCAGTAGTGAAGAATATACTATCTATGTGTGCGTGCTCACCGCAATCAATCCAGACTCCACACGCGCCTTGAAGATGGTCGCAACTTCGCCACCATGTACCCAGAATTCAAGGAAAAGGTCGAGCAGCCGTTCCGCACTTTTCTGCGTAGCGTGTATCGTGAGTCGTGTCCATTTATTCGACAAGGAGTAATGAGCTCACCTCATATTCAGCAAATATTGGCAATACAGTGTCCAGTGCGGCTGCGGGTGCATCGGAACCCAAAACCGTGACGTCGTCCGACACAGCGCAGTCCTCCGTCCCTGACTCCGCGCAGTCGTCTAATGCGTCGGCCGATGACAAAGCGCCAGTTCATCAGTCATCTGGGAAGAGGCAGCGGTCGAAAGCAAAGCGCAGGAAGTCCACGGAGGCCAGCGATGAGGCGACATCTGAGGAAGAGGCCGACATCGATGACTACGAGGCCGACAGAATCGAGGATGTCGAACCTGCTCCCATTGTGACGGCACCTCCAAAGCGGACGGCGTACGAGCAACAACGTTTTGCTAACATCGAGAGGAATCAGCAGTTGCTGAGAGATGCCGGCGTTTTACCTTCAGACAAGCCGCAAACAGTTGAGGAGAAAGCGGCGGCTGATAGAGCCATCCAGCGCGAGAAGCTTGCTGCTCTGGCTCTGGAGACCGGACCACCGCGGCACTCCGAAAGGATCAAGTCCAAAGAACAGCCTTCGTGAGTGTCTCTGGTGTTTGTGCAATGAGAGATGCTGACAATGCGTTGACCAGAGTTGACGACGAGCGCCAAGTCGACAGCGCAGAGCCCGGCGCCGGTGATGAACTAGGCCGGCAGTCCGCAGACGCGGAAGTCCCACCTCATTCATCTGGCGCTAGTGCTCCGACGACTATCGCACCTGCGCAGACATCGAGCATAGCGACGACGACGGCGCACCAAGAGCCTGAGTCCAACTCTTCCCATATCCATGGCAGCTCTTCGTTGGCCGCTGACGACGCGCTTCCTCCGGCATCCACTTCACCTGATGCCGCCATTCCTACGACCCTCCCCGCGGCTGTACCACTCATTGACGAAATGACACCGTCCGAGAGCGCCACTCCGGATACGACATCCGCAGAAGACCGCCCACGCTGGCCAGCATGGCTAATCACCGAATATGAGTATCTCCTGGAGGCGATTGATGGCGACAACGGGTGGACGACGCTGGTAGAAAGATGGGTCGCGATTGAGGACCTGATGGGATTTCCCTCTGGCAAGGTGCGTGTCAATTTCGCCTTATCAATCAGCAACTGATATCCGAACCTTCTCTCAGGGAAAGAACTTCCAGCTGTCGAGTACGGGCAGTCGCCCCACCGAAGTTAGCCGCTGGATTCGCAGCCGCGATTATTCGAAGCCCCCGTCATCCTCGACGTCGACGCCTATGCCGACAACTGGCGGATGTGGTGGATAGGTCTCCAGCCGGAGTGGCGTGGTGCAAAATGGCCATTGAAGAGACAGGCGCGTCCCTCCGAGGAGTGGCAGAGCTGCATGAAAGGTGGGCGCACTGGCTTTGGGCTCGTGCTGTTTTCCCTCTGCTTCTGGTACGGCGCAACGATGTCAGTGACGGAGCAACGGGAATGGGAATCGGCGCTGGAGGATGTATTGTGGGTCGCAGACAATCTCGTCTCACGCTTGCAGAACAAGCAACCGGCAGTCAGCGAGAGCCTGGTGCTTGAGGAAGAAACTCACGCCGGGAAGAAGCGATCTGCGGACTCCTCCGGAGAGATCAAGTCGCCTGAAAAGAAGTTTGTCCTTCATATTGTGATGGAATACATTTGCTGACGGTCACAACCAGGCGCAAATCAACGGGCAAGTCAGCGCCGCGCAAATCAGCACGTCTCGCCGCCTAATGCGACGGTGCACGATTATTCAAGATACCCAGTTGTTACGACCCGTGCTGGTGCTTCAACACGCGTCCCGGAGTATTCGTCCCGGAGTATTATTGCTCGGTTGTGCGGCGTTCAACATGTCGCTTTTTCCTGGTTCCCCTGATACGGTACTGCTCGGCGCTCAACACGCCGTCTTTGTACGCCTGCTTCTCTCGGTGCTCAACGCACTGCATATCTGTGTATGTTCTGTTGCGTAGCCCTTTCTTTGCTACCCACTGTACTCTCGACTCTCGCGCGTCAATGATAAAGGTTGCATTTAACTTCGTCTGTCTGAGTAGCACATAGTAAACACTGTGCGGACTCTACGTGAACTTCGCATTTCCCGAGCCCACAAAGAGTATATACTTCCGTCTGCCGATCTCGACAAGTCGAGTGGTCCAAAAGTAAATACTATGTGATTGCAGCGCCAGATGGCGCGCAGGCAATAATAAATACTACCGCATAGGGTCTGGCATGAATATCCGGGTAGAAGTGAATTCTGGGGGATCCAATTCAAAGTAAACACCATGTGATCGAGGTGGGGGACCGCGCGCAGGCAAGAGTGAATACTACGCGGACAAGCCTGGCCTGAACAGCCGAGTGGTATTGGGGCGAAAGTAAACACTATGTGATTGCGGCGCGGGACCGTGCGCAGGGCCTGGCCTGGATATCCGAGCAGAAGTTAATACTGGGAGATCCCATCAAATGTGAACACTTACTGGGAGATCCCATCGAAAAGTGAATACTACTGTACCATTTCGGAGACATGCTCGGGTCACAGGTCACAGGGGCCCGCGAGCAGAGCATATTTCGCACTTGGTCACAGGTCACAGTAAGTTGCGAGCATGTGCACGTACTTGGCGCCAGTTGCACGAATGTCCAGTTGACGGTTAGGCGCTGGGGTACAATTCTCGTGATGTTGACTGTCGAGATCACAAGAATTGTACCCCAGCGCTTACTAGTGCACTGCCACCCCGCCGGAAGTTAACATCATGTGATCGAGCATATTTTTTGCTCGGTCACAGGTCCCGCTGTCCCGCGAGCACTTCCAGCCGAACGAGCATATGGAATTTATGGTCACAGGCTGACCCCCGCGAGCCTATCTCCGAAATGGTACAGTATGTGAGCGCGGCGCGGGACCGCACGCGGGCTAGAGTAAATACTGCGCGCGCAGGGCCTGGCCTGGATATCCGAGCGGAAGTGAATACTGAGTAAATACTGCGCGCGGCCTGGATATCCGAGCGGAAGTGAATACTGGGAGATCCCAGCGAAAGTAAACACTTACTTGGAGATCCCATCGAAAGTGAATACTATGTGAGCACGGCGCGGGACTGCACGCGGGCAAGAGTAAATACTGCGCGCGGCCTGGATATCCGAGCGGAAGTGAATACTGGGAGATCCCAGCGAAAGTAAACACTTACTGGGAGATCCCATCGAAAGTGAATACTATGTGAGCGCGGCGCGGGACCGCACGCGGGCTAGAGTAAATACTGCGCGCGCAGGGCCTGGCCTGGATATCCGAGCGGAAGTGAATACTGGGAGATCCCAGCGAAAGTAAACACTTACTTGGAGATCCCATCGAAAGTGAATACTATGTGAGCACGGCGCGGGACTGCACGCGGGCAAGAGTAAATACTGCGCGCGGCCTGGATATCCGAGCGGAAGTGAATACTGGGAGATCCCAGCGAAAGTAAACACTTACTGGGAGATCCCATCGAAAGTGAATACTATATGAGCGCAGCGCGGGACCGCACGCGGGTAGAGTAAATACTGCGCGCGCAGGGCCTGGCCTGGATATCCGAGCGGAAGTTAATACTGGGAGATCCCAGCGAAAGTAAACACTTACTGGGAGATCCCATCGAAATTGAACACTATGTGAGCGCGGCGCGGGACCGCACGCAGGCAAAAGTAAACACTGCCCGTGCAGGGCCCGGCCTGAATATACGAGTGGAAGTAAATACTGCAGACGGAAGGTAAACACTTTGTGAGCGTCCCGCGCGGATAAAAGTAAATACTATGTGAATTACTCACTACAGTACCCATCCCGAGGCCTGGAAAGTAGAGCAAAGTGATTACTACGCCGCCTATAGAGCCCCACCAAAGTAGATGTTATTGCAGGCACATAGTAAAGTTCTACATTCAGTTGGTATTGATACTTTCGATTTGCTACTCTAGTAGGCCAAAGTTTACCTTAATGACAGACAGGGCTCGGCATTGTTCTGGTACTGGACTGTTTCTGTCTGTGCAAATGCATTAGCATACCCCGGAGTCCGTAGGATCATACATACCACTTCACGGGCGAGGTTCTGGAGGTAGGAAGACAGAGGGAGGGGCCCTAACTCTTGCAGCTTCTTCGCCGCTTCGACAATGCGCGCCACACGTCTGTTGAACTCGCCGTGCTCTTCTATGGCAGCCATGGTTACAGCGGAGAGGATAGAGTGGAAGGGAGGTGCGTTGGCGTGTAGGTACCTCCGCTTCCGCGTGTTCCCACGGCGCGGTGTTCATAAGCGGCGGACCGCCACACGGCTTGCGCGCGTCTCTACTCCCACCATGGACGATCCCACAGGCGATCCCCAGCTGGTGGCCCCTCCATTCCTCTTTTCGCTTAAGTTTAAAGGCGACGGGAACGGTACGTCCTTACATTGGATAAACCAAATTTTGGGCGATCTAACACCAAGGGCAGAGACGAGCACGTCGCAAGACAAGGAAGGCCTGGACAACGGTGACCACGGGCAAGGTCCGTGACATGCTGCTCTTCTGGCGCACTAAACTGAATCACCTGTTCGCACAGTCAAAGTCATCGAAGGCAACCCCACCGGCGCAACCTCTCCTGACCTCATGGACCGGGCGAGTGCCGAAGGGCGCGGTGAGTTTCGCGCCGTCCATCATTGCTCGTGCAGGTTTCTCATCATCCGAGCAGCCGTTCAACTCGAGGGCATCGCAGGAACCGGCGCCACCCATGCCTCAAAATCAGGAGCGAGCACTGCGACCGAACCGCCAGGTGGGTCACATGCGTCGTGCAAGGACGCTCGCTCATTGCCATTATCAGACCCTGGTGCAGGCCCGACTGCATCGGTGGCTGCGAATGCAGCGCACGGTGGTGAAGGCGTGCCGGACATCGTGATGGATGAGATTCATAACCTCGTTGAGAGAGGAGAGGTGCGTTGACTTGTACCTCCGCTTCTGGTCGTTCCCGCGGCGCGGTGTTCATAGGCGACGGATCCGCCACACAGCTTCCGCACCCCGCGGACGACCCGACAGACGATCCCCCGCTGGTGCCGCCGCCGTTGTTGTTTTCGCTTGGGTTCAAAGGCGAGGCGAACGGTACGTACTTACATTGTATAACACCAGTAAGACGATCTAACACCGCATGCAGAGTCAGGCACGTCCCCGGAAAAGGAAGGTCTGGACAGCGGTCGCAACGCGCAAGGAGAGGTGCGTTGGCGTGTACCTCCGCTTCTGGGCGTTCCCTCGGCGCGGTGTTCATAAGCGACGGGCCCGCCACACAGCTTCCGCACCCCATGGACGACCCGACAGGCGATCCCCCGCTGGTGCCGCCGCCGTTCTTGTTTTCGCTTGGGTTCAAAGGCGAGGCGAACGGTACGTGCTTACATTGCACGCTTTAAACATACTAACACCGCATGCAGAGCCGCGCACGTCTCCGGACATGGAAGGTCTGGACAGCGGTCGCAACGCGCGAGGTCCGTGATGTCTTACTGTTCTGGCGCATTAACCTCAATCGCCTGTTCGTACAGTTGATCCGCCCGAAGGCAACTCCACCGGCGCGACCTCTACCGACCTCACGGATCGGGCGAGAGGCAAACGGCGTGGTCAGTATCGTATCGTGCATCCTTGCGCGTCCCCGTCTCTCATCATCCCGAGCAGCCGTTGAACCCAAAGGTATCGCGGAAACCAGCGCTGCCCATGCCTCACACTCGGGAGAGCGCGCTTTGACCGAACAGCCAGGTCGGTCGCACGCGCCGTGCAATGACGTTCGCTCATTGCCACTTTGTCAGACCCGGGTGCAGGCACGACCGCCTCGGTGGCCACGAACCCATTACGCGATGGAGAAGGCGTGCAGGACATCGTGATGGACGACGTACCTGAGCTCGGTGAGTTGCAATGGGGGCCTGCGCGCGAGGACCGCTGACGAACGCGGTGGCAGAGACGGGCCTGGAGCCAGTAAAGGAGCTCCAGCCGAGGGCGGGCCTCGTTGAATATGGTGAGTTGCGCTGTGAGCCTGCCCGTCCGAATTACTGACGAGCGCGGTGACAGAGCCAGGACCGGTGCCAGGAAATGAGCCCGAGCCGATGGAGAACCTCGACGGATACGGTGAGTTCGAAGTTCCTGTGACGAAACCGACGCATGACGCGCACTAGACCGAACTCTTCTCCTTCGTTGGAGGGCGAGAACGTTGATCTGGCAGCAGCCGCGAGTATTCAGTGCGTTCCGTCGAACATATCTTGTTTGTCGTTTAGCTAAATTTCCCACAGCCGGTGAAACATTGGCGGAGACTATGTTGCGTGTTGATCTTCTTCAACGAACCGACGCTGCTTTTCGAGACTGGGACAGGTGGGACCAGGTGGATCAGCTGGGATCCGAAGCCGGAGCCACAATACAAAACTATATATCCTATCTCGACGATCTCCTTCACGACCCTCACCATGTGTAATATTTTGTGAATAATAACGCGGTTCAGGTGAAGCGGCCTAACGACTGTACAGTGCAGACATGGCTCTGTCAAGACTGGCGGCCACGCGGTGTTTCTCTACGCACGCAGCCACTATGACGCTCGCCGCCTTTGCGCGCAACAAGCGGACGTCGTCTACCATCCTTGGCGCGCGTCTCTCGACACCCAATCGAAAGTGGTCTGTGTTAATATGGCTGCGACTGAGGAAGAAGCTACGTAGGACATAAATGAGCTCTTACCTGCGGCCAAATCAAGCACCCAAAGTTTTTTCTTCTCCGGTTGATCTCTCACCATCTGTCTGAACTTGAGTCATGCGGTTTAGTTATAATAGAGTCCAGGTACGCACCTGGTTCGCCGACCATCGTTCGGAGCAGTCTGAGAGGGCCCACTTAATCTCGCTCTGATGAAGCTGACACTCTTCCCACCACGGATTGGCGATGCGTGCCTCTGTATAGCCCATAGTCTGTTGCTCAGGTCCCTGCGGCAGCATGCTGTAGATGACGTCCAGGTTGTCTTCCACGACGGCCGCCGATCGTCCGTACCAGCGGATATCGCAGACAGGCTTCGTTATGTAAAACTCGTCGGTCTCCTCTAGTATCTGCATCCCCAGCAAGGCTGGTATGAATTCCTATAGGTAAAGTATACGTGAATTGACAGCGAAACGTTGCCGTTGTACGCACAACTTCGCGGGCAATGCCTTGAGAGAACCAGCGGAGGTGATTCGAGTAGAGGGGCAGTGTCCGGTATGCCAGCCGAATGCGGGCAGTGGCGGCGTACAGTTGTGCTGTTTCCACGTTCTCTGTAAACGGACGCCATCTCTGGTTGACTGAACTCTTCGTGCGAGCTGAAGTCATGACTGGCGGCGATGATGATGCGCGGGATGAAGACGCGTGTGAGTCGGCGCCCGGTAGCGCCTGTAAAGTCGTTGTCACGCCGCGACCTCGGCTTAACCACGCTCCTCATGCTGCCCGAACTAGCTCGCACTGAACTCCAGCACTTCGTGAACGTTGTGACTCTGCGACTGTATGAGGCCGCAATACACTTCTCCCATGGCATCGTGGCGGGCGATTCTGCCGCCCGCTTGAAGGAAGAGATGGTGCGCGGTGTCCTGCTGCACCTTACCAACGGGCTCTGACGCCGCACACTCACATGTTAGGATCTGGTTACCTACCTCTTCGGGGTAGCGTCACTCGGCCAAGTGACCCTCGTCATTCCCAAGGCTCTCCGCCTCTGTATGCCAGAGCTGAAGGCCGGCACCCTTCGCTGGGAGATGATCAGAGCCGTCCCTTACACCCCGGCTGAGTTACCCGATGACGCTATGGGACTCTCGGAGTGGTGGATCGATACCAGCGCGTCAACGGCGCTTGAGGAGGTCACCGCCTACCTCGAGTACTGCATCGAATCAGTGAATGTCTCTAACCACGAGCGCGCGCATAGCTCTAACATCTTTCTTTAGTCTAATGTGCCTCGATACGGTTCGAGGTGGGACACGTTTGCGAAGGCGAGGCATTACTCGAAGGCATGCGACGCCGTTTTCATGAACGGCGCTCGGCATGCGCGGCGCGCCGCTGTTGAGCAAAAGAGCGTCTGCGTCATGTTATCGGATATCATGGACAGAATATACGCAGCCTAACGTGGTCTCAGTTTACGCTGCGGCTGTATGTACGTCGTGGCAGTTTGCATTTCAGTCTGCGCGAGGTGCTTTGTTGGCCCGAAAATGGACCGCTCGTGCTTGCCGCGCTGGTTCCCGGTCATAGCGCCGGCGAAGGCCGAATCGTATAAAACGGGTGCCCGCGGTTCTTCTACGCGGCTTATCCACCATGGCGCCCATTTCGGACATGCATGATTCCGACGCGGAGGACGACGGGCTCTCCCAGACGTGGCAGGGGTGACTGTTTCTCGTCTGCTTAAAGCAATTGTGCTCTGACATGTGGACAGGCGTGTCGCTGCTGTTGGCCAGGTCTTAGGGGGCGTCGACGTATTCGTCCTACCGAAGCTCTGCGAGCTTCACTGGGTGTGGAAGAACAACCTGCTCGCCCGTAGCGATGATTTGGACGCTATTCAGCCGCCCACGCGGGTTTTCTACCACGGACGCGTTGTCGCACTAAACATGGTAGACGATTACTCGCTGCCACTGGCCGAAGTCAGCATATCCGTGATCCCGATGGACAAACACGTCTTCTACTCTGCGGAACATATGCTCTACACGGCGAACCATCTTCTCCATGGAAGTCCTGGTCCGTAATCGTTTACGTTGACGGTACTACTGCTAATGTTTACTCAGCTAAGCGTCGGTCCAACTCGTGTGACGTTGTAACGGCAATGCGCATCCAGGTCCGAGAAGAAAACGGGATGATTAAGGTGCGTAGGTTATACCGTAGGGCATCACGATCCTTTCTCATCGTCGGCCCAGGTCAAACAGTTCAGATCGGTGTACGACACGATCGGCACGACGTGGCCAAGAGGCGACGCTGTGACGCTCCCTGCCAGAGAGATCGGCGTGGGCGACATCGTCATGGTGGAGGCCAACATAGAGCGCCGAATCGTTTTACACGGTGGGATCGAAACAATGTTCACTGTATTCCGGCTGGTGAAGGTGTTCAGGCTGGCATATTGGTCCCACAACATTCTCATAGACACGCCGTAAAACAAGTTCAATCGGATTGATGTTTCCTGCGTGTCGCCGCCGGTTACCGTGCCTGGTTTAAAACCGTCAGGACGTGTGCTTTACGTTGCGTATCTCTGCGTGACTGTTGCGCCTTGCCTTTCTCACCTGAAACCGTTTGATGGGGCACCTTGTGTCCTTTCGTCGACATCGGTTGCCAGGTTGAAATCCCGGCCCTCTTCGGATCACCGGCCCAGCGCGCAGTAAATGCGACGATCATGCGCTGTGTTCCCTCTCAGAGCCGGATGGGTCCCATGCGCACCGCGCCCTCGTCCGCGCGGTGACAAGCGCAACTTCGCAACGCGGTATTGCGCTCGGACAAACACGGCAGACACCATCAGTTGTAGGCGGCGTTCGTATCAGCACCTCGACCGTCGCATCGGAGCGCATCGGTCGAAGCCCCCGTCCGATATCAGGCCAGTGTCCCTGATAACGCCTGCCAGTCGGTTATGCGTTGACGTTATCTTGACCTCGGGCTTCGGTCGGATCTTTGAGCACGCGCGCGGTACGTAGCGCATGTTTGGTCGGAGGTCCCTCGTGTCCCGGTGGGTATCACATGAGCACTGGGCATTCTTCCGCGCGGCGCAGTTATTCCGCAAATTTGACGTTATCTTGACCTCGGGCTTCGGTCGGATCTTTGAGCACGCGCGCGGTACGTAGCGCATTTTTGGTCGGAGGTCCCTCGTGTCCCGGTGGGTATCACATGAGCACTGGGCATTCTTCCGCGCGGCGCAGTTATTCCGCAGATACCGGGACACTGTCGAATAGGTATCGCGCGTGGTCTCAATTTTATGTTGCGGCTTCCGTTCAAGGCATCGGCCGCACTTAGACATCGATAATCAGGCACTCGGTATTACTTACTGCCCATGCTTTCAGCTCTCCAGCGCTCTTCGCATCATTGAGTCAACCTCCTGTCGGACGTCACTTGTGAAAAGCCGATCTTTAGCGCTTGCCCTGATTCGGTGCTCGACTCAATACGCGGGCGTGGATTGACTCGGGCGTGCGGTACAACACAGCGGCCACTGGATCCGGACATCTTTCCTACACTTACTTCACGGGTCTCGTCGCCCGCCCCTGCCTATTCGCCATGGAACTTTTCAACGGTCATCCAGGAAACCTGCCGCTGCTTCCTACCGACCGGTACCGCGTCTTTCACGAGCTCGTTGCTGATGGGGAGGATGGCGAGGTGCTTATTCTGGAGACGCTCGATATAGCGCGTCTTCGTGGTCCCTTGGAGATCGTGTGCGCAGCCCATGATAATAGGTCCGTCGTAGGCTACTGCTTGGTCGCATGTGGCTAATTAAGACTACAAGTAGACTGTACGACAAAGGCAGTCTCCCTATATTGTTCAACCTGGCAGGCTTGCCAACGCGGCGGTATGAAGAGCGCGTACGTGAGTGTGGGACAAACGCCGTCATAACATGGTACGCTTTACGGTCTCGCTATTCGACGGCATGCTCATAATAGGGTTCACAGCGTGCGTACTGGCCAGTGCCCTTCGTTGTTTGTCCTCATGTGTGTCACACAGTTCCCCCGGTTCAAAGACTTTGTCTCTTTCGCGATGAACTCGTCTACCCCAGGCGCCTTTAATAGCCCCCTGTCACCGATATGGCACGGCTATCCAACCTATAATGGTGTTCCTCCATCCAGAGAGTTGAAGATGCGAACAGGGTCGCTGTACTTTATGGTCCACGGCGTGTTTGTGAGAGGCACGCTGATCGATGCCGGGACGGTTGTGTGCGTCCGCGCTTTCCTTCGAGCTGGAGTGCTGGTGGATGCATATGTGTCTGATTCTACAGCATCTTTCGTCCTGACCCGCAGCGTCTGTGTCACAGAGAGTATCACCGGTTTATACGATACTTTCATACAGTTCCCGATCGTCGATGTCGGGGTCGTCGCTTCTTTAACTCTCCCTCCCAACCCGTTGCTCGTATATGCTGAACCGCACTAATTTCACTGAGTTTTCACGTAATGTTAAACGCTTGACAAACGTATCCAACTTAGTGACCATGGTGGGGCATTCCACTGAGCTGCCCCATGGGAGCCGGACCTCTCTCAACCGACGCAAATGGGTATCAGGGGTAGGTCCGGCTTACGCCGGGCCTCTTAAGAGACCGATGTCCCTCCTAATCCTCCCCTCTTCATCCACCCCCCATGACATCCCCCTCGTCCCTGGTTGAGCTTTCACGTACGTGGCAAGGGTGTGTGGTTATTGCCCATCGTCGCGTCTCTAGCACTCACGAATATGCAGCCGTGTTGCCTGCGCTGCGGCAGATTTTCAAAGCGACGACGTGTTCGTGCTGCCAAGCGTCAGCGACCCCCCCTGCATATGGAATAATAACCTGCTGTCTCGTAACATTGTGAGCGACGATGGCACGAGCCTGATTGGTCCACCCATACGCGTGTTCTATCATGGGCGAATTACCGCAATGCATATCGTGGACGAGTACTCGCTCCCCTTGGGAGAGGTGAGCATCTCTGTGCAGCCGTTAGAAGACTCTGTCTCCGTGGCGGCAGAGCACCTGCTCTACACGACGAGCCGGCGAGGCGCACATAGATTCGGTGCGCACTTCTTACGCACCGAATCCGATATGTCACTGACGATTGATCAGTTGCACGCAACAACAACGTTTCTGGTAACATAACGGCGTCTCGTCTTCAGGTGCGCGGGGACGACGGCGCCATTTACGTAAGGTCTTCATACCATCGTCCTGCACATCCTGTAACCTCTGCGCAGGTCAAGCGGTTCAATTCCGTATTCGATACGATCGGCACCTCTTGGCCAAAGGGAGAGGCCAATCGTATGTCTGTGGAGCAGATGGACGTCGGAGATCTCGTTATGGTGGAGGCCCAGGTTCAATACCGCTCCTACTCGAGCGGTCCACAGGGCTCTGGCTTCGCTTGGTTTCGACTGTTGAAGGTGTACCGGCTCGCGTACTGGTCGCACAACGTGCTAATCGATAATTGAGCGCGGCGACGTACAATGCCTTGCTTACGTGAGCGCCCTTATGGCTAGGATGCAATGATCCCACTCGCATGATTTCCGCGCGCGCGTCAGCGTATATGCAAGTCAATGCCCACAGCGGTCAGTGATGCGCCACCCCGTATCTCCACCCCGTATAGGAAGATGCGCGCCGCCGCAGCCTTAATGCGAGCACGTGTTTCGATTCATACGCCACCGAAAACCTCCGCGGCGTGTCCTTCCTTATCGCTACATGGCTGCGATCACGGACATGAGCGGACCCTATTCGATAGCGTTTGATTCCCGCGCGCGCACGCGAGCCGCCAGGACCCCCAGATGGAGGGTATTGCGATGCTATCGGAATAGGCACAAAGGGCGCGGCGGCGTCGCATGACAGCGTTGCGTGAACATCACGCGCTCCGCATGTGCTGATTCAGTTATTGAATGGCGCTTTTATCATGATCGCCCGATCCACTCGCATCTATTGGTTTTTCTCACCCTTGAGTCCGCTGACATCGGTCCTACTTTCTGGCGCACAGTATCTTCGTGAGAGGAAGGCGCGTAGACCCAGGGACCGTGGTCTTAGAGTGTTGGTCGACGCATACCTACCTGATCGCACAGAGGGCCTTATGCTAACCCAGAGCGTCTGTAAGACCCTGTCGAACCAAGACGAACATCACACGTTCATACAATTCCCTCTTATCAACTTTGTAGCTGCTGCATCCCTAGGCCTGCCGCCTCACACGTTGCTCGTGCATGTCGAGCGCCTCTAATATATGTTCTATACGATGCGCTCTGTACTTCCACCGCAGGCTATTCCCCATGTGCCGGCTTTGTTCATAACTCATCCGCAAACTCGGCGAGTCGGGAAAGGGCAAGCTTCGTACCAAACTTGTCATCTACTAGTCGCTAAGCATTCTCTCCAAGGTCTTAACCCGACCGTCGAGCTCTTGTACTCTGCCATCCATTTTATCTACTCGGTTGTCCAGCCTGTCGACGTGATCAATCACCTCTCCCATGCCTTCGCTCACATCGTAAGCCCCCGTTTCCATCGCGTACTCTATGCTGTGGATGTCTGCGCGCAGGCTTGCGATGTCCCTTAGGATCGCCTGTATGGGTTCGACGAGCGGAGCGGTCTCTTCAGGGTCGTCCTTGTTGACATCCGCCTCCTCCACCGCGTCGCCGGCCGACGGCGAACGGCGGGCAGTGTCAAGGTTCTCCTGGGTTTGGCCTATCGCACCATTGAAATCAGGGACGGCTCTGTCTTGGATGTACACACCTGCATCGACGGAGCACATAGCGCCCGTTTGCAAACACCTCACGCATCCACTTTCTTGCAGCTGGTAGCATCCAACGGCACGCTGCGCACACAGAGTGCACGGGGGTTCTCTGCATGCATGAACGCCCAATGAATACGCGCACTTCCGGCGTTTGCTTCGGCACTCGATGCACGTGCGAGCGCTGCTGCGGTAGCAGACAAGCGCACCTTGGATGCAGGCGTCGCAGTAGACCTTAGTAGCGGCATGGGTTTATCAATGCTACGGAAAGCGACCAGTCAATCACGTACGATCATACGCCGCCCCACAAGAACGTCTTTGTTCGGGTTGCCGGCGAGGACTGGGCTGGACATAGTGGCTCTTAGTGGTTTGTCGTTAAGACAGGTCTGGCCAATGACATATTTATTTGCATCTGTTTGGCTGTACCGCTGCTAATCTACCTTCACTTTCTCTGACGCCGACGACATAGGAACATCCTCCGTCTCCTGGACGTCAAGCCTGGCTTTCTTCACCGCTCCTTCATTGTAACCGACACGACGCTTGGGTCGCACGATGACGGCTTGCGTCGATTTCGTGATATCGGCCTCTAGGAGCGACAGGTCGTAGGCCTGTAGTCGTCAGCAGGATCTTCGTAGACGCTATCACGACGCATGCTCACTTCCTGTATGCCCCTGTCTAGCAGTGCCAACGACACCATCTTGAGAAT
The DNA here is from genome assembly GCA_019915015.1 of Auriscalpium vulgare. Lineage (NCBI taxonomy): Eukaryota > Fungi > Basidiomycota > Agaricomycetes > Russulales > Auriscalpiaceae > Auriscalpium > Auriscalpium vulgare. The sequence continues at coordinate 34,455 of JAHBBC010000004.1, read as the reverse complement.
CATCTGCTCGTTCGCCTTCTTGCCCATGCGCGGGACTGACCCAAGCGTTACGATTCCTTTGAATCGTTGCTTATGTCATCTACATCCAGCATTTTTTCGACCCCATGCAACGATCATCTGTGTCGCCTTTTTGGGAATTCACTCCCACGCTATGTCCACTCACATCCACTTGCACTTTCACCTTCCTCTCATTTGCCCGGAATGATTCACATACATTGCTCCATTTGCAGTATATTTCAGACCATAGAGCACCTACAGAAGCTGCAAAACAGTGATATATTGCAGGGCTTGAACAGCAGTAGCAGAAAGATGATGACATCACTCCGGGTTTTAGACACAATTTAAGACTTGCTGGTAGTGGGCCGGTGCTAAGCACGGCAGGTACGATTCCATTTCTAATGGTTTGTAAATATCATTATGTAGTTAATGTTAGTATCCATTTGCTGCGGCTACAACCTCTACTTGATGTGATTTTGAAATGCAGTAGAGAGTCTGCATGTACTGAGAATAGTGAATGATGTTGAAGGTAGTGATATGCAAGTGAAAGATTGACCTGTCTCAGTCATATCTAAAGTTCAATCTGTGGCATCATGGGTAGCCCTGATACTCTTCGCTCTGCGCTGCGAGGCGATCATTCACCAATTTTCGCACTTTTGACAAGTCAACATTCACACCAATGGTTCAGTGTTGTTGTCTGCACTCCTCTCTGTTGTTCCAACCATAATTCAATGATCGTACACACAGTGCAGTGTGCAGTCGTTCCCAGTCGCTTGCAATACACATCCTCTCCTCCAACCCCTCGTTGATGATTCTCTGACTGATCACGCATTCCAACCAACACCTCTGATCGCGCGCCTCCCTACTCTCATCGGAGACGCACTCCGATCATCTTCGGGAGCCTGACACTCACTTGCACACATCGCAGTACCCTCTTCAGCGCTCAAGGGATCTGGTACTATCTGACACATTACCACTGTACTACATGTGGGTGCCCATCGTCGCTGTGCATGAACTTGCTCAGCAACATTGTGCATTGCTCCGTGAAACATGGACTCAACCATGCCCCAATCAATACCTGGCCGGCCTCGCTTGCAAGCTTGCGCAGGCCGCCAGATATTGATCAGGGGCATGGTCTGCAGTTCAATTTCTGATAGAAACACTTATATGTATTTCACTCCCCGTAGTACTTTGGCTAGAGCTCAGACATGACATGATTTTTGGATGCACGAATGGGGAGGTGACAGACTTAGATGCTTTGAAAAGCCTACAGGAATAGTCTATAACATATGTATTGATGTATATATTGTCAATGGCTCTGTAGTCTAGTGGTATCTGCACTGTATAGTCTTCAAAACTTGGAGGTTTGCAGTTCAATTCCTGTTATAAACAGTTTTGGAAAGATTGGTAATCGAGTCCGGGTAGTACAGTAGCCGGAGTAGAGAGGAATGACGTAGTTTCCGAGTGCACTTGTGCTGTGCATCCGAGACTGACGTCATGGGATCGAGCGTGGGAATTATTTACCGGAAATGGCAATTATGGAGCATTTTCTTCTGACTTCAGAGCCACTGAAATTATGTGCATATCTATTCTAGTTAGCTTACAAAATGCGAAATACTGTCTGAAATGGGAGTCTTTTGAAGTGCGAAGAGGGGGAATTGTGTTGGCTAGGGAAATTGGACCGTGTGAACAAATACCTATATATGGGGGGGAAGATGAAAGTTGCATGGGGGTCCAAAAACTGCGACTGGTGCTTACATAAGAAACGATTCAAGGGAATCGTAACCCCGGAATGACATCATTGCTGACATTATTACACGTGATCATGTTGATATTATGTTGTTTACTCAAAACGTGCCCCAGCCCAGGGGTCGTAACCTTGCTCTGATGCAGGCTCAAGGCTGGCCAGCAGTGACAACCCCATTTGGTGCTTAGTACCGGTGGCTTGAGAGAGCACGCATGTTACCGAAGTGTTTCAGGGATAGTGTTATAGCATTAATCAAGTACTGTAGTCTTCATCATTATTTCATGTACTTGCAGTTGTACAGAGTTACAGGATCATCCAGCCCTGTATTGAGCTTGGAATCGTACTGCCGTGCTAAGCGTCGGCCCACTCCCAGCAAGTAAATTGAACTTCGACGAGTTGGCCAACACGGAAGACGGCCGGATCGGCAGGCCTGTACGTGTGACCCCGTCTATCGGCACATTAATTCATAATCCCTGAAAGGCGTGAGGTGGCTCGCACCCAACAGACGTGTGCTTCTCGAAATAGAGCACTTCGTTGTCCTGCGTGTGCACGCCGAGATGCGCCGAGGCCTTTCGAATGATGCCATGTGGGTCCACGTTGTCTGGGAACGGCACCGCATCCTGGCCCTTCATGACGCTCTTCGGCGTCACGTACCTGTTTGAAAACGTTATCAAAGGTAGGTCCCCGATATAGTCTGGCTGCCATCTCGTGAAGTCTCCCTCTCGGAAGAGCGCAGACATGCGCTGGTGTATGCCAAGGACCGCACCCATTGACTGGATGAACTGGGGCGCATCCAGGCCTGTGATGGTGACTGATTGCTTGGCCCAAATGGCGTGCTGTGGAAGCCTGGGGAAAATCGAAAGATAAGTTTGTGACCAGGAGGGTCAGAGGACGCTTACTGAGTTTTGTTGGTTATGGGCGGCAGGTCGTGTTCCATGACGATGCCCCTCAAGACGAACACGGCCTCATCCAGGAGCGCCTCGCCATTCTCCTTCAGCATTATCTGCGTGCGCCCCTCTTCCGTCCTCGATACGTCGATGTTGTTCCTCAGCGCATCAATCTAAGAAACGTAAGCGAACATGATGTCAGGCGCGCTCCTTTGCACTGACGTTGGCCATGTCATGTAGCTTCAGTTTGTCCGTCTCCTCATTGTCCAGTCCCTCGATACAGCGGTACACGCGATCCACTACCATCTACGTGAGCATCACCTCTCTTCTGGGAGATATCGCTCACCGATACGATTGTCCGCCTTCAGGTAAGACAACAGCCTGTCCATTGCGACGGTCGAATACCCACAGCGGGGGAGGGTGAAGCACGATGGCACTGCCTTCACGCCTACACGATTTCATGCCAACTCGGTTGATCTCCGCGCCATTACACTGAAACCTCCTGGCCAGCACGGCTCGGGCCTTTGTCGCAGACCGCATGTGCGTATTTCAAACCAAGGATCGCCATTGACTGAAACGAAAGGAGAACCGATAACATGCGATCACGACGGTTCAGGATTGGATGATGGACGTCCGATTGCGGAGCTTCGTAAAAGATTGCGGATCTTCGTAAAAGTCAGGAGCCATGCGGACCGCATGCATTGGGCATTACCCGCTGGCCGAACAAGCCCGAGACAAAGTCGTGCGCCGATTCGTGGCCCTAATCCGAGGCTCGCCTTCGTACGGCTATAAAATGCCGAGCTAAACCGCCTCTATTCTTTCAGGGCACGCCGTCGGAGTCGTCCGCCATGCCTCCTCGCGCTTCTAATCGTACTCCCAAGCCAACCCCGAAGAAGGCAGCGCAGCAAGAACGCAAGAAAGCCAAGGCAGAAATGTTCGTAACTTCTGCCGCTTTCTCCACCGCGTCTTACCATGCTGTCGTGTATTCAGGTCTGCGAGCGACCAGGAGATGTTGTCCGCCGAAGAAGACGACAGGTGAGAGCAAACGCGTCGCCCATGTTCAATCCCACCTGACGACCTCGACAGCGACGGCGACCGCAAGCGGAAGAAAAAGAGGTGGGTACTTCTGCGTGGCCTCCGTTACCAGCTGACGCGCATTCCAACGACAGTTCCAAACGGCACCGTTCACGGTATGTCAGAGCCCTCGTGCCGTGCACCGCCCCCTCACACGCCGAACAGTTCATCTGAGAGGGATGACTCTGAGCAAGAGCATAGCGACGAATCTCGCCGTCAGCGAAGGCGCAAGAAGCGTCGCCACCGGTCCCGATCTTCGTGCGTCGGTCGCGCTGCAGCCCTAACACCGTCGCTCATTTCCGTGTCGACAGCTCCACAGAGTCCGAGAACAGCGGCCCTAAAGCCGCAAAGCGCGACCGAGGGAGGGCGCGTCACCGCGACAGGCTTATCGACGACGAAGCGGTCGAGTCTACAATGTCTAGGTACGCCTATATCTCTCAATAGAAACCGGCGTCTCACGGACCCCTTCCAGTGATGACGCCCCTACGAATCGTGACGGGAAACGCAGCTCTACGTGGGTATTTTCTTTATCTGCCGCCACCATGGCATTGGTCCAATCACGTTTCGGACAGTCGCACTCCAAAGTCCGGCAAGGCAAAGGGCGCGCACAACACACCGTCAAAGTCCGCAAAAGGCAAAGCAACCCGCCATGCGTCACCGTAAGCGTCGCTTCACCGACTTTCGTCTATGACTTGAGGTAAGCCTCTTAGATCCCCACCGCCCGGTGATGACGGGACCAAGAAGAAGAAGGCTCGCGCGAAGCGGACGCCGTACGTCGGCGGCATACAACAATTGCTCGAGATGCTCACATTACTCAGCACCCCGGATCCTGACGACGACCTGGGCAACTTCGACGAGCCTCTGAAACCGATGTTATTGTCTAAGACCAATGCCTCGTACGGCTTTCGTCTTCGCTATAACCTTGCATACCCCTCTTTCTGATAACGCTCTTTGCAGGAAGACCGCCGCGCCCATAGTGGATGTCGAGGACGTTGAAATGACGCCCGAGGACCGCGCAGTGTAAGCGCATTTGCATGCCCGGCAGGAACCCTATTTATTTGACGGCAACGTAGGCTGATTCACCAAGACGCACTAGCGATAGCCGAAGCAGGAAAAACCGTCACGTTCGTCATCCACAAATGCTGCCCGTACCATCGTTGACTACCGTCCGCAGGCCGATGACGCGCTGCGATGTCACCATTCCCGCTCGTATGGACCCTCTCTTAATCCGCACGTACAGAACTGCCCTCGCTCCGTTGAGGTAGGCCCACGCAAGGCGCCCTCTATATGTCGCTGACTAGCCGACCGACAGGCAAGTCGTTACGATCCCGGACATTCTTACGCGTAGCTTCAGCGCGCTCACGGACAACAAATTGTACGGCGAGCTTGACTGCGCGTAAGTCATCTCCTCGCACATGCGCTTTCAGAGCCTAAACGCTGCGTTGCAACAGCGGTCTGGCAGATCTAGTCGCGTTCGCCCGTGAGGGAACGAAACTCGTCAATCCGGCACGGGCCGACCCTGGAGAATACGAAATTATGCTGGCTGCCCGTGGCGGCAACAGTACAATTGCCATCCGCTTCCAAACGTGCTTGATGGTCACGTTTGGCTTCATCACCATGAGTAACCTGCTCACGCCGCGCTCAACGAACAACGGCTGTGCGTCCTTTCCTTCGCGATCTCGAGCCACCGCTGACGAGCCTGCGCAGCGACCCTGTACAAAGAGATTCGCCTGCATGCCATCACCCTTGAATGGGAACGCCTCCTCGGTTTCTGCGGCGCTGTGATGCGGGAGAGCTCTTTTGACCTGTTCGCCCTCAATGGAACGGTTGGGTTCAGCTCGTTCGGAGACAAGCCTGAAGGTCCGTGCTTACACCCCGATAACTCGGACCACGCTCATGGCTCTGTAACAGCCCCGGCACCCAAGGGTCCGGACAAAGGGTGGATGTCAACGAGCCCATCAAGTAAACGGTACGCGGCACCTGGCCGCACGGCAGTCGACCTCAACTCTATGACTCGTAAGGCGCTCTCTACCGCGGACAGTGGTACGCACGTTCTGTCCAATACAGGGGCTCGAGTGCTGAATCCCGCTGCGTAGTGCCGGTGTGGGACATCAGCTCTGGATACCGTGGGCCTGCCCCGGACAAACTCCGCGATGCGCCGGAGGACATCATCACGATGTTCAGCGACGATGCGGATAAATGGGAGAAGGAGATACCGGTCGACTCTTTTGTCGCCGTCTTCCACACCATCTCCTCGTTCCGTAACAACCAGATGCAGCAAGCCCTATCGTTCAACATACAGGGCGCGCTCATCCTTGCCATGCCGCTCTCGGATGTCCCGAACCCCGCATCTACTGCCACGGAGTTTGTGCAGGGCAGTTCCCGCCGCCGCGCTGCTAGGAAATAGTACCTACCTCGTAACATCAATTGTGCAATGCAAATCTATGCCTGTCGTGAATTACCGCGTGATCTAAGACCCAATTTTAAACGAGCACGCGACGCGCCTGCTCCGAGGCGATTTTATCGGCGTATACTACCTTGCCTCAACACACCTCCACCATGCTCCACACCCAACGCAATCCCCGAGACGCTCACGTCGACCAAGAGTCTAATGAGACATTCCAAAGGGATACTAAAGTGTACGCCATAACGGCAAAAGAACGGTGGCCAATGGGCAATGGAACGACCAACAGGTCCGCCATATGGGCAAAGCAATCGTGGCTACATGGCCTCCTGTGCCTTTGGGTATTTAGCGGGTGCTTCGCATACGTGACGCTCTTGCAGCGAGGCTGGTCTCGCTCACTTGCGTCTTATGCAGAGCTGCTGTGCGTAACTGTCCAGGCATGCGATCCGCATGTTCGATCGTCCTGCTACGAGTTATTTGCTCTGGCGCACTTTACATCCGCTGCTTTGTTTCTGATACGGCGCTTCCTCATCCCCATCTCTCATCCGTTGAAGGCACGCACGAATGCGTACGTAGGCGTACCGATAAGACACTCTACAAGGGATGATTCGTGCATTTTTGCCAACGCCTATGATCGCCTACAACCCTCTGAACTACCTACGCTCGTCGGCGGGGGGCGTGGTAAACAGGTAACGCTGTGGACCGCCGACGAACTTCAGCCATACCTGTTGCCGGGAACGGCACCCCTGAGTGCTGACAGATTCTATGAATTCTTTGACCACTTTACTGACGACAAGACGCCGTCCGTGACGGAAGAGGACAACATCCGCACCTCTGTTCCAATACAGATGCTGACACGTACTAATCGAAACAACCTCAGGCGCGTTTGCACGCAGCACGAAATAGGCCATCTCGCCAACGTAACCGTCTCTGATATGCGGGTTCTAATCGGTGACCATGTACATACTGACGCATGTAACCACCATATAACGCTGTTCAAGGCTGCTGGGCTGCCAAGTACGAAACGGAAATCGAAGCCGGTAGAAGACAGCGCATACGGAGCTACGCCTGTGTTTCCACCGAGCCCTCTGTCGGACGACCTAATGCACCTGATTATATCAGGGTTTTGCTCGGAGTTGGACGATGTGCATATCAAAGAAGCCGCGTGCTCAGTTTGCGCGTGCCTATATCGCGTGAAGGATCTCTTACCGTTATCGGATAACGCGTTCGAGACATCGCTATTGGAGTCTGAGAGCATATTTATCACGCGTAAGGAAAGGCAGAGCGTCGCTGAGGAACCGCGAGCCCATGACGGGCCCGTAATGATCGGAACGCCTTTCGTATGCAAGTCCTGCTACGGGCCGCTGAAAAAAGGCCGCATGCCTCCCAGTGCTTTAGCAAACGGAAACTGGTTGGGAGATGTACCCCCTCAGCTTCAAAATTTGTCTTGGGCTGAAAAAATGCTCGTTTCAAGAGTGTGCCACAACCGGTCTGTTGTGCGGGTCGTGTCCTCAGGAATGCACAAAATGAGCGCGAACGCCGTCTTCTTCGCAACTCCTACTGCGAAGGTATACGCCGCCCTTCCACCCCCAAGAGAAGACCTGGATGAGGTATTGGGTTTCGTGTACATAGGTCCCACAAAACCGACAGATAAGGATCTTCGCCGTACGCCTTTATTAGTTAGGCGGAACAAGGTCGCTTGTGCCCTGGAATGGCTGAAACGCAACCATGCGGACTACAGAGATCTCAATATCTCATACGAGAACCTGGCTCAGTATGAGGAAGAGGGCGTGCCCGTGGTTACACAGTATAAATTATCAACAGACGGCGAGACTGGGGAAAACCGACCAGTGTATAACGCCGAAGACACGACAACGTCGGAAGGCGACTGCGCGTTCACGATACACGGACTGACTGGTGACGAGCTGGAACACAAGTCTACCGCGCAACTACGCGGCATAGCATTGAAACACTTGATGCAGGGCGGGAAGGCCTTGGGAATTGGGCATTCAGAAAAGCCAATGTCCTTGTATGCCAATCCGCAACTATACCCTCAAATATTCCCATGGTTGTTCCCGTACGGGTTGGGTGGGGTGGGTAACGTTAATGGCGTCAGACGCGTCAACGACAAGAAATGTATACGTGACTTGTTGCTATACCATGATAAACGATTCCAGCAGGAGCCTATGTTTCCGCTAATCGCACTGAACCATCAGCAAATCAAACAAGGTGGTTTAGGAGGATTTCTTCTAGCTAAGCAGGCTAATTTCGATCACATCAAGGAACGTCTGAGCAAAGTAGATACGGCTGTTCTCAACGGATTGATTGAACGTCTCTCCAAAGGTGAGCGGATCACAAACAAGACAGAGATGGAACAGAATTGCTATCAGGTGTTAAACGACCTTGATTACGTCGCGGCGAACGTACCAGGGTCGAAGACAAGTAAGAAAAATATGCGGACAGAGATATGGTCCCTCATTTCATATCTTGGGGCCCCTTCATGGTTTATCACATTCTCTCCTTCGGACGTCAACCATCCGATCGCATTATATTACGCTGATAAAGATGCCGCAATATATCCTACATTCTACAGCCAGGACGAGCGCGTCCGCCTCATTGCCAACAACCCCGTGGCCGGTGCCAAGTTCTTCAACCTGATGGTGGAGCTCTTTATAAAACATGTCCTCGGTGTCGACGCGGACCACGATGGGGTATACGGTAAAACAGCAGGATACTACGGAACTGTAGAACAGCAGGGTCGTCTCACGCTTCACTTGCATCTGTTGCTGTGGATCGCGGGCGCTCCGACGCCACAGGAAATCCGGGATAAAGTGCTTGATCCGGAGTCAGATTTCCAGAGAGAGATTATAAAATACTTGGAGAGCGTACACGCGGGCCAACTGTCGACAGGAACGATAGAGAACTTTGACAGCTATATCAAAGAGGCTCAAGGCGAGATAGACTATATTAACCCCGCACTCAATTTGCCAGTTGCCCCTCCGGCCATGTGCTATACCCACACCGTGCGGTCTGTACACAACTGTCATACCTGTGTGGAATACGGCAAATGGAAAGCGCTATATGAGTCAACTGTAAATGACTTGCTAGTTAGGTTGAACAAGCACAAACATCACGCCGGCTGTATCAATCAAAAGTACGACACCTGCAAATCGCGCTTTCCCAGAGAGACCTTTCCTACTACCACAGTAGACCCAGACAACGGCAGTATCACTATGAAACATGGCGAGTCTTGGCTCAATACCTTCACTTACGTACTCACATACGTCTTACGTTGCAATTCCGATGTGAAAAGTCTGCTGTCTGGAACCGCAATTAAATCCGTCATAGCGTATGTAACGGATTATATTACCAAGACCCCTTTGAACACTCACGTTATGTTTGAAGCTGTGAGATCCATATTTGAAAGAAACGCCATAATAGATGATAGCTCTTTGTCAAGCACACAGAAGGCCAAAAGAATCATGGTACAGGTGGTCAACAATTTGACCTCAAAGCAGGAGACGGGAGGTCCGATGGCTTCCTTGTACCTTCTACAGCATCCGGATCACTACACGAAGCATCAGTTTGCCAAGCTGTACTGGAAAAATTATGTCAACGAGGTCGCTCACTTTTGGCGTCTTACTAAGGAAGAGTCTGAAACATCCGACCCAACGATTGTAGTCAAGAACATCAAAGGTTATATTGTAGGCCAATCTAACACAATGGATTACACACATAGACCTGCATCATTGAAGGATATGAGCCTACACACTTGGACCATGCTATGCTCCAAAGTCTTAGTCCGAAAACGCAAAGAGAAACGGACGTCCGATGACCGGAAAAGCGACTCGGATGGCTCGGAGCATGATGGCTTAGACTCTGACTTGGACTCAGACGATGAAGGCCTGCTTTTAGCGGCAAATGATCCAGACTCTGATTATGAGCCAACACGGTCAGTTCCAAAACCATCCAAGGCAAAGTCGACACCTCACAGGTTCCCTTCGACGCACCCGCAAAGTCAAAGTCACGCCGTACGTATTAGTAAAGAAGCGAAAGTGCCGAATTTCATAGGAGGCGCAATGCCCAGGCAAGATCAAGGCAATATCGAGGAATACTGCATGGCGATGCTTGTTTTGTTTAAACCCTGGTGTCACCCTGCGGACCTTAAAGAAGAGCACTTGTCCTGGCAGGAGACGTTCGAACGCCATACCTTTTCTTCTCCGGAAAAACGGTTTATGAACTTTATGCAAATCCGCTATGAATGCAACGACGCCCGGGACGACTATGCAGCCAGGAGGAAGGCCGGAATAGCGGAAGGCAACTTAAGTCCAGATATAATCAACCAATTCATAGATGATATGGAACCCCAGGCCGGTGTGCATGATATTGACGATACTCTGAATGTGGAAGAACTCGTTCAACAGTTAGAAGCTCAATGGCAAGTTATAGGTAAAAGGACGTTAAATCGTAGGAGTCAAATGGATCAGATTGAGAAAGTGATGTTGGAGTGCGGGTGGTTAGATCGTGCTACAGAAGACGCCCCGGATCATGACATGGAGCCTCATTTCATGGGTGGTGACAGGGCTGCGAGTTACTGGAAGAACGTCTTGGCTGTCGAAAAACAGGCAATCATTGATAGCAGGATTGCACAAGCTGAAAAGGCAGCAGGCCGGAATTCGGCTGAACATGCCGACCCGAAATCCGCTGACGCCGTCAAGCTTGTTGATCTTGCCTACCTTCAAGAGGCACATCACCCAGGTACGCAACAAGAGCAAGATGTGGCGACCGAAACCGCAAAGTTGTTTACGCTTAATACTGAACAAAAACGTGCATTCCGTATCGTTGCGAATCATGCGTTAGATCCTGCATCGGAACAGCTCAAGATGTATCTCGGCGGAATGGGCGGAACAGGAAAATCACAAGTCATAAAAGCCTTGATGTACTTCTTCGAAAAACTGAGCCAAGACTACAAGTTTCTTGTTCTTGCACCAACTGGGGCTGCTGCCGCTTTGGTATCCGGTTCAACCTATCATTCGGTGCTGGGCATCAACGGATTTGGTGTTAAACAGTCTACAGCTGCCATTAGTGAAGTGCGCGATCGAATAAAGCATGTGCAGTATGTGTTTCTAGATGAGATCTCCATGGTCGACTGTGAGAGCTTGTATAATATTAGCGCCCAGATGTGCTTGGCCATGCAAATATACGATGTCCCGTTTGGAGGCAAAAATATGGTATTTGCCGGCGATTTCGCACAACTACCGCCACCGTCAACAAGCCCAGCCTTATACTACAAAACGGCAGATTCAACCTTGCATACTACGCATAGCCACAAAGCGCAGAAAGCTGCAATGGGAAAGGCCACATGGCATCAAACAACTCATGCGGTGATCCTCAGACAAAACATGAGGCAGAAAACACAGTCAGAGGAGGATGCCAAGTTTCGTACGGCACTCGAAAACATGCGCTACAAAGCTTGCACAGATGAGGACATAGCGCTCTTACGAACAAGGATTGCAGGTCAGCGACCGGAACAGCCCCACATTAATGACCCTCAATTCAGATACGTCTCAATAATCACAGGCCTCAACTCCCATCGTGACAGGTTGAATGAATTGAACAGCAAACAGTTTGCTAAGGATAACGGAAGGCAACTGGTCAAGTTATACTCCGTTGATAAGTGGAGAGGTCGTGCTACGGGATCTGCTGATCATGAGCAATCCAGAAAACTTAAAAATGTAATCGATCCCTTGCGCACTGTGAATTCTATTGCACTAAGTGCTCAACAAACACTTTGGAATCTACCGCATGCGGTCACCAACAATCACCCGGGTATTCTATCACTGTGTAAAGGAATGCATGTAATGATCAAGAAAAATGAAGCCACAGAGGTTGGTGTGACCAATGGTGCCGAAGGAATTGTCACAGGGTGGAAGGCATTTGACATTGGCAACAAACGTCAGGGGTTAGATACGCTGTTTGTCCGCCTGACAAACCCTACTAAACCCGTCCATCTTCCAGGGCTTGACATCAATGTTGTGCCTGTGTCCCATCAGACTCTGGATCTTACATGTGAAATGCCAGACGACTCAGCATGGAACATATCACGGCAACAAGTGCCTGTAGTGCCGAACTACGCAATGACAGATTTTGCCGCGCAAGGTAGAACAAGACAATTCAATGTCGTTGACCTGCACAACTGTCGTACACACCAAGCATACTATACTGCACTGTCCAGAGGTTCTTCTTTACATGGGACACTGATCGTGCAAGGTTTCTTCCCACAACGGATACAAGGTGGTCTGTCTGGGTGGTTGAGACAGGAGTTTAGAGAACTTGAAATCCTCGACCACATTACCACACTGCGTTATATGGGTAAACTGCCTCCGGAGATCAATGCTCGCACAAGGACAGCACTTATTGTGCAATATCAAGAATACCGAAAGTCAAGTGGCCAGCCTCTTGTCCCAAATCACTTGCATAACGCGATCAAATGGTCACCAAAAGAGCCGATGGATAGACTGCCTGAACAACCTGAGGTTCCATGGGGTCTCATAAAGAAACCACCAGCAGGCTCCAAAATTACGACTAAGGCTACAAGTAATACAAATGCACCACAAGTTTCAAAGCCGACACAAGTTCGCAAACGTAAAGTTGCAGACAGGACAACAACCATCACAAACCAGACGGAACTAGAAAAAGCTAAACGTCCTAGACTCTCTTCCGCCAAAGACATGCATCGAATACAGATCAAAGGTCTTCGCTGGGACAAGAGAACTTTGAGTTGTGCATATGACAGTACTTTTACCATTTTGCGTAACATATTTGCAACCGACAGTCCCACTTGGACTCAGTACATTGCAAACAGTAATGACCATCTTGAGTTATTGAGCACACTATGGTCAAGTCCTGTCACAGCGAGATCTGCTGAAACTGAACGTGACTTAGTCAGGGCTAGTATCCGACATACCAATGTTCGAGAATTCCCAAACAATTCCACAGATGGCACGGACATCAGAAGCATGTGTCTTGAACTTTTTAAGACTTCGCATGGGTCAATACAGCAAATAGAACAGTGTCCTTCCTGTCACATTATTTATGCACAACATCGTATGCCAGGACCTCTATTGGATCCAGCTAATTCACCTGCCAAATCAACTGATGAATTCTTCCAACAAGTGCTACATAACGTGTTATCTAGGAATTGCAATCAATGCAACTTGCCATTGATCCAGTCTGTGCAGTTTCAAGGGGCGCTACCCCCTGTTATCATGATCTCCTTGACAGGAAACACAATATCTCTAAGCAAGCATATATCTTATTCATCTCCTTCTGCAAACAGGTCTTTTCGTCTGGCAGGAATTATTTATCATGGTAGTTTCCATTTTACTGCCCGCGTGTTTGACTTGTATGATCAATGCTGGTATCATGATGGGGTTTCAACAAAGACAAAATTTATATCTGAAGGTCTCAAGGACAATGTGGATTTATACCGCGCCTATGATCGCATGGCTGCCCTCGCCTTGTATGTGTAAAGAATCCCGGAATCGTACCGCCATGCTCTGCAATGGCTCTCTAAAAGCTAGTGCTACATCCCCGCCTGCCGACTGGGTGAGGGAGAGCGATGTTGGCCCAGCTGAGGGCGCGCGGATGCTGAGGGCGACTGCTGCCTTCTTGTGCGATTAATATGAGCGCCGGCACGTCGCGTCCTATTACCATACTCCCGCCTGGATATATGGCCCTGAAACACTCTGTGTGATTCCCGTCAACGACCTACGACAGGGAACACTACGCTCGACACTAAGTACATAAGTTCGTCGTGAATGCGTCATGCAGTTATGAAGTCGATGCCTTCGGAAGGAACCCTGGAGACGTGCTGAGGTGCCGGAGGATATCACCTAGCTGCTGCTGCGCCTCAGGACTACGCGAGAGCGTCAGCGCGGTAGCTGGAAGGCACGGTGGAAGCACATACGATAGGTTAGTGGCACGGCGGGCCGGAGCTGGAGACGTCGATGCCTTCGGAAGGAACCCTGGAGACGTGCTGAGAGAATTGAAGAAAGCATCTAGCTGCTGCTGCGCCTCAGGACTACGCAAGAGCGTCAGCGCGGTAGCTGGAAGGCACGGTGGAGGCACATACGTCAGGTCAGTGGCACGGCGAGACGGAGCTGGCGAAGGCGGCGCCGCGAGAGCCTCATCCAATTGCTTCTGCCGCGCAGGACTGCGCCGGGGCGTAAGCGCGAAGTTGGAGACCATAGCGGGCGCACGTACGTGATAGGTTTATTGTAGAAGTCAAGCTGCAGCCTATCAAACGCGCTGCAGCAGAGGGTCAGCGCAGGAGCTGGTAGTCACGGCAGAAGCACATACAGTTGGTCACGGCGGGACGCAGCCGGCGGGTGCGCCAGGATGAAGTCCTTGAACGCCTTCAGTTCCTCAGGACTGCGTCGGAGTGTCAGCGCGGGCGTCGGAAGACATGGTGGGAGCACATACGACAGCGCACGGCGTAACAAGCTGTCGCTTTGCTCGGATTCGAGGACGTCAAAAGTTCCAACTCGGGGAGTACCGGCTCCAGCAAGAAATGCGTTGCGGTCGTTGGTGAGCTCCTCGAGCTCACGCCTGCGTTTGCGAGCCAACATCAGCAAACAAGACAGCGATACAAAATACGTGTAAACGACGTACCGGCCTATTTTGATCCCGGGGCCCAGGTTGAAACCGGGGCCGAGACTGGCCACGGTGGGCACTGGGGCAGGAGGGGGTATGGCGAGCCCGGGGCCAAATGCGAAACCAGGGCCGAGGTTTAACTGACGCCTGCGTTTGTGAGTCAATATAAGACGACACAACGTGCGTGCAAGAATGGAACGTACTCCACGGGAGCCGCGATCGCGGCCGAGGCGGCGAGGACAAGCACAGCGAGGGTCGTAGAAGAGCGCATCATGAGCACGTTCAAGATATACTGTTGGTGTGAGTGAAAAAGAGTGGGTCGTGATGAAGGAAGATGTTGAGGCTATGAAAAGGCCATGCACATCAGACGCGCATACAAATGGGAACAGAGGACTGGGAGGACTCACCAACCAGTGCGCTGAGGAACTCTCGTCGTCCACCGGGACTCTTTATACATCGAGCTGTCCGTCGTTCTGGACACTGCCTGGTCGCGCAGTCCATCATAATGTTGATGATTGGCTCCGCGCACAAGGACGACGAGGGACAACGAAGGATGTTCGAATTAGCGCCGGATAGCGTATACGAAGCTGGGCGTAATCCGTAAGGGATATTGTAGCAAAAGAGCTAGCTACATGTCCACGGAATAAGGTTCGTAAGTACTGTACAGTACCCGGAAGATGCCGGCGCGGCGTTGAGCTCAACACGCACGTGATATTCCAACACATAAGTCGCGTGCCGGCCGGCGGCTGATGAAGTCGCATCGTTTGGTATCAAGAATTGGAGCAGAGGCGAGCGAACGCCGACACTTGCCGCCGGCGCGGCGAGGCGACCGTGTTATTTGTTTAGCACACCGCGTCATGTCGCAGAAGACGTTGAGGACACTCTTTGACGACTGTCGCTGTATGTTGCTTTGCCAATGGACGAGAATCTGACTCAGACGACAAGGAGGGTCAATATCGCGCTCTATGCGCGCGCATGAGCACTCACAACAGCCATCTACGGGCTTGGCCCGTGGAGACATTCCCAGGAGGTCCGCAGCGTCGAAGAGGTAACAGAGACATCTTATGGCATGCCGTCTGGAGATCTCCACATGTTAGTCTCCGTTGCCGACCTTGCGCGGAAGACAGTGTCGAGCTATATCTCACAGCACCCACCCCGTCGTCACTGTTGATATAGAGCTGGTCACCAGTCTATGCCAAGGCAGTAAGACGACATTACAGAAACGAAGCAAAGCACGCTGCGCACCGTTCATTTAGACTATTCCGCACAGCTACTTCGCTCTGAAATCAAAGATTATCTTCAGCATGTTGGGCTTGCAGACGGGCTCATGGGCGATCTATTTTGCGCGCGCGCAAGTTCCTCGACCGGGGTTATATAAGGTGCTGGAGCGGCGCGTACGCGCGGGAGGACAGACTCGGAGGTGGGATATGGATTGAGAGACAGAGACTATAGTATGAGGTGACATAGAGGTATAGAGGCGGGAGGAAGAGCATGTCTGCGACACAAAAAAGGCGCAGCCGACCGGTGCGCCGGGCCGAGCGCCGCGGCCTGCTAGCCTTTTCCTCGACCTGCGAGCTGGACCGTGTGGTGCGATGCGAAGTGGAAGCGACTGCGTGCGCAGGTTACAGGATGCGGTTCTGGAGATGGTTGTCAAGTGGCGGGCGGAGAAGGGTTGAGGATGCGCTGCGCATGGTTCACAGGCGTCGATGTTGGTGGGCGTTGGCCCGGGGACGAAGTCCTGCCAGATGCGCCGACAGGAGTCTTTGTCTTTTCGCCGGTAGGCTACCTACTTAATCCGGAAGGTGGATTATGTCAGATTCTGCCGGCGCGGCGGCAGCTGTCGGACTTTGTATTCAGCTGTAAATAACAAAATAATGATAATAATAGCAGTTATATCGAACAATGAGAACTGGCCCGGAGAACTCAACCACTCGACCACAACTCCCCTTCCCTCTCTTCCTCCCCCTCCCCAACCTTCGTCGTCCTTCGTCGTCCCCACTCGCAGCGCTGCCATGTCCTTCGGTCAATTTCGCGTCAATATTACGTCGGCATCAGCTTCTCCCTCGCGCCTGCCCGATCTGGCGACCTCGGCTCCCACGTCGGCGCGAACGTCGACCCCGCAACTTGTCGAGTGCCCAAAAGCTTTGAGTGGAAGTGCACAAGGCATCGGGAGGAGTTATGGAGGGCAGAATGGGGAAAGGGACTCGAGGTACGAATTAATGGAGTGCCTGAGGACTAGCTGAATGGCCACAGTTGAGTAATAAAAGTATGTTGAGCATCCGAGGCGCGCACACACTAAACATGCACACGGAGATCGCTAAGCTCGAGATCGGACGATCGAATCTAAGCGCACGCGCTGCTCGTCCTCCGCCAGTCCTCTGCCCCGCCTCGGGAAACTGTGCAAGAGAGCGGTCGGGAGTCGGGATGGGCTCACTGCGCTCCGTGCCGTGATGGATGGCCACACTCCCGCCGCACCACCCGTAGATTACTGTATTCGTCGGTAGTACTCTTGAATCCAACACATTTCGTGTCTTTACTGCCCTTCTACGCGTGGAAAAATCCGTCCTGGCCACAGCAAATACTTATATATCACATGGCCTGTGGATTGTACATGTGTCCCGCATTTAATTTGTAATTACAGTAATAACTGAGGATAAACTACGAGATGTAGCGGAGCTACAAAAAAAGAGGGATGCCGAAGGTTCGCCGAGCCACCTTCCGGATTTAGTAGGTGACCTACCGGCGAAAAGACGCCAACTGCCGACAGGACATCTGCCTAGTCGGGACTCGGCACCAGAGCATACAGTAACGCAGACTCAGACGAGTTCATTAGCTTTGCGCTGAAATTTAACCACTGGCATGCGTCGCACGAGACACGAAGGCATGTCGAGTAGAGTCAAGTACCGCAGTACGAGGCGACTACTTAGAGTCCGAGCCCATTATATGCGCATGGGATTAAATGTCCCAGACTCCGAAGGCACATATATGTAGGCGTGAACGAGTCATGTGTCAGTGTGATACACAGCGGGAGACTAAGCATCAGCGTGGGGCAGCCGCCCGCAGCTAAAGAAAATAAGAAGAAGCGCGTCGATGCTCTGCTCAGCGCGGGCGTAGGAAGACATCGCGGAAGCACATACGTCTTTGCGTAATGCGGGAAGAGGCTTCCGGCGCCGGGCAGGTCGGAGGTGCTTATAGGGCCCGACTCGGATGGGATGACGATGCCCGGGCCGCCCTCAAATGCTGCGGGAGACATAACGTCAGCGCGGTGGTGGCAGGGAGACTAGGGAGCCGTGTCAGTAGTTAAGGTAACTATATGACTGGAGTAGTAGCGAAATGGAGCCGTAGCTACCACTAGAATAACAGTATTGTTGCAATTGCAGGAAAGTCGCTGTGATTATAGCAATAGCATTGGCTCTACAGTACAGAATACGGGCATTGCAGCGGAAAATACAGTATTGTGTAGGAGTACTATATTCTACAGGATAGCAGTCATTGCAGGAGATTCTACAGTATATGGGATATCAGGTCATATTACAGGATCAGGGTGGTTTTACAGTATATGGGATATCAGGTCATATTACAGGATCTGGGTGATTTTACAGTACACGGGATATCAGGTCATATTACAGGATCTGGGTGATTTTACAGTATATGGGATATCAGGTCATATTACAGGATCTGGGTGGTTTTACAGTATACGGAATATCAGGTCATATTACAGGATCTGGGTGGTTTTACAGTATATGGGATATCAGGTCATATTACAGGATCCGGGTGGTTTTACAGTATATGGGATATCAGGTCATATTACAGGATCTGGGTGGTTTTACAGTATATGGGATATCAGGTCATATTACAGGATCCGGGTGGTTTTACAGGATCCGGGTGGTTTTACAGTATAAGGAATATCAGGTCATATTACAGGATCTGGGTGGTTTTACAGTATATGGGATATCAGGTCATATTACAGGATCTGGGTGATTTTACAGTACACGGGATATCAGGTCATATTACAGGATCTGGGTGATTTTACAGTACACGGGATATCTGGCAACTCTACAGGATCTGTGTGTTTTCACAGTACACGGGATATCTGGCAATTCTACAGGATCTGGGAGGTTTTACAGAATATCGGCTCTACAGGATACTTGCCGCTGCAGACCATTCTACAGTATCCACTTCGTAGAATTGTGTCGGAGTGTACGGTGCAAATCACGTGATTTTCGCGTCATGGCAATTTTCGCCTCGAGTCACAGAGTAGATTGTGCCCTTTCACTCAATACAATATGCATGCAGCAGGAAGATTTGTCATTCGTCATACCAAAAACTATGTGGACAGAGAGCGAGTCTACGGGAAGTGACACATGGGATGGGAGTGGGATGGCCGCGTGCGAGTTGTATACCCTACTTCTTTCGCCGGCTGACATTGTGCTCGTCAGTGAGATGGTATCATACAAAAGGAGAATCACGTACCGCTTCACCTGCCGCTCATCATCCAGTGGCTCCGGGGATGGGTGCTTCTGAGCGCCGCGGACAAATTGCGACAGCGCCCAATCAACGTCCTCGACGGCCGATGCCCACTCGTTCTGCTCCGTGTTGGTCTTCACGGAGCTGAGCCACCATGCGAGAGTGAACAGAATCATAACAAACCCGTTGCGCCCGCCCTTCAGCAACTCGCCCCAGCCCTCCGCAGGTGCATCCGTTGGGCGCGCCAGCGGCCACGTCACCCCACGCCATGACGGTTGCAGACTGATCCACCACTTGCGCCAAATCGCCGCGAACTCCTTGCCTCTGCCTGTCGCTGGCGGTTTGTTGTATTGTCGGTGACGTTCCGTCCATTGCTTGATCTGTGTCGGCCGATACTTTGTCGCGAGCTGAACATGTTTACCGCGCGCCTGCCAACATGATCAGAATCATGATGATGATCACATATAGCCACGTACCTCGGAGGGAATGTCCAAGCGCGCTTCTAACCGCATCCAGTTCATGACGATGTTGTCCCACTCAGCGCCGGAGCAAGCCACCTTGAGATAATCGTAGTCGCCTTTGAGATACTCGGGGAATTTGTCGTCGGTATCTCCTGGGCTGGCGCTAGTTGATGCCGTGTTGTCCGTGTTCTTACTGAGCGCTGTTGTCGACGTCGCGGGCGCAGGGTTGGGGGTAGTCGACGTTGTCGTAGCTGCAGGCACAGACACAGCCGTCACGAGTTTTGAATTGGACGCCGGAGTCAGTGCGGCGGGCTGAGTGGAGGATATGCCAGTGGGCGCAGATTGCGCAGTGGAAGATGCAGCGGCAGACTCAGCTATTGCAGGCTGGGTGGAAGTCGCACGTGCGGGCTCGGTGGTCGCAGGCTCAGTTGAAGTCGCAGGCGCGGGCTTGGTTGTTGCAGGCTCAGTGGATGTTGCGATCGTTGTCACAGGCTCGTCGGTTGAAGTCGCAGGCGCGGGCTCGGTTGTTGCAGGCTCCGTTGAAGTCGCGGGTGCACGAGCAGTGGAAGTCGTGGAACCGGGTTCCGTTGTTACCGCCGTTGATGTTGTGGAGGGTGCGCGCTCCGTGGAAGGAGTCGGCAAAGGCTGGGTGGACGATACGGGTCTGGAATCAGCGGAGGTTGTACGAGAGAGCTCAGTGGAGGTCTCTGGAGTTGGATCTGCGAATGCGGGCCCAGGCCCAGAGGAAGTCGCGGATGTCAACTGAGTCGTGGACGTTGCGGGCCCAGGCCCAGAGGAAGTCGCGGGTGTGGACTGAGTTGTGGACGTTGCGAGGGTGGGTTCTGTAGAGTTGGTACTGGGGACAAGGGTAGAAGAGCCTGAGGGCAACGCATCCGAGCTGGGCGATGTCACGAGCTGTGACCCATCGCTGGCACGCGCAGATTGCCTCTGCGGTGCAGCGCCTTTCGCCTTCCTCGTTCTCGTCGCCTTTGGCGGGAGCGTGGCTGGTGGGGGCGGCTGCAGGCCAAGCTCCTTCTCCAGCGCCGAGAATTTAGCCGCAATGGCGGCCATGTTGCGAGCGCGAGTCTGCTCGAGGGGCAGCATCCGACGTCGGCCACCATTTCCATCATCTTTCCAGACCAAGTCGTCGCTCTTATCTTCTTCGTCGCTGGTGTCCATCTCCTCCTCATCTTCCTCCATCTGCTTGTCATGTAGGTTGTCGTCATTCTCCGGGGTGCCCTGCTTGTTGTTCTGACTATTTTCTTCCGCCTCCGCCAGTTGGTCGGGCTTATCGGTCGACTCCTCATCAACATCCATCGCATTGGAGGGCCCCGGCGACTCTTGCTTGTCCCCAGTCGACACGATGGGTGCCCTTGAGGATGCGCGTTGGTTGGGCAGAGCGTTCTGCGCGCACACAGCAGGGGCTGAAGTGCTGGTGAGTAAGTACAACCGGCCTATACGCGAATGATGCTCACAGTAAATGGCGTTCAGAAACGCACGGAACGGGTCTTGCACGCTCTCCTTGAAGCCCGCATAGCCAGTGCCAAAATTTCGGCCATCAGGAAGACTAGAGTGAACGCTGCACATATGTGAGTGGGTTTGAATGCACGCGCGTACCGCATCTACTCACGCGAACGACTTAATTTTCCCAGCTTCCTTGGGTTGCGGCCCGCCCACGATGATGGTCGCCATCAGACCCGTCCTACGGTGAACCTCCTCGACGACGGTCATCAACGCCGCCGGCAGCTGGTCAATGGCACTGTATGATGGTGAGCACAATATATACAGTTGATAAATAAGCTACTCACTGTTGGTGATGACGCAGGGTGCTACGACGCTCACGCTCCTCGGGCGACGCATCCTCGTCTTCCTCAAAGTCGATGTCAAGGTCCGACATCCGACTTTTCGCCTCCTCGACACGTCGAAGAACGTCGGCGTCAGCCGTTTCGAGCTTTTTCTTCGCTAGCTCGTTCTTGAAGACCATGGGCGTCTTTGCCTTGACGCCAGCAGGTAGGCCGGTCACGTACGCATCATACGCGTCGTCGAACTCCTTCCTAACCTCACCCGTTGTCGTGTAGAAGACGTGGAGATACGCCTCGTGTGCGGCGTAGCGACGCGTCGGCTTCATGAAGTGCCAGGTATTCTTCGTGCTGCCTTTGCTGGAGCCCGAATCGGCCGTGGAATTGGCCTTTCCTTTTCCTTTTCCTTTTCCTTTCGACGACGACCCAGCGCGCCCGTGGTTCCAGAACCACTGGTTGAGCCTCTACAAAGCCGTGAGCCATTCAACTCCACTTGTGAGAAATATGCACTCACCAGTCGCATGTGAGGTTGGCCGTCCACAACAGACTGACCATTGTCGTCAGTTTCCGGCCACCTCGCGAACCACTCGGTGTAAAGCCTCGACCACAGCTTCTTGAACTCTTTGTTGGACCTTCCCCCGCCGCTCTTTGCCGTCTGCGCTGCGAGATAGTCGTCCATGAACTCCCAAAGAAATTCCTCTTGCTCCTGGAGTGTCCATGCCATCGTGGTGAGGGAGAGGTGATGGGAAATTGCCCGCCGCAATTGCCCGGCTGTTTTCCAACCATTTTCACAGGATTTTGCCGACCGCGCTCACTGTAGATCTGCACTCACTGTAGATCTGCGGTAGATACAGCGCAGGCGGCCAAGTCTCGGGGAGCGGAGAGCGGAGAGCGGAGAGCATCAAGGCGGACTTCAAATTTGGCCGCATTTTACCTCCTCTCTTTGCTCCGCTGATAACGATCACCCGAACCACATTGACGACCGCAATCCACGGCCATGAAGGTGCCCGCTGCGTGTAAGTACAGTACTTTTTACCAAGTGCCAGACACCATTCTAACACGACGACAATCTTAGCTACCGTACCTACAGCCTCTCCTGCCCCCGTCAGCGCCCCGATTCTCCCGGGACGGGTTTACGGACCTGTTCCTGGTGAAACCGCCTACTACGGCGTCACCAGCTCGCCGTACGCTGGCATCTACACTGACTGGTGCGTCTTAGTCTCTTATGACTCGCAGCTCTCCGGTCTCACATTTTCCTGGCAGGTCGACAATCTCCGCCTTGCTGAACCGCTTCCCCGACCTCAAGTTCAAGAAACATACCTCGTATTCGCTCGCAGAGGAAGCTATGGAGAAGAATAGCGCCGCCGCAGCTCTCATTGATATGTTCGACTCAATGAGTGTTCGCGCAGCCAGCTCCTCAGCTGCTCAAACACCCTCTCGCCAGTCGGCCGCATCCCCTCCTCGCCAGTCGGCCGCATCCCCTCCTCGCCAGTCGTCCACCGCGCGCTCTCCCCAGTCTCCCGCTTGCCAGCCATCCGCCGTGCCTCCTCGCCAGCCACGCACGCACCAGTCAGCTGCCATGCCTCCTCGCCAGTCAGCCGCCATGCCTCCTCGCCAGCCGGCCGCCATGCCTCCTTGCCAGCCGGCCGCCACGACTTCTCGCCAGCCGGCCACCACGCCCGCGCCTCCTTACGAGATCCACCCCAACGACCCCTACGAGCCCGGATGGGCCAACATCGGAGAGCCGTGGGGTGAGGGCGAGGGCGAGTGGGAAAACGCCGAGAACCGACCCTGGCCCTCGATTGAGTCGCAGGTGCCTGGACTCTCCGTCGGTCTCTTGCAGGCCCCAGTCTCGGTCTCACAACCTGAAGACGGTCAGGTGGTGCACCGTATGCCTGTCTACGCCGTCGCTCGCGGCCGGACGACCGGCATCTTCTTTGAGCTGTAGGTGTTCGCATTGTCACGGTGTCCCTCTTTCCTATGACTGATAGTCTTTCTAGTGAGCGAGCCTTGCAGCAGACGCACCGGTTCCCCAACGCCCTCATGGTCAAGTTCCATGACACAAAGTCGGCAGGTGATTGGTTGGACAGGCAGTGGCGAGCGGACTTGGAGGCTCTCGGCGAAAATTAGACATACATCCCCTCGTTGCTGTAGAAAAATGACTGGTCATGTTGTTGAATGCATTGTTTGGCTCCCTTTTTTGTGTTCTCTGTGCGCGTGCGTTGGAAACAAAGTGTGATAGAGCTCGGAAGAGTGGATAGATAGGCCAGACAGTGTCGTGCCTGAGAAGGAGTTTCACCATGTCATAGCAATAGCGCAGCAACGGGCAGCAGGCAGACTGTCAATTCTCGTATTTGGTTGAGGACATATTGCCCCTTCATGGTTCAGGTGTTACGATAGATGTTTGCCTGCTCAGATGTGCTTGCAAAGGACTGCACGTAGACTCGCACTTGAGCTGCTGCCACTTGCCGCGACGCGCCCTTGGCTTTACTCGTGCACCAACCACCAACACTCATTTGATTTCCACTCGCTTGTCTCCCAACCCCTCCTCACCAAATCATCCAGCACATCTCTGCTACCTCCTGCATGACATCTGTCGAAGCTTGGTGTGTGGATAGTCATTTGAGGAGATCTTCAACGCTCATTTGAACGTGTAGTAGTGCCCGACGGGCAGTTTGCCTTCAATACCAACATCAATACAACTACGTCAAGAGGCTTGGGAGGCGGAAGGTGGGCAAAGTCACCCGCAGAGTAGAAGAGTGTGCGCGTAGGGCTATCATCAGTGGGACAAGAAAGTACGTCGCTGTGTTCTGTCCTCATGTTTGGTACATTGACAAAGATGGACCCAGGGCATACACAAATACCCTCGGGGTGAAGGACTTGCATGCCCGCGATGCTTTGCGCACACCGAGTATGGCCTACGAGGAAAGGGAAGCACAGCGCGAGTGCCTTCAACTTCGCAACAAGCTCGTCGTGGCCGACTACGATAACTCGGACACACTCTATCTCGAGGCTATCCGCAAGTGTCTTGACGAAGCTCTCGACAACGCCCGCCAGTATCTAGACACGCACGAAGCCATTGATCCTGTGGAGGTGCACCGCTATCGCCGCTGAATTGCGGGCTATGCGCAGGACGTTGAGCTGGTGGAACAAGGCTCCGACGCGGAACACTCTGCTGTCCTTGACAACGCTCACATCTTCTCCGGTCGCCGGTGAGCACTTAGCATGAATACATCTGACTTGTCTAATTTATTTCATTGCTAGTGTGAATCGGCGAGCATTCAAGCAGGTGTTCGGCTTCTGAGGGCTGGTTTATGTATCTACAGTATATTCTCACTGCATGTATACTGTAGAATAAACAGCTACAATTAACTTGCGCCCTCGTCGCGCGTCGTATGAGCTATTGGATTTTATTCTATCCTTGAGCCCCCGCTGGTAAATGCCTCCACGAAAGCGTCATCGCGGGGCGGCGGTCACGGGGCTTAGCAGCGATGAAGACACTCCCGCCGCTCAAGCCAGTGCCTCCACCACCTCCTCTGAACCAAACTACATCTACACGGTCACCAACAATAACCGGCATCAGAACATCGCCGTAGGGAAGGATTCAAAAGGGCGTCGACGGGTTAGACAGCAGGCCACTAGGTATCAAGATGTCGTGACATTCCCTGCGCCTCCACAGCCTGCAGCCAATCCTCCAACCACTGGGCCATCATTCTTCGACGCCGAAGATACTCTCGGCCCCGGGCTCGCACCTGAAGAGTCCTCAAGTGCAGTTCAGGGAGCACGGCCGAAAAGGAAACGTAGACGGGTGCGCTGCAACAGACTCGTCAGGCACATCGTACTAACTATTTTCTATAGCGCACTGGGTACGCCATCCAAGACTGGCTACCCTTTCGTGACACTTTCCTGGATGAACTGATCCGAAACGAGGGTCTGGCAGAGAACGAGAAGCTTCCCTCATGCCCTCTGTGTCCGGCCGACATCTCCACCCTCGGAGAATTCAGATGCATTGACTGCACAGGCGGCCGCTTCCTCTGCGCGGGCTGCATTGTATCTGCTCATGAGCAACTACCTCTGCATCGTGTCCAGGTACGTCTGGCTCATTTTGTTGGAGCAGTCAGCCGTTGATTGGGGTCAGAAATGGACGGGCACATTCTTCGAGCCGTCACCACTCCACTCGCTCGGCCTTCGCATCCAGCTAGGCCACGATGGCGAGCGATGTCCCGTCCCCTCACAACGCATATCTCCCCTTGTTGTCATTGATGTGACAGGAGTACACGAGGTGTCCATCGCCTACTGTGATTGCGCACACACACCAGCCGGTCAGCACGTTGTCCAGTTACTCCGCGCATCATGGTGGCCCGCAACGGTGCACAGACCGAGCACTGTGACCACATTTGCAACACTCAAATTGTTCCATGCGCTGAGCCTGCAGGGGAAAGTGAATGCGTACGATTTTTACAGTGGTCTCATGCGCATCACGGATGGCCTCGGCACACGCCGTACGAAAGTACGTGATCCTCTCATCATGTTGCTAGCAGATACTAATCTGCTTTGTTAGTACCGGTACAAAGAATTCATCCGGTCTATGCGATGCTTTCGAAACATCCGCGCCGCAAAGCGCGCAGGGCGTGCGCACGACCCCGCTGGAATCGACAGAACAGCACCTGGCGAGCTTGCGGTCATCTGCCCGCTGTGTCCACACCCAGGGCGAAACCTTCCTGACGGATGGGAGAACGCTCCCGATGATGAAGCGTCAGTTGCCCCATCTCTTAGTTGGATTGATAGCTCACTGCGCGCCGTTCAGATGGAAATACACTCAATTCTATGCTATAGATGCCAACTTCAAACTCAAGATGAAGAATACATCAGAAAAAGCAAACGTCTCAGTGACAGCGGGATAGGTCCTGACAGAGCCGACTGAGATGACGAGATTTCGGGCCAGTGCCGAGACGGCTAGATCCGAAATGACCATATAAGAGAGAGCTGTCTCAGTCAAGAGGCCCGCGTCTCTGTAACGAGCCAGCAGTCTCCGTCCCCAACCACACCGAGCCAATCCCGCACGGAGGAGAAACACAATGAGATTGTTTGATATGGACATTAAGAAGTATTGATAAGTATTAAGTGGTTTGGAATTACAAACAATAAGTAAGATAAGCAACATCATGGCGCACATAACCCAGTCCCCGCGCACCACGCTAGTCTGCGTCTACGATGAAGACCTCAGCTGCTAGTTTGCTGCCGCTGGAGGTGGATCAGCGCTCCTAAGCGTCAGAGAGTACTTAGTTCGGGCTCGTGCTCCGTGTCGCCGGCGCTCGACCTCACGTTGACAGCGGCTTCGGGCTCGGACTCGATGTCCATGGTGTTGCCACTATGCGTGTCCGATGGCAACGAATTGGCAGACTCCAGAGGTGTTGTATCAGGTTGAAATGCTTCGGATGTTGAAACGGCCTCGACTTGCTGGATGCTCTGGCTCAAGAGCGCAAGTTCAGACCGCAGGTCGTCGTCGTCGAGCTCGATCCGACTCTGCCCGACGTCCCCGTCTTCAGTGCCTTGAACAATACTTCTTTGCACGTCAGAAGGGTCGTATGACACACACATGTCACTCACCAAGCATCCTTGTAGAGCTGCATACGATACCTTGTCCAGACATCCGCACTTCCAAACAGACGACTCATTTCGTTAAAAAACTTCTGGTAGCCTTGCCAGTGTTTGTTCGTGAAGCCTTCTTCCTCCCTTGTCCCGGTGCTCGTCCATAGCCCTATCTCATGCTGAATCTATGGGTCAGAAAGGTCAGAAGGAATAACCTTGTTAAAGACGTAGTAATAGTACTTACAACACCAAGAACAAGCGCGATCGCCTGCTGCGGCATCGGATTGAAATGATGTTTATACTGATCAGCTAGGCCTCTTCCGTTGGACTTGAACCATGTGTCACGAATTCCGCGTAGGACAAGGGGATGCCGGAATATCCCAGAGCCTTTCCCCGTTGTCGCATCAAGTTTCTGAAGCGAGTTCAAGTCAGCGCGCTGTAAGTTGCGAATGAGATGATAATTACCTGATAAATGAAGCGATCCTTCTCAAGGAGATGCATTGCGCGGCGTTTATTGTGAAGCTTGTCAGCGTGGGTGCGTGGGGGATCAATAAATTCAAATGATTGGCTGATCAGTGGCGCAATACACTTCCGGATGCGAGATCGGACGTTGGTCTCTTCAATTTCAAGCTGCGTGACAATGGTCAGTGCGGCAACTACAAGGAGAGCATGGCATAAGACACACAAAACGTTCAGCATGGCGTGTGAGCGGAAACTTGGCCAAGTCGAGGCCTGTGATTCCCGCTGCAGCCTCGTACTTTTCGCGGATCGCTTGCTCACGCACGGAGATTGATGGGAATGGCTCGACAGTGGAGTGGTAAACCTTGAGCAGGCTCATGGCTGTCTGCATCGTGTGATGCAGGGTGGCGTCGTATTCGAAGTCGCTGAGCTTGGGGCGCTTCTTGTTGTGATCCGCCTTCTTCTGCCGTTTCGTGTCATTTCTCTCTTCTAGATTTTCAGACGATGCGGCGCGCTTCGTCGGAGCGGGGGCGGCGGGCACTGAGGCGTGCACTGAGGCGTGCGAGGTGTTCGAGGTGCAAGATATGGAGTTGGCGATCGTCATCATCGGGACGACCGACGGACTGGTCGAGCTCGTGCTAATTCCATCGAGAAGACTGTGTTGTGAGAGAGGTGAGGACAAGAAAAGCTCGTCTGTGGGTACATTGTAAGCGAGTATTTCAAAGACATATGTGCACGTCACATACCAGATATTGAGTGTCCGCGGTCTAATTGTGCATTCGTAGGAGACAAGTCGCTCGAGAACGTCTCAGTTGGAGCCGAGTCAGTCCAGTGTGACGTTGGAGTCTGCGGGACGATAGCCGGGACATGGTGATGGGAAACAGGACTTGTAGTATGCATATTAGTAGCTCCGCGAAGAGACGCGATGCGGTTGCGTGATGCTTGCGAACCTCTCCCTGTCGCACGGGCCGTGGTACTAGCACTGAAGTCATAGGCAACAGCATGAAACTGATGTCCTCAGTTGTTATGCAGCAAGACAATGAAGAACCACGCACCGTGTCATTCGGCAGGGCAAGACCGACAAGTCCTGCATTGGTTTGGTTCGACCCAATGCTCTCCCCGGCAGGGTCTACCTGAGTGCTGCGCGGCCTGCCTGTGCGAGGCGCAGCAGGAGCTTGTGGTCGGTAGTCAGGGTCGACATCGGCCCCAAATTGACCTGTCTCTCTCCACTGTGAATCCATGTCTGCGTCATTATCGGAGCCTGCATCGAGGGCAGCGGCATCAAGCTCGGTTTGAGGAGGAGATGTGACGTGGCCTGGACGCAAGTTGCTGGCGAGCTCTAAACAGACAAAAAATCAGTAGGCTACGAGCGCCCGACACAGAAAATTGCGCACGCGGATCAGTCCGTGGATTTATGACAACGGTCCTGGTCCCTCGGCGAAGCCCTTCTTGCAGGTCTTGGGCAGGCACGACTGATGCCGGAGCTGGAGTAAGCTGATTTTCCTTGTTCCCATCGTTAGGATCAGGCCGGCGGCCCCGACGAGAGACCGGTTTCCCAGACATCGCGGCCAGCGTGCAGGGGTACCACCGGACAGTGACGGCACTGCAAGGCGTGGGCTGAGAGCTGACTTATTGTAGTTCGCCTGTACCGGTTTCCCACGCACGAGAAACCTGACGTCTTGAAGTGTTTTGATCTGCTGCATCCTTCAATTTCATCATCAAATGGCTCGCACAGATACACTTCCCCCAGCGCAAACTCCGTGTCCGCACTGCGGCAAATCGTTCGCTAGATTGCGGACACACCTCTCAAAAAATGCGAAGTGTCGAGAGGCCCAAGCGCGAAGTCAGACGGAGGCAGGCACTTCTAGCAATAGCACAGACGCACCTATTCCTACACCCAGACCCGCAGGTCCATCACTCTCAGACAATGATCCTCCCCCAGCAGCTCCTACACCCGTGATCAGTCAATCGACGCCTTCACCACCGGCCACCCCACAGTCGTCATCCGAACGTCTACGTCCCAGGCGGCACGGTCCTGTACGGAGCACTCTTGCGACGAAAATCTTCCCGAGACCGGTAGGAACCCGGATACGGCAGCAGCTCACGACGTTTGAGAAGCGCCGACTCAGTCAGATCCACGCCAAATGCAAGGCCCACGCACCGTTTGCTAGCCTCGATGAGTGGGAGCTGGCCAACTGGATTTTGGAAAGCAATGTCTCGCAACGCAGAACTGATGTCCTGTTGAAATCCAAGCTGGTAAGTCGTGACTTTCCTGCATTCGGGATCAAGACTCACCTGAACTAGTGCCAGCGTGCAAGAAATGCAGATCCCGAGAGCTTCTCCAGCTTCTCCGACAATCGTTCATTTCTAGACGTCATTGATTCCCTTCCCGGACCCCAAGCGTCCTGGAAACTCATTGAGATAACATTCGACGGAAATATGCCGGATAGCAGTGGCAATTTCAAGAAAGAAACGGTTGACCTCTGGGCTCGCAACCCCGTTGATGTGATCGCGGATCTAATGGGAAATCCTGCCTTCAAGGACCACATGATGTATGCACCGGAGCATCAGAAAGAAGATGATGGAGGTGCCAGGCCGAACGACGGCGCGGAAGAGCCAGATAACGACGCGGAGGCACCGGGCGATGACGCGGATGAGCAGGAAGGGGACGATATCTTTGCAGAGATGTGGAGTGGTGAGTGGTGGTGGGGAATCCAGGTATGCCTGATGTATTGTGCTCGTCAGTCGATGATACTCAAACTCGACAACAGGAGTTACTTCCCGATGGCGCCGCTGTGGCGCCCGTCATCCTGGCATCCGATAAAACACACCTGTCGACATTCAGCGGTGACAAGCAGGCCTGGCCGGTGTACCTAAGCATAGGGAACATCAGCAAAGGTTAGGGAGGGGGAGCGAAGCGACCACTGAAGAGCGCTATAGAAGGGGCAGGTCAACGGGGAGTCGATGGGATGTCGACGCCGAACCCGTTTCGCCTTTATAGGCTCATCAGGACCTGCAGTCAGCCAATGGGAACGCGACCCACACAGCGCGGGAGCGCATGTGGGGCGGTATCCACACTGCCAACGCTTCCCGCGCGACAAGGTCGGATCTTTCCCAAGATCCGACATGCACGGGACCGATGTTCTCGCATCATTATGCAATGCCCTGTGAGAACGGACCCGAACCAACGGTGAGGAACCTTCCATCGGATTCTGATCCGATTAGGAAATCAGAATTCCGATGGGAACGCAATTGGAAATTCGGAAATTTCCGGAGAAGCGCAGGCACCATTATGCAATCAGCTCCCACGAGAGCTGATGACATCACCACTCCTAACCCACCCGCCCAGCGCCTAACCGTTTAGGGTTAGGTCTAGGGTTGAGGGTCTAGGGTTAGGTTTAGGTTTAAGGGTTGTGGTTTCAGGGCTGCAGCGAACATCAGTTGCTGGCGTATTCTGCATTAGGGAGGGGGAGCGAAGCGACCACTGAAGAGCGCTATAGAAGGGGCAGGTCAACGGGGAGTCGATGGGATGTCGACGCCGAACCCGTTTCGCCTTTATAGGCTCATCAGGACCTGCAGTCAGCCAATGGGAACGCGACCCACACAGCGCGGGAGCGCATGTGGGGCGGTATCCACACTGCCAACGCTTCCCGCGCGACAAGGCCGGATCTTTCCCAAGATCCGACATGCGCGGGACCGATGTTCTCGCATCATTATGCGATGCCCTGTGAGAACGGACCCGAACCAACGGTGAGGAACCTTCCATCGGATTCTGATCCGATTAGGAAATCAGAATTCCGATGGGAACGCAAATTGGAAATTCGGAAATTTCCCGAGAAGCGCAGGCACCATTATGCAATCAGCTCCCACGAGAGCTGATGACATCACCACTCCTAACCCACCCACCCAGCGCCTAACCGTTTAGGGTTAGGTCTAGGGTTGAGGGTCTAGGGTTAGGTTTAGGTTTAAGGGTTATGGTTTTAGGGCTGCAGCGAACATCAGTTGCTGGCGTATTCTGCATTATACAGATACTCACTTAAGGGTTTACCTCCCACGCGACGATCCGTGGTCTTGTAAATCTTCCAAGGGCACTTGGACCTTGTGAGTTGTGTGAATAACTTGCGTTGTTCAATGGAGGAGTTCTTTATCGCCACGAACAGCCGGAATGTGGCGGTCATGGTTGATTTTCTCTATCAGGCGGTGTCTATCAGCGCACTAAGGTTTACTAGGCTCTACCCACATGGAGAACAAACCCAGGCCCGCGTGTGCAGAGCAAGGTAACGACAATGCGTCCCTTGGGTACGACTCCGCGAGGGGGCGCTCCTAGGGTAAACAAGCCGTTCCGCCATAGCAGGCCAACAGGGTTTAGGGAGGGGGAGCGAAGCGACCACTGAAGAGCGCTATAGAAGGGGCAGGTCAACGGGGAGTCGATGGGATGTCGACGCCGAACCCGTTTCGCCTTTATAGGCTCATCAGGACCTGCAGTCAGCCAATGGGAACGCGACCCACACAGCGCGGGAGCGCATGTGGGGCGGTATCCACACTGCCAACGCTTCCCGCGCGACAAGGCCGGATCTTTCCCAAGATCCGACATGCGCGGGACCGATGTTCTCGCATCATTATGCGATGCCCTGTGAGAACGGACCCGAACCAACGGTGAGGAACCTTCCATCGGATTCTGATCCGATTAAGAAATCAGAATTCCGATGGGAACGCAATTGGAAATTCGGAAATTTCCAGAGAAGCGCAAGGCACCATTATGCAAGCAGCTCCCACGAGAGCTGATGACATCACCACTCCTAACCCACCCGCCCAGCGCCTAACCGTTTAGGGTTAGGTCTAGGGTTGAGGGTCTAGGGTTAGGTTTAGGTTTAAGGGTTATGGTTTCAGGGCTGCAGCGAACATCAGTTGCTGGCGTATTCTGCATTATACAGATACTCACTTAAGGGTTTACCTCCCACGCGACGATCCGTGGTCTTGTAAATCTTCCAAGGGCACTTGGACCTTGTGAGTTGTGTGAATAACTTGCGTTGTTCAATGGAGGAGTTCTTTATCGCCACGAACAGCCGGAATGTGGCGGTCATGGTTGATTTTCTCTATCAGGCGGTGTCCATCAGCGCACTAAGGTTTACTAGGCTCTACCCACATGGAGAACAAACCCAGGCCCGCGTGTGCAGAGCAAGGTAACGACAATGCGTCCCTTGGGTACGACTCCGCGAGGGGGCGCTCCTAGGGTAAACAAGCCGTTCCGCCATAGCAGGCCAACAGGCCTACCAACAGATACTTCTCACCAAGTCCGTCCGTACACCCAGGTGTCCGGGGCCGGGGGCGAGTGTCGACGATGGATGTTCCGATCTTCGTCCGAGGAATCCCCTTCACCAGGGGCAGGGACTACGGGTGCCGGTGCGTCGATAAGAGCGTGGTCGCGTATCCGATTAACCTTGGCCATATGCCCGTCCAGTTCCTGGGCGACATCGGCAGATACGCGCTCGTCCAACTCCTGGAAAACCACCTTTTTCCAAAGATTCGTAATGTCAAATAGATTGCGAGTGCGTTTGCGACTCACGATCATTCGACGATTAAGGATATCGAGCTTCCGCACGTCAGGCAGGTCGATGGGAGGGAATCCTAGTCGCGAAACCTCCGTCCGAAGACGAAGATCAGTGACCAAGACGTCCGCATCGCCGTCTGCGGGCGGTGGATACTTCCGATTGAAGTCGCCGCGATCAGCTCTTTCGAGCCATTCGCGCCAATATCCTAAGATGGTATTTCCAAACTCCATTGCATTGAAATAATTCCAAGCGGTGTTGTACTCGGTTTTCAAAACCAGAACGCCTCCGGGATTGCGGTCAGGGGTGACACTGATCCGTTTGTTCCAACGTTCTTTATAATTGTATGATAACCAAGCGTCAACTAACGCTTCCGGATAACCACGAGCTTTATAGAGAGTGACTAACCCTCGCATTGCGTCTGCATAAGCACGGCTCGTGCTCGACAGCGTGGCTAACCGGGACATTTCTCCAATAAACGTACCTCGTTTGACGTCTAAGGGATGGTGCGATGTCCACGGAATTCTTTCTTGATGGTTCTGCGCCTTGCGGTAGGGCATGTGCTGGAGTGTGTTAAACTCATCACGATACAGCGTCATGTCTAAGAAGACTTGCTTTAAGTCGGACGCAGACCATTCAATTGTACAGCCATCGATTTTAACAACTGATTGTACGGTATCGAGTGCTTCGCGCTCAGACGAAGCGTATACGATAGCTAGACAGTCATCGATGTACCTCCCGTAGAAAGGAATTCTAGGGTGGTCAAGAACTTTATATTTATCCTCGCAATACGAGCCCCACAAATTAGCGAGGTCCGGCGAGTCAGCAACGCCCATCGCGAGTCCGCGGCGCTGCTTATAATATTTGCCTTGAAAGACTGTAACCAACTCAGTGTTTCCTGCGTACAGGGAACGTCGAAAGACCTCGAGTTGCTCGCGGTCGTTGGGTTTTGTCTCCTCCGTCATATTTCCGAAGACAAAATCGCAGTACAGTTGATATACAACTGCAAGACACGATTCGATCGGGACGTTGGGATAGTATGCAACGACGTCGCCGGTAACAATGTACCAGCGACGTTTCGCATCGAGACTGAGTTGACTTAATTTTATCGCCAAGTCTTTGGTTCCATGTAGGATTGTTGGCGCCGCTAAAATAAGCGGTTTAAGTTTCTTAGAAACAAATTTAGCGCAGGGATTCATCACTGCCGAGTGACATGGTATAATGGGCCGCATTTTAGTTGGCACCTTATGTATTTTGGGTATCCCGTAGAAACGCGGAACGGTTTCTAACACATCAGCGTTGTCTACTATTTTAGACCGCAAAATTCGCTGACGTTGCCTTTCAAAGTAGATTGAATTCTCAGC